>CM024538.1:30740358-32167048 GCA_014182365.1 Eucalyptus tenuipes | reverse complement strand
AGACAGCTCGAAATGAGATGATGTGACCTGTGGTTTTCCACACCTTCATCTTCCTAATCCTGCCATTCCACCTACTAGACTAGCTAATCTAACTTCACGTATGAAGCTGAAACGAAGACCACGAAACCTAGAACTCATCTGAGAGACTCGTACTAAGCTTTGTCGTTGTCTCCTAAACCGAATTTAACTTAATATGCTGTGAATAGAGGTGGCAATATGGGTCATAACTCATATTATGACCCATTTTTAGTTAAATGGGTCATATATGGGTCGAGTGAAAGTTAAATATTGGTCAAAAATAGGTGTGAGAAAGTAAAGCACAAAATAAATGGGTTTAAATGGGTTATTACCACTTTCAACCCATGGGCCATGGCCTTTTACTTTTATAAAATGTTCTTTTAATAAAAATCGAAATTATAATTATTTTTTATTTTTTAATTATTTTTCTTTTCTTTTTCTTTCTTTTCTTCATCCTTAGTTGATCGCTAGCAGGGCGACGGCGGGCGACAAGCCGAGGCGAGGCTCGAGCTCGCCGGCACCGAGCCTCGCGGCGGGCCTCGGCCTAGCCAACGATTTGGCGAAGCTCGAGCTTGCGGGTCGGGCGGGGGCCTCGACCTCCCAGATCGGCGAGATCGAGCCTTGCCCGACGCCGACGAGCTCGATCTTGCCGATCCGGCGAGGCCGAGTGGCGAGACTCGAGCTCGCCGGGCCGAGCGGCGCCTCGGCCTCGCCGGTTCGGCGAGATCGAGCCCCGCCAACTCCGACAAGCTCGATCTCGCTTGTGGCCGGTTGCCAAGCCGTCGTGGGTCGGCGACCGCCGAAGAAAAAAAAAAGAAAAAATAATTATTAAAAATTAAAAATTATATTTTTAAAAATTAGAAATATAAAAATATTTTTAAAAAATTACAAAAAATTTTCATTAAATTTGTATTGCATAAAAATATTTTAACAATACTTTTTTTTTATTAAAAATCATAAAAATGAGTTTTTTTTTATGTTTAGTTAAAAAAATTTCATGTTACAATATTTAGTTATTCAATGGTATGTTCACTTCGAATAAGAGAAGCATGTGCATAGTCTAATTCTTTATAAATATTTCAATTTATAGGTTTTTTTAACTTTATTTTATTTTATTTTATTTACTATTTTGAATTTAATTTGAAGTTTTAATCCAATTAGCATATAGTAGAAGTGGGTTTTCCTAAAATATTAATAGGTTTTAGCAATACGGGTCGGGCGGGTATGGGTGGTCGGGTCGGGTCGGGTATGGGTCACTAGATTTCTTACTTCTGAGAATATGAGTCAAAACGGATTAAATGGGCCAATATGGGTCGACCTATTTTGACCCGACCCATACCCGAACCGACCCACCCATTTGCCACCTCTAGCTGTGAACAAACTAAATGGAAGGCGAGAAGTTCTCAACCTAACTTAGGACCGTTTAGTATGAGCAAAGTGGCTGTCCCAATGATTGGAAGGCTCGGGATAACCCGAATATGGCTTCCGCATTCACTCGGCCTCCATCTGTGTGGAAGTCCGGAGTTCCGTTGCTGCTGGAATTATCTAGCGACACCATCTTATCCTAGAAGATCTTTAGTCACAAACGAACTCTCTTGACCAAGAATTCAGCTCGGAGAAATCCATTGAAGTTTAGCAAAATTAGGACGTAATTCTATCAACAGTATTGTGATAAGGTTATTTTCCTAAATATTGTAATGACTTAGTTTCTAAAATGCGCAGTTTAACTAGCACAAATCTGAGTGTCACATCGTTGGTCCTAGGCAAGGGTGGCTGGCCCACGCTAGCACCGAGTAAAGCCTCGCTAGCCCCAAGCGAGGGCCACATGTCGTCGGATGTGGGTTGGTGAGGGTTGGTGACAACCATTGATTTGGACTCAAGCATGGAAACAACTGTTGATGAGGGCCAACGAGGCCAAATCGTTGGTGCCTACCCAAATCTACGCAATGCCGGCTATCGCTCGCTAGGCCTAAGCAAGCGCCAATGTCACCCAAATCTGGGTGCCCTCACCTAGGCCCAACGAGGGTCGTCGACCCTCACTTAAGGCCAACCTAGGGTCAGTAAAGGTTGCCGGCCTCTCCAATGATGGGTGGCGGTCGTTGTTGTGGTGGCAGCACCCACCGACGGGCTTTACTCTGTCCTGTCCCTTTTTCTCTTTTTTCAGTTTTTCTTTTTCAATAAAATTTTAGCTTTTTTATATAAAAACAAAAATCCACGTAGGGGAGAGAAATTAATTTAAAAATACCACGTCGTATTTTCCATAAGAAAAGTTAATGATGTTAATGGAAAGACTCCATTTAATCAATTTGAGTTTTAATACTTTCGATTTTTTTCAAGTTTTATAACTTAATTACACTTTCGCGAAGTTTTATAACTCGTCGCACATATCTTAGAGAAAATGAGAGCATTTCAGGTCCTCATTTGAATGCTCTCATTTGAAATTTTCCTTTATAACAATTCTACCTCTTCAATACATAATTCTTCATCAAAGACCTTGCACATTATCCTCCTAGCCTGCCTAGACCAATAGAAACGACTGTGTGAACATTAGTTCGCATTGCTTGATGGTGACATACTGACATGTGAAGAGGTAAGCAACTGAAAGTACCGAAATTATTCAAAGTCGAGGATTTCCAATTTAGAAATTGGAGATTGTTTGTTTAAATTTCAGTAATTACAAGCAAATTGCTCTCGCTTTTGCAAATCAAAGTTTTAAACTTGACTGGTTCATGGACTCGCAGTTTATATCACAGTCCTCTAGGTAGCCCGTCTTCATGTCTTTGCCCTTGGCTCGAACAAATCGAAACACGAAGGTAGTTAAAAGATTCGCATGACGCGGGCACGGAGATTTCAAACCAAGCCAACTGTGCAACTAATATTGAAAGGAACGTGTTCTCCCTACGTGGGCACGAGTCGAAAATTCAACCGATGTATGCATATGTCGAGATCAATCTGGATCCAATATAAATTGGTCTTGGGAAAGAAAGGGATAAGAGGGCCGAGCGATGTACGTCGGTCCAAGAATCCATCAACTATATAGTCTTCATAGTTGGGCTTTCTGAACTGGGCTTACAAAATTGAAACCGAAGGGCCTCGTATTCAGAACTGCTCAGGACACTTTCAAGCTGACAGGTCGGCCTTTTTCAAATTCCAGAAAAATACAAGAATATTATCCTCGATTAGACAGTTCGACGTTTTACGTTAGTTTAAATCTTTACGAAACGTTTAGTATCCGGACAAAAAAGGGCGAGTCGTGTCCACGTGGCCACTTCTCGTTGGCGGGCGCGAAAGGGCTCGGTCGCCACGCGGGCCCACCTAAGTTGGCGCGATGATGGGACCTAATGGTCAAACCGGCGGTCAAAAGCCAACCGGCCCGGCCTCCTCTTCATGAACGTCACGTGGAGACTCCCGCCTCCCCCTTTCCTTTTGTGCTTCTGCATGTCCAGCTCATCCCCATTAATTTCCCTTTTAAAAAAAGGAAAAGATAAATAAATTATATTAATCCTTTTACAAAAAAAAAAAAAAAAAAAAAAAAAAAGCTTTGTTTTACTTTGGTTATTCATTAAAGTTCGCAAATGTTTTTTAAGGTTGTGAAGGGCCTGAAGGCCCCGTTGGCTGTTCGGAAGCGCGGGGAAGCGTAACTCAATCGACGATTTGCCCCGTAATTACCGTAATGATAATGTTTTTTTATGTTCGCTTGCATTTTACTCTCGTCAGTTGACAAAGATCTTAATTTACGATAATAAAAAATAATTATCAAGCAAGCAGTTAGATATTTTTTACATTTTAAAATTTTGAATTCGCAACAATTATCGAGTACTCCATATATCTCTCATTTTTCCTTTTGTGAAAAATTAATTCCCATTAAAGAACATATCAAAATCTTGATCGCTTTTCATGGGCAGCATGTGCATTCATCTTCTAGTCAAGAAGGTGAGTTGCAACTAGACAATTTGGTAATTCATTCACTTGCTATCCTCTTGTAAAAACATTTCCTTGTTATTAAAGTAAGACCAACAATTTCAGTTGATCCTTTACCACATGGTTAAGTCTTCTGGAGCTTAACTGTGTAATGAAAAGTTCTCTATCTTCTTCACGAAGAGTTTCACTATTTCCAATTATGATAACTTACCACAGAATCTGCAATAACCTAAACTCTAAAAAGATCAACACTTTGAATTCACATTGTAAAGAATTTTAGTGATTCACGATATATCTTTTCTTTCAAAATTATTATAATAAAATTGCAGCAAAAATGAACAAGCGTTATTTACCATGCACGAAATTATCATGGAAGTGACTGAAGAATCATCAGTGTCTAAAAAACACGGTATAGAAACTTTAACTCGATGCAATTAAGGTGATCGTGCAATTTCAAATTCAAAATACCAAACAAATTTGGTTAGATTTTTCAATATTATCACCGGAAGGATCCATTCCTTTTTTTTTTTTATCTTATTTTTTCCCCAAAACAGACACTAAATACGGTTAGCCCCCTCCCATGCAGTAGCTAATATTTTCAAGATCAACCGTATTTATATTTTAAAAAAAGATACGAAAAACAAATAAAAAAATAAAAAATAAAAAAACGGTGGTCGTTTAAGAAACCGCAAAAAGCTAAAAAAGGAGAGGAGAAAACTAGACCAATCGTCTTCCCCGTTCGGAGTCCTCTCCCCCGGCGAGATTCGCGATCAGTTCGCAACACTGACATGCCGCCGATTCTCTCAATATCGCTCTGTCCGCATTGCTCGAAACCGCCGTCCTTCCCACTCCTCGCCCGCGCTAGTCCCCCTCCATGCGCCGCAGCCCCGCCGTGGCGCCGCCGTTCCCCGTCTGCCCCGTCTGCCCCTCCTCTCCCACTCCGTCCGGAGATTCCCGTCCCTCGCCGGGGAGGAGGAACGTCGCCCGTGGCTCGCGCGCTCGCGGCGGAGGACCGATCACGGCGCGGCCCGTGAAGCCCGAGAGCGGATTCCGCCGGGGCATATGACGCGTTGTTGCTCCCTGGGAGCTCGAGTGCAGCAGTGGCTTCGCGATTACGACAGGCTCCAGAGCTTCGCCGTCGTCCTCATCTACGTCCAGGTAAAACCCCTAGGTCCTAGGGTTTGTGCATCTTCGATCGCTTCCTCTCTTTTTTTCCCTGACGGGACTCCTCGCCGTCGCTTGTCGCGTCCCGTTTGTTGGGATTTTTGAAAATCCTTGCTCTGCGTGTTTCTTCGTAGATTGCTTGCGCGCTTATCGGATCTCTGGGGGCATTGTATAATGGAGTGTTGCTCATCAATTTGGCCATTGCGCTCTTCGCGCTTGTGGCGATTGAGAGTAGCAGCCAGAGCCTGGGTCGGACCTACGCCGTGCTCCTCTTCTGCGCCATCCTCCTTGACGTCTTCTGGTTCATCCTTTTCACTCACGATATATGGTGAGTGCGTACGATGATTTGGATTGGTTGTTCACATGATATCGTCCGTTTAGGATAATAACTGGTTGCAGCGGTCAGAATGATCGAATTCCTAGCCTTAGTGGATGTTATGGCCTTTTTAAAGTGTAGGAATTTCGGTGCGCTCGTTCTGCTTCTCAGTCGAATCTTCCCTTTGAGGCTTTAATGAATTCCGTCAGCAAATGAACAGATTGATTGCCATGTCTATTTAAGATACTGCTGATTTGTTTGCTAATCTCTGAGATGGTTGACTTGGTTATTACTGCAACATAGTATGTTACAGAGGTAAGAGTTCTCTATAAATTGTAAGGGACTAATTTGTGCTTGTACCTGTTGCTTAATATGTATCTCTTGGTAACAGTCTGTAAACTGTTAAGACTTAATGCATAGCCGTTGCAACATACAATTTTGCAAGGCTCTTATATTTCCCAGCACTTGAGTTGCCTGTGAACTTCTGGTTTATGAATCATCCCATATGACAATAGTAGATCTTACCAGTAGTAAACTCCTGCCCTAGAAACTTACTTATGCTTCGTGAATAGGGTCTCAAAGTTTTCTTGACTTGACCGAACCTTCTTACTAGTGCCATGAGATGGACTAACTTGTGAACAAGCCGACATACATCTTGACCGAAACCGGAGGAAGTTTAACAATAAATTTTATAGCTTGTCCGTTATTTACAAGTGGAAGTTACTCGTCATGCTTCTCATCCACATTGCTTTAGAGCAATGCTGTACACATCCTTTGCGCTTGCATCTGGTTTGACTGACGTGTTAATAATGTCCTTTTCGATGCTCAGTAGGCCTTATCATTCATCTTAATCTTTTCTCTCTTCCTATTGTGCTATCCTTTTCTCTTAGCAAAAATGGAAGTCAAAGACTCTGACTGGTGACGAGCAGGGAAAGTCAGTAGATAAAGTCAGTTTTATAGCTTATGTTGATAGGTTGCTGAAGATATGGACTGGATTATTTTATCTCGTTTATGTTGATGTTAGACACGTTTATATTTGACATTGTTTGAGTAGCAAGTGTCAGGACAGTGTGTTTATGCACTACTTTGTATCTAGCGGAAGTGGATATTCTTCATGTCTTTTTCTTTTTATTCAATTCGCTCCCAGACTAAAATTTCCCCCCCTTTTTTTGCAGGAACATCTCATCTGAAAGTTATGGCGTGTTTGTAATCTTTTCAGTGAGGCTTACCCTGGCGATGCAAATTGTTGGGTTTTCTGTAAGGCTATCATCCTCATTCATATGGATCCAGATTTACAGGCTAGGGTTTCATCTTCAGTAGGCATGGCTTCTCAAGAACCAGATTTTGATTTAAGCAATAGCTTTCTAAGTCCTGTGGTTCCTGCAGCAGTTGGGCAATCCTCAGATTCTGACGATGTCTTAGGAGGCTCCATTTATGATCCTGCTTATTTTTCATCTCTTTTTGAAGATAGGCGAGACAATGGATTCTCACATGGGGTGAAGTGTTTTTCAACAAACTTTGTTGTTTGTTTATCTCTCTATCACATGCGCACTCTCTCTGCTTGGATGCTTTTTTCTGAGATGTCTGTTGCATTTCATCTGGATCGACAAAGCCTGTTTGTGCATGAAGTTGAAGTTATTGATGACTTCTTGCTTTCCTAAAGAAATATTTTGCTGGCTCGGAAAACTTTTTATGCTTAGAAATCTCTATGATGTATCTTCCATCCTACTGGAATGCTCTTAATCTGTGATTCTTGATGACATGTTGTGCTGGATTGTCAATGTTTCTTTGTGCACCTTTTTTTTTTATTATAAAGGGCCGTTTTCTATCTATGATATTGTGGATGTTCATTAGATTTTGTGACTGGTACTGTTGCTAATGGAGCAGAAACTGTAAGATGCCCCTGTAAATCATGTCTCTACACATCTCTGGTTACTGAACTCTCTCTATGGGTTTTTCATAGTTCTGGTTCTGGAGTGATCAGTATGCTTGATGTAGTTTGAGATGTGGATTTTTTGGGTAATTGTCTTAATGACTGCTTTTTTGCCATATTGTCAACCACCTGCATTGTCAGCCTGAGGTCGTGTTTTAACTGTGTATGTGCAGGTGCACATGTGCATGCCTGTGTGTTTGTAATCTTTGTGAACCTAGTATTCCTCCTGTTGTAATCTCTTACCGCAGTTTACACATTTGAAGGATGGAAATTATTGTAACTCAGCCATGATTATTTTATTTTTAGTTTCGGTACTTTGAAAGGTACATATTTGTTCGAATATTTTGTAAATGAAGATTTTTTACAGGTTGAAAGTTTAACCAACATGCCCCGGAATGATAGCTCATTAAACAAGTCGTAACATGCTCAGAGTTTGTTTATCAGCTGTCAATCCCCCCATATCTTGACAGTCTCTGGGCTCGTTCGGTGCAGTCACACTGTGCAAAAGAGTGGCCTAATTACTGATTTGCAGCCAAATTCCTTCCCAAATGGAGGATAGAACTCCAACTTAAGATGATTCGATGTGCATTTCTATCCTGAAATTCTGGGGGTCACAACGAATTTGCTTTTGGAGCAAGAGCAGTTCTGGAGTTTATGTTGACTTGGGAAGACCAAGTACAGCAACAGGATGCCTCACAAGCTTACTTGTTACACTCAGGATTGATTGCGCCCTGTGCTTTTTGTTCTCATAGGCTGCACTTCTTGGAAGTGGAGGTGCCTTTCGCTGTTACATATCCAGTAACTTCTCATCTTCAATATGACCATTGATTTTCCTAAAAGAGATCAGTTATCGCTTCTTGTTCATAAAATTCTTTCTATATCTAGAACTGCGAGGAAGAACTTACAGGCTTGAGATGTACCTTAAAAAAATCATGGTGAATTAGTTTCTTCAGTTTAATATTTTTTTTCATGCAGATCAGCAAGATGCTACTTAGTTCTTGAGTCGGGGTCCAGTAATGTGTCACGGCTATGAAATGCGACTACAGCCGAGGTTGCGTGTTAAAAGTTGGACGTGAGACGATTTCTTCCCCCTTCACAAGTCTGACATGGTTTCCTTTGTATGTGGATGTACTAAGCTCAATTATGAATGGTTGTGTCGTCCATGGTCAGTCGACGGAAACAAATTCGCCCTTGAACAAGCTTGATGGATTGTCTTGATGTTATCTTAGAAGCTAATGCTGGTGGAAGTTGTACGATTCTCAAAGCCTAGTACCAACACATAGTTCTAAGTATGGTTGCTTGAATAACCTGTGTCCAGAATCGCTTGCTCCTCCGAGCCCCGTCGAATCGCCGAGGATATTTTCCAATTGTCTTGTGTCTCTCAAAACTGAATGACCAGGTTTATGGACCACTGTCCAGGCAAAACGACATCGGAATAAATGACTTTATTTCAGTACATCTTTGTCCAGAGTTGCACATCCTTTATTGGAGAGCAGCTTAGGATGCAAAATCAATCTTCTCCGCGGAATTGCTGTCAAAAAGTTGTCTGGTCTTGCTGTAACCTTGCGGCGGGGTGATGTCCTGACATGATGATTGTGCCTGAAATCACGAATCCCCTCCACGATCATCTGCAATCAGGAGGCTTGAGAAAGGTCGCCAAACATTCCTTATTGGTCGGAAAATGATTCTCTCTTATTGAAGCCAGCAACAAAAGAGAATCATTTGTACCGCATATGGCACCTGCCGACCTTGCTCTTATCTTGTCTGTCGTTTATGTCGAAATTCCAAAAGTAGTTGTCAACAGTGCTAGTAATTTACTTCTATCCATCGTAATGAAACCATTGCTAAATCATACGGATGTGAAGAAATCCAAAAAAGATCTTGATAATTAGGAGAGCACGGCAGTAATCGAATACCTTCAACCAGAAAATTGCCAAGAAGGAACTCAAAATCAGATCTTAAATTAATGAGTTATAAGCAAATTATGATACATTAATTTCACCATGCAATATTATTTCTCCGATGTGAGATTTTTTTGTTTTTACTTGACATAACTCACGCGTGCATTTCAACATCCTCTATAGATTTCTTTATATAATTATATGCTTCGAATATATTTGTTGCTCATAGTTAACGTTTCTCGGTTTAAATTTAATTCTATTTTAGGCCCCTCCCGATCTTTTCAATTTAATTAGTATTTATTCCTTATAGGATAAGAAGATGGATTTCAAATCCTTTATTTTTCATTTCAATCCAATCACTCTTTGGATTTTGAATACAAAAAATATCTTTACCAATATGCCGCTCTTCTACACATTTATGTAAAACCTAAAATAGGAAATAACTTATAGTTATGACTCTTTAAAAAAGAAATGAACAATCATCCACTCATGAAAAAGCCCTTTATCTTTTTTAACGTGTAATTAGCCAAACTAAATAATTATGAACAAAAGCTCATCTTTTATGGGAAATGACCAATAAATTGCTTCAAAGAAATATCTTCTTTTTCTTTTCCTAATGTACAAGGTGTCGAAAGAATACTTTCAAGTGTCATGGATAAATATCTCGAAATCATATTACAAAAGAAAACATCATTGACATCATAAAGAAAAAGGATACTTTTCAAATTAATCTTCCTATAACATGTGAAATCACTATGCTTTAATTTACTCCAGTGTCAAATGAACCCTATCCACTCTCAATTTTTGCTTAATGAAAATTCCGCACCTTATGCATTTTAGCTTCTTTTTTTAAGAATTCGAAATTCTTGAAACTCTTTGCAACGCAAACGCTATTAAAAAGATTCCCATATGTTTTTTTTTTAATTATTTCAAATTTAATTTAAATAATATTATAAATTTTAAAAAAAAAATACATCTTTCACTTTTGCGGTAAGTTTAATGTCAGAAAAATCCAAATTGATATACATGTGATAAATTTATGCAAAATTAATATTTTGACAAACAAAAACCTAAACTGATATATCTATAACAAATTTACCCTTTATTAGTTTTCATCAATCGCAACGTATTATCTAACTTAATAATTTGATGATAAAATTTAATTAAACTGATGGGCAGTAAATTTATCACATGCTTCTAATTTAGAGTTTTAAGTGATTAAAAAATTAATTTTAGGTAAACTTATCACATACATATCAATTGGAGGATTTTCATAATATTAATCATTTGCTTTAATACAAAACAAAAAGGGACCAAATTATTCAATTTTATAGTACTTAATGAGTTAGAGACAAAAAAAAAATTAAAAAGAAGATAGTACTCACCGAGTTCGGCCACGGCATATTCTTCACTCCGGTTGGTGTTTTTTCCTTATGGTGGACGGGACTTTTTCGTTTTTTTCTCCATTTTTTGCCCCTAAAAGGACAGGCACACAATTTTTGTCCACTGGTGGCAAAAACGACACTCGACGTGGGAGCGTTTCGAAATGGGACGGGCCCCACGCTTGCTTATCCACCCACCGGACACCCAAAAATAAAAAACAAAAAGAGTCCCTCAGAAAGTTCGTCATCGGCGCTGACGTGTCGCGCCCTGGGCCTTCGAAATCGCCACGTCGACGGAAGGGCCGTCGCTTTCGTCGCACGACCGCGCAAATTCCCGGCCCCGGTCCCAAAACGACAAAGTTTAATCGCCATTAGCAGAGGCGACCGGATCGGATCCTGCCACGTCATATACTCCTCGCAGCGAAAACTAATGTAGTAATGACCTTAAAATCGGACGACGGGGTGGTGGCAGTTGTTGCGTCGGGAAAACTGTGCTGATGATTCAACACCAATGATGGGTTTCGAGATACATGATCGGACGGTTTCCGTAGTAATCGGATTACATTCGAATACCGTATTAAAAATTTTCTTTTTTTCGCGTGCTTAGTTTAGTACGAATTCTGCTGTTACTCGAAAGTCGAGATTTTGTTGGGACTTAGGTGAATCTTTAAGATTGAGCACTAATCGCCATGTTAATTTATAGGCTAAAGGTCAGATCTTTCGATGCACCAAGCAGTGGGTTTGGTTCTTTTGGGGCAAAGAATCGTAATTGGTTTTGACCCGGCAGGAGAGACTTATGATCCCGTAAGAAAGACTCGGCCTTTGACACGATAATGAATTTGTACGATTGCGATTTTCATTGGAAGGAGGTGAAAGAGGGGAGGAAATGGAGTGCAGGATGCATAAAAGCAGGAGAGAGATAGGGACGGGGAGAGAGAGGGAGGAGAGAGAAATGGGTCCTCCTGTATGGTGAGAGGGGGAGAGAATCTCGGGCCATCGGTGTTTGTCTGAAGCGTTTCGCTATCGTTGGCTTCTTCGCCATTGGAGCTTTGGTCGCAACTGAAAAATCCGCAGATTCTCCGGCAGAAATTCTGGGTGCTGTTCATTTTCCTTCTCTTTCGTTCTTGACTCGAAATAGACTTTTTCTCTAGGGATACCCAGTAACGTTCTGTTTTCCGCATGATGTTATATGCCCCCCAAAATAAAGATAATAATGATAATAGCAGCCTAGCAGGTAGTTTTTGAATATTTAAGGTTGCGGGTCAAATCGCCTCTTCCACTTCTCCTTATTTTTCATGCCATTAATATCATTCTGTGGTTGGTATTTGTGACTCTCTGTTTATGAGGCTTCCAGATTCTTCTGATTCTATTGCAGGGGCTCTCACCTACCCATTTTGCCCTCAAGGCTAGCGGTATGACACAGGATTACTTCTAGAACAGACGAGTCTCGCGATTTATGCGTTGGTCTTGAGTTTGTGCTGGTGGGAATTTCTGGAGCTGGGGTTTGAAGTTTCTTTGTGCTCTTTGTTTCATCTCTCTGTTGGTAAGCCAAGAGCTTTATGATTTTGTAATCTTTTTGGGAAGATCCTTCATCTATGTTTGTTGCTCCTTTTTTTTTTTTTCTTTTTTCCTGAAGGTAGATGTAAAATGTTCCTTGTTTTTATTTCTTAGATGATCATCATATGCTCCTGCTGATTTTGATTTGTGATTGTTTTAACTGAATATTGGCTTTCTTTCTTCTGGGTGGTTGAATTTGGTGAGAAAACATTTTTGGGAAAGTAAGGGATTTTGATTTGGCACCTTAACGTGCTAGATCTATTTTGTTACTCTGTTTTTTTTCGTTTTCCCCCCATTTTCTTCAATTTCCGGACGGTCTGTGTTCATTTCCCCGGTTGTAAAATGTCGCAGAAAGAAAGCCTCTGAAGGAGGGAAGTTGTGAAAAAGAAAATGGAAGAACCAACGGCAACAAGATATTGGTGCTATATGTGCTCTCGGACGGTAAACCCCATCATGGAGTTTGAGATTAAATGCCCGATTTGCGAGAGTGGTTTCGTTGAGGAAATGGAGGCTGGTATAGGGGACAGTCAGGGACATGATTCTGATTTGGGATCAGATCGAACATTCTCTCTTTGGGCCCCGATCTTGCTTGGCATGATGGGCCATTCCCATCGCCGCCGAATATCAAGAAGTTTGGAGTTTGATGACGAGGATGATGATAACGAAGATGGTGAATCGCGTCTTGAAGGGGAAACTGAATTGGACCGAGAAATTGAATCCATAATTCGGAGGAGGAGGCGAAGCTCTGCTACTATTCTGCAATTGTTGCAAGGCATTAGAGCTGGAATCGCTGCGGAATCTGACGATGCAAACCGAAATCGAGATGTAGACATAGAAGATGGAGAGAGCGACAGAAATAGAGATAGGGATAGGGAACAAGAGCGGGTAATCTTTATTAATCCTTTCAATCAAACTATCATCGTTCAGGGTTCATCCTATGATTCAACGCGGAATGAGAACACCACTGGTTCACTTGGTGATTATTTCGCAGGCCCTGGTTTAGATATGTTATTGCAGCATCTGGCAGAAAATGATCCCAACAGGTACGGGACTCCACCGGCACAGAAAGAGGCAGTGGAATCAATGCCCACTGTAACAATTAAGGAGAACTTACAATGCTCTGTTTGTTTGGATGACTTTGAGATTGGAGCGGAAGCAAAGGAAATGCCTTGTAAGCATAAGTTCCATAGTGGGTGCATATTGCCTTGGTTAGAACTTCATAGCTCTTGTCCCGTTTGCCGATTTCAGTTGCCTGCTGATGAGTCCAAGCTCGATTCTGATGGGTCTAGAAATGGCAACAACATAAGGCAGAGGGAGAGGGAGAGCGAAAATAGTCATGAAAGTGGTGAAGATGGAAATGGCGATGAAAGAAACGGAAATAACAGGAGGTTCGCCTTTCCATGGCCATTCAGTGGCTTCTTTTCGTCGTCAGGATCTCAATCCGGTGGAGGGAATTCTCCAACGTCCTCATCAGCATCGCAGGCAAATGGCCATGAAAGCTCTTCACAAACGGATGAAAATTGAGCGCAAAGTTCTTAACGAACAGATGAGATCCGAGCATACTTTTTCGAGTTTTTGGGTTTTGTGGTTAGTCTATGCTGTATATTGCCCGAAGTTCTTGCAGTCGCTACTTGCTAGTGTACATAGTTTCTCGCATTACGAATTCAGATTCGTAACTAGCAGATTGTGGTTACTTCTTTTCCCTCTTCTACCTTTGCACGTATGTACATCCATGAGCCTTGTTAAATTGCCTTGGCATCACGCCTTTTTCTTTTCCCTTTCAACTTTGTACTGCTACAACTGCTGTTACTGCTGAATTTTCTGGCTTTTGGGACATCTTTATTGATAGTGTAAATAGGTGGGTGAACGTTTGTGGGTTGGAAGCCACGTGAACCATGGAGCTCGTGGGAGTGGAGTAGACACGACTCCATCATTCATTGCTTAAGGTTCCTGGGACTCTTTCCACGAAATTGCAAAGGGGACAAAGATGTCAGTGTCTTGTAGTTGACGATTTTAAAGCAGGCCTGCCTTTATAAATCTGGGGCACTACAATATTATTTTGGAGGTGATACCACCAACGCACCGGATCAAGCCTGACTCATTGTGATGACATTTTTGCGGTAAAGAAGGGTTTGATTGAGACGGGTTGCTCCTTTCTCTGGTCTGCTGCTTCAGTCTCACGCCGGGTGGCACGTGGAGACTATCTTATTGACGAATCTATCTGAGTTGAAGTTGCAAGTTGCTTTTAGCTATGGACTTTTTTAATTTTTCTATGCATAGGAGTTACTTAAGTCATTTAGTAATGATTTGTGCAATTCATTCGAAAGTGTTTTATTTAGGATCTGAGCAACTACTTTACGGAGACTAAGGAAGTTTGAGGCACAAATGAATATAATCCTCCAAAGAGACGACGGAACGGCAAGCTCATGTATTAGATAGAATTCAACCCCGAGGAATTTTGCGCCAAATTATAGACTTTTCACAGGGAATTGCAATATTTTGTCGTCCAATGTTAAGATGGATCTACAAAACATGTCATTATACTTTTGAAATCTTCAAAGGGTCGCTATACGTTTGAGATAATCATACCCTTGCAATCACTATCGATCTTCCGCAAAATATGGCACTATATATGTGCCATCGTATCGTGCCGTGTCAATTTTACCTGCTTTTCCATGGAAATTTAACTGGGTGGACATCCGAATAAGAATCTGACATTTTTCTAACACCAATCTAATTCAAATTGATCGAAAAGCCCAAATGATCATGCGAGTACTTTTACCCCAGAGACGAGTCCCATTTGCACCTTTCAATAGCTTTCTATTTTCCAAGTCATTCCTGATGATTCTCGACCAGCAGCAGGCATGATGATTCTGCTGCAATCGCCCTCGAACCCCAACTGATTTTCTCGAAGTCCTCCCTGTACAAAACTTCAACTGCTCCAAAGTGGTCCCATAATTAAGATATCTCTCTTTGAATGTAGACAGATCAGCGCTCAAGTCGATGATGTAGTAGTCTCATTGCTTCTGCTATTTCAGATCATGAATGACTAGAATTACCTCAAAGCAGATCCTCCCTCCCCACCAATTTCCCTTCCGCACAACTTTGTAAGAAAGACTCCCGCTATACTCCTTACAGCCTTTTAAGGAATAGTTCCTATCCAATCTTAAGCAGTAAAACTACAACCAGTGATTTACTAGTTTCCAGTTATGCCTTGGTAAGAAAATTGCTTCCCAATAAGTTCGATATGCAAAAATACCATAAAAAAGCCACCACACTGAAAAATTAGAGTACCCAAATGTTCTCCCCAGCTGGAGATATAACATTAGCAGTATCTTCTGCTGTCATTAAAACATCCTTTCATTCAAAAATTGATCCGAGATTGCAAAACCAATCTCCTACAAAAAGAGGGTAACTAGGAAGTTAGATGGCGGGGCAATTACTTCACAGTCAAGATTTTAATTACTGAAGCAGTTCCGATACGATGCAGAGCCACAACAGAGTCTCCATTTTTGCAGAGTCCATTGGATTTGCCATACTCGAGTGCAAACTCTAGAGCTTCTTCTGTTGTCTCTTCATTGGAAGCTCGAGCAGATGCTGCACATAAAAGTGGAACTAATCCACAGAAAATAAGACTATGCCTAGCTGGACCTTCATCACTGCATGACCACTCAAAGTTGTCTGTCTTAATCTCCGGGACAACCACAGACAGAATTGGCATGCCTGGCCTGTACTTGGCCACCATCTTGGCAGTGCTTCCACCTCTTGTCAGGACCAGTATCAGAGCTGCCTTTGCAGAGTTTGCAGTTCTAACAGCAGAAGAAGCAAGACTCTCTAATGGGCTCATGGGCACAGGTGAGTGTTTCATTATCCTCTTAAAGACATCTCCATAATCAAGTGTGCTTTCTGCTTCCATGCATATTTTGGCCATGGTTTTAACTGTGAGCTCTGGATAAGCTCCAGCAGCAGTTTCACCACTAAGCATCACGCAGTCAGTACCGTCGAGAACAGCATTAGCAACATCGGTAGCTTCGGCCCTTGTTGGACGAGGGGACTTGATCATTGATTCCAACATTTGTGTTGCAGTAACCACTGGTTTGCCTTGGATGTTACACTTGTAGATCATTGCCTTCTGCGCAAGAAAGATCTTTTCAATAGGAATTTCCATTCCGAGGTCACCTCGTGCCACCATAAATGCATCCGTGTTGGCAAGTATGTCGTCAAAATTTGCCACCCCTTCTTGATTTTCAACCTGACAATAATAAAAACAGGAAAATTATTTCATCAAAATATTCCAGGAAGAACGGGAACGAATTACCTTAAAAAGCAAACATCTTGCAACTTGTTCAATAATACACTACTTATGAGAAATGACCAGACTGCAATCAAATGCGATCTGAAAAATCCACCCTAACATTCATTGACACCTGATTTAAGATTAAATAGATTTTTAGGCATTTTGACCTATTCCTCCAACTCGTGGTAAGTAGCTTGGAACCCAAGCGAATTACACTTAAGCATAAATGTCTCCTGACATACCTTTGACATAAGAATGATGTTCTTGGCATGCTTCCCAAGCAGATTGCGAACCTCCACAAGATCCGAACCTTTTCGGACAAATGAAAGAGCAATCATGTCGATTTTATTGGGCACTCCCCACTCTAATATATCTTCCTTGTCTTTATCTGTCAAGGTTGGAAGGTCCACTATGACACCAGGAAGATTGACATTCTTCCTCTCGCCAAGAACTGCACTATTCTCGCAGCGACAGTGAACCAATCCGGCTTCTGTGTCACAAGATAATACTGTGAAGGTGATTGTTCCATCGGCACAGAGGATCACACTTCCTGGCTTCACATCCTCAGCCAATTTCTTGTAGCTCATGCATATCATGGTCTCATCGCCCTTTATGCTGTAGTCTGTAGATATAGTAATCTCCTGGCCCTGTTTTATCTGGATGGGTTTACCATCCTTCAAAAAGCCAGTTCGAATTTCGGGACCCTGTTGCATGTAAATTTAATGATGAGGAATCCTATTAAATATCTGAATTTAAGAATAAGAGATTGATCTCAAGATTGCCTGTGTGATGAATAAATGAACTAGATTTAAAGCAAGGCCTGTCATTATGCTAACTGGACTTGACTAATGCTGAAAGAAGCATACGGTTATCATTGCAATCTCGACTCAGGTTCCGAACATGCTGTTATCCAACTACAAAAAGATGCTTTTAACTGGAGAATGGCATTTTAGGTAAACTTTTAAATTTTTCTGCTAATTTAGACAACAGCCTAGTGGTTCCATAAGAATTGCTTTGAAAAATTTGATTACAGGCAGAATTTCAATTTCGATTATTGACTTGAATGTCGTTGAAATCAATGTATTCTAGAAGACAATCGAAGCTGTGCTGTAAGACAGTATTAATGCTCGCGTGACTATTCCTGTTGAACCCCAGGCTGCCTGCAATTTTTCCAACACCTGCCTTGTCATATGACTGTATAATTCTACAACTTCGTGACAAGCTGATCCAGGAATTCGCTCTCGACATCTTTTTCCAGAAGATCACTTCCTTTAGAACACCATTGCGAGCCCCAACTCTTACTATGACATGAAACAGCCGACCCACCGTGCTACTTTCCACAGTTCTTCCAGACCAGCAGAGGCATCAAGACTTAGTTTCTAGACACCATCCAGTAGGTAGCATGTACACCGTCGCCGCTTTAATTTTCCATGCATAGCCCAAGAAGTTCATGTAAGCACGTCGTTTTCTCTGATTTTTTTTTTTCCTTTCTTTTCTTTCTAGTAGTATGTCAATTTTTTCACACCAGGACGCAATAGAAACAGAACAAACATACGGATGCTTGAGCCAAAAACAAACAAACAAACAAATATTGGGGTGAGGGGGCCACTCCGGACAAGACAAAACCCGTCGAAATCTGAGGTTTGCAGGAAAGACCAACACTCCCTTCCAAACACAGACAAGAACGTGACTTCATATAAAAACCCAAGTCAGCAGAGACACTCGACAGGGAGCAGGCCAGGCCAAACGACAAAATCACGGCGTCCTCCCAGCAATCGGCAACAGGTAGGACACAACTAAACAAACCCACGTCCAAACAGAAAGCGCCGCGATATCCGAAAGCCGGAATTCCCAAGACAAGACGACGCTTGTCGATCAACACGCACGGCAGATTATTCGACCGATGATCAGAATCGGAGATGACGATGTCGCGCCGTATAGTCAGCCATCGCCGTCGTTCCTCGCCAAAACAAGCTAGTCGCCGGAGATTTCTCTCTTGTAATAATATCTACGGCGAGGGAGGGAGCGCACCTTGGTGTCGAGCATGACGGCGCAGAGGATGCCGGTGCTCTCCATGCCCTGGCGGAGGTTGTCGAGCGTCTCCTGGTGGTAGGCGTGGGACCCGTGGGAGAAGTTGAAGCGCGCGACGTTCATGCCGGCCCTCAGCAGCTTCTCGATCACGGGCACGGACCTCGACGCCGGCCCGAGGGTGCAGACGATCTTCGTCTTCGGCCTCCTCTCGATCCCCATCGCCGACGCCGCGCCTTCCATTCTCAAGTCGGGGACAGCTCCGGTCGGTACTCCCGGCCGATCAGGAGGAAGTTGCAAGTAGAGAGAGAAAGAGAGAGAGAGAGAACGGAAAGGTGCAGCCATTTTTTGGTCGATCTGTCGGTTTAAGGAAACAGACGGAGGAGGGGTTCGCGTAAAAATAGGTTTTAACGACTAACGAACGTCGCAAAAAGGCAAAGAAGACAGCGTGGGGAGCATGCCACTTCGAATTAGATGCTTTCCTCTGGAGAAAATATTCAGTGGTTCGCAACTGCCACGTCATCGTCCTACGTGGCGCGCGTAAATCTAGGTGGCTCCACTAAAATGTGGACACGTATCCGCTAACTTGGAGTGACTTGAAAAATAAAAAAGTCGCTAGGGTGAGGCTTATTTTTCCTCTCTCTTCTGTCAGCCGACTGAAAAGGTCTGAGAAGACCCAATAATTAATGCTCGAATATAAGTTGCCGCTTAAAACTCTCTCTCCTCTTTTCAATTTTCAAGCCTTTCTTAGCCTTATCCTTCGTCGAGAAGAGAAACGATGACGCCTTCTCTCTATTTTCTCCAGCACGCCCCTTCGCCTCCGCCTCCGTCTCCGCTCTGCCTCCGCCTCCGCCTCCCCCTCCCCCTCCCCCAAAGCCACCGCCGGTCGCTGCTGTTGCTCGAGATCTGTCTCTCGGCACGTCGCCCGCTCCAAGAGCCCCGCTCGGTCGCTTTCTGGGTCCCGAGCCCCCTTCACCTCCGCCGTCGCCTTTGGACCCTCATCGCGCCGATTTTGGAACCCTAGCGACGTTTACTATGGCCGCACCATCTCTCTTAGCCTTGGCAAGTTCGGGGCCTCTCGTCCGATTGCGTCCCCTCCGACGAGCTCGTCATCACACCTCACCCCGTCCACGATCTCATCATCCGGGAACATTTCGGGTACCGGCGGCGACGGCGTTGTTTGGGTGTTCTTCCTCAACCGAGCTACGAAAACCCGGAACATCACAGTCGGTGGAGTCGAAGATCCGTCTTCGTCGAGTTCACTGCACCCAGAGTCCCTATAGAATTTGGATAGAAGAAGATGTCGACCGTGTACGTGTTGCAGCCGCGGACAAAGGGGAAGGTTTGTCTCCATGTGTTCGATCCGAGTTTTTGTTCGATTCTTCCCGGAATGACGCGAGAAGTTGTGGATTCCTATTTTAGTGTGATTACCTCATAAATCTAGCTGCATTTTACTTTTTCGCGATCTGTTTTTTTTTTTTCTATTCTCTTCCTCACGCTTTGTTTTTGGAAATGTGGTTGGAAGTTGCGCTCGATGAGTTGATGATTAATGTGAAAGCAACATTAAGATGAGCGATCGGGTTCCTTCGCATTCGATTCCGATCTCCAATTTGCGTTTCGCGCCTTCGCTACGTGGAAATGGCTGCCAAGGCTGAGTCAATTGCTCACCTGCCTACAAAAATTAAGACAAGTGAATTGTGAATTGGGTCGAGATTGCTTATTCAATGCTCGAGAATGGACAGAGGAGTAGCTTCTTAGGGATTGGGTTTGTGTTCTATGGGTGATGTTTAGAGAGCCGTGGCGCAAAATGACAATGCTTAAGAAACTCTTGCATTCCGATTTATTTATTATCCAAAGATTATGAAGTTTTTAACATATCTTCGGAGCGCACTCGCATTGAAAAGATGGTTACATCTTTCATTTGGTCTGTGCTAAAGATAGATTTTGTTGTGAGAAGAGGAAATTTCCAATTGTTTTGTCAATTTGGTCTTTTGGCAACGAGAATATTGACGGAGGGTGAAGTCATGTAGACTCGATCTCGTCAATATATTTGTCCTACTTAATCAAAATTTTTTTGGCTCTTTGCTTATAGTACCGAGGTTGCACAATAAGTCTGGTCGAGCCCGTTGTCGCTCGCAGTTAGGCTTTCAATGTAAAATACCTTTTCCACTTTGTTCTTGTTCGAATCGGGTGGTTGCCTTAGCTGGTGGATAAGATTGTATGGCAATGGCTGTGGTGATGTATGTGATTATGTCCAACAAGTTTCAGTTTCCTCTATTACGTGGTCTGCATAAGCTGCCCGGTTCTTTTTTTTACCCCGATTTTCGCTTTCTACTCGCAGTTCAAAATGGCAATCCTACTGGCTCCAAGACAGGTCCCTTCTCTCTCTCTCTCTCCCTCTCTCTCTCCTTTTTAGTTTTTTTAGCTCCAGCTTTATTTATATTTGTCGTGTCATAGCGAAATGGATGTTCTCGCTTTTGTTGGCATTCTTCTTGTTCAATGCCATGGTGTAAATTCTATGCATTGGAGGAACATGTTCTGTTCTTTAGTTGAGCTCGGTGAATAAATTGAGTCACTTGATTGGTTTCCTCATCGGTGTATCGAGGTAACACCCCAAATCATTTTCTGCTTCGGTACTAGTTTTATTGATGACATAGACTTGATAGATTGAATAAAAGATGTGGTGTTTTTGTGGACTCTTGATACGTGTTCCTGCAGTGATTGAACTATAACTGGATGAGTTTACAAGATTCCTTATATGACTTGTTTACATATTTTTTCTGGTGGCCGTTTGACGTGGAACCGCTAATATGGCTAAATCGATGAATGTGGAAAGTCCAATTTTCGACGAGAATTGGATGCTTCTGCAGTGTGGCTTTATTCACGATTGTCCTTCTTTGGCATGTAGTTAATATTTCTGCAAAGAATTGTTTCACTTGGAAGTTTTTTATATGTGAATCCTTGTTATCTTGTAGGTGAATCCAATCAAGTATAACAGCATTTATTCATGTTTCACTACTCTATTGAGAGAGCAAGGTCCTTCTGCCTTTTGGAGAGGTTGGGCTACCAAGTTCTTTGGATATGGTGCTCAAGGTGGGTGCAGGTTCGGTCTCTATGAGTACTTCAAACGGGTTCACTCGATGCCTTGGTCGGCAGGCAACGGGAGCTTGATTTTTTTCTCGCAAGTGCTTCGTGGAAGCATTTGCAAATGTGGCACTTTGCCCTTTTGAAGCCATTAAAATTCGGGTTCAAGCATAGCCCCACTTTGCATAAGGCTTGGTTGATGGCTTCCTAAAGTGTATGCATCAAAAGGGCCTTCTAGGGTAATTTTTTTGGCCTTAGTATGTTTGCTTGTGTTAGAGGTAGGAGGGACATTCTAATGCTTTTCTTGCTTTCAGATTTTGAGAGGGCTTCTACCGCTTTGGTGTCAAAATCTTCCATGTAATCTTTTCATTCCTTCTTAGGCTATAGAGTTAGTCAGCTATCTCTTATTGAATATTGCATCTAAAATATGCTTAGATGAACGGAAGCTGTTCTATGGGAGAGCGAGACCATTCTCTTTCTAAGATGGGCACTTCTTCAATGCACATGTAAGTCGGGCTACACGTCCATGGCCTCCACTTCTTCCATCTCTCTCGCTTATCGGATTCATTTTTCGGCGGCATTGCAGTTAACGCGTGGGTCGGAGCCGTGGACCGGAGCTCGGGTTCTTTAGCGTGCTGTGCTCCGGCTATTGCGCGCGAGGCGCTTTGCGTGCACGGACGGGGCCTCCATCGCAGAATAAACAGAGGTTTTTAAGGTATGGAGGCTTGGTGATAGTGGCTGCTTCGGCTTCTAATTCCAGCGGAGTCGGAGAGCATATCGGGAGGCCGAGGGAAGAGTTCTTTGCTGGCCGTTGTGGCTCCTGTGAAGCAGGTCGCGTCCTTTGCCGTTCCCGCCGGAGTATTTGTGGTCGTGACTTTTGATATGAAAGTTTTAACGTTATTGTTGATTTGCTGTGAGGAAGAGAGTAGGGGTGATTATTGACTATGATGAGAAGCTTTTCCTAATTGGAACCGATTAGAACGTGGTTGTTTAAGGTTTGGCGTTGCACCTTCTATTGTCAAGAGGTTGTTTAAGGATTATTTTTCTCTGGCGAGAGAGTTTGGGTTACAATAATGTAATTTGAGCAAGCCACGGTATATCTTTCGGATGTTCGATGAGAGTTATCGACTTTGGTGTGTTAATGTTAAACCATGCACGATGGATCAATTTTAGTGTTTCCATTATTCGATTATCGCTTATTTTTGCAAATAACAACACAATTGTTCACATCGGCGCTCTAGTACATGTGTTTCTTTGCCTCTTATGATTTGAAATTTCTTGTTTTCGAAGCAGCTCTTTAGTGACATGTTCTTGTTGATAGAGTCCGTGCGATGTATTGGTGAATAATACTTGCTATCCGTAAGCTCCTACCGAAAAGTACTTGAAAAGTCTTGACCGCAACATGTTTACCAAGCACCGAACTTTGGATGAAGTTTAAGCCTTCCAAATAGTGACGGGTTTGATATGCTCCTAGTGGTGTGCTTTTGTTTTGCTTCATTGAAGATTTTGATGGATGATGTATTTTGAGCAACAACTATGGTGGCGCACGAGGGGCCAATGCTTTGGCTAAAGGGTTGAGGGAAACAAGTCATTGAGGGTAAACAACTCATTTTTTCCATTTTTCTTTCTTAAGGATAAATAGCTCGAATTTTGGTTGGGAATTATGTCATTAGAATGTAGTGCATGCTCCTGTCAACAAGTTCTATAGTTATATATATTGTGCTAACCATGTGGGCTCCATAGAACAGATAAAGATGGACAACATTTCAACTCGAAGGAGTAAAATTTTTTCGTCTCGGACAACAACCAGCAGAGTTGTTGAAGAAAACTCAACCTCGCAGGTTCAAGAGTGATTTCAGAGAAGGTAATGAGTTTCGCTCTTACTTATTTGATTGTCTTTGGAGTTAATGTTATTTTTTGCGCCGGTGATGGAATTCTTTTGGTGTATTTGCTGATTTATGGAGCTGATGGTAATGCAGTATTGAAGCTGCGCCAAGGAAGCACGCAGCACCAGCTGCGTGCCCATTTAATATGTGGGCACAAGAAACTTTTGGGGCATAATCATGTTATTTTGAAAGATTTAGTTATTGATATGCGGATGCAGGAAACTTTCGGCAGATACGGTTGCTTATTCAATCTTTGTTCTATGGGAGAGCGAGACCATTCTCTTTCTAAGTGACATTAAAAACTTAATCCCCAACTTTGTTAGGTGGGAGAGCTGGTCTATAGGTGGTTGGTTTGTCCTCATGTTATGCTTGCGTCTTTTACTTCGAATGTTTATAGTCCATATTATGTTCACAATAAGTATGGAAACTCACACCAAGTTGTTGAACCATTGTGTGCGAGAAACCCGGTATTATTGCATATTGATCCTCTCTTAATTTTGTCCCTCGCAGTTTCGATGGTGATGTTCTCGACATTTGAGCATTCAAAGTGGATTTCCTTTATGGTGTTATTAGAAGAAGAAAGGAGGATTGCTCAAAAGTTTAACAACTCGGGGTAACATGCTTAGCAGGATATGCCTTGGATCCGTTGGTAGCTTCATATCAAATCTTGCCAACAATATCGTTGCTTCCAGCCTTTTCGGGCATTCAATATGCTGGAATGTTACAATCATTGCAACTACTGAACAATTCCAAAAGACCATGAGATATGGTGACAGCCTTTTATGCCATCACATATTGTGGCTTATGGCTCTAGTTCTAGATTTTTGCTTGACCATTGTTCTTGCTTTTAGCTCATGGAAGTTTCTCTCCATCATGTATGACGAATTCTTGTTCTTGCGAAGAATATATGGCTACTTGATAACTTTCATGCGTCACACTGCATATTTAGATTTTCATGTACTCGTAGAATGTATTTGCTCTCTGCAGAGACATGGAGCTTGGAGAAGTCTCTAAATTTTACCCGGATAATATTATGAAAGTACCAAATATATTTTACTTCTAACCCAATGACCACTTAAACCCCTTTATTTTTACACATACCCTTCATGCACCTCTTAATAAAAACGCCATATGGGAAATATCAAGTTGTCCTTGGGGATGCAATTTACAATCTTATTTAGGGTTTGAGCGATTTGTTGATTTTGAATGTAAAAAGTGAGAACTTAGAATCTAAAGAGCGATACTTTTGAAAAGAACGTGATGTTTTCGTAAATAGGAACACAGGGATACTCGGTGTTTCAAGTATATATTTGGCACTTTCAAAAGCAGAGAACACAGGGATACTCGGTATAAATAGTATATATTTGGCACTTTCAAAAGCAGAGATACATTGGTAGTCAAGAAGCCAAAAATGAGTCATTTTTTAAATTTTCCAAATAAATTCTGTAGTGCTCCAGCTTTGTATTTCCGAGTCATACTCGGGGA
This sequence comes from Eucalyptus tenuipes, assembly GCA_014182365.1. Classification (NCBI taxonomy): domain Eukaryota; kingdom Viridiplantae; phylum Streptophyta; class Magnoliopsida; order Myrtales; family Myrtaceae; genus Eucalyptus; species Eucalyptus tenuipes. The sequence continues at coordinate 32,142,076 of CM024538.1, read as the reverse complement.
CTACAATGTAAATGCTCGTTGCCAATCAATCAATGTGTACCCCTTAATTTCCTTGGAGGAGACTCTCCACAGTGCACCCAAATTGCTATAAGATCTACGAATTTCAATCTTTGGCAACCGAGCCGTAAGGTGTAAATATTTTCTTTAGGAGCTATCATACCAATTATTCTCCGAGAGAACTTTTGCAAACATGGATGACACCAAACTTCATACTCAAAAACGACGTTAATATTTGAGGCAATCTTACAAAGCAAACAGCCATGACTGCAATTAGACAGCAGAAATCTGGGTTAAAAAAAAAAAAACAAGGCAGCTTATGCAGACCACGTAATAGCTAACTGAATCTTGGTGGACATAACCACATACATCACTATAGCTAGATTTCTGCTCATCCAACTATCAGGAAGTACAGACAAGGTTATCCATCATCCTATTGTTGAATACATGGAAAAGGAGATTGCATGCGTGCCAGGATGATGGCCTCACTTGTGGGGCAGATTGCAGTGCAATTTCGAGCACTTGAAAAGCTGCATTCTCTTCCCTAGCCAAGAGCAAGCTTAACGCAGGGTCTATCAACTCTTCCCAAGCCAAACCTTGCATCTCAATATGAGTCTCCACCCATTTGACCATGTCAATATCTGAAGTAAAGGATGCATTTGTCGGCATTTTCCCGCTGACAAGCTCCATCCTGTAAACATCACTTTTCTAAGCTCCATCCTGTAAACATCACTTTTCTTAGCTGCCTTCAAGGAATATACATACTTTGAGAGAAAGCAAAGCAACAAGTAAGAAGAACCTGCACTATTTTTCCATGTATTAGGAATAATAAACATTTAGATTGGAACAAAACGGCAAAGACCTAGGAAGTAGCAATATGAACATACCTAGAGCAATATAGCCGTACGACCCCGCGAACCACGAATTGGACTCGGTGTCTAGTGATTCATGATTCTGGTTTCACGGAGAGTTTAGTTCACATCAGTAGATCCACAAAAATGGCACAAACTTCCTAAAGTAAACGAGAGTAAAGTAAGGATTCTTATCTTGTGTAGGAAAGAATCCGGTTGTGATCGCATATACAAATTGGGCAAGGACAAACCTAAATCTGCCTAGTGAAGAAATGCAACAAATAGTTGTTACAAATATGCTCTCTAATGGGCAAAGTTGAGCACGGATCAAGTATAAACTATGGGAAGCTGCTCCCATCATGCAAAAAGAGAAGAACTAAAACTTCTGCTCTTTGTTGATGTCATAAAACACCATCAATTAACAACTGCTGTCTTCATTTGCAAAAAAAAGCTGCTGTCTTCATCTGCTAAACAAAAAAGACTACTGTCTTCATCTGCAAAAAAGGAAAAAAAAAAGGACAAATTTCAAACCATAAGGATTAGTCAAAAAAACAAAATGAAAAGAATGATGTACTTCTCACAACATGCCATATACAACTTAAATACAACCATATTAGAGGTACAAAAAGGAAAGAAAAGGCTTTTCTCATCTTACGCACTTATTTTGAGGTGCCTCCTGTGTATGAGGATTCCTTTCTCTTTCGCTTCTCACTAGTACTCTTCAACCGAGTATTTGGTATACCTTTTGGCCTTCTCCGAAGAGGATCAAGTATTTGAATTCCACAGTTTGCTGCATATTCAGATTCATCATTTTCCAGCAAAGAATTAACATCATCTTTACCGTGAGATATTGCATTTTGTTCACTATACAAGAGTGAAGATCCATTAAGGTTGTAGTTGCAATCTTCTCCGTAACATCATGATTTGCACTAATGTTCATAACACTAAAAGCCAACTGCATTAACCTCTTCAAGCGCAATGTCTTTGACTGTCCCGCATCACAAGAGCTTTCTCCAACATCATTGCAATGACTACTTTGTTTTACAGTTTTTGTCCACCTCTTCAAAATGTATTGTGATGGAATGCTTGTAACATTTAGAACATGTGTCAAGATACATAGAGTATGCCTACACAACCATCCTTGCATTTCAAATAACTTGCAGCTACATGTAATAGTTGAATCACCCGAACAAAAATGGACAATATGCTTTCTTTCACTATTTTCAGCTCCCAATATATAAGTGTGTAACGGCCCATCAATTTCTGATCTAAGAACATGTTCAGACAAAGAATGCAAGAACTCATCCTGGAATTTTCTAAAAATGACATGCGTGTAGACATGTGCAGCATGTTTTAATATTCCACTACTTTCAACCATAATCTGCGGCATTCCTCGAGCACACTCAAAATCATCAATAACTTCAGAGTTGCGCATTTTTTCTGCTTGCTTTTCATAATGATTGACAAATTCAGACAAAGTCATAGTCTTACATGTCATATCTTGAAAGACATTATTGGTGCTTTCACTTCTTTGGGTGGATCTAATTCCCGGAAAAAGTATCTCGGCTGAATGCAGGACACCATTTATGACGTAGGCGATATATATTATTCAACCACTTATTGTCCTCAAGCTTCCACTCGTGACACATAGCTTTCCAAGTGTTTTCCATTTCAAGTTCTGACTCGCACTTATATAAAAGCTTATGCCAATACTTACCGCGAAAGCCCGGCTTTCCAAGAAGATGTCCAATATGATGCGTAGCATTTTTCCCAATATGCCATACACATAAACGATGACTAGTGTTGGGAAGAACAGTTCTAATGGCATTTGCCATTGCATGATCTTGATCAGTAAAAATAGTCTTGGGTGCTTTATTACCCATTGCCTCTAAAAAGGATTGCAAAGCCCACACAAAAGAAGCAATAGTCTCATCCAATAAAAATGCACAACCAAATAAAACATTTTTCCAATGATGATTCAACCCAACAAAAGGTGCGCATATCATATTGTATTTATTTGTACGATAAGTAGCATCGAATACCACAACATCTCCAAAACTTTCATAATCCAGCTTGGATACACCATCGGACCAAAAAAATTGGTCAATCTTTGCTCCCGATCCAACTGAAATATATAAGAAAAATTGCTTCCATTCAATTGTAAGCAATTAAAATGGTTAATGAGACTTTGACAATCCCCCGCAGTAATAAAGGCTCTTCTCTTTGATTGCAAAAAGTTTTGACAATCCCGCAGTGTAAAGCCAACATTCTCTTGTCCTCCCGCTTCACCACTAAGGTACGAATACGCTTTTGTAGCCCTCACACCAGCCCCAACCAAAGAAGTCAAAATACTTCCATTAGTATTCGTTATATGCCGATATGACCGTAGTAAGTGCTTTTGTTTATCATCAACAAAAGGATGATTATGAACATCCTCAAATTTGACAACTACCCAAACTCCCTCTTCAATTTTGAATTTAATGCAAGCTTTACATCCAGTTCTTTTCACAAGTCCTATATATATCTCTTTGTTCATGAGGTAAGATTGGTGGAGAATATCCTTCACAATTACATAGAAATGTGCAAGCTCGCAATATTCCTTTACTATTGTTTGCCTTTTGTCCTTTTCGCACTCCAAACCCTTTGCAAATTGCATATGCATTGTATGTATTATAAGCTTCGTCCTCATTAGCAAATGTCATGCCAATTTTAAATTCAAAATCTTTATCAACATTATGGATGATGACATTATCCTTTGCAGCTTCTACAAGTTCAACAAAAAAAAAAAAAAAAAAAAAAAAAACTCATCATTTAAAGAAGAAAGATAAATTCAAAACAAATTTAAATTCTAAAGAGATAAGTCATACCCATTTATCTCGAGAACAAGTCAAATTAGCTACCAAGGTCTACGAATTATCTGTTAAATATTAGTAAAAATATAAGTTAGTCCAAAAGTGTTTGTGTGCATACTTTATCTCAGTTATGATGGATTATAAGTGGTTTCATGAAAGCAATAGACGTAAAATAGTATTCTCACCACACTTTGTGAACACCCGCTTCTAACCCAGTCTCACGGCGACAACCTTAAGGCCACTTCCTTGTAATCCTGAAAATAAGCTCCCTTGTAATCCTATAAACAATAGACATTCTTTTAAGCCAAACTGAAATTTTAAGTAAATAAGAATCGCACCTAGCTATGTGAGAGCACCTCTCTCGAAACGAAGTAGTAAAAAAAAAAAAGTTGAGGTACAACATACAAGTTAAAGCATTTACAATACGTACAAAGAGGTGAATAACTTATTCACACCTTGAGAATACCCGGTCAATGAGCTCCTCCTTTGTCATTCCAATACCATTATCTCTGAAATATCAAACATCATTATCCATATCCTATGAATTCCTCAGTTATTATAAAATAAAACCATATTCATCTATAAGCTATAATAGACTTACGTTATCATGATGGTTCCATTGTCAGGATCTGGTTTAATTCTTATCTCCAAATCACCGATATCTCCAAGAAGAGCAGGCTAAGTAACACTCAAGAACCTCAACTTATCAAGGGCATCAATAGCATTGCCGATAGAGGGGGAAAAAGGAAACCAATTTCAGCCATAAATCAACAAATAAAGGCATAGCTTAAATTCGTCACCAAGAATTATAATTTCGTTCCACATAAAAATGAAGATGGTGAAATGCTCACTTGACAAACTATCAAAGAAACACTTCCTAGTGGCTGTATAAATTGTGGAATATCAAATCCAATAGATGATTGACCCGCAAAAAATGCAAAGTTTAAATTTATCATCATAGAAATGGAGGTGCAATCCTAAACGATCGGAATACAATCTAAAAGTCACATTGAGATCACGGGTGCTTCAGAACAATCAAGCAATCATAATACATTTCTAAGTAAATCATTGTGTACTAAAATTGTCACTTTAAATTGTTCTGCATGTTGATCTCCTTCAATATTTCACAATCTTCAGCAACAATCACTTCGAAAAAATACTCAAGCTTCCATTTCCAATAATCAATTATACTCTCAATTGTCATTAATAAAAGTAGCAGCATAGAAGTGCTTACAAAAAATGACCTTTGGCCTGGTCTTGAACAATATCTTATGCTTGATAATGCCAACAACTTCTAGCTCAACCTTCGATGAATCGGCTAACTCAATATTAGAGCTTTGGTCCGCATCCACGAGTTTTACTTCAATACTAGAAATGGTTTCATCAGCGGCACTTTTGAGCCCATTAATTCATGATAGCCAATAGTAAAGTGTAGACTTCCTGAAGTGAAAACCCAATAAAGCAAACTTAAATTTTGGTATGTGAAGACAAAAGAATTATGACAGGACTGAACTCTTGAAAACAAAATGAAAAGCCATAGATAGTTTTCCTGTTAGCAATAGCATCATATAATCAAAATTAGATTAAATTTAATCAACAAAAGTAATCCAAGCAACAGTTTTGGAATAACAAATAAATGTAATAGATAAGCAACAAGCTTTGTAACAGAACTAGCAACAACCTTTTTAGTTTATTTAACAGATCCACTTATGCAAAATATTGAAAGAAAAAACCTTATTAGCAGGTCACACAACCAACGAACCTCCTAGCTACAAAAAAAACTCTCATTGTCGATCATGTCTATGTTATTATCTTATTAAGGCAAGGGAGTTTAATCGAAACTCTGATCTAACCAAAGGCGTTGGACTTCATTTTTGGCCATGCCAATCAATGTTGGCCAATCTCCGTCTCCACTGAACAACACCTACTCACTCGTTGGACTATCACCAAACCAAACTTTGTCGACCGCCGCAGGAAAAAGCCAAACCAGAGTAAACCCAGAATTGAAGAAAGTGGACCTAGTTCAGGCATTTCGTCGAATGGATGGTGGGCGACTCAACTAGATTGTTTAGGCTCAAAATTTAGACAATAAATCACGCTAACTACACATAAATATCACAAACATCACATATTTTGGGACACGACACTTCACGGGTTTCATCCTTAAGTGAACAGGAGTAGCATGGCGATTCTTACATTTTGTGGGAGAGAATCCGGTAGCGATGGCAAGGGGATACGCTAATCTGTCTAGTGAAGACACGCGAGCGACCTGTGAAGGCGGAGAGGCTCGAGACCCAGCAGTCGCAAGCTTCTTCTGCTTTGGCTTCAAAATTGCTGGCGTCGTGCCCCAGCCCAAAATCAAGAATGACCCACTCACGGTTTCTATTGCTCGAGCCAGAAAAGCAAAGACCCCGACAAACGAAGCGAGCGGCGTGTGAAGGCGAAGAGGGCTCGGGACCCAGCACTTGAAAACTTCTTCCGCTTTGGTGCCAACGCGGCCGAGCCCGAAAATGAAACCGACCCACTCGCAGATTACATCGCCGGAACCAGAAAGGCGACGATGGCGACAAACGAAGCGAGCGGCGTGTGAAGGCCGAGAGGGCTCGCGACCCAGTAGCTGCAAATTTCTTCCGCTTTGGTGACGACGTGCCTGACCCAAAATCGAAACCGAGCCACTCGTGGTTTCTATCGTCAAAGCCCGAAAGGCGACGATGGCGACGAACGATGGCGACGAACGAAGTCGAAGTGGAAGAAGGAGCGCGAGCGCAAGAGCAAGAGGGCGAGGGCGAGGGCGAGGGCGTGAGGGCTTGAGGTGAGTGAGGACCGGGAAGGAAGACGAAGAGCTCCATGTTCAAACGTGAAAAGACCTGTGCAACAGAGAGAGAGAGAGGAGCAGAGAGAAAGAGAGAGACATTAATGGCCGCTCAGCCTACCGCCGCCTGCAACTAGCCCTCAAGGAGAGAGAAAGTAATTTTTTTATTCTAACTTCAGTGACACGTGTCGTTTTATGAGTGGAGCGTATATGCCATGTAGGCGGGTGACGTGGCAGTTACGAACCACTGAATATTTTCTCGCCGCGCGGGCGGATTCGTGCGCGACCCTCAGCATCATCACGCCGTTGAACACCATCCTTTTCTCTCGTCTTTTGTCCCCTTCCTCCCTGCTGCTGCTGCCGCCCGGATTCCGGTGTCGTCAGTGTCGTCGAATCTGTCCGGGAAACTGGTGGGACTGTGTCGGAAATTCCCGATGAATCTTCCGGGGTCGGATTTGGATCTAACTGGTTTGGATCGTGCCTCCCCCTGATGGGTTGTTCTCCAGAAAGTCAATGGTTGGGCTGGTTTTTTGTCTGTATTGGGTTCTTGGAAAGTCTCGATTTTTTGTTGTCGTTGGGAATGTTTTTTTTTTTTCCCCACATTTTCTTTTTCGTTATTTCGTATGGTAGAATTATACTATCGAGTAAGAAAAATAATTTAGAATGTCAATTCTAATAAGTTTTATAGACTACTCACAACAGAGTATCATAAGATAATAATTTACAAAACATGGTTCCAGAGTTATAACTAACTAATTACGAGGCAGGACAAATTACAAAAAATCGTATAGCTATTCTATGGATTATACATATCGTTACAATTTCTAAATAAATGAACAACAACAATTATTTTAAAATATATTTATTAAGAAACCATTTTTGGAATTCATCACCATAATTAGTCATGTCTTGTACTCAATTAATTTATTACTAATTATGAACAACTCTTTTTACTTTCATATTATTGTATAACTGTATATGTTCTAATATATCTTTTTAAATTATCACTACATGTTTTCATATGACTTTTTGTTTTCATTTCGTCATTTTCCGACCTCGTCGAAACGGCTACATCAAAGAGCCTCGGAAGATGTCATGCTGAACATGAAGCTTCTATAGAAATAGCAATCCCTAAATGTTTGATTAATTAACTCAAAAAATTAATTACATCTTCCTTGTTAACTCATCTATATGTTGTTTGTAGTAACCAAAATTTCAAGGAAATGAAATTTGATCTTGCTTTAGATTTTTAATTGCACTTGAGTACGGAAATCCTGAGAGTCGAAAAATGAATTTTTTAGAGTCTTCGTTCGTTTCACAAAAAACAACTTCTAGGAAAATGTTTTTTGAATTTTCTAATGCGAGATAAAAGGAAAAATGTATTCTAAAATAGGGAAATGCTTTCTACTTTTGAAAAGTGGAAAACATTTTCCTCACTTATTTTCTCTTATTTCATGCCTTTACAAGCTCCTACTTCTTTCTTTTTTCTTTTTTCAAAAATTTGATTTTTTTTATTTGTTTTCTTTTTTTTTCCTCTTTTTCTTTCTTGGCCAATCGCTAGTTACAATGACGGTTGGCGACAGCTTGCCCAACTATGGCAAGCCTAGGTTTGTCGATTTGGCCAAGCTCGAGGTCGACGAGCTCGAGCTTGTGGTGAGGCTCACGCTTGCCAACCTCAGGCCTCTCCAGCCAGAGGTGGGCAAGCCTTATGCTTGTTGGTGAGCTTGAGGTTGACCTGTGGTTGATCGTCAGTCATTGCCTTGGCTGGTGACTAGTTAAAGAAGAAGAGGAAAACAAAGAAAATAAAAGAAAAGAAAAGAAAAAGAAAAGCAAAAAAATAATTTAATGAGCAATTTTTTAAAATAAAAAATAATGAAAAATTGATTAAAAAATACTAAAATTATTGAAAAAGAGTGTATGAAGGAAAACATTTTATTTACCAAACAATAGAAAATATTTTTTACTTTATTTTTAGATTTCATCCGAATACTAGAAAATAATTACATATTTTCATGGAAAATATTTTCCAAAAATGCTACATTTTTTTCGCGAAACGAATGGAGGTATGTTTCGGATTTTTCCTTCTAACTTTTATATTTCTAGAAGAGACGCTACTTGTCCTTGATGTGAATAATCCTTCAAGTAGTTTCTTGATTACATGCAAGTGCCTGTTAATAACTTCATGGACACCGGGGTACTTGAATTGCAAGGAATTTATTGTGTGTTCGTTTCGTAGAAAATGAATTATTTGAAAACTATTTTTCTAAAAATAATCATTTGTATAACTTAGTAAAATGAAACAAAAAATATTTAAACATAAATTATTGTCAATAATAAAATATTTATTATTAGTTAATTATTTTCGCCTTCTCCATAGAACATGCTTGCTTAAGAACATCGTCAACAATAAATTTTTCCATACACTTGTTACTTCATTATATTTTACCTTTTTTCCATATCAATAATCAGATTTCATGTTTTCCTAGACTATGTACCCAAGACACTTTCCTATGTTAGTTTGGTGCTCGTACAAATCATCCGTATGGAACATATGGTTGGTTGTTATTTTAGACATGTAGCTTTTTAACTTTTGCGCTATTAGAAAATTAATCATCATGCAAATTTGAAAACTATATATTTCTATGATAACTTATATTGTAATTATGAACATTAAGATGGCCATTACTTTAGCTTCACCTGCTTTTTGACAGATATTACGTACATTAATCTCAGTGGAGAAATCTTATCCATCTTCCTTCCTTCCTTCCTTTCTTTCTTTTTATATAATATGTATTACCTTATAAAAACCTATCTGTATGGATATCTATACCATAAGAGCAAAGCCCTTTTTGTCTCACTTCTACTCTTTCCACTAGCACCTCTTTATCTCACTTTTGAATTTTCTAAAGTTGTATTTGTTTCTTGAAGAATGAATAATTTAAAAATGATTATTTGTATCATTCAAAAAAATGAATGAACAAAAATATTTCCATCACTCACAAAAAAATTTGTAGGCATAAATTATTGTTGAAAATGAAAAAGATTTTAATTAGCTAATTATTTCAAAGTGATGTAAACGATTATTTTCAGAAAAATAATTTCTAAATCATTCATTTCATGCCAAATAAATAAAGCCTAAATTACTATGAACGTCAACCCTGTTGGGCTTATATTGTTTTTTTTTTTCTTAATCTCCTTTCATTTTCCCATCTTCTTCCCACCTTCGGCGGCGGTCGGCTTGAAGTATGAACAGAATTGCTAACATCAGCTGTCGCCACCACTGGCCATCATTGACCGGCCTCCATCCAACATGGCCGCCACCACCACCTTCGTCGGCACCATCATCCGGTCTCCTTAAAGTCATTAAACGTACTTTTTTTTAAAGCAAACGTCATCTTAAATTTTATAAAACCGCGTCATTTCCACTTTGACGCCACTTCACGTGTACGATGAATATCTTCCACCCAAATGCAAAAGTTAGAGCACACGTTTAAACCCTAAGCCGCCCCATATATTCCCATTTCGACACAACAATCTTCTGGTTGATTACAAAAATGGCGAATAACTTTTATTCCTTTGCAAATGTGCATCCCTACTAATATACGAGAGAGGAATCGTATAAAGACATTCTCTTTATGACGCATTTGGAGGAATAAAGAGAGGAGAGCACAAGTCGTCATCATCATCAATCTTATGAAAAAAGGTTTTAGAATAATCATAAAAACCATTTTCAGTAAAAGGATTTATTAAAAACTACGAATCTTTTGTAATTGTATTAAATCTATTAATGATCATGTTCTTATTTGTCGGAGCACCACCAACAATTTTAGTCTCGAAAAATTGAAGGGCATCCCTTTATCCTTCAAAGTAGCCGTTTTTCTTTCCTAGTGATCATCGGAAAAAAAAAAAAAAACAAACAAAGCATGGCTAATGGCCAAACCATACTATATGCCTTGATTGTGATTCTTGCCGTAGACGCGGCGGCGGACGATATTAGCTAATGGAGACCGGAGATTTGCATTCAAGACTGCATGGCCGTTTGCATGAAAGTCCAAGGTGCGACGGAGTCGGCCTGAAATAATCTCCGCTTGGATGTCGATTGACGCCGGTGTGGATGTCTGGAGAGAGATCGATGGTGGGTGAGGATCTGCACTTAAACTTATTTCTTTCGTTTCACGTCGGAGCATTTCACAATCGTCTCTTTCGTCTCTCCCTCTCCAGTTTCTTGTAAATATACAGCATTTTCTCCTTAATTTCCTACTATTTTATTTTTGAGATATGCCTATACTTTCGGCAGATTCAATTTGCATGTTTGTTTTGGTATAGTGCTTAGGACATATTAGGGGGTGCTATTGGGATTTTCGATGATGATGGCATGTGATTTTTCTGTGATAAATATGACTTTCACGACTCAAAAATCAAGGAAAACCATACTTTTGGGTTTGACTGTATGTTCCGCTGGTAACAAGAACTTAAATAAAGTGCGGAATCCGAAACAAAATAATCATAGAAATACTTGGAATTGAAGAATGAAGTCTTTGTTTTCTTCGAAATGGGGGACCAAAGAGGACTTCCTAAGTCCGATCCTCCTAGAAATCGATGAGATTCAACAAATACAATTGACTTTATGCTCCTCGATTGTTATCATGAGCGAAAACTTCTCTTCCTAGTTCTCGTAAACATTGACCGATAGCATGTGTAAGTTATATGTTTATCAGAATGTCTCGTGGCAAACGATGTATCTCCTCGTCAAATGTTGTCCAAGAATGTCGCTCGGAGAAAATTATTAATAAAGTTATAAACCCATGACGATCAATTTAGTCATTAAATTTTCAAATTAACCAATTTAATTATAAACCCTTTGACGATTTGTCAATGTAATTGTTCGGGTCAATTTTAGTTGGAAATCACTTGTTTAGTAGCTCAAAGTTGGAAAAAAAAAAAAAAAGAGAATGAAAAGAAAAGGAAAAAAAAAAAAGAGAAGAAAAGATAAAGACAAAAACTTTATAATTTTTTTTTCTTTTAAAGAGGTAGTAGAAATTGTCTAGTCAGTGGTTGTGGTGCCATGTAGGATGATCAACGTCCATGTCAATGATTTTCAATTAAAATTAGTTGGAAGGAATATATTGGCAAATTATCAAATTTTTTTAATTAAATTGGTCAAACTGAAAGATTATTGACTGAATTGGTCATCTTACAAAAAGTTTATACCTTTTCTGGTAAATATCCCATGTTGCTCGGGCCTTGTCGGGCTTATTTTGAGTTAAGGGCCAACACTTGTCCAAAGAAATGTAGGGCAACAAATAACACCAAGCTAGTAATTAATCACATGAAATTCTATAAAAATGAAACTATGTCTTGTTCATTGACATCTCGAGAACGATTTGCCACAATCAAGACAATCACCAACTACGTTGTATGGTTAGTTTCTTTGTTTGATAAAGTGTAAGAATAGAGAGGAGCAACCAATGCATTCCCATCTATAGATCTTATGATAAGCTTTTACACCCGTTATCAAATGTTTGATTTGAGTCATAACCGTTTAATCACCTAATTTAGATGGGTTGTTTACAACCTCATGAAACTCGAGTACTATTATAATCACATGATTCTACTCGATATGTGATTCCACTGTAATTGCATGCTTGTGTATATCCTACCGAGAAAAGATATTTCGACCATAACTGAAAATAATCACGTGTATTTCACTGTAATTCTTCTACTAATTGTTGAAATATATATAAAAATCGATGATTAATGAGTGAAGTTCACTCTTATTATTGTGTCTTTTGAAAATTGAATACTCGGGACACATATTTAAATCTGACAGAAAAAGAGAGCCTTGCTGTTCCTACAGTTGAGTACAACGTAGCATGCGGATGTCCCCTCCCAGATCCATCGAAAAAGGGCAATTTAACAAAGCCTCCACTTTACTTTTTTGCCAATTTTCATTGCACAAAGTTGGTCCCTTTACTGGTTTCGACAATGATGTGGTCTCCAGCGTCTCGTACCTTGCTTCGTTTGATGTCCTACCTAACCCAGATGCTAAATTTCAAGGGAAGGGTTTACAGTAATATGATATCTTTGGGAACTGGGAATCCCAAACCCTCTTAATCTATGGCGACAGAAGAATCACACAATTTTTTTTTTTTTTCATTTTGATTAGGATGCTCGAAATAATTAAAGATCACATACCCTTTTGGTATTCGATAGAGTGAAAAAGAAACAAATTAAGTTATGCAATATCAACTTTGCCTTTTTAGCTAGTGCTGAATTCCACCCCAAACGCAAAGATCATGAACAAATTAAGTAGTGGGTGCAATCACCTTTCTCTAAGATTCCCCTCTTGGAGAATATGTAGAAGAAAAATAAAGTTATCAAATTATACCCTTTCACCTTTTTTTGGGGGGTGGCGGGGGAGGAAAGCTCCCCGAGGAAGAATAAATTAAACTAGAAGAAAACGAAAACTTGCATTGGCAAGAAGGTCTTAGAAAATCACATCTCCTTTGTCTTCAAGTGGAGTCTTAGATCGCTTTGGCCCAAATCTTCGCAAGTAAAACTTAAATTCTCCCTTTGAGACTTGATATTCCGAGACCATTTACGTATTATGTATAAAGCACACCTGCGAGAGACAAGTTGGAAGCTTTGATGGCTAATCATTCGCATGAAGATGACTTCGGCCATATGCCTCTCTCTCTCTCTCTCTCGCATCATGCAGAGGCTTCACGTGGCCCGCAAATCGAGCACCGAAAACCGATTTTCATCGAGATGATCAGATCCCCCGAGCAGGCACTAAAGGGAAAGAGCACAGCTTTTTTGTCTTTAACTGATAGTGAAAGTGGCCACAGCAATATGTCACAAAATGTTCACCTGGCCGCTGATGCAATTTTGGTTCTTGAAGGCAGACAAAAAATGAAACGTTTTTAGAGAATTGCTATGGTTCGTGAAGCAGTTGCAGTATCCTTTGGCATTAGCAAAATGCTGCTACTGTGTTCAGGAACAGGAACGAGCGACTTGCCTCGTACAACGTCCAAAGGTTGCCCTTGTCTCTCCTCTCTCTTCTTGGTACGTGGATGTCATGAGGGAAAAAGGTTCTAGAAACCCACACCCGAAGAAATGATGCCCACTGCATGTTGGTTGGTAAAAATTTTTCTTTTCAGAAAAGCGACTTTTTTAATCCAAAAGTTCTCGTCGGCAAAGTGACGAGAGGCAATTTACTGTTGGTATTTCTTCCGGGGAGGGATGGACAGCCCTGCGGAATCCAACTGCGGACAGTTGTCTTGTGCTTTGCCTCCCCGATCTTCCATCGTCCTCTCTCTCTCTTTCACTATCTCTCTAGACTTCTCAACTACAGTTTCCTTCTTTTTGTTCTTTCTTGATCTCGCCATTTCCGGGTTGGGTATGTGTTTCTTCCACTCCCAGCTTTGATAACGGAGTGGACTACCCAAACAAAGAGGGTGGCATTGTAATCTTCCACGAGGTCAAACCAATTGTCTCCAAAAAGTTTCCACCATTGTAGATCGGGGAAGGGCACTAAGAGTCCTACGAAATTAAGGTTTTTCAGCAGTAGAACAACCAAATGATGTTACTTTCTTGGAAAATGAAAGCCCTTTTCTCTTGCTTTGAATTTCGTTTTGCTTCTGGTGATGATTTCCCGATTTGGGTCTTTTAGGCAATTTGCATTCCATGTTCTGCTTCTTAGCTTCTCTCCCCCTCCCCTACTTGCTCAATTCTTGAAATTCTACAGATATTCGGTTCCACCTCCAATGTCTTTTTCCTCTTCCTTCCTTATTCGGAAGTAGTATGGGTTAACACAAGTTTTTGATCAGCAGAGCAGTGATTTTTGGCTTTTTGATGAGGTTTTTGTTTTGCAAATTACATTGTCCTTTCATCTGCTTCTGCAAACCTGCTCCTCATATTTACACACCCGGAGCCCTGAAATTAGAAAATGCCCCTCATGTCTCGCCTTCCACGGTTGTCTCTTCTCCTGATGCTTCTCATCAATTGTCTGCTCAGACCAATGAGGTCAAAGACGATGGCATAGTTGAGCAGCAGCAGCACCAACAACACGATGTCGGTAATTGTGTCAAGAGTAGTCTCAAGAAGGCGACTTCAGAGACCAGAGAGTCGAGGAAAAAGCAAGTCCAGTGGATGGATTTCGTGGGGAAAGAACTCGCTGAGGTCAGAGAATTCGAGTCAAGGTTTGCACTCTTTCCTTTCTGATCTTTTATTGAACACGTTATGGATTTGAATGGTTAATTTTCACTCTGTTCTCAAGGATTATTTGATGAAATGTAAGATATATTGTGCCTAAACTGAGAAGGATCTCGCTTTCTCCAGCGCATGCGTTTTCTAGTACTGATAGAAGGAGCATCTGTTCTCACGTTTGTTTACATGAATTTGAGGACATTACAGGAAACATTATAGTGGCCATTAACTACGAGCGATTAGAGGATCTGTGACGAGGTACAGTTCTTGTCTAAGGGAGGAAGAGTTGCGAGAGATGAACAGCAGTTCCGATTAGATTTCCTAATCTGGGACTTCTTGAGAGGATAGACGAGCAAAGATGAAATTAATCATAGAGATAGGCCTTGAACTGTTTAAATTTGTCTCTTAAAATGGTCCTTTTCCAACATTAGTGTGATGTGCCTGAGAAATGTGGAGCAGAGATAAATGGGCATCTTCATTGTGATGAAACACATTAGCTGAATCCTAGTTCTAGTACCTCTAGCTCAGAGAGTGTTACCCGGATCATGCGGACTTGAGGACCATTTTCTGTTGTGCTCCTGCGGAAGAAATTGAATGTAGCTTGCTCGAATGCCAAGAGAAGGTTCTCTTATCTAGGCAAAGAGGGAAGCAAGAGCCGCAACACAAGAATCGGTCTTTTTTTTTTTTGGTCGAACAAGAATCAGTCTTAATGCAAATAGATAGGCAGAGGGTAGAATGTATAAGTCGGAATGAAGATATATGCTTAAAAGCTCCCTGATCATGCAATTGCTAAAATCATCGACGTGCACGGCATTTCCATGTCTGTATATATTGGTTCTAAATTCTATAGGTCGAGGTCGTCATGGCTTTGCCAGTTTTTCTTTTAATTGTCACACACTCTGCAACTTGCATCTCTCTCTCTCTCTGTCATATCCTCGAATTGCATCAAGCCTATTGTTCATGCATTTTCTGTTTCCTCGTGCAGTGAAATATACGAGAATTATAAAGACAGCGAGACGAGTAGAGGCTGCGTCTGTATCATTCTTTGATCAGACTGGAGGATGAAAGAACAGTTCGAGCTTCTTGTCTCCACATCGCGCCCCCCCTGCATCAGCGAATTAGTCAGTTCTCTGCGTCGGTACCGAATTCCTGACCAAGTACCTTCAGCATCTCTAGCTCCGGATTCAACACTTCATTATGAGAAATCGGTCTCGCAGTCCACGAAAGTTCATCTGAAGTATGTTCGGAGCCGACTAGACAACATATACAAGAAAAAGGAATTCGTACCATAGAAGTTCAGTTTTCCTTGATCTGAGAATCTGACAATGTTCCCCTCGTTTCGCCACTGTCAGGAACATGTCACGTTTTCAAGATTATGATGCAGTGGTTCATCTCGATGCTCTATCTGTCTTTGCAACGAGCAAATGAGACCGCAAAAGTTACTTCCATTACATAATTTTCTACTTCTAAACTTAGTACATCAGCGTCTCACCTTGAGGCATCGGACTCGATTACTTCATCTCAAGTGCACGGTTGTGCGACCGGATAAAACCTGAATTGCAAATTGGGTAAGTTTAATCGAGTAATTTCCTTTTAGAGCCGGACAAGTCGAATCAATTTATTTTTACAAAATTTAGGCAGCGTCTGGTAGCTATGATAAAATTCAAAATAGGATAGAATTTATTCTTTTTCGCGTTTTGTACCTGCTCAAGATAGGATAAAGTCGGTTATAAGAAGAATATAGACCGGCTAAAATTATCCTATGAAGGAGGTGGAATAAAGACGGATATTATTTCTAACATTCAAAATAGGAAAGCTATTTTTCTCAAATAACAAACTTTTTAAATTAAAAAAATTACAATTATATTTAAATATAAATAACATTTAAATTCTCATATAAGAAATTCAAAATAATACAAAATAACGATTTAGTTATTTTAATTTAATCTTATTTTTATTTACATATTCGAGATCAACGATGGGTGCTAAGGTAAAGGTTCCTTTTGGGCCCGTCTTCAATCCGGCCCTGCCCATTGCTCATGTCTAGCTTGGGAGATGTCAATGCAATTTATGTCGATGGATTGCAAAAATCTTCTCGATGCGTGGACATCATTCAAGGCAAAGTTTCGACCTTTGACTCCCCAAAAAGCATTTGAGGCTTGCTAGCGTGACGGTGCCGTTAGACTGAGTTTCTAAAGGTACATGTATGTCCGGGGAAATTCTCACTGTTCGCATCCTTAATTGTGGTTCTCTTGAGTCTTGACCATTCCCTGAGAGCTTTCTGACCACACCATGCAGGTCCCAACCCTGGCCCCAGCCTTAGCTCTCCTCCTCCTATTCCTCTTCCTTGCCCTCATCTTCATCGGAACCAAACTCAAGACCAAAACCTCCCGCCCTGACCTCCCCCCGGGCAGCCTCGGATGGCCGGTCCTCGGCGAGAGCCTGGAGTTCTTGCGGGCCAGCCGGGACGGAAACCTGGGCAAGTTCGTCCGGGACCGGATGGGCGAGCATGGCGCCCCTATCTTCAAGACCTCATTGCTAGGGGAGCCGATGGTGGTCTTGTGCGGGCCGGCGGGTAATAAGTTCCTGTTCTCGAACGAGGGCAAGAAGGTGGCGCTGTGGTGGCCGAGCTCGGTGCGGAGGCTCATCGGGACGAGCCTCATAACCAAGGCCGGTGACGAGGGGAGGTCCGACAGGAAGATGCTGATGAGCTTCTTCAATCCGGAGGCCCTGATGAGGTTTGTGGGCACCATGGATGAGGTGACTCGGCACCATCTCAGGACTCAGTGGCAAGGTACGTTTGATGATGTCGGTAGGGGACGACAGTTGCATTGTACATTCCTGTCGGGTGTGCTGCGCATGTTGAGTCAGTTATTGGCAGTTGATTTGGTAGTTTATCCTAATTAACGTGCTAATTATAATTACGAAGATAATCTGTGAGTGTGTGAGCTCCAATTCTTTTACGTAGCTTTTGTGCCATATGGTTTCTAGGCCGTCGATTGGAGCTATTTCCTTTTCCTTTTCTGGTTGAAGGAGCTATTTTCTTTGTGGCGACGATTGATTTGCTTCCAGATGAACCCTAGCGACTATCATAGAATTGGAAGAGAAATTAAGGATCAGTTTGTTTTGAAAAAAAAAAAAAAAAAAAAAAAAAACCATTTCCGGAATTTTTTTGAATTTTCTAATGTTGGGACAATAGGAAAATGCTCAATTCATGGAAAGCATTTTCTATGGGTTGAAAAGAACAAATTTAAATTGGAGAAAACGACTTTCTTTTAAAGTATGAATGAAATCATTTTTTCCATTTGCTAGCTTCTTAGCTTTCTATCTCTCATCAATTATTATTTTGGTTGCCCTCATATATATTTTTTCTTGATAAATCTTGTTTTCCATCTCCAAAATATATTTAGGGATGCATCTTTCGTTGAAATTTTCATAATAAAAGAAAATATTTTTATGAAAATCATCTTCAAAGAAAGTAACTAGTTTTTATATGTTTTGTGGTTCAAGAAATGTCATTTCCTTTTTATCCAAAGGAGAACTCATTTTCCTCATATCTAAACATATTGTGCTACTTTTATTAATTTTTTTCATAAATCGATTAAATTTTCATAATGTAAACACCACAAAAATGGAAAATATTTTTTCGAAAATAATTTCCATCCAAAAAAACACACCCTTCATTAATTTTTTTTAAATTCCCATATTATATATTACAAAACAAACAAAAAAGATGTCGATTCCTATTCGTTCGTCATTACATGTCATTTCTAATGACGCAAGCAACCTTTAGTAGATTCACACCCCGAGACCAATTCTTTCAATTCGTTTACAGTACATACAAACTTCAGAAAGACGTTCTACTTTTTCTGAAATTGAATTTCCTGAAAACGAGAAACACCTTAGCGTCTAATCTTGAACTTGGAAATTTCTGTGAAGTTGTCGAGTATCTGGCGGACATTTATGGAATTCAGACTCTTGCCATCTTTCAATCTGTCGTGATTGGATGTGTCTTCCCACAGCATTGTGGATTGTGTCGGACAACAAGAATGTGGCCACCATTCACTATAAAGAAAAAGAAGATCTTCTGGTTGATATTTGAGAGCGCCCTCGTCCGTATACTTCTCAAATCACTTGATTGACATCGTCACTACCTCCAAAACTATAATTATTTTCTTAATCAGTAATTTGATAGGCAATTTATGAAACGTATTAGTTCATACCCTTTTTTTCCCATTGAATTATCAATTTGGAGGATTTTTATAAAGTGGAGTCGTTTTAATAGGTCAAGACAATCCCTTGACAAAGAAAAATATCGTAAGAACATCAGTGGAATATATAAAAATTGGCATATTGCTTTTAATTTGACAACTTATTTGAATGGTTATGGTACGTCAAACTCCAAATTGCTTGCAAAATCCGCTCATGTAGATCAAGTTCATCTCAATTATTGATTACATGAATCTTTTATGATAGAAACTGCATGATTAATTGTTCATATAATACTGTTTTCATGATGTAAAAATCATGCGTTGATTTCTCAATGTTGTTCAATTTATAAGGACATCTTGTGGAATATACAGGAATTAAAATATTGCTTTTCATTTGATGACTTATTTGAATGGTTAGGGTACATTAAACTCCAAAATTACTTATAAAATCCACTCATATAGATCAAATCCATCTCAATCATTGATTATGTGAATCTTTTATGATGGAAATTGTATGATTAATCGTTCATATGATATTGTTCCCATGATTTATAAATCGTGTGTTGATTTCTCAATGTTGTTCAATTTCCAAACCTCGAGACCCCACAGTAATGGCGTATAGTCACATTATCATTACGTATAATGATACAATTTATGAGGTAGAGTTCGAAATTCTCTCTTCCGCGTTACGAGCAAACTGCTCACATAGCTTGAACTTGGCTCGTTGGTGAAGGCAAAGATCAGGTGGAGGCGTACCCCACCCTGAAGCTGTATACTTTCGAGCTCGCGTGCCGGTTGTTCATGAGCATCACGGACCCGCAGCTCGTCACGAGGCTCGCCCATCACTTCGAGGTGTTCCTCAAGGGACTGATCTCGCTCCCACTTGACTTCCCGGGCACGAGGTTTCACCGCGCGAGGAGGGCCACAGACTCCATCCGGAAGGAGCTCCGGGCGCTGGTGAGGCAGAGAAGGGTGGAGCTAGAGCAAAAGTTGGCTCGGCCGTCCCAAGACGTGATGTCCCACTTGCTGGCGAACGGGGACGAGAACGGGAAGCTCATGCCGGAGGCGGAGATCATAAATAACATGTTGAACCTCCTGTTCGCGGGGCACGACACTTCTAGTTCCACCCTCATGCTGCTCCTCAAGTACCTAAGCGAACTCCCTCACGTCCTTAACAAAATTCTTGCAGGTAATAACGCATTTTCCTCCATTTTTACTCATTCTTTCGTAGTGGACTGATGATTGAGATGCTCATATGCTTCATTAACGTCGTGATTTGCAATGTTGCCGTCACTAGAGCAAAGGGAAATCGCAGCATCGAAAGCTCCGGGAGAGTTGCTGCAATGGGACGATTTGCAAAAAATGAAATATTCGTGGAATGTCATATGCGAAGTCATGAGAATGACCCCACCGGTAGGCGGCTCTTTTCGCGAGGCCTTGGTCGATTTCACGTTTGAAGGATACACCATCCCTAAGGGCTGGAAGGTAGATTCCCGTTTCTAACTTCCAGTGACCGTCGAGGTTGTCCGTTTTCTCTTGGTTTATGTCAGAGATAGGAAAAAAACGGGTGATCGAATGGATTCAGGTTCGTGCCCCATGGGACCATGCGCGATAGTTTCTGACGGCCTGTGTGATCTTTTTACCTATGTAGTTGTACTGGAGCGCTGCCGTGACGCACGAGGACCTAAACTTCCACCCAAGGGCGGCGAGCTTCGATGAGTCAAGATTTGAGGGATCGGGGCCTCCGCCGTATTCGTTCGTCCCGTTCGGAGGCGGGCCAAGAATGTGCTTGGGGAAGGAGTTCGCAAGGGTGGAGATGCTCGTGTTCTTGCACAATCTGGTGAACATGTTCGATTGGGACATGGCGATTCCTAACGAGAAAATCATCTACGATCCCATGCCCACGCCTGTCAAAGGATTGCCCGTCCGTCTTCGACCTCGCCAGGGGATCAAGATTTAGTATATTCCAATAGTGCTCTCATTGTAACAGATTACCATGGACGCTCCATGCAATCTTCACTCCCCAACCGCCATGAAAATAGGATAAAATGGAAAGAGGAGATTGCTGCTACACTTTGCCCAATTTTCGCAATGAGATTGCATCTTAGATCTTGGCAATTCTCTCTCATCATTGGCATAATTAAGCCGGTTCAATTTTGGAACCGGACCGGTCAAAACTCGTTTGGGACCGGCAGTAGTTCCCGCCTTGAAGCCGGTTCCTTCTTTCCAAAAGTGCGTCCTGGACGTAGTAGGGGAGATCAATTTTAGCTGTCAAAGCTAATTCTTAATTTTTGGAACGAGGAAGTGAATCAATCAACTTCAAAATTGGCCTACTTATTTTCTTTTCTATTTTTTTCTATTTAATTGCTCTACGTTATGCATCACTTTTACAGAAGTTCTCAATTTTGACACTTCAATGACCAGCTTATGTTGGAATTCATTATTTTTTGTGAAAGTTTTAATTAAGAGACTTGTAGGTTTTGATTTTGAACCGATTTAAGACCTAATTCTAGGCTGAGAACCAAGAACTGAACGAGCCAAGGTTGGTTTCCAAAGTTTTTACTTGGACACTGAATCAGTTCCTGTGTGAATTGGCTTGGGATCAATCAAGTAAGACTGGTTCGATTTGGACCTTGAGTTGAACTGACCCGATTGCTCATCCTAAATTGTAGTGTCGTTTGGCGAAGCATTCTGCATCCTTTAAGTTATTTGAACTCCCTCGATATGATAAATAGAACTAATTAAACTTGAATGGATAAAGTAACATGGTTATGTATTTTCTCTGCACATCTTTTCTCCTCCATTTCCATATGACGACCAATCCGACATGTCTGATCAATATCGTGACGATATTTAATAGGCCCAACCTTATTCTAGGAGTAAGAGGGACGAATGGGACGGTTGGCATCCGGGCATGTTTTCAGGCATGTTAAATTATTGCTTTATACCTAAAAACATCACGATACGAGATGTCAATCCCGCCACAATTATCTGACCACTCAATAGACAACTAAGATCGATGAGGAGTCCGACGTTGCAGTCTCATCATCGCGCCGACAAACCGTCGTTCTCTCTCTACGCATTAAACCGGTTCAATTTCAGAGATGATCGAGCTAGAACTTGATTTGAACTGATAGTTCCTGCCTTGAGGCCGGTTCATTCTTTTTAAAGAGTGCGTCCTGATTGTAGTGCCCTTAGGAGTATTACGTGTCCCCAAGGTGATTTGAACTCTATTGATATAAGGACAAAACAAATTGAACTTGAACAGATCATATAACATGGTTAATCATTTTCCATGCAGATCTGTTCTCCTTATTTTTGTCACGACCAGCATTTTGACATATTTATAATTTTGATGTCGTGACAAATGTTGATAGGTTCGACATATTATTCTGGGAGGAAAAGGGACGAATGGGACGATTGGCCAGACAATCGTGTCATAAAAATACCTAGGAACACTTATTCCCCGCCCAGCCAATGCTTATTTGTCCGCTTCTGTCTCGGAACATAAGGTATCCCCAGTCGGGCATATTTCTTGTCGTTCTACTACATTGTTTTATCAAAATGACATGAGGATATGAAATGTCAATTTGATCCATAGTTATTCAACCACAAACTAAAATTTTGTAAACTGAAAATAGTTTGTAACTGCTCGGTGAAAAGTTAGTAAGTCACTTAAATAAATATTGGATGATAGTTGACAGGTTTAAATACAAATTTTTTGGGAAAGATAAGATGAATTATGTTTTATTTTATCAAAGATAAAGAGAAGTTCTTAATTCAAGAAAACTAAGCATTGTATATAATTGACTCAAATAAGAGTTAGTGATGCAAAACTAATTGTTAACATAATCGAAAAAAAGATGGTAACCACTCTTACTAAAGTTGGTAATTTACAAAATAAATTGATAGATTGTTAAATAAGTTAGTTACTAAACAGAAAATCATTTTTTTTTAAAAAAATCAAATAAATATTGGTGAATAACGTAAATGAGATATGATAAATTAAAATTAATTGATAACCTAATGAGAGAAAAGTTGGTTATTCAGGATAATTAAAGGCTTTTTAATTCGTATGTTTTGATGAATTTAAGAATTTTGTGAGAAAACAAACTAAAAATTATCAACAAAAACAGTGGATAAATCTAAAAAATAAAAATAAAATTTTTTAGGTACCTCAAATGAGAGTTGCAAACTGAAAACTAATTGGCAATTTAATTAGAAAAACCCAATAAATCACTCCGGTAGAATGGTTAATTTCATAGGAAAATCGGTTAATTTTAGGTTTTGGATAAAAAAAAACGAAACTCGTCAAAGATGACAAAAAGTGGTAAATTTGCAAACCGTTAAAAGGAGTTTGCAATCTCGTAAATGTAATGATAGGTTACCAACAACTTATCCGGAAATTAGGTGGTCGGCATTTTCTTCTTCTTCTTTTATATATATATATATATTTTACACTTACCGACTCTTTAAGAAATCTATCTAAATGGAGCAATTGGTTTGTTTCGAAATGAGCAATAGAATGGTCCATAATCACGCATTAATCAATAGACCTCTATTTACCTCTTCAATCACATATTTTTACACGTAGGGTGGACTTGAGGGAGTGTTTTATATATAAAATCACTTCTTCATTTATCAGTTCAAATTTCTAAAATAGGCTGAAATCTTATGGAGATGAGTCCAATTCAAAATGTGAAAATCTACTGGAGCAAAGGGCGATTGCGGCATCCAAGGTTCCGGGAGAGTGCCTTCAAGTACTATCAAGGCTAAGACCATTCCCCAAAGACCGGAAGGTGAAATGAAATATCTTCTCCACGACTGCTCCTTCAAGTACTTCCATTTGCTTTCGTATTAACCGTGGTGTCGCTTGATCAATTGAGGCCGGAATCTTACATCGGAGTGCTTGCGTGACACATTGAGATCCGGACCTCTACTCGAGAACGACGAGCTTTGAGGAGCCGAGGAGGTTTAAGGGATCCCGGTCTCCTCCTCCATATTCGTACATCTTGTTCGGAGGGGGACCAAGGGATGTGTTCTTACGCAATCTAGTCGGAAGGTTTCACCGGGATATCGACACCGAACAGGCAAATCGTGCCGGGGGACAAAAATCGAACACGCAAACACTCTCCCCTTGACTCGTTGCTTGAGTAATTATCAGTCCGATGCTTACAATGTGACTCGACATGGACTTACATTTCCTTCTTCTAGCAATGCCCTGGTAATAAAGTCACATGAAGGGAAAGAAAAAAAGACAAGGGGAAAAGGGAACCAGAAAAGTTAAAACAATCGCCGCCCATCGAAAATAATTTAGAGGTTGCTCTGGCCTCTGTCAAAGGCATGAGCTGGATATGTCAATTCAAATCCTACAATAAAATTTACAAAATCAAATAACGAAATGATTAATTCGCCAATTATTTATCTCCACGTGATTCGCATGGTGCATTAGATAAACTTCAAATATAGATTTCATATTCTTAAAATACTAGAAATAGATATATTTTGATCATCATGACATCAAAAGGTTTGAAACTAATTTTATATACATAAAAAGGTTCGAAATAAAATTAACTTCGATAATTATGGCATTATGTGTCATTTAGAATAATGAATATAATTTTCCTTCTACGGAAACAAAAAATGAGTGCCGTCACTTGATTATCATTTCCCCGTACAAATATTGCTCACTCCCCTTATAGAACGATCATCCACAACCCAGACAAGCAAAACCGTGAATAGCCATGGAAGTCTTGACCCTAGTCCCGGCCTTTGCTCTCCTCCTTGTCCTCGCCCTCGTCAAGCTACTCAAGCCCAAACCCGCGGGCCCGAACCTCCCACCGGGAAGCTTTGGATGGCCGATCATCGGCGAGAGCTTCAGGTTTTTCCGCTCCCAGCGCGACGGGAGCCCAGAGAAGTTCATCCAGGACCGGATGAACAAGCACAACACCCGTGTTCAAGACCTCGCTGTTGGGCGAGCCGATGGCAGTCCTGTGAGGGCCAGCAGGGAACAAGTTCCTGTTCTCAAATGAGGGCAAGAAGGTGGCACTGTGGTGGTCAAGCTTGGTCAGGAAGTGATAGGGAGCTGCCTCGTCTCCAAGGCCGGCCTCGAGGCGAGGTCGGAGAAGAAGATGCTCATGAGCCTCTTCAATCGGGAGGCGCTCATGAGGACCCATCGATGAGGTGACAAAGGACCGTCTGAGGACTTACTGGGAAGGTATGCGCCTAGTAAACCATTATTAATCATTGACTAGATTCGATAATCGCATTGTTTGTTATTCTAGAGGGATCTCACGGCGCTCTTTAAACTTCGTTCGATCGGATCTATTACAATGAGTTCCTCACGTGAAGATATAGAACGTGTCTCTGAAGTAAAACTCTGGTTTTTTATCCTAGAAAGGAAAGATATTGCTTACAGATCTTTGACCTTACGTAGGTTTGTATAAGTTCTTGAAAAATATATGACCGTTCGTAATGATTGTGTCGTGGCTTTGTTAGTCACGAAAGTGCAATCCTATGATCTCCATAATTAGCACAAGAACACATATAATTGAGTAGAGAGATTAACTCACCTGTTTTGAATTCTATCGTTCTAGATTCGAAAAAGCGACAATCTAAAAGGCAAGTGCTTTTCCTCTATTACCCTCTATATCACTAGCTCAATGAGATGGTTCTCATCCTTAACAATTAGTAAACGTTCATTTGTAAGGATAATTGTGTGTTAGGGTTAGAGGAGAGACTTTGGTATTATTTATAGAGTTTTCAGTTAGGCCCTCTCATTATGGGCCGAGCTCAACTTGGTCTACACTAACCAGCCTCATATTAGACTAATTATGAAACCTTTTATCTCATCTTACTTGACAAATCTTGTAAAACGGTAAATTATAATATCAATTAATGTAGCCTACATAAAAAAAAAAAACTCTTACATTCTTCAACTTAGGTTATATTAATTGAAATTGACCGTATGTGTGCACCTTAGTGTAGAGATAATTCTTAATTGTTAACCTTATCTTATAAAGTCTTAAACACCAAATCATGGCGGTAACTGCATATATATACAAAGAGCTTTAAATGATCACAAGTACTTTTAACTTTATTGATATGGATTTAATATGATAATATGGCAAACGGATAATACCTTTAATGGAGAGTAATACCTTATATGTAATCTTGTTTGTTAGTCAATATTCTCTTATCTTAAGCGTCACATGGACTTTTGTCATTAGAGAATATCTTTATGGTTTAATGAATCCGCATATGTCTTATCCTTATAGTTAACATTTCTTTATGTGTAACAAGATATATGCTCAAGGCTAATAACCAGATGTCTCTAACTTTCACTCAAGGTTTATACAATACATTGAGATTTTTTTAATCAATATATATTCAACATAATAGTAATATATTCATAAATACTTTATTGAATGCAAAAGTTGGTATATATTAAACACATATCTAAATTCTATTAGAGCAAAAATAAAAGTAGCTCCCATTAAACAATAGCATCTCATAATGCTTCCAAACCCATGTTAATGACATATCTTTCAAACATACAAGGGTGTAGGCATTTAGTTAGTGAATCTGTAATTATATCATCTGTGGAAACATGCTTTATTGTAATGTTACCATTTTGTACTATGTCTTTTATGGTTAAAAAGTTGACCACTATGTGTTTAGACCCATTGGGACATCTGTTATTGTTAATAAACAACATTGCAGAGTTATTGTCATGGTATAACTGTATGGGTCTATTTACAAAATCAAAAACGATTAACTCCTTAATAAGATTTTGGAGCCAAATAGCCTGAGCAGGAGTTGAAAAGTATGTTACAAACTCCACTTGCATCGTAAAAGATGAGATAGATTTCTGTTTCTTAGATTTCTGTTTCTCACTCTTCCATGATATTGCATCTTTTGTCGACATAAAGATGTATCATGTTGTCATCTTTATATCATTCTAACAGTTAGTAAAATCTACATCCGAATATCCTACTAGCTGTAGGTCTGGAATATGTCTATAAATCAACATGTAGTCTTTTGCATCTTTAAGTACCTTAAAATCGTTTTGGCAATAACCCTGTGATCATATTTTGAATTTGACTGATATCTGCTTAAAAGTCCTATTGTAAAAGTGATGTTTGGTCTCATGTAAATTTGAGCATACATGATACTTCCAAGTGTACTAAAATAAGGTACATTCTTCATTTGGACTTTCTCAAAATCTGAATTAGGGCATTGTAAGAGACTCAATTTATCATCCTTAATAACAAAAGCAATTCTTGGCTTGCATTGTTGCATATTGAATATTTATAAAATACGATCAACATATGCCTTCCAAGACAAACCCAATTTACAATGAGAATGATTCTTATGGCTCTTAATGCCAAGTAAGGGTGAGCGGTTCCAGGTTCCGGTTCAGTTCCATCTAGAACCTAGAACCTACCCTCGGGTACAAGTTCCTCATTTTTTGGAACCTGGGACCTACTCGTCAAAACCGAGAACCTGGAACTTACCCTGTCACAGGTTCCAGGGTTGGTTCCAGGTTCCAACAGGTTTTTTTTTTTTTTTTTTTTGTCATTTTCATATTTGAACTATAACGTACGCGCATACTCTACGGTAACTTCCAACATCTTAGTAAACATACCAATGCCAACTGCCAATAATTTGGACATACATAATCAAAACTAATAAGAAGTTTCCAAAGAAGAAAGAAGATGCTTGATTAACTATAATTATTGTGCCCACATATGTCAATATATGTGCACTAAAGCTTAAATCGTCACATTTGCCATATGCCATATGCCTTATCACTGAGTCAAATGAAAATGATAAAGCAAAATATACTAAGGAGATGAAAAACCGAAGTGCCAACAAGATCTCAAATTTTCATCTACTCCATAGTGTGAACTCTGCAACCTTTCCCTGTGATTCATTTGGCACAGCAAAACCTTGCAAAGACATGGATGAAAATAAGTCAAAATCCTAAGTAAAGACACAGAAAAAAAATCAATATCGATAATACTCCATGAAGCATGCCATTTTGCCCATCTAAAGGCTCCTAAATTCTTTGACAACATTGTTCAAAAATTCAATGTACATAAGAGGAGCCTGCATTAAGATTACGACAAACAAAGTTGCTCATCAATCAACTTATGCACAGTTAAAGCAGCACTAAGCCAACAAAAGACCTTGCTTGACTTCTCAACCACTGGATCCATTGCAGATGCGACACCACCAACTTTATTTATCGATGATAATCTCCGCATTAAGACCAACCATATCTAAAAAGAAGAAGAAGAGATTAAATAAAATATTCGCTTATCAGATATACAAAAAGAATTACAATATATAAAGATATAAACATTACTTACCCAACTCAAATTGTTCTGCGTTCTCAATGCACTCTTCAACATCAAGCGGTACATGAACGGCTCTCAACCAATCTTGAGTGCAAATCAAAGCTTCTACTACTTTTGGAGTTAAAGAACTTCGAAAGCCATCAAGCACACGACTCGATGTACTAAAAGTTGATTCTGAAGTAACGGCAGTTACAAGAATGGACAAAATATCTCGAGCCATCAAAGAAAGGATTTATATTTTGAGCCATTAGTCTTCCACCAAATCAAAATGTCAAGACCAAGATCCTTTTCATTTTTTTCTTGAAGATACTCATTAAGCTCGGACTTGTTGTCATCATGCCCTTGTTCATTCGAGTATAAAAAAATTTTCTTCCAAGCTTGAGCGTCATACTTCTTTATTCCTTCACTACCACCCGTATCGGTATTGGAATTGGAACTACTACTACTTGCACCCAAATTATGATCACCAAAATCTTGATCACTTGAAATAAGAGAAAATTGCTCATAAAATTCATACAAACGCTCCAATATATCCTTCACCTTATAATGCATCTCTTTAATTTTCGATTCATCATCATAAATTTGTCCATACAAGAAACTCACATAATTTAACTTGGCTCTAGGATCTAACAAAACCGCAATCAACACCATCATATTCACTTTATCCAAACTTCCATAATATTTGTCAAATTTTTCTTTCATTTTCACACCATAGCTTGAAGCTTAGGATCCAAAGCATTGACCGCATCTTTCAAATATTTATACAAAAGAGCTATCCCTTCAAAATAATCATTTGAAGTAACTTATGAAGTCCCAGACATCTGATTGGTGGCATCATAGAATACTTTTAGAAAATTCAAAAGAATAATAGCATTTTCCCAATCATCATCACTAGAAGTTTCATGATTAAGCTCACTTAAAAAAGATGGATCGTGATCTTCCATCCTTTCGAAAGTTTTTCTAAACTTTATGACGGTGTCTAACATGAGGTAAGTAGGGATGAGCAGCGGTCTAGGGTCGACCCTGGACCGACCCTGGACAGGCCCAACCCTGCCGGTCCTGGTCCGGTTCCCAAGGGGACTGGGTCGGTCCTTGGTCCTAAAATTCCAGGACCAACACTGTACGGGTTGGTCCTCAGTCCTAAGAGTCTTGGGTCGGTCCAACCCTGGACCAATCCTGTATATTATATTATATTATTTATAATTCTTTTATATATTCAAACCTAAGTAAAATGTCTATTAAAAAAAAAAACTAAGTAAAATGATGTTAAAGTTGTTGACTCAGGCTCACAGTCACAAATAGACGGCATCCAAAAAGGTGTGAACTGGACTCTACATGATCAAATGCTAGTCAAGTGGTGCGAAGCTCATTTTTTGGTTGAGTGGACTCTACATGATCAAATGCAGGAAAACGTTTTTGCATATGGTGTTATGAATATTAAAGATAGATGATTACAAGAACTTTCCATCTTGTCCCATATCTCGATGAGCGGTTAGTAGGTACGAAATTTCTGTTATTGTGTCATCTTAAATTTGCTGAATATGTATTGGTATTTATAGTTTAGTTGCACAATGCCGCATTGTCGATGGATGTGTAATTTGAATTTGTAGGTTTGCTTTTTTAGGGAGTATAAAAAACAAGACGAAAAAATTATCGATCAATCCCGGGTTGACCACGAACCGGACCGAACCCATTGGGTCGGTCCGGTCCTTGGTCCGTGCTCAATAGGGTCGGTCCTCGGTCCTAAAAATTGAGGACCGACACTGTACGGGTTGGTCCTAGGGTTAGGGGATGGCCCGGACCAACCCGGACCATGCTCACCCTTAGAGGTAAGTGGAGTTCCATCTAGTGGCGACGTCAAGAACTACCGAACCCTTATAAGCGATCTTTTCTCTCTCAATGCAAGATTGAAATCCTTGGGCTCTTGTGGGAGAACTCCTTACATACCTAACCACATTTCAAATACGTGCAATGGAGTCACGTACCGTAGTCAAGCCATCTCTCACAGTCAAATTTAATATATGAGCTGTACACCTCATGTGTAAAACACTACCATCTAATATCAACGACCTTTGTTTCGAAAGTTTTTCCCTCAAATAGCCAACTGCAACATCATTCGAGCTGGCATTATCCACAGTAATTGTGGACACCTTTTTTTCTATTCCCCACTTCTCAATGCATTTCTCCACCATTTTCCCAATCTCCCTACCCGTATGACTATGCATCACCACAAAGTTGATGATTCTTTTATGCAACTTCCAATTTTCATCAATAAAATGTGCAGTGAGACATAAATAATTCAGATTTTGATTGGAACTCCATGTATCAGTCGTGAGTGCAATCCTAAAATTAATCTTTCCAAAATAATTCTTTAAAGAAGTTCTTTCACATAAAAACAACTTCATGCAATCTTTTGCCACTGTGAAACGTGATACATGTTTGAAGAGAGGTTGTAACTCAGTAACATATTCACGAAATCCAACACGCTCAACCAAGGAAAAAGGTTGCTCATCAAGGATGATGAACCGAGCAAGCATGTGCCTACAACGTTCTTGATTAAATGACCATGTCGATAAGACGCTACCAGTACTAGAATCTCCTCCTGCCTTGCCAGCCATGTTGACATTACGTGGTGCAAAGAATTTCTGCCTCTTATCTAGATTACGGGGAAACCTCTTGCATATGGTCAAGTGCTTCCTCATTGCAGAAGTACCGTTAGCAACACGGTACTTAAGCATGGACCCACAATGAATGCACTTTACTTGATATATTTTTCCATTCTTATCACTGATTCTCGAATAATGATTCCAGCATTCGGATGTATATTTCTTATCATGAGGAAGATGAGAACCGGGTACCTTATTTGTGGCACTCAAGGTAGGGGGTGCCTCTTCTTCAATTTCATCGCCAAAAAACTCCAATTCCGTAATCGGAGTCATCTCCTCACATCCCTCCACCTCCATTGATGTGTTATCTTGATACATTAACTTCGCACTACACAACAATAATAGAATATAATTAGAAATTTCAAAACAGAATGTGAATTGAGTTGTAGAATGTGCAGGCAGTTGCTAAAAACCAAATCAATACACAACTTTCCCCTCAAAGAAACGCTCTTAAGTATTGTAGACAATTAGCTTTTGCTAGATGATAATAATCTGTGTATTTTCATAGATGATAACTCGTGCGCAAATGACACAAGCTAAAAGGAGTCCAATTTGATCATGCATATATTCATTATGCGGCACATTGTTATCTTTCTCCTATATTACCTCTGCAATTAAGGACCAGTAATCCAGAAGAGTCACCCAAAACAAAGAAGTTAAGTATCTAGATTGCCAAAATTCAAAAACACCAGCTTCCCCAAAACAAAGAATTGATCAGAGCATTTGTTTCCTGCAAGGACTTTTAACAACATAATCCCTATAGTCTGGTCTGCAACATGAGTTTTCAGAAACCATGGATTCACGGCAAAGTGGGGCTAATTACTTCGCCTTCAAGGGCGTTCTAACATAGACCAATGCGCAAAGACATATACAGAAGCAAAGACAATTTCCAAAATGAGATTCAGCAAGCAATAAGAATTATTCCACGTTCGTAGGGCCGTTTATCATCACGAGCGTCCCACGGTAGACATGCCTAGCAAAAAAGGCATTTACCAAGGCTAATAAAAACCCATAGACTGAAAACTGATAAAGACGAGAACTACAAGAACCATTTTCGGGTTCCCTTCTCTTCGGAGGAGCCTTACTAAACCTCCTTAACCTCCACATCAGAACTCCATCAATTTCCAGCAAAATGATGCTACAAAATATAAATGGCAACTCAAAATTTGCTACCAACAACTTGTTCATCCAGAATTTGAACTCCAAAAACAATGAAATTGACTCAGAGGGACTATAATCACTGAGCAATCTGGTCCAGGAATCAGTCACTCACTCCCTCGGCTGGAGCAGGAAATGAAATTCACAGCATTTGATGGAATTACCCCTAGATCGTACCCTTGAAGAGAAGTCTAGAAATCCAATTTCACCGTGCGAGCGGCGTCTGGCGCAGAGTAGGGATGTCGGTCGCTGGTCTTCGAGGCAACAACGTCAGGCGTCACGACTGCTGGTGTTGGGTCGTCGGAGCAGAGGCGGAGACAGTAGCAACGGCGACGCGACTGGTGGCGTCGGGTCATCGGAGCAAAGGCGGAGACAGCAGCAACAATGTCGTGGGTTAGAATTGGAAACCTAGTGACCAGCAACTACGATCGGACGGCCTGAGGACGAAATCGCGACAGGAACGGTGGCTTCTGGCGTCTGGTTGCATCGGCGATGGAGCAGAGGAGGACCCAGCAGCAGGGGCATCGGGGCTTCTGGCGCGAGCAGAGGTGGTGGGTCGCGAGCGGAGTCGAGCTCGGCTCGATCGCCTATGTCAGGTAGTCGTGGCGGGCAAGAGTCAGAGCGGCGTCGGCGACTTGGTGATGGGTAGAGGCAGAGCACGGCAGCGACGGGTGTTGAGTGGCGAGGGTTCGCGCGAGCGACGTCGGTGAATGGCGTCCAGTGGCATCTGGCGGCGGTGGCCTTGAGGGCGAGCGGCGTCCGGCGGCGAGACTCAGAGCGGCGTCCAGCGGTGTCCGGCGAGACTATGAAATTCTAAAAACTGAAAGTGAAAGGGACTCGGTCGGGAGCGCCGAGCGGGGGAGGGGCCCTTTTGGAACCCTAACGGGTTCCAAAACCGGTTCCACGACCGGTTCCGGTTCTGGTTTCGCGACCGATTCCCAGAAAAATGGAACCGGGAACCAGAACCGGTCCTTTAAGAACGGGAAATCGAACTGGAACCTCCGGTTCGGCTCTCCGGTTCCCGGTTCTACCTGGGAACCGCGCTCACCCCTAATGCCAAGAACAAAAGACGCCTCGCCAAGGTCTTTCATATAAAAAATTTTCAATAACATCCACTTTGTCTCATGCAGTAATCCAATGTTACTACTTGCAAGTAAGATATCATCTACATAAAGTATGGGAAAAATATATTTCCTCCCACTAATCTTGTAATATATACATCGATCTACTTTGTTTTCAACAAATTCGAATGAAGTGACAACACTATAATACTTTAAATATCATTGTCTAGAAGTTTGCTTGAAATCATAAAAAGACTTTTTCAAACTACATACAAGCGTACCTGAATTATATGCTGCAAAACCTTCAAGTTGCGCCATATAGATCTCCTCATTAAGGTCTCAATTTAGAAAAGTAGTTTTAACATCCATATGATATAACTTCATATCAAAATGAGCTACTAATGCCATAATCACTCTAAAAGAATATTTAAAAGAGATTGGAGAAAATGTTGCTTCATAATATATTACTTCTCTTTGAGTGAAACTTTTAACTACCAGTCTGGTTTTAAACTTCTCAATCTTTCCTTGGAATCCCTTTTAATCTTATATACCCATTTATAGCCAATGGGTTTGTAACATTTAAGCAATTTAACAAGCTCCTAAACACTATTATATTTTATAGATTGCATCTCGTCTTTTATCGCGTTTAACCATAAATCTAATTGAGGATAAGAAACAACATTTATACAAGTT
This sequence comes from Eucalyptus tenuipes, assembly GCA_014182365.1. Lineage (NCBI taxonomy): Eukaryota > Viridiplantae > Streptophyta > Magnoliopsida > Myrtales > Myrtaceae > Eucalyptus > Eucalyptus tenuipes. Next base: position 32,108,205 of record CM024538.1, on the reverse strand, counting down.
ACTGGATCAACAATGTAGTCAATATTGTAGTTATGCTCTCCTAGGTAGACTACATAGTTTAGTGATATAGCTGAACATCTTTCCCTAGTCGATCTCCTAAGTGGAGTTACTGCACCCTTATTCTGAACCTAAAGGGTTTGAAGAATTTCATCAAGAACTGTCTCAATAATAAGATCTTGGACTATAATAGGCTTAGTTTGTGACGTAGGAGACTCCATAATCGTTTGCACAGAAAGAGAGGGGGATTCAGTAATCCTCACTATACTGTCCTCTTCAATAGTATGAACGGCTATCATCTTTTACTATAACAAATTCCAGAAATTTTTTATATATGCAATTCCATAATTCTTGCACCTCCATTGGGGTTATAAAAAATCGATATCCCTTTGAATGATTTGGGTAAGATACAAAGTAATACCGAGTAGTTTTGGAATCCAGCTTATTCAATGTTAAACTTTACTTCTACAAGACACCCTTAAACTTTAAAATGATTCAAGTTAGGTTTGCGTCTAGTCCATAACTTAAAATGAGTAGATGAAACTGCTTTGGTAGGAATACAATTTAGAATGTAAAGTGTTGTTTTCAAAACTTCACCCCATAGAAAATCATGTAAATTGGTTCTACTAATCATACTTTTCATCGTAACCATAAGAATGTGATTGCGCTTCTTGGTCACATCATTTTGTTCATTACTCCCAGGCATAGTAAATTGAGCTACTATCCCAGAATCTTCTAAATATTTTGTAAACGGCCTTTTAAGTTGTCCGGCATCATCACGCCTGCCAAAATACTCAAATGTATGATCAGATTTGACTATTTTTGTGACTTTTCCCAACTATTTCTCTACTTCAGTCTGAAAAATCTCAAATTTGTTAAAAGAGTTAGATTTTTCTTTAATTTAGTATAAGTATCTATATTGGAAATAATCGTCAATAAATGTGATGAAATAAAAATTTTTACACAAAATTGCCAAGTATAGTCCATTAATATCGGTGTGAATGACCTCCAATAGGTCAAACATTCGAATTGCAATTTACAACAGTCTGCGCAAGTTTCTAAATCACTTTTATTAGTAGGCAGAATGTAAGCTTTTATCAACATTTCTACTCTTTCTCTGGAGATGTGATCAAGATATTTATGCCACAATGCATAAGACTATTTTTTAGGCAGAGATCTTTTGGAAACAATATTTTTAATTGAGTAAGCGACGTACATATCATTGGGAAATAAACACAATTAGTATAATCTATTTGATCAATTGTAACACCTAACCTTATTTGAATTAAAAAAATATAGAAATACTACTGTTGTTTATTTCAAAAGAGTATCCTCACATATCCAAACAAAACACAGAAACTAAATTCCATGTACAAGAAGGTACGTAAAAAATATTTCTTAACATCAACCTAAAACTAGAATCTAGAATTAAATAACATCTCCCATGAACTCGACGTCTACTTTGATATTGTTTCTAACAGCAAACTTTGATTCATCCTAATTTGGTGTTATTCCGTTCATGAATCCCTGTATGGTAAATGCAACATGATTAGTTGTATTGCTATCTAGCCACTAAGAACTGGACGAGCTTCAGATAGGTTGAATTCATAAACAAAAGTCAAAGAATCATTACCTTTAGACTCATTTTTTGATAACCAAGTTTTATATTTATAGCACTATTTCTTTATGTGTCATCTCTTCCTACAAAAGTAGCGAATGACATCTTCTTTTTTAAAAGATGTTATCTTAGGACCCATACTATTAGAAGGATCAACAGTTTCAACATTTCCTTTCTTATGACTTATATTGTTAGAAGGACTAGTGGCTTCGGGATTCCCTTAATGAGTATAATTTTTGAATCGCTTACCTTTTTTACTGCCAAAACTAGAGGCATACAAGACTATGCCCGTTATATTTCTTTAGTTTTTCTTCCTCTCCAGTATCATTGCTATCAGGTCATTAATTGACCGGGTCTCATCTTGAGAATTATAATTAGTCTTGATAATCCCAAAATCAGGAGGAAGAATATTTAAAGCTTGATGCATAATGCAAGTAGTAAGAATAGCAACATTAAGAATCTAAAGTTTTGTTCGTAGATCTACTATCCTTAGAATATAATCCTTAACTCCAGCAGAACCACTGGTGTTTGCTCCATAGGAATAGAGTAAGACCGAAAAAAAAAAAAAAAAAACTACAGTAGAACCATACCATCATATTTCATATTAAAGAGTGCTTGCAAGTGTGTCCCTACATCAACATTAGATAAGACATGGTTTCTGACCACCAAGGCTTCCATCATCTGTCTAATAGTATAGTCTGCAGGTAAATAACTTTTCATGTGTTCATGAATGGAACGTTTTATGGACATCAAACAAATTCAATTGCTTTTTTCCCAGGTAACAAAATGTGCTTTTTGGTTTTTTGTACTTTCAGCAGTAAAATCTGCCGGTTTATCCGCAGTAAGAGTAATATGAACATCTGTCAACTCCATGCCAAACAGAAATTCCTCTCTCCATCTATTAAGAGCCTCAATAGATATGAAGTTACTGGTCACAGAGAAAATTAGTTGAAATGACTGGATTGATTTTAGATCAAAAGGCTTAAGATTAAATTGGAACTAATATAATAGGTTTTGACACATTTTCCTGTAAAAGAATTCATTGATTGCAGCATCCAAAGGCATGAAACATGTGAAGTCCCCTTTCATACATTATAATATGTTCAATACTTTTTCCGATACCTTTTCCGGTAAAAAGAGTTCAATAATTGCTGCATCCAAAGGCAGGAGACACGTGAAGTCCCTTTCACACATTATAAATACGCATTTGCAAGGGCGTCATCAGTGCCATCCTTTGATTGGCATTTCTTCTCTAAAAACATTGCTCTCACTCGTTCCTCATCGAACGATCGGTTCACAACCTCAAGCAAAATATTGAGGAGGAATGACTAAATTGGCTCTATGTCAAATAACTTAAGATTAAATTGGCACTAATATAATAGATTTAATACTTTTTCTAACACTTTTTCCGGTAAAAAGAGTTCAATAACTACAGCGTCCAAAGGCATGAAACATGTGAAGTCCCCTTTCATACATTATAAATATGCATATGCAAGTGCCCAACTTCATCAGCGCCGTCCTTCGATTGACATTTCTTCTCTAAAAAAATTGCTCTCACTCGTTCCTCCTTGAACAAGCGGTTCACAACCTCAAGCAAAATATTGAAAAGCCATGCAAGTCCCGACCCTAGTCGTCCCAGCCTTAGCTCTCCTCCTCGTCCTCGCCTTCATCAAACTACTCAAACTCAAAACCGCCCACTGGAACCTCCCGCCAGGGAGCTTCAGATGGCCGATCATCGGCGAGAGCCTCAAGTTCCTCCGTTGCCAACATGGCGGGCACCCAGAGAAGTTCATCCAGGACGGGATGAGCAAGTACGACTCCCGCGTGTTCAAGACGTCTGTTTTCGGGGAGCCGATGGCCATCCTGTGCGGGCCGGCAGGGAATAAGTTCCTGTTCTCGAACGAGAGCAAGAAGGTGGCGCTGTGGTGGCCGAGCTCGGTCAAGAAGGTGTTGGGTAGGTGCCTCGTCTCCAAGGCCGGCCAGGAGGCGAGGTCAGACAAGAAGATGCTCATGAGCTTCTTCAATCCAGAGGCGCTCATGAGGAGCGTTGGGGTCATCGATGAGATGACCAAGGACCATCTCAGGACTCACTGGGAAGGTATCAAACGTCATTAATCATTAATTAGATTTGAGATCTGCACCTTTTCTGATTCCATGATGGATCTCGCTGTCCTCTCCAAACTTGGTTTGAGTGGATCTATCCAAATGAGCTTTTCATACGAAGATATTGGGAATAAGTGTAGCAAAAGTCCTACAATTTGTCATATGTAATTGAATCATAATTTTTTTTTTTAAATGTAACTGAATCCTACAACTTGTCAAATAGATGCAATAAATCATTCTATTAACTCTGCCTAACTTCATCAATAGAAAATGTTGACGTGGCCTTTTTTTTTTTTTAATATTTTCTCTCTCATATGTGATAATAACGTGGCTAAAACATGAAACATAAACTAAAACATTGTCATTTTAGTCCAAATTTAATTTTTAACACAAATTTATAAACGACATTATTTTGGTCATTTTGGCCTGTGACCCTCACCCAAATTTAGCCGACCACTGGCCAGGGCCCGACGACCCTCGCCAACAGCTAGCCAGCCTTCTCCCACCATCAATTGCCCTTTCTAATGATGGTAGGGCAATGGCAACGAGGCCTCACCACTTGGCCTTCAACTTTTTTTGTATGTTTTTAAAAATTTAATTAAAAAAATCATATTTAAACTAAAATGGTGTCGTTTTAACGTAATCATGTTTTAGTCACATTAGCACAACATAGAAAAGATAAAATAATGTTAAAGAAAAAAAGCCATATAAGGACTTATCGGAAGGCCTATACTATACTGATTTGACAAGTTTTAGCTTTGATGACAATTTTGGTAAGTTTTAATACTTCTAATGTACTCATCCTTAAAAAGTAATATATTTATTTATTTATTTATTTATTGCTTACAGATTTTTGCGTTGGAACGTGGCATTTCTGCATGGGATATTCTTGACTATAACTGCATTATTATTCGTTTCTAAAAATATGTATAATCCTCGCAAAATGGGTCGTCACTGGTTTTAAATCATTACTTGCTTGTCACTAGAGAAGCTGCTTTAGTCGATAATTGATGGGGATCCGATGATAAGATTGGCATCTCTGGACATAAGCTTAAGTATTAATTTATCAACAATCTAAAATTGATTGCTTATATATGTGAAGGCAAAGATCAGCTGGAGGCCTACTCCATCCTGAAGCAGCACACCTTCGACCTCGCATGCCGGCTGTTCATGGGCATCACAGACCCGCAGCTCGTCTCGAGGCTTGCCGACCACTTCCACGTGTTCCTCAGGGGTTGTCGACCTCCCCCTCAACGTCCCAGGCACGAACTTTTACCGGTCGAAGAAAGCAGCCGATTCCATCAGGAAGGAGCTCCGGCTGCTGGTGAAGCAGCGCCGGGCGGAGCTGGAGAAGAAGACGGCGTCCCCTTCGGAAGACATCATCACGCACCTACTCGCGAACGGGGACGAGAACGGGAAGCTCATGCCTGAGGCGGAGATCATAAACAATGTGCTGAGCCTCCTATTCGCGGGCCACGATACGTCCACTTCGACCCTAGCTTTCATCATCAAGTACCTGAGTGAGCTGCCTCATGTACTCGAGAAGGTCGTTGCCGGTTAGTCCCTCTCCGCCCCTGATTTTCCTAAGTCACCAGTGCAATTTCATTGGCCTACATGAACGCACCTGAACATTCGCATTCACCAGAGCAAAGGGAAATCGCGCATCGAAGGCGAGAGGAGAGCTTCTTCACTGGGGCGATTTGCAGAAGATGAGATACTCGTGGAAAGTCATCTCGGAAGTCATGAGGATGACGGCCCCGGTGTACGGTGCTTTCCGCGAGGCCCTGGTTGATTTCACGTATGAAGGATACACCATCCCCAAAGGCTGGAAGGTAAATACATGTTTTCGTTCTCCGAAAATGCATCACCGTTCTTTCATTGTCCTCGAAGAGTTGGGCAGTAATGGCGGGCTTACTCTTTTATTTATTGAATGTGTCGTGCACAGTTGCACTGGAGCGCATGCTCAACGCACAGAGACCCGGACTACCACCCGAGATCGCTCACCTTCGACGAGTCGAGATTCGAGGGATCCGGGCCTGCTCCATATACATACGTCCCATTCGGAGGCGGGCCGAGGATGTGTCTGGGGCTCGAGTTCGCGCGGGCAGAGCTACTCGTGTTCCTGCACAATCTCGTCGATGAATTTCAGTGGAGTCAGGTCCATCCCGACGAAAAAATAATCTACCACCTCATGCCTATACCGGCGAAAGGACTTCCCATCCGTCTTCGGCCTCGTGACTAGCTTCTTCGTTCTTTCTTCTATGGGAGATTAGCCACCTGATGCCGATGTGGTATTTAATAATCAATAAGCTACTTACTTGTTTCCGCCATACTATGAAGCCCGAACGCTTGGCGTCCGAGTAATCGGGAAGTCCCTTAATGTTTGTGTATCTTACATTTCCGAGAGCTTTCATTCTGATTGATTCCAGTCGATTAAGCTCTCTATGCTTGGAATAAAGGATTTTGCTAGTATAACAGTTTTTAACTATTGTGAGAATAACTGTTTAGAGCCACAAATTCTTAAAGGAATGAACTCCATAACAATTTATAATTATTTGTTATTCGATTTTTTATAGTCCAGAACAGACTATTATTCTCACAGTAGATTAAAGACCGTCATCTAATTATTTCTCTAAAACAAAAATAAGAAAAAAAAAGAAAAAAAACCCAAGGACATGTTAAAATTTTCAGATCGAATTTTTATTTAGTCAGACACTAGAAATTAATAAAAGAGAAGCAATTAAACTACAACATTGGTTAACAATTTGGAAACATTATTATCGATGTCGTGCTCTCTCATTTGAGAAATGCTTAGCCTATAGAATGGGGAAATAGAGGGGGGAAGCTTAGCTTACCGTCACTCTGTCAATGACGGAGTGATGGTCAGCTAAGGACAGCACAATTAAAATGGAAACCAGTTGACTTTTTATCGGTTTCCATCTTTTACCGAATTTTCTATTTTTTTTAAAAAAAATTATGTAAAAAAAAGATTATGTTTTCCTGTGCCTCTAGAACGCGAGCATAAGCTGCCTCAAGAGCAACACGGGGCTATTCTCTCGGGTCGACATAGGACACTTGTTAAGTTCAAACACGGTCGAAGTAGAAATGGAGCTGTGGGAGAAGATCGTGTACAACGTGAAGCTGAACATCTCGCCAAAGTCATTGTGCCAATGCAGTGAGCGGGGATAGTTTCGAGTGTGCTTCGCAAACATGACCAAAGAAACCCTCCAGATGGCCATCCGGCGCATTAGGGTATTCGTCGAATCTGCCTCCAGAGGCTACGATGAGGCCATTAGTAGTCAAAGGTGTGACAAGGCCATTGTCGCGAGGAAGAAACATTGTTATTATTGTTTGTATTAAACTATATACTTAAAAGCGTAAGAACTTTTTTTATTAATAATTTTAGTTAACGCGACGTAATTTTTTCATATATTTGTTATAAGCTTTATAGTAATATGCTAAACTAATGCACGTGAACTTTCTTGTAGAAGAAAACAACCCCTAATCACTTGATGCACATTGACTCTCTTGTTAATTTGGACCGCACGGTATGGTGTTTCCAAATTATTTTTCAATAATTATGTAGAATTATTTGGAAATTAATGTCTTAGCATTTACCAATTAAATTAACGTATACAATTTGCTAGGATGAGGGTACAAAAAAGTTCATTGATTTTCACTCAATTGGTAATTTAGATGAGATGAGTGCCCTACCCAAGCGACGCGACCTCAGGCCGACGCACGACACAAGCGTTGCCCAAGGTCCGGCGCTCGGGTCATGCGATTCAGTCCAACGGTTGCTTGGGTTGCGCAACCCAGTCATCACTTTGAGGTCCGACAACAATCGCCGAGGTTAGGCAACCCCTAGACGACAGTCGCCAGCGTGCACCACCCCTTGGCTAGCGGTTATCAGCTTCCGATCGGCTTTTCCATGCGGTGGTCTTTGGAGAATATGAACAATAATCGAGAGCCAAGACTTGCATTCCAAAAATGCAATTTCCCAAAGAACCTTCGAACCTACTTTGGGCTAATTGCCCTTGGAGTCCTTTGAAGATGCAATTGTATTTTTCCAAAGTTGAGCAAAAAAACGAACCAAGCTATTGTGACCTAACTTCGAGTGCATCACTTAAGATTTGGCTAATGGATTACTAAGTCTAGACTTAGCTTGAACTCTCTCAAGCTCATACCAATTCGCAACTTAGAATTCAAGTTTTTAACATAAAAATGATTTTTCAATTAGGAGTCGCCACTAATCTATTTTTGGTAGGTCGATTACAAATCCAAGTAAAGTAACATAAGAATTACATTACTTCTACGAACCAGAGATGATGGGAACGAGGACTTGAATATTTGATTAAGCTAAATTTCTCTAATGCCCTTTCGGCAGATTTTTTCTTTTATTCCAAAAAAATGTTCTGCAGGCAATTCGGATTGATTTTAATTTACTCCATAACATGTGAGGTAATCATGTAGTAATGAACACTCGATAAAACAAAGTCGCAAATAAATTGCAAACATAGAGAGGAAATACTTATCTCATAGTAACAAAAGTATCTATAGTGTTAACTTAAAAATCACATCAACAATCTTAGATATGATTTTTATATAGCACGCAATTGCTTAATTTTATCTTTTTGGGGGTTTTCACTTATTTAAATGAAACCTAATTTACATACAATGCAATTTAACCAAATGGCCTAATTTTAATAACAGACAATTTTCAATTAAGTGGACTTAGCAACAATTACCAAATGACATGCATTTTATGAGCCTAATTCTATATGACACACACATGCTATTTTTGTATTTTTTTTATTAAAATTCATAATTAAAAATTACTAAAAATAAAAATTTACCTAAAGTGAGATATTATCTCTTTTAAGTTAGGAAATACACTAATCTAAATCCAATCTTAACTTAGAAAGATATCTCAATGTGCCATTTAATTCAAATTGGTATCTAGCCTAGATATTATCTAAACATGCATTCTAATTCTAAATGATATGATATGCCATGCAATCTTTTCTTCTTCTTCTTCTTTATATATATATATATATATTCATTAAAGCTTCCAATTCTATCTAAACAAAATTTCAAATATAGCAAAAATCATTCAAGATATCTATCGAGATTCAAATAAAATATTACGATATCTAGAAAAATAATCTGTTGCCTCACGTCTTAGATTTATGGATATCGTAATCTTGATAAGGCACTTACTTAGAATCAAACATAATCAAAAAAATGATATGTTGTCTCACAGCTCAAATTAAAGATTATCGCAATCTCAGACAACACAATTATCCAATAACAACTTGAAATAATAAAAAGAATGATCTGACATCTTTACGGATCAAATTAGTAATTAAATCAACTTTACCAATAAGCCTTAACTGGATATGTCAAATATCTCAAAAGTCACATGATCAGATGACATTCGATTCGAATTAAGGAATGAAATATTCCAATTAAACTAGATAAAAATTGTTACCTAATTCGAACATGCGTAATTTGGATCGGAATTGGACCGGATTACAGCTTGCGGATGGGGCTCGGCAGATGACCGACGATAGCCCATTTTTTTCAGCGATAGTTAGGTAGAGCTCATTAATAGGGTTTCCACGTTATAGGAAGAGACGCTCGTGCGTAATCCCTCTGCACATGCTTACCCGTCATGGACTCACTACTGCCTGCTTCGTACTTGCTCTCCGTCCTCATCGCCCTCCCTGCGTGAGCCCTTCTCCTCTCCATTGCTAACAAGAGAGCTCTTAGGAAACCATCTCCCCGTGGCACTCCTCCTCCTCCGGGCCAATTTGGATGGGCCGTACTCGGGAAAACCCTGGAGCTGCTCCACGCGGGCCAAGAAGGGAGGCCCGCAAGCTTCCTGGACGAGCGAGTCGATAGGCATGGACCGCACGTCTTCGCCACATCCCTCTTTGGCGAGCCGACCGCCGTTCTCTGCGGCACCGCGGGGAACAAGTTCCTCTTCGGCAGTGAAGGTAGGAAGGTAAAAGTGTCATGGCCAAGCTCGGCGGCCAAGCTACTCGGCTCATGTCTAGTCACTCTGGCCGGCAAGGAAGGAAAGGTGATGAGGAGGATGCTGACGAGCGCTTTCAACCAAGAAGTGCTTGCGGGGTTCGCCAAGATCATGGATGAAGTCACTCGCAATCACATGTGTTGAGGAAATTTCCCAAATTAATTTTGAAGATTGACAAAACATTTCCATAAGTGTTCAATGATTCCGATGAAAGAATTTCCAGGTGATATTCTTGGAGCAATTTGGTTGATCAAGAAGTTCTTATGGAAACTATGATATGTATCATCAGACATTACTCATCAGACTCAAAGACTTATCAAGACGTTTTGGTTGCCTATGATTAAGATTGTGTTATGTTATGATAATCAAAGATAATTGTTGAAAGTCTGATGTGATGTGATCAGACGTGATCAAACGTTATCAATCAGAACTAGAGTTGTGATTTAATTATTTCCCTCTTTATGTGTTTTGTCAAACTACTAGGAAGAAGATAATATCTTCGTGCAACGGCTAGTAGCAATTGGTTGGATTTCCTGCTTTATCTATAAGGAGTTCCAAAGGAAAGTGTCTCTCAAAGATTTGGATTTTTTCGAACAACTTATTTGAGGCGAAACATTCTTTCTGTTCGTAAGCACTTGACTTATGGAAACCCAAACTGCTGTATGGGCGGCAGAAATTATGGGAAATGTCAACCTCGGCAATCTCGAAGCCATCAAATTTCTCAACCAAATCCAAGCCAATGGATAGTTTGGCTAAATAAGTCCTCCTAGAGATATGTCCAATGGTCAGCTTGGACTAGGAGGTGTATAAGAGAATATCTTGAAGCTGAAGGAATTAGAATTAGCATTCACGAGAATTGAAGCTTTTAATTCCAAAGTCTAAAAAGTGTCTTGATTATACATTTGTCTCTGTGAACATCATTGTGTAACCATTTAGAGGTTGAGAGTGTGTGAGAAGTTATACACATGAGCTTGAGTGTTTAGAGCTCAGATCTTGGAACCTCTGATCAGTTCTTATCAGTAGATTCTAGCCAATTGGCTATAGTGTGGGAGAATGGACGTAGGCTTACAAAAACTGAACCACTATAAACTTTTGTGTGCAATTCTCTATCCCATTACTTTCTTTATTAATTGTGATAGAATTGTACACCGGTAAGATCTGACCACTTCATTAGAAGTTGTCTTGTCACAATATTGATTTAAATTCTTTCATTTCCGCACAATCACCTATTCACCCCCCTTTGGGTGATAGATTTAGCCATCACACAACATCAAAGCTAACTGGGAAGGTATAGCTATATACTATATGATCTACGTGTCGATCAATTCCATTGAAACTTCTAGTCTTTTTAGTTCGTTAATTCACCTAACTAGCCAAGCTAATTAAAACTCTCCTCCTGCTGGGGCAATTACGGGACCAATGTATTGCCTAATGGCTTTCGATCTCTGGACCTTTCATTTTTCTCATATTCTTTACGTCGTCAATGAAAACTTTGAGGAATCCGTGGAAAAGTTTGATGGTTCAGAACAACAGAAACATGCAAATTTTGTGCGACTATCTTTCTGCTGTCTTGATGCTTTCCGGTATCGTTAAGGCAAAGAAGAGGTGCCTGTGTACCCGACCATCAAGCGCTACACGTTCGAGCTCACGTGCCAGCTCTTCCTGAGCGTCAGCGACCCACAAGAGATGGCGGACCTCGCCCGCCCATTCACTGCCTTCCTCGAAGGCATCATAAGCGTCCCCCTCAACCTGCTAGGGACAAGATTCCAAGGCGCGAAGAGGGCGGCGAGGTCCATCAGGAAGATGCTCCGGGAGATCATCCAGGAGAGGCGGGCAGCCTTGGAGAAGGGGGCGGCATCCCCGGCGCAGGACCTGCTGTCTCGCCTGATGGTCGCCACAGTCGAGAGTGGCCGGTTCTTGACCGCGACGAAAATCATCAACAACCTGCTGCTGCTTCTGGTCGCAAGCCATGACACTTCGACCTGCACCGATGGCGATCAAGTTTCTCGGAGAGTTGCCTCACATCTACGAGAAAGTCTTGGCTGGTGAGTTTCCTTGAAAACCCGTTTCTTAGCGGCTTGGATTGGGACGGAAACTTCATATGATGTCCATTACTCCTGTGGTTATCTGTCTGTTCGTGCATGCTTGGAATGTTTTTCTGGGAATATTGCTACGGGCAGAGCAGAGAGAGATCGCCATGCAGAAGAAATCAGCGGGAGAGGGATTGACGAGAGAAGATGTACAGAAGATGAGAGATACATGGAGTGTGGTTTTAGAAGTCATGAGGCGGGCGCCACCTGTTCTTGGAGGTTTCAGAGTTGCCATGGAGGATTTCACCTTCTGTGGTTGTACCATTCCCAAGGGATGGAAGGTAACATATGCATACATAAATAAATAAATAAATAAAATCATTTCTTTTGTAATGTTTTCCATTATTCTTCAAAAACGAATTATATTGGAGGGAATAAAAAGAAAGTTACTTCTTAATTTAAAATGGGTTTATCTTCTATAGGCAAGACGGTATATGAATTGATGAAGATGAACAAGCATTCCTTACATCGAGTATAAATTGTCAAAATTGAAATACTTTATTACAATTTCTTCATATGTGTTTTGTGCTGTAATGGTGATGATATACTCATAATCCTCTAATTGAATTCTTCTATCACAAAAAATCAGTATCTTTAAATTTTGATTTGGAAAAAAAAAAATTAGAACATTTCGGCATTTTCTTGTATATTAGATCGATTCTAAATCACAAAATACTTCTGAAATTTAGAATTTTCTAATATCCTCACAAAAGTCGATAGAAAAATAACAGGATCTAATGATAAAAATTAGATTAGTTGTCCAATGACGAAACATTAGTTATTTGGTAATCAAACACGAATGAATTGTTCATACAAAGCACTACCTTTCTCCGGCACTTTGCCAATAACCGAACAAAAATTAGCATAATCCCCGATGTAAAAGTGTAGGCAGAAAAAATTGAAAAATTTGGTCCCTTTCTTAAGAAATAAATTATTTTTTTAATGATTTTTTTTTAAAGAATTTGCTTTCATATTGATATCAAGACTAGTCTAATTATGATTATCGCTACATGTTACTGAAAAGAAGAGATCCAAATGATTTTCGTGCAGCGAAATTTTCAAAATCCCTGATGGTCAACCTTTTCTAACAAAAAAAATTTGTTTTCCAAGGAAACTTATAACTAATGCTGGAAATAACCGTGATTAATAAAACGTAGCTAAAATAGTTGAAAATAACAGTGTAATTCATCGATGTGTGGAAGATTTTCCGGTTCATGATTTTATTTCTTCATTCGACTATTAAATTAGGATTCAGACAATGCTATAATTATTTCTAACGGCCTATAGAAAATGATTGATGTCGAAGGTGGTCCTTCTCAAGGAAAGGTTCATGAATCTGAGATGACAAGACTAGGTTTTTTTCCCCCTTGTGGAAGCATGATCAATCAACATGACAATATAACTTGAAAGAGCTTTCCCTTTTCATGAAAGTAAATTGGTTATTATAAACAAGTGATATTGAGAAAATTGTCTAATTAGTTTTCAAACATTTGTAAAGATATTAATTCAGTTATAAACTTTTCAATGCCCCCATGTCAGCGATTTTGGATGAGAATTGATCCAGAAGAATTGTATTCGCATAAGGGTTTAGGATTGAATTGACAAATTTGAAAATTTTAAGATTAAATTGACATCCGTGTAATTTTCTCAAGCGACCTTAAAAGTTTACAAATAGTTTCAACTTTTGTTCACCTGAGGACCCATGAAGTTGGCATTAATTATATCTCAACTTGCGCCATGATAGGGCAGTGCTTAAGCTAATTAAGCTAAGTTACCATGATTCATTGACAGAACAGTAGTCTAATTATCAAATTACATTACACAGTTGATGTGGAGTGCCCTTACGACGAACAACGATCCCACCATATTCCCAAGCCCGAAGCTATTCGACGTGGCGAGATTCACAAGGAGAACATTTCCCGCTCCATGCTCATTTGTGCTGTTTGGCGGCGGCCCTCGGATGTGTCTCGGCGAGGACTACGCTCAGATCCAGATCCTCATCTTCCGTCACCACCTAGTGAACAACTTCAGAGGAGAAGGTCAGGTTTGAGCCGTTGCCAATCCCATTGCGGGGACTTCCGATTCACATCCGACCTCATTAGATCGACTGTGATGTCGATTCGCACCAGTGTGTTATATAAAGCTAGGGTACCCTTGTAGCTGGCATGTTAACATCAGTAAGCTTAACCAGCGGTAAGTAGTAGGTGGACGTTTCAGTCACTACCTTGATGAGTTCATCTTGTGATTGCGTCCTTGTCTACATGGTTTCATCGAAACTGCAAGGTTATGGAGTAATGGTTAACTGGTTTGAGCAGATTGAAATGGCCATTTTGAGATGTAGACAGATAACGGATGGAGAATGACTCGTCATTGTATATGTCGTCGAGCAATTCCTAAATGTTGACTCGTCATAAATATAATTGTGAAGGCAAAGATCAGCTGGAGGCCTACTCCATCCTAAAGCAGCACACCTTCCACCTCGCGTACCGGCTGTTCATGAGCATGATGGACCTGCAACTCGTCTTGAGGCTTGCCGACCACTTCCACGTGTTCCTTGGACAGAGCTGGAGAAGAAGACGGCATCCCCTTCGCAGGACGTCATATCGCACCTGATCGCCAATGGGGACGAGAACAGGAAGCTCATGCCCGAGGCGGAGATCGTAGACAACATGTTGCTGCTCCTATTCGCTGGCCACGATACGTCCACTTCGACCGTAGCGTTGATCATCAAGTACCTGAGCGAGTTGCCTCATGTACCGGAGAAGGTCGTTGCCTGTTAGTCCCTCTCTGTCCCTGATTTTCTTAGTCACCAGTCTGATTTCAATGGCCTCCACGTACGCCCTTAACGTCTGCATTCGCAGAGCAAGGGGAAATCGCGGCATCGAAGGCGCCAGGAGAGCTTCTCCAGTGGGGGGATTTGCAGAAGATGAGATACTCGTGGAATGTCATCTCGGAAGTCATGAGGATGACGCGCCGCTGTACGGTTCCTTCCGCGAGGTCCTGGTTGATTTCACGCACGAAGGATACACCATTCCCAAAGGCTAAAAGGTAAATGCATGTGTTCATTCTCCGAAAATCCATCGCCGTTCATTGTCCTAGAAGAGTTAGGCATTTGTAGTTGGGCTTACTCGTTTGCTTATTCATTTGTCACGCACAGTTATATTGGAGTGCATGCGCAACACGCAAGGACCCAAACAACTACCCGAGAACGCTGACCTTCGACGAGTCGATGTTTGAGGGATCCAGACCCGCTCCATATTCGTACGTCCCTTTCGGAGGCGGGCCGAGGATGCGTTTGGGGCTCGAGTTCGCGTGGGTGGAGCTGCTCGTGTTCCTACACAACCTGGTGAATGGATTTCGCTGGAGTCTGGTCAATCCCGACGAGAAAATAATCTACGACCCCATGCCTATAGCGGTGAAAGGACTTCCCATCCGTCTTCGACCTCGCGACTGGCTCCTTGTTTCTTCTATGGTGATCAGCCACTTGATGTCATAGTTAATTATCGATAAGCGACGAGCTTGTTTCCACCTCCCTTACTATGAAGCCTAAACGCTTTGCATCCAAATAATTGGTAGTCCCCTTATGTTCGTGCAGTTCTTCTTATAGCTTTCGTCCGATTGGTGTTGTCAAATAAGCTCGCAAAGCCTAGGAAAGAAAACCTTAATCGCACCACAATTTTAGATTGAAATTTCGACTCCATTCATTTCATGGAATATAACTTTTAGGAAAACGTTTTCCAGATTTTCCAATTTTATTTCACGGAACATGAACTAGTAAAAATTTTTCAGATTTTTCAATATTCGTTTCACAGAACATGAACTTGTTGGAGAAAATATCAATATCTTCTAAAATAAGGGAAAATATTTTTCACTTTTCAAGTGGGGAAAATATTTTTCCTATGTTCTTTCACTTTACTTTTTTTTTTTTTTTTTCAGAAAACACTTTTTTTCTTTTTTTCTTTTTCTTTTTTATTTTTTATTTTTTATTTTTCTTTTTTTTTTTTTTTTTTTTTTTTTTTTTTGAAGAATCGGGTATTTATTTATTTTCCTTTTCTTTTTCTTTCCTTTTCTATTTTTTTTTTTCACCACAAGCCAATGAGATCATTGAGCGAGCTCAGCCCTCCGTAAATCCGGTGAGTTGGGTAGGGCTTGAGTCTCACCCAAGGTCACTAGTGGTCGGCAAGGCATTGGCAACCTGTCTTGCCTAGCTAGTTGGCCTTGGGCAAGCTCAGCCTTAGCTTGAGCTTGCCTGGAGCTAGTCATTGGCCGTCGCCATGGCTAGGATTGGTGGCGACTAGGCGACTAGCCGACGAAGAAGAAAAGAAAAAAAAAGAAAAATAATTAAAAATTGATTTTAAAAATAAAATAATAAAATAATTATTGAGTGGATTGCATGGAGGAAAAGATTTTTCTTACCAAACAGCAAAAAATACTTTCCACTTTTTCAGGTTTTGGTCGAATACCTAAAAATATTGTCATTTTCCTAGAAAATGACTTCTAGAAAAACATATTTCAAAAACGCCAAATTTTTCATGAAACGAAAGAAGTCTTCATATAATTAGACACTGGAGATTAGAAAAGATGAAGCAATAAAAGTATTGCCTTAATAAGCCATTTGAAAATTCAGAGTAATTACTTCACTGAGAAAGGTTCTCTCTCTTTTTCTTTTTTTTTTAACCCTTTCTGTAGACCACATATCTATGGAGCAAAACAATGAACACTAATTATACAATAAACACTTCCTATTACAAGAAAGAAAGAGGTAACACTATATTTATTACACACTCCCTAACCCTACTCTCTTCGCCGACACCATCACGCTACCCAACACTCTACTCTACACACAAGGCTAAGCACTCTTGCCTTTATATGGACTCTCTTCAGCTGACATGGGACCACAAATACAAAAAGAAACCAACATAGGACAAAAAAGATTGCTCTACAAGAGCTCAACGTGGCCTATTCTTCTTCAATCACACTATCTAACTACTTTCACATTATTTTCAACCGCTCATCTCACCGAACACTAAGACGACTTTAACACCATATTTCCTAACTTCTAGATATTGCAATCTAGATAAATCTATCTTACCGAACAATAAGACGACTTTAACACCATATTTCCTAACTTCTAGATATTGCAATCTAGATAAATCTAGAAACATAGAACACTAAGACGACTTTAACACCATATTTCCTAACTTCTAGATATTGCAATCTAGATAAATCTAGAAACATAGAGAGAGAGAGAGCTCTTTAACAATATCTTCCGTGCTATACCTATGAAGCTTTGTGTTTGTGGGGTTCAAAAAGTTAACGAGGTTGCCTAATGCACAAAAAGATTTGGTTGCCGGGAAGACATAAGCTTTGTCTAGAATAAAGAGACCACAAGTGTCGTAACTTTCATACTCACTTGATTATCATAACTTTTTTTTATCGATTATTTGAGTGCCATCTAAATTTTCAATCAATCACTTGAAGGTCATGATTTTTTCTAAAACATTCACCACAAGTGTTACGCCATGTTGGATTTTTGGCACTTGAATAAACATTTTTAAAAAGTTATAACTCTCAAGCGAACATTTTAAAAGTTATAACATTCAAGTAGTCGAAAAAAAAAATTACGGCACTCTACTAAGTACCATACAAAAAGTTCTGCATTTGTGGTGTCCTTTTCCCGGTTTGTTCTATAAGAACAAATTATGAGATCGGTAATTTTCTTCCACTTACGTATGTCACAGGCTGAAACTTATCTAATCGAGATGCTGAGTCGAGCGACAATGAGAAAGGCAGTGGCCATGGTTGGCAAGGGCTGGCCTCACTTGAGCGTTGATGGCCCTCATCAAGGTGAGGGTGAGCATCGGCGATGGTTGGCCTCCCCAAATTTGGCGAGGCCAATGGGCAACGCCATGTCAGCCACTAAAAAGAGAGAGTAAAAAGTAAAGAAAGAAAAAAAAAATCAATTGTCTATGTCAATGTCACTTGTGCCACATAGGCTAGCCAGTTGGCATATATCTCAGTAATTTCTAACCGAAATCAATTGGATTAACTGAAATAGTTCTAGGTCAAGAGACTTAAGATTGAATTGGAACTAATATAATAGGTTTAGTACTTTTCTGATTTTTCTGTGAAAAGAGTTCAACAATCATAGCATCCAAAGGCATGAAACATGTGAAGTCCGCTTTAAAACATTATAAATATGCATATGCAAGCGCCCAACTTCATCAGTGCCGAGCCTCGATTGACATTTCTTCTCTACAAACGTTGCTCTCACTCGTTCCTCATTGAACGATCGGTTCACAATCTCAAGCAAAATATTGAAAAGCCATGCAAGTCCCGACCCTAGTCGTCTCAGCCTTAGCTCTCCTCCTCGTCCTCGCCTTCATCAAACTACTCAAACTCAAGATCGCCCGCCAGAACCTCCCACCGGGGAGCTTCGGGTGGCCGATCATTGGTGAGAGCCTTGAGTTCCTCCGTTGCCAACGCGGCGGGCACCCGGAGAAGTTCATCCAAGACCGCATGAGCAAGTATAACTCCCCCGTGTTCAAGACGTCTGTGCTCGGGGAGCCGATGGCCATCCTGTGCGGACCGGCGGGGAATAAGTTCCTGTTCTCGAACGAGGGCAACAAGGTGGCGCTGTGGTGGCCGAGCTCGGTTGGGAAGTTGTTCGGGACGTGCCTCATCTCCAAGGCCGGCCACGAGGCGAGGTCGGACAAAAAGATCCTCGCGAGCTTCTTCAATCCCGAGGCGTTCAAGAGGAGCGTTGGGGTCATCGATGAGATGACCAAGGACCATCTCAGGACTCACTGGGAAGGTATCAAACATAATTAATCATTGATTAAATTTGAGATCTGCACCTTTTCTGATTCCATGATGGATCTCCCCGTCCTCTCCAAACTTGGTTTGACTGGATCTATCGAAATGAGCTTTTCACGTGAAGATCTTGAGAATAATGTAGCTTCATGACAAATATACAATTGAGTCATAAAACTTAATAAAAATACAATTAAGTTCTAAAATTTGTCCACTACTACAATAAATCTTTCTTTTAAATTTGTCTAACTTCACCAATGGAAACTGTTGACATCGCCTTTTTTTTTTAAAATATTTTATCTTTCCTACGTGACAATGACTTGGCTAAAACATAAAACATAAACTAAAACATCGTCATTTTAGTCCAAATTTAATTCTTAACACAAATTTATAAATGACATCATTTTGGTCATTTTGGCCCTTAACCCTCACCCAAATTAATCCAACCACTGGCTGGGCCTGATGACCCTCATCGGTAGCTAGAAGGCCTTCTCCCACCATCAATGGCCCTTTTCAATGATGATGGGGCAATGGCGACGAGGCCTCACCACTTGGCCTTCAAATTTTATTTTATTTTTGTGTTTTAAAAAATTGTATTAAAAAAATCAAATTTGAACGACAACGGCGTCGTTTTAACAAAATTCTGTTTTAGTCACATTAGCGCCACATAGAAAAGAGAAAGTAATATTAAAGAAAAAAAGCCACATATGAATTAATCGAAAGGCCTAACTACATTGATTTGACAAGTTTTAGCATTGATGACATTTTTTTTGTGAATTTTAGTACGTCTAGTGCACTTACTCTAGGATAGTAATAGCTGAAGTAAACATCTACTTGTTTACCCTAAACACTCTCTCTCTCTCTCTCTCTCTCTCTCTCTCTCACTATATATATATAACAGATTTTTGTGTCGGAACGTGGCATTTCTGCATTGTATATTCTTGACTTTAACTGCATTATTATATGTTTCTAAAAATTATATATGTATGTATATATATATAATTCTCGCAAAAGGGGTCGTCGCTGGTTTTAAAACATTACTTGCTTGTCACTAGAGAAGCTGCTTTAGTCGATAATTGATGGGGGGGATCCGATGATAAGATTGGCATCTCTGAGCATATGCTCGAGAAATTTCTAAGTATTAATTTATCAACAATCTAAATGGATTGCTTATATATGTGAAGGCAAAGATCAGCTGGAGGCCTACTCCACCCTGAAGCAGCACACCTTCGACGTCGCATCCCGGCTGTTCATGGGCATAACAGACCCGCAGCTCGTCTCGAGGCTTGCCGACCACTTCCACGTGTTCCTCAGGGGAGTTGTCGACCTCCCCCTCAACGTCCCAGGCACGAACTTTTACCGGTCGAAGAAAGCAGCCGATTCCATCAGGAAGGAGCTCCGGGTGGTGGTGAAGCAGCGCCGGGCGGAGCTGGAGAAGAAGACGGCGTCCCCTTCGCAAGACATCATCACGCACCTACTCGCGAACGGGGACGAGAACGGGAAGCTCATGCCTGAGGCGGAGATCATAAACAATGTGCTGAGCCTCCTATTCGCGGGCCACGATACGTCCACTTCGACCCTAGTGTTGATCATCAAGTACCTGAGTGAGCTGCCTCATGTACTTGAGAAGGTCGTTGCCGGTTAGTCCCTCTCCGCCCCAGATTTCCCTAAGTCACCAGTGCAATTTCATTGGCCTACATGAACGCACCTGAACATTTGCATTCGCCAGAGCAAAGGGAAATCGCAGCATCGAAGGCGAGAGGAGAGCTTCTTCACTGGGGCGATTTGCAGAAGATGAGATACTCGTGGAATGTCATCTCGGAAGTCATGAGGATGACGGCCCCAGCGTACGGTGCTTTCCGCGAGGCCCTGGTTGATTTCACGTATGAAGGATACACCATCCCCAAAGGCTGGAAGGTAAATACATGTGTTTGTTCTCCGAAAATGCATCACCGTTCTTTCATTGTCCTCGAACAATTGGCCAGTAATGGCGGGCTTGCTCGTTTATTTATTGAATGTGTCGTGCACAGTTGCACTGGAGCGCATGCTCAACGCACAGACACCCGGACTACCACCCGAGATCGCTCACCTTCGACGAGTCGAGATTCGAGGGATCCGGGCCTGCTCCTTATACATACGTCCCATTCGGAGGCGGGCCGAGGATGTGTCTGGGGCTCGAGTTCGCGCGGGCAGAGCTACTCGTGTTCCTGCACAATCTCGTCGATGGATTTCAGTGGAGTCTGGTCCATCCCGACGAAAAAATAATCTACCACCTCATCCCTATACCGGCGAAAGGACTTCCCATCCGTCTTCGGCCTCGTGACTAGCTTCTTCGTTCTTTCTTCTATGGGAGATTGGCCACCTGATGCCGATGTACTACTTAATAATCAATAAGCTACTTGCTTGTTTCTGCCATACTATGAAGCCCGAACGCTTGGCGTCCGAATAATCGGGAAGTCCCTTAATGTTTGTGTATCCTACATATCCGAGAGCTTTCATTCTGATTGATTCCGGTCAATTAAGCTCTCCATGCTTGGAATAAAGGGTTTTGTTAGTATAACAATTTTTAATCCACCATGAGAATAACTGCTTAGAGCCACAAAATTCTTAATGGAATGAACTCCACAACAAATTATAATTATTTGTTATTCGATTTTTTATAATACAAAACAGACTGTTATTCTCACAGTAGATTAAAGACCGTCATCTAATTATTTCTCTAAAATAAAAATGAGAAAAAAAGAAAAGAAAAAAACCCAAGGACATGTTAAAATTTTCAGATCGAATTTTTATTTAGTCAGACACTAGAAATTAATAAAAGAGACGCAATTAAACTACAACATTGGTTAACAATTTGGAAACATTATTATCGATGTCGTGCTCTCTCATTTGAGAAATGCTTAGCCTATAGAATGGGGACATAGAGGGGGGGAAAAGCTTAGCTTTACCGTCACTCTGTCGATGACGGAGTGATGGTCAGCTAAGGACAGCACAATTAAAATGGGAACCAGTTGACTTTTTATCGGTTTCCATCTTTTACCGAATTTTCTAATTTTTTTTAAAAAAAAATTATGTTTTCCTGTGCCTCTAGAACGCGAGCATAAGCTGCCTCAAGAGCAACGCAGGGCTATTCTCTCGGGTCGACATAGGACACCTGTTAAGTTCAAACACAGTCGAAGTAGAAATGGAGCTGCGAGAGAAGATCGTGTACAACGTGAAGCTGAACATCTCGCCAAAGTCATTGGGCCAATGCAGTGAGCGGGGATAGTTTCGAGTGTGCTTCGCAAACATGACCAAAGAAACCCCCCAGATGGCCATCCGGCGCATTAGGGTATTCGTCGAATCTGCCTCCAGGGGCTACGATGAGGCCATTAGTGGTGAAAGGTGTGACAAGGCCATTGTCGCGAGGAAGAAACATTGTTATTATTGTTTGTATTAAACTATATACTTCAAATCTTAAGAACTTTTTTATTAATAATTTTAGTTAACATGACGTAATTTTTTCATATATTTGTTATCAGCTTGATAGTAGTTTGCTATTCTAATGCACGTGAACTTTCTTGCAGAAGAAAACAACCCATGATCACTTCATGCACATTGACTCTCTTGTTAATTTGGATCGCACGGTATGGTGTTTCCAAATTATTTTAATTAATTATGTAGAATTATTTGGAAATTAATGTCTTAGCCTTTGCCAATTGAATTAACGTATACAATTTGCGAGGATGAGGGTATAAGGAAGTTCATTGATTTTCACATAATTGGTAATTCAAATGAGATGAGTGTCGTACCCAAGCGACCGTTGCATGGATTGCGCAATTCAAGTAGACGGTTTCTTGGGTCCCGCGACCCATGCGTCGCCTGAGGTCCGATGCCTGTCACGCGGTTCAGGTTAACATTTGCTTGGATTGGGCAACCTAGGCATTGCGAGAAAAGAACACTACAAGTGACATAATTTTGCTCAAAATGACACTTAAGTGCCATAACTTATGAAAAGTACAGTTAAGTGCCACATTTGAAGAAAAGTGAGACACCTGAGTGCCACCTTCGGCGAAGCCAGCCGGAAATCATACGTGGCATTTAAATATTAATATTTCTCACCGAGGTGGCTCACCGGAGAGCCGAGTCGCTCTAATTCACCCAAAACGACGTCATTTCAGGTGTTGGCCAAAATAGAACCCTTAAATCGGCCAAAACGACGTCGTTTTGGCATAATTTGAATTTTAATATAATATAAAAATTAATTAAATTAAATTTAAAACAAAATAATAATATGATTTATATTTATTAAAAAAAGGAAACGGAGGAGGAAGAAGGCAGCATTTTTTTTTTTTTTTTTTTTTAATTTTTTTAATTTTAAAATTATTATTTTTAAAAATTTTAACTAAATTTTGTTTTAAATTTAATTTAATTATTTTTATATTATTTTTTACCACGTCAGCCCAAAACGACTCCGTTTTTGCATTATTTGGCCACGTCAATGTGCAAAACGGCGTCGTTTTGCACTCGCTTCGCCGGAAAAATGCCACGTATGCAATTTGGTCGGATTTTGACAGGATTGGCACTCAAGTGTCCCGCCTTTCTTCAAATGTGACACTTAAGTATACCTTTCGTAAGTTATGACACTTAAGTGTCCATTTCTGCAAAGTTATGGCACTCCAAGGGTCCGTGTTTCTAGGCATTGCTTTGAGGTCCGATGGTGATAGCTGGGGTCAGGCGACCCCTAGACGACGGTCGCCAGCGCGCGCAACCCCTTGGCTGGTAGTCCTCAGCCTCCAATAAGCTTTTCTGTGCTGCAGTCTTCAAAACAGTAACTAAGAGCCAAGACTTGCATTCCGAGAATGCAATTTCCCAAAGGACCTTCGAACTTGCTTTGGGTTAAATGCCCTTGAAGTCCTTTCAAGATGCAATTGTATTTCTCCAAAGTTGAGCAAAAAAATGAACCAAATTGTTGCAACCTAACCTCGGGTGCACCATCTAGAGTTTGGCCAATAGAAAACTAAATTTAAACTTAGTTCGGGCACTCCCAAGCTCATATCAAATCACAACTTCGGGTTCAAGTTCTCAACATATAAATGATTTTTTAATTAGTAATCGCCACTAATCTATTTTTGATGGGTCGATTAGAAACTCAAGTAACGGGACAATTACTTCACTTCTACGAACTAGAGACTATCGAAAAGGGGACTTGATTATGCTAAATCTCTATCGCCCTTCCGGTACATTTTCTCTTTTATTTCAAAAAAATGTTCAACAGATAGTTCGGATTGATTTTAATTTACTCTCTAATATGTGAGGTGATCATGCGAGTGCACAATCATTAGTGAACACTTGATAAAACAAAATTGTAAATAAATTGCAAACATAGAGAGGAAATACTTATCTCATAATAACGAAAGTATATGTAATGTTAACTTAAAAATCACATCAGCAATCCTAGATATGATTTCTATTTAACAAATAGTCGCTTAATTTTTTTTGAGTTTTCACTTATTTAAATGAAATCTAATATATATGCAATGCAATTTAATCAAATGGCCTAATTCTAATAACGTACAATTTTCAATTAAGTGGACCTAGCAACAAATACTACATGACATGCATTTAATAAGCCTAATTCTATATGACATGCACATGATATATTTTTTATTTTTTTATTAAAATTCCTAATTAAAAATTACTAAAAATAAAAATGTACCTAAAGGGGGATATTATCTATTTTAAGTTAGGAAATAGACTAACATAAATCCTATCTTAGCTTAGAAACTTATCTCAACGTGCATTTAATTCAAATTGGCATCTAGCCTAGATATTATCTAAACATGCATTCTAATTCTAATTGATATGATATGCCATGCAATCTTTCTTTGTATTTTTTATTCATTAAAGCTTGCAATTCTATCTAAACAAAACTTCAAATATAGCAAAAATCATTCAATAAAGATTACAATATCCGGAAAAATAATCCGTCGTCTCACGTCTTAAATTAATGGATATCGTAACCTTGATAAAGCACTTACTTAGAATCAAACATAATCAAAAAAATGATCCGTTGTTTCACAGCTAAAATTAAAGATTATTGCAATATCATGCAACACAATTATCCAATTATCCAATAACAAGTTGAAATAATTAAAAAAATGATCCGATATCTTTACGGATCAAATTAGTAATTAAATCAACTTTATCAATAAGCCCTAATTGGATATGTCTAATATCTCAAAAGTCACATGATCAAATAACAATCGATTTGAATTAAGGAATGAAATATCAGATGAATTGGATAAAAATTGTTACCTAATTCGAACACGTAATCTGGATCAGAATCGGACCAGATCACAGCTTGCAGATGGGGCTTGGCAGATGACCGGCATTTGGCTAGCAAGGACGGGTCGCGGTGGTGATCGTGTCGATCAAGGCCGGCAACACGGAGAAAGAGTGCTTGGTCATGTCTCGGTAAGATGGTACTCGACCAGTGGAACTTTGACCAATAACAAACTTTGCTAACGCCTCAGCTTTCGATTGAATATGGGTGATCCCATGACGATCTTCTTCAATTATCAGACTTTGACTTTTCAAAGTCCACAGCCAAATTTTCCACTTGTCTGTCCTCGATGCCCCCGGGTCTATCGAGGAGAAAACTGGTCGGACAGGAACGTCGGGCTGATTGGTGGATGCTACCGGACCGGGCTCATCAGTGGGGATCGGATTGGACCGAAGCAGAAACCATAGAGGTCACCGGAGTTGCAAGAAAAACACCGATGTCGTTAGGGGTGCAAGAAGCTTTTTGGCGGATGATTGTCGCTAGAAGGACTGCTCCGTGGTGATTGAACCGTGGATCCGTCCACAAGCGTGGTCGAAGCTTCGTTGTCAACGCAGCTAGATTAGAGTAGCAGCGTCATCAAGGTTGAGGACGGCGAGCTCGGCGCAACAGGGCTTGTGGTAACAGCGACGGCGTGGGTCTCTCGTATATCTCTACATGTGGCCGTGTGAATCATTATGTGCGGCCCCCTCCCTGTGTCCATCGAGGGTTCTCCTTTTATATGCAAAGGAGTAGAGCCGACCAAAGGAAAAAAACAAATTTTGTTTCCTCTTTCTCGCATATTGCACAGAATCTTCTTTCCAATTCCATGCAATTATTTTATTTTATTGTGTGCGATGATCTCTGTCTTTGCCCACTTTCCTTTTGCATCAGCAAAAGAAATCTTTCTCAAGCGGCGGATGAATTGTTCGGGGAAAGAAATCTCATCTGTGAGTAATGTCAAAATCTTCTTTCGCCCTTTCCACTTGCCTTGTCCGCACGATTGTATTTACTGGCTCAGCTGAATCTTTTTTTCCTTATTTTATTTGGCCATGCTTGCTCATAAATAGTATATAATGCCATGGTTACGTATGAAGAGAATATATGCTCAATTTTTCAATATTTTAATTCTTCTCTTCCACCAGCAAAGATATTGGTCCAATGCTTGGATATTGCTTAAGCCCATAATATATTCAGCTCACATTTGCTGCACCTTTCCTTTCATGGCTTAGAATTATAAAGAATATGCTATCTTGATTTCAGAATTCTTTTCAATTCAGATCACCGATTTTTAACTATGCGGACTTGATGGGCTTGAGTGAATATCATGCTTTTGTGGCCTCCATTAAGTTCGAGACCATTCACTTGAGTCTATCCATCGTCAGTCCACTGCAATAAATCCTCCTAAAATTATATGCTATGTAATTTAATTCTAATATTTTTGTTTAAGGGTTAAAAACTAATCCCTAATTTCCTATGCAATTAATAACTAATTGGGTCGTCAAAATTTAAAAAGTCAACACAAGCGCATTTGCATTTGGCTAAGAGACTTTAGAGTCCTAAAGCTTATTATGAATGCTGAACCAAACAGGGCCATAATGACATTAACAATTTTTTTAGTATGTGATAATATTTTTTACTTGTAATTATTTATATTTCAATATCTAATAATTGATTGCTTGGGCCTCCTTATGATTTTATCTATCAATTTAAGTTTGTAATAAGAAAAAAATAAAAGAAAAAGAAAAATTGGGTAGAAGATGGGAACCGGTTGAAAAGTTTCCATCCAAGATGTGGCCGCACTCAACAGAGGGAACATGCATCGAAAATAAGAACGATCATTCCACTGAAAAGCTTGTATTCTTATTGCACAAACAGAATGGGTGGGGGAGGGAGGGCGGGCATTAGCTTTGTTGCATTCAGTCATATACATTTCAATGCCCCCATGTCAGCGATTTCTAATGAAAATTAATCCAAAAGGACTATATTTGCTTAAGGGTTTAGGATTAAATTGGCAAATTGTAAAATTTTAAAATTGAATTGGTATATTTATAATCGATTTATGGGTAATTTTCTCGAGCAACCTTAGAGGTTCTAAAAGAGTTTACAAATGGTTTCAACTTTTGTTCACTTGAGGACCCATGAAATTGGCATTAATTATCTCTCAACTTGCGCCATGACAGGGCGGTGCTTAAGCTAATTAAGCTGAGTTACCATGATTCATTGACTGAATAGTAGTCTAATTATCAAATTACATTACACAGTTGATGTGGAGTGTCCTCACGACGAACAATGATCCCGCCATATTCCCGAGCCCGAAGCTATTCGACATGGCCAGATTCACGGGGAGAACATCGCCCGCCCCGGGCGCGTTTGTCCCGTTTGGCGGCAGCCCTCGGATGTGTCTCGGCAAGGACTACCCTCAGATCCAGATCCTCATCTTCCTTCACCACCTAGTGAACAACTTCAGATGGACCAACGCGATTCCCGAGGAGAAGGTGAAGTTTGACCCGTTGCCGATCCCATCGCGGGGACTTCCGATTCACATCCGACCTCATTAGATCGACTGTGATGTCGATTCGCACCAGTGTGTTACATAAAGCTAGAGTACTCTTGTAGCTGGCATGTTAACATCAGTAAGCTTAACCAGCCGTAAGTAGGTGGACGTTTCAGTCACTACCCTGATGAGTTCATCTTGTGATTGCGTCTTTGTCTACGTGGTTTCATTGAAACTGCAAGGTTATGGAGTAATGGTCAACTGGTTTGAGCAGATTGAAATGGCCATTGTGAGATGTAGACAGATAACGGATCGAGAATGACTCGTCATTGTATACTGTCGTCAGTATTTACGAGAGAGTTGTAATCACGCAGTGTCGCTTTCATCCGGTCGCTCTTTTCCAGAGTTTTCCTCGGCACGAAAGCAGCTCCAAACAAAGTCTAGCACATTCGTCTTGTAACTTGCCTCGAGCCATCTGCTTCAGAAAGCATCTAAGAGCTGAAGAACCTCAACGTTCCTGATTAGTAAAGATCATAGGATTACTGATATAACTTTCGCCGCATGTTACACACGAAAGTTTACGCCCCTGACATCAGTGCCGACAGCTATAAGTGAAGGATCGACTTCCGGGTAATACTCAGATGCAGACCAAACATCGTTGCTGAACGGTTCGATAATGTCAGATCCACAATACTCGAGGGTTTATGTCACATCCACAAATGCAATTGCTATTGAATGAACAACGATCTATAACAGAAATATACGAACAAAGCATGTACAGAGATCAACATAGGTCTAGGGCACGAAAGCCGCTAGATCAAAAGAACAGAGCTCCGCCCTGCATAAGCTTGAAGGTCCTCTACACCTTTACACTTCCTTATTTTCCTGTGCAAAACTGCTGATCTATGCTGGAACCGTGCTAGAAGCTCAGCTTCACAATAGTCCGACGAAACTTAAAAGTTAAAAAAGGATGTGTATGGACTAAGGAACAACAAAAACTTCCAGCTGCTGCTTTACAATTCTTGGAACATATCTTTCTCAAAGTCCTACTCGAAGGTTACAAAATCTTGAAATGAGACGTGCCAACTTCATTGCAAGCTCTCCTTCTGTGCTCTTTCCAGAGCTTGAGAATCTCTGTCAATCATACCTGAATGTCTTGAAAGCTTAGCCGTTTCACTTGAAAAAATAAAACCAAGAGAATATTGCAAATACATGCCCAAAAAAGGTTAGGCAATTGGAACCTTACCATCGATAGTTCTTCAAGGAGGGACATGAGAGAACTTTCTTGCCATATGGGTTTGTCCGAAGCACGGGAACGTGGGGCCTTACAGCATCCACAAATGCAGCTTTAAGAGCTCCCTGCTCAAGAAAATGAAGACACAATCCACAGATTATAACAGCGCGTCTTCCTATTAAGTAACACCCAACATATATTGAACTAAAAGAAAAGTAACGCTCGACATGAGGTTTTTCTTTAAACGGTGCTCTATCCAAAAAAATCTCGAATACACTGAAAAAGTGAGAGCATGGACATTGAATAATGGGTGATCCCCTGAACCCAAAGAGCAATTTTGAATACCTCCAAAATATTGGCTGAGAGCAAGTTCCATGTATCTCAAGGATTGCGGTTAGTATAATGGTAAACCTTTTATTCCATTTACCAAGCACACAAGTAAACTCCTACCAAAACCAAGAGGATTTTTAAATATTTCGTCTTTCATACATAAACTATATGAAGCCTCTATTTCTGTACCAAGAGGCTTTTTAAAAATTTCATGTATCGTACATATTCATATACTTTATGAAGCATCTGTTTCTGTCCTCCTTCCATTTGCCACAGTTTCGCCATTCTCCCACACTTTTTGCAAGTTCGCGTTCCCCTCCACTTAAAGCATGAGGGCAATAGTTTAGAAACAGACAAAACAGAGACTTATACATATTTTGTAACCAAAAAATAAACAGAGCTGATGCCGCAGCTCAAAAAAATGCCTAAAACCATTTAAACCAAGCCACACAGCCGAGACAAGCAAACAGAAGAGCTATCAATTAAGGACCAAGACAAAACTTTTCAAAATATAACAAAACAATTTATATATCTCAGACCAAAACCCGATGCAACGAACGAAGAAAGTCTCTTGATCCATATAGATGGAAAGAACTCACTTATTGCAAGGATCGTGAAACTAAATATAAATCTTAAGAAGGTATTTTGCTGACCTTTGATTTTTCCAGTGCAGCTTGGATGACAAAGTTGCCAAAAGGGTCTTGCATGATCTGAGCTAACCGAGGATCATCTATCAACTCCTGGATAATGCGAGTGCGATTTTCTTCACCAGCAAATTTCAGACATTTCTCCACAACGTTGCTGCTATATTTCTGCATGGACAAGTCTCCATAATTGCCATCCAATTGGTCAAGTATATCTCTTGTTGCATGGGGCATGTGAAGCTCAAAAATAAATTGCACTACATAGTTCCTGCAAAGTAAAAGGGAAAAGGAAAGAGATGAAAAAGAGCACCTTCCCTGAGGTAAAACAATTATAATATTTTGCAGTAAGACGTTCCATGCTAAATTTAAAAGGGAAAGGAAAGAGAGATGTAAAAGAGTACCCAAATTGATCCTGTGAAAGAATAAGAGCATTGGATGTGATCCCACTGATCAGATGGCATTTCTGCTCACCACCAGAGTGACTGAGGCACTTCTGAAGCACACAACAGCCATGGCGGTCTGTAGCCAGCTCGAGACAATTAGCAGCAGCAGCTTCAAAGAGGAACTGCGGAAGAAACCACAAGTGCTCCATTAAATATTGCAAAATCCCTTTGATGTGTATGATGTTGCATTCAGAAGAATAACAACATCAAAAAGATGCGGTTGAATAAGAGTGAGTAATGGAGGACTACATTTTCATGTAAAGCCAATCCTTTATTGAAAAACCAAACATGGAAAAGGCAAATTCTATCAGAGTAAGTAATATGCAAGAAAAGAAGGGCAAAACATGAGAAGAAGCTGAGAAGAATTGACAGCAGAAAGCATAAAAACAGGCAAACCTTTCCATCATGCATTATCCATGACATCAACATACACTCTTACCCCAAGGCACAAATTTTAGAAAGCAACTCTGCAAATGCAGGAGAGAAAGCAAATAGAAAAGCTATTAACCATACATTACAGGAAGCGATCTTCAAGACATAATGAAGTAGATGGGGCAATCACTCATGGCAATCCACCTAAATCCATGACAGAGATATAAAGTTCACTTTTGAAATGACGCTTTCTATTAATGGACTTCATGATTAGAAAATGGCATTTGAAATGTGACCAAGCATGATCCGAGATGAGGTTTAAGGAAATATTGCACTCAGAAGATTCGCACCACCAACTATTGATAAGCACCGGTTTTCTAGAGTCAATTGTAACCTAGACTGCAATCTAAGTGTCGACTGTTGAGGATTCTGCTTTGACGAAAGCTATTAAAAACAGAGCTGAACATACTGAAGTTTAACACTAAGAAAAAGAAATATGCCACAAGAATCATCAAGTTAACTGACTATACACAACTCAATCCAATCTGGACAAGTAACAAGTGCTTCAATCATCTGGCTCCACATTCTCGTGGATTTGGCAAGCTAGAAGCTGAGTTTTAAAAACATGCTAACTATATGATCAAGAAGTTCTTGAAAAAACAAAAGTACTCACTGACCTCTTTGTATTCCAGCGGTAAGAAGCGTAGGCAGTGCTGAGCAACATGATTACCATTTGTGTTTTTCATTAAAATAACTATACCGGGATTTAGGGCAGAAACCACAACAGAGAACTCCTCTGCAGTTTTAAGGGTCTCAAGAACCTTTTGAACAACTCGGGTCCTGTAGTTGACAAATGACAATCAGAACACTGGGTGGAAGTAAAATCAGTAATCAAAAGCACAAGCTAGCAAATGTGGGCATTTATATACACACGCTTGTACATACATACATACATACATACATACATACATACATACATATATATATGTGTATATATATATATATATATATATAGAGAGAGAGAGAGAGAGAGAGAGAGAGAGAGACCCATGCATATCACATGAAATGTGAATCAGATCACCCGGTCTCCTAGTGATAACATGAAGTATTTGCATTCTCTGATCATCATCACACACTTCAAGCAGCTTCTGGACCAGGTAATTGCCAAAAGGATCTGTCATCAGCTCGACTATATGGTCAATGACCTCAGAAAATATCTGCTCGACATCCTTTCTTGTTCCCTCAGAGAACTTCTTTTGAAGAAAGCGGCAACCATTTTGGTCCTTGGCCATGAGATATATTCTTCCACTGACTTCATCCAGACTGTTACACCTCTGCAACCTCAGATCAGCACTTCTAAGACTGGCTGTATCAGGGAACGAACCCCATTGGTTCAAACTCTCTGATCTTAAACATCCAGTACTAGGATTGCACAGGTTGTGCAAGTGTTGACCATTCAAATTAACTCTTCCACTCTGGCTGATGTGGCTTAGTAATTCATTTCCTCGGACAGAGCCAAATTTCAAAGCTCTTAATGCATTTAGGCCACATGATCTTGTCAGAATCTTTTCTGGCACAACCTGCTGGGAGATTCTTCCAAAGTTTTGCACAGAATTGACATCTCCAGAAGAAAACTCGACATGTGGTTGCTTACTTTGCGAATTTCCACATGAGCGTAAAATGGTCCCTGCTTAGATTGTTCAAGTAAGTGAGCCACTGGCATCTCATAATGTGATTGACTGGCATTTTGATTCACTACCCTAGTGGTGAGATAGGCACCATCTTGCACAGCATGCTGAGAATCAAACTGATGTCTGTACAGGTGCTGCAGATACAGGTGTTGCTGATGCATACTGTGGAAGTGTTCCTCCTCTACATTTCTGCAAGGAAATTGTGACTCATGCATTTGTCGTGGTGAATAGAATGCAGAGAATTGAGATTGCTGATTCGTGAAATAGTGCGGCTTATTAGGGATCATGGGAAACTCTTGGGTTGGGATAGGTACATTCGGTATGAGAGGAACCCCTCCGCTGATTGGCACTGCAGTAGCATAATTTTCAATTGACTGGCAAGTACCGATTTGCCGCCCACAGTGAACTTCACCATTAACTTCTACTAAATTTCCATTCTGTTTGCCAAACTCTGTGCTACAATACTTGTTAGAACCATAAAAGCCACCATCTTCTGATTGCCATACATTGTTACATAAAGACTCTCCAGCCAGATCATGAAACCTTAAGCCGACAGGGTACTGGCTTCCCGAGCAAATGGCATCATTTGGCATGGACATACAATTAGTCAAAGGATGATTAACAGCTTCCGATGTCAGTCCATTGGAAAAGCTCAATTCTGCAAAAGCAGATATGAAGGAATGGTCATCTGGCAGCTTCCTTCCCTCCATTTGAGCAGTTTCAACAAGTGATCGCTGAACTTCATTCATCAATACATGCAGACCCCCATTGGTTGAATATTTCTCACTTGAAGGCCCTCTGCAGGAATTGACAAGTATGGGCAACGAGCTATCATCCAAACACGCCCTTTTCAGTCCAGATTCCCCAGTGTGCGAATCCCCAGAGGTAGGGTTAGGAATCTCACCGAGAAGCTTCTCGAACTCATCGAACTCTATTTCACGTTTGCCTTCCTCCATTAGCAACTTCACAGAGTCTGGAAATTCCTTTGCAGCAAACAGAGAGATTTACAAACAAGCGATTGCATCCATGAAGAGAGCTACAATGAATCAAATTGCGATCGTTAAAAGGAAATCATACTAAAATACAAAATCAATAACGAACCGAATGACACTAGAGCAGCCACAAAGTTGCCAGCTAGTGCAGCTGCCAGAAGTCCTTTGCAGTTGCTGCCAAAGTTCTACTGGGATCGAAGATTTGAAAACGGAGGGCTACAGCAATTCAGTAGCCCAGCATTGAACAAATTAATTTCAATAAACAAAAGGCGCAAGAGTTCGATGCAGGGAAAAAAACTAGGAGACATTTTACTATTCACGTTCACGAAACTCAGAACACCATCGTCTCTTCAAATGAGAAAACAAGAAAGATGATGGCAAAGCTCTTATGCAAAAACTGACTACTCCTGAATTCTGCCAAACAGAAAAGAAGAATCGCCATTTTCAAATAATCACGACAGAACTCTGTCGTTTCTCCAATGCAGTGAGGAGTCTTGACAAGAAGAAAATATATAAAAGAAATACCAGTCGTCGTATTAGCTGACAGTGGAACAAAGAATCAACGGAAAGATCAACATAGACCAAAGCAGGACTACTCAGGTAAACCATCCGTCAAAACCAAGAAAGACAAAAAAATCGAAGTACCATAAAAGCCAAAACCCCCAAGTCCACAATCGAGCCAATAAAACACGCCAACCCAGAATTACATTACGATCACCAGGCTGATCAACCCAAATCGCACAACATTTTCTCCTCGAATTTTACGTCCAATGTGCCGGAAAAGAGTATAAATTACACGGACAACTCAGACCCCGCATGATACCAACCGACGAAAATGTGCTAAAACCCCCCCAACAAAACATCGATGATCAGGCCACGATCGCCCACGAAACCGTGATCCTCGCGTTGCAGGGGCGGAGACACGACCCGAAACCAAAAGGGTGTCGCCGAAACGCGAGAACAGAACCGAAGGCGCCGAGAACAGCAATGCAGATACAATCAGAGCGGCTCGGCCGATGCGCGTGGGAATCAGTGAAGGCGTACCGGTTTTTAAAGGGAAGGTGGTTCCAACATTATGAAAAGACGCATTCTTGTTTTTTTTCTCCTCCGTGCTTTGTTGTTTCTTTTTTCCTCCTCCCCACGAGAGACAGAGAGAGAGAACCCCTGAAGGAGGCGAAGGGTTTTCTCGCGATGTATAGAGAGAGAGAGGAGAGAGGAGGAGAGGAGGAGGAGAAAACGCAAAGAGAGTGGCAAAAGCGATGCTGGTAAGGCGGCGTGAAGAGTTTCCTTAAAAGAGCGAACTTTAAAGGAGAGAAGGAAAAAAATGAAAAAAAAAAAAAAGATTTTTTTGCCAGATTTTGAGAGAGAGAGAGAGAGAGGGTGTGTGCGGGCGAGTGTTGTGTCACTGGCGTGTCCCCAAGAAACGCGAGATCGAAAATCAAACGACAGTGCCCAGCAACGAAAAAGCATCAACCTTTTCGAGCAAAGACGACCGTCATCGATCGCATGCATGGGAGGAGGGAGGGGGATGGTGTTGGGTTGGGAGGGCATGTTTGTTTCTGTGCCTTCTTTGTCTGCTGGGTCCCCCCTCTCTCTCTCTCTCTCTCTCTCTCTCTCTTGTTTGGTGGGCTCTTTTCCATTATTTTAATGTTTTCTTTCGCTGGATGGTCTTGTCATCTATACATGCATATAATATATATGAATATGTGTGTGTCTTGTTTATATTCGTTCTTCATGTTCATGCTTTATTGTAAAAGGGGAATTCTTTAATGCGTTGGACCGACGTAAAGCAATTTCTTAATGCCGCACATACAATTTTGGCGAAGGTGCGTTTATTCTTCTGCGCTGCCCCCGTGTAAAGGAACGTCCCGATTTTGCATTCGCCCTAGGATCATTGCTCGGGTCAAAAGTGCATATAGTCGTGTCGTTCATAAAGAAGAAAAGAAAAAACAAACTTGGAATAAGAAAAAAAAAGAGTATGGTATCATCTCAAGTCGGTAGCGAGTAGGTGATTGAATATTGTCTTTGTCACATATAAGATCCGCCCTTTTAGTTTTCTTTTCCTCTCAAGTTATGATTTATTCGAGTTGTTTATTCCTTCTCGAGTCTTTGGCTTTAATGGAGAATACGAATTCTTTGCCAAGAGGGCTGAAAATATTCATGACGTGCAAAAAGTATAGAACTTTCACATTCGAATGCTTCTCGATTAAGATTATCACGGAGACCCTTCTTCTTTTTCTCGATTTCCTAGACTCTGGAGAGTGTAAAGTGTTGGTCTAAACACACGACAAGTCTTCGTAGGTTTTGGCCGAAACGAATAATCTAATGGACCTAACTTTTTGTACCTCTTCTTTTTTATTTGTGGTTTTTGGCAGGGCCAAGCCAGGCGCTAAGCTCGACCTGCTTTTAGGCTCCACGAAAGTATGTTTTGGGTAACTTTACAAAGCTCCTTTCCATACAATGACCAATTGATGCACATTGCAGATTGCTCTTTGGCCAAAAGGGCGAAAGAAAGAACGATTTGACAAGACAAGTTTAAGAGCGTAGAGATTATCTATTTTAATTTACCGTCGATCAATTATGAGGAGATACTGATTTTGACACCAAAATCATCCATTTCTTGTTCTACCATATAGATAAACATCTCCTCGGTCAAATTCGAACTAGCAAGGTCTTTGGATATATTCTTCTTTGTTCTAAATAAATATGAATTGAAGTACATATTCTCACCGTAGATTATCAAATCAATATTTGTCCTTCTGGACAACAAAGTCTCTTGGATTTTGGTAACGCCGATGCACTGTGCAACTTCGTGGAACTTGATATGTAACTTCCTTCAAATTTTTTAGGAGAGTAATAAATGATTTCCATCAATCAATATGAATAAATAGAAGCGGAGTTTTAGGTTGCCCTTAATTGTTTCTCCACTTTCAAGCGAGTCAAAAGGCAATAAATATCGAGTTTCAGAAAAAGAAGAAAAAAAAAAATTCCACGACACTAATCCTCCTACTAACTAATCGCAATTTTAAAAAGGGAAATTACGAGTAGAAAATTTCAAAAAGGTCAAGAATCCCCATATCTCAACAAACAACAAATTGAGTCGAACCGCACCAGCGGACTCCACGACCTATCCGCCAAATCCAAATCGAAACCGACGGGGACAGAGGGATTTTTTCGTCGCAACCCTCGTTTT
This sequence comes from Eucalyptus tenuipes, assembly GCA_014182365.1. Lineage (NCBI taxonomy): Eukaryota > Viridiplantae > Streptophyta > Magnoliopsida > Myrtales > Myrtaceae > Eucalyptus > Eucalyptus tenuipes. The sequence goes on along the minus strand of CM024538.1, from coordinate 32,071,850 downwards.
TTAGCACTTGCCATGCGAATCAAATTAATGAATATTTAAAAAAAAATTAAGGGCCAAGTTTAATGAAAAGAATTCCAATCGCCCGTGGTTTAAATCCCATTTACTTATATTTGTCGAAATTAGGCAAAAAAAAAAAAAAAGAGAGAAAGAAAATCCCATTTATTCGTCCACCCCGTTAGTTTCACAAAAATGTTGAAATTCGCAGCTATCTTTTTGGTTTTTGACTGGAGAGTTCCGACCCTGTATTCTTCAGAGCCTAAACAGAATGCAATTCCGAGCTGAGGAAGAATCGACCTTTGACCCTGACCTCACCATAAAAATCTTTGACCAGAAGAAACGATCTAACTTTTTACTCTCTTGCTTGACTGACTCCACCATTGACTTGCTTTTGCGGTTCCTTTCTTCGCCGTTGCAAAGTACCTTGCATAAATGGATCGCCCCTCTGAAATCAAACCCGCGTCTCCGAATGGACCGTGTTTGCCTATATATATCGAAAAGGAGACTGCTTTGGATTGACCACCTTGTCAAGGAACTGACTTGTGCCTGCCGACCGAACCACTTGCTGCAAATAGCTAAACGTGTGGACCGCCCAGAAGGACTTAAGTCTGTGTCTTACCTAATCCATGGTGCTGATGCGATATTCCGGAGGAGCTTTCTAGGATGAGCTTCCCTGGCTGAGAAAGAAAGACACGAAAGGGCGAAGGAGCAGTCCATGCCGATGCAGGGTGGAGTCGACCTGATATCGAGTGCACCACAACTCGCATGGGCCTCTCCATTGTCTAGGGATTGGTGCTTCGAGGTGGCAATTTTCGAAAAGCTATAGGAAAATTATCAAAAAATTCGTAAATTTATTGTATTTTATGTAATTCCATTTGAAACTTTTTAAATTATTTCAATTGAGATTATCCGGTCAATTTTAGCCGAAAATCATTGACGCTAACGCTAGTAAGCTAGCATGAGGTGAACAATTTTGTTATTTTTCTTTCTTTCTTTCCTTTCCTTTTATTTTCTTTCCAAGCTCATCAAGGGTTTTGGGTTGACCCTCATCAACCATAGGTGAGGGCTGGCCAACCCTCGGCAAGGGTTGGCCAATCCTCACCGACTTGGATTAAAAAAAAATTATAAAATTTATTTATTTATATTAGCGCAGTTTACGTAAAATAGCTTATATCCATGTTAATGGTTTCTTGCTAATGACTCTATTTATCCTATCTACAAAAGAAATATGATTGGCCAAATGAACTCAATTGACAAAATATGAAAATATTTATAATTTAATTGACATAATAAAAAGATTTAGGATTGAATTGATATAAATGCAATAGGTTTAGATTCTTTTGATAATTTTCTCGGATTTGGAGTCGACCCAATCCCAAGTGCACTACAACTCGCATAGGTCTCTCCACTGTCCAGGGATTGTCGCTCCAAGGGAGCAGTTTTCGAAAGGTCATGAGCATGTCCCACTGATTTAAGATGTAATGTTTTGCTTGATGACAAAAATAATCGTGCAATTTAGGATCCATTTGTTTGAAAAAATACTATATCAGAAAAACGATTTTTCGACCTTTGGAGTTTGAATAATGGAATATTAATCGATTTATATAAAACATCTTTCATGTTCTAAAACAAACAAGTTTAGATTGAGAAAAAAAAAACCATTTTCCTTTTTAGTAACAAGGAAAGTCACTTTCCATAAATTACCAAACAAATGAAAATGAAATGTTTTTCTTAAAAATGATTTCTCATGAAGTGTCCAGTGAATTGCATTTATAAGATAATTTTATGACGAGGGAAAACACTTTTAAACAAATATTATCCCATTTTCAGATTCGGAAATTTATTCTCTTAATTTTCAACACGTATATTTTCTTTCACTATAAACGATTCTTTGTGGACTGATCATTTTTCAGCAAATTAAATGCTTCAAAGTTTAAAAAATCAAGTCGTGGAAAACTGCTTCTCCCCAACTGACCCCACGCCCTAGTGTTTTTTAATCATTTTTTTGTATCGATACGGCTAAAAAGTTTGCTCCAATTGGCAGTCCCCCATGGCCACGTGGACGGCTCTCCGTTGATTGACTCCACAGTCCCGATGCCAAGTCAAGGCCCAAGTCGTGCAACGACTCAAAACCCATTCGTCTTTTCTTGTCTGTGGGCCAATGGGATTCGATCCTTCTACTTTCGACAACCCTCTCGCTGAAGGTTTCGGTGAGAGAAATCTGTTTCCGGTCCTTTCCGTCCTGGGAATTACGTGGAAGTTGTGTCCATAGGGACATTTACTGCAAGACAGTGACGTTATGATTTTCCTTCTCAGGGGGCCCCTTTCATCCTATTTTTTTCGCCTTCTCACGTTGCAGGACACCGCCACGAACTTGCCAACGAATTAACATCGTCCAGTGCACGTCTACAGTTACTACGCACTGTTACGTCCGCGCAATGGAAATGGATGAACCCGGTACAAAACGCGGACGTAATCCGTAATCTCTAGCCACCTTTCACCAGCCTGACAGATTCCTGAATTCCCTCAGGCATGAGAAGTCCCGTATGGAACCCCATAGATGCGAACAAGGACGAGGAAACATTCCATTAGGTGTGATGAGATTGTCGTTCAACGAGAGAGCAACTCAAAGAAAAAGATTTCCCTAGTCCAAAAATTGTTGCAAGCATACATCCCTTTGCAAAGTCGCGCGCTACCTGCAACACTTGCTTTTAAGCCTAGTCATATCATCAATCAACTTAATTTACAAAAATAAGGAGAACAAGAGAAGCAGAGACGCCATTGCCATCAATGTACTTCTTCCGAGAGAAGGTCTTAGATTTATTTGCTCTCTGTCCTCAAATCCCTCAATATCCGTAACCTGGGACAACAGTGAAAGGAAAACAATCGCCATCAGCTTAGCATGCATATCAAGTAATGAAAGCTTGAGCTATTGTCTCATGACCACACAGCCATCTCATTTGAAGGTTCAGAAGGGAAAGTCACCTGGGTTGTCCATGGGATTGCCGGCCGGAATTGACTCGGGCTCCTTGATCTCAACAACTACACAATCCGACATCAAGAACGTTTTTGCTACAGAAGCTGCATGCTCCAAGCAACACCGAACCACCTGATCAAAAAAAAAAAAAAAAAAAAAGAGAAAAACTCTCAGGCTAGGCCAACCCTTTTCGAGCAGAGAGAACTAGATTCTCTTCCAGTAGTAGAATAAGCACATTGAAAGATGTGAAGACAAAAACAACAGCTTATTTGTTCTCGTATACAGCCATCAAAAGCAGATCATATCAGGTTCCACGTTCTTCAAAAAGTCATTCCCAGTCCAATTACCTCACAAGTCCAGAGTTTCGACGTTACTGGTGTCAAAGCTACACATATTACATTAGTTATTGCAAAATTACACACGCACAACCAAATCTTATAACCGACCGTTTCATTCTGGAACTAGCTTTATGTACACCACTAGATTTATGACCACCTGCCACTTTTCCTCGAGAAGGAATAATCAAGGAAGTAGCACTGATGAAAAAAGGACATCACACCAGCACCTCATTGTTCCCACCTTTTCAATTCAAGTAACTGTACACTAGAGCTCACCTTGGTGGGATCAATAATTCCAGCAGCCATTAAATCTTCATATTTGCCAGTTGCAGCATTATATCCATACTTAGGATTGTCATTTGAGAGAATCTGGGGTAAGATTACAAATGAGTCATCAAAATCAACCAACATTGAGGTTAAAACGATTGTAGCTATGAACCAATGGCAGAACTTACCTTCTCACTGACCACACTTCCATTAACACCGGCATTCTTGGCAATCAACTTCAGAGGGTAACTCAAAGCCCGCTTAACAATGTCTGCCCCAACCTATGATCAACCAAAATTATTTGGATCAAAACCTATACCGCTGTAAGCTTATCTACAAGATGACTAAGTTGAAAATATACTCAAAGGAGGCTAGGGGCTTTAAATTTACATTTTGTTTTTATTCTGTGACAAAGGTATTATTGAGAAAGTTTTCAAGTTGAAATGGAAATGAAAACAGAATTTGAAAACTTTTCAGGACAACAGGCTCTAGATGGCTTCCATCTATTTCCTCCCAGGAACAGAAACTGCATATGGACCAAATAGAGACTTTAACCATAATTACACGCTCCAGATGTATACATAAAAGTTTACCTTTTCTTCATCATTTTCAAGCGTGTCCTTGATGGCATCAACCTTTGATGCAAGTCTGAGCAAAGTGCAGCCACCACCAACAACAATTCCCTCCTCAACAGCAGCCTGATAACAAAAAGTGGTGCATTCAGCAATTTTTTTTTTTTTTTTTTTTCAAGTCCCTCAATAACTCAAAAAATACAAGTAGACTTGGCTAGTAACATAAATTTCATCAGAGAACTTCTGCAGAGCATGCAAATTACCTTGGTGGCATTGAGAGCATCTTCAACTCTCAACTTCTTTTCTTTTAGCTCCGTCTCAGTTTGTGCTCCGACCTTCAAAAGTCGACACCAAATCAATACATAGAGTAAAAGACCACGTATAAAGCTCAATTGTAAAGCAAACTAATGTTTACCTGTATGACAGCAACACCACCAGAGAGTTTTGCAATCCTTTCATTAAGCTTTTCTTTCTCATACTCTTGCTCCGCAGCCTACAAAAAGGATGATGCATGTATGCATCAGTGCCTGCCTGCCTCATGTGACTGTATGCATGTGCCACAGAGAGAGAGAGAGAGAGAGAGAGAGAGAGACCTCAATAAGATTCCTAATCTGAGCTACCCTTTTATTCACTACTTCCTGGGTGCTTCCATCGCCAACAATTGTACTTGTGTCCTTTGTAAGCACCACCTTTGAAGCATTGCCTAGCACCTCCTTGCCAGCTTTATCCAAAGTAAGGCCCACCTCCTCTCTAATAACAGTCCCTGCAGGTAGATCCAAGTGCATCAACCATAATAAAGGAAAAGGATCAGCAGAGAAGCTCCTATGTAAAACACAGAAGGCCAACTAAATTGGAGTAAGGGCCAAGAGAGATGCGTACCTCCAGTCAATATAGCAATGTCATCAAGGTACTGACTTTTGCGCTCTCCAAATCCAGGAGCTTTAATGGCAGCAATCTTCAAAGCTCCTCTCAGTTTGTTCACAACAAGAGTTGCCAAGGCTTCCTGTTCAATGTCTTCTGCAACGATCAAGACGGGGTAACCACCTCTAATGGCATCTTCCAAGACATTAATCAGATCCCTTGCATTTGTTATCTTCTTATCAACAAGAAGCAACTGCACAAACATAAACAATTTGAGTCAAAAACAGAGGTGGTATGACTTATAAGATAAAATCCAGCGTTCCATTGTCTGAATGGTGAAATTGGACAAGGATTCACACCAAATCAACACACCTTGCAGTTCTCATACTCAACAGCCATTTTCTCGCTATCAGTCACAAAATAAGGTGAGATGTAACCACGGTCAAATTGCATTCCTTCCACAACGTAAAGGCTGTTCTCAGCACTTTTTCCCTCTTCAAGAGTCACAACACCCTTCCGCCCCACTTTACTCAAGGCTTCAGCTATCATATTTCCAACTTCATAATTGTTTCCTGCACTAACAGCTGCAACATCTGCCAATTCACTATCCTCAACCTCCTTTGAGATCAATTTCAATTCACCCACAAGCGCCTTGGTTGTTTTCTCGATGCCTCGAGTAATGAGGACAGGGTTTGCACCAGCAGCAACCACCTTGACACCTTCGGCAATAAGACCCTGTGCGAGAACAACTGATGTTGTTGTACCATCACCAGCCAAGTCATTGGTCTTTGCAGCCGCCTGCCTCACTAGTTTGGCACCGATGTTCTCAACAGGATCTTCGAGCTCAACCTGAAGGTAGAATCAGGAAAATTAGGAAGTTTCAGTGTTGCGACGTGGAAAGTGCTTAAATATATTCTGAGAGGTTAACATGCAGAAAATCAACGAAATTAGTTGCAATCCAGGTCGGATGCTTATGATAGATAAATAATAACCCAGACATTTGTAAAAGCTTTTCAGATAACATCACTTCAGCTACCTCTTTCGCCACTGTGACGCCGTCGTTAACGATTTTTGGGGAGCCATACTTGCTCTCCAGGACAACATTTCTTCCCTTTGGACCAAGAGTAACCCCAACTAAATCCGCAAGCTTGTTTACTCCAGTCTGAGAAGAAAGACAAATAAGAGGGTTAGCATATCTGAAGCAAGCCTATCACAATTCCAAGAACTTATATATACTCAAAGACTCACTTGCAACTTCTTGATAGCTGATCCATCCTTATTAAAGTACAAATCCTTTGCCATGGCACAGATTTTGGGCTCCCGTGATTTTCTTAGACTTACAGTCCGCCTTCTACCGAATGAAGAGGAAGAAATGGAAGAAACAGAAGACAACTTGTCCAGCGAAGTCACTAGTTTCTTATCCATTACACAGCTGCCGGGAGCAGCCAAGGAGCCAGCTGAAGACATGGCAGTGAAAGTCGACGCCATTTACTCCTTAAGGCTGAAAAAATATAGGACACCAAGTTTAATGTCGACCACAACAAGCAAAAAAGAATAGCCCAAGAAGCCCAAAAAAGCAATCAAAACACTCGAGTGTCACAATTCATGAAAACTAATCATGGGCAGATGATTCCAGACTCTATGGGCAAAGCAACTTCGAGCTCAATTCACTTTATAGGGGCTCAAACCAACACGAATTGCATGCCTGGAGTTCAAGACTGCTGCTCAGTCTAAGTCCACGACACCTTCAGCGTCTTATGTACTCCCTCACATCAAGACGACACTAACGAGGCCAAGCCAAAGCAGCAAAGCTACAATCCCAGCAGCTCCCACCATCCCAACCAAAACAATGCAGCCAAGAACAGCTCTGCAAAGTCAATATCCCCAGAATAACCTAAAACGAATCCAAGTTCAACTCAGAACCCACAAGTTCCTAACGCCTCGATGCTTGAACTAAGACTCTCCGCTTCCTGCGCCAAGACGACAAGCACTTCCTACTCTTTCAGGCATTTACCTCGACAAAGGAGACGCGACCTAATTTTCCCCGAGTTCAAATGCACACCGCACCAGAAGCTAACGATAGAAGGGGACACAATAGCTACAAAGAAGAAGCAACGAAGCTCCGAATCCTAGAAATGGCGGAATTCCGAATGGAGCAAACGATTGAGAGAGGATCGGGGCTTATCCGAAGTTACCTCCGACGGCGAAGAGAGAGGGTGGGAGGGAGGGAGCTCTAGGGTTTAGCGAGGTTTTGGATAAGAGGCGCTTCCAGGGACTCCTCTGCAAACGTCGCGGGGGAGAGAGAGGAGTTGATGAGGTTTATATTGGGGGAAGCAAGGGGATGGAGAAAACAAACGTCCTTTTTCGATCGCTCCTGAAGGTTCGGCTCCATCCGGGCCGTTGGATTGGGGAGCGTCGTCGGCTTCTGTCCCAACCTTAGAACAGTCTAGAACTTTGGATATGCTTGTTCGCTCGTGCCTCGCCGCACGTGTCGACGGTCGCTCTCCTTTTTTATTTTCTTTTATTTTTTTCCCTTGGCAAATTTGGTTTTGAGTTTCTTCTTGGAAGTGTGTATTCCTTCTTCGTTTGATATTTTTTTTTAGCCAAATTTGGATCTCTTAAGTTTGTTTTCCCGAAAAAAAATTATGAAAACTTGCTAATGAAATGCAATTATTTAACATGCCATTATCCAGTATTGTCGAGTTAATGGAAAATTGGCAATCAATAAACAAGACAGGTCAAATTAGAGAAGGATGAGATTAACTTTTTGGTTGAAATCCATGAAGTTCAAAATTAGAGCTTAAATAAAGGACTCGCTTACATAAGATATGAACCAAAAACTAAGTGAAAAGACAAAGATTTTTTTTTTTTGAAAAAAAAATCCTTTTTTAGTGATAATGTTATAAATGGACATGAAGCACTTGATTGCATTCCACAAAAATCGAGAAAGTCAAAAGACTTGAATAAACAAAATTAGATTTCCATGGCCAAATCGCACAAATTGAGAATAATTGAGGTCTTAATTGCATAAAATTAAGGTTAGAAGACCAAATCGCATATTCACTAAAAACTTAGAGGACAAAAATTGTATTTAGAGTTCGTTTGTTTGAATGAAAACTATTTTTCGGAATTTTTTTTCCAATTTTTTATATTTTGATATGGAAAATTAATCAATTTATGAAAACATTTGCCATGGACTAAAATCAATAAGCTTAGATTGAGGAAGAAAAAACGACTTCCCACACTAGCAAGATCACTAAAATTAACAATTTTCCTTTCAATTTGTTTCGCATAAATTTTTTATGTTTGGATCGCTTATGAAAATCAATCAAGAAAAAGTCTTTTCATGACCAACGGAAAACATTGGCTTAAATTCAAGAAAATAACTTTATGTTTTAAAAATCATAAATTATTTTTCATGATTTAACTAGAAAATTGCGCTTGAACCCAAGACCTCGACACCTATACCTAGATCCTCAATGGCCGAGCTCTCCACACAAGCCAAGCCCAGTCCACATAAGTTGGGCCTTGAGACTCATGTGCCTGTGTCCGAGTCCCTGGGGACTATTTTCGAGACCTTGGTGCTCATTAGGGGTGAATATGGTCCGGATGAGTAGTCCCCATCGTGGAATTGAAAACCGCTCACTAAAGACCGATTCCAAAAAAATTAGAATTGGGAATCGCCCATTGGTTCCATGGATCCACTCAACTGGACTGCCAGTCCAGTCCGATTCCTGAGTGGGTCAACATAACCGATCCCCAATTCTTCCAAAAAATTGCATCCATCGATTAATATCACGGTGAATCTAATTGTTAAAATTTGTTCGATCTTAAATTTCGATTGAACATCTCCAATCAGTCTCCACCGTCCTTTTCATTTGTTTATTTTGTTTTGACTAAGAAAGCAAATAAATGGATTACAAAAATGAACAAAAAGCAGGGGGTTTTTAATCCTATTACACACGAGAGACAAAATGAGTCAATAATGTCCAATACTATGAATATGTGTGTGTGTGTATTAGTAGAAAAAGTACAAAATAATTAAGTAATTAAGTTGATTTTTTTTTAAATATATAAATATACCAGTTCGAGCGGGCGGTTCTACGTTCAAAACCACGATTCGGGAATTGGATCGATCCTTATGGGAACTGCCGGTTCCGAACTGGTCCGATCCAGTTTCGAGCGGTTTGGGAGATTCTCAGTTTTTTTGTACATCGCTAGTACCCATAGCCAAGTCCCCATTAGCCATGCCCAAATACTAGATTCCTTAATAGTTAGGGTTAAGTCCACAAAAGCTAGGTTCAGGTCCTTCGAGTTTGGGCCAAAATTCTAATTCTTGTGCCTATTTACTCAACTCCTACAAAAATTCTAATTCTTGTGCCTATTTACTCAACTCCTACATACAAGTCACCAACACATGAATTTGGGTCCATTAGCCTCAAGAGTGCATGTGCTCAGGTCTTTGATAACCATGCTTGATTCTATAGAGGTTGCCATCCATCGAGTCCCTCATGCTTATGACAATGTTTGCTTAAGTCCCTTGTGGACCCAAGTCCAACAAAAGCCAAGCCTAACACCTCAATTTGGTACCTAAATGGCTATACCTATGTGCTCAGTTCCCATGCCCGAGTCATCGTTAGCAAGGCTCAATCCATAGAAATTAGAGGTTAGACCCGAGACCCCAATGCCCATGCCATATTCTCGGCAACCATGCTCGGGATCATGATTGCCCATGCTCGGGTCTTAGGCGGCCATGCCCCTGTACTCGGCTCCCCTATCCAAGTCACTAATTCTCAAGTCCAATTCTTTGGCAATTGAGTTTGGGTCCACAAAGGCTAGCCAAGCCTAATGCCTCAGAGCCTCTACAGTCCCTGACTCTCGTGCCCAAGTCATGGGCATCTGGACTCAAGTCCATCATGGTCGAGTCCCAGTCCTCGACGCTTGTGCTTGGGTTTTTATTGGCTAGGCCCCAAAGGTCCAACTCGTGTGACTAGGACCCTAGCGGCCGTGTACCCCTAATGTCATATGAATACTACATATCTCTCGAAGAAAATAAAATTAAGTTTTCCTTACCCAACGATTGAAAATAATTATAAGTTTATTTTCAGATTTTAACTAGACATCAAAAAATATTGTCATTTCTAGGGAAATGACATTTTGAAAACATTTTTCAATTATCTAAATTTTTGCGAAATAAAAAGAGCTTTTAATCCATGAACCAAACGTGCTATTTGGTTGCATTTTGCTATAGGATGAAAATTGAAAACCAAATTTGAACACTTGATTTGTGTTGGACAGTCTCGTTTACTGGCCCAGGCCCAAGAAATTATGAGGGTCATCGGGCTTAGCCTCCCCTCGTCGTCATTGCCTATTAGGCTATCCTCGTCCCTTCCGTCTCGAGGGAATGCTACCGCAAGAACAGCTGTGGATCACAGGTCTCCATCAACTATGCACTTTAGCAATCGATTCATTGGGCTTTGCAAGATGCTTCACGGATCTTCAAATAACCAAATCTCCACTTCGCTCCCATAAGATATCACGCAATAATGCACCCGTGTTCTTTTAATCGTCTAAATTATATGAGAAAATATCAGGTGCTTAAATAATGGACACGTCTGTTAAAAAAAATAAAATAATGAACACGTCAACTTAGTACAAGTCCATATTTTTGGGGCCCACCTGTTAGAAACCTTGCATCCTCTCTCTTCAATGAATGTTTTTACTCTTTTTTTTTTTCTTCTTCTTCATCTTTTCACTCTGTCTGGGACGATGACCTCAACTTAGACTCTTGCGAATCGCCTTCCACCACCACATCATCGTTGTCTTAATCCTCTATCATCTTGCTCAAGCTCAGCCAACAAATTTGAGCCTTAGATTTTGGATCTAAGCCCAAGTGAGCTCTAGATCTGTGATCTAGAGCTCAACTTGACTTTGAATATGTTGATTCGAGGTCAACCAGGGTTAGCGTAGGCGATGGATGAGGCGGAAGTGGTGGAGGCGGTGACATAATTTGTTGATGCAGTGGAGGGCCTTGAGCTCTTGGCCGACGCAGGCACTTTCGCAAAGGGCATAGGAGGAGTTGGATATAAGGCGGTGACGTTGGAGGTTGGAGAAGAAGAGGGTGAAGATGGAGGCGACAAGGCAACATGCCAAAGGCGGTAGGGATGGAAGAAGAGAGAGGAGAAAGAGTGTCGATAAATTGGGGAGGGAGGACGAGAGAGAGAGATGCACGGGTTTCCGATATGTGGATCAAAAAATTGATACGTGTCGGTCGTTGAATAGACTTGTATGAATTTGACGTATCTATCACTTGGATACCTAATATTTTCTTATATAGACATCGTTCGACAATGTTTTTCTACTTCATATATCTGCTTGTGGGACAACTAGAGTAGTTTTTTTATTGGGTAACCGGAGATTAATTAATCAGTTAGCAATAACCCTAATCACGGCGCAAATTATTCCAGACGAGCATCGATTCGACCAAGGTCAACAGAAAGGAGTTGCACTTGATGGGTTTGGCTAAGTTAGTCTGCTAATCGGTTCCTCAAAAACACTTCATTAGAGAGCCCTATAGCCTTCAAGAACCCTCCCCATAACATGCAAAACTTCTTTTTCACGCGACTTCTTTAATAGAAAGGAGAGAGCCTTTCCAAGGAAAGAGCCCCCTCTCCCTCCTCTAAGCCAAAAAGACAAACGTAAGGGAGAAGAATAATAGGGTTATGGTGCCCTACATGGCACCACGTGCCCTAGACATCAATCGATGTCGGCACATGGAGCAATGCATGCCGTGTCGAGAGCAAAGATGATACTGTTTTGCCTAGTCTTTCTTTCGCCTTGATAGCTCGGTCAAAAAGGGGTGATATTAAAGCCTACATATTGAACTTCCTAATACATATATCGTGTGCATTATTAGCATAGAATCAGGATAATGGGCACTTATGGTGAGTGACATGGTAGATGCTAACCACATAATAACGATGTCATAATTATCTAAAACATTCACTTACGGCACGCTGCATTCGCTTGGTATACTGATTTCCTACTTCAATATTAGAAGATTTACCATTACTCTATTGTCTATTAAGAAACACGTTTTTTCCTAGAACAATGTTCGATAGGCGTATGAAAATGGATACACAAAATTAACTTAGAATGTCTATTGGTTATTTCATTATCTTTTGTTCAATAAAACACTCGCCTATAATTCACCATACATATGTATAATGAGAAAAGGACAATACAGGATTGCATTTATTTGCTAGTTTAATTCTCAAAATAAAGCATCTCAAAACGACTAGAAGATGCACGAGTTTTGACTTTGTTTCCTTTTAGGCGCAATCCTCTGAGAAACTACAAATTTCCTATTTTTGGTATGGATGACCTACCTTTGATTGTATAGAAGAAATGGGCTTAATATAGCACGCGAAAACTGCCCCCGATATAATATGATCGCTATAATAAAAATGCTTGAATATAGTGAGGAAAGATTACCCTCTTTTTAATCAACGGATTTCAACTCCCTGCCAACAAAATTTAACACCCAGCAAGAAAACGTACCGTAACTTCTTTTGTTCTTGGAGCAGCAATATGTACTCCATGGATGGAAATGGTGCAGATAGCTGACCTAGAGCACTGGACTAGATACACTTTCAATGTTCTCCAAGGGATTTGATGTCTCCGCGCCCCTTTCTTTTCTGTTTCCTAAACATGGACAAGTGACGAATCAAAGTTGCAAGAATCGGGTACTTAAGGACATTAAGATTGGAGAAAGCAAGAGGAACATTATCTTGGCTAAATAACTCTCATTTACATGCTCGCTCTTGAGTATCCTCCTGCTCACTCTGATCTCGAGATGAAATTTTTCCTCCACTTCACTGCAATAGATTCCTCATTATGACTTCTGGGTAGATACTCTATCTCTATAAACCAGATAGCAAAAGCAGTGGTTATAATGACCATCGACCATTTATATCCATGATTAATCTCGATCTTAAGCGAGATATTGCAAATTGACTTCTGACGATCCTATTCCACCTGAGTCCTTACAATTGAATTATGGGAAAGGACAAGAATCATGAACTACTTTTTTCAGCTCAGCCTCTAAAGAGGAGGCAGTTTGGTGGGTTTGGTACTGTTGATATTGGCCAAACAAACACTCGTTTTTTCTCTGGCAGAAGCAGTGGATCCCACCTTCATCAAGAGAAGGCCACTTGTCAACTAATTTCAGCCAATCAAGTACCTGGTTAGGGGTCAAAAGGGTTTCTTTCGGTTCTCAGTTTGGTTCTGATGCTGCTAATTAATTTCATTAATCACCAATATTGAGATTGGTCTGTTAATTCCTCATGCTGACACTTTAACCGAGTATTTAACCTAGTGAGTCATATTCAAACCCAGCAAGAGTCTTCCACGGTGGCAACTTTGTAAGCCGGTATTTGTATGCCCAGACAGCATTGAAAATTAATCTCTCTTTAGCTGAGGAACATTTTTTTTTTCCTGGAGCTTGGCTTTCTGGCTATGTTCTTCAATGAACATAACCCGAATATAGGGTACCTTAAAAACCAATGAACTGTAACTACATATCGGATCACATGATCAGCGCTATATATTGTAGAAGAGGACAACTTATTCCAAGTCTTTCATCCATTTACATGCATTGTACTTCCAATGGATATGCATATGTTACCGTCGGTGCCTCCATTGCTAGATACCGTTGCATGACATTTGCATTTCACATGGCAGATTTTTACAAGTTTCTGGTAAAAGAGTATATACAGATAAGTTGATCAGGCATATTTAGAGATTCACCGATTCATTAGGAAACTTTAGTTTGTTTTCATACAAGGGAACTCATCATCTTTATCAGCAAGAAGTTGCAAGCTTATCTATATGCATATCCACGACTTTAAGCAGACCTGCTTTTGCTTTGAGGTCTACTTGAAACTTGGCCACTAGCTGGCCTTGTGTCTCCAACATCATGACTACTCAAAATAGATGTTGTACATGTATGATTTTACTGACTTAGGAAGGCAAAATTTTCTCTTCCCATCCTCGGAATGATTTCAACAGTCTTTTCACAATCCAGAGAACTCAAAATTGCTCTAGAAGGTAAGAGTCTAAGCATATAAATAATCTTTCCATAGGTCTGTTGCACTTGAAGTTACTGCTTATCAAAGCAAGCTAGGTGCTCTACATCAATCAAATTTAGTAAAATCATGGGTGCAATTATAGGGTTGTTCTGTGGATGGAATCAGATGCCATTTGCCAAAGCAAAGTTCTCAAGTTTAACCTGCCTAATGGTTCTGCATGATGTGAAATTTACCTTGCCAGGTGTAGAGTGTTTGATAAGCATTAGGCCTTGATTGCAAACGCGCTTACGCAATGTTTGATTGAATTGATACGGTTCGGTGGTGAGAATCTAGCATGTTTGAGTAATGATTTCATATAATGTGCTGTAATAAGTTGGCTGTCTGTCAAGTCTTGTGAGTGCCTATATGTCTGTATATGTTTTATGTATACACCTAGCAGCTACAATTTGAAATGATCATTCCTACTAACCACATGTCGGGACATAGCGGTCGACTGTTCTCTTCCATATCAACATTGTGTCTTTCTTGAGAGATTTTAGGTCTTTAAGGACAATATCACGTTAAACAAGAACTAATTGAATTAGCTAATGATACAAAGTGACTCTCCACCTAATTAACCCCTAAATCAGACTATAGAAGATGTTATTGCTTTTATGAGAGCACTAAGAAGTCATATATAGTTCGGTTTTTCTGAAGTAAAACCTTTGATAAGTAAACCTAGCTAAACCTAGAGAGACTATTCTAATATATTAAGAAGAAGAAGAATTGCAGCAAGAAATTTTATGCTGGACAGTGAATATGGGAGCAAATGTCGATATACTTATCAAAACATACGCATTTTCCTTCTTATGATCATGTTCATCCACTTGTGCTATTTTACACATAAACTTAGTGTTCAGCTGCAATTGCAACTGCAAGATATATATATATATATATATATATATAGAGAGAGAGAGAGAGAGAGAGAGAGAGAGAGAGAGAGAGAGAGAGGAGAGATCGTTTGCTTCATTATCTACCATCCGTATATCTTTGAAGGGAAAAAAACATAATGAGACTAAATCAGGAGTTGGTATTGTCAGGGCTCATATCTCTCTAGCAGCTTTTTGCAACCTTAGACTGCACGCACTTTCCCCAGCAGTCTCTCCATCCCATCGCTATTTAAACTCTAGAAGTACACCGTTCTTTTACATGGAGAACATAAACATGGAAGAACATTTTGCCCATAATCTCCATTCTTTTTGGAGCATATTGCTCTCACTTTTCTTCTTTTTCGTTTACTCAACTTGCTCATCCGAACCAGATGTAAACGCCATTGCCAAGAAAAAGATTTCCTAGAAATAATTTTAGCTTCATATGTCTAGCTAGCTATATTTTCCGTTAGTAATGTATCCAGCTCTTCTCTGTTCAAATGACAGGTTCATATAGTCTACTTAGGGCACAGCGCGCAGCAAGACCATCAACTCACCTCAGACTTGCATCAGCAACTCCTCCTTAACGTTTTCGAAAGGTGCATAAACCTTTCTTCTTCCTTTTTCACCTTGCCCCACTCAAATAAAGCCAACCCTAGTTAGTAGTCCTCTTCTTGCCATAGCATGCTATCATGAAACGAGACTGATCATCAAAAACCCTACTGATCTTTAACCTTTATTTATGTATATTTTTTTTGGTCCTGGTTCGTATTGTTCTAGCGAGGAAGAGGCTGCACAGTCCATGATCTATTCCTACACGTATGGGTTCTCTGGTTTCGCAGCAAAGCTCACATCAGACCAAGCCGCCACCATAGCCAGTAAGCATATCGGTGAACTAGGTTCTCTTCAAGAGAGAACATAACCCAGAGAAATGAAATAAGCGTGCGTGGGTGTATAATGCAGGAAAGGAAGGAGTAGTGTCGGTGTTCAGGAGCAGGATACTGGAGCTGCACACGACAAGGAGCTGGGACTTCATGGGCCTTCCATTGCACGAGACCCCTGATGATGACGAGGCCCCTCAGAGTCCATCCTCATCAACCTTTGGCGACGACGTCATTGTGGGGATCTTTGACTCAGGTCTCTCTCTCTCTCCCTAGAGTAAAATTTCATACCAGCCCTAGCATTGTTTTTGCGAGCTATGGCCTGTTTTCCTTTTAAAAGATCACCGACTGAAGTGCCTGACCAACTTTCAAAAGCAAAAGTTAAGAGTTAAAAAACTAATATGTTTCGAGTGCTGTTGAAGGGGTTCTACTAAATTTTATTTGAGTTATGATTGCTCGAATGCTTTGAGCAAAGTTGATTGGTTAAACTATTACACTAGCATTTAAACAGATGACCATAGTTAATAGTCAATATGAATCCGACGCATCATTTAATAAGTCAATGTGATATGAACCAGTCTCAGTGTGCGAAATCCACGGGATCCTTTTTGCCATGAAAGAGTTTTCTTTGATCTCTTGAAGTTTGGACACAAAAACATATATAAAAAACTTATTTATTTTTACTTTTAAGAAAAAAATTGATTTCTCTCTAAAGTCTTAAAGAACATTGATATGATCCATCTCTGAGGTAAGTTTGAACCCGAATGACCTATTTTAGTCATGCTAAAACATATCACGAGCGCCATATAAAGCGCCGAAACTAGAAGATGGATTGTTGCGGTAACTCCATTTTTGGGCCAATGTTAGCTAATAAACTCGTGGATGATGTGATTCACGCGAAGGGATATGGCCCGAATCCGCGAGCTTCCAGGAAGAGCCCGGAATGGGCCCGATCCCGGGGACCTGGAAGGGAGAGTGCATGTCGGGCCAGAACTTCACCCCGTCCACTGCATGCAACCGCAAGCTCATCGGAGCTCGGTACTACTTAACCGGTCTGGAGCAGCAGCTCGGCCCGCTCGACATTACCCCCGACACCGAGTACCGCTCGCCCCGGGACCGGCTTGGCCACGGCACTCACACGGCCTCCACTGCCGTCGGCTCCATTGTCCACAACGCTAGCTTCTTCGGGCTCGGTTTGGGCATGGCCGGGGCGGGGCCCCGAGGGCCCGGCTCGCAGTGTACAAGGTCTGCTGGAATAAGACCGGTGATGGCACCGGCAAGTGCAGTGAGGCCGACATACTGGCGGCCTTCGATGGCGCCCTAAGGGATGGCGTCCACATAATATCTGCGTCGTTCGGCACATCGATCGCACAGTTGCTCCCGTTCTTCATTTGGAGCGCGGACATCGGGAGCTTCCATGCCATGCAGAAGGGCGTGACGGTGGTGTTCTCGGCAGGGAACTACGACTACTCACCGGACCCGTCGACGGTCAAGAACGTGGCCCCGTGGTCGATCTCTGTTGCGGCATCGACGATCGACCGCTCGTTCCCGACGCAGATGGTCTTCGACAACACGGTCACCATCTTGAGTGTCATGGTAGTATGGCATTTGCTAATCTTTATTTTAAGCAACCTTTATCGAAATGGTTACATGAGATCTTGGTAATTACAGGGACAAAGCTTGATCACCACCCAAATAGATGCAAACTTGGCAGATGCCAGCTCGCATTTTTACAACGGGTGAAGCATTGCGTTCATGTTTCATAAATGAATTTGTTCACCGAAAGCCTTCGAATCAAACTAGCTCAAATTCACAACCAATGCTGTTCTTTTCTTCTCTCTTTCTCTTTTTGAAATTTCCAGGACTTGTTCCCGGGGAAGATGGAACAACAAAAAGGCTGCCGGGAGAGTCATCCTATGCTTTTCGACAATTGGATTGATAACCAGCGCCGAGGCGGCAGATGCGGTCAAGAAGGCCGGGGGATCGGGTTTGATCTTCGTTGAGCCTCTAGCTAGGCAAGTCCCCTATGTCGATGTGGTCCCGACGGTTTACGTCGACATTTACCAAGGCACGAAGATCCTACATTACCTCGGTTCGTCCGAATGGTATGATCACGCACCTTGTTATTACACCTCCTCTTCCATTCCATTAGTCAATATTGAGATTAAACTGACGAGCTCTTGAGTGATCACTCCAAATTATTAGTTATATGTGCATTAGTTTCTGTCCTGAAGTACCAACTTTTTCGGAGGAAAAGCCGAGATGAACGATAATCTTATATTGCAGCATTTCGATCATTGAGAGATTAGCCTGATTTTTGCATATTCTTAAGTTAAAGACTAATTCTAATGAATGCTTATATCGTTGTTGTTAATTTGGTGAACACTGTGGATGTTCAAGGCGCCCAACGGTGCAAATAACGCCGACCAGATCAATAGTCGGGAAGGCGCCTGCACCGGTAGTGGCCTACTTTTCCTGCAAAGGACCTAGCGCTCTATCGCCCGATATTCTCAAGGTATGTTGATATGGTGGATCAAATCAATAGAGAGAGCTCAGGATTCATATATCTAGCACATAGATACATTGGAATTGTGTTGATCCTCTTATGTATGATATGGCAAACAGCCAGATTTAAGCGCTCCGGGAGTCAACATTCTGGCGGCATGGCCTCCGAACACGCCGCCGTCTCAGTCTTCTTCGGACACACGATCAGTGAATTGGAATTTCCAGTCGGGAACGTCCATGTCGTGCCCTCATGTGACCGGCACGGCTGCACTTGTCAAATCAGTTCACCCAGATTGGTCTCCGGCGGCCATCAGATCAGCGTTGATGACCACCGGTAATTAATGCAGCAGTCAATTTCCGACAACGATGCCGTCGGCTCAAGTGCAGGATTAGCCTAGCATCTCTCTCGGGCAACTTTTCTTTCCTTAGGACTTCATAATGCCAGGACAGAGTTCATGTATTTCTCTGCTCATTCGTTGTTTTTTGTCCCCTCTTACAGCTTCCACCTGGGACACCAATTCTGAACATTTCCTGTCGGGCGGATCCACGAAACCCTCAGACCCATTTGACGTTGGTGCCGGCCATTTAAACCCGACAAAAGCCATCGACCCAGGGCTAGTTTACGACATGAAAGCCGGCGACTATGTTGTCTTCCTCTGCAACCTCGGTTACACCCAGGAACAGATAAAAGGGTGGTCCTGCCGGGGACCGACATCACCTGCCCAAGTGTGCAGACCAGCAACTCGAACCTCAACTACCCCTCGATCACAGTCTCGGATCTCCGGACAACAGTGACAATCGTGAGAACTGTACGAAACGTCGGCTGGAACAAAAACGCGGTCTATTTTCCTCACGTCGTCAGTCCTAGCGGAGTGGAGGTGGTGATTTGGCCCCGATCGCTGGTTTTCTCACATTACAGGGACGAGAACACGTATTACGTGACGCTGAACCCGCGGAAGAGATCTGAGGGGAGGTACGACTTCGGTGAGATTGTGTGGTCCGACGGGTTCCACACGGTTAGGAGTCCACTGACCGTCTGTGTGAACAACACTGGTGATGGTGCTGAGTCCATGTCCTACGCTAACATCTAGGCTCAAGTGGGTCCTTTCTCGTTCATCTCGTAATCCACTTTTCGAGATTTAATAAACATTAGGCTGCTGTTACAGCCCAATCTCGAAGTGAACCGTCGCTCTACTTGTAATAAAGACGTTGCCATGCCTCGATCAAGACTGTAACTTGTTGATCAGGAGTGATTCCTGGCCAAAGTCGAATAATGACGGGGATACTTTCGATGTTTCCTTTTGCCTTTTCAACCCCCCTCCCTTTCTCTTTTCCTTGTTCAGATGAAGAAGACATTGGTTCTTGTTCTTGTTCTTGGAAGAGATGAAGACCAGTGACCTGCAATTCGACCTGAGAGCAGAAGCTTTTTGCTGACAGCGTTATTGGTTCGATCAGTGGCGAGGCTCTCTTGACTTTTGCCCCCTTGTTCATTTCAGCGATCTGTTTCTGGCTCCCGTTATAGATTCTTTGTGCTGCTGCTTTGCTGAGAAATCATTCCAAGGTGAATCCTTGTTGAGATCTGCAAGAATCAAGGGCGCTGATGGATTTCGGCTAAAGCCATACCACACCTTTTGTGTTTGGATAAACTCCATCTCTCTCGTTCAATTAAAGACAGGACATTCAAGTGAAATTAACTGTATTACCTCACGAGAAATTACATATTACCTTGCGAGGAATTACATTTATGCTCTTCTAACCAAGGTGATTGAACTGGTGGGTAAATCGGGGATCGAACCTGAGGTCTCGTCCTGCTTGAGAACGCATGAACATGAGCATTTCACTACTCAGCCAACCCTCTTTTAACTTTCTCTAATCCATTTGACCAAGAGTTGATTGGATAATTTGTACATCTGACATAAGCAATCATCCTACGTCTATACAAAAGCACATGTGTGCTAAATAGCACTTCAAGCCAGGTGAGAAAGGTCCTAAGAACTGCTGCAAGTTGCAGTAACTTTGAAAGTGTCGCAGTTGTCAAAGTGTTCGTGAAACATCTTTAAAAACCGGAGAAACCATTTTCACTACTATAGTTGCTATGAGAAGACTGTAGCAAATAACCTCTAAGTGGAGGGGGGGGAATTGTCCAAAAAGTCATAAACCTATTGTACTTTTACCAATTTAGTAATAAACTTTTCAATTTTGCCAATTAAGTCCTAAACATTTTCATTCTTGCCCAATTGAGTCCATCGGCTAATTTTAATTGAAATTAATTGATATGAACACCAATCTGTCCCGCGTGGCACGATGGGCGCTAATGTTGACAAAATTTATTATTTTTAAATATTATTTTGAAAATTTTATTTTCTTTTTTTTTCCCTATCTCTCTCTTCTTCCTCTCTGTCAATCGCCTACCTCTAGAGACTAGCCAAAGGTTGCAACCGGCGAGGGTCAACTTCACCGGCCTCGGGTGAGGTCGCCTCGCCAAGAACTAGCAAGGGGCGAGGGTTAGCCTTGCTCGCCTCAAGCGAGGCTCACCTAAGGCTAGTGAGGTTGTCCCTCACTAGATCCCGCGAGGCTTGCTAGCCTCCAAAGAAGGGCGACCTTGCCCGAGGTTGGCAAGGCTACCTCTTGCCAATCGCGGCCTCGGCTAGTCGCCCAGAGGCTAGGCAACCTGTAGAGAGGAATAAGAGAAAGAGAGGGAAAAAAAGACATGAAAAAAAAATAAAAACATTCAAAAAATTGAAAAATAATAAATTGTGTCAACATTAGTGTCGATCATGCCATGTAAGACAGCTAGCATCTACGTCAGTGGATTGCAGCCAAAATATCTCCAATGTCCACACAATATTCAAATATTTTTTTCAATATTGTTTTAGGGGTTTATACCATAAGAAATTTCAAATTGTTACACACTACCACATTTATCCAAACTAGTCTTTGAGTCACAAAAAATTTCAAATTGTTATGCTCATGTCACATTTACCCGAACTAATTTTCATATCACAAAAAAATCTCAAATTAGTACACATTGACACATTTATCTAAACTAATTTTGTGTCACAGAAATCTCAATATCTAATCATTCTAATATTCATAGAGTATTCTATTTCTTTGACCAAAAAATAATTATTGTATTCCAAAATTCAAGCTTATTAACATAAGCCATTTTTATGCTAGAAATGGAATCTTTTGACCGATTTGATATCAGAAAACTATTGTATAATTTGCAAATACCGCATCTTCTTGTTTGTTTGCCTCGTTTCTCATATATGGAGCTCAAATCATTCTCTTTTTACCATCAAAAACTCCAAGTTGGTACACCTTGGACAAAGTTACCTCAAACTGATATAGTTGTGACAAATTTACACTATGTTAGTTTCCATTAAATTTTACTATCAAATTACTTATTTGAATGACATGTAACAGTTGACTAACATACTGTTTTAGGTTTTATTGTCCGTTTGTTACAATTATATAATTTTTCTAATTTTTCGTGGTATTAATCTAATTTAACGAATGATATATTTGTCACAAATATACCAGGTTATGTGTTTTTGGCAATCGAATAAATTAGTTTAGGATAAAATTATCACAAATGTACAAGTTTAAGGTTTTTATGATCAAGGCGGGATAAATTTGTCATGCGTGTACCGGTTTTATATTTTTCATGGTCAAAAAATTAATTTGGAGTAAATTTGTTACAAATGTCTCAGTTTTGGATTTTTAAGGTATTAACCATTCTTTTAACATAATAAAATGTTGTTAATTTGGAACTTTTTGTGACTATAAAGTTTGGGGTCAATATGGCACAAAGTGTTAGTTTATTATTTTTTATGAACGATTAATTGTGGATAAATTTGGCATGAGTGTATCGGTTTTAAATTTGTTTGTAGCATTAACCCTTTTTTTTCTTGGGAAAAAAACCCTTGTTTTTGTTAAGCAAATATTTTTCAAATTATAAGCTCTCAAATAAATACTAACAAAATAATAAAATAATTTTCCCAGTAAATCAAAGGCCTAATTCTATCCCCGACTTTTTTTTTTTTTTATCTTAAAAGAAACCCCTAACTTTAGGTTAGTCCGAAATTTACACCAAACTTTTTATTTGTTTAAAAAAATCTCCCAACTTTAAATTTAGTCCCAAATCTAACCATAATTTTTTTATCTAAAAATATTACAAACTTTCAATCTAGTCACAATTTGCCTATATTAACCCTCTGTAAAAAAATCAAAATTAATCATTTGACGTGATAATTTCATATCAAGTAACAAATACATATCAACGAGGTGACGTGGAAAATTATCTTCAAAATGAAACCGTATTTTGATATAAAAATAAGGGAATTTGAGGACGATGAGGAGAGGTTTTCGACGGAGGGCTACTACGTGCAAATTTGAAATTAGAGTTAAAGTTGGTATTTATTTTTACGAAAAAATATCATGAATAGATTTAGGACCGATCTAAAGTTTGATATATTTTATTGACAAAAAAAAAACTGCGGGCCAAATTTGAACTAGATATAAAGTTGAAATTCTTTTAAGACAAATAGAATTGGGGTTGTACCGTTTTAAAAGTCATTAGTCCGTAAATCGAATCTTTGCCTATTTACCTTTCCTTTCTACTCAGTGCAATTATGAATTCCCCTTTTTCACATCCACCATGCGTGCTCCTTGCTAGCTTTTAATTTTAGCACGATAAAAATTCTTTGCTGGTTTCAATCTTCAATAAATTTTTTTTTTTTTTTTGTCTAAAAACCTTTTGAAAAAAACCCACGGCAATTTACTTACTCGAAGATGAAATTTTTACATACCAAAATCTATGGACAACTGCGAAAATAGACGGGATATAAACTAAGTCGATCCCTAGATCTCTCGAATTCTAAAAAAATAAAGTCGACCTCACCCACCAACATTCTAGAACCCAAATTTGAAATAATAATAATAATATCATCATCATCATCATTTCTTCACACTCTCATTTTGGGATTTTTTTTTTTAACTTTCCTCATTATAATCGAATCACCGATGTCAACGGATCAAAGCTGGATTCACACTGGGGGCTCCAAAACATAGCCATTCAGCTGTCGCCACGTATGACGGGATCCCACGGGTTAGCGTGGGGCCCCCGCCCCAGATCGGATCGAAAACGCGGTCGCGGTGGAAGGCGAGGGCTATATGAATCGAGACCCGAGGTTGACTCCCTCTCTTTTCTTTCGGCCCTCCCCTTCCCGAAAGATCGAAAACCCTAGAGACCCCGCCGCGAGCGCGAGACCCTCCTCTCCCCGCCGCCGCCGCAAAACCCCTCCTTTCCCCTCCGTCCGGAATTCCCAGGGGTTCCCGCTCCGACCCATCGGCGGATCATGGCCACCGTAGCTCCCGCGTCCGCGAATCGTATCCTTTTCCCTCTTGTTGTTCTTCTTCTTCCCTTTCCGTGTTTCTTCGAATCGCGATCTGTTTCGTTTCTGGGTTCGATTTCTGCTTGCTCGGTTGTCTTGTCGTGGTGAGGTGCTCTGTGTTTCGGCTGCAAATGGTGTTGGATTTGAGCGGGGTGGGGTGGGCCGTTTCTGGTTTGCGGAGAATTGTTCCGTGTGGCGCTTGCGGGGTTGATTTGAGGGACTTGCTGGCGTGTATGCGTGTGGAAGGACCCGAAAAGGATGGGGCTTTTGTGGGTATTGGATGGGAAGGGCGAGAGAGAGAGAGAGAGAGAGAGAGAGAGAGAGAGAGCGAAGGGGGGGAGAGTTCGCGCCTCCGTCTGCTCCGTCCCTATTCATGATGCTGCGATATGTAATTTGAGTGTTTTCGCTATTCTGACTGAGCTGGCGTTGCAATTCCTTTGCAAAGAATTGATGTGGGTTCTTCTTCTTTTTTAATACGAACTGAAGTGAGTTTCTCTCGCGTGTCTGATTTGCTTTTGGTGATATGTGTTTCTGACTCTTTCTGCTCGTTCATTTCGGTCAAATGGAAATTGGGATTTCTTAACTTCGAATCAGAAGCTGCAGATTTGCTTCAGAACCTCTCGTTGGATGCTCAGCCCAAGACTCTGGAGATCCCAGAACCGACGAAAAAGGTAATTTTAATTTTATGTTTATAGTTGGTTTTCTGAGACTTTCATGTATGAGGATACCTTCTGGCTGTTGTGTGGAAGTGATGCTCTGCATGTCTTGCACTTGTCATAGATTAAATTTTGTTGATTGAGCATTCATCTCTGTGAAATGGGGGTAACTTAAACTTCTTATTTTTATACCGTTGCAGACTTCTGCTAATCGTTTGGGATCTGTCACTAATGGCAAGGCTGCAAATGGTCAGATCCAGCCATACGAGCCTTCTGTAACGCCATCCTTGCCTGATTATGAGCCCGCAATGTGCTATGTCCATACTGGTGAGCCCACAATGTGCTTTGTCCCTAGTGGTTATCCACCCCATGCCTATTATCATGGAGGTAAGCTAAATACATCGAAAGTATTTTAAGTACCCTTGCGGCTGTGGATGTTATGAGTTTTGAAGTGGGATGAGAAGAATTTGACACGTGCATTTTTGTGCTTTTAGGCTATGAAGGGACCGGCACTGAGTGGGACGATTTCTCGAGATATACAAATACTGAGGGAGTTGACGTGGCTTCTGTAAGTGTCTATTTTTTTGAGTCAGATGAAATCTTTTGTAGTGCTGGAAGTTCTACTGTTCTAGCCTGATTGTATCTTCCTTTGCTCCTTAAGTTTTGGTGTAACAGTTATATTCATTTTCTGCTGGGAATTTTTTCAGGGATTTTACGGGGAGAATGGGTCTCTTATGTACCACCATGGCTATGGGTTTGCACCTTTTGCCCCCTATTCGCCTGCTACTTCCCCGTTCCTGGAAACGATCAGACTTACGGGAGTCAACACTACCACTATCCATCTCCTTATTATCAGTCTGTGACTCCAACCGCTACTCCATTTACTACAGGCCTTGCTGCGCCTCCATCAGTGGAGCTTGCGACTTCTGCAGCTGGTGACCAAAAGCCTTTGCCTGCCGAAACAGTCAATGGAAACTCTAATGGTGCCACGAAAGGGGCAGTAAAAGGAAGCAACAAGTCAATTCCATCAAAAATGTCAAAGCAGAAACCACCGTACAATATAAATGGTTCATTTGGAAGGAATTCTCTGCCTGGTGGTGTGGCCCCTGGGTGCCAGGATCCTCGCTTTGGATTTGAAGGCTTGTGCACCCCTTTTCCATTTTTTGATGGCTCAGTATTCTCAGATGGGCAACTGGGGCCAGTGGCTAACCCTGCAATGATAAATTCATTCATTAATCCCAACAATGGTTCTGCCAGAAATCAGCATGCTCATCCTAATTCTAATATCACGGTTGGTAGCATATCTTATATGCGTTCTGTTGAACCTCTAACCGTCTGGTTCCCCTTGTTCATTATGAACTTAATATCCTACAATTTTTTTTTCAATTTCTATATATTATTTTCAAATTAAGTCTTTGCCACTTGTTGTGAGTATCAAGAGATTTTAGTCATCTGAAAGGATTTGTCATGTAGGAATGTTAATAGATCTTGCATATTGTTTTGTTTACAGGGTTTGCATCATTCAAGACCAATATCTGGCATGGGGGTAGCCAATGGATTCATGAATGGGATGTACCCTCGTAAGTTTTATGGTCAGTATGATAGCACGATGAGATCGAACATTGGGTTTGGGCGTGGTTGGTCGGTTGATAACAAGTACAAAAACAGGGGTCATGGCAATGTCTACTGGGGTCAAAGTCATGATAATACTGATGGTCTAAATGAGCTGAACAGAGGGCCAAGAGCTAAGGATATCAAGAATCAAAAGGATTTTACATCTGTTCTGGCTGTTGATGGGAAGAATTTGCCCTCAAATGGAGAAAACATTGAGAAGGAGAATAGGTCAAGCGTGGTTCCTGACTGCACGCAATACAACAAAGTTGATTTTCCGGAAGACTACAATGATGCTAAGTTCTTCATCATTAAGTCTTACAGTGAGGATGATGTCCACAAAAGTATAAAATACAATGTCTGGGCCAGCACACCAAATGGCAACAAGAAGCTGGATGCAGCATATCGGGAGGCTCAGGAGAAAGCTAGCGGATGCCCTATTTTCCTCTTCTTCTCTGTAAGATAACCATAACTGAGAACGTGTCTTTGATTTAACATTCCTCACTTTGATCAGTGTGTGTTCTAGGATTTTCATGCGACTACTTACATGCAGGTCAACACCAGTGGACAATTCGTTGGCCTTGCAGAAATGGTTGGCCCTGTTGATTTCCACAAGAATGTTGAGTACTGGCAACAAGACAAGTGGATGGGCTGCTTCCTGTGAAGTGGCACATTGTAAAAGATGTGCCTAACAACTTGCTGAAGCACATTACTCTTGAGAACAATGAGAACAAACCTGTGACAAACAGTAGGGATACCCAGGAGGTATTTGCTCTTTGCCTTTTCTAACTTTTTACCCGTTTGTTTTAGCGACTTCAATAATTCAAGTGCTGTTTCTTTTAGGTCAAGTTACCACAGGGTCTTAAAATGATAAAGATATTCCAGACTCACCTGGTCAAAACTTGCCTTCTGGATGATTTCGAGTTCTACGAAAATCGTCAGAGGGCGATTCAAGAGAAAAAGGCAAGGCAGTTGCAATTTCAGAAGCAGCAGGCAAGTCATTTATTCTATTTGCCTTCATATTTTTCTCTTCCCGTGGATGCTATAAATGTCTCCTAACGGATTTATTTGCATTTCCACTTCTTTAATCATGTAGGAACCTTTTATTCTGAATTTAATTCACTTTACCCTGTCATTACAGGTGTGGGGAGGAAAGCCTACTGGTGAGAAGATAGAAATGGCTAATGGAGAGCTAAAACCCCAAGATGAGGTTGCCTCGGATTTCACTAATGAAAGTACCCAAAATTGTGTGAATGGGGATCTGAAGCATACTACCAACGATGGAGTGACTGAAAAAACAGTGGATGACCCCAATAGCACAAAAGTTGTAGCTTTGGAAAAGAAGGCTGTACCAAATGGAGTTGCAAATGCTTGCTGATCAGAGCTCCATGTGAGGGTGTTTCTCGCTGGAATTATATTGGAAGAGGATCTCCCTGGAAACATCCAACAGAAGCAGGATAGTCAAATTCTTCGTCGAACTCTTGCAAGCTGGATTGCACTTAATTTTGGAGTGTCTATGCAGCACTGAGGCATGAGGGGTATTTTATTGATCAAGCAGTGGAATTTGGCCATAGTTCGGGCTCAAATACCCTTCTCTTGTAGGTGTTAAGCGCTCCTAATCACTTTTTTGTTCTCTAGGAGACTAGGAGTTGGGGGTCGAGGTTTAATATGTTTTTTATATGCTTCTATAGGGTTTCCTTTTCTTTTGCCTTTTCTTTTTCCCCTTCTTGTCCTTCTTTTACTTGTTTGGTTCCTATCTTGTGAATCTAGGAGTGATGACTTAGCTTGTGCCATCCGAAGCTGCTTGTATTTTTGGGTTTGTGGAGATCGAGAGGCGAGGGAGGGAATGTAATGTCCATAATCCGATTTCATCCCGAAGAAAGCTTTTCATACTCCACATGTTGCAATTTGTCTTCTCTAATTCTCCAGCATTTTCTTTTTTTCCCCGTAATTGTGCGTGTTTTGTTTATTTCGTGATGAAATTGGCTGGGCATGCTCTGTCTATTCGTTCACAGAAACCGTAGGTTCGGCTGTACTAATGGAAAACTTGGATGGTTGCCTTGTGCTGTACTTGTCTGGGGTCTTGTGTTTCGACGAAAATCCCTAAGCTGCAAGAAGTTGGCCGGGGATGCTCTGTCGTTGGCCACGGAAACTGTAGATTTGGCTGGAACTTATGTAAAACGAAAATGGTTGCGGTGCTCTACTTGTCCAGGATCATGTGTTTATTCAGCCCCTCGCCGCAAGCCTGTTATGTGCGTGGAAGGACTCTCAACAGAAATAGATTTTCCAAGACTCGTGTTTAAGCCCCTTCATTGGCATTTTCTAGTTATGAGTTTGTCTGGAGGGCATTATGCAGATGATAAGCCGATAATGTTATGCTGATCACAGAAGGCTTATTCTTGACATGGCTTCCAGCAATCCTCGGTTATCTCGCCCGAGGCGTGTAATCCTGCTTGGATGTTCCATTCCAACTCCTTTTAAAACACGTTCAAGGGGATTTCTTTCTGGGAATATTCGGACACGATACCATCCGTGATGGCAATTTCATACCGAGGGTCCATTTGTTCGAGTAAAAGTAATTTCTCAGCAATTAATTTTCTGGACTCTCATGTGTTTGGTTTGCTGAAAATGATCGGCCAAGGGAAAATCATTTACGATCCAAGGAAATATGCATTCCCTAACTTGAAAAAGGGTGACATTTTTTTTCTGGAAAAATGAATTCTGTGGAAGCATTTTCCTTTTTCGTAAAGTTTTTTTCTGGACAAACACATCCTGACTAAATTCACTTCAAAGGAATGTCGGAAGCGGCGAATCAAGAAGCTTAATTATGGCAAAACCCAAGAAAAGGAAGTCGAGGGAGCATCATGCATTTAGATCTTTTGGGGAAAAGATGCTCAAAAGGGGTTGAGACCGTAGCATCCTATATATGGAGCATGACCAGAGGCATTGAATCTTTAAGAGGCATACCCTCCAAGAAGGCAATCTGCGCGGGGGGAGAACGGTAGGCACGTAAGATTTGTTCTTTCTTCTCTTGGGTCCAAATTGCGGGAAATTGTCTTTGCGGGTACATCACGCCTTAAAAGTTTCCGGAAAGGGTACCATGCCGGGTAGGCCCGTGATTGAATAGCCCAGTGTACCCAAATCCAATACAATTTGCCATTTTTAACGTGCCTATGAAATTTAAAAGGTTACAAAATGGTCGAAATTGGCACGAATTAGAATCGGTAAAAATGACACGACTTGATATGAATTCACAATTCGAATTTGACAAGTAGGCATGAATTTTATTGGCCGTGTAAACGACCAAATCCACATGGGCATGCCCAGACATGTTATCGAAAATAAAATAAAAAATGGAGGGGGAAAACTCGTAAAAATAGAGAGAAACAATAAGAGAGAGTAAGTGAACGTAAAAGGAGATGGATACAGATAGAGGAACGATCGAGTTGGATGCTAGTCGATCTCGATTTGATCAAATCGACGTTCGATTCCTACAGTAAGGATTGACTCAGGCGGGTGTGCCTTGAATTTTCAAACTCGAGTCGACTTCATCAAGCAGTCAAAAAGTTCAGGCTCCAATTTTAAAATTCAAAGTTCGAAAGCGAATCAATTAATTTTTTTTTGACAACTCGGATCGTTCAGTTACGTCAAAAATTCAATGGTCATGTCAAATAAACACAAACATTTCCATCCAACATTTCCACCAACTCTCCTCGTATACTTTCAAATTCAAGGGGGTACATAAAAGGATCGAGACGACTGAAAACGATGGTCCATGATTGCTTACTCGACAAAGGAATCGGGCACCAACGTGTGGAAATCAGAAGTGGGAAAAAAAAAGAATAAAAAAAAAGAAAAAGAATTTTCTTGTATTTGGAGGGGGTGGGGAAGATGGATTGGATGGCGGGTTTACATGTGGCGAAATCTTCTCCATTAAGTTCATGTGCCCCACCGTCTTTCCTTCTAGACAATCCCCCCAATGCGTGTCCACCGATAACCGAAAAATCAGATTTTTTTTTTTTTTTGCCCAAGATATTTCCCCACTCTTCAGCCGCTCTTCCGAAAAAGCAGAAAATGGCGAGACGGGTCAAACGAGCGTCACCCGCGGGTCACCGGAGGCTCGCCCCGCCCGGCGGGTGACGCCCCCTCCACCATAGGGAATCCGCCACGTGGCGCGCCCGCGGGGTGGCCCGAAAAGGCGAGTGCCGTGGGGCTATTTGAATCGCGAGTCCGGCAGACACAAGGCTTTCCCTTCCTCTCTCACGCGCACGCTCTCTCTCTCCTCGCTCCCCCACCCCCGTAACCCTAGGCGGCTGCGAGAGACCCGTTTGTCCTCCTTTTTCCCTCCTCCTCCTCGCCTTCTCTCTCCCACCTATCCTCTCTCTCTCTCTGTACCTCCTCTCTCTCTCTTCCTTAGGGTTTTCTCGTTCCTCGCTGTTCGCTCCTCTCTCTCTCTATCCCCTCCCTCTAAAACCCCTGTCCGTACTCTCTGAATTCGGACTGTGCGCGCGTAGGGTTTTTGCCGCCGCCGCCGCCTCCCCGTTATTATCCGCACCGCCGCCGCCGCCGCCGCCGCTCGAGCCATGGCCGCCGTCGCTCCCTCCGCTGATCGTATCCTTTTTTTCTCTCGGTTCGGTTGCGCGGGATCCGTTCTGTTCTCGTTCGATTTCTGGTTCTGGTCGCTCGGTTTCGATCGATCCGAGCAGCGGCGTGCCGTTTCGGGTTGTTGTCTAATCGTTTTGCCTTTTTTCGGTGCGCGATTTTAGGCGCTGCTCCTGCGTGGTTGGAGGGCCGATGCGCGCTTCTTCTTCTTTCTTTCTTTTTTTTTTTTTCCTTTTTGGATTAGGAGTTTTGGGCTTTTTCCCGTGCTCTGTGGCCTCCGCCTTCGGGTTTTTGTGCTGGTTCTTGTGCGATTGAGATGGTTTTGTTTGGGAATGATGGAAGAGTTTTTGGATGGGGTTTCGCGGTTTTTCTTGTTTCTTGTACGTTCGCTCCACTTGTATTTTTTTGTATTTTTTTTTTTGAAATTATCTTTGCTCTCGTAACTTGCAGAAGTTGGAGTTTGAGCCGTGTTTGCTTGCTGTTCCTACGCGAATTGATTGTTTATAAATGGTCCCGGCGGAAAATATCTTTTTTTCTTAACTTTGCTTGCGAACAGAAGCTACAGACTTGATACAGAAACTGGCCTTGGATGCTCAGTCCAAGACTCTCGAGATGCCTGAAGTGGCCAAAACGGTAAATTTGCGCCTTTGCCAGTTTCTGGGTTTATGTGTGCGTCTTGTTCTCGATTATTACCGAGAAATGGAGTCAGCGTCGAGCTTGGGAGTGTTTTAGACGCGAGTAGGTTGTTTGTCGGCCATATTGACTGGGTGGGCTCTATCTTTTCTTTATGCAGTCTTCGAATCAAAATGGATCTGTTGATGGTGTCAATGCTGCGAATGGCCAGATCCAGTCATACGATGCGGCTGTGACAGAGCCAACCATGTGCTTTGTCCAAAACAGCTATCCCTATTATTATGGAGGTAAGATTTGTGTCATCTGTTTCCGATTGTAGTAAAGTTAGATCTCGTTGCAGTTGTATAGGGGTCTTCGAGTGCCATGAGAAGGGTGTTGATGATGGATTTTTCTCCTGTTAGGTTATGACGGGACTGGTGGTGACTGGGACAATTTTCAAAGATATGCAAACGCGGAGGGAGGAGTGGACATGTCCTCTGTAAGTATCTAATGTTCAATTGGGATTTTTTTTTTTCCAAAAAGGTATTGTTTTATTGCTTTAGAGGAGTGCCTCTGGCTGTCCTATGTTTCTTATCGGTTCTTTTTTCGTTGTTGCTCAATATTTTCAGGGATTTTATGGGGATAATGGGTCTCTCGTGTATCATGGTTATGGGTTTGCGCCATATGGTCCGTATTCACCTGCTGCTTCGTCTGTACCTGGAAATGATCAGCTTTATGGAACTCAGCAGTACCACTATCCATCCCCCTATTTCCAGTCTCCTATGACTCCAACTAGTGCACCTTTCACTCCAAGTCCAGCCGCTCCCCAGGCAGAGCTTTCGACTTCTGCTGCTTCTGACCAAAAGCCTATACCTGTTGAAACAGTTAATGGAAACTCCAACACTGCCACCAATGCAGTTGGGAAGGGAAACAACAGGTCAGCTTCTTCGAAAACGTCAAATCAAAACTCGTCTTATAATTCGAATGGTTCACTTGGAAGGGGTTCTTTACCTGGTGGTATGGCTTCCGGGAACCAGGATCCTAGACTTGGATATGATGGGTTTCATTCCCCTATCCCATGGGCCGAAGGTTCCTTTTTCCCTGATGGGCAGATTGCACCTTTGTCTACCAGTGGAGCGACAAATTCATTCCCAAGTGCCAACAACAGTCATTCGAGGAATCAGCACTTCCGTCCTAATTCTAATTTCATGGTACGTGACTATCTCTTTGTTCCTGTTCCACCACCTGAACAGCTCGCGAGGAAATGAGTATCTTAAGTGGATGTACACGATAAAACTTTGATGTGTATAGTTGCCTTAATGTGCAAGTTTGGATTCATTATACTTTCTCTAGTATTTGATAATCTGAAATAGTGTGATATTTATTGTTTAAGCGTTCTTTTGATCCACAGGGTCTGCACCAGACGAGACCTTTATCTGGCATGGGGGTATCTAGTGGATACATAAACAGGATGTACCCTAACAAATTATACGGTCAGTATGGAAGCACAATGAGATCCGGCATGGGATTTGGGTCCAGTAACTATGATTCAAGAACAAATGGGCGTGGGTGGCTGGCTGTTGACAGCAAGTACAAAAACAGGGGTCATGGGAATGGCTACTATGGGTATGCTAATGAGAATGTGGATGGTTTGAATGAGCTGAACAGGGGCCCCAGGGCAAAGGGATCCAAGAACCAAAAGGGCTTTACACCTATTCTGGCGGTTAAGGGGCAGACTTTTCCCTCCAGTGGAACAAATGAGGAGGAGAAGAATAAGGCTAGTGTGATTCCAGACCGCGAGCAGTATAACAAAGCCGATTTTCCTGAAGATTATGAAGATGCTAAGTTCTTCATCATCAAGTCCTACAGTGAAGATGATGTCCATAAAAGTATAAAATACAGTGTATGGGCCAGCACGCCAAATGGTAACAAGAAACTTGATGCTGCGTATCGGGAGGCTCAGGAGAAAGCTGGCAACTCCCCTGTTTTCCTTTTCTTCTCGGTAAGACTTTAGGATGATTGCACCGTTTTTGCTTTTGGTCAGAATATGGGAATTATTCAAGTTGTGCCATCTGTCTTGTAGGTCAATACCAGTGGACAATTTGTTGGCCTTGCGGAAATGGTTGGCCCAGTTGATTTCCACAAGAGTGTTGAGTACTGGCAACAGGACAAGTGGAACGGCTGTTTCCCTGTCAAGTGGCACATTGTTAAGGATGTGCCTAACAGCATCTTGAAGCATATTACACTCGAAAACAACGAGAACAAACCTGTGACGAACAGTAGGGATACACAGGAGGTATTTTCTTGCTCCTTGCCTTGATTTCTTTCTTTTTAAATCCTTTCCCTTCGGTAACCATAAGGCTGTACTTCTGCAGGTGAAGTTGGTGCAGGGTCTTAAGATGATAAAGATATTCAAAGAGCATCCTGTCAAAACTTGCCTCTTTGATGATTTTGAGTTTTATGAAAATCGTCAGAAAGCAATTCAGGATAAAAAGGCAAGGCAGCAATTTCAAAAGCAGGCAAGACTTACTTTCAGTTGCCTTCTGTCTCTTCCCTTTTACGTGCTTTCTTTGCCTGTCCACTTCCCGCTTTAGGAGATAGCTATTTGAGGTGATTTTCATCTGTGATTTGTTGAATTTTTTTCTTTATTCTGTTATTGCAGGTATGGGAAGGAAAGACGACAAGTGACAAGAAAGAGATGGCTAATGGGGAAGTAAAGCCACAGAAGTCGGTGGAAGCTGCGGCAGAATTTGTTAAAGAAACTTCGGCAGCTCAGGCTAATGGGGATTTGAAGCTTTCTGATGATGGAGTGACTGAGAAAAAGGCTGATGAAGCAAAAATTGTGAAAGCAGTTGCTCCTGAGAAGAAGGCCCTATCAAACGGGGTGGCAAATTAGCGCTAATTGAAGCTGCGTGTGCATAAGAGCGTTACCTTCTCTTACTGGCAGAATTATCTAGTGAACTGAAACAGGCTGGCCAGTTCTCTTTTAAGCTCAAACAGCTGCTGGGTTGGTCTTTGGTTTAGAAAATCGCAATAATGCTTGTTGGGATGGAAAATCATCCTGTCAATGATGAAGAAGCTGTTGATGCTGGTTCTGGAACCGAGTACCTATTAGTCGACATTAGAGGGCTTTTCTTTTAGCACTTTAGCACCTAACTTTTTGGTTTTTGTTTTTTTAGGAGTTTGGGTTGGGTGGGGTTTTCGACTGGCTTTTAGTTTACATGCCT
Organism: Eucalyptus tenuipes; assembly: GCA_014182365.1. NCBI lineage: Eukaryota > Viridiplantae > Streptophyta > Magnoliopsida > Myrtales > Myrtaceae > Eucalyptus > Eucalyptus tenuipes. Next base: position 32,037,351 of record CM024538.1, on the reverse strand, counting down.
TTTCTTTTATAGCATTTTCTCTTATATTTGTCCCTTTTGCTTCTTTTTGCCCTCTTAGTTGTTTGGTTCGTCTTTGCTATCTGTTGCCTTCCTACTTAGGTCATTTGTGGAGTACTTGGGACCACCTGTTTGAATGAGAACTGCTTCAAGCTTTATTGCCGTGGATGATCGCTTTAATACATGATTTGTTTTGCATCTCCTGAATAAAATGCATAAGTCGACCCTTGAAGAAACGGGTCTTTTTGTTGATGTTGCGCATTACTTTTGTTTGGCATGGTGTGATCTGTCTCATTATTGATGATTGGAAGCCCAAAAACGTATAATTTCACCCTGCACGATGGGCATCCTTGCTGTTCCACTGCTTGTGATGACGTGTGACGCGCAATTATGTCATTTAACTTTCCCTTGTCTAAAGCTTTCCGATGCCTGAGGATGACATTCATACCTCGTATTCCCATGGTTCTGGGTCTTTGGTCAGAACCTCCATTGGCAAAGTGAAAGAGTTGTTTGGTTACGGCGAAAATCTGAACTTTTCTGTATTCATTTTCATTTGAAAATGGAAATAGACATGAAAATTGTCTGGTGATCATCTGGAAAGCAAATCCAAATGAAAACAGGCGACGAAAACCCTCATTGTTTCCACATTTTTAGCTGAGTGAGAACACTGGTGTTCATCCTTTCTTCTCCATGTTTTCCCTTTCATATGTGGGTTGAGTCATTTGAGATGCCGATCTCGTTTGATCGAGGACTTCTCCTTTGAACTATTGAGCTTCGGATCAAGCTTCGTGGATGGGGGCGAGCTTCCAGACTATCTCGTAATTGACGGAGCAGTGTCATTTGGTCGTATTTGCGTCGACAGGAACAGTGTGCGACTTAAGTGAGGATTGCGGACTTAATTGCGAAGGACGGGAATAGGTATTTTTGGGGGTTTCGATGGCGATTTACCCAAAGAGAGTCCGACCATTGAGATTTCATTTGAGGTCTTTAGGTCAAAAGCTTCTTGCTACCCCCAAAATAAAACAAGAACATCATGTTATGACTTGATAGTTTTGACGTGAGATGTACCAGGTTTGAATCGTACCCACTTAAGCAGCAACTTGCAATTCACGTGATACTACAACCATGTTTCCAAAAATGGAAACACGACCAACCGCATTGTCACAATTTTCATTTTTGATGAACATTTATCTTATAGTTAACCAATCGCGTTTTCAATGTAAAACCCCCCCAGCAAGTAGACAAGCATTATTCTTACAGTCTCTCAGCTTGCGTTCAAAGGAGAAATAGAAATATGAATGGTAGTCGAACAAGAAAAATGATGTGGTGATTTCCGAAACATCCGGAACAAGTACCACAAGCCACGACGGCTGAATTTCTAAGGAGTCACTTATGACACCCCATGAAATCTCGGAGACTCACTATTAGTTTTCTCTTGACAGCATCTATCATTCTTTCTCAAAGGAAATGACTCCAACGAGAAAACCAACATGATCAGTTATGATTTAGTCTCCACAAGTTCCGAGTTCGTACATGAAATTTAACCCACTGTCCAGTTATCATCGATATCTGCTGGTTTCATTTCGCTGCCACTTCGAAGTAACCTTCCTCGTTAATGCCTGGAGCCTGGATTCCAGCACAGGAATGTCTGCTTTAGTAATACAAGTTACTTTACATTGCCTCTTGGCAATGGCTGACTTCTGATGGCGGGACGAAAAAGGAGATATCGACCTCATGCACTGACAGCGATTTGTTCCTTGACTTCTGACGCTGGAGGTGAATGAGTTGCTTCGAGATCCTTGATGAAGCTCCTAAGGCATCCATTTATAATGCGAGGTGCGGCCCCATCGCAGAACCGTTTTGCTAGATCCACAGCCTTCAGAAATTACAATGGAACCGCGGATTAGTTGTCTGCGACGTAGCCATAGAACCTGACGTACACAGAGCAAACTTACCTCATTGATGACAATCTGATGACGAGTTCCAAGAACTGTTATCTCAGACATTGCGAGACGGAGAATACAAAGCTCTAAGATTCTGCCTGCAGGGGCAATCTGTATCATATAAACAGCAAAACTACAGTCATTGGCAGTTGGCAGAAGGCAGAAACTCATTTGTAGCTTGGAGGGGATTCAATTTTAGATATAAACAAAAGAAGTGGCCCCGACATTACTAGAGCCATACAGAGACACTATCCAAACGTTTCACATCGTAAGAAATAACATGACAAACTAAACATGGCATCCAGAGGAGGAAATATGGTCAAATGGTAGAGCCAGAGTTATCAGTATAGTGCCCCAATTTCAGACAGTGGTTTAAGAAGTTGAACCATAAGCGAATTTATTATTATACAGATCCATTAGAATAGTTCGCAATTATGCTATTATGGATGTGCTACTGACATAAGATGAACTGAGAATGAGCTGGATTGTAAAGATGACACAAAACATGCATATGAGATTTAGTCTAGAACATTCTAAGCGTGCTCTGTAGAAGAGTTTACAGACTTATTACATTGCTTAGGTGCAGAAGATGAAAATAAGAGGTAAAGACATAGGAGATTCCATTATATTTCAACAAACTACTGATTGCTAAGTTTGCTAATAAGTTATTTTAGATTTTTTTTCTTTTTTCTTTTTTTTTTTTTTTTGGGGGGGAGATCTTAAAGGAATCCACCAGAAGTACATGAACTCAAGGAGGATTCTATGCATGCAAATGGAAATAAATCTGCCTACCAAAAGAAAGGAAAAGGAATCAATGACTTCAGTAAAACACAGTTCATATGGAAGCTAACAAATTGGAAATACTTTAATCATCTCACAAGTGCACATCAAGAACATGAGAATTGGACTGCCATTTGACGTAATAATTTTGAAAACTTCATGGCATCAATCATCTGCCTTACCTATGTTCCTTTGAAAATGTTCAGCCCATTGTTAAATAAGAAATGTTACTATGTCATGTCCAAATAGAGGGTCATGAACTTAGATTCGGAAGAAGAGAGTTATTAGGACTCAAGCGCAAAGGTCATGGAAATCTGCTTCTTCATAGAAAAGCCTTTTCAAACCCATAATAAAAAACATGTGTTGTGAATGCAAAGCTAACTCACAGACCCAAGGCTAATGGCAATGTATAGCTTGCCAGGGTGATTTGCTACACACTAAATCTCAAGTGATTATTTTATCATAAGTGCAGGACAGCAACAAAGCACATTGTGCCCAAGAAAAACTAGTCAGCAACATTCTTAAGAAAGATATACCTATAGCAAACATTGAGAATGACAAATTTCATACAAGGAGCTATAGAAAAGGACAACCTTCCAATTTTCAGGCGCAACTTTGTCAATGACAAGCACATGACTATCCCACTGATCCATTACTGCAACCAAAAGCTTCCTTGTAAAACTGCAGCAAAAGCAAGTAATTACAAATGCTGACACATTCACAATGACAACATGCATAAAATATGTGAGTTGCTAATGACTTTACCGCAGTATCAATTTGCTGTATACCATCTTTGGTGGGGCAGACAAGACTTCAGCTTCTGCAGGAAATGAGAAAATAGCATGAATCTACACCTCTTGAATGAAGGGCAAGGCGAACAGGAGAAGCAAACGGCAGTTATAAATATCTTCATACCAATTGCGCTCTCCTTTTCATCAATCTGCATAAGCTCATCAGCTTCTTCTGTTGTATCTGTTATGACAGGTGGTCCTCCAAAACTCATGTGGTTGTACTCCAGCAATGAAGACTTGTCAAATTCATAACCAGGCTCTGCATGTGTGTTTGCACATGAAAGTAGTCAGATAATCATCTTCTTACATGGAAAAAGAAAACAACATTGGAAAGATCTATTGTGCTCAGAATTTTAACAAACTACAAGATCAGTCATGCTGAAAAGATTGGCTGTCTTGAGAAGAGAGGGCATTACCTCTTCTCATATTCATTCGCTTCTCAAAAAGCCGAACGGGGTCAGACCCTTCTAAACAAGCGGCATAGGCAATTGATCTGTTCAGCATACCAGCAAAGTTAGGCTCAAAGAATATACAACAATATCCTCATCCAACACAAGCTGCTAGTCTTGAACCAAAAGCGTCTTAAAGAAAGGCAAGAGTTCAAGAACATACTATCATTAAGTGCGTGTCATCAATTTTACTTTCCAGAAAAGCAAGAGAGCAGAAGAGGGATCATTAGACCTTAAGTTTTCTTAAATTCTATTGATGGATGTAAAACTGGCTGCAGCAAGTCTCACACATTTGGTTCAAGTTTTGCAAGAAACGAGCCAAAGTTAAAAGTATCCAGTCTCATGAATCCAATTCTGGCATCTTGATATCTCTGATTCCAACTCCATCGTTCATTTAGACTTGTAGTGCAAGAATGAGCTCTACTATGGTCGCCCATCCAATTCCATACTAGAATTGAATAACTGAGACTCAAAGTTTTGTCAAATCACGAGTCCCAAGGAATTGTACTTGCCAAATGCTAACACCTGTGTTCCTATCACAATGAAAACCAAAATCACCACAACCAAGACCAACTCCCTCATTGCTGCTATCTCCACCACCACGACGACCACCACCACCACCATTCCCTTACAAAACCCATCAAGTTCCAAGCAGTTCTGTACATGCAATTCCAAACGAAAATCTCTGAAGCTCCAACAAAGTTAAACACCTTGAACAATCATTCCCCACGCGGTTCTTCAATTCCATCCACAACACAGGATACCATAAAAAAAAAACCAGAGAAATTTCAACCAAAAAGAAAAAAAAGAAGAAAAGAAAAACAGAGACTGCATACAAAGCGAGCTCACGGGCAGCTCTGGGGCTGCAGAACCGGCCGCTCTTATCGATCTTCGGCAACATTTCTTTCGCCGGCGCGACTGAGCCCCTCGACCTCTCCACCGCCTCCTCCACCGCCAAAACGGACGTCCGGAGGGAGGCCTGCGAGCAGAGCACCACCGAAGGCCGTTCCTTTGGAGCGCCCCATTTGACGGATGAGTTCAAAGGCCGAGACTTTACGCGAAACGCAGACGGAGAAGGAGGCGAGGCGAGGCCGGGGCCCGACTCGAGCAAATGGGTCCTCGAATAGGGCGCCGTCGATGAAGCGGAATAGCTAAGGACGGAGGAGGTTCCCTCCATTTTCCGGCAACCGCTAAGTTCGCAGGCTCGGTCGCAGCACCGGGAAGAGGGCTCTGTCCGGAGCTCCTCGTATCATATCTTCTTCTTCTTCTATCTTTTTCGAACCAAAAACGACGTAATGATGTCAGCAAAACGACGTCGCTCGTGCCATCCGCTATTCAAAAACGACGTCGTCTGGTGGAGCAAGCGCTGCTTCCAAAATCTGTCTCCCCCTCCCCTTCTCGCTCTCGCCCTGTCTACTCTCCACCGTCCCTCCGGAGCCGTGCCGCCGCTAACCATCTCCGGCTCTTCATCGATTAGGCCGGACGACACAACCGCCGCCGCCGCCACCGCCACGTCGTTTGCCTAGAATTTCGTTCGGGAGAACATGAAAGCCGCGAAACCTCGCGCCTTCCTGGCATTGTTGTCGCTCTGCGTCCTCTCCATCGCCGGATCGGCTTCCTCGTCTATCCCTAGAGATCCCTTCGTCGGGATTGCTCCCGAAGGTCCGTGGATCCTTTCGATCGTCGACCGCTTTCGGTTTTTCCGGGAGGCGCGACCGGCCGGCCCTTTTTTTTTTTTTTTTTTAGCGCGTGCTTTTTTGGATGATTCGAGTTGAGCTCGTTCTGCGTTTTTCCAGATTTGAAGTATTACAAGTCGTCGGATGTGATCAAGTGCAAGGACGGATCGAAGAAGTTCGCCAGAGCTCAGCTCAACGACGACTTCTGCGATTGCCCCGACGGAACCGACGAACCTGGTCTGTTTCCGCCAATGTCTGGTGATTTTGTTTGCTTCTTGGCAATTGGCTTGTGATTGCCTGTTTTTAAATCTGTGAACTTGAACCAGGAATTGCTCTTCTTTATATGTGTTTTAATGGTAAAACCTTACCTACAACTAATCAGTAATGTGTTGGAGAACATGTGATGTCCTAGAACTGTACATGGTTTCTATGATCTATTGATCATCATTGAAGCTATGCAATAGTCCTTTTACTCTTTTTTGCTCAAGTTATTGAACTGGCATGCTTTCTAATGTGCTAACTTTAGTTTTTTGTGGAAGCTTTTAATAGTAGTTACTTCTTCTTCTGCTTTTTAAAAAAAATAAAAAATAACCGAAGACATATTGCCTTGTGGATTTCAGGAACATCAGCATGCCCGGGTGCAAAATTTTACTGCAGAAATGCAGGACATAGTCCTGTGTTCCTTTATTCTTCTAGAGTGAATGATGGTATTTGCGGTAAGTAGTCAGGTGAAATTCTACTCTGTTCCATAGTTTGTCTCTGCCATTTCATCTTCGACTAAATATGCATGCCTTCTTCAAGTCAGACTTTTATGTTGTAAAATAATCGTTCCAGTTTGCCCCAAAGTACAATAAAAATGATCCTCATCTGATTTTGCCGTCTACTGGCATATAAAAGTCATAGCTGGTTGATTCTGTTATTTTTATTTATTTTCTTGAATTGGTTAAATAAAAAAACACACTCCTTTGAAAGTTGAACCTGCCGTGGTATGCAGACTGTTGCGATGGGAGCGACGAGTATGATGGCAAAGTAAATTGCTCAAATACATGTTGGGAAGCAGGGAAAGTTGCTAGAGATAAGTTGAGGAACAAGATTGCAACATACAAAGAGGGCGTCACCCTACGTAAACAGGAAGTTGAACAAGCAAAGTTGGCTCTTGTAAAGGATGAAGAAGAGCTGACGAAGCTTAAAATTGAGGAGAAAGTACTGAAAGGGCTTGTACAACAGCTTAAAGGTGTGGATTAAACTTGTGATCATCCTTTATTCTCCTCCTCTATGGCGTATGGATTCGGTTCTTTGATACCTTCTGTCGTCATATTCATTCGAGACCAAGAGTTATAAAATTTTCCTTGGACCACTTATTCATAGATCTAGCCTGCATTTGTAAATTTCCATTAGATGATTCTGTTCTGATGCCTAAATTACTATCCATAAGAACTTTGATTGCATCCTAAATAATACTAGTGCGTATTAGGCTTCCACTTTTTCATCTATATGAGTTCACTTGTCTCTGCTGTCCAATGAAATTCAACTATGTCATAGAGGAGTAATTTTGTGAACTCACTGAAATATATAAAATTTGTTTTGGTTTTGCTCACTACGAATGCAGAGCGTAAAGAACAAATAGAGAAGGCAGAGGAACAAGAACGCTTGCAGAAAGAAAAAGAAGAGAAGGAGAAGAAAGAAGCTGAGGAGAAAGCTGAGAAGGAGAAAATAAAAACTGAGGAGGAAGCTAAACAGGAGAAAAAGGAGAGGGAGATAAAAGCTGAAATTGAGGACATAGGCGTAGCTGACATGGACCACGAGAAAATTGGGCTAGTAGAGGATACACCTTCTGATCAGGTCAAATGACGTTCATCCTAATCATTTTCGCAATTTAGAATGTTTTGTAGATTGTACTTGATAGTGACATCCCCATGGGAAAAGATTTAGATTTTTGTTGTTCTGATATCTATGTTTCAGTTACTAAAATTTCTTGTATCTGACATGTAAATGTTGTAGTGCTGGTTTGGCTTTTTCACTGAAATAGCTTCTTTCACAGTTGAATTTATTTATTTATTTATTTACTTTTGCATTGGCTGAATATGTGATTGAGCATCATTTAAGCATGTCAAAGCTTGAAAGAGAAGTGAGGATACTATTGATAAAGCCGGGCGAGCGTGCAAGGTTTACACAGTTGGATGAAGACTGTCTTTATTAATGGAGAAGGGCAAAGATATGGACTTGCTTTAAATTATATCCCCTGTGATCGTGCAGTTTCCCTGCGAATTTTCCCACTAAGAAATTGCAATTACAACTTTCTTGCTACTTTCATTGTGAAGTGCATTTCTTAGCCAACATACTTCAGACTTAGTCTTAGTCTTTTATTTGCAAGATATCAATGGAGTAGTTTGATATTCCAAGAAACAATATTTACCGACACTCTGAGTGCATTGTTCAGTCTAGACAGTCACCTAATATTCTAGCGATGGATGTAGATTTGATTCTAGATCGTTGCTATTATCATGCACGTACCACTTATGAAGCCACAAGTTCTGTGCATTGCATTTTTTCAAATTTGTCGGGTGCTTGTTTTGCTGACTGTGATTGACTTCCCTTACATTAAGATTTGTTATTTTTGACATCTGTTCATTCTATAGAATGTGGAGGATGACTTTGAAGCTTTGAAAGAGATTGAAAATGGCGATAATGCAGTAAGCCAGGGACAACAGGCTAATGGGGTGGACCAGGTAAATGAATACGTCCAGCAAGAAAATATCCAATGAATTTAGAGTTTTGTCACTTTGGTCCTTTGTCTGTTTTGTCACTTTGGTCCTTTGTCTGTTTTATACAGCATGTTGTGGAAGACAAAGATGAATCTGTTTCCCAAGTAAGCCAAAAAGAATCTGAAATTGCAGCTGAAGATGTGTCGCGCGCTGATCAAATGACAGCAAGTGTATGTTTCTTTAGTCTTTGGTTGCGCTGACTGGAAGTTAGAGGAACATCTTTTGTCATTAATACTGGATGAGGCTTTTTATGCATGTATCTTGAATATATATGTATTTAGATTGTTCTGTTGAACAGAATATATGTACTTTATAGTATTTGCTGTGCCTTAATGATTACTCATGACACAAATGCTCATAATCATGACGAAACGAAGTTCCAGAGTAAGAACCCCTTCCCTATTGTGTTCACATTTGCTATTTTCCTGACTGTTTGAACATGGTGTGTATGAATGAGTGAAGTGTGTTTTAAGTAAAAAGTTTTTATGCCATGTTTGTCATATGTATACATCTCTCTTATCACTTGCAATCTACTCTCTCTTATCTATAAAGTGAGCAAAATACTTTTGTTTGCCTTGCTGAAGCCAAGCCTTTCTTTGTTGCTGTTAATAAGAAAAAGCATGCATCAGAATATTATGTAATACATCCCAAGTTTTATGTTATCCATTAGGGATAATGACACAAATGGTCCATGAACTTTGACCCGATGTGCAATATGGTCTCTGAACTTTAAATTTATTCAATGGGGCCTCTGCACTTTAGCCCAACGTCTACTGTCATCCCTGAACTTTATATTTGTGTACCCAAAGTCCAGAAACTACATTGAACAAATTGAAAGTTCAGGGATGACATTACACATTGGGCCAAAGTTCAGGGATCCCATCGAACAAATTTAAAATTCAGGGACCACATTGTGCATTGAGCCAAAGTTCAGGGACCCTTTGTGTCATTTACCCTATCCATTATTCAATCATTGTTGATTGATTGAAGGTTCTGGCAACCATCATTTTGCAGCATTGTGCTGCACAGACAATTAGACATACTGTGGTATGAAGAAATAATACGTCTTTATGACCCAACTCAAGTTCTAATCTGGATTCTGTGGATGTATAATTCAACGTGTCTGCTGGAAAGTAAGATTTTGTTCATCGAAACTTTTTCTGCTATCTTTTTAAACAAATACTTTCCCATGTGCAAAGTCTTCATGGGCTGCTAAACCAGTAGTGTTCTTAATATTCTCAAGCACTGTATTTTAATGAATAAAGTTCTCATTTTCCTCTGACTTGGCATTGCCAGTATATCTGTGGCAGCGATCTTTTGCTTTCTTCTTTCCTTTGGCATCTTTTATTCGCCTTATATCTAATGGAAAACATCATTTTCTCCGCATGGCTTCTGCAGGGTAAAGATTTATCTGAGGATACAGAAGCACTTTCAAAGGAAGAGTTGGGCCGGCTTGTTGCTTCTCGTTGGACGGGAGAGAAGACTGAGAAGGAAGATACAGACGGCATCATAGAAGATGATGAAGGAGAAGGCCATGAAGAGATGTCAAAAGATGCACATGATGAAGATGATGACGAATATGCTTCTGAAGCCGATGATGATGACCAGAGATATGAGGAGGATGATATAGAAGATGATGTAGATGAGGATGTGCCTGTGGAAGATCATTATGATACTAGTTCATCTCACGAGTCTCAATCAGATGATGAACTAGACTTGTCAGGTCTGCCTCGTGCAAGCCAATGGTGACTCTTATTTTGCTCTCCAAGTTATACTGGTTAATAAATCCTTGAAAATTTCAGATACAACCACTCATACTAGTCCATCTTGGTTGGAGAAGATACAGCAAACGGTTCGAAGCATACTTCAGGCTGTCAATCTTTTCCAGACTCCAGTGGACAAATCTGGTAACTTTCAAGTTTAATGTCCCATAACAGGCTTAACAGTTGATAAGCTGTATTAAATTGCCATCCTCTCTATTTCAGAGGCTGCTCGTGTACGCAAGGAGTATGATGAGTCCAGTGCCAAGTTGTCTAAAATAGAATCGAGAATATCGAAGTTATCAGATAAGTTGAAGTATGATTTTGGTGAGTATGACACAGTTGTTTTTCCCTCAGCACGAGAAACTTCCCCATTGACCGGGCTTTCATTGATGAACTTGGTAATATTGTTGCAGGGAAAGATAAGGAGTTCTATTCCTTCTATGGACGTTGTTTTGAGAGTAAACAAAATAAGTAAGGAATATTTTCCTTTTCTTTTTGCCATTTGCCTTGACTTGGTGTTACCCCTCGAAGTTGTTGTGATTTAATTCAAATATATGCTCATGTCATTGGCTTTACCTTTCAGGTATGTTTACAAAGTCTGCCCCTATAAACAAGCTACACAGGAGGAGGGCCACTCCACAACTCAACTGGGGTATGAATTTAATGACCATGGAATTGTGAAGCATGAATTATACTGTGTAGTTGTGATCCCTGGTGACAGCTTTCTTTTGTTAATAATTGTGGGATGCATTTTTTAAAGCTTCTGAAATCTAAAAATTTCTGGCCATGTTGATTATTCCCCTCTGTTTATGTGACTTCCATTTTAGAAGATTGATGTCCATTCCACGAAACTTGCTTATATCAGTCATTACAATTATCGATCCTTGTTTGCATGTAGGCAGTGGGACAAATTTGATGATGCATATCGGGTCATGATTTTCTCAAATGGCGACAGATGCTGGAATGGTCCTGATAGAAGTTTAAAGGTTCTGATTTGCACTCTTCTGAAGCGTCCATGATTCTGTAGCTACAGTTTGTTCTCTGTGGTCTTTCTGATCTTTTATTGAATTAGCATCTGGAGCATTTGCCTCATTATACTTTTGCAAATGTTTTCGGGACGTCAGGACAATGAGTTTTTAATTGACATCATGGCTTGAACAGCTCCATTAGATGCCGGTAGATTATATGGTAAAGTTGAAATTGCAATCTGAGCAGCTGGTGCTTGTTTCCAAATAAAATGTTTCTCAGACAAATCAAAATTAGTTTAAGTTATGCCTGTTTTAGGTTGGACTAGTTTCAAGTGCGTTTCTTACAGAAAGTTTCTGTGCATTTGGATTCTAATATTTAAAGCTTTTGCTTGCAGGTACGACTACGATGTGGGTTGAAAAATGAGGTTACTGAGGTAGACGAACCAAGTCGCTGCGAGTAAGAATCTCTCTCTCTCAGCCCACACACCCCCCTCCCCCTCCCTCTTCCTCTTTTCTTCCTTCTCTCTCTGACACTTTTGTGCGTGCAGATATGCAGCATTACTATCTACTCCTGCTCTTTGTTTGGAAGATAAACTAAATGTATGTGTTAGGTTGCTCCTCATAAATTCTCGTGTTATGGCTTCTGCTGGTTTCATGGCAATAATCTCTTATTGTGAAATATGACAGGAGCTAGAACACAAGTTGGAACTTATGGAGAATGAACAACCACGACCTCATGATGAACTTTAAACAGGATTTTGATCGTTATGATCATCAGCTCACCAACTTGACTGGTCAATCATATTGATTTCAAGAGGCTTATTTGTTCAACTGCTAAGCATGAAGAGGCTAAACCACAGCCCTTATGGTTAGACAGGAGGCTCGATCAAATTCGAAATTACTGCATTTTTCTGCCTGGGGCCAACGTTTTTGCGCTTAGGTCTCTAACCACAGGTAGAGCCTCCTTGATGCCATTCATTGTATAATGACAGTATCAACATTAGTCTCTGCTATTAACTATTGCAAGGAATAGGTCTTCGCTACTAAATGGAATTTGTGCTCACGTTCTTATTTCCCATTTAAGAAGAGCTAAGACACTTTAGGAGGCCATGACCATGTTGCCAGGCTGTTCAGTTATTACCACGCGGGTCATCTCTTGTTGGTCGTAGCTTACCGAGGGTCATCCTTTTGCTGATGGGAACGTGGGTTTTTGTGCTGTGCGGTGATGTAGTTCTGATTTTGATTTTAAACCGTTATGCTTTGGAAAAGTTTCCTCTTTTTGTTGGAACCAGACGTTGAATAGACGACCACACGGACCTGTTTTCAAGCGAAATGGCTCCCTACTGGATTTTTTTACTTGAGTATTGCAGCTACACCGAAGGTCATTTCTTGGGTCTTGGAAAAGGATGACAAGATGTATTCGTTTAATGAGGGATGTGGAACTGGCAAGCCGCTCTTGTGCTTTGAGCCTTGAAATGCTGTGCTTCGCTTAAATTCCTCCCTTCCCGCCTCCCATAGTTTTTCTCGCTCGGCAGGACCGCTGGATCCCCTCTGGCTATATAGCCCAATGAGACAAAAAAAGAAGCATTTCAAGCCCATAGATAAGCGAAAAGCGGTCCTCTCTGTTCGAGTGGGATAATTTGTCATCGTTAAGCATGTGCTGAGGATATTCCTTTCACGCCAATTGAAACGGCAGGGTCAGCTCGCTGATTTGATAAGACGTGGTCCTAGGTGCCCCCGAGGACAACCTGGAAATGATTCCATGCGTACGATGCACTCGTTCCAACCATGCCAAACAAGTGTTCTCCCCCCAAGAGAACCAAGAAGACACCCTAAGAACACCACTCGGAAGCTTCTTTGGTGAACAGGGCGTCGACGGGATTATTTGAGCATATTCGCACCGTCAGAAACCATGCGATGGAGTGCTTTTCGAAGTTCTCGCAAACACCAATAAGTGGGTCGCCGTAGTTTTAGTCGCCATCTTCTTTACTCTCGTCTTATTAAAGAGCATCTCAAGTCACTCATTACAAATTTAATAAGCGACATATAGACTTCTAAAGCAGCGGCTTATCAAACACTCGTTATCGTAATTTAAAATGAAAAAAAAAAAAAAATAGGGAAATATCGAAGACCGACGACGGTATCGCCCAACAAGAGACCCACCAAACCGGCCAAGCAAGGGTGCGCGCGCGCCAGAGGAAAGCATCTAATTCGAAGTGGCATGCTCCCCACGCTGTCTTCTTTGCCTTTTTGCGACGTTCGTTAGTCGTTAAAACCTATTTTTACGCGAACCCCTCCTCCGTCTGTTTCCTTAAACCGACAGATCGACCAAAAAATGGCTGCACCTTTCCGTTCTCTCTCTCTCTCTTTCTCTCTCTACTTGCAACTTCCTCCTGATCGGCCGGGAGTACCGACCGGAGCTGTCCCCGACTTGAGAATGGAAGGCGCGGCGTCGGCGATGGGGATCGAGAGGAGGCCGAAGACGAAGATCGTCTGCACCCTCGGGCCGGCGTCGAGGTCCGTGCCCGTGATCGAGAAGCTGCTGAGGGCCGGCATGAACGTCGCGCGCTTCAACTTCTCCCACGGGTCCCACGCCTACCACCAGGAGACGCTCGACAACCTCCGCCAGGGCATGGAGAGCACCGGCATCCTCTGCGCCGTCATGCTCGACACCAAGGTGCGCTCCCTCCCTCGCCGTAGATATTATTACAAGAGAGAAATCTCCGGCGACTAGCTTGTTTTGGCGAGGAACGACGGCGATGGCTGACTATACGGCGCGACATCGTCATCTCCGATTCTGATCATCGGTCGAATAATCTGCCGTGCGTGTTGATCGACAAGCGTCGTCTTGTCTTGGGGAATTCCGGCTTTCGGATATCGCGGCGCTTTCTGTTTGGACGTGGGTTTGTTTAGTTGTGTCCTACCTGTTGCCGATTGCTGGGAGGACGCCGTGATTTTTGTCGTTTGGCCTGGCCTGCTCCCTGTCGAGTGTCTCTGCTGACTTGGGTTTTTATATGAAGTCACGTTCTTGTCTGTGTTTGGAAGGGAGTGTTGGTCTTTCCTGCAAACCTCAGATTTCGACGGGTTTTGTCTTGTCCGGAGTGGCCCCCTCACCCCAATATTTGTTTGTTTGTTTGTTTTTGGCTCAAGCATCCGTATGTTTGTTCTGTTTCTATTGCGTCCTGGTGTGAAAAAATTGACATACTACTAGAAAGAAAAGAAAGGAAAAAAAAAAAAAAATCAGAGAAAACGACGTGCTTACATGAACTTCTTGGGCTATGCATGGAAAATTAAAGCGGCGACGGTGTACATGCTACCTACTGGATGGTGTCTAGAAACTAAGTCTTGATGCCTCTGCTGGTCTGGAAGAACTGTGGAAAGTAGCACGGTGGGTCGGCTGTTTCATGTCATAGTAAGAGTTGGGGCTCGCAATGGTGTTCTAAAGGAAGTGATCTTCTGGAAAAAGATGTCGAGAGCGAATTCCTGGATCAGCTTGTCACGAAGTTGTAGAATTATACAGTCATATGACAAGGCAGGTGTTGGAAAAATTGCAGGCAGCCTGGGGGTTCAACAGGAATAGTCACGCGAGCATTAATACTGTCTTACAGCACAGCTTCGATTGTCTTCTAGAATACATTGATTTCAACGACATTCAAGTCAATAATCGAAATTGAAATTCTGCCTGTAATCAAATTTTTTCAAAGCAATTCTTATGGAACCACTAGGCTGTTGTCTAAATTAGCAGAAAAATTTAAAAGTTTACCTAAAATGCCATTCTCCAGTTAAAAGCATCTTTTTGTAGTTGGATAACAGCATGTTCGGAACCTGAGTCGAGATTGCAATGATAACCGTATGCTTCTTTCAGCATTAGTCAAGTCCAGTTAGCATAATGACAGGCCTTGCTTTAAATCTAGTTCATTTATTCATCACACAGGCAATCTTGAGATCAATCTCTTATTCTTAAATTCAGATATTTAATAGGATTCCTCATCATTAAATTTACATGCAACAGGGTCCCGAAATTCGAACTGGCTTTTTGAAGGATGGTAAACCCATCCAGATAAAACAGGGCCAGGAGATTACTATATCTACAGACTACAGCATAAAGGGCGATGAGACCATGATATGCATGAGCTACAAGAAATTGGCTGAGGATGTGAAGCCAGGAAGTGTGATCCTCTGTGCCGATGGAACAATCACCTTCACAGTATTATCTTGTGACACAGAAGCCGGATTGGTTCACTGTCGCTGCGAGAATAGTGCAGTTCTTGGCGAGAGGAAGAATGTCAATCTTCCTGGTGTCATAGTGGACCTTCCAACCTTGACAGATAAAGACAAGGAAGATATATTAGAGTGGGGAGTGCCCAATAAAATCGACATGATTGCTCTTTCATTTGTCCGAAAAGGTTCGGATCTTGTGGAGGTTCGCAATCTGCTTGGGAAGCATGCCAAGAACATCATTCTTATGTCAAAGGTATGTCAGGAGACATTTATGCTTAAGTGTAATTCGCTTGGGTTCCAAGCTACTTACCACGAGTTGGAGGAATAGGTCAAAATGCCTAAAAATCTATTTAATCTTAAATCAGGTGTCAATGAATGTTAGGGTGGATTTTTCAGATCGCATTTGATTGCAGTCTGGTCATTTCTCATAAGTAGTGTATTATTGAACAAGTTGCAAGATGTTTGCTTTTTAAGGTAATTCGTTCCCGTTCTTCCTGGAATATTTTGATGAAATAATTTTCCTGTTTTTATTATTGTCAGGTTGAAAATCAAGAAGGGGTGGCAAATTTTGACGACATACTTGCCAACACGGATGCATTTATGGTGGCACGAGGTGACCTCGGAATGGAAATTCCTATTGAAAAGATCTTTCTTGCGCAGAAAGCAATGATCTACAAGTGTAACATCCAAGGCAAACCAGTGGTTACTGCAACACAAATGTTGGAATCAATGATCAAGTCCCCTCGTCCAACAAGGGCCGAAGCTACCGATGTTGCTAATGCTGTTCTCGACGGTACTGACTGCGTGATGCTTAGTGGTGAAACTGCTGCTGGAGCTTATCCAGAGCTCACAGTTAAAACCATGGCCAAAATATGCATGGAAGCAGAAAGCACACTTGATTATGGAGATGTCTTTAAGAGGATAATGAAACACTCACCTGTGCCCATGAGCCCATTAGAGAGTCTTGCTTCTTCTGCTGTTAGAACTGCAAACTCTGCAAAGGCAGCTCTGATACTGGTCCTGACAAGAGGTGGAAGCACTGCCAAGATGGTGGCCAAGTACAGGCCAGGCATGCCAATTCTGTCTGTGGTTGTCCCGGAGATTAAGACAGACAACTTTGAGTGGTCATGCAGTGATGAAGGTCCAGCTAGGCATAGTCTTATTTTCTGTGGATTAGTTCCACTTTTATGTGCAGCATCTGCTCGAGCTTCCAATGAAGAGACAACAGAAGAAGCTCTAGAGTTTGCACTCGAGTATGGCAAATCCAATGGACTCTGCAAAAATGGAGACTCTGTTGTGGCTCTGCATCGTATCGGAACTGCTTCAGTAATTAAAATCTTGACTGTGAAGTAATTGCCCCGCCATCTAACTTCCTAGTTACCCTCTTTTTGTAGGAGATTGGTTTTGCAATCTCGGATCAATTTTTGAATGAAAGGATGTTTTAATGACAGCAGAAGATACTGCTAATGTTATATCTCCAGCTGGGGAGAACATTTGGGTACTCTAATTTTTCAGTGTGGTGGCTTTTTTATGGTATTTTTGCATATCGAACTTATTGGGAAGCAATTTTCTTACCAAGGCATAACTGGAAACTAGTAAATCACTGGTTGTAGTTTTACTGCTTAAGATTGGATAGGAACTATTCCTTAAAAGGCTGTAAGGAGTATAGCGGGAGTCTTTCTTACAAAGTTGTGCGGAAGGGAAATTGGTGGGGAGGGAGGATCTGCTTTGAGGTAATTCTAGTCATTCATGATCTGAAATAGCAGAAGCAATGAGACTACTACATCATCGACTTGAGCGCTGATCTGTCTACATTCAAAGAGAGATATCTTAATTATGGGACCACTTTGGAGCAGTTGAAGTTTTGTACAGGGAGGACTTCGAGAAAATCAGTTGGGGTTCGAGGGCGATTGCAGCAGAATCATCATGCCTGCTGCTGGTCGAGAATCATCAGGAATGACTTGGAAAATAGAAAGCTATTGAAAGGTGCAAATGGGACTCGTCTCTGGGGTAAAAGTACTCGCATGATCATTTGGGCTTTTCGATCAATTTGAATTAGATTGGTGTTAGAAAAATGTCAGATTCTTATTCGGATGTCCACCCAGTTAAATTTCCATGGAAAAGCAGGTAAAATTGACACGGCACGATGGCACATATATAGTGCCATATTTTGCGGAAGATCGATAGTGATTGCAAGGGTATGATTATCTCAAACGTATAGCGACCCTTTGAAGATTTCAAAAGTATAATGACATGTTTTGTAGATCCATCTTAACATTGGACGACAAAATATTGCAATTCCCTGTGAAAAGTCTATAATTTGGCGCAAAATTCCTCGGGGTTGAATTCTATCTAATACATGAGCTTGCCGTTCCGTCGTCTCTTTGGAGGATTATATTCATTTGTGCCTCAAACTTCCTTAGTCTCCGTAAAGTAGTTGCTCAGATCCTAAATAAAACACTTTCGAATGAATTGCACAAATCATTACTAAATGACTTAAGTAACTCCTATGCATAGAAAAATTAAAAAGTCCATAGCTAAAAGCAACTTGCAACTTCAACTCAGATAGATTCGTCAATAAGATAGTCTCCACGTGCCACCCGGCGTGAGACTGAAGCAGCAGACCAGAGAAAGGAGCAACCCGTCTCAATCAAACCCTTCTTTACCGCAAAAATGTCATCACAATGAGTCAGGCTTGATCCGGTGCGTTGGTGGTATCACCTCCAAAATAATATTGTAGTGCCCCAGATTTATAAAGGCAGGCCTGCTTTAAAATCGTCAACTACAAGACACTGACATCTTTGTCCCCTTTGCAATTTCGTGGAAAGAGTCCCAGGAACCTTAAGCAATGAATGATGGAGTCGTGTCTACTCCACTCCCACGAGCTCCATGGTTCACGTGGCTTCCAACCCACAAACGTTCACCCACCTATTTACACTATCAATAAAGATGTCCCAAAAGCCAGAAAATTCAGCAGTAACAGCAGTTGTAGCAGTACAAAGTTGAAAGGGAAAAGAAAAAGGCGTGATGCCAAGGCAATTTAACAAGGCTCATGGATGTACATACGTGCAAAGGTAGAAGAGGGAAAAGAAGTAACCACAATCTGCTAGTTACGAATCTGAATTCGTAATGCGAGAAACTATGTACACTAGCAAGTAGCGACTGCAAGAACTTCGGGCAATATACAGCATAGACTAACCACAAAACCCAAAAACTCGAAAAAGTATGCTCGGATCTCATCTGTTTGTTAAGAACTTTGCGCTCAATTTTCATCCGTTTGTGAAGAGCTTTCATGGCCATTTGCCTGCGATGCTGATGAGGACGTTGGAGAATTCCCTCCACCGGATTGAGATCCTGACGACGAAAAGAAGCCACTGAATGGCCATGGAAAGGCGAACCTCCTGTTATTTCCGTTTCTTTCATCGCCATTTCCATCTTCACCACTTTCATGACTATTTTCGCTCTCCCTCTCCCTCTGCCTTATGTTGTTGCCATTTCTAGACCCATCAGAATCGAGCTTGGACTCATCAGCAGGCAACTGAAATCGGCAAACGGGACAAGAGCTATGAAGTTCTAACCAAGGCAATATGCACCCACTATGGAACTTATGCTTACAAGGCATTTCCTTTGCTTCCGCTCCAATCTCAAAGTCATCCAAACAAACAGAGCATTGTAAGTTCTCCTTAATTGTTACAGTGGGCATTGATTCCACTGCCTCTTTCTGTGCCGGTGGAGTCCCGTACCTGTTGGGATCATTTTCTGCCAGATGCTGCAATAACATATCTAAACCAGGGCCTGCGAAATAATCACCAAGTGAACCAGTGGTGTTCTCATTCCGCGTTGAATCATAGGATGAACCCTGAACGATGATAGTTTGATTGAAAGGATTAATAAAGATTACCCGCTCTTGTTCCCTATCCCTATCTCTATTTCTGTCGCTCTCTCCATCTTCTATGTCTACATCTCGATTTCGGTTTGCATCGTCAGATTCCGCAGCGATTCCAGCTCTAATGCCTTGCAACAATTGCAGAATAGTAGCAGAGCTTCGCCTCCTCCTCCGAATTATGGATTCAATTTCTCGGTCCAATTCAGTTTCCCCTTCAAGACGCGATTCACCATCTTCGTTATCATCATCCTCGTCATCAAACTCCAAACTTCTTGATATTCGGCGGCGATGGGAATGGCCCATCATGCCAAGCAAGATCGGGGCCCAAAGAGAGAATGTTCGATCTGATCCCAAATCAGAATCATGTCCCTGACTGTCCCCTATACCAGCCTCCATTTCCTCAACGAAACCACTCTCGCAAATCGGGCATTTAATCTCAAACTCCATGATGGGGTTTACCGTCCGAGAGCACATATAGCACCAATATCTTGTTGCCGTTGGTTCTTCCATTTTCTTTTTCACAACTTCCCTCCTTCAGAGGCTTTCTTTCTGCGACATTTTACAACCGGGGAAATGAACACAGACCGTCCGGAAATTGAAGAAAATGGGGGAAAACGAAAAAAACAGAGTAACAAAATAGATCTAGCACGTTAAGGTGCCAAATCAAAATCCCTTACTTTCCCAAAAATGTTTTCTCACCAAATTCAACCACCCAGAAGAAAGAAAGCCAATATTCAGTTAAAACAATCACAAATCAAAATCAGCAGGAGCATATGATGATCATCTAAGAAATAAAAACAAGGAACATTTTACATCTACCTTCAGGAAAAAGAAAAAAAAAAAAAAAAGGAGCAACAAACATAGATGAAGGATCTTCCCAAAAAGATTACAAAATCATAAAGCTCTTGGCTTACCAACAGAGAGATGAAACAAAGAGCACAAAGAAACTTCAAACCCCAGCTCCAGAAATTCCCACCAGCACAAACTCAAGACCAACGCATAAATCGCGAGACTCGTCTGTTCTAGAAGTAATCCTGTGTCATACCGCTAGCCTTGAGGGCAAAATGGGTAGGTGAGAGCCCCTGCAATAGAATCAGAAGAATCTGGAAGCCTCATAAACAGAGAGTCACAAATACCAACCACAGAATGATATTAATGGCAAGAAAAATAAGGAGAAGTGGAAGAGGCGATTTGACCCGCAACCTTAAATATTCAAAAACTACCTGCTAGGCTGCTATTATCATTATTATCTTTATTTTGGGGGGCATATAACATCATGCGGAAAACAGAACGTTACTGGGTATCCCTAGAGAAAAAGTCTATTTCGAGTCAAGAACGAAAGAGAAGGAAAATGAACAGCACCCAGAATTTCTGCCGGAGAATCTGCGGATTTTTCAGTTGCGACCAAAGCTCCAATGGCGAAGAAGCCAACGATAGCGAAACGCTTCAGACAAACACCGATGGCCCGAGATTCTCTCCCCCCTCTCACCATACAGGAGGACCCATTTCTCTCTCCTCCCTCTCTCTCCCCGTCCCTATCTCTCTCCTGCTTTTATGCATCCTGCACTCCATTTCCTCCCCTCTTTCACCTCCTCCCAATGAAAATCGCAATCGTACAAATTCATTATCGTGTCAAAGGCCGAGTCTTTCTTACGGGATCATAAGTCTCTCCTGCCGGGTCAAAACCAATTACGACTCTTTGCCCCAAAAGAACCAAACCCACTGCTTGGTGCATCGAAAGATCTGACCTTTAGCCTATAAATTAACATGGCGATTAGTGCTCAATCTTAAAGACTCACCTAAGTCCCAACAAAATCTCGACTTTCGAGTAACAGCAGAATTCGTACTAAACTAAGCACGCGAAAAAAAGAAAATTTTTAATACGGTATTCGAATGTAATCCGATTACTACGGAAACCGTCCGATCATGTATCTCGAAACCCATCATTGGTGTTGAATCATCAGCACAGTTTTCCCGACGCAACAACTGCCACCACCCCGTCGTCCGATTTTAAGGTCATTACTACATTAGTTTTCGCTGCGAGGAGTATATGACGTGGCAGGATCCGATCCGGTCGCCTCTGCTAATGGCGATTAAACTTTGTCGTTTTGGGACCGGGGCCGGGAATTTGCGCGGTCGTGCGACGAAAGCGACGGCCCTTCCGTCGACGTGGCGATTTCGAAGGCCCAGGGCGCGACACGTCAGCGCCGATGACGAACTTTCTGAGGGACTCTTTTTGTTTTTTATTTTTGGGTGTCCGGTGGGTGGATAAGCAAGCGTGGGGCCCGTCCCATTTCGAAACGCTCCCACGTCGAGTGTCGTTTTTGCCACCAGTGGACAAAAATTGTGTGCCTGTCCTTTTAGGGGAAAAAAAATGGAGAAAAAAACGAAAAAGTCCCGTCCACCATAAGGAAAAAACACCAACAGGAGTGAAGAATATGCCGTGGCCGAACTCGGTGAGTACTATCTTCTTTTTAATTTTTTTTTTGTCTCTAACTCATTAAGTACTATAAAATTGAATAATTTGGTCCCTTTTTGTTTTGTATTAAAGCAAATGATTAATATTATGAAAATCCTCCAATTGATATGTATGTGATAAGTTTACCTAAAATTAATTTTTTAATCACTTAAAACTCTAAATTAGAGCACATGTGATAAATTTACCCCCATCAGTTTCCATTAAATTTTATCATCAAATTATTAAGTTAGATAATACGTTGCAATTGATGAAAACTAATAAAGGGTAAATTTGTTATAGATATATCAGTTTAGGTTTTTGTTGGTCAAAAAATTAATTTTGCATAAATTTATCACATGTATATCAATTTGGATTTTTCTTGACATTAAACTTACCGCAAAAGTGAAAGATGTATTTTTTTGTTAAAATTTATAATATTATTTAAATTAAATTTGAAATAATTAAAAAAAAAACATATGGGAATCTTTTTAATAGCGTTTGCGTTGCAAAGAGTTTCAAGCATTTCGAATTCTTAAAAAAAGAAGCTAAAATGCATAAGGTGCGGAATTTTGATTAAGCAAAAATTGAGAGTGGATAGGGTTCATTTGACACTGGAGTAAATTAAAGCATAGTGATTTCACATGTTATAGGAAGATTAATTTGACAAGTATCCTTTTTCTTTATGATGTCAATGATGTTTTCTTTTGTAATATGATTTCGAGATATTTATCCATGACACTTGAAAGTATTCTTTCGACACCTTGTACATTAGGAAAAGAAAAAGAAGATATTTCTTTGAAGCAATTTATTGGTCATTTCCCATAAAAGATGAGCTTTTGTTCATAATTATTTAGTTTGGCTAATTACACGTTAAAAAAGATAAAGGGCTTTTTCATGAGTGGATGATTGTTCATTTTTTTTTAAAGAGTCATAACTATAAGTTATTTCCTATTTTAGGTTTTACATAAATGTGTAGAAGAGCGGCATATTGGTAAAGATATTTTTTGTATTCAAAATCCAAAGAGTGATTGGATTGAAATGAAAAATAAAGGATTTGAAATCCATCTTCTTATCCTATAAGGAATAAATACTAATTAAATTGAAAAAGATCGGGAGGGGCCTAAAATAGAATTAAATTTAAACCGAGAAACGTTAACTATGAGCAACAAATATATTCGAAGCATATAATTATATAAAGAAATCTATAGAGGATGTTGAAATGCACGCGTGAGTTATGTCAAGTAAAAACAAAAAAATCTCACATCGGAGAAATAATATTGCATGGTGAAATTAATGTATCATAATTTGCTTATAACTCATTAATTTAAGATCTGATTTTGAGTTCCTTCTTGGCAATTTCCTGGTTGAAGGTATTCGATTACTGCCGTGCTCTCCTAATTATCAAGATCTTTTTGGATTTCTTCACATCCGTATGATTTAGCAATGGTTTCATTACGATGGATAGAAGTAAATTACTAGCACTGTTGACAACTACTTTTGGAATTTCGACATAAACGACAGACAAGATAAGAGCAAGGTCGGCAGGTGCCATATGCGGTACAAATGATTCTCTTTTGTTGCTGGCTTCAATAAGAGAGAATCATTTTTCCGACCAATAAGGAATGTTTGGCGACCTTTCTCAAGCCTCCTGATTGCAGATGATCGTGGAGGGGATTCGTGATTTCAGGCACAATCATCATGTCAGGACATCACCCCGCCGCAAGGTTACAGCAAGACCAGACAACTTTTCGACAGCAATTCCGCGGAGAAGATTGATTTTGCATCCTAAGCTGCTCTCCAATAAAGGATGTGCAACTCTGGACAAAGATGTACTGAAATAAAGTCATTTATTCCGATGTCGTTTTGCCTGGACAGTGGTCCATAAACCTGGTCATTCAGTTTTGAGAGACACAAGACAATTGGAAAATATCCTCGGCGATTCGACGGGGCTCGGAGGAGCAAGCGATTCTGGACACAGGTTATTCAAGCAACCATACTTAGAACTATGTGTTGGTACTAGGCTTTGAGAATCGTACAACTTCCACCAGCATTAGCTTCTAAGATAACATCAAGACAATCCATCAAGCTTGTTCAAGGGCGAATTTGTTTCCGTCGACTGACCATGGACGACACAACCATTCATAATTGAGCTTAGTACAT
Organism: Eucalyptus tenuipes; assembly: GCA_014182365.1. NCBI lineage: Eukaryota > Viridiplantae > Streptophyta > Magnoliopsida > Myrtales > Myrtaceae > Eucalyptus > Eucalyptus tenuipes. The sequence goes on along the minus strand of CM024538.1, from coordinate 32,013,494 downwards.
CCACATACAAGGAAACCATGTCAGACTTGTGAAGGGGGGAAGAAATCTTCTCACGTCCAACTTTTAACACGCAACCTCGGCTGTAGTCGCATTTCATAGCCGTGACACATTACTGGACCCCGACTCAAGAACTAAGTAGCATCTTGCTGACCTGCATGAAACAAAATATTAAACTGAAGAAACTAATTCACCATGATTTTTTTAAGGTACATCTCAAGCCTGTAAGTTCTTCCTCGCAGTTCTAGATATAGAAAGAATTTTATGAACAAGAAGCGATAACTGATCTCTTTTAGGAAAATCAATGGTCATATTGAAGATGAGAAGTTACTGGATATGTAACAGCGAAAGGCACCTCCACTTCCAAGAAGTGCAGCCTATGAGAACAAAAAGCACAGGGCGCAATCAATCCTGAGTGTAACAAGTAAGCTTGTGAGGCATCCTGTTGCTGTACTTGGTCTTCCCAAGTCAACATAAACTCCAGAACTGCTCTTGCTCCAAAAGCAAATTCGTTGTGACCCCCAGAATTTCAGGATAGAAATGCACATCGAATCATCTTAAGTTGGAGTTCTATCCTCCATTTGGGAAGGAATTTGGCTGCAAATCAGTAATTAGGCCACTCTTTTGCACAGTGTGACTGCACCGAACGAGCCCAGAGACTGTCAAGATATGGGGGGATTGACAGCTGATAAACAAACTCTGAGCATGTTACGACTTGTTTAATGAGCTATCATTCCGGGGCATGTTGGTTAAACTTTCAACCTGTAAAAAAATCTTCATTTACAAAATATTCGAACAAATATGTACCTTTCAAAGTACCGAAACTAAAAATAAAATAATCATGGCTGAGTTACAATAATTTCCATCCTTCAAATGTGTAAACTGCGGTAAGAGATTACAACAGGAGGAATACTAGGTTCACAAAGATTACAAACACACAGGCATGCACATGTGCACCTGCACATACACAGTTAAAACACGACCTCAGGCTGACAATGCAGGTGGTTGACAATATGGCAAAAAAGCAGTCATTAAGACAATTACCCAAAAAATCCACATCTCAAACTACATCAAGCATACTGATCACTCCAGAACCAGAACTATGAAAAACCCATAGAGAGAGTTCAGTAACCAGAGATGTGTAGAGACATGATTTACAAGGGCATCTTACAGTTTCTGCTCCATTAGCAACAGTGCCAGTCACAAAATCTAATGAACATCCACAATATCATAGATAGAAAACGGCCCTTTATAAAAAAAAAAAAAAAGGTGCACAAAGAAACATTGACAATCCAGCACAACATGTCATCAAGAATCACAGATTAAGAGCATTCCAGTAGGATGGAAGATACATCATAGAGATTTCTAAGCATAAAAAGTTTTCCGAGCCAGCAAAATATTTCTTTAGGAAAGCAAGAAGTCATCAATAACTTCAACTTCATGCACAAACAGGCTTTGTCGATCCAGATGAAATGCAACAGACATCTCAGAAAAAAGCATCCAAGCAGAGAGAGTGCGCATGTGATAGAGAGATAAACAAACAACAAAGTTTGTTGAAAAACACTTCACCCCATGTGAGAATCCATTGTCTCGCCTATCTTCAAAAAGAGATGAAAAATAAGCAGGATCATAAATGGAGCCTCCTAAGACATCGTCAGAATCTGAGGATTGCCCAACTGCTGCAGGAACCACAGGACTTAGAAAGCTATTGCTTAAATCAAAATCTGGTTCTTGAGAAGCCATGCCTACTGAAGATGAAACCCCTAGCCTGTAAATCTGGATCCATATGAATGAGGATGATAGCCTTACAGAAAACCCAACAATTTGCATCGCCAGGGTAAGCCTCACTGAAAAGATTACAAACACGCCATAACTTTCAGATGAGATGTTCCTGCAAAAAAAGGGGGGGAAATTTTAGTCTGGGAGCGAATTGAATAAAAAGAAAAAGACATGAAGAATATCCACTTCCGCTAGATACAAAGTAGTGCATAAACACACTGTCCTGACACTTGCTACTCAAACAATGTCAAATATAAACGTGTCTAACATCAACATAAACGAGATAAAATAATCCAGTCCATATCTTCAGCAACCTATCAACATAAGCTATAAAACTGACTTTATCTACTGACTTTCCCTGCTCGTCACCAGTCAGAGTCTTTGACTTCCATTTTTGCTAAGAGAAAAGGATAGCACAATAGGAAGAGAGAAAAGATTAAGATGAATGATAAGGCCTACTGAGCATCGAAAAGGACATTATTAACACGTCAGTCAAACCAGATGCAAGCGCAAAGGATGTGTACAGCATTGCTCTAAAGCAATGTGGATGAGAAGCATGACGAGTAACTTCCACTTGTAAATAACGGACAAGCTATAAAATTTATTGTTAAACTTCCTCCGGTTTTGGTCAAGATGTATGTCGGCTTGTTCACAAGTTAGTCCATCTCATGGCACTAGTAAGAAGGTTCCGGTCAAGTCAAGAAAACTTTGAGACCCTATTCACGAAGCATAAGTAAGTTTCTAGGGCAGGAGTTTACTACTGGTAAGATCTACTATTGTCATATGGGATGATTCATAAACCAGAAGTTCACAGACAACTCAAGTGCTGGGAAATATAAGAGCCTTGCAAAATTGTATGTTGCAACGGCTATGCATTAAGTCTTAACAGTTTACAGACTGTTACCAAGAGATACATATTAAGCAACAGGTACAAGCACAAATTAGTCCCTTACAATTTATAGAGAACTCTTACCTCTGTAACATACTATGTTGCAGTAATAACCAAGTCAACCATCTCAGAGATTAGCAAACAAATCAGCAGTATCTTAAATAGACATGGCAATCAATCTGTTCATTTGCTGACGGAATTCATTAAAGCCTCAAAGGGAAGATTCGACTGAGAAGCAGAACGAGCGCACCGAAATTCCTACACTTTAAAAGGCCATAACATCCACTAAGGCTAGGAATTCGATCATTCTGACCGCTGCAACCAGTTATTATCCTAAACGGACGATATCATGTGAACAACCAATCCAAATCATCGTACGCACTCACCATATATCGTGAGTGAAAAGGATGAACCAGAAGACGTCAAGGAGGATGGCGCAGAAGAGGAGCACGGCGTAGGTCCGACCCAGGCTCTGGCTGCTACTCTCAATCGCCACAAGCGCGAAGAGCGCAATGGCCAAATTGATGAGCAACACTCCATTATACAATGCCCCCAGAGATCCGATAAGCGCGCAAGCAATCTACGAAGAAACACGCAGAGCAAGGATTTTCAAAAATCCCAACAAACGGGACGCGACAAGCGACGGCGAGGAGTCCCGTCAGGGAAAAAAAAAGAGAGGAAGCGATCGAAGATGCACAAACCCTAGGACCTAGGGGTTTTACCTGGACGTAGATGAGGACGACGGCGAAGCTCTGGAGCCTGTCGTAATCGCGAAGCCACTGCTGCACTCGAGCTCCCAGGGAGCAACAACGCGTCATATGCCCCGGCGGAATCCGCTCTCGGGCTTCACGGGCCGCGCCGTGATCGGTCCTCCGCCGCGAGCGCGCGAGCCACGGGCGACGTTCCTCCTCCCCGGCGAGGGACGGGAATCTCCGGACGGAGTGGGAGAGGAGGGGCAGACGGGGCAGACGGGGAACGGCGGCGCCACGGCGGGGCTGCGGCGCATGGAGGGGACTAGCGCGGGCGAGGGAGTGGGAAGGACGGCGGTTTCGAGCAATGCGGACAGAGCGATATTGAGAGAATCGGCGGCATGTCAGTGTTGCGAACTGATCGCGAATCTCGCCGGGGGAGGACTCCGAACGGGGAAGACGATTGGTCTAGTTTTCTCCTCTCCTTTTTTAGCTTTTTGCGGTTTCTTAAACGACCACCGTTTTTTTTTATTTTTTATTTTTTTTATTTGTTTTTCGTATCTTTTTTTAAAATATAAATACGGTTGATCTTGAAAATATTAGCTACTGCATGGGGGGGGCTAACCGTATTTAGTGTCTGTTTTTGGGGGAAAAAATAAGATAAAAAAAAAAAAAAGGAATGGATCCTTCCGGTGATAATATTGAAAAATCTAACCAAATTTGTTTGGTATTTTGAATTTGAAATTGCACGATCACCTTAATTACATCGAGTTAAAGTTTCTATACCGTGTTTTTAGACACTGATGATTCTTCAGTCACTTTCATGATAATTTCGTGCATGGTAAATAACACTTGTTCATTTTTGCTGCAATCTTATTATAATAATTTTGAAAGAGAAGATATATCGTGAATCACTAAAATTCTTTACAATGTGAATTCAAAGTGTTGATCTTTTTAGAGTTTAGGTTATTGCAGATTTTGTGGTAAGTTATCATAATTGGAAATAGTGAAACTCTTCGTGAAGAAGAGAGAGTAAACTCTTCGTGAAGAAGATAGAGAACTTTTCATTACACAGTTAAGCTCCAGAAGACTTAACCATGTGGTAAAGGATCAACTGAAATTGTCGGTCTTACTTTAATAACAAGTAAACGTTTTTACAGGAGGATAGCAAGTGAATGAATTACCAAATTGTCTAGTTGCAACTCACCTTCTTGACTAGAAGATGAATGCACATGCTGCCCATGAAAAGCGATCAAGATTTTGATATGTTCTTTAATGGGAATTAATTTTTCACAAAAGGAAAAATGAGAGATATATGGAGTACTCGATAATTGTTGCGAATTCAAAATTTTAAAATGTAAAAAATATCTAACTGCTTGCTTGATAATTATTTTTTTATTATCGTAAATTAAGATCTTTGTCAACTGACGAGAGTAAAAGGCAAGCGAACATAAAAAAAAACATTATCATTACGGTAATTACGGGGCAAATCGTCGATTGAGTTACGCTTCCCCGCGCTTCCGAACAGCCAACGGGGCCTTCAGGCCCTTCACAACCTTAAAAACATTTGCAAAGTTTAATGAATAACCAAAGTAAAACAAAGCTTCTTTTTTTTTTTTTTTTTTTTGTAAAAGGATTAATATAATTTATTTATTTATCTTTTCCTTTATTTTTTGAAAAAAAGGGAATTAAGGGTATTTTCGTCTTTTTCTTTATTTTTTCTTTTTTTTTTTAATGGGGATGAGCTGGACATGAGGGCCGCCCTCGCCTGCGTCGGGCGAGGGGGCCAGAAGCACGGACGCCGGCGAAAAAAGAAAAAAAAAAAAAAAAAAAAAGTTTTTAAAAGTAAAAAGGAGGCGGGAGTCAAATCCACGTGACGTTCATGTTTCGAGGTAAAGTTTGGGTTTTTTTTTTTTTTTTTAAAAGAGAAATTAATGGGGATGAGCTGGACATGCAGAAGCACAAAAAGGAAAGGGGGAGGCGGGAGTCTCCACGTGACGTTCATGAAGAGGAGGCCGGGCCGGTTGGCTTTTGACCGCCGGTTTGACCATTAGGTCCCATCATCGCGCCAACTTAGGTGGGCCCGCGTGGCGACCGACCCCTTTCGCGCCCGCCAACGAGAAGTGGCCACGTGGACACGACTCGCCCTTTTTGTCCGGATACTAAACGTTTCGTAAAGATTTAAACTAACGTAAAACGTCGAACTGTCTAATCGAGGATAATATTCTTGTATTTTTCTGGAATTTGAAAAAGGCCGACCTGTCAGCTTGAAAGTGTCCTGAGCAGTTCTGAATACGAGGCCCTTCGGTTTCAATTTTGTAAGCCCAGTTCAGAAAGCCCAACTATGAAGACTATATAGTTGATGGATTCTTGGACCGACGTACATCGCTCGGCCCTCTTATCCCTTTCTTTCCCAAGACCAATTTATATTGGATCCAGATTGATCTCGACATATGCATACATCGGTTGAATTTTCGACTCGTGCCCACGTAGGGAGAACACGTTCCTTTCAATATTAGTTGCACAGTTGGCTTGGTTTGAAATCTCCGTGCCCGCGTCATGCGAATCTTTTAACTACCTTCGTGTTTCGATTTGTTCGAGCCAAGGGCAAAGACATGAAGACGGGGCTACCTAGAGGACTGTGATATAAACTGCGAGTCCATGAACCAGTCAAGTTTAAAACTTTGATTTGCAAAAGCGAGAGCAATTTGCTTGTAATTACTGAAATTTAAACAAACAATCTCCAATTTCTAAATTGGAAATCCTCGACTTTGAATAATTTCGGTACTTTCAGTTGCTTACCTCTTCACATGTCAGTATGTCACCATCAAGCAATGCGAACTAATGTTCACACAGTCGTTTCTATTGGTCTAGGCAGGCTAGGAGGATAATGTGCAAGGTCTTTGATGAAGAATTATGTATTGAAGAGGTAGAATTGTTATAAAGGAAAATTTCAAATGAGAGCATTCAAATGAGGACCTGAAATGCTCTCATTTTCTCTAAGATATGTGCATGACGAGTTATAAAACTTGTCACGAAAGTGTAATTAAGTTATAAAACTTGAAAAAAATGCAATCGAGTATTAAAACTTGTCAAATTGATTAAATGGAGTCTTTCCATTAACATCATTAACTTTTCTTATGGAAAATGCGACGTGGTATTTTTAAATTAATTTCTCTCCCCTATGTGGATTTTTTGTTTTTATATAAAAAAGCTAAAATTTTATTGAAAAAGAAAAACTGAAAAAAGAGAAAAAGGGACAGGACAGAGTAAAGCCCGTCGGTGGGTGCTGCCACCACAACAACGACCGCCACCCATCATTGGAGAGGCCGGCAACCTTTACTGACCCTAGGTTGGCCTTAAGTGAGGGTCGACGACCCTCGTTGGGCCTAGGTGAGGGCACCCAGATTTGGGTGACATTGGCGCTTGCTTAGGCCTAGCGAGCGATAGCCGGCATTGCGTAGATTTGGGTAGGCACCAACGATTTGGCCTCGTTGGCCCTCATCAACAGTTGTTTCCATGCTTGAGTCCAAATCCAATGGTTGTCACCAACCCTCACCAACCCACATCCGACGACATGTGGCCCTCGCTTGGGGCTAGCGAGGCTTTACTCGGTGCTAGCGTGGGCCAGCCACCCTTGCCTAGGACCAACGATGTGACACTCAGATTTGTGCTAGTTAAACTGCGCATTTTAGAAACTAAGTCATTACAATATTTAGGAAAATAACCTTATCACAATACTGTTGATAGAATTACGTCCTAATTTTGCTAAACTTCAATGGATTTCTCCGAGCTGAATTCTTGGTCAAGAGAGTTCGTTTGTGACTAAAGATCTTCTAGGATAAGATGGTGTCGCTAGATAATTCCAGCAGCAACGGAACTCCGGACTTCCACACAGATGGAGGCCGAGTGAATGCGGAAGCCATATTCGGGTTATCCCGAGCCTTCCAATCATTGGGACAGCCACTTTGCTCATACTAAACGGTCCTAAGTTAGGTTGAGAACTTCTCGCCTTCCATTTAGTTTGTTCACAGCTAGAGGTGGCAAATGGGTGGGTCGGTTCGGGTATGGGTCGGGTCAAAAATAGGTCGACCCATATTTGACCCATTTAATCCGTTTTGACTCATATTCTTGTAGTGCAAATCTAGTGACCCATACCCGACCTGACCCGTACCCGACCCATACCCGACCCGACCCGTATTGCTAAAACCTATTAATATTTTAGGAAAACCCACTTCTACTATATGCTAATTGGATTAAAACTTCAAATTAAATTCAAAATAGTAAATAAAATAAAATAAAATAAAGTTAAAAAAAACCTATAAATTGAAATATTTATAAAGAATTAGACTATGCACATGCTTCTCTTATTCGAAGTGAACATACCATTGAATAACTAAATATTGTAACATGAAATTTTTTTAACTAAACATAAAAAAAACTCATTTTTATGATTTTTTAATAAAAAAAAGTATTGTTAAAATATTTTTATGCAATACAAATTTAATGAAAATTTTTGTAATTTTTAAAAAATATTTTTATATTTCTAATTTTTAAAAATATAATTTTTAATTTTTAATAATTATTTTTTCTTTTTATTTTTCTTCGGCCGGTCGCCGACCACGACGACGGCCGGCAACCGGCCACAAGCGAGATCGAGCTTGTCGGAGTTGGGCGGGGCTCGATCTCGCCGAACCGGCGAGGCCGAGGCGCTCGCTCGACGCCGGCGAGCTCGAGTCTCGCCACTCGGCCTCGCCGGATCGGCAAGATCGAGCTCGTCGGCATCGGGCAAGGCTCGATCTCGCCGATCTGGGGAGGTCGAGGCCCCGCCCGACCCCGGCAAGCTCGAGCTTCGCCGGTCGTTGGCTAGGCCGAGGCCCCGCCAGCGAGGCTCGGTGCTGGCGAGCTCGAGCCTCGCCGGCTTGTCGCCGGCCGTCGCCCGCTAGCGATCAACTAAGGATGAAGAAAAAGAAAGAAAAAGAAAAGAAAAATAATTAAAAAATAAAAAATAATTATAATTTCGATTTTTTATTAAAAGAACATTTTATAAAAGTAAAAAGGCCATGGCCCATGGGTTGAAAGTGGTAATAACCCATTTAAACCCATTTATTTTTGTGCTTTACTTTCTCACACCTATTTTTGACCAATATTTAACTTTCACTCGACCCATATATGACCCATTTAACTAAAAATGGGTCATAATATGAGTTTATGACCCATATTGCCACCTCTATTCACAGCATATTAAGTTAAATTCGGTTTAGGAGACAACGACAAAGCTTAGTACGAGTCTCTCAGATGAGTTCTAGGTTTCGTCGTCTTCGTTTCAGCTTCATACGTGAAGTTAGATTAGCTAGTCTAGTAGGTGGAATGGCAGGATTAGGAAGATGAAGGTGTGGAAAACCACAGGTCACATCATCTCATTTCTGAGCTGTCTTGTGCACTGAAACTATTTAGTCCTGCAACAGGATGAGAATACGTATGTTATGCAATCGGCCGATAAGCCGATAGTAAGCCTCAGGTGTCGGGATGCCTGGAGAGGGGTGATAGGGAGTGGTTGCGTACTCTCCGAGGACTGAGGAGGGTTGAATAACTCCTAAGGGGACCTCGCGATGCCAAATTGGGTGCGAGGGGTACTGGGTGGGGTGTCGCTCCCCCTGAGTGATTGTTGCAGCCAAACCCACATAGACGCGTTGATCAAATAATTTCTGTTTTATTTATTTGTCAGTGGGGACCACACTTATTAGTCCATTGTTCTAGCATTGGACTTACCTTCAAGCGAATGGTGTAAACTCTTAACTGAACCCCGTAGTTGATGCATGGCGAACTATTTTATTTGTTAGTGGCCAACCCACAAGCTCTAATCATCGGTTTATCTGCTGAGTTTTTTTTTTTTTTTTTTTTTTTAAACTAATACTTGTTTACGTTTTTTTTTTTTTTTTTTTTAGATTAGAAGATGTCCTCCGCTCCACCTGCTACCGCCACAACTATCCTCTACGGCGCCCCATTCGCCTTTGTATGGCGACATGAGGAGATCCACAACCGGTAGTTCCCAAGCGTGACCTTCGTCAAGTTTACCTCCTGCTTGACGGTGGACATGGGGGCACCAACAGGGCTAGCATACCTGGCCTTTGTAGTCCTATATGCACGCGTGGAAGGCCCGCTAATGGGACCTCTACTACTATACGACGAGGGTTTGGGCCATGGCAACAACCCAGTGGTGTAGGTGGTGATCCGATAAGCGCCTGATTTTTGGGAGAGATTTTATTTTTTGTGCTGATCGGCTAATTGATGAAGGACCATGTGTATATGGCCAACCGGGGGGGGGATACCTAGTGTTAGTATTCCCTAGTGCTTTTGTACAAATCCCCCTCCATAATTCCATCTCCCGACATGTACAAAGACAAGGTTGATGATAAATAAAATTGAAGGTGGCTCAGTTTCTCATATTTTAGCCTAGTGTAATTGTTATAGTTACAATTTATTATTAGGAATTTATTGAGTATAGTTCTCCTAGTTAGCAACCAGGTAAGACAGGTGATCGGGAATTAGCGTGCCACGAACGACCTTCACGGATGAGTAGTGCTGGCAATAACAGCCCGAGGACCTGTCCTTCTTTTTCTTCTTCATTTTTTCTTTTTAATTTTGCTTTTTCAAATAAAATTTTAGCTTTATTATATTTTATGTAATTTAAATAATATTTGAAGAAGAAATTAATGATATCATGTAGGAGAGAGAAATTAATTTAAAAATGCCACATCAACATTTTCCATTAAGCAAGTTAACAGTGTTAACGGGAGGACTCGATTTGATTAATTTGACAAGTTTTACGACCCGATTGTACTTTTTACAAGTTTCAAAACTTAATTGCACTTTAGCGACAAGTTTTAGGACATATTCCTTTTCTTATATAAAGACCCGAAGTGCTCTTATTTTCTTAAATAAAGACCCAAAATAGATCTTTTTTCAAATAATGGTGTAAAGTCGTCATGTTAACCTTAAAAAAGAGCCTAATCTCACTTGTTGGTTAATGGCATTTTTGTCTTTTAATTTTTTATTTATTTTCTTTCCTTTTTTCCTTTTTCTATTTTTTCTTTCGACTAAACCTAAAAAAAAAAAACTTAAATAAATAAAAATAAGAAACAGATATAGATGGGGAGCCCTTTCGCATGGGGTTATTTATTTATTTGTTTGTTTTTTTTTTAAGTTTTAGCCTTTTTTTTTCTTTTTTGAGTTTGTGTTTTTATAGGAAAAACAGAAAAAAAGGAAAAATGAAAGAAAAATGAAAGAAAATAAAAAATTAAATGACGGAATGCCCTTGACCAACTAGTGAGGTCACGCCTTTTTCTAAGACTAATATGACCAGTTTAAGCCCTTAAGCTGCATTTGGTTGTCCGGATTTCTAAACGGGATAGGACTGGATAGGATATGATAAGAAATCCATGGATTTCTTCATATCCCATCAACTGTTTGGTGAACTACGGATTTAAAGTCGGATATCCTCATATCCTATCCAATATATTATTTGGTGAACTACGGATTTAAAGTCGGATATCCTTATATCTTATCCAATCTATCGTTTGGTGAACTATGGATTTAAATTCGGATATTTTAAAAACAATAACATTAGGCAAGTACAAATTTGCAGGTTTAATATTCACAAAATCATCCAAAATAATCTATATTTTTCAAATTAACAGATTCTCATCGAATTTCATGATATCGCATCGTAATAATCTTTTATGTTCCTTTGAAATAATCTTTTGGATATCCCCTTCAACATCAAACGTTTTTAGAATAACCTTAATTTCAATATATTCACTTTGAAACATGAATTCTTTTTCTCTCTTACAAGTTTTTCATTTGTTTCCATTTTATTACAGCTCCAAGTTTTTCATTTGTTTCCATTTGTTTCCTTCAACATCAAACATTTTTAGAATAACCTCAATTTCAATATATCTTCCCTAGTTTTCTGTTCGTATCCAAGTTCATGGAACTGCTTTGCCACAAGCAACGATCTCTGTAGCTAACCAAAATTAAAATGAATTTGTAGATGTCTCTCAAGTCATCATCTCAAACGATAACCCAACCAAAATAATATACATGAACCAAAATAAGCTTTCAATCTATGTTGTCACAAGAAGAGCAAAATGTACACTCATTTTCAGTGACTTCTCAACAAATTACAATAGTTAAATATAGACAAGAAAAATGGCAAATTTATGTTTGTAGCTGCCCTAAAAGAAAGGCAAGAATTCTTTGCTTGCTGCTTCTTATTAGCCTCTTATCATGGACAAACAAAAAGCCACTCATGATGATGGAAGCGGAGTAGCTCGGGCACCAAATTCAAGAGCGTCTTCGTATCTCCTTGTAAGGAAAAATAAAGCAGCTGCACCGTGCGCTACAACTTTTGAAGAGATCAACTTGAATATCAAGTCCATGAACACATTGTGCGGAACATGTTCAAATGATGATAGTTTATCATTGTCGGCAATCAACTAGACACTTCACTGGAGTTCCTCCTGCTTGGGCCTTCTAAATCATCACATTGCTCACGAAGGCACACCAGAGGATTTGCATGAAAGTAATCCTCCTCCTTGGGCTTATGACAATAACTCTACGATGACTTGGCTTTGCCATGTTCTTCTCATGTGCCAAATGTACAGCAACTTCAAAATTATTTTGTGAAAGTGTCCCATTCTGATGCAAATCCAGTAAAACCACAAGCCTTTGACGATCTAAGAGAACGATTCTCTTAAATCCAAGATACCTGCAGAAAAATGTCGACAGTTTTTTTTTTTTTTGGTGAAAAAAAAATGTCATAGTTTGTACACAACTTTTTGAAGGAAATGGGATAGGCCTAATTAAATTGACTTGTTCTTCCAAGGGAAATAATGGAAGAAGATCAATCAAGTTAACACACAAACAAGCAATCTCGAAGGTCCTAAGGCAATCAACAAATAACCAATCAGTTAACTCCCCCTTCTCACATTCAATTGGGACAGATCCGCCACAATTGACAATAACCATTTGTGATATCTCATAGTGTCTACTCAAAAGAGGTCAAACAAAAATCAATTCTTTGTCGCAACCCGCAAAAAGACGTACATGAATCATGTTGGTGACACGAACTAAAATCATCATTAACAGCGTGTACTAATGAACTTGTAGGCTGTCAACACGAAGTCATAACTGAAATTCACCCACAATTTCAAATTCGATCACCACACCAGCATAATAATCAAACATGCAGACAGCACAAGCCACAGACTGCGCAAACGAAGCCCTAATAAAAAGCAATCGAACATCAAATACCCAGAGCACAAGACACATGCCAACAATCAACGGCCAAGCATATGGAATTAACGAAACAAATGACAACTGCGGATAACCTGCGGCGGCAACAGGCGTAGGGAGGAGCCGTAGTGGCAAGTCCGCCGGCAGAAAGTGCTTGGCCATTGCACCATCAGCTTGAAGTAATCGAATTCTCTGTAGTGGCCTCCGTCATCAGCTTCTTCGGCAATAATCATCGCCGCGATCCCTGCGATGAGAACCGCCAGGCGAAGGGGAGACGAAGAAGAAGCCATCGATGGAGAGAGAAACTGAGACAGAGAATCAAGCGGAGGTAGATCTAGGGCGAAGGAAGTGCGGAGTCGAGTGGAGAGCAAGCTGAGTGAAGAAGCACTGTAGATCAAGGCTGCGTTTGGTGGGGGGAATCGATCGGAAGGGCGACTGGCGGGCGATCGCCGGCAGGCAGGGGGGTCTTACCTAGGCGGAGGAAGAAGGCTTTCGTAAAATTTCGATGAGAATCGGAGAGCTATTGAGGAGAAGGCTTCAACGTTGATACTTTGGAAACAGAGAGTCATCTGTGGGTGAACGACGCAGAAAGAAAAAAAGCGTAGGGTTTTATGTTTCGGATAAAAGAAATCCTATCCGACCTTATCCCACCCCTCCCCTCGGATTTTTTTTATCCGGTTTATATCCCGTCTATATCCGATCTTATCTTATCCTAGACAACTACCAAACACGGGATAGGATAAAACATATCCTATCCTGGTTTTTATCCGGTCGACCAAATGCAGCCTTGATCTATGAATTTCATTAGGTATCTTGATTGAATTGTTGGTTTATATACCCCCATCATCCACCAAACATATCATATCTTGGCCTTTTCTGGATCGATCTATAAACCAATAGGCGATGATTGGGATTCTTGCGATTGAGGGGTCTATTTCATTCTTCTCTCTATTTGTCTTTATGCATCACCAGGGAGTGGCAATTCCCTGCTTGTTAACGTAGGCTGGGGCTCTTGGAGCGACGAAGAGAGATCTAAATTGGGACCTTGAATTGGAAGGTCCAATACTAGTCAATAACTCAGCATTATGGACTTCTATCTTCTCAACTCCTTATCGACTGATCCTTGCTATTAGCTGGCACTCAATATCGTGTTGTAATAAAATAAGTGATTTTGATTACCAGGACGACCGATTCTAGTTTCATTGATAATTGATGATGTTTGCACCAAAAATATCGACTATATCCTTGCTATTAGCTGGCGCTCTATATCGTGTTGTAATGAAATAAGTGATTTTGATTACCAAGATGACCAATTATAGTTTCATTGATAATTGATGATGTTTGCACCAAAAAGTGATCAGGTGGTCGATATGGATAAACACGTGAGTAAAGCGTCGAATGTTATCAAGCGTGAAACCCATTGTTGATGACTACAAGGATCGGTATCAATATTAGCGCACATTAGTGATAACTACCAATTAGTTGTCGATATACGATAATTTATGGTTAATGATAGCCAAAAGGGTATCGATTAATAAGATTGATAAACTTTTAGGGCATCGGGAGAAAGTCGAGCAGATAATCAGCAACAAGATGTGGTCACAAGTTTGAAGTCATTGGAGAACAAAATGATTGGGGTCGTTGAGTGACTAGCGTGTGTTTTTAAGGGGACAACCATTTGTAGATAAGATCATGGTATCGTATGAATATGGGTACAAAACTTTCCGAGTTGAAAGAATAGGGCTACAACCATAGGAAAACTGCCCGAATTTCTGACACCACACTAAAAGTATCATTTTTCGTTTACTAAAGACTGTTGAGTAGTCTTGGGCTTCTCTTATCCCAAAAGATAGTTCAAATGGTGAGACTTTCCCTCACACTTATAAAGTGACCACATGCCATTTCCACAACCATTATAGGATATATCTTAACAATCTTCCCCTCACACATCATGCTTGAAGGCTTAGGTTGGAGTCACAACAAGCATCTTCAAGTGACTGTTAGTCCACATTTGTTGGTAACCTGGGCTCTATTATCGGTATTGAGTGGTCTTAAATTTTCTTCACTCCAAAAGTTAGCTTAAGTGGTGAGATTTTCCCTTTCATTTATAAACTGACTACATGCTCCTTCCACGACCAATGTGGAATAAACCCCAACAATCTCTTCTTTACACCTCATGTGAGAAGATCCATCATGCTTGTTTTGCTTTTACAATAGTCAATTTGGTTATCATACTGATCCATTGTCGTTAATGTGGACTTTCTCAAGTAAGAAAAGCATTTCTTCTAATTTCTCTCGAATCTAATGATACTTCCCATCAATATGCTTTGATCTTGAATACAACACCAGATTTTTGCTAAGATAGATAGCACTTACGCTATCACAATACAAAACAAAATTCCTTTGCTTCAAGCCAAACTCTTGTAGCTTTTGCATCCACAAGAGTTCCTTACCTCATTCAATAATAATAATATACTCAGCTTCTTTCATAGACAAAGCGAAATATATTTGTAATCTTGATAGCTATAAAACAACTTCCCCTACAAAAATCATCATAGAACATGATATGGACTTTCGAGAATCAATGTCACCGACATAAGTCTACATCCAAATAGCCACACAACTCAAGGTGTCCAATTCTATAACACAAACAAAATTGGAAGTGCCTCTGATATATCTCAAGATCCATTTATCAATGATCCAATACTCTTTACCTAGATTTGAGAGAAATTTGCTCATTATACCAATTGCATGAATAATATATGGTTTTATACAAGCCATGACATACATTGAACTATCCACAACCGATGTATAAGGAATTTTCATCATCTCTTCATTATCTTTCTCACTTGTAGGACATTTATTACTAATCAACTTGAAATGGCCAGCAAGTGAAGTGCATCGTAGCTTACATTACTCATATTGAATTTTTCAAGCACCTTTTCAATTTACTTTTCTTGAGATAACCAAAGTTTTCCGTTCTTCCTGTCACAAGTAATTCTCATGCCTATAATTTGCTTGGCCGGTCCAAGATTCTTCATTGCAAAATCTTTACTCATATCTTCTTTTAAGCTCTTGATTTTCTAAGCATCATGTTCAACAATTAACATGTCATCCACACAGAGTAGAAGGATAAGAAAATCATTATCTAAGAATTTTTTCATGAAGACACAAAAATCAAAGTTGGTCTTACCATACCCATGATCTTCCTGAATAATTCACACTTCATATACGGCTGTCTTGACGCTTGCTTGAGAGCATACAAAATGCTTGTTAACTTTAGTTTTAAAACCCTATGATTACTCCATATATATTTCTTGTTCTAAGTCTCAATGAAAGAAAGTTGTCTTTACATCAATCTGTTCAATTTCTAAATTTAAGCTGGTGGCCAACTCTTGAACAACTCGAATAGAAAGCATTTTTACAATTGATGAAAAATCTCTTCAAAATCAATTCTTTCTTTTATTTTCTTTTTTTCCGAAAGTCCTTCACAACAATCCCAGCCTTGTATCATGATTGCAAACTAATTTCTTCCGTCTTCAACTTGTATGCCCATTTACTTGTGAGTATTCTCTTACTCTCAGGCAATTTCACCAATTTAAATGTATGGTTCTCATGCAAGGATTTGAGTTCCTCTTGCATGGCTTCATGCCACTCTTTTTTTTTTTTTTTTTTTTTTTTTTTTTTTTTTTATCACATGACACAACATCTTCATAAGTTTTTAGTTATCTCTGTGAAGGTGTATGTTCTCTTTTAAGTCTTCTAACTTGAGGTCCCCTGTGCACAAACAAACAAATTTACTATTTTTCAGTTATCTTTACTTGCTCGTGTTGTACTTTCAATTTCCAAATTTACATTGTCTATAAAATTCTTGCATGTTTTTTAACTGTAGTTTTCACATTCGCGTCATTGATTAAATTCTAGTAAAGCATCTTTGTGCTCTCAAGCTTTGTCGGGGATCAAATTTTGGTGTAGTTTGTTTACATTCAGTTGTGTTGAAATGATTGAATATTTCATGTTATGTTGTTGATTAAATTACGACATAGTTTACGTTTGTACAGTTCTATCTGAAGTGAAGTTATCGTTATTTCTTGTCTATTCGGGATCATCACGGGACCCGTTTTATCTAATAAAAATCGAAGAAAGAGTTTTGATTAAAGATATTTCATCTCGAGAGAAATTCCGACGAAATAGACATGCTTGGAAAAAAACCAGAAGTCATTTTCTGCTCGAAGAGGAGCAAGAAGATGCTACATTCTTGGGATTCTAGGAGTGAACACAATATAAAAATGTAGCATGTTGTTATTGTATATAAAAAGGCAGACAGTCTTATGTGACATATTGCAGCTTATGCCGCATGTGATAAACCCTATATGTGATGTTCCCTTTTCAATTTCTGCTGCATTTATATTCATCTGCCATCACTGACGCCTTGTGACAGAGAGTAAATATTTTTTCAAAGGAAAAGATGGATAAATGATCCAAAAGGGCAAATCTTCTCTGCAAATATCAATGCCACTTGCTTACATGCACATGGCCCTCAGAGGCAAATTTAATTGTCTGCCGCAAGAAAATTACTATCTTTCTACATGTTCGAGCGCGCATCCCTGCACAACTGTACTCTTGCAAACCCACATCTATAGAAACAATGTTATCTTCTCTTAGCAGACGCCCTAACAAAAGTCTGATCTACTTTCAAAGCTGTAAAAACAAGTCAGAATTATACTTGGTCTTTGGATTCGCTTTGCTGACTAATCCAGGTTTGCAATGATG
Organism: Eucalyptus tenuipes; assembly: GCA_014182365.1. NCBI lineage: Eukaryota > Viridiplantae > Streptophyta > Magnoliopsida > Myrtales > Myrtaceae > Eucalyptus > Eucalyptus tenuipes. The sequence continues at coordinate 31,996,070 of CM024538.1, read as the reverse complement.
GACTGAGGATAGGATGGGCTGGTTGTCTTGTCGGCAAGTCGCATCCCCCTCCCGATCGCAAGGGGTGCCCCGTAATGTTTTTTTTTTTTTTTTTTTTTTTGGTAAATAATTGCCCCGTAATGTTAATCAGCAATTCTGTAGACTTTGATTAGTGTACGGATTTCGAGTAAATTATACCTGTTTACTTAGCCTGCTGATCTAGTTAAGATTTTGCCCCCCGTAGTCACTAGTCCCTAGAAAAGACGTCGCCATCTACATGTATGAAAGCAACGTAGAAAACAATATTAGCTGCGTACGAAAATCCTCCCAATCGAAACCCTTACTAGGCGCTTCTTGTATGTTCGTTCATTCCCCTGGGTAGCCTTGATAATCGGTCTCTCGAGTCTTTGCTTTCCACGTAACGTCATTTCCTCTCTCAACATGTCTTTTTTATTACCTTATATTATAGGTGCTCACTTTCTCACTCACTGATATGATACACATCCATGTGCTTATCTGGAAACAGTGCGTGCGAGACCGTCGGAGCGAGAACCCTTTTCTATCCCTACTGTTCAGTGAAAACAAGATTCTCTCCTGCTCCATTATCTGTATTTGCGCCTCTCTCTCTCTCTCTCTCTCTCTCTCTCTCTCTCTGTTTTGCCAGATTAGCTTTTAATAATCACCCACTATTTTGGTAAACCGTTCATGTCACTTAGAACTTGCCCTTTGGGGGACCTGTGGAGATACTGGAGAGGCTGCACGTGAAATGCATTATTTCTGCACTTCCGAAAGGAGACCCGCAACCAGCACGGCATATCGCTATCGAATCCCTCAACTCTTTCCACGTAATGTCCTCGCCTTTTTAGACTGTCCCCAGTAATTGCTAGACAGTGAGCCCGAATTGACCCAAGACCTTATTAATTGTTCCTTATACAAAGTGTTAACACAGAAATGAGAAGTCATTGTAGCTTTTCTTGGTTTTGTGTGAGTTAAAATGAATGGTTGAGCATACAGTCAGGCAAATGGACTTTCCTTTCTGAGATATATAGCAAGATCTCTCTCTGCATGCATGTGGGTTTCCTTTTCAATGAATAACTACCAGTCTTATCTCTTACAGTGTGAGATGTGTCGAGAACTTTAAGAGAGGATACTGGACATACAGATAGAGAGAGAGAGAGAGAGAGAGAGAGAGAGTTGAGGACAGAAAAGAGAACCTTATCCCTTGATGTACCAGCTGTATATTTTATTGGGCCATACTTAGATCGATCTTTCCAGCAGCTGTCTTCTTCGGACCTCAATTCGAGATAAACGCCTCCATTTTTCATTTTTGGAAGCTAATTTATTTAGTGTGGCAAACCAATGTCATTTCAATGCTGCCCCTTTGATTCTTCTAGCACAAGCTCCGATACTCCTCTTCATTTTTTATGCTATGATATGTGGTTGATTAGGGCTTTTATGTTTTGGAGCTTCAGGTTATTCTTGGGTGGCTTTATGGTTCCTCTTATGCGGATCGCATAAATCTAGGTCAGTCTCTCTTTTATAAAAACGATTACTTCCAGGAGTAAAAGTTACCGTCTTTTGAAAATTTTCCATTTTCACACACCTACATCAATTACAATCTTAGCTATCGTTACTCCTCTCTTTTATTTTTACAGCTGTGAATCTTTGATTCAGCCTTATCGGTCAGGTCTTCATATAAAGACTCAAGTGGCCTCCCCTTTCGCTTCCAATGTTGACACTGTATCCATAGCAAGAGAGAAAACCCTAATTAGCCTCGTTCCAAATCAACTATAAGGAAAAGAAAGATAAAAAAGGGGGGAAAGGGGTTGTTTTCCCTTGGATCTTAGGGCTTGTCCTCGGAACCTTGATGAGCTTGTGGTTGTGGCGATGAATGAGAGCTTCTTCTCTCATGGAAAGGAAAATGATGAGTTCCCTCTCTCTCTCTCTCTATCTCTCATGTATGGCATTGCGTGTAGGTGTCGAAAGCATGTTGTGCAGCCAAGGATGACTTGCCGACTCTCTTTCTTCTTATTTATTTGGATTGGATCTCTCTCTCCGTGTATGTTGAATTAATGGAAATAATGAAGTTGGCAAGTTGTTCTTGGCTACATGCTTCTTTCCGCTCCACATGCCAGGCCATTGGTGATACTCACGGTCACAGATGAATCACCGGTTTCGAGTTCCGAACCATTTTGGCCCAAGAATGCTCGAGAGGTATGTTATTGTTCGATTCATTTCATGGTTCATTCAGGTTGATTCTGAAAATAGGATGTTTCATCAAGCTACTGCTGCTTTTCTTAGCTCACCCTTGCCCCCTCGATGCACTTGTTTGATCCCTAGCAACTTTGGTTCAAATAAGATTTACCCTTGTCAGTATATATATATACACCTCTATTTGTAACTTCACATACACTAGTGTCAAGATCAGTGAAATGAAGACCAAAATCAGAATGAGGAAGAATAGAACATCATGATGTAAGTCGATTATTCCTTGCAACATAGGTGTTGCTGCATCTTGAGGCTGAGAAGATGTCCTGATCGCATCTCTCTCAAGCCATTGTCTAAGGGCTTCAAATTCCTCTGGAGGGTAAGATACCAAGCAAAACCCCCATCTGACGCTACTTATTTGATAAAGGATACCTTTTGTCTGAACTACCTCGATACAATAAGTCACAAAAGTCATCAATCTTGTTTGAGAATGAATGTAATTATTGACTTATCAAGAGGCATGCTGAGATCGATTATTTATGAACTGTTACCATTCCCTACGGCATTGCAACATAGTCAGTGAAGAAGAAAGAATGAGATTGTCTTCTCCCAGTTACCTCTCAGTCAATTTGTGTGTCCACTTATACATTGATTGTAGTACTCACTTCTGATTTAGTACACTTGTAAATCACTTGCTGCAATCTCGTCCGTGGTTAACTATAAATTTTTGTCCAAACTGTATTTATTTGTCGATGAGTCATAATTTGAGACATTGTATTTAAATTCTGAAGTACATTCTTTTGTCAATCACTAGGTCAGGTCCTTTGTGTCTCTAGTTCTTGGTCAAGAACAGGTTATTGCAGATTAGGGAACCTGGACTTAGTATAAATTGGCTTAATGAACATTGTTGATCATCGACGAAGAGAAAATGCAGCATCCAATCATCTTTATTCTCATCTATCTGGATTGAATTGGTTCAGACTTTATATGACTTTGTTGGGTACTTGCTTGTCTATGAGTAGTATTTGCTGATCTTGACTGAAGAAAAAATAGCCTGGAACACGTTTCCAACTCCGTACCTTAGCTGATATAACTCGAGAACTGCCCTTTCAGAAAGGATCTCAACGCAGTGAGGTAATTATCAGGAGATCATATTGACTGAAATGAAAAGAGTTGGTTTTCTTCAGAAATGTGGTGAGAGTGAAGGCAAAAGTCGAGACTAGACTGCATTAAACTTGGAAGGCACTGCTACTTTAGATTTCATACTTCAAGATCTGCTGTTGAGAATGATGTTTCCCCTACAAGCACACAATTTATGCTATCATGTATTGAATCTTTCTGCCTTTGATCTCTCCAATTTATATCTTGTTTGAATGCAGTGCACAATCACATTGTTTTCTCGCATTTTCTTGTGCTTGGTCTGAGCTTATCACAGGAGTGATGATCAAGTAGGTCTAAAAGTTGGCGGCAGTAGGTTTTAGACGGTCGATCTATTTATGTATGTTTCATGCTGCTTCTCTCGAAAGATATGTTTACACACATGCAATTGTCTGCTAAGATTTGCCATTCAAGATCGGCGCAGTCAATCATTACAGATGTCTTCAATTAGCGCTTCAAGCATTAGAGAGATGGTACTAAAACGAGCATGATCTTTCTATGGAGGGAACCACCAAAGATTGCATTTGCTAGAGCTTGGATTAAACAAAAGATATTAGATGGCGATAGTATTGCCTGCGAAACCCTCTCTTCTTCCTTGAGCCATAGAAATCCTGTGAATAGATGATATGAATGGTGAATATCTAATATGCTACTAAATCCAACAATTTCTACTTTTCCTGCTAGTTAGGGAAACTGTTTGTCTTGCATAATCTTGACTGGTCATTTGCATTGAGGGGAACTCGTATTTGTGCCATGTGTCAAGCAATGATTCGTGAATTTGTTTTATGTTGATCTGGCTTTATCAAGTGGAACCCAAAACAAAATATATGAATAAGCTCAGGATAATGGCACAAATGGTTCCTAAATTTTGGCTCAATGTATAATGTGATCTTTAAACTTTTAACTTGTTCAATGTGATCTTTGAATTTGAACCAAGTATGCAAGTGGTCCCCAAACTCTAGCTTAATATGCAATGTGATCCCTAAACTTTTAATTTGTTTAATGTGATCTCTAAACTCTTAGGACATTTTCAACTTAGCTCCTGAACTTTATGAAAATATTCAATGTTGTTCTTGAACTTGAATTAATGAAAGAACGATATTGAAGATTTTGTTATAGTTATGGATCATATTGAACAAATTAAAAGTCCAAGGACAACATAACGATCTTGAATAAGTTCATCGACCTCATTGCATATTAAATCAAAGTTCATGAACTATTTATGTCATTTTCTAATAAGCTTCAATTTAGGCCCAAATTAATTTTGTTCATGGGCCTTGCTGACGTCACTGCCAAGCCCAACCTATATTTCCCCATTTTATATCCTTCTTTTTCCTCCCTTTCATCTTTCTAGAAATCCAAATTAATGTCCTTAGCAATTCCACGGCCCAAACAAACAATCCCTACCCAAGAGATTAAGATGGACATGTAACTGTACTCTTTGTTGGAATTTGGGCTGGGCTTGGGATTGATTATTTGTGAAATGGGGCAAAATTAATACAATAGACTAGAATCATCGATCATTGTCTTCATATTTTCACTATCTTTTCGATACTACAAGGTATGGAGTGTTAATATTGAATGCCGTCGGGATTAGCTTTTGCAGTATTTGATATCACTGAAAAATCAAGTACTGATAGTTATGAGTAACGAAATAACGATTTGAAAAATCATTTTCTAAGAGTATTTGCTTTTATCATTCACAAAAATGTATGAATGAAAAATATTTTCATAATCAATGAAACTCTTTAGATGTTAGCTAAAGATGGTTGTTAATGATGAAAATATTTTTTGTCGACTAGCTTTTTTTAGCGATACAAATAATCATTTTCAAAAAAATATTTTTTAAACCACTCATTTTCTGCGATCATTGAGTCTTGTCAATACGATGAAAGTCTCAAATAAAGTATGATTGTTGTTATTTGAAGTATATAAAGTAGGCGTACATGAGTCATCATTAGTTTCAAAAGTATGGTTGTCAAGATGATAGCATTAGCGGTGAAGCAAAGGAAGCACGTATAATAAAGGTGATGTGAGGAGAGAATGTCATCAAATAGCTTATCTAAATCTGATGATTAAAGTTCATAGGCATATTAGTAGGTAGCATCATAGAAGAAAAGATAAATGAACTTGCGTATAACTCCACAGCTACCCATAATCTCGCCAAATTATACCGCCTAGCTAAATTGATTAATCTAACATTCGAGCGAATGCTGTGTATTGTACTAAATGTGATCATCTACGGAAGATGTGAATGGTTGCAATGGTTCCTAACGCACGTGCCAATTCAAGATTGTAACATCAATTTATCACAAGAGGGCAAAAGGGAAAATAAAATCAAGATTCGGATTACGATGGCGTATACGGTGACCTTGCTTTTGTTTTCTTCCTTGCTTTATGAATGTGATCATCATTTGGTTACGTGAAGCCGAATCATTAAAGGGAACTCTATTGAGCCGATCAAGCGTATAAACGGGACAAGGTAGCCTACTACTCGATGAAATTCCCATATATCATTTGTCATAATTCACTAAACTTTACACTTTAACTTTGAAAGGTAGTGATAATAATTCGATATTGCAAAGAGATCGCACTAGAAAAAGAGACGAAGAAACATCAAGAAGGCAAATAATTTGTCTATCATATATACAATGAAGGCCTCCCCCACTGTGGCCCCATTTGGTTCAACTTTTGGGGAATGTATTTGCATTTTTGCAAATACCTTTGGAAGAAGGGGGTTTTCCGAAATGCAAATAGCGTTTGGTGAATTGTAATTCTAATGTGTATTGAAAAACAACTTTATCAAAATACCATTCGGTAAAATTTACATTTGTAAATAACTTTTATTAAATTTTTAAAAAAAAAACATTTGTATTTTTTTTTAATTCTAGCTGCCGGACCGCCGGATCTGGCTATCGGACGCCGTTGCCCGAGGTTGCCCGACCCAGGCGATCGTGACCCTAGGCAGCCGTCTCCTGAGGTCGCACGACCTCAGGCGGTCGCCTGGGTTGTACAATTAAGGCCATCAGTCGCCTGGGTCGCGCGATCAGGCATCGTTTAAGGTTCGGGGACGATCGCCGGGGTCAAGCGACCCTCAAGCGATGGTCGCCAACGCGCGCGACTCCTTGGCCGGCGGTCGTCGGCCTCCGATCAGCTTTTCTTGGAGAAGATGAATAGTAACCAGAACTTGCATTCTAAAAATGCAAGTTTCCAAGGAACCGAAAATGCAAGTTAAGCCACGAACCTAAACGTTTGCATTTGGCCAAGGGACTTTAGAGTCCCAAAGCCCTCAAAAGCCAAACCAAATTTTGGACTGCGAAAAAGGACATTTAGAGTCGATCGTAAAGACCTTTGGAGATGTAATTGTATCTTCACTCAAAAGTTGAGCAAAAACACGAACCTAACAAGAAATAATCTCTCAATCTCACGAAGGAACGTTTGCTACAAACACTAATCTTTCTTGGATGTAATTCACGAACAAGAACGACAAAGAAAATCCCTCCCAAGCACTCAACGACTAGACGGCGCTTCAAGACCAATCCTTCATGATCAACGGCGGAACACCAAGCACTCAAGCGGCGCTTCAAGACAATTTGTGATCCACGTTTATCAAGCCACAAGTCTATATATAAGTGAAACCCTTATTCTTTTGCCAACTTCTCATTCTAAAACGATTTTATCCAAAACATATCTCTCAGTATATTTTAAACAAAATCCAAATCCAAGTCAAAGTTGAACTTTCCTATTTCAGCGGCCAAATTCTCCAAACCAAATGGGGTTGTCTTGGTTTCTAGGGTTGGTTTTATGGTATTTTAACAGGTTTTATGGTATTTGATTGTTCATGAGGTCGTCTTTTTGGTTCTATCGCAAGTTTCGACTGGACTTGAGACTGACAAGAGCTAACACTTTTTTTTATCTATTCTTGAAATGAAGGAAATCTGTTAATTACACGGAAACGTTCTTATAATAAGATGAAATTGTCAATCCTACACTATAGCAACTTGTGAGTCCACGATAACCAAATACTAAAGTATTGGTATTTAAAAAAGTTCCCTAAGAATATAAGACCATTCGAATCAAGATTTTATAGATTCTATAATATTTGTAGCTAACAATAACTTTCTCCACCACCAATCCTCTCATCATGACATTTGTGATAACAAAATGCTCACCTAATTAGTGCACGGAAGCAACGTTCACTTGAGACATTATCAAATTAATTTTAAATATATTATACGGATGTCGATTAAATTATAATTTATTTTTTTATTTGTCAATTTATTAATGAACTTTTGCACGAAATTCCAACGTTTATGATCAATTTTCGCTAAAAATCGTTGATGTGATGGTGTATCTCATAGGACAGTTGACGATAACTGGACCGCTACATTAGTGATTTCCGAAGAAAATTGATTCAAAACTTGCGAACATATTTAGGCGAGTCTGGAGAAAAGGATTCCTTCTCGCACTAGGGTCCACTCAGGCTGGTTCGGACATGGTCATTCTATAATAAGAATTTAACTTCTTCTTTTTTAAGTAAATACCAAAATATGTTTTGCCTAACGACCTCAACCCTAAAGAGTTCCAAAAACATTCCTGAGTTTTATTTCAAGAGATCAACTTGCCCATCTATATCAATTATCCCCCTGTCCACATTTACAAAAATGTCGTTTTCTTTTTAGAAAGGCCAATCCAGAAATCCTAACTTCACATTTCAATCCAAAATACTCAAAATCATCTGAAACAAAACTACCCGAATCCAAGCAAGATGCAGAATGAGTTTGTAAGGAAGGACAAATCCTGTCCTCTTCAATGTGGGAATTATTCCGATTATGTATATGTATTTATAAAATAGAAGTACCGTAAGCGGTCTTTCAGTTAAAAGTGAAATATGTACTTAACCAATTCCTTTACCTTTAAAGAATGGCACTTGTTAAGCAATTAATTAAAGAACATTTTACAGTTTCTCATGCACCAATTGCTCGTGTATGCACAATCAAAATTTTGAAATTGAATCGTTCCAATCAACAAATACCTCGAACACTTGTTAGCAAGTTCCTCTTTTAGATAATGGGATAGCATGGCAAGGACTTTTGGGCTTAGCACTAAAGCTTCCTTTGTTTTCGGAAAATATTTTCCTAATATTTTGGTGTTTGGATCACTGAGGACAATGAGTCAAAGAAAAATCTATTATTAAATTCAAGAAAGTGATTTTCTCTTTTGAAAATTATTTTCCAAATATGACTAGATGTCAATATTTGAACCGGAAATGTTATACTCAGGCACGGGAGCCCTAAAACTCATCCCCAAAGCCTTGGCATTGAGGACTAGGTGCTCGAACCCGGATCCATTAAGGCAGAGTCCGAGACCTTGGTGCTTGTGTTTGAGTCCCCATGCCCAGGATCGAGTCCTCAGTGATTGTGCCCACTCGTGCTCGAGACCCTAGTGCCTAGGTCTATGGAGATTGTACCCAAGTCCTCGGTGCTTGTGCCCAAAGCATTGGCACCAAGGCCAGGCATAGGTCCCGAGCCTAGGCTCGACTACACAAAGGGCGAGCCTACGATTCCTATGCCTTTGCCCGGATATCAAGTGCCCGGATATCAAGTGCCCCAACTCGAGTCCATCGAGGTCAAGGCTTGGGGCCCCAATGTTTATGCCCCAGTCCATCAAGTCAGGCTTGGGTCCCTAGCGCCCAGGCCCGAGTCCATAGAGGTCGGGCCTCAATGGACCCTAGACCTCGGTTCTCTTGCGCTGGTCCCCGGGGCTCTTTGCTCAAAGAATATCTCAAAACAGCACGTCCTTCTTACATCATCTTTTTCTTTTTTTATTTTAGGTTTTTGAGCGGGTCTCTGGGCGCGATCCGGGTTCTCAGTTCAATGAGTCCATTCTTATCAAGAACCCGCCAATAGACCGAAAGAAAGATGCCCCAGAAATGGTGCTCCTCCTTCGAGAAGATTGAATCCCAATTGCCAATTCATAGTCCGAAATCAAAGTAAAAAACAAATACGAGAAAATCGGACTTGCTTTCTATAGTATGCATGCGATCGGCAGTTGTTTGGTCCTCGTTCTTCGGGGTTAGCATCGTGAGATAGGGAGGGATTTTCTTGGCCCGTCGATTGGTCTATGTTTGACGTAGTTTGCACACATAACACGACTCCACCGAAGATAGTTACCTGGGACCAAGAAAATATTAAACATTATCAGCAGGAGTGTCCCAAAAACCAAAAAAAAAGGATTGAAGGTACGACGAAAAGGATTGAAAAGCTCCACGGTAGGTGAGCTCCGAGAGCAAGTCTTCAACGGTGGCTGGGAAACTTCCATTCTAATTTCGCTTGTTAGGATCGACTAAATAATATTCTATAGATGTTACAACTTTCATTTCATCGTCCTTTCTCTCTCTCTTTTTTTTTTTTACTTTATAATCTTTGAGTACGACCGCGATGACCTAATTATCTCGAAAATCATGGAACACCTCGTGGCTCCCATGCATATGGGTTGCTTAGCTGAAAATCCTCTTGCACCGGAACCAACCGCTACGGCAACCATGAGTGATTTTTCCTTCTACGTAGCAATAATTCTTCTAATCTGCGCTTAAATATCACTCTTCCTCTTCACAAACACCGTAGGAAAAAAATTCCAGACTGAAACTCATTTATTATTTGTGGGACACCCCCCCCTCTCTCTCTCTCTCTCTCACTCATGCAGCTGAAAGTATCTTGTCAAGAAGCCAGAAACCAAACAATGGCTATCTGTAATAGAGATATACATGGAACAATGTCGTTCTTGTACTTGCACTACGTGCTTTCACATGGGTTCTCAGAGAAATCTTAAATAATTGAAGGGAGAAAGGTTGGTGGCAGGGCCTTTCGATTCTCCTCCTCCTGAGTATGCTTGTTTTTGTAAAAATGGCTTTTTAGCAATGTTGACGGGAGACATAAATTCGTCCTTCAGAGGGTGCAGAATCTCCTGCATCACCTTTTCAACTACCTGCTTTCCTTTTTCTTTTTTCCCAGCACTCATTTCATGGTTATATTGTAATCCCCACGCGGGATTTTTATATTCATTCATTCATAGTTCTTAGATTCCAGAATGAATAGATTTTTCTGGGTGGGGCTTGCTTCGAGTGTAGTCTGTAGATATTGACCTCTTCGTGGTTTCGGATGACCGTGTCTGAGAGACCTTGCAATGAGCATGAAGGAGGTTTTTGCTTAATCTCCACCCAAGGTGAAGACATCCTTTTCACCGTAAGTGCTCATTGCACAATAATTATTCACTTCTGAAATAGCAGCGGAAAATTAAGAGCGCACTTCAGTATAATTGTTGTGAATGATGTATCAAGGAATTTGATGTTCCTCCAGACCTTCTGAGAACCTCCATTCGTAGTTTGATTAAAGCATGTTCGGAACATTTTGCATTGTTTTTTAAGTGAACTTTTTCAAGCCTTTATTATTCGAACAGGAGGAAGGAAGGAAAGGCTAACCTTCTACAGGCCACTGAAGATGACATTGATGGAGAGGAAGAAATCTGCCCAGAATCTTGCTGAGACGATTCATTCCCTACTCGGGTTGAAGTCACATTTGACTTCTAACTGGATCAGATCAGTATGTGGCATTATGAGAAGCCTTCCATCCCCTCGTTCGTCTAACAGGATGGGACTGAAAATATCTGACACGGAAAACGAGAATAACACCAGTGACATGGAATTGAGCATGGTCATTCCGAAAATCAAAGGTACTTCGTTCATTTAAATGGGATGAGAAGCCCACTGTCTGCTATTTCCTGTACAAAGTTGATCGAATTGTATTCCTCGTGCCTGCAGATGAACTTGCAGAACTGAGTGATTGCATCAGACAGTTGAATGTTCAGAGAAGGCAGGTTCTCAATGAATACCTGGACATGAAAGGTCAGTGACAGCGATGAACAGAGAGAAAGTATGTTTTTGTCACCTGTGCATAGAAATTACCTATTTACTGTAAACCCAGAATCTCTCTCTATACTACTACTGCAGGAAATATTCGTGTATTTTGCCGCATCAGACCAATGAATGTGACTGAGAATATTGGGTGTGCTGGGCCAGTCGTGGCCACGGATTCAAGCAATGTTTTCCTGAAAGTTGCAAGTGGCAACAACAAAAGCTATAGTTTTGATAAGGTTTTCCACCCAAGTTCATCACAAGGTGCTACAAGTCAACTCTACTTTCTCTGTGATTCCATTATCATTTCTCATGTATATTCTTGAGGAGAGTGTCCAATTCATCATAAATTTTTCAGTGCAGAAATTAGGGTATGGTCTAATCAAAAGTATGCAATGAAATCTTATAGGTGAAGTTTTTAGCGAAGTTGAACCTGTGATCAAATCTGCATTGGATGGGTATAATGCCTGCATCTTTGCGTATGGTCAGACAGGCACAGGGAAAACTTTCACAATGGTGAGTACCATATCGCGAATTTTTTACGTGATTAGAAAAACCATGTTCCTGACAAGCATTAAAGCCACGAGACAATGCATACATTAGTTTGCATGTACACCAGGCTGAGTTTTGAAGCTTAAAGTCATTTTTTAAGTGACTTTTAAAGATAGGATATACCTCAAACTACACAAACTTCTGATAATTGCGTTTAGGACGTTTATGACTGCCAAAAGTATTCCTACTTGTACTCCTGTATAATAACTGAAGTCAAATACATTTACTGCATTCTTCTGACTGAAGCTGTGCTGCCATTGTGATTTAGGAAGGTACTCGGGATTTTCCAGGAATAGTTCCTTGTAGTATTGAAGCATTGTTTGAGCATGCTTTGGAGAGTAATTGTACATACCTCTTCACGTTCAGTATGCTTGAGATTTATTTGGGTAATCTCAAGGATTTGCTTGTCCCTCAGCCTAAAAAACCAACAGATCCGAGGCCACCATGGTGAGTATTTACCCATTCATCTTTGGAGACCTGTGAGTTCAAAATAGTATTTGTCCACCGAAGATACTTTGGTTTCCAATTTCCCTCGTTGATCCGCTAATTCTTTCTAACATAGACAATGATATTAATGAACAGTCTTTCAGTCCAAATGGATGCCCGGGGTGGAATTGAGGTTGAAAATCTTGTGGCCATACCAGTGAGCGACTATAACCAAGCCCTAATGTTGTATAAACTGGGTTGCCGATTCAGGTCGACTGCTTCTACAAATTCTAACTTAACTTCAAGCAGATCACACTGGTAAATAACTCCTTTGTCTCGAATTATGCATACTTATTCAGCAATTTCATGGAAAAGAAACGTTAGCCAGCTAGCACAAGTATCCATAATCAGAGCTTGCAACATGTGTTCAATCAAGTTCCCACTTAAATTCACAGCTTCAAGGCCTAGGAATGCTTTACAAAGTACAATATCCCTGTTTAGAACAAGTAATTGAAATACTTTAAGATTGTTTATGTCTGCAGTATGATTCGCATAAAAATCACATGCTCCAATGCACCTGAGAGGCGACGTGAATCAAATAAAGTTTGGTTGGTCGATCTTGGAGGTAGTGAGCGTGTTCTGAAAACAAAGGCATGGGGCAAGAGACTTGAAGAGGGAAAAGCAATAAACTTGTCACTTTCTGCTCTTGGAGATGTCATCAATGCCCTCCAGAGGAAAAAGCCTCACATACCTTTCAGGTATGAGAATTCACAGGGAGCTCACACATTTGTATTTCACATGCCTGAGTGCAGGCTATCTCCTTCACATGCTATGCTTGTATGATATTGAGCGCTTTGTCTCCATAATTGAAACTGTAAAACTAGGATATCAGTCATCGTTGCAACTAGTTTCTAGGAAAACTAGGGCTAAGAAATTCATTACAGAATCCCAGACTTCTGAGGTATTATATAGAGAAGCAAGTGCAGCTTTCCAAGTAATCATATCACATATCTATAACAAATGGGAAAGTATTTTTCCCTCCAATCAGTTGTTGGTGAACACCAACAACAGAAATTATGTTTACGTGCATTATCCAAGACAGTAATCCTGCCATCTACCTCTCCATGGAAGCGGACTATCCAGTGGGCTTTCTTAAAATCAAAGTTGGTCACTCCTGATTTAGAGCTTTGTACTTTTGACAGGAATAGCAAGCTGACGCAAGTTCTAAAAGATTCATTAGGTAATCTCTCTCTCTCTCTCTCTCTCTCTCTCTCTCTCTCTCTCTGTGAACTCAGTGGGACATTGATGCTATCACTAATAATGTACATCGGTAGTGCTTAAAAGAAAAAGGGAAGAAATACCTGCTTCAAAGTTAAATTACTCAGATTCGTGTATGAGTGGGCAACTCTGAGCATAGTGCAAGGAATACATTCTTTTGAGATGAAGGTGAAGATTTTGAGCTGTGCACTTATCTTTTTTGAACTGCAGCATGATAACATAGCTTTTCTCTTGCTGTCTTGATTTGGATATTGCTGCATCATATACCAATGTCTCTCGCCATTTAGGGGAGGATTCCAAAACGCTGATGCTGGTGCATGTGAGTCCAAAAGAGGAAGATCTCTGTGAGACAATATGCACACTAGGTTTCGCAGCAAGAGTAAGAAGCATCCACCTGGGAACTGTAGACCCAATAGTAAGTAAAGACCATCCTGACTCTTTTCATTCTGGAAGGTTTTAACTTGAAGGAGGAAAAAAGAGACAGTCAATTGTTGGGAAGTGCTTGCTTCCTTTGATGTGTGTCATGTAAGATGCAGGATAGTACAACAACAAGAATTAGAGTATCATAAATCTCACTAAAGAGGTCGCAGCAAAATGTAGATGAAGAAAAAATACCAGAGTACATAGCAGATGATCAGGATGTGCTGCTAATGTAGATTTTGCATGTAGAAAATGGGAAAAGTTATGCAGGCATGTTCCCAACATTGGAGCTCTAGCAGTCTGAAATTAAACTAAAGGAGAAAGAGCTATCGTGTGATATAGTAACTAGGTATTCTGGCGAATTGACGGCATATAAGCATCCAGTACGAGTGACCTGCTTGGCACCATGAGCAAACAATTGTCAGTTTGACACGTAGTGACAACCAATCAAATATGGCCTTATCATTTGATTCTAAGATGGATGCAACTATTTCTCCTGTTCCAATATCCAAGGTGCCTCTTGGCTACTAATATCTCCTGACTTCAATAACCTCTCTTTATCTGTTACTGCTGCAAAACAGGAAAGTGCGCGTAAGGAAGCTGCAATGCAAACCCTCCAGGAAACTATGGTAAAGATTGAAGATGAGCGTCAAAGAGTAAGCAGAGAAATTAAAGAGTTAAACAGAAAGCTAGAAAATCTGATGGGGACATCACCTTCCTATGAAAATGATCACTCAACTACTGAAGAGCCTGAGTTTGATTTTGGCACCAGCAAGCACAAAGCCAGAGATGCGAGAGCATCTCCTCTATCTAAACTACCACGATTTATGAGGCCAACAATATGCAGCCAAAGAAAATCCGGGACCGAGCACCAAATTTCTGAGGGGACGCACCTTGGCCAAACAAAAAGGAGGAGGGCTCCATCTCATCGTGCTGGGTCTGTGAATTTTCCCATGAACTCGGATTACAAGTCTGATTGCAGCATTTCCAGAGCCAGTTGCCTGATCGACTTGGATACCATGTGCAATGCAGATACTGAGACAGAATACAGTCAGGACACAACTGAATGTGACGTCAAAATGGTAGTACTCTCAGAAGAGAGAAGATTCCCAATTACAACTGATGGAAAGGCACAGTTAGATCACAATATGGTTCTTCCTAGTATTGGCAGCAAATTCTATTCCACAGAAATCCTAGAGGTCGCTGATGGGCTAAATTCACAGAATGCGGTTAGTGCTGCTGGTAGTTGTAAGAGTAAACGGGTTCCAGCTGTTCCTCTTCCCCCAAAGTTCAGGCGCAATGGACAGAGTAATGCAGGTGTATCGTGCACTGAAAGTTCAGATGCAGAGAATTCATTGAAAGGCCTCATAGGTATTTGTAAAAACAGAGAAGAAAGTCAGAAAAGCTACTCTTCAAGCTCGACATCTGAAGAGGAAATTGACATACTCATTACCCACTCAACTGGTTTTATGGATACACACTCTGAATCTTGTTGCAGAACTCCATCCTTAACAAATGAATCCATGATATGTACACAACATAGCATTGATGCTTTGATGATACTGGATCATGACAGTACCAATTACCACTGTCCACACGATGTGGTGTGTGGTAGACCGGACCAGAACAGTAATAATGGAAGAGTTGATCAATTGACCCCCATGGATGGTGTAAAGAGTGAAACCCACAGTTTTGAGGCTTCCCCTTATGAACATAGAGAATATTGTTTTTCTCCGTTTGGATCTCCTCATGATTCCATTGGTCAAGAAAAAGAACTTGGGGTCAGCACATCAAACTGTAACGTAGAACCTGACAATTCTAACGTGTCATTTGGATTGACTAGAGGAGATCCAAAAAGTGCTAGCTTGTTTGGAAAGTCTACAGCAGGAAGACAACATGACATGCTCAGAATGAAACACCAACGAGCTCTATTCAAAGACAATGCCAATCATAATAATGCAGACATGGGCTTAAAAACGGTTTCAGCAGAGGGAAATACACAAAATACAGGTACGGTAGTTTGCCCAGAGATTTGTTTCACATCACACGCTCGTAATCCCTTCTCTCTAACTTTTGACAGGCATGTTGCATCTCCTCCAAGGGAAGTTTTGGAATCTATATTTTACCACTCTTCTGGGACTGGGACTCCAAGGCCTTGGATTCAAGCATGAATTTTTCTCTGGTTTGACTCTCTAAAAGAAGCATCACTTGAAATTTGCAAGTAACAATTACGAATTGATCGATTGTAGAAGGCAGGAGAAATGGAGGTTAGTTGAGCATTTTTTCTGCAGCCTGGAACTTCAAAACAGGAGAAGTAGCCATAACCATTATTTATGTCCACACGAGGGAGGAACCTGAGTTCATATAAATGATCCTACTGATATGCCATGCCCAGTCATGGGTGTGAGAAGGCTGATCCAATGAACTTCTATCCCGCTATTTACCACGTGTGAAGTCATATGCAGTACAGGGGATTTCCGTTTTTTCTCCCCATCATTCTAAGTAAGTTTGAACAGCCCTCATGAGTCTTGCTGACGGTTGGCTCTGTCCATCAGAAGACAAAAGATAACCGAAGGGTGTGGATGCATTCTGAACAAATTTGAGAGGATTTTGATTTTGATCATGTAAATATAAAAACGCATCACTATTTCCAAAAGGCAAGTATTAGATTCCTCTATCTTGTACAGCTCTGTTGCTGCTGATTGAATTACAACCAGAGTTCAATCTTAAAGAAGACTATTAATCCAAAAGGTTGAAGGTGATCGGAAAACCATGAGCTAGTGCTGAGCAACAGATTCACCTCTAGTTTTTCTCTCTAGCGCACAATATGTTATGATCTTCTGAACAAACTGTATACTTTTATCAATATGTCAAAAGAAAATGGTCTCCACAAATTCAATCCACTAGATGACTTTAACAATGACCCACAAATCTAAACAAAGAGACCAGCACCTGGATAACTTACCATCCCTTCTTGGGTTTTATTCCTCAATCACAGCCATCTTTTCTATCCCAAGAAGGACCATTACTCACTTCATAAGCGTTCATTACTGCTCGTGATTCCCACTTTGAGACCTTTTGGGCTGAAGCTCAGTGAAAACTGGGACTGGTTTCCATTTTCGAAATCCTTCAGCTGAAGAGCAAGTTAACCAACATTAAGGAACGGAGCAGTACTCCTTGATTTCCCAAGTGTGTTATCCTGGGTGCAGATGAAGAAAGTCCTATGAGTACTATAAGCAATTAGACATGTAAGACACAGCCATGTGGAATACATGATCTCCTATATTATTAACATCTTATCATTTGTATACCTGCATGATCTCGTCTGCAGAAAATATATCCCTCTCAAAATTTATGTCTGTTAAGGTGATTTGCTGAGTGGAGCACCAAGGAACAAATCTGAGCAGGATAGGGGAATATAGCATACCCTTCTTCTAGACAACATGGCTTGCCGAACGAAGTGGCAGTACGTATTCGACTACACATTAGAAACCTTTAAGCTTTTTTTGATTTTCCATGGATGAATCAGATTCTGCTTCAAGTGATAGTATAGCCCAGATGCAGCTCTCCAAGAAGCAAAATTTCTGGGGGTATTTCCTAAAACACTTAGGTTCCACCGTGAGACATCACCTGCTTTTTACACAACCTGCTGATTTTCAATTTCGAGATGAGGCAAAGTTCAAGTGCTCGCTTCCTACCCCTGAAAATCCCCCCCCCCCCCAATGGATTAACTGCTATTAATCTACCATCCAAATTCAGCAACTCTGTTAAACATGGGACATCACTATCCTTGGAGTCTGAATTCTTAATTCTTAGTACATACCCGCACTGTGCAGATGGGTTGTAGTTGATAAGTAGCCGTTGGCCACGAAGGTAACGCAGTCCATTTATGGCAGAAAGCAGCATTTTGCATTTTCCACGTGCAATAGCAACGTGAACATAATAAGAAATTTAACAAAAAAAAAGAAAGAACGATACCATAGTTGACATTAGAGAATAGGCAAAAACTGTCATTTTTCGCAAAAAGGGTACATACACCCTCAACAGTTTCTCACTCCCCCAAAGAATTAAAAAAATATCAACAGCAGCAACAACAACAAGAACAGTTCATGGGATCTACAGTAATGACATCGGACCACAACTCTTTAGACGGAGTAAGGGGTGGGCTTGGGCAGACTTGTAACGGCGCCGCAGAGCACGGCGTCGTCAGGCATGTTGTACTCATCCCTCAGCGACCGCTCAGGCGAGAGGACGCTAACGTAAAGCTCTTGCCCCAAGTAACGCCTCTCAGTCAACTCAGACCTCAGGTTCCACATCCCAGCGTTGTCGAAAGTCAACATGATCGCAGCCCAGGACTTGGGAAAAACCTGGATAGTGTGCCTGCTCACAGCGTCGAGGAGGTTGTAGCTCTTCCTCTTCTCCGGGGTCCACCTCCCTGGCTCGATCCTGGCACACATCAAACATCCTCAGCTAATTAGTTCTAGGACGTGTCTACGACAAATCTAGTATAACCTGGAGAGACTCAATATGTCCTGGAGAAGTTTTTTTGGTGCCATAGGACTTACGCAACAGCAAAGAAGGAGTAGCCATCAAGGTGCCAGGACTGCACGCTCTTCTCGTGGTTCTCCAGGATGATCTCAACGAATGTCCTGAAGGTGATGTTCATCACGTTGGGGGCGAGAGTGACCGGGGCGGCCTTCTTGAGCAAGGGCTCATCGGGGATGGCGTCGTACTTGAAGACCTTGTCAGCGACACCGTAATACTCAGCGAGCTTGAGCGGGGTTGGGGAGTTGACGTGGGAGACACCATTGATGCCGTAGCGGAGCTTGCCACCGACACTGCTGGCCGAGCTGACGAGCTTGATGGTGCGGGTGATGTTGATCTGGCCGTAGTGGTAGGAGCCCTGGGGGTTGGGCCGGGCAGCACTGGCAGTCAGGTTCCACCGGAAGGAGCGGAACTGGTTGAGAGACCAGGCCCAGCCCTCGGGGGCCTTGGGGAGAACGGAGGACGCAGGGGCCCCATTGCCGTTCGTATAGCGGATGATCCCGGTGGCCGTGAGCACGCTCTTTGTAAACCGGGTTGAGGCCACCATGTAGTAGTCTCGGGGATCCTTGTCAGCGGTGATGAGCACAGAGAAGCATTGGCCGACATGGACATCAAGGGAGTCATAGGTGTTCTGGACGGTGTGTGATCCTTCCATCTCGACGAGCTTCATCTGGTGGCCCTGGATCCTGAAGTTGAGCGAATTCTTGAGGCCGACATTGCAGATCCGGTACTTGTAGGTTTTTCCGGGCTTCATGGTGAACAGGGGCTTGACATCCTTGCCCTTGCCCGTTTGGCCATTGATGAGGACACCATCAGGCCTGGCGAGAGGGCGGCCAGCATCCAGTTTCTGTCTGAGTGCAGTGTGGCTCTTGGAGTACCAGTCGCCAATGAGGACGGTGTAATCATCCTCAGGATCCGCATAAGGGACAGGGATGAGCAAACGGCTGTTCACACGGAGGCCACCGAAGCCACCAGCTGCACGGTGCATTGCCGTGGTGGGGTAGTAGAAATAGCTGCCGATCTGATCCTTGACCTGGAAGTGGTAGGTAAAGTTCTTCCCGGGCAGAATTGGGCAGTTGGTTCCTAGTACTCCATCTTGCCATGAGTTCTTCCTCTGCTGGATTCCATTCCTGACAACGACAACAGCATGGTTTAACCCAATCTTGGAACTAGGAAAAACAGGGAAAAAAAACATGAGCTGGCTATACTGTTCGTGGCAATGATTTCCTAGTTACCAGGTGAAGAGAAGGGGCTCATCAATGTTGTTGAAGACGTTGATGACGAGGTTGTTGTTGGTGGTGGAGTTGATGTTGGGGCCGGGGAATTGGCCATTGATGAGGATGCCTTGTTGAGGGACTCCTAGCGGAGAGACGGTGCCGTAGGTGACGTTCCAGGTGAAGAACAAGTAGGGGTCCTCACCGCAGACCGCCACGGCCCCAGCCAATAGGCATAGCAGCAGAATTGTCACCCTTCCCATCTCTCTCAGCCCCACTTTTTTTCCTACGTTTGTGTGGAAGAAGATGACGACTCTTCTTCTACCATCTCATTTGGTTGCTGCCCTTCGCCATTTTATTTGAAACCGACCGTCTAAAGATGTTTCCTGTTCTCGGCCATACAAGCCCGTCAAGTTCTCCGTGCCTGACATTGTTCCCTTCTGGCCCCTTGGTTTACGCTTTTCCTCCCATCTCTCTCTCTCTCTCTCAAGCACATCCACGTGTTCATGGCCGTCCTATGGTTTTACAGCAAGATGCGAAGAACATGGTCAATGATGTGGAAATTCTCCGAGGAAGGAGAAGATCTTCGCGTTTTGCCTGACTACAAGGTTCGATCACTACGGAGAACACAAATAGCTGATTTGGACATTCTTTTGACTCACTACGCTGCAAGTTTCGCACATCTTGCCATTGGAAGACTTCCAGGATATAGACACAACTGCAACATTAATAAAATGCCAAATGATGTTCATGCCAACTAAACTTTTCATGTTCAATTTAGTTTTCGGTCTATATGAAAATGTCATTCTACAAATCTAACTTCTTAGGACAATATTAAACATTTTCATATATCCAAAGACTACATTGAATATAGATAAAAAATTTCGGGACTATATTAAAAAAAATTAAAAGTTCGGGAATGACATTGCACATTAATATAAATTTCAAATTTACATTGGACAAATTAAAAGTTCAAGGACGGCATTATACATTAAACCAAAATTTACGAACATTTAATTACCCCACCAGCGTGATTGTGCCCCGTGACTCAACCACGAGCTAAGGTCACTAAATTTTTCATTGTATTCTGTAACCTACTGCATTCTGTTGGAATAAATCTGGATTGATAAATTTGTATTTCAATCATTTTGTCGATTGAAGTTCCAAAACATTCTAATTTGGTATGTTGGACATATTTCATAGCACGACCACCACAACAACAATAATAAAATAATCCTTGACAACATCCTAGCATCTCAGAGCCTGTCTAACATGATCAAACCATCTTAAACGATTCGAGACATGCAGATGAAGCATTTTCAGATTGAGTACAATTTGGTGTTTGAAGACCTACTAGCACTTGGTCCCACAAAGCATCGATTAATCGTTGTCTCCCATGAAGTTTTTATCTTACGATCGAGTGACAAATTTGATTGTCACGAAAAACAACCAGATGTACTCCTCCACTCGATTCATTCTATTTATGCTGGACCATATTACTAACTTGAATTAATTTACTATTGGCATCTGTGCGTGAGATAAATAATAATGTGTGCAAGGCAATATTACCGTTAAAGGAATAATCTTATTAGTTCTAGGGCATAATTAATAAAACAGATGTAATTACAAAACAAAGGATTGCACTACGTGAGTACTTCAAATAATCATCCTTCATGTCAAATATTATGCAGCATATATAAGAAAAATTTGTAATATTTACCATTACTCTATAATGGATAAGTTAAGAATAGGCTAAAACTCATGGAAAATCCTAAACTATGCTCTGTTGGCCAGATTCACCCTAAACTTTTGCTTGTCCTCCAGGAAAAGAATATCATCGCATCATCTTCATCGACTAGATGATACTGCCATATTTCATCAATATATAGTATTAGATTATTATTAAAGGAGATGTACGACACGCCTCCCTCTATTTGATAAATAAAAAATATTATAGGATCAATAAATAAATTCATCATCAATAATAAATTTTCCGTTTGCCCGAATTGTTTTTAGAAAGAAACTATTACTTGAAAAGGTCTTTATGACACGATAGTGCATATTTCATGAGTAAGTGATGTTAGATTATCGTTGGAAAAGTTAAGTGACACTTCACCCTCTTTTTGATTAATAAGCGACATTACAGGATCAATAAACAAAATTCATCACTGTAAAATTATAGCTCATCTTTTACAGATAAATCAAAATTAACAAATCAAAAATAGTTATAAGACAAACAAAAAGGACCCATCATTGCAAAAGTTTAGTAGTATACGTTTAAGTGGACGTATTAAATGAATGTTCATATTTCATGGATAGTTATGACTAAAAACATAATTAGTGGCAACCCTAATGATTAAATGCATAATTAGAGTTTTTTTTTTGTCAGTGCATAATTAGAGTTAGCCGTATCATTTTACCTAGTTATGGTAACGATAACTAAGACTTTATGGTGTTAATTTTCATCGTAGATAAATGGATACGCGTTTGGACTCATCAAAGGACAAATAAAGCAAAGCCAATGAACTTTACATTGCAATGGAGAAACTACCGATTGACATTTTCTGTATCCAATAGAGAATACGATACACTAAAAGTATTCTCAATCATCTATTGGCATTGTGATGATTTTTTAAAATATATTTTCGGTAGTTTTTCGCTTAACTAATATTACTATTTCAAAGCATATTTTTACAGTAGCGATAGTTCAAAATAGTCTGTTTCACGCTTTTAGATATATCTTATTAAATCCAGTGTAACTTCTAAACAATACCTCATACTCTTTTAATTTAATATCAGTTTTTCTCATGGTAATTTTGAAGAATGGGGTCGCCAAAATTTCATCATTGACATGGATGTTTATATGACATATTAGATATAGTAACGTAACTAACATAATAACCCTATTAAGAATCACGATACAGCCAAATTAAATTTTACAAAGTTGGGAAAATAATTAACTTTAAGCAACAACAAATGCAAAATACATAAACAGCCTACTGTTGGCAATGCTTTCACAAGGAAAAGAAAGAAAATGTGAATATTGTTATTTTGAAAATAAATCAAGGGATTCTAGATATGTCTATTGAATTTTTAAAATAAATTGAGAAAGAAGTATATTGAATTTTTTTAAAAAATACAAATTGAATATTGTCTATTTTTGCAAGATATCCAATATCTGATTTTGTGATACATTGTCATGAATAATAAGATATCCATAAATTCTTGCCAAAATACAAAAGACATCAAGTGGTTGCCAAAAAGATTGGTGAAAAGCTCCGCAAAAAATGAAACTGGAATATATGGAAATGGGAGATAATCGTGAAGAAATCACCTCTACTTATGTATAAATAGAGAGGATCGAATGGAAAAGAGAGAAAAAAAGCATTTTACTTTTAAGGGGATGCTACAAAAATAATCTGAATAATGAACAAAAGCTATTAAGAAAAAAGAATTCACACTCTTACTTTATATATTCATATTTCTTGCTAACTCATAATATTTTATGTGCTCGAGCTATAGTATGGTTCCATATTATGATTCAAGAACTACTGCAATTCTATGTCTAACGGAAGATATACCTATCTGATGAGATTCTACTTTAAAAACTTTGAAGGAGAACTTGATTGATGCGAATATTTATTTTGTCATAATTTTTGCGTAGTATTTCCGTTGCAAAGCATGTCAACACGACGGTCTTAGACCTTGCTAGCATACCATCAAAATTCTCCAACCGTAGTAAAACCCTCCATGGCTAATTTTCATTATCGAGAGCCGAGGGACATTTGCTATGTTAGGCCAATATTGCAGAACAGAATGCTGAAGAATGGTCAAACTTTCTGTTTGAGCTATTGCTCCAGCATGACTTTTTATCCACAAAAAGATCGAGATTCTGTTAACCTTCAGTTATATTGAAGGTGTCCCCTAACGAAATTCTATCTATGGACAAAGAAAAGAGGACCGGTGCAGGCCAAACCAGTGAGAGAAAGGTGGCAAAGAGAGAAATTGACGGTGGTTCAGTGGTTGTTCAATGGTTTGACAATCCCAGAAAACTTACACAGCTTTCCTTGTATAAAAAGCTCATCGATGAATCCCCATGGTGATAGAAGAAAATTCGTCTTCTTCCATACAGAATAGAATAGTCTGGATAAATAAAATTAAGAGTAGTGATCTTAAAACAACCTAGAGAGATGGGTGGAGTGATGTTACTGCTGTTGTTATGCCTCTCGGCCGGGGCAATGATGGTCCGGGCTGAAGACCCGTACTTGTTCTTCACATGGAACGTCACTTATGGCACCATCTCCCCTCTGGGCATCCCCCAGCAAGGCATTCTCATCAACGGCCAATTCCCCGGGCCGAATATCAACTCCACCACCAACAACAATATCGTCATCAATGTTTTCAACAATCTCGACGAGCCATTCCTCCTCACCTGGTAAATCTTATAAAACACAAAAAATGCATTCCTTCATATGCTAAGCAAATTCATCATCCTTTGTTTGTTTTCAGGAACGGCATCCAACAAAGGAAGAATTCGTGGCAAGATGGCACGCTAGGGACCAGCTGCCCAATTCCTCCGGGACAGAATTATACATACCACTTCCAAGTTAAGGATCAGATTGGGAGCTATACCTATTACCCAATCACCGCCATGCACAGGGCGGCTGGTGGATTCGGTGGCCTCCGTGTGAACAGCCGTTTGCTCATTCCCATCCCCTATGCTGACCCTGAGGATGATTACACCGTCCTCATTGGAGACTGGTACTCCAAGAGCCACACCACTCTCCAGAAGTTCCTTGACAGTGGCAGAGCCCTCGGCAGACCTGATGGAGTGCTCATCAATGGCAAATCCAGCAAGAGCAAGGGCAAGGAAGAGCCTCTCTTCACCATGAAGCCAGGGAAGACATACAGATACAGGATTTGCAACGTCGGTCTCAAGAACTCCCTCAACTTCAGGATTCAAGGCCACCCGATGAAGCTTGTTGAGATGGAGGGGTCTCACACGATCCAGAACTCCTACGACTCCCTCGATGTGCATGTTGGGCAATGCTTTGCCGTTCTTGTCACAGCTGATAAAGAGCCAAAGGACTACTACATGGTAGCCTCAACTCGATACACCAAGACCGTGCTCACCACCACAGCTGTTATCAGCTACACTAATGGCAAAGGTCCTGCTTCGCCTGTCCTTCCTGAGGCTCCCGTGGGCTGGGCTTGGACCCTAAATCAGTTCCGCTCCTTCCGCTGGAATCTCACGGCCAGCGCAGCCAGGCCTAACCCTCAGGGTTCCTACCACTATGGACAGATAAACATTACTCGCACCATCAAGCTTGTAAACTCGGCCAGCAGGGAGGGAGGCAAGCTTCGTTACGCCATAAACGGAATCTCACACACAAACCCTGCAACCCCACTAAAGCTTGCAGAATATTATGGAGTTGCAGACAAAATCTTCAAGTATGACACCATGTCTGATGATACACCAGCAACAGCTTCAGACAAGATAACTGTGGAACCAAACGTGGCCAACATCACTTACCGCACTTTCGTGGAGATCATTTTCGAAAACCATGAGAAGAGCATCCAATCATGGCATCTTGATGGATATTCCTTCTTTGCAGTTGCGTAAGTACCTGCCACCGTGTCTTTTTGTTTATGGGCATGATCGTAACTGTGCTATTAAGCGAGTAACAATGTCGGCAATCTTTTTGGAACCATGTAACAGTGTTGAGCCAGGAAGGTGGACTCCAGAAAAGAGAAAGAACTACAATCTCCTTGACGCCATGAGCAGGCACACGGTCCAGGTCTTCCCTAAATCATGGGCGGCCATCATGTTGACATTTGATAATGCTGGGATGTGGAACTTGAGGTCGGAGTTGGCAGAGCGACACTACCTGGGCCAAGAATTTTACATTAGTGTTCTTTCGCCCGAGCGATCTCTCCGAGATGAGTACAATATCCCCGACGATGCCCTGCTCTGCGGTATTGTCAAGGACCTGCCAAAACCTCCACCTTACACCATCTAAAGGTCCAGCAGCACAGCTCACGCGGCCAGAGATGCGGGTGATCAAGAGGAGTGATGGAAGAAGCACTTACAAGAAGCCAGCTGTGAAGAAACTTCTTTGCCATATCGACATGTAATCATTTATGTCGAGAACTCAAGCGTAAACCTAAAAGAAGAACCACCTGTGTCATTGCAAATACAAAGAGATAAAGGGACATGCACATGTTTATTATGGAGAAACTGATTCTCGACTTGAAATATATGATATAGATAGAAAATTCAACAGCACCTTATTACGAAATCAACCTCGCTACACAAGTTCCAGGAAGTAGTCAATTACCCTTCCATGCAGTTTTCAGCCAACAACCAGAAAATACTGGTTGTCGTATTATTTTGATCATACAGTTCCTCGCTATCCTTCTCCTTGTCTAAACCGCTGTGACAAGTGGATAATGCATTCACCTTTTTCCCCCAGCGGGATAACAAGACACTTGGCTTCATGATTTAGGTATTGAGTCTTTCTTCAAGTATAAACATTAGCATCTTCTTTCAACAGATTCTGTTTTACACAGTCATCTATCTGCAGACTACTCGCAACAATTCCTTATTCTAAACAACATACTGGAAAAAATGATTAACCCTTGACTGCTTAACCAATAATCCATCAACTTGGATTGTTGCAAAATTCAGTGAAGTGCTACCCATGAAAACGCATATTTTTGAGAACTTTGCTTATAAATATCTCAGAGTGCCCCAACTGCAGTGTATTTATAGCTTAAAATTAAATGGTGCGAGTGAATATGAAAGGAAATTAAGTAAAAGAACCAGAAATATCAGAATTCTTCCATATACAAAATTTCATAGGTCACCTTATGAAGAGGACTGTAATCAAATTATAGATGGTGCGCACCTGTTCCTGGCAATAAGTAGGGGCATTTTTGGGGAAGAATTGAGGGCCTTGTTATTGCATTTCATTAAGTGCTTCATAGATTGAACTGATGCAGATTGCAGACCATCCATAGTCATCCTAGGTCAAAAAAAGATTTTATTCTCAGGCAGATAAGTCTCTTCCATTCATGGAAGCTCATGACAACCTTTCCTCATCGACCCTTGATTTCACTTTACAATCTGTAACATGGATATACTTGCTCCTGTCGAACCTTCTGCACCACAGAAAATAGGACCCAAAAAGAAAAGCCTCGAGATGAACATCATTCTCCACTAAGCCATCGTCTCCTATCGGCATTGTTCCGCAGCTTTTGGACATTCCATCAGTATATTGGCTTTTAGGTTTTAGCTTCCATCGTCTCCTCGAGATGAACATCATTCTACTGGGAGCCACCATGCATATTGATCTACTTGTATAAGTGGTTAACTCACATATCTTGGCTGTTGGATGAGTTCGCATATTCTCACATGATTGATGGACTACCAGAAACTGCTACAGATATTTGTGCAAGGAACAAGCCTTTTTGCATTTTCAGGAACAGAGTAAGATTCACATAGCAACACAGTTTAAATGAGCAATGTAAATACAATGGATAACTTACTCTTCCATAATAACTCCCAATAGCAAGCTTCTTGAACTATATTAGAAAATAAATCTGCTCCTTATTACAATGCATTATAAAGTTCTAATGCCTAGAGCTTGGCATATTACCACTCCCAAACTGCTCAGAGCAGGTGCTAGATATAGTGGCTGACTCATGCTACCAGACACCAAATCTGCATATCCTATCAACAGATCTGCATATCCGATCAACAGATATCTTTTCTTGAACAAGCAAGTATGTACACTCACTTGCAGATCCATTACTATGTGGTTCTGTTTAACTTTCACCATTGTCCAGTCAGCTCTGCCTGAAGCAAGCAATTCTCCCACAATATCAAATACCAATCTATTTTTAAAGAGGAAAAATAAAAGAGCAAAAAGTTTCCGGTTCTGCCAACACGTATGCACTTTATAATCACGAACTTGAAGGAGATCAATGCAACAGACGATGCACGCCTCGCCTCAACCACAACTGGTAAGCAGTCATGTAAAAGGAATCGTAACCTCTTGGTGTTGCGTGCCACATGAAGTGTTTTCTTACTTGGCACAGATTATGGTACATGCTGAGGTAAGTTTCTGTCGGTATAGCCAAAAGTCTTTCCTTCAAGGACGATATCTCCCCATGATTGATAATGACAGAGAACTTGCTCCAGTCCAAGATGTTAGAAAATGGAAGGTCATAATAATTTGAAAGAATAACGGGCACGCAACCATAATGTATAGCATCACAGACCCTCGCCGTGTTCACCTCATAACCCTTCACATGGAGGCAATATCTGCTTCCCTTGAAACCTTCTTCGTAAGGAAAAGGACTTTTAGAAAAAATATCCATGGAAGTATCGTTTTGGTATGTGTCTATCAACTCTTGGCGAATGCAAGAGTTTTGGATGCGCCCAGAAAAGAAAACAAGTCGGTGCCTACAAAAGGACCCAGAAGATACATCGGTATTGAAGCCCATAGCATCATGATATATCGATGAAAGGAAGAAAAAATGAGCAGTCTCTAATCAATCATAGATAGATTTGACCTGTTCTTAGATTATGGGTGGGTATTGGAAAGGAATAGCCAAAAATCTTATCCTCTCTAAGAAATCGATGAAGTTGATGGTTGGGGTACTGAGTTGACTTATCCACTTCAACAAACTAACTCATGCAATCGATGAAGTTGATGGCTGGGGTACTGAGTTGACTTATCCACTTCAACAAACTATCTCATATAATTGACCAGAAATTTCACGCACATCTTTCTCATGAAGCAACTGGGCGACTAAACAAGACGACTTCCCGGGACACAAAAACAAATGTGAAATGATTGTCTCCTACAATCCTCAAGAGAAATTCTCACATAGTATCCCATCAACCCAACTAAAGAAGCCTAGCATCTGAAATCCACGAATCGGCAGACAAACATCGATGGTTCATCAAAACTTTCACGAACTAGACTACACAGGCCTTTGCAGCAACAAAAATGCGCACGCCTCAATCATACCTTTCACTCGGAGGTCTCAGAACCTGCTCATCTCTCCTCGGCCAGACCTGCGGAAGCGCCACGTCCTTATGCGCCACATAAGACCTCTGGAAATAGCTCGACGAGCAAGCGACCTGAACTGCATTGCCGAGCAAATCCCGGTGCTTGGATGCGGCGTCCCGGCCGACGGAGTGGCAGTGCGCGTAGAAGTGATCGGCGCCCCCCGACGCGTTCCAGAACCCGAACTCCCGGCCGATCCGCGCGGCGTACCCTGCGACGAAGTTCGCTATCGTCCCCTCGTGACGCACCCGGGGGTCGTTCCGCATGTTGTTGACGGAAAAGGGCATGAAAAAGAAGTGAGCTTGCCGGGGATCGGAGGTGACGAGGGAGCTCCGAAGCAGAGAGATCTTGAACATGTGCTCGCTGAAGTAGTTGCCGAGCTTGGGGTTAAAAGGGTCGACGTGGGGCAAGAAAATGTTGGCAAACGGAGAAGAAGAAGCAGCCGAAGAGGAGGAGTTGTAAGCGTCTGGGTAAACGTAAATCTTGAAGGAGCGCATCATTTCTTGAAAATCAGCAGCGAAAGAGACACGGTCGTGATAGGGACCAAAATTTCTCTCCTTTTCCGGCGGAGGAGACGAAGCGTCCGCATTGGGAGCTGGAGAGGTCAGGTTCGCGAAGGGAGAGTGAGGCTGCGAGCCCGGCGACGAGCTCTGAGCTCTCGGAGACCGGGCGGCGACCGCGACGGACGGCGAACCGCCGGGGTGGAGAGACGGGCGAGCGTGCTGGGAGGCGGAGAAGGAGAAGGAGAAGGAGAAGGAGAGGTAGAGGAGGAATGCGAGGGTGGAGACGATCGGCAAGATGAGGAGCTTGCGGTCGAGAGGAGGCTGGTGGTGTTTGGGTCTCTTCGCCGGCGAGAACATGGCGAGGTAGCGGCCGGCGAACTCTGCTAGTGAAGAACGACAGGGTAGTAGTGCGCGTCGGAGAAGAAGGAAGGAGGGATTTTTATGAATCGGACAAAGCTATATAAATTGTGGGATTTGTCGCTTCCTCTTCTTCTTTTCCGCTTGTCTTTTTAACTCGATAACTGCCAGCGCAACTGTATATTCTGCTATTTTAGGTTTGATTAAATAAGTAGTCACCTTTTTTCTCTTTCATTGTTCTTTTCCCTCCAATTGACAGATCAGAAGAGGAAAATATTAAAATATTTATAATAAATTTATCCCTAGTTAATTTTCGTTAGATTAAATTAATACCATAAAAAATACAAAATATGTGCATTTAGAATAAAGGCGTAGCGAAAATCCCAAACTAAGATTTCATTAACTATATGCGATCTTCGACTAAAAAAAATATCACATATCATCTAACTCCACAATTCAACAATAAAATTTAATGGAAATTAGTGAATATTATGGTCAAAAAATTAATTTAAATATATTATCTTCGGAGTTTTCATGATATTAACTGTAGAGACGTCGAATGATTCATCTGGAAAAAAAGAGTTTTTTTTTTTTTTTTTTGGGTGGGGAATACACGTAAAAGTGATTTAAATTGAATATGCAGAGATTGGATTTGGTTGGTCCGAACGGTACGGGGTGTTTTTGTCCTGCTCGTCGGTTTCTCCGAGCTTTTCAAACCAACGACTTCGCCATTAACGTCAATTAACTTAAACAACTCGTCACCCTCTCTCTCTCTCTCTCGGAAAATCCAAACCCAAACCAGACACACCAGACAAAAAAGCACCGTCTCGCGGAAGCAACCGGCGATCGACCCGAGCGACCCCTCGACACGCCGTCGCTCGAGACGGAGATTAGGCGGCCGATGGCGACTTCCAGCTGGCTTCAGCTTCATCCGCACCGGAGCCTCGCCGCCCTCGGCGCCGGAAGGAGCGAGCGGAGGCCGCCGGTTCCTCCCCGAGGCCGTTTCGACGTCGCGGCTCGTTCCCTCCGCGGCCACCGCTCGATTGCCGTGAAGCGGCCGCAGCCGCAGCGTAGCAGAGTCCGTTGCAGCTACGACGACGGTAATCGGGGACCGCCGCCGCAGCAGCCGCCGCCGCCGCCGCCTCAGCAGCCGCCGCAGCCGCCGCCGTCTCAGTCCACGGGGATTCGACTTTACAGCGAGATTGAGAGGTGATAGTTTCTGCTCTCTGTCGAATCTGTTCGATTGTGTACCCTACTTTCTATAGGTACTGACGTGTTTAATATTCCGGATTTGCGTGCTTATAGGATCGTCGGGAATTCAATTTGAGCAAAATTTGGATTACAATTTTTTGCGATTGCTGTGAATAGATTCTGGTTGCTTTGATCATATTCAATTAAATGGAACGAGTCTCGGGTCAGCTTATCATAATCAAAATCAGAGGTGCGACTGATTCCTCGAAAAATAGTTGCTTTCGCATTTGCACTCCATGTCAGCATACGATGACAACCTACTGTTTAGTCTCTTATGAAGTTTCTTCTATACCCACATCACAACTTCACACGAATGAAAAAGATGTACATGCGTGCCTCTTACTTATTTAGAGCTCGTTGACTTAAACTTATTATCACGAAAGGCACGAAAAGAGTACTAGTTCCAACACCTATACAGTTATTGATGACCCTTTGATCAAGATGTTCTAATTGGA
The DNA here is from genome assembly GCA_014182365.1 of Eucalyptus tenuipes. NCBI lineage: Eukaryota > Viridiplantae > Streptophyta > Magnoliopsida > Myrtales > Myrtaceae > Eucalyptus > Eucalyptus tenuipes. The sequence continues at coordinate 31,964,735 of CM024538.1, read as the reverse complement.
GCTGATGTATTAGTCTAATGCGAATGCTGATTCTGTCATCTTATAAAAGTGTGGGATTTAGCTTTCCATGCATAACCCCTTTCCTCGTTACAATTCAAACAATCAGAAAGCCAAGTCACTCTTTTTGTGTTTTGCAGAGTGCTTACTGAGACAGTACGCCAGTCTCAAAATGCTTGGGGTATTACAGGGGACTGGAGCCAAATTGAGGTGCTTTCTTGCTCTCTTTTCACCTGACATCAGATAAATGCACTTTGAGTTGGATGTTTCAGTTGCTCACTTGTTGTCCTGTTAGGTTTGATGATAAAATTCTGGGAAATACACTCGTTAAAAAGAGGAAGGACATTTCTGTTAGATTGATGGAGAAGGCACCTCTCTATTACTTGTTTCATTTAGATGGAAAATAAGAGTGTGGGAGTGTTGAAAATATGAATATGTCTCATTCGTACGGATGCTGAGAATTGAGATGAAAGCCATTGGAAAGCATGTCATTTCATATTTGTTGTTTACACTTTGCCATCATCTTCGTAAATAATTTGAGCAAATTTCTTCATGAATGTCACAGGGTTCTTGGGTCCTTAAACCAAGACACTCACAGCCAAATGCAGTTGTACATTTTATTGGTGGAATATTTGTGGGAGCTGCCCCTCAGCTAACCTACCGTCTATTCCTTGAGCGACTTGCAGAAAAGTGAGTCTTTCCTCCAAAATGAAAGCATTTTTTTGGTATTATAATATTCATTTTTATTATTATTATTATTCTTTGTGAAGACTTATCTGCAATTGTGTATAAACGTCCTTTTCTTTTGCTATAATTTTTTTAATCATCCTTTCACAATATGTTGGGTTGGCCAGCATTTGATAGTGTGCTGATATTTGACTAGATTGTGATAGTTTTGAATATCGTTATCCCCAAATAATTTTTCTCTATATACCCAATACTTTGCTGATGATTATGATAGATATTGATTCTCAACTGAGGGCAAGCATCATTGGACTTTTTGTGGTGATATAGGGGTATTTTAGTGATTGCGACACCATATCCCAGTGGGTTTGACCACTTCTTCATTGCAGATGAAGTGCAATTCAAATTTGATCGTTGTCATCGGTATCTACAAGACATAGTGAGTTAATTTGAAGGATAGACCAATTATTCAGGTCTATTTTCTCTTTTTCAAAGACACATGTGGAGGGACTAATTAGCTCCTATATAGGTACATGATCTTCCCACTTTTGGCATCGGACACTCATTGGGATCCGTCATCCACCTTTTGATTGGTAGGGAAAAGTGCTGTGATTACTACTTGCAACACAGTAACTGCTTGTACCTAAATTCTAAACTATCCATTTGATCAGGATCAAGATATGCTGTGCAAAGAAATGGAAACATATTAATGGCATTCAACAACAAGGTACTTGTCCTGCTAGCACTGCAAATTTAATAAATAAATAAATAAATTATCTCGATCCTCTCCACTAGTTAGGATATTCAAAAAGATTTATTAGTGAAACACTTCACTAAAACTGAAATTGAGTTTCCTCCCATATAACTGGTTGGTTTCTTCTTTATTTTAAGCTTTCATGTGTATTATTTTGTGCATATCTACTTGCAGTTACAGGAAGACAATTCCTTGATGCGCTATGAGAATTTATTTGTTTGGCAGGAGGCGAGCTTGGCTATTCCTTTGTTCTCACCTGTTCTGCTTCCAATGGCCCAAAGCTTGGGTCCATTTTTATCCCAAATCGCATCATCACCGACAGTCAGACTAGGGGTAAATTTCATGAGTTGTTAGCTTCTGTACTATCTGATCTTAGATAAAGTAGGGATTTAGCTTTAGAATAATATTCTCCTCAAGTCATTTTCCTAGGTGTTAGGATTTCTACTGTGATAAGTGACGTCTTTCATGACATTCATGCAGGCAGAAATGACTATAAAGCAATTAGAGAACCTCAGCCCTCCCATCATGAAGCAAGTACTTCCTTTAGTTGAGCAACTCCCTCCATTGTACATGGACTTGGTCAAGGGGAGGGAGGACTTTGCTCCAAAGCCAGAAGAAACTCGACGACTTGTGCGTGAATGCATGAAACATGTTTTATATAGTGGAATTGTTTTCATATTAATTTCCTTCTTGATTGACTACGTTATGTTTGAATAATATCATATGTGAACTATCGTTGAATATTCTTTTCTGCTGTATAGTGATAAGTTGTCTCAGCAAGTCTTGTGAAGCGTTTCGATTTTATTGGGTTATATAATAGTCGTGCATTCTCAATTTCATTAATAGAATCAGATTGTAATGTTGTGTTCTCTTTTAGGAGTTTATGCATCTAGATTTTATATCGGGCCTCTTTGATATTGTTGTTAGCAACTTAGCAAGTCTATTTCACATTGTTATTGAACACTGCTCCATCATGTAATGTAACAGCATTCTCTTTTTCTGAAACAATATGGATTGTCTTAGCTTTTTTTCATTTTATCTTTGTTTTGGGCTCAAGGATCACATTTGTTCTTATTATTAATATTGCCGGACATTCCAGATAAAGTCCTATTACGGAATCTCAAGGAATCTTTTGATCAAATTTAAGGACGATTCCATCGATGAAACGTCAACACTAGCACAGGTCCTCAGTTCAGAATCAGCTATTAGTTCAATGCTGGACATGTCAATTCGTTTGTTGCCAGGAGATCACGGTCTTCCTCTGCAGCAGGTATATCTGCATGGGTATTTGTGAAGATAAACCTCTACTGTTCCAGATATAATTCATAGTTGAAATTTTGGATCGCCTTCGACCTGTTATTAAAGGCTCTCATCGGAGCATGTTTTTTCTGCAGGCTCTTCCAGATGTTCCACCTGCAATGGCTGATGCAGTAAACAGGGGAAGTGAGTTCCTCACAAATTTGACAGTGGGAACACCGTGGGAGACAGTTGCCAAAGAGATGGGAAATACTTTAGGTGTTGACCCGAGTTCGAAGATTCTTCGTGCACAAATATCCAAAGACGTAGATGTGCTTGTAGATGTCGTTACATCATGGATAGCTTCAAACACAGGTCCCAAACTTTTGAGGCCTTAAATTATGGAAGGTTTCAGGACTCTTTCTGATGGGAAGGTCGTGTCAAGAATCTATAAGGGGATAGCAGTTTTTAGTGCTTGTTGAATTTTACAGAAACTGTTGTAAATGTATTGGATAGGGTGTCCCTCGTTTTACCATCCTGGGGTCCTATGTTCTGTATAGGAATAATTTTCTGGGTGTCAGAAGTAATATGTGGAAACGTGTAGACAAATGACATTTGAAGCTCCATCTTTCACTGTGGGGGGAAAGATGTATCGTTGATGCTATTTGATGAAAGATATGTGTAGACCTATCTGGTGCAGATTCTGATGATATTTAACTGTGCTCCCCCTTGATTTATCAAGCATAAATGTCACATTCTAAGGATTGCCGCCCGCACATGCCAGTGGAGAATCTAGGATTGCCTTGCAGGTATAGTTTTCCTGGCGTTTAAAAAAATTGCTTAGTCGAGTGTAGCCTGTGGAAATTATCAGTATATAGTTGCCCTGAACTGTACAATAAACTTGTCCAGAAGCTGACTTCCATCGATTAGAGTGAGCAGCATGGAGTATTCCCTAAAGCCTAAAGAAAAATGGCGACCATGATTCTGAAGTTTGTACCGAGCAATGGCAATCACAGAGACTCCTAGCATGGACAAGGGAAATAGGACAGCAATTCCGTCACCCCAAATGCTCAAGCCTAGATGAATGGCTGTGAGAGCACAAGTGTGTCTACTGGCCTCAGAAATCCGACCACTGTCGTTTATTTAACAATAAGGGCCCAACTCGATTGTAAAGACAACTAATTCATCCAGTTGAAAGCTCAAAACAAGGCTGAGTAAATAATTTCTGAGGACTCAAAGATATCTGCGAGGCAGTACAACCAAGCTTCGGGAATGTTGGCATTTTCGTATCCTATTGAGCCATCACACGACAGAGAAAAAGGAGGTCCAGCATCACAAGTAATGAAGATCATAAACTAATTCTAAGTCGCAAACTCCATGTGCTAAATCCATGAGAAATTTTTATTCAAGTTGTAAATCTAAGCCTTGATATTCACAATCCTATTCTGTCTGTGAATATGAGGGATGACCACGTCTCATCTACTTTGTATGTACACATATTGGCAAAGTTTGACAAACTAAAGCCAATTTTTGAATGAAACAAACAAAGTTGATGCCCTCAAAGAGCAAGGCGTCTACTCTTCATGATAAAGATACAGGCCTAAGCCAAACCGAGCACATGCTCTACAGAAAGCTATTTCCTCTGCTGCAGCCACTGGGTCTGCAAGTTCACCATGGCTGCATGAAACCGTCCCAGTTGACTCTCGATATGCCTGCATAAACATGCATGGTTTGCAGGTTAGAGATAACACTGCAGGATTATCATACAATAAGCATGCAATTATCTGAACAAAAAAATACAGATTATCATGAATATTACACATGAGATCTTCAAGTGAAAAGATAACCCTTTTTTTTTGGTTCTGTCCAAAGCTTCCAATAATAAACTCAATAGGAACCATTGAAACTCGATGTGGGAATTAAAGGAATGGCCTAAAAGCAACTTTTCCCACAGCTTCACCAAACAATATTACATTGGTGGAGACCCAGATAAACTAGCATACATCATATTGTAGTTTACCATTAGTATCCACTTGCATGATTAATAACATCTGTCACCTCATCCATAATGCTGTTGCAAAGATAAAATGCATTTAATTTCCTCGGATAACTGATATCTAATATCCAGTAACACAAGGGCAATGAAATCTGATCAGGAAAGAAATTTTTTTGTACCAGAAAAGAGAGACTCAGAGAGATTGAAGCGAGGAACATTCAAACAACCAGCTCTTGCAAGAGCTTTCATTTCCATTACACATGCCAAGGGCAACCTTGCAAGAAGGCTACGATGGTTTCACAGGACAGTTTGTCATGGAAGATTCTAATCCTAGACTACCTCTAACAATAATATTCCTCTATAATGTCATAGATACCCAATAGTTTATTTTTTTATGAAAGAAGGATCATGAAGGATGAAATAAGAGCCTCACCTCTCCATCAGATCCCCTTATGGTAACACGATACACCACAGTCACACTCCCGCTGTCAGAATATATGACATCACGTATTTCTCCGCACCACCCTGCATAATCGTTGTTAGCATCTCCATATCATACAGAATATGAAAGAGTTCAACAGCAAAAGACTTACATATGAGCTACTGATATTACATGACACGTGCTTAAATGAACCCCCAAAGTTTCCTAGTTTCCAGTAAAACTTTGGGAGTCATTCTAAAAGTTAATCACAGAAAGAGCAAGGGAGGTTCTACTTTTGCACAGAATTTGCAAATGAATACATGCCAATGTGAAGGAGGAGGAAAACGCGAGATGGGTCAGGTCAAAGAAATGGATGATGGGAGGAAATTGATACTTATACAAGCATCGAGTAACATAACATCAGAGCGGAAAAGCAATTGCTCCAATAAATGGTTGTCATCAAGAAACAACAACAAACTCAGAAAAACGTCATATGGGAATATCTAGGCACAAGACACCAAATATCGAAGCATAGCTATGGTGAGACAATTAGCAAGGAGGAATTGCAGAGGTGGGGAATCACTGCAGTCCAAACAACCACATTCGCAAGGAGGTAAACGAGCACAAAATACCAGCAGAATACAGACCATGGACATTTCAGGAGACAATACAATGATAACCCGCACCGCCACAAAACTGAATTACGCCAAAAAAAAAAGAAATTTGCATCTCACTAGATAGACAACGTTGACAAAGACGCGGTGCATCAAACATAGCTTCAAAAAAAAATGATCTTCACCGAGAGTGAGATGGTCAAAAAATGAGAGGAGGAAAGCCACAAACCAGGGGCATAGAAGCTCATCATCCGATTGGCATGGTACCTGAGAACAACAGACATCAAACGAGCACCATCAGATCAGATCAACCACAGACATCATTTCCAAAAGCGGGAGAAAAAAACATAAAAAAATCGGAGGGGCCCGCGGGATCCGACGAACCGACCAGGGAATGGAGTTGGGGGAGGAGGCGTGGTCGTGCGGGGGGCGGGGCCGGACGACGTCGTCGGGGATCCTCTTGTTGAGGTCGCGGAGTATCTCCACGAGGGGGCGCGTGACGAACGAGGAGTAGGAGGAGGAGAAGGACCGGTCCAGCGGCACCACGTAGTTGGAATTCGGCACCGATCCTTTCTTCATGTTGCTGCTGCTGCTGCTGCTGCTGCTGGCGGCGTCGCCCCGGCGCCCGCGCGCGCCAGGCGGACGAGACGCGGCGGCGGCGGCGGCGATCTCCTCAGGACGGCGGCGGCGGCGGCGGCGGCGGCGGCGAAGGGGCGGGGTCCGAGGGCGGGGCGGTCGGTGCGGGGCGAGGAGGAAGGTTTTGAGAGGAGGAGGGCGAGGCAATTATTGCTCTGCAACGCCATTTTGGGGAAGAATCGGGCGGCCGTGGGGAGGGGGAGGGTAGAGGGAGAGGGTTTGAGACAAGGGGGCTGCTGCCGTTGCTTTCAAATAATACACTTTCCTTCCGCTTCTGCTTCTCTCGGATCCTTGAGGACTGACCTGGTCGAAACTGAGTTCAGGGAACCGAGTCGGAGAAAACGCCCAGCCACCGAGCGAGCCACCGAGACTTCTTGTGGGGGTGGGAGAAGTAGATCAACTGCTGATATTATTAGCCGTTTTAGTCGGGGGGGAATCGGAACGTTATGTCTTAACGTCACCCCGCTCGCCCGGCCGCCTCGTGTCTGAATTTCGCCTCGGAATTTTCTGCATGCCACTTGTCTCTGGGGTTTGTCTATCTCTTTCTGTACTCTTTTTTTTTTTTTTGTAAGTCTTCCCGAGTCAAAAGCGCTATTATTGAACGGATTTATTAAAGAGCTAATATTCCTTTTCTTCGGTTGACCATTCGACGGGGACATAAAAGGGGCAATCAACTGCTCTCCATGTTCTCCACATTCGTCCCCAATTAGCATATGGGTGAGCTGAGTTTTAAATGGCCAGATTGGGATCGACACGAGCTTCTAATATTCGACCGACGATCAAAGGCGATCAGCGAGTAAAGTAGTCGAGTTATTTCTTTGGTTACACCTGCTTACGCAGTTCGCTCGGATTAACAACTAGCTGCAGAACGGTAATTCAAAGACACAGCTCCCATTAACCACTAGTTGCAGAACGGTAATTCAAAGGTACAGCTCCCGATCACATATGGACTGCCTTCCTTGCGTTCCGTTCTTTCCAACGAGAACGGCAGCCGCGCTTCCATGGATTTGCGTCAAAACGTTTTACCGAAATAACACCCTCGGTATGAAATTTGGTGATTCAGTATTAGAATATCGATATACAAGAGAGCGAAACGAAGATTGAAGATTTATACGAGGACAATCTCACGGGTTTGCGCTTAAAAAATCGCAGATGATTCTGCAGCACCCCGTAGCTTTAGCTTGCCTCTCCTTACTACCTACCTAAGTGATGAAAAGCAGAAACAATGACTGCCAATCATGAGGTCAATCTTTGTCGCGCTAATTGTTAGCAAAGTATAAATTTAAGCCTATAAGAATGCTGGACCGAGGAAATCGAACCGACGTCCTAAATACCCTATTGAGTCATCAACGTGAATCATCAATCGGATAGATATATTTTTTAAAAGAATTTTCCACAGAGAAAGGGATCCTTTCTCTCGGACTTTAGATGATCCACAGAGACTTCCTCCTCTTGGTTGACAATGACTTGTGAAAATATCTCGACAGCTTGAGCATTGCACGCTAGCGACTTATAAGTGCCAATCAGGGCTTTGTGCTTCTGTGGCATCAAGTCGGAACCTGCATCACCTGCAGAAGACAATCGGCATGCAAACCTTAGACTAAACTAAAAGGAAACGCACAGAAGTATTCTTTTCCAAGCACAAGGGGGGGTTTTCCCAACCTTTCCCAGCTTCCGCTGATAAATTAACTCCACTTCTCTGCGAAGACTTTCTACATCCGTTGCATAATCTCTCTGGAATTCTTCAGCCATCAAATCCTCTAGTTGCTGCCGCATACTCTCCAATGCCGCGTCCAGACCACAGAACTCCTTGAAAATTAGAGCTTGGGTAGATCTTAGATGCAGAAGATTCTTGACTGCAGTAAGTGCCTGAAGTCATACAATCAAGAGACCACACGGATTTACTCAACATGAGCACTAAATTAAGTTATCAGGCTTCCATACTCGGAATGCAGAACAATTAGCTTTTCGCACCAGTCTGCCGTCCCATGGGGAGATTTTCATAGAAGTTACTCAATCAGACACGATGCAAAAATTAGCAGACCAGTGAGAACATGGATGTAATCAGACAAGTACCTTTTCCTGGAGATCAAGGTCAGTCGATGCCATCAGATCAACCACGGCCTTTAAGAATAATTTGTTGCTGAAGAAAGGTAGCTCATCTTCATCCAAAGCTTCTAATTGGCGCTCCGCCAGGTCACCAACAAGAAACACAGCCTTTCTCCGCAGTCTGATATCAATACTTGAGTTGCTCAAAATGTCCTAAAGATACAGAAATCCATGAGTGTCGAGCCACTCTCTTAAGCATAAATATCTAACCTTATGTGACGGCATTACCTGAAGCATTAAATCGCCTGCTTGTGCATAAAATAACTGCTGACCAGCTATATTATTTCGAATCAAAGCAGAAACAGCATACAATGCTTTAGTGGCTTCTTCCACATGCTCAGATTTTACCATCATCATCAGCTTCGCTAGTGCCCCCAACTCCAAGACCTGAGACAAGAAAATGTCTCAATTAGATTGATGATCAAATGCAACGTGGCATGTAAAACCCACATTACAAAGTTATGGAAGGAAAACATACCTGCCTTTGGATGAGAGGATTATTCTGACTGGCTTTCCCCAGAACCCATGCAGAAAGTTTCCTTACGTCAGGATCAGGATGGTCGAGCTCTTTTATAACCACAGCAAGCCCCCCAATTTTAGGCAAATCTATAACATCGATGAGAGTAACCATGTCGTCATGTAAAGAGAAAGAAAAACAAAATATGCCAGATTTCAGACCGGGAAAGGAAAGAAATTGAGGAAACAACCACAACAACAAGAAATATAATGCATATCCTCAATTTTCAACAGTCCACGAACTTCATCATGTGTTTGCGGAGGTATTTCTGCTGATGTTCTCGAAAACAGAACCCGACCGATGCAGTCACGACTCAGAAGTAAGGTTCTCACTTTATGAGCCAGCAATTTGCCGAATAGAATATGATCTTACATGGCAGTTTTACAAGAATGAGAACCTAAGTAATCCCTCTAGTCAAAAACCAAAAACTGGCCAAAAACCATTTAGATAGTCACTCCACAAATACCGTCCACAGCAACAACAAGCGTAATGCCTCTAGCTCACTGCAGTTCTCTGGTTAACTTTTAGTTTTGTAGCCATCGGATATTCAATTTTAAATACCAGTCATTTCTCTATTGTAAGATTGGCTCAAATACAAAAGGTTAATTTCCTCGAAGTTCCAGAATCTTTTGAACCACTATTAAGAGTTCCAAACCTTTGTAAGAACTTGGAAACTTCCACTGCGAAGTCTGATGGATAAAACTTAATGTAGTAAGCTCAGGATCAGAGAGCATCAGCTTCACATGCCACATAACGTGAAACTGATCAAAGGGAAGGTATAAGAGATCTCAAAATTTTCTGGAGAAACAAGGCCAAAAAAAGGGGAGCACCGGATGCGCAGGAAATTTGATTTTGTGAGGGGCGTAAGGTAAAATCAGCAATCTGACCTAATTACATAAACAGCATAGAGTAGCCTAAATGCATCTCCATAGTTTTGCTTAAAGTGCTCCATATAAATCAAGAAATTACACAAACATAAAGGTCACCCATACGTTAGAATAAAATTTAATTTTCGATAGAAGATTCCTCAAAAACTGACAGTTTAATAAAGTAGGCATCCCAAGGTATTTAAAAACCAGGATTCTTCTTTCTCCCCTGCCTGCTCATATTCAGGAGAGTCGCTATCTTGTGCTTTCTTAAACATGAGATTTTGTCAGCATCATTTGCTCTAAAGCAGGTAGAAGAGACTATGCATGCGAACACAAAGCATGGACCAAATTGACCAGAACAAGGGAGGTAATCACCAACAACGACATACCATTTGCATTATCAATTGGCTCAACAAGTATCAAGAGCTCATGCAAAGCACGATGGCGGTCTTCCAAAGATAGGGAGGAATTCTTCAAATCATCTATAGCAATTTGCATCAATTGAGCATCTGATGGCATTTTTAGTTTCTCCATGAGCTCCTAAGAGATCAATTAAAAAGTCAAATGACCAAATCATGTATGTCATATTGCAATGGGAAACAAAGGAAAAAGAAATCCTCACTTGATAATTTCAATAAACTGGCGAATTGCATTCCAATTTACAAGGTACAGATCATCATGTGCATTTACTAAGAAGTACCATTTTGTCTCAAAAATTCTTAAGCTCCTTTAGCATGGAAAGATAACAAAAAACAAAGGTGCAAAGACTCTCCCGACCCCACAAAGGAAGAACTTTAGAAAGCTATTATTAAATAGCAGGAGAGAATTTTGCAAAAGGCAAAACATACCGCATTATGGAATCATTATTAAGAATAAGGAAATCCTTTAAAAGGAAATAAGAATGATTTGCCTTAAAAGAGAGCAGTTCCTACAAAGTACTAAGTGATGTGGAACGTCATCTTATCGAGGGCATAAGAAGGAACAGCCAATGTGCAGATAGAGCCACCAACAAAAGCCCTCGTCCTCCCAGAATAAGCATAGCTTCATCAACGAGACAACTTAAGATGATATGTGTATAAGCACACGATTATACAACTCCATTCTTAACTCTTTACTGACATGATAACTGTACCGACTTAAGGTAACAAATAGCAACTGAACTAGAACTCTTTCGAATTTCTTTTACCAGCCCATATAAGATTAAGACCGACCAGTTCCTTTCTCTAAGAGATTCAACGATATGAAAAGTGATAATGATATAACACAACCTTCAGTTCCATCTGACGCTTCTGGAGGTCGCTGGAGGACATTCGCTGAACGTCTTGTGCGGTTTCCTTCAGTTTCTCGGGATCCGAGTAACCTGGATAAACCATAGACGATTCCAACAACGTAGTCAAGCTTCCAGCATTCGAATCAGCATTTACCTCAAAACCAGCTTAACAATTGGAAAACAAACGCCTTCCGCAACAAGCATGCTTCACGAATATCGATCGACCTCGTCGCCAATCAAACGAATTCCCTAGTAAAATCTGCCCCCCAAAAAAAAAAAAAAAAAAAAAAAAAAAGGATAAGAGCACATATGCCTACCTATCGCCCACTGCAACATTCCTTCGAGGGTAGAAAACCCTCCGTCGAGGCCGTCCTGCTCGTTAACAGCCTGAGCCGCCGGATCCTCCTGAGGATCGGCCATCCTGACCAGATCGGCCTCGTCCTTCGCGGTGGACCAGGACAGCCCCGTGGATGCCGACCTGTTCACGCGCTCCGCACGCGCCGCCGCCGTCGCCGCTATCACCAGCAGCAGCAGCAGCGGCAGCGGCAGCATCGGGGCAGACCGCGCCATGCGAGCTTTCTTCGATTCCGGGAGGCGGCGATTCGGAGGAGAGCTCAAACCCGCTGCTTCTCGAGCTCGCGAATAGGGGAGAGGAACTCGCGGCGGCGGAAGATTTCAGGATTGCCGGCGGCGGTCGGCGATATGATTCGAGCGGAGGGACTCTCTGCCGGAATCGAGAGCCTCGTCTGGAACTTAATAATAATGGCGGGGGCGGCAGAGGGGGAGGCGGATTTGATGTTTGAAGTCCGACGGCGGAGGGGGAGGAGAAGGAGGAGAGGGGAAGGGAACGGACGAGAACATGCGATTGCGAGTGACACGTCACGCCGTCGAATCAAGAACCGTCCATTGCCGATCAAGCGGCACTCGGAGTCTCGATGACTTGGCTTCCGTCGCTCGTTGCATCACCACTCGTCGCTCGATTGCTGACACGTGCCATTGGGAAAAAGTCCCCACCTGCAGGTCAAAGTCTTCTTTACTTATTTGTTTATTTTTTAGTTTTTATTTTTTATAAATCTTTTTTTTTTAGTCTTCTTTACTTATTTGTTTATTTTTTAGTTTTTATTTTTTTGTGCCCCTTCCGTTCCATTTTAATGGCCCGGATTTTATACCCATCTGGCATGTGAAGTTATCGTCCATCCTGGACTAATTTTCCCGATGGGTTTACAAACTTAACCCCCCTTTATTATTTTTCGTGAAGTCGTTAATTTTATTCTGCAAATCTCACCTACGGTATCAAATAAATGTTTTTTTTAAGCATATAAACTTCCAGAAAACAAAAAGAAGTGCCTAAAAACTTTACCAATGAGCAACTCCTTAAAAGACTTAAAGAGGAGATAAGCGGGAGAACCGCCTTGGGGTGGGACACCCCCATACTTTCTTTCATATTCCCTTTCTGTCGAGAAGACGAAGATAGACAGGGAATTAGGAGGGCCTTACGGTAGAGGAGGAAAACTTCATGTCAGGGTGTGCTTGCACACTTTAGCTACCGCCGGATAGATTAGTATAGTAATCACCCACGCCTGGGATGAGTAGGGATGGATGACAAACCTAGGCATGTCATTAAGAGGCCTACATGGAAATAGAGAGGAGAACCCTCCGGGGGAGGGTGACCTCCTAATGCCCCTATTCCTAAAGGATGGGGTTGTCTCCTACGATAGGAGGCAGTCGACCCCTCAACAGGGGTTTCCCCCCGACATAAAACTAAGGAGGGTAGAGGCAACTCCCACGCCTCCATACATATAGTGGTTGGGATAATATCTTGTAAGACTTAGACTTGAGTAGGTCCTTAAAAGACTTAAGGAGAAAACAGGTGGGAGAATCGCCCTGGAGTGGGAAACCCCATGCTGTCCTCCGTCTTCTCTCTCTGTCGAGAAGACAAAGATAAATAAAGAATTAAGGGGTCCTATGATGGAGAAGGTAAACCCCACGTCAAGGAGTGCTTGCACACTCTAGTTATAATCGGATAGATCGATATAGTAACTACCAGCGCGCCTGAGGTGAGTAGGGATGGGTGAAAGGCCCACTGCGGAGCTAGCATGCCTTACGACACTATACTCAACCACAAGTTAGTTCTGCACCCCTGGTTGAGTACAAGGCTGTAAGAGCTTTTAGCAAAGGCTTGACTGGGGCTCACAAAGACCCTTCCGCCACCACATGCAAATACATTTGTAAGCCCATTTAGTAAATGCGATTTCCAAAGATATTCCTCTCGGGGCCACAGCCAGCGTTACCATTCTAGCATAGCGTGTTCGGAATGCTAAAGGCTGGAGTCAAATAAATTTTTTACTTTCAGTCTTGCTCTCACTAATTCTGCATATTCCTCTTTTGCCTCCGAATGTTGGAGGTCGCCAAGGTTCCAGAGGGTCACGCACGGCCTTGGCTCAGCGGTAGCTTCCAGCTTTGCCTGAGCAGTCAAGGGTCACTGTTTCAAATAGTGTTTGCATTCTTGAAAACCCTTAAGCCTAATTCCCTAATTAAAGAAAGAAGGCATGAACTTTGAGCCGCCTCTGATATATGTATGAACTTTCAAGTATCTCCGAAGGAGAAAAATCACAAACATAGAGCGGGCAGCAGGAGTAGCACCAGTTCAAGGCTACGTTTTGGGTTAGCGTTTTCAATGCGACTTCACTGTTTTATTCACAAGCTTTCGATAATGAATCATGTCAAATGGCAGAGCATTAAAGCATAAATCAAGGGAACCAAAGACCTGAACCGCCGTTGTCTAAGTCTAAAGCATATAATTAAATGACCTGGGTATAAACCTTACTTCAAAACTTAAAGCAAAATTCCCAGACCAGCACATGGAAACAATTACCGAATAGCAAATATCAAGGTCTTCAAACAAAATCCACTTTGAAAAAATTGCTTCCCTAACAAAAGCTTAGGCTGTAGATTTCAATTCGCTGCCGAGAAAGGCCCTCCCGGGCTGCCTATTAGCTAGAGGGCCGTGGCACCCCAGCAGCTTCGCATTAACTCCATCGGGAACGATCCGGTTCTCCTGCTTCCACCTAAGATAGTCCGCTCGGCTGAACTTGGTGAAACCCCATTTGCGGCTCACGATGATCTTCTGCCTCCCCGGGAACTTGAATTTGGCCCTCCTGAGAGCCTCCTGTGCGTTGTTCCCGTTCGTGTCCTTGCATCGGACGGAGAGAAGGACTTGGCCGATGCTAACCCTAGCGCAGGTCCCCTGAGGCTTGCCAAAGGCGCCTCTCATCCCTGTCTGAAGCCTATCGGCCCCGGCACACGAAAGCATCTTGTTGATGCGGAGGACATGGAAGGGATGGACCCGAACCCGGAGGTGGAAGGCGTCCTTCCCTGCAAACTTAGCCATGTACTTGTTGCAGGCGATGCGCGCGGCCTCAAGGGCCTCGCTGGACACGTTCTCCTTCTCCCAGGAGACGAGGTGGACGCAGAATGGGAACTCGTCGACCCCCTTCTTCTTCATGCCCACATCGTAGATCCTGATCTTGGGATCAGGGACACCTCTGCAGTACCTCGACTTCGGGTACGGCTTGTTCTTGATCTGCCTGTAGCATCTGGCGGGCCTTCGACCCATGGCGTCTCCTAAGCACCCAAAAACACAACATTACAAATCCTAAAAACAAGAAACTTTCGAAGAGATAGCCATTGCAGATGCAAAACGACGCGAGAACAGCGCATGTACTACGAAATCCATTAGGAAATCGACAAATGATAAACGAGTAAAGATCGAAGCTCCCTCAGAACGCTGTTTTCTCAGCATTTTTGTACTCAGACAAGGCTGAAACTTTATATATGTAACAATCCAATCATCGGGAGCTCCGAGGAAATCAAGCGAATCTGCCGACCAAACTCGACGCATTTTCTTCGAAAGACAAAGTTCTCTTCGTGTAAAAAAAAAAACAAGAACAAGAACACAGATACTAAAGCAGAGGCCAAACAATTTTAAAGCAATGACAACAGCAATCGAAAATCAACTCCCGAAGCACAGGCATGAATCTACACTGATCCTATCACCGCGAAAACAGATGCAAATCCCTACGTTGCCGAGCACGAAGCAACGCTTATCTCATCCTACACGCTCGGCCCGGCGTTTCTACTAGCCGCATATTCAATACAGAGACACGTCGACGGCGAACCGTGGACGAGAAAAAATGCAACCATCCGCGCGACCATCGGGATTTCGCATCCATCACGTGCGCGACACCGTGCAAAAACCGCACTCGATGACATTCTATTGAAGCAACAGAAACGAATCGCATCGGAAACTAGAGAGCCCGCCCCGGTTACCTGCTTCCTGCGCGGCTAAGTCGGACGGCGACGGCGGCGATTCAGGACGAGGGAGAGAGAGAGAGATACCGCCAATTTATAAATGTCGAGGACGCGAGTGCGGCCCTGAAACCCTAAGTTAACCAGGCTTAAGTCAGTTGACCACACGTCTGGTAAAAAGCTAACCAAGTTATAGATGGGCCGATTTTACTTGTACATTTCTTGTTGTTATTTTAGGGCCTGATCTTACCTAGTAAAAGGAAAATCTCATACTTTGGAAAGTTATTATATTTTAAAATTATAATTTTTTCAATTGCACGAGAAAATAAATTCAATATACCCCTACTAATTTTTCAAAATAACTAAAAACGCAATATTAACAATCAAAAAGTGTTTATTTATATTTATACTAAACAAATTCAACGCGTTCAAGAATTTAATTCTTTTGTTGGCATACACATTTGCATATGAATAGCTCTATGTCATTAAGTAATTTTCTTTCTTCTTCACTTTTCAAGTTTCACATTTTGTTTTTTCATTTTTCGCCCGAAATATGGAAACATCTGAATATTGATATGTAATTGACACATAACTCTTTCTGTCATTTTTGGGAATTTGGATGATATTTTAGAAATTCTATCAAGAAAGGAAAAGAAAATACAAAAACACGTCATTAGATGTTGGGCTTTGTTGGGGTAGCTCGTGATGGAACAAGGAAGGATAATTAGTGCCTTCAAGCATCTGCGTGATCAGATTGCATTAATAGCCCATGGGCGGACCGCGGTGTTCTCATGTACAACCCAAGTAGGAAGAAATTTCTAAATGCAAGTAAATATGCATTTCACATGAAACTCAAGATTCTTAATATTCCAAAAATATTCTATAAAAAATGATAGTTTATATCGCTTATAATAATAGATGAACGCAAAATATTTTTATCATCTTTGAAAATAACTAAGCATAAATTATCAGCATTTTTCGTACATAAATTGTTCAAAGCAATATGATCAAATCATTTTTTAAAAACATTTTTGAAATCCTGAATTTTCTATGAAGCAAATAGACCTTAAATGACCAAATATTGAGCGGACCGAAAAACATCGGTTCCATGATTGAAACAACCAGGGAAGTGAGAACAACTGATCCCGAAGAGGCAAGTAATGTTTCGAGTGCTGAGTAGATTCATGGGTTAGCTTGAAGCTATTCCATTTTCACATGCATTATCACGCCCCTTTCAAACCTTTCATCAAGAAATCTCATCATATGCTCCTTGCACAGAGGAAATTCGGACTCTCATCAATGCATATAAGGGGGCCGGGTGAAGCAACATGGTTAAACAGTAACTCGAAGTTCATTCCAAATGAGTCGAAGAAAAGAAAAAACAAAACTGATTCGACTAAGTCTATAACCCAACACAAATGCGCATCCGCAGTTTCAAGATAGGACAAAAAGATGATGATGAAACAAAACACTGAGCTGAAGAGAGACTGCCAAAGAGATGCTCAAATTAGTAACCGCCCTTCAGGTCATTGACGACATCATACGGAATAGGAGTGACCGTCTCTATGGTCGCGCCCTCGACCATGAAGCCAGGCTTGGGACCTTTCGGCTGTCTCTTCGTGCTGATCTTCTCCCCACGTGCCTTCGCCGCCACCTTCAACTCGTCGTTGTGGACCTTCCTCTGCTTAAACTCCTCCTGACACCTCGAGGGCTGAACGTGCTCGATCCTCACGTGGATCCTCTTCCTAATGATTCGGTTCCCTACCTGCACGAAGAGTCTCGGAACGTTACGAATGGAAACAACATACAGTCACTAGAGCAAGGACAAGAGAATAAGTAAAGCCATCCTCTTATCACCTATAGCAAAAGCTTCCCTTCAATCCGGCATAGTAGGAAAGAGAATCTCGACTACAACCACTATGCTTAGGTCACTAAATCTTTGCCCTAACATCCCACAGAGGCAATGTCATCTAGTAGAGCTATACCATTTCTTTTCCTTGAGGTCCTTGAATTACTCAGCCTTGCCTAATCGAGAGGATAGCATGGTCCATGCTTAAAGCAGAATGAATGTGAATGGCATCGAACAAACTCGGTATCCAAGTAGTTAAAAAACAAAACCCAAGCTCCAAAGTAGGCCAAAACACGCACTTAAACATAATGGCGGTCCTTTCATGTATTCCCTTCACTCACATTTTCTTTTCTGGCTGAACAATATACTATCATTTCTAGAATATAATTTCAAGGATAGATTTTGTCCGGGCAACTTGGGTCCTAAACACATACTTCACCACCCCCCCAAAAAAAAAAAAAAAATGCTGCTTCGCCCAAGATGCGTATCAAACAACATAAGACATGAACCTCGCAGAATCACCTTACTCATCAACCAAAGTTCACTTTATACGGTAATGGCGACCTAGCTCTACTCTCAAAAAGCTCCAGCACTCCAAGACCAAAACCCACCTAGACCCACATCACCACAGCCAACACAGACCAAGAAAACACGCGACGGAACGAGAAACACGATCGACCCAGCATACAGTCCACCGCTTCAACAAGCGACGCGCGAGCAAATCAACACCGACGAGACAAGATCGAGACGGAGAAATGAGAGAACGGAGGAGAGGGAAGGGAGCCGCACCTGCTTGTTGACCTCGACGCCGATGGCGTGCTTGGTGACGTTCCAGATGCGGCCGGTGCGGCCGTGGTAGAACTTGTGGGGCATGCCCTTGTGGACGGCGCCGTTCACCTTGACGTCTACGTAGTCGCCGATCTTGTACGTCCGGAGGTAGGTCGTTAGCGGGATGAAACCCTTCTTCCGGAAGGGCCGAGAGAAGAGGTCCCTCGTCCTCGCCCTCACTCCGTGACCCGCCGGCATCTTTCCTGCTCAGAGCTAGCTAAGCTGTCGCCTCCCTTCTCCTCCCGCTTCGCTTCGCTTCGCAGAGATTGAGAGAAACCCTAAGGGAAGGACGATGAGCCTCATTTTATACAGGATCTCGTTCGGGCTCTGCCCGCGGTGGGCCTCGGGAGGTTGGCTTATTGGGCCGTTATGGCTGGATTTGGGCCCAATAGAGCCCACGAGGAAGGTGAACGGCGCCGAATGTTCTATTTGATGATAACAAGATCTCGTTAGATGACTTTAATCGCTAAATGGATTGGTCCCATTTACTTCAACATTCAAAGTTTAAGCAAATCAGAATAGCATGAAGTAAGTCGATCTATATAAACAAAAGCATGGAATCAATTTATTTATTTGTTATATCCAAAGTAAAATCTTGATACATTTCAAGTGTCGCATTGTTAAAGCAACATAACATGTGATAATATATTAATAAGTATGTTATCGCATTCGAGAGATATATAGTATATAAACTCAAAAACTACGAATAATGTATAGAGAATCCAGTGAGTTTGGAAATGCTAATTTTGACAATTTTGTAGTAAAGACCTTTTTTAACATGTGATATTTAAATTACCAAGGAATGCCAAAAGCATTTTAAGTAAAGTAATCATTTCCGCGATTTCTTTCCAAGATCTAAAGATGCACTTGTTTCATAGAAAATAAAATTATTTTAAAATTATTTTTCAAAAAATTATTTTTTATATAAATATTTTCAATGCTCACGAAAATATTTAAATATATAATATCACTAATAATGATGATAATTTTAATTAAATATTTTAAGTGATGTAAATGACCACCTCTAAAAAGTATTTTTTTAATTATTTATTTTTTGCGAAACATGGATCTCAAAAAATCATGGTCATCTCAAGCACTCCCAAACGGTGCCGACGCCGGACGGCCGTTTAGACTCTCTATCATCAGTTTTCCAACTACCCTTCGATGTTTCCAAGACAATCCGTTCGTAGTCGTTACGGCATCTCTAATCCTAGATTTCCGCATTCTTTTCTCGGAATTCTCTTCGTCTGACGTAGATTTATGTTGAGGTTTGTTGAATGATTACAAGCCCAGGGACCGAACGCCGACGAAGCTCCAATGGAAGTCCTTTCATCGACCCACATGCAGGCTCTGTTCTTCGCCGGGATTCCGCAGTCGCTGAGCAACGCCCTCCCCGGAAACGCACCTAAAGTCCAAAGCTTTGCGGCCGGGGCAGTTAAAAGCGGAGGCGCTGTGCTTACCCATAAGGCGTTCGACGAAATGCCCCTTTCGAGTACTTTCGCTTGGAACAACCTCATCCAGGCCTCCGTCGCCGGCGGAGACATAGGTCACGCGATTCTCGTTTATCAGCAGATGATGAGTCGGGGCGTTTGTCCCGACAAGCACACTCTGCCTCGCGTTCTGACCGCTTCTCGTCTCTCGGGTGACTTACTGTTTGGCAAACAGGTTCATGGGCATGCCTTGAAGCTTGGGTTATATGGCGACCGCTATGTCGGTACTGCTTTGATTGAAATGTACGGCTGGCTCGATAGCATTGGTGCTGCGAGATCATTGTTCGACAAGTTCACTTGTAAGGACTCGGTTTCGTGGACTGTGCTGGCTCGGTTGTACTTGACGGAAAACAAGCCGCAGTTGGCTCTCGATCTGTTTGGCGAGATGGTGAACTCCGGGGTCACAATCGACTCGGTTGCATTAGCAACTGCTATTGGCGCTTGTGGTCGAGTGAAGTCGCTTCATGAAGGAAGAAAGCTTCAGGAGATTGCTGGAAGATGTGGACTGGAATCTGATGTTTTGGTTGGAAACTCACTCTTACAAATGTACATTGATTGTGGGAGCATCGATGATGCTAGGGGACTATTTGATCAAATGCCTAATAGAGATGTTATTTCATGGACAACCATTATCCATAGTTACGTGAAGCAGGGAGGATTCAATGAGAGCCTGAAATTATTCCAGCAAATGAATAAAGATGGAATAAAACCGGATGCAATTTTGATTTCTACTTTACTACCAGCTTGTGCAAGGATGACAGCATGTAAGCACGGGAAGGAGATTCATGGGCACTTGCTCAGAAGTGGTGTGAAACTCAATCTTACTGTTCAGAATGCTATCATGGACATGTACATGAAAGCAGGATGTATCGAGTATGCCCATAAAATTTTTAAAGAAATCGATAGTAAAGACGTCATTTCATGGACTGTGATGATTTTAGGCTATAGCCTACACGGAAAAGGAGAGCTAGCTCTTAGTTTGTTCCATAAAATGGAGGAAGATGCAGGCATACAAATTGATGAATTAGCATATAGTGCAGTCCTCCATGCTTGTGTCACTGCTTGCGCTGTCGAGGAAGGGAAGTTTTACTTCAACTGCATTAGGAATCATGATATCACACACTACACTTTAATGGTTTCTCTTCTTGCTCGTACTGGGCTCTTTGATGAGGCAAGTGCCTTCATTGAGGAATTGCAGATTGAACGGCATGTAGAAGTTCTGAGAGCACTGCTTGACGGGTGCAGGATTCACCATGAGGTAAGATCAGGCAAGCGCATTATTGAGCAGCTCTGTGAATTGGAACCTCTTAATGCTGATAACTACGTGCTTCAGTCAAACTGGTTTGCGCACCAAGAAAAATGGGACATGGTTGATAAGTCTAAAGAAATAATGAATGACATGGGTTTGAAACCTCAAAAGGCTTATAGTTGGATAGAACATCGAAACAAAGTCCATGTATTCGGTACTGGGGATGTTTCTCACCCAAGGTCTGAGAAAATATACTGGCAACTGGAGCAACTAAAGGAGAAGATGCGAAAGGAAGGGCTGCTACCTGATTTAGATTTCAGCCTCCATGATGTGGATGAAGAGCGAGAGTGCAGTCCCATGGCACATAGCGAAATGCTGGCTGTCTCATTTGGTCTGATTAGCAAACAAGCTGGGACGGCTATTCATGTGACAAAGAACCACCGAGTTTGTGTCAGCTGCCATGATGCTTTGAAAGTAATCTCCAAATTTGAACAGCGAGAAGTTATAGTGAAAGATCTGCATCGGTTTTACCATTTTAGGGATGGGCTGTGCTCTTGTTGTGATCTCCAGTAGAGAACATTTTTGCATTCACAAGATGCTGACAAGAAGAGGAACAGTTTGCAAACAACGAGAGTCCATTCCACAGATTCAAAGGGGCAAAGAAATACATCATGTTTGGGGAAAATGCTTTGTATTCCAGAAAGTTAAGCTTCTGGCCAACTTTGTAGAACCGAGAAAACCCTTGAAATTGGAACCTTTCTCCTTTCTTCCGTTATGTTTTCAGGACAGCAAGCTGAGATGAATTCCGAGCACGACAGTCTTAATTGTACTTTTGGCTTCTATTTCTAGTATGTTTTCTGAGGCATGCTTGTTACAAGATCAGGACAGTTGAATAAATGACACTCTCGGCCAGCAGCTGGTGTCTAATGCATCCATGAAGATGTTCGAGTGATACCTCATTGACTTCATCAAGGAGCTGGTTGCAATATCATCGACGAGCTTTATTATGTATGCCATGAACTAGAACTTGGTTAATTATCTTCATTTGAAGGAGGCAGAGAGAGAGTACGACATGTGCAGTGCGTAAGTAGGGAAAGCCGATTGTCCACGGAAGAACGTCGAAGCGGGTGTATTCAAGCTTTGATGGTCTTCTACCGAACAGCGTACTCATTCCAGATGATCTAAACTAAGGCGCAGCCCATGGACCATGATTCTGGATGCAGTCTCCCGGAACATTGACGAGCAGCAGTATGAAGCGATATCGACCAGCCAGACGAACGATGAAATGACAGCACCACGGGATTAGGACAGGAAGGACGACCAATGCTGTCTCGAAACCAATCCCGACGAGTCACGCTAATGTGAATTCGAGCCTGTCTCACTTGTCACGACAGCGCACATGAGAACCTAAACAAGTTGAGTCGGCTTTTTTCTCGTATGCTGTTTCCAAACGGTTGTACTTTTCCCGCATATATGAGATTATCTACATGTCAAAATCTTAGAACAATTGTATTTAAAGATTAATAAAATGGGTTAGTAGTGCTTACCTGATTGAGGTCTTAAAATTTTACAAGGTATCAACCTCACCTGGCAACCCATATCTTAAAATCCTGTTATAACCATAACATCGTACGTTTCGGACAAGGAGCCCCAAACCCAAATCTCCACGAAACAAGCACTTATCAAAATTCCACTCATCAACTTTCAGATGCAAATTCCCTCCGAAAGGTAAACTTTCCGATATGAAAGAGTGGGCCATCAGAGCCATTTCTAACCTTCATTCAAGATCGCCAATCATGACCATCCCAAGCGATACGCGAACACGAGCAATTGAGAGGCCTCGAGGAAAAGTACAACCGCATGAAGAACAATAAGATCAGAAATAATACACTTTCAATGTTTCTCATCGTCAAAATTTAATCAAACTCCTAAAATAACTATAACAACCAAAGAAGCCTGAAAAAAGCTCGATAAGCAAATCTCCGAAAACCTAGAGAGACTTGAATAATCAGTGACAACGGTGGGAACCATTCAGAGACAGAGGATAGACATTCAACTATATTCCCGTGCTGACTCTATGTTTCCCTTCTGTTAGGCCTCTTACGAGGTGCCGCAGCAGCAGCGGCATCACCTGCATCTTCCTTCTCATCCTCGTCTTCCTTGTCCCCTTGGCTACCTTGGTTGTTGGAAGTCTCCGCAGCCGCTTCCCTCCGTGGCTCCAGTACATTGGCCTTCAAAATTCATAGGCAAGGAATGAGATCGAAGACCATTCAATCGTGCAGTATAAATTGGTCCAGGAAAAGTTTGTAATGGTTTGTTAGAAACAATTCACAAGTACTGAGAACATACCACTGGTTTCTTGCCGCCAAAGAGGATTTTGAAGAAAACCGTCAGGATGACAACCACAATAGACCCAAGTACACCAATTGCTATATTTGGTTGTTCCTCAGCTTTCTCGATGAGTTCCTGCAGATACAAGATTCAGTCAGTGAACCTAACGGAAATGAGTAAGGAAACTACCAACTAAGCTTATATAAAATGGCCATTTCCAAGCTCGCCTACATACCAAGATCTTAGGTTTGTATGGCTCCAAGAAAGGAACATCCGCCACCTTGTAAAGGACATCGAATACCTTTTTCTGGAAGCATCATTCAAGATGTAAATCAGATACTACACTACTAATCAGCAAAACCAAAATTCAAATGCTGAAGGGAATAAGGAACCTACATGTATGGCTGAGAGTCCATCAGAACCAGTGGCTTTATCCTCTTCCTTTTGCTTCTCCTTTTCAACTTCGAACTTGGGTTTCCATGCTGTTTCCCTGTATGACTCTGCCACCTTCTCATCACTTGCGATCAAGATATTGTCAAACAAGATTCCATCTTGCATGGTCCAAATCTCAATACCAATTGCAGCTATCGGCTCAAAGTTGGGTCTTTCAAGCTCAAAGTAGTCAGGATTCGGGATCTCTTGAGGCTTCCAGATGCCCTTATAGTTTGGGTTATCAATTAGAGGAGCATGCCACTTCCCTTTGTATGCAGGGTTGCTTTTCGTTGGCCTCTTCCACTCACCGCAACCGGGTGCCATCTCACACTTGGGGTTGTCAATTTTGGGAGCTTCCCATTCACCATCTTCCTCGTCATCCCAATCCTCAGGCTTTGTAGCTTCAGGGTCATCAATCTCTTCAGGCTCATCATCCAACCAACCTTCAGGCTTCACTGCATCTTCATCTACAATTTCCATCGGGGCATCCTCATCCCAATCATCTGGCTTCACTGCATCAGAATCTGGGATCTTCGCTCGCTCATCCCAATCCTCTGGCTTCTTATCATCTGGGTCAGGAATTGTCTTAGGTGGGATGAGTGCCGGCTCAAAGTCTTCAGCCGAGAGGAAATTTGCCTTCTTCTTTTCCTCACCATCTATCAATATCCTCAGTTCATTATCAGGCTTCAATACGGCGGTGTAGACATGAGAGAGTTTGTCAAAGGGCACAGATGCAGGGTGCTTGAGATGGTGTTCAACATACTCCCCAGTTTTGGGATTTTTGTGCTTGAAAATGAAATGCACCTTGTTGGTAGCACCACATTTATCCGGTCCAAACATAATAGTGTATGGAGAGTCATTATCAAATTCCTTGACTTTCCATCCAGCATCCTGTGGACGGAGGTACTTCAGGTATGCACCGCCACATTCAAGCCCATCCTGGAGCCGGACTTCATACTGTAGAACTACAGTTCCGTCCTTAAGACTCACAACATCATCAAGCTCCTTCGCAATTGCGTACTTCCTTGCCTTCTCACTGACAAGAAGGCCATAATCATCATGTCCCTCACTTTTGGAGTGCTTCCACACACCTACATACAAGGTAGGTAAAGACACTAAGTTCGAAGTTACGTAACAGCTATACCTACAAGGCTTCGACAGATACATAAAATTCTCAAGAGCAAAGTGTATTCTGTAATGTCTAAATGACCATGTCAGTGTCCATGGCTATAATACGTGCTTCAAACACATCAGCTTATTTGACCATAATAATCTCAAAGTCAAATTCCAGACCACAAGAGGAAAACATCGGTACACTCAAAACTGGATAAGTTTAATGTAGCAGAAAATAAATCATTGACCAAGATTATGTACCACCACTACACTTCCCCATGGCTCATGCCATCCTAGACTCTTCTTGACACCATTGTCGATTGTTATTTGTAACAATGGCTTGAAAACATCAAATTGATTAAAATCACAAGATGTGCTATGCTAAAAAAAGGCTTGCTTTCCTTAACAAAATCTTCCATTACCTTTCCAAAATCTTACATTTTACTTGATGTACACTATTCGTATTCGTACCAACAGGCCTAAGCAACAAATAGCTACAGTTCTAGCTATAAAGAGCGAAAGCTCAAATGAGTAATGCATCCTCTCAGAACTTCAGAAAGCACGCACAGGGCAACATACATGACATTTCGCTGGAGCATTTCTATTAAAGGACGTCAGTATCACGGGAGCTTAACTATGTTCATCCTCGAAAAGGAAGAAAGCACATCCAAACAAACTGACAAGCGCAACGGCGCGAAGGGTCGAGCACCAAAACGGAATCCGTACCTTGGTAATCTTCCTTCTCGGACACAACCCACCGTCCCTCGAAAGACTCGTCGAACGATTCGTGAAAGATCTACAAAATCACCAAAAGACAAAAAAAAAAAAATCAACTCCCGTCAAAAAGAGAGGCGCGCGCCGCCCGAAATTCACAACGGCCAACAAAACGAAACACGACGGAACCGGAGAGTACGCACCACGTCGGAAGCGCAGATCTGGAAGCTGAGCAGCAACACCGTCAGCGCCCGGGCCAGCAGGCGCATCCGCCTCCCCTCCATCATCCTAGCACCTGAACAAAACGAAATCAACCTCAACGAACCAACGGAAAGAAAATCGCCGCCGGAATCAAAAACCCTAAACGCCGTCGACCTCAGTAACAACCTAGCCACCGGAATTGAAAGGGATCGAGCTCGATCCGGGGCGACGGAGGGACAGATTTCTCACCGTGACGAGCGACAAGCGATCGGAATCGGGAGGACGCGATCGGATCGAAGTTTTGAGAGGATTTGATGCGAGCTTCTCTCCGGAGGCGACGACGTCTGCGCTGTTAAGTACAAGCGAGATGCCGGATGCGCGATGGTGCCACATCACAGTGGCGAATCGGGAGACGACAGCTAGGCTCCCGCGGGCCCCGCCCGAGGTTGGGAATTCCGAGTCAGCTCGATCGACGGCTGAGATTGAGAGTCGCCGGCGTCGACGGTGCAGGGAGTAAGTCCTTGTTGTGGGGGCCCACGAAAGGGAAAGTAAGGGCAGGAATGGGAAAAAAGAAAGTTTGTTGGCTGCTCGTCCGTCTGTACTTTATTTATTTATTTATTTATTTTGGTCGAACGTCCGTCTGGGGGGGAAGAACGAGTAAAACGTATTATCATTTTCCTTAAAAGTACATCCGAAAATTCGGCATTGCTATTATAGAAGCCTAAAATAATCTTATGACGAGTTAACATATATTGCATTATAAACAAAAGAGTGTTACTTGTTATAATAAGACTATTTAAAGTGCAAGAAATTATAGAAATTAGTAGCTAAATTGTGTTATCTAACGTGCAACTTATAAAAAAAATTGAAGTGCTTTTAGTCGAATATAGCGCTGACTGTGTTTACACATGCATAATTCAATTCATGCAAAAATAAAAATATGAGTATTTTTCCATTAGTTCGACAAATGTATAGAAGATGAAAGTTTTATGTGAAAATCACATATCTTGTGTGATTATTTGAGTAATTTGATTATCAGATTGTGTCATTGAGCCCAACTCATGCGAATCAAGTGCACCTTGATAAGAACAAATTACAATCGGATGAGTACAGCAAATTATGAATATAAATGAAATCGATATCATCCTGCTTGGTTGCCTATGCCAATAAGCAATTGCTTCAATAAAAAAATATATATCTTTAAGAAAATGTCGGGCCCAACAGAGGAAAATCCCATGCACGTCCCCGCGCAGTAATGCGCCGGCCCAAGCACGGCCGGTTTTCTTTTGATGACAAAAACGAGGTTTGAATGAGTCCAACCCCCTCTCCTCCCCCCGTTTGACACGATGCTCGGCTTATTCAGCTTCTCCCCATGCGGACGCCCACAGCGACTTGACCATCCCGTGACGCTGATGGTCAACTGGCCCGCTGAACACCTCTTCAAGAGCTCGCCCGGTCGGTCGCCGGCCGCCACCGTGGCCGGGGACCGGCCACCAAGGAGGAAGAAAGAAAAGAAAAAAAGGAAAAATATAATAAAAATATTAAAAAATTAAAAGAAACAACAAAATTATACAA
The DNA here is from genome assembly GCA_014182365.1 of Eucalyptus tenuipes. Lineage (NCBI taxonomy): Eukaryota > Viridiplantae > Streptophyta > Magnoliopsida > Myrtales > Myrtaceae > Eucalyptus > Eucalyptus tenuipes. The sequence continues at coordinate 31,937,542 of CM024538.1, read as the reverse complement.
TTTTTCCAAACACATTTTTCTCCCGAAAATAGAAATTTTTTATAGTTATCGAGCGTGTTTTTATTTCATAAATTGTTAGGTAACATAAACGAAAAAAAACATTTTTTATCAAAAATTGTTCCAAAACAAAATGGTTACTAAACGTGCCTTTACTCTCCTTCCACAAACACCTCTAAGACCGCCTTAGCCATTCCAACGATCAAGTTCGTGATCGTTTCAAAGTATCGTTGTTCCGAGCTCAGTAAGAAAAAAGAAAACTGTTTGTGATATGGATACCCTTATTTTGAAGAATCTTGTACATGATTTTTGCAATGATTCAAGATTTCTAGAAATGCAAAGTGACAAAGCGACCCCATTCTGGTGAATGCTGGATAATCCACTATTCTTCATTCTACCAACGAAATAGCCCCCTCGCTTGAAAAAAAAAAAAAAAAAAATTATAGCACAAAAGAGACTGGCGCCCGGCTTAATTATTCTCTCCGGACAAATGCAAAGCAAGCGCACACAATCAAGCACACCGCACCAACATTTCACTCGGTCGTCCTCCCTGTGATGTACCAACACCTTAGGTTTACATTTTAAACGGGCATAAAGACGTAATTATTTGAAACGTATGCCCCACCTAAACACGTGGCAATCAACGAGTGGCTGAAGTGGTGGGGCAGACCATCTAATATTTTCTCCCCCGCGCAGAATTAAAAAGAGAAGTGGGTGCATAGAGACATTGATTATATACAGAGCATGACAACCGTACTTCAACGTTTTCTTGCCTTTAAAGACTTGCCAGTCCAAATAAAACTAAGTATCTGCTACAAAATCCCATCAACACAACATTTTGAGACGTAATTCAGAAGAACCCAGGCTTCTACATATCTCTATCCAGTTTTCACCCCATGACAGAATCGAAAAATCATCTAACCACAACTTTGATCGATGCACGGCAACATATACTATTTCTTCTCAAAATTTGGAGTAATGACCCAGAAAGCCTTTCACAGGTGCCTCGCTTAAGTTTCCCTTCGGGTAGATCTCCTACGAGGAGCAGCAGCTGTCTCTTCCTTCTCATCCTTGTCCTCGTCCTCGTCTTCCTTGTCTCCACCGCTACCTTGAGCATTGGAAGTCTCGGGAGCTGCTTCACTTCGTGGCTCCGGCACATTGACCTTCAGATTGCAGGGGAGAGGGAAAAATGTTAGCAAAAGAATTGCTTTGACTGTTGCAACAGAATGGAGACAGGCATGCACATACCGCTGGTTTTTTCCCACCAAAAAGGATCTTGAAGAAAAATGTCAAAATTATAACCACAACGGAAACCAGTACGCCAACCGTAATATTCGGCTGTTTCTCTGCCTTCTCAATAAGATCCTTTGAAGACAAAAAATTGGTTAAGTGAAAAACGACCTAATTTAGCGGTTGAAAATTGCATATTAAGGTTACTGAAAGTATTGGCATTATAGTCATACCAAGATATTAGGTTTGTATGGATCCAGGATAGGTACATCAGCTATCTTGTAGAGGACGTCAAAAACTTTCTTCTGGAAGCATCACCCAAGGAACTCCTTTTCAGAAGACCATTGGAGAAGATAGCAAAACAATTAATTTCAAAAGCTAAAAGGGATCAAAACTTACGTGGATGGCTGAGAGACCATGGGAATCAGTGTCTTTATCCTCCTCCTTCTGCTTCTCCTTTTCAACTGCAAACTTGGGTTTCCATGTTGTCTCCCTATATGTCTCTGCTACCTTCTCATCACTTGCAATTAGTATATTATCAAACAAAATTCCATCTTGCATTGTCCAAATCTCAATGCCAATGGCAGCAATAGGATCAAACTCAGGTCTCTCAAGCTCAAAGTACTCTGGATTTGGGATCTCTTGAGGCTTCCAAATGCCCTTGTAGTTTGGGTTATCAATGAGAGGAGCATGCCACTTCCCTTTATATGCAGGGTTCCTTTTCATTGGCCTTTTCCACTCACCGCAACCAGGGGCCGTCTCACACTTGGGGTTGTCAATTTTGGGAGCCTCCCATTCACCATCTTCTTCGTCATCCCAATCCTCAGGCTTTGTAGCTTCAGGATCATCAATCTCCTCGGGCTCGTCATCCAACCACCCTTCGGGCTTCACTGCATCTTCATCTACAATTTCCATTGGGGCATCCTCATCCCAATCATCAGGCTTCACTGCATCAGGATCTGGGATCTTCGCTCGCTCATCCCAATCCTCTGGCTTCTTATCATCTGGGTCAGGAATCGTCTTCAGTGGGATAAGCGGCGGCTCAAAGTCTTCAGCAGAGAGGAAATTTGCCTTCTTCTTCTCCTCACTATCTATCAATATCCTCAGTTCATTATCAGGCTTCAGTACAGCAGTGTAGACATGAGAGAGTTTGTCATAGGGCACAGATGGAGGGTACTTGAGATGGTGTTCCACATACTCTCCAGTTTTAGGGTTTTTGTGCTTGAAAATGAAATGCACCTTGTTGGTCGAACCACATTTGTCTGGTCCGAACATGATAGTATATGGAGAATCATTATCAAATTCCTTGACTTTCCATCCAGCATCCTGAGGTCGGAGATACTTCAAGTATGCACCACCACACTCAAGCCCATCCTGGAGTCGAACCTCATATTGCAGGACAATTGTCCCATCCTTAAGACTCACAATCTCATCAAGTTCTTTCACAATTGCATACTTCTTTGCTTTCTCACTGACAAGAAGACCATAATCATCATGTCCCTCACTTTTGGAGTGCTTCCATTCACCTGAATCCCAATATCATACATATATTAATAGCGGAATTGACAAAGAAAACTGTTTGCAATGCTGCATAACACATTCAAACGATAAAGCATGAAGCATTATGCAGATAATTTTGTGTAATGGAACCACAGGATACACCACAGAAACTACAAATGGGAATCCTGGATGATAATGCAATGATCTTCCTATTCATGTATGCTTCATCTTTGCAAGCAAAGGATATCTTCGAACAGAATGACAGTTTACCATGCCTATGCACCATGAAAATCATAATAGTAATGGGCAGCCTAAAATGATATGGCCGGCAAAATAACAGGACGCTCCTCTTTTTAGAGAAGGAAACGCAGGAAAAGATAGACATAGAAGCCAGATGGTGTGTTGAATATTCGGCGATCGGGACATTTCTGGCATTCATGATACAAATGTATTGGCAGTTGGGGGAGAGAGAGAGAGAGGGGGAGGGGGGGAGAACAAAGGCCTAATCAAGGCATATGCATACTCCAGTACTAACATGTAGAGAAATCTTTTGAAATCCATCATCAAAGCCACATAGAAATCATTAGAGGAAAGGCTTCATTGCTCTGTTCAAGAACAACATATACTTTGTAAAACTATTGCTCTCTCTCACGTCCAAAAGAGACCCTCTACCTCCATATAGAAGTTATTTTAAGCATTTCACCATGTTACCATCACTCGAGCCATTATGGACTCAAATCTTGTTTTAATTGATTGCCACATGTCACACTTAACTCAAGTTGAGAGCAGGAAACATCTCAAATGGTACTTAATTAGTAATAAAATTGCGAAAGCCTCAACTTGATCAAACCTTCATAAGACATGGAAAGTTAAAAGAATTTCCTTGCAAAATCCACTTGTTAGATTTTTACCTTAAAAGTCAAGGCGCATTAAATATATGGCACCAACATTCCAGCAACACACTTGTTAGAAATACATCTGTTCGATAGGAGATTGGTGTGGGGCAGATAAATGGCATAAAGAAGATTCCCTCAATCTACGACGTCCGACGAAGAAATTGGTATCAAAAGGACAACAAAATAAGATGCGATAAACAACACAAAAAACCTATAAAATCTAGGCATAACAAATGGCAATCTATAGAGCAATAAGATGCAGTCCTTGAGAACTCCAAATTGCATATATGCAAAGAAACAAATATCTCAAGCAAGCATTTTCAACATTAGCAAGAATGTTTCTCAATTACTTAACAAAATCGGTCACTCGCCTTACGCTTCAAATGCGCTTGAAGAAGGGGCAAATGCAATTATCGCTTGAAGAAACTATACTCATTTCCAAAACCGCAAACTTTGTCAACATTACTCGTCGAATTGCAGTAAGCACACGAATTTCCTTCCGTACATGCAACAAAAATCGTACCTTTGTAGTCATCCTTCTCAGACACCACCCACCTTCCCGCGAACGGCTCGCCAAACGACTCGTAGAAGATCTACAACCAAACATAACAGCAACAACAAAAATAAATAAATAAATAAAAGATCAGCTCAAATTGGGAATCCACGGCTGCACACAAACACGTCCTGATTCCGCACACCGAACAAACACCAAAACACAGCTCAATCGAAGCACGCGCGTACCACATCAGACGCGCGGATCTGGAGAAAGGCGAAGCTAATCAGCACCAGCGCCAACGCCGGCACGAGCCGAGGGATCCGGCTTCCCTCCATCGTCAACTGCGCTGGAAGAATAAAAAAGGAACGCCGAACACGCAACAACCGATTCGGCGACGACCGAAGCGAAACCGAATCGAAACCCTAGGGACCTCCGCTCCTCGGCACGGCACGGCACCGCAGAGCGAGGTTCTCAAAAGTCTCCGATGCAGTTGCTATAAAAGAGCAAAGAGGTCGGAGGTCGTTACCAGTCGAGGGACGCTCGATTTGGAATCGGCCGGTGGGGAAGCGACGGGAAGAGACCGCGGCGGCGTTCGAGACGGACGATGAACTTTCCGAGTATATATACCCGGAAGAAATGAAGACCGGTGCACTTGCTGTGCCGGTGCACTGCCGCTGCAGATTCGAAAGCGGCCGGCCGAGGTCATTTTTGGGAGAGAGATAAAAAAGGGGTGCTTTTCTGTACGGACGAGCATCGTCTCGCCAAATAATCAAGACTCATGCTCTGCACGTGCGAGGTCGGGCATAATACTATCGGAGGACTGGTCGTCCCACTCCATACAAGTGACATTTCGCGTTCAAGTCTTGAAAAGTTTCATTCACACGCACTGCATACTAGATATATGTAATTAGAGAAATACTTTTCGTACATCATTTAAATGCGTCGAATAGAGTAATGCATTTGATAATAGATCATCCACTAGATGCCATTATTTTATTTATTGATTTCTTAATATGTCGTTATCATGTGGACATGGGGTGTTTGGGAGTTGCGATTAGAAGCCATTGGACGCCGGTCGATGACCAAACCAAACCAAACCAGAAATTTCAAAATTCGCTGCTTGGTTTCAGACCTCAAGTCTTGACGCGACTTAGGAACCTTCTGGAAGAGGATTGAATCGAGTGACGGACATTATAGGAGTCGGGTTGTGCGGGTCATCGTTGACGTAGACTTTCCGTTGCGTGGGCTTTCGATGTTTTCACGGGTAGCTTCCCATCCTAGTACGCGAGAAAGTTGGTGGATATTTCCCGTCCGTGACCTAAATAGTCTAATAAATGCTTTAATTTTCAGAAAAATCCAAATTCCTACAAATTCCTACAGACTTCGTCTGCAAAATTTAATTACAATTGATGAGACTACTTACGATTGACTGACCCAAATTATTAATCGATAGTTGCCTCACCCTTTTACTTACAGATTACATAAACTGGATTTACCTTAATTTAGCAAATACATAGAGACGATAATGATACTCACAGGCTATCGCAAGGATTTGAAACAGATTGTGCATTTTACTAAGACCTACCTGGCCTTTGAAGGGCATTTCCCACTTCCTACGGATCGGGCCAAGGCTTACTTACATTACATCAAAATCGGAGTATGCGATACTTGTGTCTACATCTCATTCAGGCAAGCCGCTCTTAAGTTGATCGAAAGAACATCCGAGGTCCTTGGTAGCGAAGGAGAGATATTAATGGTCAATGTCTCAAAGCACATTAGTGTTGCTGTTCAAGCTCCAGAAATAAACCACAAGATTTAACTTAGAGGAGATGATAACACTGAATGCTGAGCTTTCAGATGTTACATCACACAGGTAACATATTCACCGTAGTTTACTCTTGAGAACTGCATTTTAGGGATTCCTGCTTAGATTCTGAACTCGGAATTTGAACTCCATACAGCATTTTAGCGAATCAGATGCCAAATTCTAACCGCCAGAATTTTCCAACCATGCTCCTACAAGTCTAAGCAATCTTCAAGTTTCTGAGGATTTGTTGGTCATTAGGAAACATCTGGTCCAGGCAGACGATGCCTGATCAGTCCTCTCTCGACATCAAGCTCAAAATTAGCTCTCAAAAAGTGGGTGCTCGAAAAGAAAGGTTGCAAATCGTAAATTTCATACTCCTGCGCCTGTGATAATAGTCAAGAGGCAAAAAAAAATTAAGTCCGGTTCCTCCTTAAACACACCTACAGACCAAAACTCCACATGATAAGGATGGGTGAATTCGGAGGTTCAATTACCTTGCTCCGCAGTTCTTCTATCTTTATGTCAATTTGGGTGATGAACCTTGAAGAAGTACCGTTTACAATTTCTTCAAAATGGAGTGCATTCTTCACAAGTTCACGGAGAAGATGGAGGAGCAGTTTGTTGTAGTCCTTCTTGAATGTCATATACTTTCTAAAGCTCTGCAATGATATATCTCAAATCATGTCAGCCACCCACTTCATGAGCTTCAAGGAGACAAAACATGAGCTTTTATGGCCTATCAGCCAAAACTATAACTCAATATATGTCAGTGCTAGTGTCAATCATATAAAGCTGAAATAGACCACAAGCAAAGTTTCTAGGGTTGGGTTTGCAGAGACTACACAGTTGCCCAGTGGGAGTCACAGATAAGGTAGGAGACCGCTAAAAATATAGGACAAAGTGCTGATGAAACATTCAAATCCATTTTACATTCTTCACCGGCTAGAGATTTTGAGAGAAGTTTCTTCAACCTATGGGTATCTGTCAACTCAAAAGCATCCCTCATGGTCATGCTATATGCACAATCAACAGTCTATGCATTATGTACAATAACAGCAAATTAAGGAGTTCATAAATAAGGAGAAGAAACATGAAGAAAGATATAACAGGTTAATTACCACAACTTATGCCAAGAGAAATAAAATAAAAAAAGTGCATTAGACAAGAGATTGATTATTAATTTTTTTGATACCTTCTGCAGAGCTTTCTGTACCCCAAATTTTTGGGTTGAAATAAATGAATCAAGTAGGACACGAATTGCCATATCCACATCTTCTTGTATGACATGCTGCCTAAGGTGCATCCTTGCATGTGCTTCAGACATTCGTATCATTGACTCTATGTGACGCACAGCAATTGGGACTCCTTGTCCGTGCTACATATCAGAACAATAAGGGGATCCATGTTACTGCTAAAGAGAATAAGCCCTAAAAAGGAAGTAAATCCCATACACATGAGAACTTACCGAGGATTCTCTCCTAAGTTCTGCATAAACATGTGTAAGCTTGTCCATATCAGAGTCGTGCAATCTCGGAAAAACATTCAATTTAGCATAAGTTATGTACTTCTTCAGCAAATCTTGTGGAAGTATCTGCACAAAATATAGGAATTAAAATGGTTAGCAAGGTGAAACAAGCTGAAATAACAAAATAAACTACTCTAGAAATTCCAAGAGAATAGTTTAGGACCTCAGGATCAACAGGTACAGCAGAGGCTTGACTATCTTGCTCGTATCCCCCAACAGACTGATCATCTATAGTTGCACCTTTTGGTTGGGACTTAAAATGACTATCAACTACAAATCTTGCAAGCATCTCATCAGTAACTGGATCAACCACATCCTGGCCAGTTAATTTAATTCCAGTCAGCATATAACTCTGGATACAGGATTCCTTAATAGGAGAACAGCAGCATTTGCACACACAAACCTTTACAACACAGAGAATGTCAAAACGAGAAACAATAGGATCTGTCAACTCCACGTTTTGGGAAAAATTCTTCGAGGAATCATATCTGCAAAACAAGAAATCTATCAAACATGAAGCTTGATTCCATTTCTGCAGTCAAGTTACATCTTAAGTATTCTAGATGATAAACTTAAATGCCTATTTATGGATCAGGTTCGCAAGGAAAAGGAGGAAGACAGCTGCATAAATAACAAATTTACTAAAAGCTGCACAATTTCTCTGCTCTGAAGGAAAACGGTTCTCTCTTTATATGCCTTTTGGAAAATTATATCAGAATATGAAATCATTAAGACAAGGCATTCTGAATTAGTGACTAGTGCTTGCTTCCTGCAATGTTTTTATTCCAACTAACGTAAACTAATTGCAGCATACCTTCCCCCGATTGGATTTGCAGCGGCAATGACAGAGCACCGCGCCTGGAGAGAGGTGACAATGCCAGCCTTCGATATACTAATGCTCTGCTGTTCCATAGCTTCATGTATACTCACCCTGAAAAGCCAAAATATCCCTGCTTTAAGGAGGGGATTGCAAAAACAACATGGTCCAGTAACTTCAAGTCAGATATATCTTCTCAAACCTGTCCTGGTCATTCATCTTATCAAATTCATCGATGAGACAGATTCCTTTGTCAGCCAGGACAAGGGCTCCCCCTTCAAGAGTCCACTCCCTTGTGACTGGATCCTTGTGTACTGCTGCAGTAAGACCCACAGCAGAGGCCCCCTTACCAGTGGTGTACACAGCCCTGTGCCCAGTCTTCTCCACATACCTTCAACAAAATCCTCAAATAATTGATGCATATTTTTGCAACATTTTGGAAAAAAATCATAGTTGACCTCAAAAAACACCTACTTGAGAAATTGTGATTTTGCGGTGCCTGGATCACCAAGGAGAAGTACATTAATATCTCCACGCAGTCGGTGCTTCCCCTGAACATTTTTTTCTTGTCCACCAAACATAGCAAGGGCAATCGCGGTTTTTATGTCCTCGTGACCATATATTGATGGTGCAATAGATTTAACAATCTGGAAGTTTAGTTTAGCAAAGTAATGAGCATAAACAATAATCTGCCAAGTCACATATATCAGATAAGTGGAATAGGGATGATCACAATGACTTACCCTTTCACCTACTCTTGGGTCTTTAGCCAGCTTTTCAATTTCTTCTTTGTCTTCTTGAGTAAGCTTGTAAGCAGAAAAGAGATCTTGCTTCTTTGCCACATAGTTTGCTTCAACAACAGTAGCAAAGACAGGGAATCCATTTTTTGTATTCAAAGATAGGTCAAAATTATTGGTATAAATACCAGTAACCTCCTGGAAAAAAAGAATTCATTAGAAATCAGGCTATAATCACCAGCTCAAGAGAGAAAGCTGAAGAAGATGACTGTACAATTTCTTCCCCAGGGCGGGCACAATCAATCAGATCATTTAGCAGTATCACTTCCTTGTATCTGGGAAGCCGGCCAGCAGGAACAATTCCAGGAGACTCTTGCAGTGTGAGCTTTTGGTAATTCCGGTAGATTGTCTGGAACAAGCAAGGATGATGGATACATAAGCTCAGTTAGTCAATTCATCATCAGTATCACTTTAACAAAAGTCTAGCAGAAATAATCAGTGAACTAGGCCATATATTACTTTCTCGACTTTGCAATAACGCATCCTCAGTCACGACTTGAAATTTAATTACTCTTAATCCTATTGGCATTATCTGCAATAATGGGGTCAAATAAACAAGACTGTGGATCATTATTTACCTGCTCGATGTTGACGGTGAAAGGTCCCTTTGATTGGCATTCAGGGCAAGAACCCACCTTCACTTCTGAATACGAATTCTGAAAGAATGGTCCAAGAATAGTCCCACACTTGTTGCAGTCATACTTTACCTGCTGCAACTGGGGAAAGACTCCAGAACGTCTAGTAACAACTCCCCCAATTCGAATCATGGTATTTAGGTGGATCTGCCTGAAAAGCAAAAGTCATGAAGAAGAATATGAAGGATAAGAAACATCTACTGCGTCATTGCAGTCCCTTCTTACCTTATATTACGTATCTGATCATAAACAGGTAGATTTGTGATACGAACATAGATCTTTTGATGGATGTTCCTATACTTTTCATGTAATTCAAATACAACTTTCTGAGCTACTTCTTCCATGACTTCAAGAACAGGTTGAGGGGCATCTGCCAGCCAGATCGCAATATTTGGATGGACGTATATGAATTCTTTGTAGTCAATCTCCAGACTACACTTATTGGCTGCAAAAAGGGGGATATATGAGGAAAAAGGAACACTGACTAGCTGGAGCACAAATTAAATGGAAAAGATTATGCACCACTTGCACGACAATCAATCCGTTGCCCGTTCCGTTCCAGGTCTTTGCTAGATATAAATTCAAGTAGAATGAAATATTAACCTGACACCATCTCATTGATCAGCTGAACATATTCAGGCTCTCCACGGTCGTTTTTGGAATTAACATATGTAAGTAGGAATTCCTTGAATTTCTTGGCAATGAAGCGCCGGACTTCATCCCTTGTTACCCATTCTCTCAGTGTTCCCTGGACACGGTACATCTCAAACTCCCCTTCCTCATCGTCCTCATCCTGCAAAAAGTACCTCACGGCATGTCAGAGGAAAGGAGATCATTTTGACCCCTAGAACAATATGAGATAGAGACACTTTGCAAAAATCAATATCCAAGAATGGATGTGATGCAGTCCAGCACCTCATATGGATCATCGGTCTGATCAGTCATGGGCACATCCTCCCTTGAGTGTCCTCCTGGCGATCTTCCCGGTGGACTTGGTGGGCCGTCAGTATCATCGGTGCTTCTCGGCCTATTTGGGCGCCTAAAATCAGCTCTGTGTCTCTTTGAAGGTCTATAGCTGTCATCATCCGTATCTGTGGCGGCAAATTTCAGTCAGGAGACAAGAATTCACGTAGTAGTAATCATTTCGTGGGGACTTGTTGACAAATTCAATTCTTTCAAAAACAACTAGAAAAAGCCAAAATCCATCCTTTCGCGAATTCGGGGAGATCTCTACATCTCAACACAAACAGAAGCTTCAACGCACGGAGTTAACAAGCATAAAGCTGGTGCTACATTGCCAAACCCTCGCCAAATTTGGAAATCTAACCACAACATAATTATACATACCTTGGTCGTGGAGAAGCTGAGGGAGCTTGCGATTATTGACATGGCCCTCGCGGCCTTCGAGCTCAATCTCGGCAGCCCTGCGATCGGCCATGATCTGATCCAAGTCCCTCTCGTCCTCAAACGACTCGTCGAGCCCGACCGACTCGTACTGATCGTTCTCCTCCATCCTCTGATAATCACTGCACATCGGAAACAAACCAAGGAAAACGCAGCCGAGAACCACTCCGTCAGCGAGGCCCGGGAAACAGATGCAGACACGACGAGAGGGCGAAATTAGGGGATCCGAAGAACTGACTCCATGAAGTTGTCGTTGAAAAGATCCTCTCCTTCCTCTTCCTCCTCGACCTCCTCCGGCTCGTCGCGGATGATGTCGGGATCGACGGAGGCCTCGTCATCGGTGGAGAAGTTCTCGGAGGTGCGGCTGGTGTTGAACGGCAGCTGGTCGGTGTTGAACGCGGGCGAGTCCGGCGTGGAGGGCGGGTTGCCGGGGGAGTCGGGTTGCCGGAGTTGTCGCCGTCGCTCGCCATTTTCCCGATCGATCGAGAGAGGGAGCGAGAAGCGCTGGCGTGCTCGTAGCGGTTGTTCTGTGTGGCGCTTGGCTTGGATTAGGGCATTTCTCTATCCCCTTGGAGAAGCGGGGGGCCTGTTTTGGCGGGAACTTTTGGCGCCAATTAGGCTGACGTGGCGACGCCGAGGACGACGACTGGTCGTGGGTCCGTGGAGTGGGTTTTGGGCCTATTGGGCTTTGTCTACCTGTTGGGCCCGAAAAGCGCTGATCTGGAATCCGAGACTTTGATGGACATTTGCTCAACTCGGCCCATTCGAAGTTCCGATTGCATAAAACGTTGATATTGGCAAAAATACCAAATCTTTTGTTTCTACGGAAGGGATTTCCAGTGTTTAACGTTTCAGATTACTGACAGTGGAATTTCTCAGCATTCAATTTAGTTCGCGATACATAGATTTCCTTCAAACTTCGCGAGAGCACTGATAGATGGCGTCCATAGCTAGTTGGTCGTGGTGGTGAATAGCAACAATATCAAAGGAAAAATTATCACTTTTTGGTAACAAGAAAAACCCATTTTAGGGGATGAACTCTACGCTCGTAAATTGCTTTGCTAACCTCGAGAGTTAGGTAAGATTCGAGCCTAGACCGAGTGCACGATGAATATATGGAATTATTTACATTCGGCTGTAAAAAAGACAAATTAGGTTGTTAAGGATCATTTCTAAACTAATTACGTCAGCCCATGGATTTACAGAGATATTTTATTATGACTAGACCTGTCAAAATAAATCCAAGAGCATTTAAGTGAGATGTAACAAATTTTGCAGGCTAGCAAAATAGGTCTACAAAATAAATAGGCCAAAATAAGTGGGTTATAAATAGGCCCATTGTGAACCCATTTACAACTTACTTTAGGCTTAAATTATTTAAGAGGTATTTACCTTTTCAGTTGTCATATCGCATATAAAAGATATGCTAGGCCAATTTTTATAATTTTTTTTTCTTTATTTTTTTCCTTTTTTTTCCTTTTTTTTCCCTACCAAGTCCAGCAAGGTGCGGTCGGACCTCGCCACCACCATTTGATGACCGTGAAGCCATCGCCGAAGGAAAAAAAAAAAAAAAATTATAAATATTGTCCACTAAATTTGCATTGCATAGAAGTATTTTAGCTAATATTTAAAAAAAAATCATAAGAAACAAATTATCTTAGATTAGGTTAAATATGGAAGAATTTTAGTGATATAAGTCGGGTCGGGTATAGTTAATAAATTTACATTGCGAATGAGCAAGTCATAAACAATTTTATATGTCAATTTGAGTCAAACCATTCATGAGCCAACCAAGTCCAACCCAATTCATATGCTTAACAGATCTAAATATGATATGATAATGCCAATTCGCTCAATGGCAAGGGAGCAATCTGCTATTCTAAAATGTTAATAGCATGTGCATTACGAGTGGACTTGGTATTAGGGGTGTGCAAAAGAACCAGGGACCCGCCCGAACCGTCCGGAACCAATGGTTTTTTAGGGAACTAGTCCGATTCCCAGTTCCAATTTATGGGGGAACCGGTGGGTACCGGTCCGGTTCCCGATTCCATGGGCAGATCCGCCCACCCGGACCGGACCGATTATATTATAATAATATATTAATTTTTAATATAAAATAAATTTCGAAATTACCAATTAGCAAATCTAAATTTTAGGGCTCAATCTTCTCTCGTGGTTTCCATGTTTTAATAAAAATTTAGTAAAGTGTGCAAGCTTCCTTTCAGCAACTCAACAAATTGCTCATTCAAATTCATTCAAATGATACTTTCGGGACTCGCATATGATACTGTGTTCAATTATATGTGGAGTACCGGTGGAATTGTTTCTACAAAAAAAAAATAGTAGAAAAAATGTTGTAAGAGATTGAGCATTGTTGGGGGATAAAGGAAAAGATGATATACATATGACAATCATCAAGAATCTTGAATTTAAAGAATATTTTAGATTTCAACTTAAATGATTCAAAAATAGGAAAAAAAAACCTATTTCTCTTATTTGGTAGTGTTTTCCAATAAAATAAAGGAAAATTGTACCCTTATTTAAGCCGGTTCAATTTAAAAAAAAATATTACTCGATATGAAAAAATACTCACGGCGGGATTTGGAAAAAGTTATTATTATTAGTGAGACCAGTTCCATGAATCCATCCGGGAACCGGACCAGACCGGCGGTTCGGTTCTTGGGTGGATCTATGCAACAACGGGTGGTTCCCGGTTCTAATTTTTTGAAACCGGTCCTTAGCGGGCGGTTCCCGGTCACCCAAACCATGCACACCCTTACTTGGTATGATGTGAGCACATGGATGAAACAAAAGTATACATTGCGGAACACGAGAAACCATCGAGTCCACGTAAAGTAGAGAGAACAAATTCGGATTCTTTAAATGTCCAATGATCACCAGAACCTACTTAGTTATAATCTTGGTGTAGCCAGACACTAATATGCATTAACTTTTATAATTATGATCACTCGTTATTAATAATTAGAGAATCTTCAGTCATCAAGACTTCCACGTCATCTGATGAAGAAAGCCACCAATTATAAAAAGTTTCCTACTCGAGCATTTCTTTTTCTTTTTTCACACGCAGCGGGATGTCTCTTTCGAGTAGTCAATATGAAGGCCCACACCATTATCAGTCGCGGGCAAATTATCACTAGCGATGGCAAAGGCCCTTGGCATCCCAGTACGATTTTCTAGCTTTACAAGTATAGTCAGAGGCCGAGATTTTATTCTGAAAACGAAAATTTACATACACCAATTGCCTTTCTAGTCAAATTAAACAAGAGAAAATGCATCGGATTCATGTGAACTTAGTGCATCACAACTATAAATGTGATGATTTTGGTGCATTAAGCTCATATAAATTCGGTGCATCCGAGGAGAAGATAGAATATAAACTACTTAGAAGCATAACAAATATTTCCTCGATCCATGAGCCAACGTGCGATGGCGATTCGTCCTCCTCCTTCAAACGCTTCGCCCTAGCATCTCCTGGAGCCGCTTGAACGACTCCAGCTTCTGCAGCCGCATCTGCTTGTGGAACCTCCTGATGAACAGATCCGCAACGTGGTCGATCTCGTCCTCGAGGCAGAACTCGCCTCCTTCCTCCTTCGCGTTCTTCACCAGGTCGATCACCGACCCGCCCGGGTCGGCATCGTCAAGATCGTCGTCCTCCTCATCAAAGAGCGAATGCCTCAGGTCCGGATACTTATCATCGTCAGCACTCCCGTCGTCGTATCCGCCGTATAATGCGGTGCTGCTCGTGCTAGGCCGTGCCTCGTTGGCCTTGGCCTCGTACAGCACTAGGGCCCTGCTTTGGTCGACATCATCCTCGTCGTCACTGTCTTCGTCGCCGTGGCCAAGGAGGCTGTGGATCTTGTTGGAGATGGAACAGAACAGGACCTTCCGGCTGTTCATCAGCGAGAAGAGCATGAGGCGGCCCTTCACCGCGCTGGTCTTGCTCTTGATGGCCACGGACTTGGATTTGGCGACGGAGGTCAGGACGGAGACCATGCGTTTCACAAAAGCGGACGCTTTGTTCTTCATATTGCTTTTTACTCTTCTCCTGGTTCAATTTCTGCGCATGTCGTTGATGACAGAAGAGAGAAAAAACCCTCGGAGATGGACGAAGACAGAAAAGCTTAATCGGAACGGGCGATGAAACTGGAAAGAGAACGGCGCTGAGGATTCCTCCTAGATCGAGCCGTGTCGAGAGACTAGTTTAAGTGCGAGAGTGTTGGCGTGCAGCCACTTTGCATTGCTTTGCATGGAGGGAGCCTTGGGAAAGTACTTCACATGGGGTTTGGTTATATATAAGCCATGGAGAAAAAGGGAGCTGCCCGATTTTGGAAGTGGGGTGACAGTGGTTTGATGGAAAAAGGGCAAAAAAGTTTAGGGAAAACGAAAGAAGGAGAACGTGACGTGCGTCGGGATTATTCGAGTGACCTTCTTTATTTTGGTTTTAGGGTTTTTCTTTTATGCAAAACAAGTACTTCAAAATATATCACGCTATGCTTTAAAAGCTATTTATGTTTCCCTACAGAAATGGTAACAATGTAGACATTCGATGATGAGAATCCAAACCACATAGCAATTTATTTGAGAAAATTATCAAAAAAATCCTAAATCTATTATATTTATACCGATTCAATTATAGACATTTTTTTTTTTGATAATTTACTAATATGGTTCAACTGAAAATTGTTGACAAGAATGCCAACTATCTTATGTGATAAGACCGGTGCTGACGTTTATAATTTTAAAATTTCTTTTCTTTTCTATCTTTCACTTTTTTTGTTAGTGGCCGGTTGCCAGCTAAGGGCAAGAGTTGGGGGGATCACCCTAGCAAGGCAATTGGTTACTTGCCAAAAGAAAATGGAGAAAGAAAGAAAGAAAAAAAATTCAAAAAAATTATTTAAAAATTGTCAACATCAACACGAATCATGCCATATAAATACAGCCTCATCTATATTAGTGATTTATAGTCAAAATTGACTAAATGAACTATATTACAAATCGTCAAAATGTTTATGATTTAATTGATCAAAATAAAATGTTTATAATTGAATTAGCACAAATATAATAGGTTTAAGATTTAATCTCTCCCAACTTATTTTGATATGATTACGTCAGCAATTCATGGAATAATCATTTAACACCTTTATACACAAACAACTGTTCTATGGACGGCACCGGCGATCTAAAAAAATCGATTATCGTGCCTTTAGGTAAAGTAATTGGAATTAACCCAGAGACTTTTGCTATTGGCAAAAGAAAAAGATGCTCTCCCGCCGACAAAGCGAAAAGCAGGGGGAACCAGCTGGGAACGTGGCCTCCAATTTTACAGCCTTACATCGCTGCGAAGATGGAGCCGATTCGACGGTGGACAGTGAATTAAGGGGGGAAGACCATGTCTGCTTTTTTCCCTTCCCCTTTCAGACGCTAAAGAAAAGGCGGAACCGTGTCTGCTTTTTAAGTCGCTGCATGTTCTCGCAGAAAGACGGTTTTGATCCCAATAACGCAAGCGGTAGTAGCACTATTATATCGCAAGTTGAGCCATGATTAGCTCCCGTATGGAAATTCTGCTGCTTAGAACCCCCATCGAACGAGTGGATCGGATAGAAAATAATCTAACTCCGATTGATCTATAGGTACACGTACTCGGCCCCACCTATATTTGCTAAGATACTTTCGTATTTAATCAAATTTAAGAAAATTTGTACCCAAACCGAGATGAGTGCACGAAGTGAGCGAGCACAATGTCGAGTGAAGATGAGAGAGTGAATAAAGTTATGAGGGTGACTTGAGTTTAAGTAAAATATAGACTCGTTTAATATCCATATTATTTTGGACTTTATAATTCTAGACTCATTTGTAACCAATTTATCGTATGTAACTAACTTATAAAATAATTTAGGACGTCAAAAATCAGCTAAAAAAATGGTTCGACAACCCATTCGATTGATTTACTCGAGACTTTATATAATTTAACATTGACAAGCTCATCCAATATGTTACGCGTGTCGTGTTGTGTTTTTCATGGAATCATAAAGCGAAACTCTCGGTCTACGTGAAGACACGAGAATAAGCTTTTTCTTGAGAATTTGCTTCTTTCTCGATAATTTGCTTCTAAGATTGACAGATGGGATTTTAATATGCAACGGATTAATCCTTCCTCCTTTTAATGAGTATTTTTCTTGCCCATCCCCCTAATTCTCCTTTCAACTATAATTTGTGTTTACCTTGTTATATATCATCGGTTCTGTTCGACAAAAAGAAATACTGATTTCAGTGAGTTTTAATTTTGAAGATTAGCGATTATTCGAAATTCTAATTTAAGTTTCCTTGGAAGATTTTTATTATTTTATCTCGTTATTACAATGAATTAAATCTCCCCTTATATAACAACTACAATTGGAATAATATTTGATCATTATAATACGGACCAAGACTCCGTCTTTATTTTGTCAAGATAAAGAATAAGTTTCCTATGAAATAAAATATTTATGTTAAAATATATGTTCCAATATCATGCAGCCAAAAAACTTCATGGCCTTTGCAACCGGTTCATACGGACGCATCATTGATGAATATTGTCAATGATAAGCACGTGACTAATTTACGAATATTGTCATGCATGTGACACATCATTGACGGCCACAAGAACCAATATCGATATTAGCAATTGACATTAGCACACATTGGTAGCGCACTTTGGTGATCACTGTCAATTAGTTGTCGATATACAACAACGAATGATTAATGATTGTCAATAGAGGTACCAATGAATAAGGAGTAGCAAACCATCAAGGTCTTTGAATGCATATGGAGCGTCGAGATGGAGTCCCAAATCCAAGGTTATTGGGGGGATAAAGAAATTGAGATCATGGAGCAATTGGCAGGCGTTTTAAATGGAAAAACCACTCGAGAAAGAGATATGAAGATCGAGAGAGCATGGCCTCAAGACTTTCAAAAGTGAAGGAATATGGATGCAATCACAATAAATTGTTTTAGATAAATGCAACCACACTTAAATAGTCATCACACTGTCACTATAAATACCACAACTCATCCATTAACAGCTCATCGCACAAATCAAACAGATGTACTCTATTCTAGTTATCTTTACTTTCCCATACGGTACTTTAATTTTACAGATTCAGATTGTTGATTAAATTATGATATTTATCTTTATCTTGACATTTTTAGGCTTTGTAGTCGATTTAATTCCAACATAATTTGCTTACATTTGATTCGTTTGTAATAGTTGTACTTCTCGAGCCTTGTTGTTCGTTGAATTCCGGCATAATTTTAGTGTGTATAGTCCGGTGGAAGTAAAGTTGTTGATTTTCTTATATGTTTGGATATTTCTTGTATGGAATTGGCACAGGACCCGTTTTCTTTAATAAAATTTGAAGAATGACTTTGAGCGAAAGGTAATTTAATCGTAAAAGAAATTTCGGTGAATCGGGTGCAAAAACTTTTTTTTTTTAAACTTGATGGAAAGCGAAAAGTATAGTAAATTTGATTGGGTGTATCTCGACAATTAACTACTCATACGACAAATGTGTTTTCTTTCCAAAAAAGATATAGTTGGACCACTCAAGCTCAAGAAAATCTGAAATGTAACTGGATATGAGTCTATCACAGATTCACGATAATTGTTAATGTGATTGGATTTTTTGTTTAAAAAATAAGTAAATGATAATATGACTATTCATCACACAATGCTCTATATTTAATTAGCATTCTGGTTTTTAAAAAAAATCCATTTCCTTAAAGAGGTATGAAATTGCGAAGCATAAAAGAGAAACAGATGCTATGCATTCAATAGCATGCTTCGTATAGTCTCAATTGATCAGATCGCATGGTGCATTGTACGTAAGGAGCAAAGGTATGATTAATTTCATACATATAATGGAATTACGGTTATTTCTCTGTGGAATTATATTATATGAAGAAAAACAATTGTCCTAATTAACAGTCAGTGCATCAAATGCACTCAGTTTATGAAAGTCGGTTTTACTTAGATATCATGGCGCATTCGTTTTGTTGAAAATAAATAAACACAAAAATATTTTCCTATAAATAATCATTTATATCTCTTACGAGAAATGATGATCAGAAAATATCTTCATCGTGTACGAAAATGTGTAGATATTTATTGTCGTCGATGATGAAAGCCTTTTTCATCCACTAATTATTTCAAGCGATATAAGTAATTTTTTTTAGTGATGGATATTTTTTAAATCGCCTATTTTCTGCAAAAACAAATCGAAACGTTTTAGTTTAGATTAGAGCATTTACGATTTTGGGCCTTAATTCCTGGTGAATACCGCTCTTAATGGGCCTACTCGTGAGTCCACGTGGATCATGGGCCTATCCTGAATTTCTGGGCTCGACAAACTCCCGCGTTTCTCTTGGCGCGAGCTGGATGTGGAGTTGGCGCGGCGACGTCGTCTCGCATAAACGGCGAGATTCTTTGAAGGAGGCACGCCGGAGATCGCGTCGCTCCAGTCGCTTTCGCGGAAACCCCTTTTGACCCTCTTTTGGACCCGTCCCGCTTCTTTTGTTCCTCTCTTTTTCTTTTTCAGCGGCTTCTTTTTCCCTCTGTCTTTTTTTTTTCCCCTTTTTTTTTTCGGCCACCCGAGGCGAAAAATCTTGCTATTTTGTCCCCACACGACGCCATTTTAATTTTTAATTGTTTGGAGAGGGAAGAAAAGAAAAGGGCGCCTGTTTTTCCTCATCAAAAAAGGAAAAGAAGACCAAGAACAAGACACCATCATTGTTTAACGGTGCAATTACCAGTGCAATGTCTACTCGGCAAATTGAGCCCTTAAGAATTGACAAAAGAACGGACATGGAAAATTTAAAGGAGAGTTGAACACTTGTTAAGGTTCATTCGTTTTTAATTTTTCTTTAAAATTTTAGTAGTTTATATTCGAAATAAGTGGGTTTTTTAAAACGTGTTAATATTTTCATTTTCAATGTGTGGTGTGATCGAGTTTAATTAATGCCCTTAAAACGTTTGTCAATTGGAAAAAAGCCACTTGTTACCATCGGAGCTAATGAAAGTTTGTAGAAGAGGTACTCTTCTTTTTGACCAAATATGAGGATTATCGTGCAAAAGGCACGATAGAAAACGACACATTTCCATAAAAGCAATAGCAAAAAAAGGGTTGCTTATTTCAATGGGCTTGCAATGACTTTTGCCTGTTAATTTGAGAATTTTGATAATTAGATGTGACTTTTGTCTGATGCTAAAAAAGTCAAATCTCCATTATAAGTATATGAATAGAAGTCATTTGAGATTAAGTTATTAGAGTCAGGCAAAAATTTTCCGATAATTTTCAAGAATTCAAAATGTTGTTTTCATCTTCATTTTAGGTAATCAAAACAAACGGACTTTGTTTTAAATTTTTATTCATGCTTTGCAGGAAAAAAAAATCTAATTTGGCAAAACCAATCCGTCCATTAAAAGAGGGAATTTTTTCTTTGCCTCCTCTTTTTCAAGACCCTTGAACTTTGCCAGCTGTACCATCCGGGTCATTCCACGAGAAAAAGAGCCTAAAAGACAGCTGGAAAAAAAAAATCACGGCGGGACTTTTAATCAAAAAGAAAAGAAATCAAAAGTTCGAGGATTGCTATTAAGTATTAGCGACCAACGAGCCAACGAGGAACGCTCATTAAAAACACTTAGCGTATTTAATCGAGATTATTATCATTTTTTTACAAAAAAAAATTGTATTAAATTTTCTTGCCTTTCTATTTTATAAAGAAAGAGGAAAATTTAATTCCGCCTGCTGAAAAAAATTGCAAAATGGCGAAATAAAAAAAAAAAGAAGGAAAAAGAAAAAAAAAATTAAAACTACGAGGATTGCTATTAGGGCGAATATGAAGAAATTTTTTGGAAGAAATCAATTTCTATTTCTACTCCCTAGATAAGTTTTCGAGCAAAGATACGTTGGATAACGACTTAAAATTTTTGTTTCAAAAATGAAAATTCGTTTGATAATAGAATAAAATTTATATTTATAGGGGGCGATAGCTGGTGTCTAGGGCGGGCGGGCGGGTGGGTAGTGTCCAATGGCGGTGGACGGGTGATTAGCAAGCGGTGACGAGCATCCAGTAGTTGGTGGTAGGCATATGATATCCCACGAGTGATAGGTGGGCGGCGGGTGATGATGAGAGTAAATGATAAGAAAAATTTTCATTTTTCATATTTATTCTATAAAATATAAAATATTAAAATTTTTAATTTTTGGTTCAAATCTATTTTTGGAATTATTTTTTAAAAAAATAAAATGCATTACCAAACAGATTTTGCACCAAATTTATTTCAAAAAATAGAAAATTAAAGAAATAGGAAAATTAAAATTTTCGAACGCGCGCCCTAAACTATAAAGGATGGACGCTTATTAGACACACTTAGAGTATTTAATTAAAATTATCATCACTTTTCTTTACAACATTCATTACACACATCACTACAGAAAAGGGCAAAAAAAAAACACCGCATCAAAATTTTTGCTTTTTTTTTTTTATTGTTTATAAAGAAAGAGGAAGCTTTAATTCCGGAGGCTGAAAAAAGAAATGCCTAAATGGGCGAAAAAAAAAAAAAAAGGGAGAAAGAAAAAGAGGAAATAATTAAGACCATCAACGTCGCCAGAAAGCACAGCGAGAGACAATTGAGTCTGTACGTCCGTACCAGTGTCAGTCTCCTTTGCTGTCCTCCTCCTTCCCTCCTCCTCCACCCCCGTCACCTCAACAGCTTCACTGTAAAATCCACGCGCAGACCTAGAGAGAGAAAGAAGAGAGAGAGAGAGAGAGAGAGAGAGAGAAGCGAAGGAGAAGGAGCTTCGTCCACCTGTCTTCCTCCCCCGCCGCGAGAAACGAGCGAAAGGAAAGGCGACGAGCAAAAGATCGGCGATCCGAGTTCGCGCTTCGCTGGGGATCGCCTCGGCTCGGGGGGACGCAACGCATTCCCTTTTGGCCATCTCGCGGAGCCCCGTCTCGTGCCACATTGACCTCCCTGGTTTTCGTTTCGCGCGGGTTGAGATCGGAGAGAGACGGAGAGAGAGAGAGAGAGAGAGAGAGAGAGAGAGATAGGGGAGCTCCTTTTTTCGCCTCCGTTTCTGCCGAGCCTTTTTTTTTTTTTTTTGATCCGGAGCATCGGAGGAGGAGCTTCTTCGTCGTCGCGGCGCGACAGGCGCGTTCTCGATTCCCCGTCCCTCCCTCGCTAATCTCGGCCGCCGTGCCTCCTCTCTCTTTTTGACCTCCAGGTAACGCCGGCGACGGGAGCTCCGCGGCTTTCGTCGATTCGTTCGGTTTCCGCCGCTCTAGATCTCTGCTTCCGGAACGCGACCGCGGTGCGAATTGTGGCTGACGTCGCGAGCTTTTTCTTTTTCCTTTTCGTTTATTTTTTTAGGGGGATTCCGGCGCGCATTTTGTAGATCAGAGAGGAGGCGAGCGCGTAAAGAAACTCTCGTGGAGCTCTGTGGGATGCGTTCCTGAGACGCAATTCGTTTCCGACTGTGCGCGCGACGCGTAGAAGAGAGGGGGAAGAACGATAGGAGGAGGAGGAGGAGGAGGAGATCGGATGCGGTGAACGACACATGCAGGATAGAATGTATGCCAACGCCTTGCCTCCGCATCTTTCCGAATCTAACCGGCGGATCATCGACAGCGGGCCGTCGTTACGTGTATATCAAACGTGGAAAGGAAGCAATGTGAGCTCGCCCTCCATGCTCTTCTTGCTAAATTTGCTGTTTTGTCATTACCTGCGCTTTGGTTGACAATGATTTGTGCTCGATTACCTGCCATTGTTATGGTATTTCTCGAATTATGACCTCCGTTAAAACTGTGCTG
The DNA here is from genome assembly GCA_014182365.1 of Eucalyptus tenuipes. NCBI lineage: Eukaryota > Viridiplantae > Streptophyta > Magnoliopsida > Myrtales > Myrtaceae > Eucalyptus > Eucalyptus tenuipes. Next base: position 31,914,570 of record CM024538.1, on the reverse strand, counting down.
GCAATAATGGAGAAAGTGAGGAACTTTTAGTTTTAGAACCCGCAATTCAATGGTACCCTCTTGTTATGGTAACTCGGAGTATCAGTCTTCGGGAGCCCGGAGAGTGTTTTCCAGAAGAAAACTTATCGATTCGCCACATGGTTCTTCTTCTTCCATACCGGCATGTTTTTCCACCCAAGGATGCGAATATTTTCTGTTGCAAATTTGCATGCTTGCGCTCTGGTCCTTTTATTTATGTTAGTCTTGGAGATACTAGGCGGCTGTGCGTCGAACGCATCCACATGATTCTCAAGCCAAAAGTTTTAACTGCTTCTCTTACATGTTTTACAGAGATTTTGCTGTGGAGGCAGACTTATATTTGGCCCAGATGCAAGGTCGCTATTCCTGACGGTGTTCTTAATTGTGACTCCAGTCATTCTGTTTTGCACCTTTGTTTCCCAACGGCTCTTTCACGAGTTCAGTGACCACATAGGCATTGTCATTGTGGCTATAAGCGTCATCTTCACACTATACGTGAGTACTTATGCACTGAATTCGTTGCTCAGTCTCCTTTGAAATCTGAAGCAAGATATGTTCAGGTCTATTTTGCTAGAAATGATCAGCATTGGAATTCTTCCGTGAAATTTCATTTTTGTTGGCATTTCAATGACAATAAGAGTAATTTTCGAATTTGAAATCTCAAGATGACCCCAGTAAGGCTCGCTGAAATTTAGGATTAACTTTCAATAGTTTAACATTACTAAATGAGGATCATATCCAGTTTAAGTAGATGGTTGGATGGAATGTGTCATCTTACAGAATCTCTTACTGAATATTATCTGATAACTGAAATGGCCTATACTTGCGTTATTTAATACTTTCAGCATCTGATCGACTTGTTAAACTGCAGATTGTCATCCTCCTGTTCCTCACATCAGGAAGAGATCCAGGCATTATTCCTCGTAGTCTACACCCTCCAGAACCAGAGGATGAAGCTGATGGCTCCAATCTATCTGCAGATTGGTCAGGAAGTAGGATCACTGCTCCTAGTCTGCCACCTACAAAAGATGTTACTGTCAGGGGAATGGTCGTCAAAGTCAAATACTGTCAAACATGCATGCTATACCGTCCACCAAGATGTTCTCACTGCTCTATATGTAATAACTGTGTTGAGCGGTTTGATCACCACTGTCCGTGGGTGGGACAATGCATTGGGAAGGTATGCATTACTTGGAAGTAGCTGTTTGTGCCTTCCACTCTTTTGAATTAGACATGTGAAACTAAGCAAAGAGAATGAATATATTGCGAAAGAGTGCACTTGCGCCCTCTAATGGTTAAGTTTCATGATAGAAATCAGGTTGAACGATTAGTTTAGGTGGTTTAGGTTTATAAAGTTGTTTTCTTACGGTATTCCACTGGCTCTCCACATTTGAGATGCCCTAGTTCTGTTACTATACCTGACATAGCAACTGCTTTTTTCTGCAGAGGAATTACAGATTCTTTTTTATGTTCATTTCTTCGACGACATTGCTCTGCCTGTATGTCTTTGCTTTCTGCTGGGTAAACATCAGCAAGATAATGGATGAATATCAGTGTGATCTTTGGAGAGCTCTTGTTAAGTCTCCCATGTCAGGAATTCTTATAGTCTACACATTCATAGCCGCATGGTTTGTTGGAGGCCTCACTGGATTTCATCTTTATCTAATCATAACCAATCAGGTTCCTTTCTCTCTATGCTTACAGATGTTTGGACTTGCTTTAGCCGTCCTCTTTACATCTGATTACAGAATAATCACTTTTTTGGTGCAGACAACTTATGAGAATTTCCGATATCGATATGATTGCAAGATGAATCCTTATAACCGGGGTTGCACGGGTAATCTTTGGGAGATATTTTTCTCCAAAATACCTCCTTCCAAAAATAATTTCAGGGCAAAGGTTAAGGGGGAGACATCTTCTGTTTACAATCCGGTTTCGGTGGGGCCAACCACGAGTCCGGAGATCCCCAAAACAAGCTTTGACGTGGAGATGGGGAAAAGGCAAGCGGTTGCTGCTGAGGATTTGGAAGATATACAGAGCCAGATTGATAGTGTTGGTGGACTTGAGAGATGTGGAACTCAACCCCCTCATACAAAGTGGGATCAAAAGAACAATTGGGAGATCACACCTGACATGCGGATGTTAGCTGCTGAGTTTGGCATGCAATATGGTCCGAGTCCAACTGAAAGAGAGAAAATTCGTGGAGACCAATAGCTTTTCTAGTTGAACTCCTGATTTTAGGAATAGGGTATGTTATTATCTTGTACCAACACTGATCTTTCTTTCTGCTTAATTAGGAATTATATTCAACAAATTGGCAAACTTAAAGTGAGATTTGGTAATGGATCCTTACCACTTGAAATTTCTCTGTGAGTGATCTCTCTTAAGCTACGGGTTTAAATGCTCATCGAACTCCACGAACTCATTGTACGATAGTGCTTTAGCTTCTAGATTTTTTTTTTTTTGGTTGAAAGTGCAATCTGTGGGACAATTTTGGCAACTTCAAGTTTTTGATCTAAGTCCTTTCTTAGTAACCGTATGATTTGATGGTTGAAGAGGGATAAAAATGATGCTGGAAACGGAAGGTGCCGCTGCATGATTGTTGCAGTGGTGGCTTGGAGTTACCTGAAGCCTGCAACTTATCGTAGCGATCGTGTGTAGATCAATCAATGTAGATTTCTCGTATCACATGGCGAAGAGCATGGCTTCATTCATGGTTTTTTCATTTTTTGATAGAGGTGAAGCTTCATTCATACTCGGTACCTGTAAAGCATGCGATTCTGCGGTGTTACTTACCGGTGAAATGCACTCTTTGATCAACTACAGATTGCACCGACTGAGATGCGTATGGCCCTTTAAAAAGTAGTTTTGCTTCTTGTGGAACATGAAAATCATGATTGGAAAACTGGGTTTGTGTGATACGGTCTCATTAGTTTTCGGAAGGGGCTTTGTGCATCTCTGCAGCTTGAGACAGGCAATTGACTACGATTACTGCGCTTCTCTTCCCAAATTCGGTGTTCTTTCTTGTCTGTCATAAGGAAATCTACTCCTCTAATCAAAGTGCTGGTTAGGTTGTCGACATTGGCTTGTTTCGGTTAAGGATATTATTTGACAGAAAGATAAATTCCTTCCAAATATGGAGACGAAAAGTGGCCCGGCTCATTGTTAGTCAGCATGTTACTTTGGAGATAGCCATCCCAGAAGCAACTCTTTGTACTCTCATGAATCACCTGTATAATCATTTATTCTCTGGGCAATGAACTCGCGATGAATTCACAAAAAACTCAAATTCAGAGGTCAAGGTCAATCCCCCGAGGACTTGTTTCTAACCGAGCAACTTGGACAAAAGCAACTATCTCAGGAGCAGGGGATTACAACATACCAAGGCAGTCGGGATTAGGAGGATGCCTTCCATTTACAGAGTTGAAATCTCGGTGGAACACTTATTAGGTGACTCAAAAGTCTAGTCCATCATTCCAAACCATTCTTCTTTTACACTACGATGTTCACGAGAGAGACGCCATTGCATCAAGGAACAAAAAAGTGGAGACGGCGGAGTCTTGAAAGGCGACGAAGTGCAGTTCTACCAAACAAAACAGACTCATAAGAACAATTACAAAATGCCTTTGCTCTCTTGAGCAAGTCATCTGGGAAACGCGTAGCTTTTGGTGTGAACACTTCCTCAAAGTCTATGTTAACAGGAGTGAGCCGTCGATCTCCCTCTTGGGCCTCTGTTTTTCTTACTGTTGCATTCAAAACGAATCAGAAAATTGGAAGCCAGGGAGATTGAAGATCATCCTTTCCCGTCGAGGTTTCTTTCGATTTGACTTGGCCAAATTATACCAACACTCGTAGAGTTTATATAGGAGCAAAAGCTGGACGATGAGGAGACATTTGGACTCGAATCCCTTATCACCTTCTTTATCCACATGGTACTTGTCTCCATGGACTCGAATCGCACCAAGTAAACAAGTCAGTTACACATGGAAACCATTAATCCAAGATGCACAAGAATGAGTTTCCGCCATTGCCACCTGCCAAAGATGGGGATGTCAACTACTTGGCAAGATTCTTCTATCTCAATGAAAGCGCCAGGATAAGGTTTTGCTTTCTCAGATTCGATGCCTGAATTGATGCCAAATACGATATGGATTAGAGGCAAAAGGGTGGTTTCCTCGCCAGGATAGAGATGAAATTCTTGAGTTCACTTACGAAAAAACGAGATGAATGTTGAATTAACTGGAGTTGACCTGTTCCCTTCCTTCAAAACTCCTTTCCTGAGAGGCAATGCTTTTTATGTTACTGAATAAGAAGTTCCGGTTTGAGAACCTCATTCCTCTACCATTATCTTTCTATTTCCACACTTTATGGACGATAATGCAGCAAGAATAGATGTCTTTGCTTGTCGACAACTAGATGCAGAGGAAAATGTCAACCAAGCTACTAGTATACGTCACAATTTGCCAACGAGACAAAGCGAGTTTTGGTCTTGGTTTCTCTGAAAGACTCAAGGGCATCAGAGAATGACCATATGGTGGTTTTATTGATCAGTGTGCTGTTCAGACATGCTTGGTTCTATGTCATAGATTACACCTACGTGCTGGTAACCGTTGAAGTGAGTCCATGTAATATCCTCTCTGGCATGGAGTTCCTAATAAACCATCTATACTTAGGGAGTTACGGATCATTCGGGACAATTCATTAAGCTAAGCAAAAATGACTCATCTCTCATTTTCTGAAAGAGCTGATGCTCGGTAGTCAGTAGCAGTACACCTCTGGAAGATGGGACCAATATCGGAGAATACGGAAGGAAAGCAATTGCTAGGGAACGAAAGGCAAAGAGAGAACAGATTAACACAGTGAACGGTTTTGACCCTAAAGTAGATTAGTCACCATCACCAATCAGGGTGCAAATTCTGCAGGCCTTCAGGTGCAGCCAATTGTCCTAACCCTATCATGCTGCCGTCGTGACTTCTCTTGACCCCAGTCCTTGAGTGCCCAGCAGGGTCAACCCCTAAGAAGTCAATTGTCATTCTTTCAGCTCCATCTGTGTAGGATTCTCCGCCAAGTATGTTGCCAGTATTCCTTTTGTCATGCATAAAAAGTGCCGAGTCGGCCAATGCGACCTGTGAAATGGGATACCCGGTGCTCGGATTCTCCATTTCCATCTTCTTGTCAAATGCATTGTGCTTTCCGACATATATCCTTGGCTCCGTGTTGTTAACTGCCGACCTTCCATCCTGCACCGACCCAGATGAGTTCACCAAGTCACCAGCCGAGTAACCAGAAAATCCTCTGAATAGTATTGGAGAGATCGTGTCATCACTAATTTTTGCACCCATTTCAGCAGCCTTCTGAAGCAAGGCTGTTGCGGACGTGTAAGCAGAGGCCATGCTGAGAGAGGAAATGCTGTTCGATCCACCAATTGAGGACATACATGCTCGGGAAGCTCCTGGGTTATTGAAAGGATCCACAATAGCTGGTGTCACAACCCCTGCCGAGTTGAGAGGCAGTGCCCTCAGCAAGGCGTCCATGTCCTCGTTAGTAAAGGACAAGTTCATCATAGAGTTCATGTTTAAGGAGGAATCGCCAGGCAGCGAGGGATTTAAGACCTCTTGAATTTGGTTTTGCGACATTCCTCCTCCAGAAGCTGTGAGGTTCTGATTCATTCTGTTATTTTCTTCTGCCGTTGCATCGCAGAAGGCTCTATGCGTGACGAAGCTGTCTTTCCTGTGAATTGTTGTTGATAACAAGAATTTATGTCAGCAATTAGTGTTTTGCCCGATCCTCTTGAGCTGAAAGTGAAAGTTGGCCTAGGAAATTCTTGGAAGAGAAACTTGCATGTTGAAGAGTGTTCGATAGATCACAGAAAACTGCGACTAGAAGTTTTACCTTGAGAAAATTGTTCCACACTCGCAACGATACTCTCTCGTCCCACAGATTTTGGTATGCGCCTTCCAGTCTGATTGGACGGCATACCTTTTCGAGCACTTGATGCACTTCCATTTCTTTTCTCCGTGCTTTCTGCAGTAGTGCTTCTTTATGCCAGTCAAATCGCCGAGAGCCCGACTGGGGTCGTGGTGCACACAGTTCACCTCAGGGCAGGTATAAACTCTCTTCTTGGCCTGTGTGCTTGGCCTCTGCTTCAGCTTCCAGGGCAAGTTGTGGGCTCTCCTGTGAAGCTGGAGGTTTTGATCTCTCTGAAATCCCTTATGGCACACCTCACAGATGTACCTGTTGGTCGCCATTAGAGTCCTCGGAGATATGGCTACGACTTCTGCATCCGGGTCTGCAAAATTTTGTCATGCGATCAAAGAAACTATGCTTAGTTTCGCAAAACATAAGTACTGCAATTTGTGCAGCTTAGTTTAACTGAGGACTATGTAACAGGAAATAATCTTCCTCCCCTAGATATCAGCTCATTCCCTTTTTAAGCGGTCATTAGTGATGTCGAAAGACTCCCACAGATTCTTGTAATGGCAGAGGCCCAGAGGCTTAGAGTTAACAAGAGCGTTGTCAAGATTACATGTGTGCTTTGCCCGAGAACTGTCGTGAATTTGTCTGAAAGAGTACATGTCAGAAGCCTGGTTTGAATTATAACATTCATCTTGGTAAAGTTGTACTCTACAGAAGTTCCCTCAACAGGTTTTAAAACTATGATAAATTTGACCTATACTAACAAAAGAATATTTCCTTCTTAACTCAACTTTTTGCTATGAGTACCCTGCATTTTTGTGGTGCAAATAAACGAAACACCTGTACTTACCAGGGTTTCCAGGAAGGTTCCGCTTCTTTTTCGATGCTGTTGGGGGCAGAGAAGTGGCAGCATCACCGCCATTCTCGATCATGACAGTGCTTCCATTGGAGGACTGCGAGAAGTTGTTGGCACTCTGAAACTGTTCATCATCTTCAAAACCCTGAACATAGTACGACATATTCGAAATGGTGCTTCAGTTATTGTTTCCCAATGTTGGGAAGGTGGGGAGCTGAATATAAATACGCGATGGACAACAATGTCGAGCTCGGGTTTTGCCGACAAAAGGAAGAAAGAATCCTGAGCCGAACTTGATCAAAATTGCGTGGTCCACGGAAGTAAATATTATAGTCCTGTTGAGAAATTCCGTGACGACCCCATCTTCGTTTCAATAATGCTACCTGGTAAAACCAAGTATCACTCAGATTGAAACTGTAGAACTAGGGATCTGCTTGTCCTGTTTGGTTGTAGTAAAGCAGAAGTCAGCTCATTATTCGGACGGACCCTTCATATTTTAATGGCAAGAACGAAGAGTTCATGCGCGAGTTTCACGAATAATTCATTGCGTGTAAATTCCAGCAATTCAGCTCAAGCTCAATCTGAATGAATCAATTACTGATAAAAAAGGAAAGGGTTTGCCGTTCCTGTCTCGGCATGAAGACCGCAAGATAAATATGATTTCCGGGACACGAAGACAAATCAGAAAAGGGTCGCGAAAGAGGGCGACGAAGGAGAGATCCGTGCGAAGAGACAAGAAGTAGCCTCCTGGTTTTAGTTTGTTTAAAGGTCCTTGATTGCGAATGTGAAGACCAGCTTCCGTCCTTTGGATGCCCATCGAAGGTTTTGGAAGACATGCGCTTGTCCAGGACCCGTTGTCATTTAGCTTCAGGGTGGTTTGAACAAGTATCATCATCTTAAGGCTCAAAAAAAGTGGTCATTGATGTGAAATTCTTTCGTTTAAGTTATGCTTTTTCCGAGGCGATGACCGCTGCAGTTGGTACCGGATCGCAGAGTGGAAGAGGATCTTTCAGCATTGCCGAAGGATTAGGCGAGTCGATAAGGCGTCGGACCGAAGAAAGAACTCATTTCTGCTGATTGAGTAGAGCCTGCTAATCTGTTTTAAAGCTAGTGAAGCACATTAGGGAAGGGAGATCGGGTGACATTAAATCGGTTATAATGCAAATTTCCATTTTAAACTGTACTTCATGGACTGAGAAAAAACAATAACTCAAAACTCAGTTGTTAAACGCGTGCAACATTTTCTTAGGTTTTAAAGATTGTGCAGGACATTAAAATTCGTTTTCCTAATTTGAATAGTGAACAATAGAGGGTGATGGCATTAGGCAGTTTTCAAGCGCGGCGTGTTAGCCACGAAAAATCTAGTTTAGAAAATAGCTTTGACAGGGATTCAATTTGGAATTTATTTTTCTCTGGAGGGATTTATTTTCATAAGAAAGAAGAAATTGTAATTTATAAATTTTGTCTTATTTGACAGGCAAAGCACCCCTAACTCACACCCTCTGTAGTTATCTAAACACCCCTAATTCTTTTTTTCTTTTTTCTTTTTTGGGGTCAGCATTCTTGATCCTTTGGAGGTTTGACTCGGTGCATATGCCTTCGCCAAGTGCTTCTGTAATTACCATAGTGTCCGAGAATGACCCTCCACCCCATAAGTAGTAAGTACATCACTCGACGTCTCAAATCGATCCCTTGTACAAAAACAAGATGTAAATCATGATAATTATGATCCCGTGCTTTTACATGATCATTAGACAAAGCTTTCTTTTTATGCTCTTCAACAGAAAAATAAGCAAAAAAAGAAAATCAAAATACACGCAAAGGGGAGGGCTAATAGATTTCCACTTCTTTAGCCCAACACAAACCCCATCACCCAGAACCCTTCAAGTTCAACCCCCAAAAAAAAAAGAGAAAAAAAAAGAAAAAATAAAAATGAAAATAGGATAATTATAATAACTCCAAGACGGCAAACGCAAAATTACCTTTTTAAGATTTACAGAAATAGAAATTGTCGATTCGGGCTAAAAATAGTACGCAGAAGACGAGCCCAAATCAAACCCGTCCACGCCCTTATCCGAGACCTGCGGCATCCTCCCGAAGAGTGGGCCGTGCTCCACGAGCTCGTTCGGGTCAAAGCCCATGTACGGCCCGTTCGACGGCCCAGGCACAATGCTCTGCTCCTGGAGCCCCAAAAAGCCCATATCTGTCCAGCCTCCGTGGCCCATATCCAAGCCCGAACCGTAACAGCTGGACAGGTCGGGCGGAAACGGTGGCAGCTCCGCCTCGTCGTAGGACTGCGGACGGGCTGCGTCCCCAAAGTCGGCGATGCCCGTCGCCGGATGGTAGGGACCGCCGCCGAGATATCCGTCGGCAGCCCACCCGTTTTCGGCCGGTAGCCCGGATGTGAAGTCCACGTTGCAGGCGCTCATGGAGCCCGGCGTGTAAAAGAGCTGGTGATTAGGGTTATTGCTGTTCTTGCTGTGGTGATGATGATGTGGTTGCTCTTGCTGCTGATGATGATGTTGAGAGATGAAGAGCGCGGCGAAGTCGCTGTGGGCCTCGTCGGGGGAGACGAGGGAGGTGACCGAGGAGCCCGGCGGCATGTCGGAGTAGACGAAGTTGGTCCGAGCCTTGGCGCCCCGCATGGACCGGGCAGCCCGGTCGTAGGCCAGGGCGGCCTCCTCGGCCGTGTCGAAGGTCCCCAGCCAGTGCCGCTCCTTGGTGGTGGGGTCCCTTATCTCCGCGGCGTACCGGCCCCACGGACGCCGCCTGACGCCGAGGAACCTGGCCGGGGCTGCCCCGTCGTCCTGGTGGGTTTGGAGGGGGGGCGGCGTTTGCTGCTGCTGATGCTTTCTTTTGGCCTTTGAAGGTGATGGCGAGTTGACCGGCGACGACGAGACAGTGAAGTTCAGTTGATCCATTGCAAGTGAACTAGTGGGCAATGCCTAATGATCATGCACAGAGAGAGAGAGAGAGGTTTTCCAGGTTGCGTTGAGGAGTTTCAGGAGTTGTGCTGTGGCTGTGGCTGTGGCTGTGAGTTGGGTTTTAGGGCTCTGCATGGATTGGGGGTTTAAATAAGCAGGAGCTGCTGTTATATACACTCACGTCCGTTTGCAATAATTGTCATTAGCAAAGTTGTTAATTGCATTTTCCAATCCCCATTACTTTTTGCATTTTTGATGATATTTAACAATCATATTAAATCTTCTTCTTTCTTTTTTATCCCCTGAAAGAGCTCAATACCCACTAATATAATTGGCTTTCTGCTGCAGCACTGTGGCCAAAATAAAAAATGCAAAAACCAAAAATGAAATATTTGGGTTTTGGAGACCGTGGCCACCAGATACTTCACGCGGAAGCCGTTAGGCATGCATTAAACCGGCGTTAATGAAGAGAGTTTTTAGTGGTTTCGAGGAATGACTCACGTAAATGACTCATTACGCCTTTACATCAATGTGCGCCCGAGTTTTCCTCATTTTCTAGAGTTAATCTGTTCAGCATAGACGAGCCAAAACAGCAATGGTTAAAAGCTTCTTAAGCACTGACGAGGTTTGAGCATTTATACTTTTGCTTCGATGTCAACGTTTCAAAAGTGCCTCTTGAGGTCGATCTCATAGCCATTGACGTCAAAATGACCGGCTTTGAATCTCAGTCTCGGCGTTCTTTTGTCTTCTCTTCTCTGGTGACCTGTTCTAGTCTTTCTCACCAGCTAATGTCTGTAAAATCTTACTAGGATCCTTGGCTTTCAATGCATTGGCTAAATCTTTTTGTGGAAGTTATGAGGTTCTTTCGGTATATTATATGGGGGCCATCATCATGCGGAAAAATATTAAATGGGTCAAATCAAGAGTTCACATTTTGAACACCTTACACATTACACACTAGTCACAGATGTCATAATATCAAAGGCATATTTGCTTGAAAAGCTTTCCTTGAGAGTTCATATAAAATAGAAGAAATCTCAAAATCCAAGCTTATTTCCTGCTCTAATCATTTACTCACCTAATCCAAAAAGCCCCTCCTCGCATGTGACCATCAGAGATTTAGAGAATGAGTGCAGAAGTGTGCGTGAGTCTCTCTCTCTCTCTCTCTCGATTCATTCCCAATCATAGAGCGTACTAAACCAAATCAATGCTATGATGAGCCCCTGCATGCTTATCATGAGAACGAAACGACCCAAAGCTTTTATCCCAAAAGGCCATCGAAAGACTGAAGGATCCTTCTGCACCATATGATTGCTCAATTCATGCCTGCACCAATCCAATCATCAATCCCATATTGTCAGATGATTGAATCGACTGTCAGGAGAATCCAGCACCCTCCATCATCCCCTCGTTTATATAAATAAAAACCCTACGTTATCTCTCCACCGACTTTTCAGTCTCGCGTTCTCTGAACATCTAAGATCAGTGCAGAAGAAGATCTCTCTCTTTGCAAGCTCCCTTCCTTGTTTTCTTTTTTCAAAGCTAGAGTTTGAGAGCCATGGCTATTCAAATGAGTGCTTCTGCCCTCTAAACCTGTGAATAAAAAAAGCTCATGTTACCCTACATTCGATGCACGGTAGGGAGACTTAAAAGGGTCTTGAGCTCACACGAAGGAATATAATTATCTCAGCCATGTGCATCCATTTCGACCCAAATACAGATGATGATACGTTCCACAAGGGCTCTCCACCGCTTTTCAACCCAAAGTTCGCTTTTCGATCGATTTCTGTAGTTCTTTAACGCCACCAAGGGTGGCTTTTCCCCTCTTTGATTAATTAGTGGATTTTGGACCTTCTTAGTTGCACGTTAGCATGGAAAGGATAGAGACGTTCGAGGGGGGAAATTTATGTGTTGGGTTGCATGTGAGAGAGGGACACATAGGCAAAGCTTTCTTTATTGAAGTAAGCAAAATCTAGGTGAGACCTAAGAGTAAAAAGTAAGACTAAAAGAGTGCTCGAGGCCCTGACTAAATAGAAGAAACTAGTCGGAAATGAAAATGACGCGCCACTTCAAGATGTGCACCATGTTTTCCTCAAACCCTTTTTCAAAGCGGACGGATTGGTGGATGGCGAATATTGATGTCACTCGAATATGTATTTTGCTGAGTTTGCACGTGGGTGATGTCTATCTTGTAACTTTTCAATTAGAGACACGATTGGCGATAGAGATGGAGAATAGCGTGGCCATATTCAAATTTTGGTTACTTCACAATTATTTTGGGAAAACAAGCAAGATAGTTTTGACTACTTTGACCGAATACATTCTAGAGATATAGAATAGGAAATCCCATGCCTAACATATAACTTTATGAAATTGGTTCAGAAGATAAGAAATGCATGTAGATGAGACGCCCAGTGCGAGTATGATCCCTCGCGTACCGTTGAGTGGAAACCATTTCATATTTGGGTCACCTACCCCAGTCTTGACTTGCTTTTTTTCCTAGTTCATGAGGTTAATTGGGTATCTCACTTTTTTAGAATTTGCTTACTTCGGGTGAGCTTTCTTGTTACACACATATATAATGGATAACCCTACATGGCTTATATTCAAATCTGAGCTTTCAGTTGGACTTACTAAGATTTCCCAGCGTTTCTACAATGGGAAGTCAAAAAGGTCGTGCAGTTTCTTTTCTATTATCATTGGCATTTGATAGATTGAAGGGCAAATTCAAACCCTTCCCACGATAAGTCTTCAATTGAGGACTAGCACAAACAAAAAAAAAAAAATCTTTCTTTTGCTGTTCCTTAAAGTCCAAGATTACTCCCCCCTCATGTGCGAGCACATGAAAAATAGTGGAAATTCATGATTGCTTCGCTTCATTAAATAAACAAGAAACAAAAGGGCCTCTCAGCTTGATCAAAAGTAATAGATGTATGATGTATATGAAGAATAAACTATTGCATTGGGAAGCCAAAAAAAACCTGCTGCTTGGTGATCCCTAACCTAAAACACAGTGAACATATATAGAAATTTGGGAGAGAGAGAGAGAGAAAGAGAGTAGGGCTATAGGAATTGGCAAAAGATAGCTTTATCTCCACATATTTAAACTATTCCATTATGTGGGTCATTCAAAATGATATTATAGCCCCCATATTTTTATGAGGGCGTTTACTGGGATTTGGTATCTAGCAACTTATGTCTGACCAAAACTTGCCCCACTTAAATTTTTAAGCAAATGTATTATTATTAAGTCCGGCCACGGTGAAGAAAACCTTTTTTTATTTGACATCATACGTGTATAGAGATTCATTTATCATAATTAATTTACTCAATTAATGTTATCGAGGGAAATTTTTACTGCCTCAGCAAGTTGTGAGAGTTGGTTCTTACAATAAAAAAATCAAGGCTAGTCTATAATGGAGAAGTCCAAGAGTCATGGTTTAGGGGTTCTATGCTTCTAGTCCAACTTTGGTTATTGTCTTCTTCGAAATATAAATAAAAAAACGGAAGTGAGGACAACAATTGGCACGAGAGTTTTTGCGAAACTCAAACCTGCCACGACATCCATGTGGCACCCAATATTAACCTCGACATAGGTATGTCGGACAACATGATCCTCAGCTATAGCTTCTATGTGAAAAGTTAGATGGTACGAAGTTACGAATGATGAATATTTGATAAATATATTTAAGTTGATATCATGAAAAATCTCACTTTGATATATTTATGATAAATTTACTCAAATTAATTTTTTAATTATAAAAAGTTCAAAATTGATACATCATTCACAAATTTATCTTTTATTAGGTTCAATTAAATTTTATTATTAAATTACTAAGTTGAATGATACATGAAATTGACAATTATCACGATTTGTGGTTTTACTATTTGTTTATCACAGGTGTACTAATTTGTGATTTTTATAGTATTAATTATATTTAACAAAAACTAATATATGGTAAATTTGTCGCAAATATATTAATTACTTTTAGGTAAATTCGTCATAAGTGTATAAATTTAGGGTTTTTTGAGGTAAATTTTTCATATATATATCAATTTGAGATTTTTCGTGATATTGACCTATATATTTACACATTAATTTCATGATATACGTCTCTTGAAAATACTTGATAATGAAATTATTCATTTTCAAAGTATTATTTTTCTCATGATATGCACGCTCGGTGCATTGAAAATCAAGATACTTATTTATCAGAGTCAACTGATGAGTGTGTCAATCGGAGACACTTGTTAACAAGATCTTTAACTTTAATATTATACCATAATTGCGGTCATGTTTCTTCCTCGATAGCGTAAATTCGACCCTCAAAGTCAGACTTAAACAAGAACTCGGCTGCGTCACCAGTCAAGAATCTCTCACAAAATTACCAAACGCAAGGATACAAAAACTAAAGTGGGTTGATATTTTTGGGGAATTGGGAAGTAGGTGAATGGAGACGGTTTGACATATGCAAAGACTGACCATGAACGGGCGATTACACACGCTATCGCGAAGAAACACGACCACTCCATGGAGTCAAACCTCAAATTCCGGGAGGATCATGCTATTCAACGCGTCAAAGCAGAAACGTTCGATATTTCTTTTGTAATTATAAGGAAAGGCAACGCACGCTCCCTCGAACATCGATCCCGTCTTTGATTTCTTTTATCGGATTCCGTAATAATAATTGACTCGGACAAAGGCCCCTAGGAATCCATTCCCGACAGCGACGATGTTAGAGCGATGGCGTGCCCCATTGACGATGGAGAGGGGGCGCTTTGCTTTTCCGAAGTTCGCGATCGCTTCCGGACCTTTTCCACATATGCTTTCTCCACTTGCCCAGGTTGAGGGGCATGTGACAGCGAACGACTCCCACGATTCCCCATCACCACCGTGAACGGTTCCCCGTCGACGTCACATCACGTCATCCTTCGAAGGGAAGGGGGAGTATGGAGATCGCACGATGGTAAAAGTAATTTCCACGGGAGTGGTTATTTCTAGTTCAAAAGCAAATCTTTTTCATGTGATGTATGAAATATTTTCTGAAATGACATTCAAACATTTTCTTGAAAATAGAAGTGATGCGACGGATATAAATAATGAATGGTTTCGTGGAAATATGAGACGATTTTAAAAGTTTAAGTGAAAAGAACAGCTAATTTTTTTTTCTTTATTTTAGGCCAATAGGACAACCAACATACAATCAATTTGATTTGGGAAAGTAACAAGTCAATAGCAATCATGCCACAAATAGTATTGAATAATTAATTTGTAATTTATTGAGTAAACTTTTGAATGAAGATCAATTCATATATAATATTGATCGAAATTTCTGCTGTGCGCTCGTCTGGTAAAGCGGTGTTAGAGTTAACAAAGTATGGAATTTTCTGATCAAGATGGTTGAGGTGGAGTACAAAAGGTAGATATCACTTTCACTAACATCTATAGAATTTGGTCGAGTCAAGGTGGAAATTGACACGGAAGGATTGCCAAAGATAGGATCAATGCCAAAGTTTCCGCTTGCGCGAGGAAATAGAATCGTCCGGATACTCGTACTGAAAGTGACGGAAAAAGAAGGGGCATTTCGGGGCCAAATGCGGAAAGGAACTGACGAGTGACGAGATTGCCATCCTTTTCATGTAAGCTTTCACTCATCCCGCCATTACTGACTTTGCAGACAACCCCTTTTTGTCCCATGTAACGCGGGAGAGAGAGACAAGACACGGACAGACACAGAGGTTGCTTTGACTTGTTACCCCATGGAATCTGTCTCTTTTCGTGCCTTGAAACTGGAGATTCATGGGATTCACGATTTTGGACCCCCCCAGCTCATTCCTCCTTCCTCATATAATTTCATGTCCCCATTCGATGCTCCAAACTTACTTCCTTTGGGTGATTCTTACCATTCCACCAACAAAGAACGGTTTTAAAATGAATAGTCATGTGATGTTTCTCTAAGTGGTCGCTTGACTTTAGTGGGTTTTAACGTCAGGCGCTTCGGAGGAAAAATTACCCAGTTTCTGTCGAAGTGCCTGAAGGGGAAATAAAGTTGAAAATTCAGCGCATTGTGTCAGTTGAAGTCATGGTCCCATTGTCTTGATTGTAAAATTCAATAAAGCTCAATGACTATTGAGCAACACGTCTAGGTTTTGTTTCTCGAAATCTTGCTGCCCAATATCGCCTTATCAGACCAGAGCAGGCCTACCACATGGGCCAATGAAGCTTGGTCCGATTTCTCTCGAAATACTATAAGCGATTGAAATGATCATTATTTAAACGGAGCCCGTATGTCCTATTGGATCGATCAAAGGGTTCCAAGCCAACGCTCTCCAAGGTCCTCAGGACAGAAGATGAACTTCACCAGGCCCATTAGGACTGCTAGCCCAACCTCCGCTTGAGGGCTGGAGGCTGGAGGTGAAGAAACTCGCCTTTGTAGCTAAATCCCAATCGCCAAACCGTGTGACTTCGTAAGCTCATCGTTATAGATTGGATCGCGGTTCCTAAGATCGGCTCTTTTCGGAACTCGTACCCAGGTAGCATGAGCTCTCGACCTGTCCGTCCTGTATGTTCGAGCGGGCTAAAACGATTGCACTAGGAAAATGGGTGAAGTAGAGCAGGATGAAAATCGCGTCTAAAAATGACGAGAATTGCAAATTTGTATGAGAGGAAAAAGTGGGGAGAGGTGAAAATTAGTGACAAGCAGGTGTGGAGAAGGCACTTTATTTTTTTATTGCCAGTGAAAACAAATTATTATTTTTTTTTGCCAGTAAAAACATTTAAATTCAGGAGAATCAGAATAATGTTTTTTCAATAAGGCTAACGCTACTTTATATTAAAACCGATTTGCATAGTTGACGGTTTAATCCGCGCGAAGCACTGCTGTTTGATGCTATCGATTTTTACCCAGAATCGACACATAAGCAAATATCAATAAACTCGAAAACCCAGCAAATCCAAAACAGCTATAACAATTATGAAGTGTATTGCGGCAATATCGATAAACATAAAAAAATTCTTAGCTCGAAATCAACGCTCGAGCGACCCTGCTTTTACTCGAAAGCTTAATTCAAGTCTAGAACGTCATCTAACAGGCCGATTTTGTAAATCGATTTTGGGAACGCGCCAGAAGATTCCCCACGATGATGATGGGGACCCGCACGCGTTTCGGAAGAAGTCCGACGGTGAAGGGGGCGACGAGAAAAGTTTAGAAAATCCGGGGGGGCATTAGTGGGCTCAGGCCGGACCTGCCCGGCCCGGCCCATCGAGCAGGCAGAACAGAAGGCTAGTCGCAGCGCGGTCGACATCACCGACGCAGGATCGCGCGCGATGTCGCGGCTTCGTCATCATCAATGAGCGCGCTCGGTCCTCAGCCCCCACCACCACCACCACCACCAAATCCATAGTCGAACCCTTTCTTGGAAAATTTCATAATTAATAAATTCAACCGGCGCAGAATAAAGTTTCGGTCTTTGCAATATTATCTTTTCTTTTTCTCCTCTTTTTTTGCCCAAGTCCTTTTTTTTTCCTGGAGGCTGAGCGTCAAGCATCGCTAAAGTAGGTGGTGCGGTATTTTTTTTCGTATTCCCGTCGGCGCTTGTTTCTTGCTCCTCCTGGTTGCCGCCCCTGGTTGACTCGAAGTCTTTGCTGCCGGAGCAGCGCCCGGATTCGGCCCGATCCCGTCACCGTCCGCCCTCCGTTTCGCTGCCCTCCCGAGGTACCCGCCGATCGGCCGCCGCCGCCGCTCCGCCGCCGCCTCCTCCGCCGCCGCCGCCGCCGCCGTGGGGAGCTGAATTCCGATGAAATGTGAAGAATTGTTCGCTCTTGTTTGATTTCGGAGTGGGTTTTCGTGTGGAGGTCTGTCGAGTGTTCGTCGATCGTTCTTTTTTGTTTATTGTTTCTCCTTTTCTCGTTAAAGGGGTTGTGGTGATTGCTCGGATGGTGCGATTTGACTTCTCATTGTACTGCGTCCGTGTTGATTGCTCGAGGATCTGCTTGGGGTGTTACGGAGAAGCTGGGTTTGATTTGGTTCTCGAGTGGTTGTTGGGCAAATCATTGGAGAAACGCGGGTTTAAGTGAATCCGACTCTTCGGACTTGTCAGAGGCGGAAATTGAGCCCTTGCGTGTTCTCTTTGGTTAGATTTGCTAGGCTGGTTAATGTAATCGCATTCTTTGCTGCTGCTGATGATCTGACTGTTGCTTATCGCGGTACTTGACCACTCTTTTCGGCGATCACTGGTTAGTGTGCATTGTCAGTGACAAGAATGCCACTTTGTCCAAAGCATTTTTTCGTAGCTGTTATCCGTGGGGTGCTTGTTGAGGCATGTTGGTGGTCTTGTTGGTTCTTAGCAGTTTTCATAAGCTCTGATTCGCGGGTTGTCGAGGGAATCGCTGATGGGTTTCTGAAAGTGTCAGTCAGAACAAATGCTAGACATGAACATCTTAATGAGAATAGTCAAACCTCTGGCCACCCTTATAGGAGTGATGGTTTGAGACAAAGAAATGAATGGGTTGTTCTGGGATTTGCAAGTTGATGACATGAGCAATGGGACATTATATCTGGTTACATACGATGGTATTAGGAGATGATCTTGAGGAATGTGTTGTTTATGCCCTTGGAGTGTGAGTTGATTGTCTGATAGGAGGATGTCCGAGAGTGTAGAAGCAGCAAGCACATACATTGAAATGATATCCATGTTCCATGTTCGGTTGCTTCTCCTTTTGTTTAGCTTCATAGATTTTATCTTTCTTAAAATCCTGAATAATGCAAATGGTTTTCCGATTTGCAGGCTTCACTCTTGCTGTTTTGGACCAACGGGTTTCCTATAAGTTTCCTCTCATTTATCAGACGAATTTTCCCATTTGATTTTCAACAATCTTGGTAGTTTGGATCTTCTCCACGATTTGCCAGATTTCATTGTCCACTGCCAGGAATTAGAACATTTTCTGGGAAGCATCAAGATGGGTGCTATTTGCTGCTGTCCACGCACGGATGATGTTGAAGAGTATACTTATCCAAGCAATTCTGTATATGGTCATTGCTTGTGCTTAAGATTTTTCTTCCACCAGCTATTTACCGGGGTACGCTTACACCAAACATATCAGAAGCTTTGATATTTAATATTTACTGAGAGTTTCAGTATGTGTCCTCTGGCTGCTGTTAGTTTCGATGTGGGAAAGTCCTTTTTGCTTTTACAACCTTCCCCTTTCAAATAAAGAAATTTATTTTTCTGAAAGTGATTGCATAGGGTGGTATGTAGAACTTGACTGGATTCACATGAAGTTGGAGATAGGTCTCAATAATACGTCAAAATCCACTTTAATCCATTTTTGGCATGGTTTTTAGTTTCCACAGTTCTAATAACAGTACCACCTTTTGTTATTTTGTCTCCCAATACAGTACAGTGCTGTGTTCCAGAGACCTCAAGGACGGTCTATGACTGCCACAGCTCCAGTCTCCACTTCTTTGGCTTCATCAGGGATCACTGGAGCATTACCAGACAATTCCGCGACTGACATTCACCTTGCAAATCCCAGACCTGTTCCATATGAGGTTGAGCAGAGATATTCCCGCTTGCCACGTGATGGCTTGGTGTCTAGGCGAGAGAAGTCCATGACCCATTTCCAAGAAGAGTCGCAACCGCTCAGAATAAACATGAGTGGTTCTGGTGCGGAGTCGGTGGAGTTTGAGAAGAAATGGAGCAGTGTCGATCCGGAAGAAGAGTCTAAACTTGGCCAATTAGAACCTGTGGAGAAGTTGTCGACAAACAAATCTGCGAAGGGATTAAATCTGACTCAACTTTCTTCAGAAGATGAAGACATCTGTCCCACATGTCTTGAAGGTAATGTAATCTGGTAATCTGGACTGGGCATTTTCCATCGTGTTAAACTGCTTGTGAGTTATTGTGCGTACTTTACTTTCATCTCATGCATTGTCGCTGGTATTTGCAATGGGAAAACTGTTGGAGCTGTTTTTGCATAACATTTGCAATTGCTGGTTCCTGCAGAATATACTCCAGAAAATCCTAAAATTACAGCACGATGCTCTCACCATTATCATCTTGGTTGTATTTATGAGTGGATGGAAAGAAGTGATAGCTGTCCTATTTGTGGCAAGGTATGCACCATTCTCATCCCTGTTATTTCTGACGTGGCAACGCCTTTTCTCTTCATCCCGGTTTAATGAGTAATAGGAGAAATAGGAGACAAAATTCTATTCCTAAGTGCTTTGGAAACATGCCTTCTAAGAGATCTGAATTTTCTAATTTCGGAACATGTGAGTAATGAACATATATTCATTTGAATTGGATGAGCACGTGAAGTCTCTTGTCTTTTGTCTTGCTTCTTTTCTGTTATTTTTTAAGTTCCTGCATACATGTTCTTTTTGAAGTAGCTACATTTGTGGTCAATGCTTGGTATATATAGCTTAAAAAACGGTTGCCTACTTGCATTTGAGCTATGAAATCGGGTCCCTTTGTAGAGCTTAGATTTTGAGTAATCCCTATGAAAGTATCACTGTTGTTGGCCGCACCTTTGCTTGCTACACTTTTTTTTTTTGTCTATTCTCAAGACACTTCGTTTGCTCTATCGACTTTATTTTCTCTATCGAATCCTTATCTCACCGCCGTTCTTTCTTGAACATCAGGAAATGGAGTTTTGCGAAAGCCCATAGTGACGCATCATGTAACATTGGTTATAACAAAGAGAGAAAAATATACACAGGTTAGTTGGGTGTGTGATCTGTAAATAAAGGTTCTCTTGCCCCCTGCTATGGGGAGGAAATGGTGGTCTCTGGATTGTACATCACATGTTATTTCTTATATGGTGCTCTCCATCTTCTCTACTTATGTATCGGTCTGCCGGTTTGAACTAATGCCAAATCGAACCAGAAATGCTGTGGGATCAACCGAAAACTCAGTTATAGCTATTTTCATCCAACGTCGAGATTGTAAAGCATTAACTAGAAAGTTACCTAAAGAAGCAAGAAACACAGGTCATTTGTGGCTGTTCTCTCTCTCTCTCTCTCTCTCTCTCTCATGTTGCTTAATGTGATGTAGTTTGGTACAATGACATTGATGTACAAACTATCGGAGTGACTGTGAAAGGATACCAAGCAATGCAAGAGCACTGGACAGATGAACTACTGAATCACAAAAAGAGTGCAGATTGCAACTCTACAGACGGCGGTCTCGTCTGCTGCACATCTTATGATTCCTCGGAAGCGCGATACAAAGGCGCATCACCACTCGAATTGACTATTCACACATTGTTTTGACAAGCTAGGATATTTCTACGGGATAGGGTAAGAAATTCAGGGGACTGTGAAATAGGGTATGGAATTGGAGCAATTGAAATGAGGAGGCTCAAAATCAAGGCTTGGAAAAGTAACAGAAGAACATGCACCTTCGATATCCTGCATATTGACCATTAATCATGTTGTCCACTATAAATGGCTCTTGAAGCCTACACCTACGTGCCAGCAAGTCCGGGTCCGAATTCTGTCATGCGCATCACTCTCGAATTTTTGGATAAACAACATAAATTAGCTAGCTAAAGTACTTGGAAAACATTTGGGCTCTGATTATCTCGAGAAAACTGATTTGAATTTTTTTTTCTTAAGACGATCACGTATCTCATTTAGAAAAAAAATAAATGAATGAAAAGTAAAGTATTTTCTATCGATTAATTATTTCAAGCAATATAAATTATCATTTTTAGGAATGCGTTTTTAAAATTTTTCATTTTTTTTGTGAAATCAATGGATTTTCCCAGTTAAGTGAAAAATGAAGAAGTTCAAACGGGCCTAAGGAAGACAATCTGCACCAACTCAAAACAATAAAAGTCTCCTGTCCTCCTTCCTTCGGCATTCGAATTTCCGCTTTTGATCATCTATTAAATTCATAACATCCGAGAGATTAATTTGTCCAAAGAACGATAACAGCAAGTTCGCCAAATGGATTTGTCATGTCCCAAATTAATGAACCTTTGAATAAATTCAAGTTTTTCCTAACGCAGTCCACTATGCCTGTCCGTCTCATCCAATGTCCCATCATTTTTTTCCAAGCCCTGAACCTTCTTTTTTACCTTCTGCCCGAGCCGTGCGGCTTTAGCACGAGCCTCCTGACTCAAGAGCATACATTGCTCAATTTCCTCTTTTTCCTCTTCTTTTTTTATTCAATTTCCATTTTAATCTCCGAGATCTCCGCCCACTGATCTCAGCCTAACCAGATCTCGATTTTTTTTTTTTTTTTGCCAGAATAATCCCAAAACGACTCGACCATCACCCAAGGTGAGTCGGCTCGGCTCGAGCAGCGATAGGTTCGCGCTGAGCTGATAGGCGGGGGCCCGCGGGTTGGGTGTCGTGTTTGCCTTTTCTTTTGTCGTCCTCTGCTCGTGAAAAGCCCTACTTGCCCCTCTTCCACATGCTCTGCTCCTTTTATTTGAAAAAATGACATAAAATTCCCCCCAAAAAGCCACGTCCGACGACAGACGATACCACCTGGTCCCCGGCTATAGTCCCACAGATTTTAGCGGGATCTCCGAATTATTCTGTTAAATAACGCCACCACACGATCTGAGAATTATTTAATTTTGGAAAAACCTACGTACGCGAGAAAAAATCAGTGGGGGCCCGGTCAGCATCTCGGTTTGGGAGGTTCATCCCATCCCGTCGTGTCCACATTATCTATTAGAGAGGATCTCTAAAGCGATACTAAATGCGACAAGATTTTTTCTGCCGTAGAAAAATTTTGAACTTTACTCATCGACGCAAACATTTTGCCACCCCACCAATACCCTGAAAATTTTGTACTCTTCGTGTAGTAATAGGATAGAGTATTTCCGTTACATCCTATCTAATGGAAAGGTTGGGGTATTGACGTTAGTAGTAGACGTAATTTATGATTTTTTTGGGGTATTTAGTCCAGAATAAAAGGAATTATTCACAGCGATGGACCGTTGATTTTGTGTTTAAATTTTTTCTCCAAAATCCAGCTAATGAGCAGCCCCGTGAGCCCGCGCTCGACCTCCTAAAATCTCCCGTCTACTCCCCCATCTTGAAAGGCTGGCTTCCTGGCTCGGCTCGGCTCGGCTCGGCAGCCCCTTTTATATAGACGCCTGGCACTCGGGTGCTCACTGCTCACCGCTCTCACTATCAGTCTCGTCGTCAGGGGCAGATTCATCATGGATTCGCTTTCCTGAAGACGCCTCTTCATCTCTCTCTCCCTCTCTCTCCAGCGCGCTGACTGGGCATTTCGGATCCGTACCAGGTTCGGCGCTTCAATCTCTTAGTTCCATCACTCGCTTCTTTAACGTCGTCGTCGTCGTCGGAATCGTGGAAATCCATGGGTTTTTTGTGATGTACATTCTCGTGTATAGATTGGTCGGGCTCAATTTGTGTTGGATCAAAAACCCTCTTGGCTGTTGAACTAGAGTCGATTCAGTTCTGATTAGCGTCCTCATAAGAATCGGCATTCGATGACGGGGCTGACATGTTCACCACCTTTACTTTTTGCTCCCATCTCAGCCATACGTGTCTTTTCATGACAGCTTTTTAAGGTTTTTCCAGTTGCATCTTTCTTGACCCTTTACGATGGATTTTCGATCTGTTGGGTGTAAATGAGCTGTAGGGTAGGAGGTGTTTTCGCTGGTTGGGCCCCAAGTTACGTTATTCTCTGGATTTTGTCTGAATGGCTGCGGATTATGCGAACTCATGGGGGGTTTTGTTTCGGTTGAACTGATTGGATTCGGATCACAGATGGACACGGACAACAAACTCTTCAATGTGGGCGTCTTGCTCGTGGCCACTCTCGTTGTGGCCAAGCTAATCTCGGCGTTGCTGATTCCGAGATCCGGAAAGCGCCTCCCTCCCGTCGTTAGGACATGGCCGGTGGTTGGTGGGCTGCTCCGGTTCTTGAAGGGTCCGATGGTGATGCTGCGGGAAGAGTACCCCAAGCTTGGGAGCGTATTCACTCTGAATCTGTTGAACAAGAAAATAACGTTCTTTATTGGCCCTGAGGTTTCTGCGCACTTCTTCAAGGCTTCCGAGTCCGATTTGAGCCAGCAAGAAGTGTACCAATTCAATGTGCCGACTTTCGGACCTGGAGTTGTATTCGACGTCGATTACACCATCAGGCAAGAGCAGTTTCGATTTTTTACTGAGGCTCTGAGGATTAATAAGCTTAAGGGGTATGTCAATCAGATGGTTATGGAAGCGGAGGTGAGCTGATAGATAAATGTTGCTTATTTATTTGTTATGTCTCTTGGTTCATGTGTGGTAGGATTGTGTGAACTCATCTCACTGTTTATAATTTGAGGCATTGATCCTCAGCGTAAGTGAAAACAGATAGATCTTGAATTTGTCAGGTGAAGGCTGTTAGCTCAAAGTAAACTATTGTCAGATTGAAAGACACGGGAAAAATTTTTACAGTACCTCTAGAGCCATCCGCATGGCATGTAAGTAGTTAAGCCGAAGGACTGTTCATACTCCATGTCAAGGCTAGCTTGAGCTGAATTGTTCATAAGTACAGGGGACACCACCATGAATGTGTCAATAGACATAAGCCGAGCCCTGCTTTTTTACTTCCTTTATGATAATAACGGGAAAATATGAAGAGGCAAATATTGCAACTATCATGCTTTGTACTGTTCCCCCCATCGATACACATCCTTATAAGTTTGACCCTCTCGCCTTTATTATTTGAAGCTTTATGTTAGCCTCTTGCTTAGTACGTAAAGTTCTGCAGGACTACCTCTCAAATTGGGGAGATAGTGGTGAGGTGGACCTAAAGTATGAGCTTGAGCACTTGACCATATTGACAGCGAGCAGATGTCTTTTGGGTCGAGAGGTTCGTGAGAAGCTCTTTGATGACGTGTCAGCCCTATTCCACGACCTTGACAATGGAATGCTACCAATCAGTGTCATCTTCCCCTACCTGCCCATCCCAGCTCACCATCGTCGTGATAAGGCTCGGAAGAAGCTTGCTGAGATTTTTGCAAACATCATTTCTTCACGCAAATGTGCTGGCAAATCAGAAGAAGACATGTTGCAGTGCTTCATCGACTCCAAGTACAAAAATGGTCGCCCGACAACTGAGTCTGAGGTCACTGGTCTGCTTATTGCGGCTCTCTTTGCAGGGCAGCACACCAGTTCTATCACTTCCGTGTGGACTGGGGCCTACCTCCTCACCAACAAGAAGTACCTCTCTGCCGTCTCTGATGAACAGAAGCACCTGATGGAGAAGCACGGGAACAATGTTGATCACGATGTTCTGTCTGAAATGGATGTCCTGTATCGGTGCATCAAGGAAGCACTGAGACTTCACCCACCTCTAATTATGCTGCTCCGAAGCTCGCACAGTGATTTCAGTGTCAAAACACGGGATGGCAAGGAATATGACATCCCAAAGGGCCACATTGTGGCTACTTCGCCTGCTTTTGCTAATAGACTTCCATACATTTATCAGGATCCAGACCAGTATGATCCAGACAGATTTGCAGTGGGGAGAGAAGAAGACAAGGCGGCTGGAGCATTTTCTTATATTTCTTTTGGAGGCGGTAGGCATGGGTGCCTTGGTGAACCATTTGCCTACTTGCAAATTAAAGCAATATGGACTCACCTGTTGAGAAACTTCGAGCTCGAGTTGGTTTCACCTTTCCCAGAGATTGACTGGAACGCTATGGTGGTGGGTGTCAAGGGAAAAGTCATGGTGAGGTACAAGCGCCGACAGCTCTCTGTGTAGACGAGAGGCTTTGGTCGTCATCTTCTTGTTTCATGCCCCTTGCGACAGCCTTGCTCCTTTCTTAGCTTCTGGTGTTTCTGTTTGTGTTGAAAGTAGGGATTTTTAGCTTCAGCTCGTTTGTGACTATTGTAGCTTCAGACCCAGGGCTCATCATGTTTCAGTTATTAGTTGCTTAAGCTTGGGTTTTTGCATCATGTGTTGATTACTTTTCAGTGCAATGACTTTTTCGTCAACTTGGCAGCAATATGTATCTCCTAGAGACATCAAGAAATCAAAATCGTATGTTGTTTTCCTTTCCTAGCATGGCATCGAGTTAATGAGCAGTAGAGAGGCTGGAAAATGTAAAGTGGCACTTAGCCCACTTGCCCCGAATCACTTTCAAGTGCATGCTTAAAACTTCATCATAACGATTGTCTGAATCAGTGATTACCCACGGCACTGGAGATATAAGTGAGCAGATCACTATCATTTATGCCCACATAATGTTGGCCAATCAATGCACGCTTTCATGTTTTTGAGGATCCTTATCGAAGGACGCGTCTCAATAAAGTGCAAGAGAACCCCTATCATACACCACAGGCAAGAAGTGCATGGCATGCATGATAGACTGATCTAAAGCGACCTCAACAAGTTACGACGCAAGGCTTCTTTTGTCAACCAGACACCGGTGTGCCAGATGCATCGCTCTTGCTCTTCGCTCAGGGCTTGCTCAACGTGTTCAGATTTATACCAGAAACTCCATGTCATGCACATAATCCATTAGCATTTTGGCTGAGGCAAGGATATGCAAATTTCCACCAATTATTTCACAAATCAACAAAGAACCATAGGATCAATCCTTTTGTTGGGTCTACGAAGCCCATCCAGCTTATCTCCTAGTAACCTTATTTAGAATCACAAACCATAAGCCTGGGAGAGCAGATAATAGAACCATGGACCATCCTTACGAAATCAAAGCATGCAGTTAAGCTTTTCAATGATTGCTTTTCATGAAAGGACAGAGTAGAACAAACCCAGTGCAAATCCGGATTCCCAACTGATCATCAACGCATTATATATGCCAACACCACTTGCTGATTACACAAAAGAAATCCTACAAATATACAGACTTGCCACCTTCCCGTAGCTAAGAAGAAAAGCAGCTGATGACAGCATCCAGAACCCTCACTATGCAAACACCTACAGCTGACCAGAACACGGACATGCCTACCACTTTGAAGACCCAACAGCAAAAACAGATAGCATGATACCCATAAAACTTCCACAAGTTAATCAGAATTTATGCTCAATTCAACTTTTAGAAAGCTTGACCACATTGTCACGCTGCCAGAAGCTTTATTGGCTGGACAACATTACATCAGATCAAATGTTTAACCATACACAATTACCACATGACTCCTGGAAATAAAGGTCAATGTACAAGCAATTGCAAGGAGCCCAACATAAGTCTCAAGAATCAGTACTAAAAAAAAGGATTGGGAATGACACCCACACTACTCAGGTAGGTTGATCAAGATAAAAGTAGTAGACAAATACAGTGTAGTCCAGTTCCATTATTCAAAAAAATACTATCCAGAACTGGCAGGAAAAATACAGTATCCAGAATTGTAATGCAAATCAAACAGGTCTAATTGCAAGAAGAAATAGAACCTGAAAAAGCAAGAATTTCGTCTTATTTTTACTTGCTCGAAGGACAAAAAGAATAAGCATGCCTTTCAGCAGTAACAACAGCACTTTGACATACAGTCAGCATCGGCACTTCTCAACCAATGAGTAACTTATTCTCTTCCATGAAGCTGTAAGTGGGCACCTCCAAATTGTATGGTGCTGGTCCCTTGCGAATCCTGCCAGAAATGTCATAGTGTGACCCATGGCACGGGCAAAACCAACCACCAAAGTCACCAGCATTTGGCAATGGGATACACCCCAAATGAGTACAAACTCCAACAACAATAAGCCACTCCGGATTCTTAACTCTTGCAGAGTCTTCTTGTGGGTCTCGGAGGGAAGCCAAATCAACACTGTTGGCCAGCTGAATGTCGTCTTCAGTACGGCGCCTAATGAACACTGGCTTACCACGCCATTTAACAGTAACAGTTGAGCCAGGCTCAATGCTGGATAAGTCAACCTCAAGGGAAGCAAGCGCAAGGACATCTTTACTAGCTGACATGCTCAGGACAAACTTGAGGACGAGAAGACGGATCACAGATGCATAGACGAACCTACCACCTGACAAAACAAAGTATGCAAAGGCACGCTTGCTAGGATCACCAGGCGGATATCGCTCATGATTATACTCATCGTACACAATCTTTGAAGTTGGATTTTTCACAGCTGCTACAGTTGCTGGAAGGTCTGGGACGATACCCATATCATGTGTTGGTGTCAATGCCTCAGAAGAAAATCCTGAGAAAGCCAGAAATCCACTTATCAGACCAGCTTGGAGACAAAAATCTTACATTCAAAAAAAATTCCCTAAGTATTTTTTCTCCTCACAGACCATCCCTGCAAGAGGGGAAGAATCTTAAAAGAAATCTTATAATGAAGAACACATTTATTTGCTTAAGTCAAGAGAAGGAGTTGTTTTTTTGTTGTTGTTTTTTTTTTTTTTTTTTTTTTTTTTTTGGCCATGTAATTCATCAAAAGGGGGATCGATACTTTGCAAATAGCAGTTTCAAAGGCTGAATCTTCCTCTATAGCATTTCTTTCAGAACCTTGGTCCCATCGCTCAATGCTGGCCTGACATCTAATTGCCCTGGGGGAAGGGCCCACTTTTCTATTGTAGTGATGGATGATGTTCAACAAGAAGTATCTAGAGAAGAAGCTAGGCCACAACCACAGCTCCGAAGATCCGCCAGGCAACGGAAACAAAATCCTAAGTATGCCAATGGCTGTCATTTTCTGGGCTATTTGGATAGATTCAGATCCTTTCATGTAGGAGAGTCTTTGATGAGCAGATCCTTTTGATGATTTCATGTGAGGAGCTGCCACCTTTGGCGAGCACATATGCCCCTAATCTTTTAGAATCTAAGGCCAGGTGATTTCGTATCCGGTCAAAATCTTGGCTAATTGATCGAAGTGGGTAGCTCCAGTAGACCCATAGATCATGGAATGAGCGGGACAACAAAAGGTAAAGATTCAACTAGCTTTGAGCTCTCATGTAGTTCAGGAACCCACATGCAACAAAATATTAACCGCCAATGCCCATCTCATAACTCCCAATTGAGTTGCTATGTGTCAACCCAAACTTAATGACTAATCAGGTTAAGTAAATGATTGTCATTTTCAACTAGAGACATGTGCATTGTTTAAAGGAAAAGAATCAATTCAAGTCAAAATGGTCAATGTCTTGCATGAGATCGCATCATGAAGGACACACGGCTTATTTGCATGCTAGAACATAACTTGAGGACAAATGCATATGCACGAAGTTGCTACGTGGATGAACATTACTCTTAGGCGTCATGATTAAAGCTGTAAATAGATTCTTTAGCTATCTCGACAGCTATGAAGAGAAAATTTGAGAGACAGGGAAAGGACTGATAAGAGAATTATGCAGAAGAAGATAGATTTGGCCAAAAAAAAAAAATATATTGAAAGAATTTGAATAGCTTATGTAAGTCGTTCACCCCTCTATAGGGTTTTGAGTAAAATGCATGCTATGTTCTCTATGTAAATTGGATCGGCTATGTTAATGTCTTTATCAGGTGTGATATTCAATATGAAATATGTTGAACAAATGCCATTATGTGTATTGGGAACTAATATCTATGCACATGGGGGAACTGAGTACCATGTAGGACAAAGTGCTATGTCGTAAGAGTTACCTATTAAATATTGGACAGATACAAGAGCTAAACCAAGGGGGCCCTTCATGAACCCATGGAGCCCACCTGTAGAATTTTACTAGTGCAACTACATGTGTACACCAATGGGATTAGCTGCTACATGGTATAGCATCATTCAATAGCATCTGTTTAATTCATGACTCGCCTATGGTGTTTGCAGGCTGGCCTAAACTGGGAAATGTAGGAGATCGGGGTCCTTGGATAAGGAGTGCACAGTGAACCTGAGTGGATTTTGGGATATTATTATTTATGGTATCAAAGCCGAGTAAATTTTCGGATGTTACATGCTAAGCCACATCACAAAGCTACATCTAGGAATGTGGAATCCATACCAACAGCTTCTGAAGAAGCAGATGAAGTAAGACCCTAGATCATTATTATGAGCAACAAAAGGGATTCACTCATCAAAACGAAGATGGTCTGCAATCCAGACCATTGCCTAGGCAGAAGGACTTAAGAGAGGAAAAGATGAGAGAGAGAGGAAATGGGGACTTATATAAGATAAGTAGCAAGGCAATCTTGAAAAGATTCTTAAATTTCCTTCTTTGTGAGGAATATAAAATTAGTCCTCTAGATACGCCGTTTCAAAAAACATGCAAATTGCTTCTTCACAAAGGAATTTGCAATTACTATCCACTGTACATAAATGACAATAGCAGCTTATCAAACATTAGCCTAAAAGCATACTCAAATGCATATGGATTTCAATTCTTGGCAAAGTGAGAAATTTCAATTTATTCAGAAGTTACAAATTATATACTATTCATGTAGACCTGCAAAAATTCTATGTGGCCGCTTTAAGGGCATTGAGAGTATTTGGAATAACTTATCCACAGATCTATAACAGTGATGTATGATTCTTCAATTTCAAAGTGTTTGATGACATTTCACAGCTGCAGCAACACTCAGCTGCAACACCTCACATCAGCCTTTGAGAAGCTCCTCCACCCAATTTGAGGTGTAGCAAGCACAGTGATAAGACAACAAAGTACAACTCCAAAACAGAACACTTGCAACATAGCTAAACCTATACCAGAGATTTTTTTAACATGCTTTAAAGTATCAAAAGAACAGCAAAACCATCAACCTGATATTACACTATAGGTATACAGATTTGTGCCCCCTATCTTTTCACCAAAATCTCCACCTCAATTTGTGCAGTCACAATGGGACACAGCAAATCTTTTAAATCCAAAAGCCCTAATACTATGCACATTGCTAAGTATCACACACATCATGCGCCTAAGATGTAGCATTAGGATTGTAGAAACGCGCAAGATGCATCGCACACTTACCCTGAGAGTTTACAATGCCTAGCCTACTTAAGGAGTTAAAAAGATGGATAACAGGACGAGGGCACATCTGCATAAATACAAAGTGAATCTCCTCTATTTCATTCCACCCATCACCAGAGAAAAAAAAAAAAAAAACCGTGAATTTGATCTCAAGATATCCTAACACCAGGGATACGTCGTCCAAAAAACTGCAGATTTTATAGCCTTTCCACTACAATACAGAGGGCAAAGGA
This sequence comes from Eucalyptus tenuipes, assembly GCA_014182365.1. Lineage (NCBI taxonomy): Eukaryota > Viridiplantae > Streptophyta > Magnoliopsida > Myrtales > Myrtaceae > Eucalyptus > Eucalyptus tenuipes. Next base: position 31,883,742 of record CM024538.1, on the reverse strand, counting down.
GGTGCAATCTAAATTGCTCAGTTCCTAGAAGATTGCTCCAATTTCCCACCACAAGCATCTCCCATCGGGTTTATTCATCTCCTCACACCTCTCCTACTCCATAGACACATCAGATTCAATCTTCTTCAACTTCTTGAAGTGCCTTTGCTGGATAGACTAGTTAAAACCGCTGGTCTCCCCAGTTCATCTCCCCAATCGTGTTAAAATCAAACCCCAGCGCCGTGCTAACCTCCCCATTCTCGAAGAAACGGTCGTGCTTCCCCGGCTTTAAGAACCCAAAGCTCGGGAGACGAACCGAGCTTAAATCAAATCACATCAAAGGAAGCGAAACCTAAATCGCGAGCGCTGATAGCGGGACACAAGCAATCTGACCTCTGATCGGAAACCGGAACTGCGGAGCCGGAGAAGGCGACGGGTTTGGGGACGGCTCGGATCTGGAAGAGAAATCGGAGCCGAGATCATGGCTTCGAGAGAGAAAACCGGCTGCCGGAGACGACTGCGAAGGCCTCCAGTATAGAGAAGAGAGCCTCCTCCCCGCGATTCTCAGCATCCTTCGCGTCTGTGTTTTCGTCGTCGTCGGTCTTCTCCTTCCTCTTCTTCGATCGTTCCCGAATGATAGGGTTCGAGGAGCGTCTTATTTTCTCCGCCTCCCCCGAAAAATGGTGCGCTTATCAACTTTGTAATATTTTAATATCTACTAATGAAAGATAAAAAACGTGAGCCGTCTTAGCTCAGCCGGTAGAGCGCATGGCTTTTAACCATGTGGTCGTGGGTTCGATTCCCACAGACGGCGTCTTGTTTTATTGTCACTCTTTTTGTCTTACTTTATTTTATTTATTCATAATATTTTGCTTCATATGGCGCCTGATTTTACTGTTACCCTTTTTGTCTTGCCTAATTCTTTATTTTATTTGTTCATATTTTGCCACATACGGCGCCTAATTTTACTGTTGCCCTTTTTGTCTTACCTAATTCTTTTTTGATCAACTTTATCATTATCGAATAAATTAAAATGTGCATTTATTTTAATTAATAATATTTTGCTACGTTTTACCTATCGAATAAAGTTGGTTTTACCTAATTCGCGATGAATATTATATTATAGTCTCTTATTAATTAATATGCAATTTTTTAAACACGAAAAGGAAGTATGCATCTCTTGCTTGATCAAACATGTTCGGTGGGAGATATCTTTAGTGATTTTCCTGTCGTTTCATGAACAGTTCGTTGTAAAACGATCGAGAACAGTTGTTCACATGCATTAGAGATTTTGGTAATGACGCGCTGCATTAAATTCCTAGATCGAGCCATTATCATGATCAACTATCTGCATTTTGCAATAAATTTCTCATATTAGAGTGCCATGTAACGACCACGAGCAATTGTTTGCATTTTATTGTACATTTTACTTAGGACCAACTATCCACGTATATGACTAATTTTTTGTAATGTCGCGTTGCATTAAATTACTAGATTAAATTCCTAGATCGAGCCATTATCATGATCAACTATCTGCATTTTGCAATAAATTTCTTATATTAGAGTGCCATGTAACGACCACGGGCAATTGTTTGCATTTTATTGTATATTTTACTTAGGACCAACTATCCACGTATATGACTAATTTTTTGTAATGTCACATTGCATTAAATTACTAGATCAAGCCGTTATAATCAAAAGCAACCATTCATATGCATAACTAATTTTTAGTAATGACATGTTGCATTAAATTTATAGATTGGGCCATTATATGACGATCAAGATCAACTATTTGGATTTTGCTATAAATTTCTTATATTAGATTGCTATGTAATATTTTATCTAGGAGCAATTGTCCGCATACATAACTAGTTTATGGTAATGACTTGTTGCATTAAATTGCTAGATCAGAGCGTTATATAACGATTTAGATCAATTGTCTGCATTTTACAGTAATTTTTTTTATATCGGCCTATTATGTAACGACCAAGAGCAGTTGTTTGCATTTTATGGTAAAATTTATAGAATAAACGATTATGCGACGATAAAAAAATGCCATTTAAATTTTCTAAACCATCCATTGCTATTTTTGGACATGTTCATCATGCGAGAGAAATTTTTGCACGATATATTAATTGTTTTAATTAGCTCACAAACATAATTAATTTGTGTTAATGATACGTTGCATTAAATTGCTAGACAGGGGTGTCATGTAGTGATCTAGATCAACTGTATGCATTTTATGATAAATATCTTATATTAGACCATCATACAATGACCATGAGCAGTTGTTTGCATTTTATGGTAAAATTTATAGAATTGTTATGTAACGATGAGAAATGCTATTTAAATTTCCTAAACCGTCTATTGTTATTGCTGGACATGTTCATCACACAAGAGAAATTGCTCACGCGATATATTGATTGATTTAATTAGCTCGTTTACATAACTAATTTCTAAAAATGACACTGTGCATCAAATTGCAACCGGGGCATTATATAACAATTAATATCGACTCTCCGCATTTTACAATAAATTTCTTATATTAGACCGTCGTGTAACGACAAAGAGCGACTGTTTGCATTTTATGGTAAATTTAATTTAGGAGCAACCATTCACATACATGACTAATTAATGGTAATGATGTGTTGCATTAAATTGCTAGATCGGGGCATTATATAACCATATAGATCAATTGTTTGCATTTTATGATAAAAAAATTTATATTAGATCTTTATACAACGACCAAGAGCAATTGTTTGCATTTTATGGTAGTTTTTTTAGAATAAATTGCTATATAACGAACATGAATGCTATTTAAATTTTCTAAACCATTCATTGCTATTTTTGGACAAGTTCGTCGTATGAAAAAAATTGCTCGCATGATACACTAACTGTTTTAATGAGCCCACATACATAACTAATTTTCCAAGAATGGCATGTTGCCTTAAATCCCTAGATTAGGGCATTGTATACCGATCAAGATCAACTGTTTGCATTTTATTATAAATTTATTATATCAGACCGCAGTGTAAAGACCAAGAACAATTGCTTGCATTTTATGGTAAATTTCATAAAATAAACAGTTATGTAATGATTAGAAATGCTATTTAAATTTCATAAACCGTTCATTGCTATTTTTTAACAAGTTCATTGCATGGAAGAAATTGCTTACGCGACACGTTGACCGTTTTAATAAGCTTTTTGTATAATCACGAGAGCACCTTTTCAGTGAATTAGATTAATGGTTTGCATAGTGTAACGATCCAAAGGTTTCCAAGATAAAATGTTGCGATAAATTATTCAAGATAATCGAGTGAGCCATGAAACTTTTAAGGACCTTTCTTGATTACTCCAAAACATTTTTTAGGGTAATGTAGGATTGGGCACGAGGTCGTTCCAAAACATTCTCTAGGGGTAGAATGGAAAATTGCGGGCGATGGCATTGAAAATTATTGATTAAGCAGTCTAACAAGTAACAACATCATTTTAGGCGGAACTCGTTTGTTTCAATTTAGGGATACACTTGCCAATCGATAAGAAAAGGCTATGAGTTTTGTGTGATTATCCACGTTGGAAGGTGTAAAAGCATTAAAAGGACATATCAACAGTCGTTTCTCGTGTGTCAGAGGGCCAATTATGATTTTTTTTTTTTAAACACCACATCGGATAAAATTTATTATTATAAAAGTTATGTCATTTTTTTGACCGGAATTCCTTCTGGAGGTATTTAATAGATCTTTTTTCTCCAATTCAATACTCAGATGAGCCAATAAATTTTTTTGATATTAAAGCGAGTACTGTATGAAATTTTTGATACTTTTAACGTAATGAATAAAGCAATCTCATCCCTTCATAAATACACGAGATACGGATAAAAAGTACCTACCCGTTGCTCCGTTTTGGTCCATGCAGGAAGAAAATCCGGCACGAAAAGGAGTGTTGGATTCTAATGTAAAGTATGAAAGCGACCAGCAGGATTTGCGTGAGATTTTGGTTCACAAAATCCAAAACTCAATTAATTGCCCGTAATGATGACAAATTAACAAGACAGGTAAAGTAAAATAAAAAAATAAATAAAAAATTGGCATCTAAGCCCTCCACCGTGAATTAGCATGTAATGATGAGGTTAGACCTTTTTGTCTGGTTCTTTTTGTCGGATAAACTCGATCGACACTATTTATTGATCACGTGTGTAAGGTTTTTCAATAATTACGACATTTGAAATTTCATTAATATTTTAAATTTCGACAAAAACTATAAATAGTTATTTTTCTTTATTTTTCTTAAGTCAAAATGGACGCGCTTTGTAAATGGCTTTCTCTCGTGATTATAATTATTAATATATTATATTCAGCTTGATTTGAGGACTCAACGGTATGCATCGATTAAGCAAAATTATAAAATACCGAATCGTAAGTATATACATCGATTTTATCAATTCGTCTATTGTTGCAAATTACCTATCAAATAAAGTAAGTTTTATCCTATTTCAAGATGTTTATTATTTATACTTCCGTGATAATAAAAATGCAAATTTATAAATATAGCAATGGAGAAATATCTACATCTTGCTTTTATGGACCATGTTTGACAGAGAATATATTTTATAATGTTTATTTTTTTCAACGGTTCATTATATAACGATCGAGAGCAATTATTTGAAAATATAGTAATCTTTAATCATTACTTCATAATTGAGAGCAATCGCCTATAACGTATTACATTTAATTCTTAAATCATATAATGACCAGGAACAATTGTCTGCAATTTAAAATAACTTTCTTAGATCATACCGTCATGTGATGACCAAAAACAATTGTTTCAACTCTATTTAAATCTTACAATAAGGAAGTATGTCTATCTTGCTATATCGAACATGTTTGTCAATGAATGTATTTTATAACATTCATTTTCATTTAGCAATCCATTATATAATGATTGAGAGCAATTATTTTCATACATAGTAAAAAAAATTATCGTTACTTCATAATCGAGGGCAACCACCCATAATGTATTACATTTAACTCTTAAATTAAGTCGTTCTATAACAACCAAGAACAACCGTCTGCAGTTTATAGGAAATTTTTAGATCAAACCATTGTGTAGCGGCCAAGAACAGTTGTTTTAATTTTACTTAAATCCTAGAATAGAGAGGTATGTATATCTTGCTATATCGAGCACGTTTGACAACAAATGTGTTTTATAACCTTCCTTATTTGTATTTTCAGCAGCCCGTTATATAACGATCAAGAGCAATTATTTGCATGCTTGGTAAATTTTTTATCGTTACTTCATAACCGAGAGCAACTATCGATGATGTATTACATTTAATTCTTAAATCAAGTCATTATATAACGACCAATAACAACTATCTACAATTTATGGGAAATTCTTAGATCGGATCGTTGTGTAACAACCAAGAATAATTGTTTTAATTTTACTTAAATCCTATAATGGAGAAGTATGTATATCTTTCTATATCGAGCGTGTTTGACAACAAATGTATTTTGTAATCTTCCTTCTTCTTCTTTTCAGCAATCCCCTGTTTGGTTCGACTTTCAGAAGGGCTTTGAGACTCTAAAGTTCCTTGACCAAATGTAAACGCATTTGGTTCGATTTTTTGGGCGACTTTGGTAATATGCAGTTGCATCTCCAAATGGCTCTAAGGGTCTTGAGCTCAATGTGAGGCTTGAGGTACTTTGGGAAGTTGTATTTTGGGAATGCAAATAGCTCGGTTAATGTTCATCTTCTCCAACTGACTGTTGTTGATTGGAGGCCGATGATTGCCGGCCAAGGGGTGGCGTGCGCGCTAGTGTTGCCCCTAACGCCCCACCTCGGCAACCGTCGCCGGACCTTAGGCGACGCTCGGATCGTGCGACCCAGGCGATGCATGCCGGGGTCGTGCAACCTCAAGCGACCGACGCTTGGGGTCGCCGACGCCTGAGGTCATGCGCCTGAGGTGGGCGACCTCAGGTGACGACAACTGGGGGTGATATGGCCGTCCGGCGGCCATATCCGGCTATCCGACTGTTAGATCTGGCCGGTCCGGCAGCCAGACGTAAAAAAAAAAAAATTGTAATTTTTTTTAATTTAACAAAAGTCCCTTCCAAATGCAATTTTTATCAAACAATATTTTGCCCAAAGTCGTTTCACAATGCACTTCAAAACTATAATTTACCAAAGTGATATTTACATTTTCACAAACCCCTTAGCTAAAAGGTATTTGCATTTTCCCAATGGCATTTGCCCAAAGCCGAACCAAACGGGCCCATAAAATGATCAAGAGCAATCATTTGCATGCATGGTAAATTTTTTTATCATTACTTTACAACCGAGAGCAACTGTTTACGATATATTACACTTAATTCTTAAATCAGGTTGTTGTACACAATCGATAACAGTCGTCTATGATTTATGGGGAATTTTTTAGATCGGACCATTGTGCAACAACCTAGAACAGTTATTTTGATTATACTTACGGAAAAGTATGTATATCTTGCTATATTGAGCATGTTTGACAACGAATGTATTTTATAACCTTCCTTGTTCATTTTTTAGCAATCCGTTATATAACGATCGAGAGTAATTATTTGCATATATAGTAAATTTTATTATCATTACTTCATAAACGAGAGCAACTGTCTACGATAAATTACATTTATCTTAAATCAGGTTGCTATATAATGGCCAAAAGCAACTATATGCAATTTATAGGAAATTTCTTAGATCGGACCGTTATGCAATGACCAAAAACGGTCATTTCAATTCTACTTAAATCCCCTAAATCATTCATTGCTATTTTTGGACAAGGTCCTCAGATTACTACCGAGAGCAACTGTTCCACGACATCACATATGGTCGATGAGTTCTTGGTATAAGGACCAAGAGCAACTCTTTGAGAATTAATTGCTATTCTTGTATCAATCTCTGTTTAGCGAAACAGTAAGAAAAAATATGTTGAAAGTGAGTGATGGCGGGATTGAACGGGGGTGAGAGGTAACGAAAAGGGAGTGGTAAAAGTGGATTGGGTTTAACTAAATTGTAAACCCATTTAACACATATATTATGTTCAAACTCACTTATGACTTATTTATTGAATATGACTAAGCTATATAATAACTTAACCCATCACATATAGGTTAAAAAACAAGTCTAATATACTGTAAATGCGGTTGTACACTTGTTTCATTACTCAATGGGTGATAGGTGATAACCTTTTCTTGAAAATATATACTAAAATGCATACTTCCATTTTTGCGTCAACTAATTTAACGGTTATGATTTTCCTGTGATCAATCTTCTTCGCAATATGTATTACGTATCTTAAGGAAACACCTTATAAATTAACTCAATTATTAATTGTTGCCGCCACTACCTTTTAAAAGAGAATCATACTCATGTTCCTTCCTCTTACATCTCGTTTTTTCCTAATACTCAAATTTTCCTCCAACGGTCAACTGCCGACACCGCATTTAAAAGTACTTGTGAATCTCGTCAATCTATTTAAAGACCTCTCCCCAAAACCGTCCACTTCCGTATCTACACAAGTTCGTTTTTTTCCAACTCTCGACAAAGATACCCGACAACAAACTCATTATCTTTCCTCATCAATCGGCTAGCAAGCACATCCCTAAATCGAAACAGTCGACATCAACCTAGAAACGATGTTGTTAGATTGTCAAATAGATATTTTTCCAATGCCATCATTTCGCCAAATCCAAATAACAACTAACATGGCAACAAGGAGCGCCTCCTGGCAAGCTTATCCTCCTCATAAATAAAAGAAACCAGAAAAAGAATGAAATCCAGGGAAGGAAAGGCAAAAGGAGGGAGGCGATGGCGATGGCAGGTACCGGCCCGTGCCATGCCACGTTTCGGCCCGATCCATAAAAGGCAAGGAAATCCGGGCACCAGAAAAGGGGAGCTGGATTCCAAATGTGAAAGTCGGGAACTGACCGGCAGGATTTGCGCAAGATGGCGTTCGCAAAATCCAAAATCGACGAAACTAACCCGTAATTACTAGTCACTTACCCTCGTAATGACGACCAAATTCACAGGACCAGTAAAGTAAATAAGAAGAAGAAAAAAAAAAAAAAAAGTAGGAAGGGAAAATAGTATCTGGAGCCAGCCCTACACCTATGAATTAGCATGCAATGATGAGCTAAGACCCCTCTTTTCTTCGCAACAATTTTTTGTGTTTCCACATTTCCCCCCAACTCATGAATTTCCCCATTTTTTATTTTCCTATTACGGTAAAAAACCCATCAGAAAAGGGCAGGTCCTATTTCGGGAATTGGCAGAAAAAGAAAAACATGGTCTTCCCATACAGGGCGCGAGGGCGAGAAGGGCAAGGGCAGGGGAGGCCATAAGAGGGAAAAATTCAAAATCGGGTCCTCAGCGAATTCTAAATTTCAAAGCGACCCGCTCGATTTTATTTCCCTGTAAGGAATTTCCCTTTTTTATTTTCCATTTTTTTTTAAAATTACGCGTTTAATCGTTTTTGCCATTTCGGATGAGCACCAGGGTCTCCCCTCTCCGCCCCCTTTAAATATTGCCTCCACTTTCACTCGACCCCATGACCAATCCTCTCTCCGCTCCTCCCTCACTCAACCGCTTCTTGCTCTGTCGCTCTCTGATTTGCTCCTCCTCTCTCTCCCCTTTCTCTCTCTTCTCTTTCTCTCTCCCGTTCGAACTTCGAAAAACCTCTCCGCCCCCGGCCATGGCGCACGTCAGCGACCTCCCCTGCGATGGCGACGGCATTTGCATGGTCTGCAAGGGGAAGCCGTCGCCGGACGAAACCCTCACGTGCCGGACCTGCGCGACGCCCTGGCACGTCGCCTGCCTCTCCGCCGCGCCCCCGACCATGGCCGACGCCGTCCAGTGGGAGTGCCCCGACTGCTCCCTGCTCCTCGTCGCCGCCGCCCCGGCCGGAGGGGCGCCCGAGCCCCGAAGGCCGCGATCGCGGCGGCCGGGGCGGGGGCCCCTGCGATCTGCTGGCGGCGATCCGCGCGATCGAGACGGACGATTCGCTGAGCGAGCTGGAGAAGGCGAAGCGGCGCCAGGAGCTCCTGAGCGGCGGCGCGAGGGCCCCCGAGGGCGAGGACCGGAGGGAGAAGGGCAATGGCGTGCTCGACATCCTCGACGGCAGTCTTAACTGCTCGTTCTGCATGCAGTTGCCGGAGAGGCCCGTCACGGTGAGCCTCTCTTTTTTCCCCAATCCGTTCGATCTTATCGCTTCGTGAAGCTCAACGGAGTTGTTTTCTGCCGGTTCATTGCGGTTACCGATGTCTCGCGGAAGTCCGTTTCTTTTTTCGTTTTCGTTTTCGTTTTCGTTTTCATTTTCTTTTTGTTTTTACCTAAAGCAGTTTAATCCGAAGTTTTATCCGTTCGCGGTAGTTGTTTATTCGTTTGCCCAGGTGCGTCAGCGATTGATTTTACATCTCGATCGAGGACAGTAAGGGTGAACATTGGATTCTCCGCTATCGGTGGCTTTTCGATTTTTTGTATTCCCTGGAGTCACCATTTCTTTCGCTGACCTTCATCCGTTATGGTTCCAGTCGTTTTAGGGCCTTGTCGTTTTGTACTACTGCTTTCGTCCGTTGGTTGAATCTTGTCCGTAGTGACATTCATTTCGCCTAACCTATTATTATGCGCCGTTCCATGTGCAGCTAAAAATGTTACTCATGTCGTTGCAAATAAGCTTTGAAGATCATTGTTCATGAGTTGCATTTGTAATGTAGCTAAGTCATTTTGTAATGAACGAGACTTGGTTACTTCTCAGAAAAATAGGGATATCATGTTCCATTTGATGCTAATTTGCTCTGTGCATCCTGTTACAGACTCCTTGTGGACACAACTTCTGCTTGAAGTGTTTCCAGAAATGGGTTGGGCAGGGGAAGCGCACCTGCGCAAATTGCCGCCATGAAATTCCGGCGAAGATGGCGAGCCAGCCTCGTATCAATTCTGCACTTGTTATAGCCATCAGAATGGCAAAGATGTCAAAATCAAACAGTGAGAATGCACAGGCCAAGGTCTATCATTTTATCCACAACCAAAACCGGCCTGACAAGGCATTCACTACTGAGAGGGCGAAGAGGGCTGGAAAGGCCAATGCTTGTAGTGGAAAGATCTTCGTTACCGTCCCTCCGGATCACTTTGGTCCAATCCTTGCAGATAATGATCCAGAGAGAAACCAGGGTGTGTTGGTTGGAGAGACTTGGGAAGATAGGATGGAATGCAGACAATGGGGTGTCCACCTTCCTCATGTTGCAGGGATTGCCGGGCAGTCGTCTCATGGTGCACAGTCTGTGGCTCTTTCGGGGGGCTATCAAGATGATGAGGATCATGGCGAGTGGTTCCTCTACACAGGGAGGTATTTCATTTCTGCTGTTTGTTTTTATTCTTTGGAGTATTTGCTAGCTTGTCTTGCATCCCTATGAGGGAACAGTGTTTAAGAATCTTAGGTCACCATTGAGAAAGCAACACACTCTTAATTTGTTGCCCGTTTGAGAGTAATGTTGTTGTAATCATTATTCCCGTCTTTCATTAGTGTGTCACTGATGAATGACCATAATTTTGATTGCTTTATAGTGGTGGAAGAGACCTTACTGGCAACAGGAGAACAAATAAGGAACAATGTAAGGATCAGCATTTTGAAAAGTCGAATGAGGCATTACGAGTAAGTTGCAAGAAAGGGTACCCTGTCCGGGTAGTGAGGTGAGTCCACATCATTAATTCGTGCTAAAATGACAGATTCTTCTTACTGGACTAGCCGTTGCCAGAGGTGTTGTGCAAATTGGTGATGTGTGTGATCCTTTTGGTGCTTTTTGTAGTGCTAATGAAGGATAGAAATGTGCTAACATTCAAAGAACCAGGTTGTATGGAGGTGATCATATCTGGAGAGATCCTGTGACATTGCCTTGAATTTTATTTGCTACAAGGGACTATCTTTTGTATTAATTGACACAATATACAAAAACAACCATATGTGGATTAGAATTAATGTGCTTGCATAACTTCCATAATCATTACCTTGGCTTGTCCAATATTATAGTTGTTGCATTGCATAAAGTACACTGCAGTCTGAAGAAGAAGATGTTAGATCAAATTCTCTATATCTCAGTATTGTTCGAGATGTGTTTTGCTGCACTGTGGGTTTGACATTTTCCTTGACGGCAGGTCACATAAAGAAAAACGTTCTGCTTATGCTCCGGAAACGGGGGTGCGATATGATGGTATATACAGAGTTGAGAAGTGCTGGCGTAAAGTGGGGATCCAAGTAAGACTAATGGCACATTGTTCTGTTGCATGATACACATTGCTTCGTTTTGGTCTCAATGTTGACAGAGTTATTGTGTCCCAGGGTCGCGTTGTCTGCAGGTATCTTTTTGTGCGATGTGACAATGATCCTGCCCCTTGGACGAGGTTAGCATTTTGTACTCTCTCTTCCTTATTTGTTTTCATCCTCACATGACACATTTTTGTTTTCAAAATCAATGTGAAGTGATGAACATGGGGATCGACCAAGGCCACTTCCGATTGTTAAGGAGTTGAAAGGTGCCAAAGATCTTACTGAGAGGAAAGACCCTCCATCCTGGGACTATGATGTAGGTCCATTCACTTTCATACACATTCTTTGGCTTGTTTTGCTGAATGTAAAATGGAGGATTTTTGTTTGTAGGCGGAAAAGGGATGCTGGATGTGGAAGAAGCCTTCCCCTAAGAGTAGGAAGCCTTATTGGGGAATGGAGGATGGGAAGGGAATGAGGAGAAGCAGGAAGCATAAGTCAGTCAGAGAGAAGCTCCTCAAAGGTAAAATTTGATATCTTTATTTAACTTCTGGAGAATTACTTGTGATAATACTTTACTCATTACTACTTCATTGAAAACTTATATTTTGATGGCCAATGATGCAGAATTCAGCTGCCAAATATGTCGGAATGTGATGAATTTACCTCTGACTACGCCATGTGCACATAACTTCTGCAAAGCCTGTCTAGAGGGAGCCTTTGCTGGGAAAAGTTTCATGAGACAGAGGACATGTGAAGGCAGAAGGACACTACGTGCGCAGAAGAATATAATGAAATGTCCATCATGTTCAATTGACATTTCTGATTTTCTTCAAAATCCACAGGTGCGGCACAATTATTTTCTCAGGATTTCATTATCCTATTTTAGATGGGGGGACTTCTATGTTGTCATTTGGCATTTTCACATTGGAGCTTGTATAATACGATGGCTTTGAAATTTTGAAGGCCCTAAAATGGGCTTTAGAATTAATGATCATCCACAGGAATAGGTTTAAAAGCCAATTGATGAACATGTGGATGGGAATGGTTGAAGCATTTCTACGTTATCAGTCTGGTTAATATGTTTTGTTGTGTCGGTGGGCTCATGAGGCTTTGACATCCATGACAGGTAAACAGAGAGCTAATGGGTGTGATAGAATCACTTCAGAGCCAGGCTCTTGAGGAGGAGGAGGAAGAGGAGGAGGAGGAGGAAGAGGAGGAGGAGGATGAAAACTCCGAGTCAAGTGAGGAAGCTGATGGTGCTCAGAATAATTTGGAAAATGATGCTGAAAATCGTGAAAATGATGCTGAAGATATTGAAAATGATGATGCTGAAGGTGAAATTTCTGAGGAAACTAAGGTACTGCTGAAACCAGAGGCTGAAACTGAAAAGCAGGAAGCCTGCAAGCAGAAGGCTGAAAATCCTGGCAATTGCCTTTCAGATCTCGTCCGATCTGACACTGCACATGCTGAATTTCCGGTTGACCTCAATAATCAAGAAGATGCTGAAGATGAAGAGGCGAATATGGCTGTGCCAGAGAGCAATGCCAAGCAGCTCCGGAAACGAAAGAACTGCAATGATGTAGTCAGTCCAGTGAAGTTGGATGCTGGAGTCACAACCAAGAGCAAGCGGGTCAAAATGGCGGCAGCAATTTGATTTTTAGCTATGGTCAAATTCCCCATCCTTGATTCTGAACAAGTTGAATTTCCTTCATTTTTTGCTTTTTGTTTGTAGATGTCTCTTCTCATAGGTCCAAGCAGCTTGATCATGCTTTTTGTTCTTACTTGGTGGTCTAAGGAAAGGATAGTGAAGAACATATCATGGAAGATGTAGGGACCTTAGTCTTTTGTTGTTTTTGTTGGTTCCTATAAAAAGTCTATTTCCTGTTTTGAAGGCAAGAATGTGGGCTAGGGAGTGTTATTTAGTTGCTGGGGATATTCTTGTCAAGCTAGAGATTGCTTCATTTTCAATACAAAAGTGCTTTTTTGCTTTGCAAGGTAGGGGAATCAATGGATTTTGCATTAGTGCAGTGACACTTCCTTTAACGGGTTAAGAGTTGTTTTATCTTTGTGCTTTGTGGCGGAAGATTCTCTCAGGACGGATCTCCGGCAATCACTGAAGCTGGCTTATGTTTTGGAGAGGAATACTAATGTCGATTAACTATTCGGCGTCTGCATACGGTGGTCTCAAGTGTACTCGGACACTAGTTCGGTCCGTACACTTGGGAATATTATTACAAAACAGTCATATTATTACTATTATTTTATATAAAACAGTCCCACATCAGTTGAAGACGGAGATTCGACATAGTAAATAATGCGATTAGCGCAATTTCCTTTCAAGGTCGCCCAACACTCGGCTTCCTGCACATTGATTTTGCTCCGTGATCCTAGTCCCATTAATGAATCCTTGAAAAAACTCTTTTTGTTTCCCAAGTTTGTATTGGTAAAAATTGAACTTCAATCTTCAACGTCCTAGCCCCTCCTGACGGAGCCATTCTGTCCTTTGGCGGCCAAATGATGCATGAAGTCGTGCAGCTTTATGACTTGAGCCTTTTCGACGCGAGCCTTTTCAGCTTGTTAAGGTCAAAAATGATCGCCGGACACGTAAGTGAAGTTCAAAGAGCAAAATAATATTTATGACTCTCCATGAATGAAATGACACTAAAGTCAAATTAAAACGACAAAAATGGGGACTTTTCGAGTATTCACACTTTTGCAGTGTCTCCATCCTCTAATGCACCCTTTTTGATGTCTTCATAAGGGACAAAAAGATTGAGGAGACCGAGAGTAAAGTGCCAGCCAACTTGATGGCCACAAGGAATTTAAGGGGACAGAAAGAGAGGATAACTTAAACTATCGAATGTCTTGGTTGGTTTAATTAATTATAGGGGCAATCTCTCCGTTTAGAACCGTATAAGGTTTAGAAAAGATACTCTGCTGCACACGCACTCTTATTCTCTTCAGTGGGCCACTACAAAGTTCGAATTCGCCGGGCGGGTTTGGGGCCCCGGTGTGTGGTATGTTTTGCGTCAAATATGGCGCACTGTCCTCGTTTGTCAGTAAAAGATCTTAAGGGAAAAAGAGCGAGAGTATGCACTTAGTGCCCGTGCACTCGTGCACACGAGAGGCTCGAGCCATCATTGAATGCACGAAGTACATGTCTGTACGGTAGTATCTTTAGGTTTCGCTTTCACAGGAAGACCCGCCCGCTCTGTGAGCTCTGTGTTATGATGTACACTTTCGAAGTAAAGATCAAGGCCGGTTCAGCGATGCCATTGCTGAATCCGGCATCGACGTGAGGCGCAAAAAATTGTAGTCATTGTGGCACCGTCTGCTTGAACGCCCAAACTCTCCTTTGACAGTAGCAGACATGCGAAAGAATCGCAAGGGTGGTAATTTACTGGAAAATCAGGAATACTACACGCGGGACTGGTCATCCTCTGGTTCTCACACCTTCAACCTCCATCGATAGCATGTCGGTAACAATGTTTTTGCTGCAAGGCCTATGCTTTGCATTGAGACAGAGACCAATGTGTGATGGAACGCATGGTTAAACTTAGAAATACCAATGCCCCTTCTTTTCTAGTAGCCCAGACATCGGTTCAAGGGGCAGTTGATTAGACTAGGAGTACTACTCTACAAAGAGGGAAAAGGAAAAATTGAACGGAACTGAAATACACCGTTGAGGACGTTCCTCTTAAAGAAGAGTTCGTCCATCTGGAAAAGAGCAAGGACAGAAATTTTATTGCAAATGATCACACTGCTAATCATTTCAACAGAACATACCAACGCATTATGCACCATTTTTATTCGAGTGCTTTTTTCCTTTTTCCAGCCAACAAAATGGTACTGGAAGACACCGACTTAAGCACTAACATAACCCCTACTTGCAGACATCTTCATGATATTCCTGTGAGCAGCCAACTTCTAGTCCATGTTATTTATCTTGATTCTTATGTACCCTTTTGTCACAAAAACTTGAGGATAGGTTTCAATTTTCGTACTCTGCCTCCCTAGTTACGATTCTTTTCCAGTTCCAAGTTCTTGACCAGAGCTTGCTTTTCTTCTTCAGGAAGAGAGTTGAACATGAAGATGGATTTATCACCAATGTCATCCTACACATACCAAAAACATATCAGAAGACTCCTAATAGGTTCACCCATCAGCATTATGGTTTTTGATTAGATCGTACCTTTATAGGCTGAGTGAACTTTCTTCCAGCAAAGATCACGAAAAGGGCCATCCAGAAACCCAACAGAGTCGCCTTGACCCCATCATCCATCAAACTGGTCTGTGCATCATGAAAACATATTGGCTGCATATCTGTCCAAATCCTAATAAAAGCAAATCTCCATATATCCTATAAGGAAAAATCTTCAAGAGTGCCCTATGACACACGTTAAGAGCCATTGACAGTGATTTGGAAATATAATATATTTATATTTGAGGTGGGCAACTTTCTTTTCCAAGTGCGTTTACACGCACCCTTACTAGGTTAAGTGGTTTCTTTTAGCTAGTACTCTCAGGACACTTGTTCACAAGACCCATATTATAGTAGTGATGCCACACCATGGCATTAAACAACATTTGTAAGCCAGATACTCTCATCATTATATTTTTCTCCTGCCATTTCTAGTTGACAAAAGCACAAAAGAAATGTTAACCATGTTATTGTACATATTTATGTACATAAATGAGGACCGAATGTTCTAACTAGGCATTCTGCACAAATGGGACGCTTTAGACAGGATTTGACAAAAAGTGCGGTCAGTCCCTCATGCATGCAGAAGAAGAAAATGATGACTAAGTTCCATTTTGCAACTTTCAGCAAGACTTTCATGCTGCATCATACTAATGACTGACATGAAAGAAAGAAAGCCAAATATCTGCATCAAAACTTAATAGGAGTTACCAAATGCCCAAGAAGAACAGTCGGTATAATGAATGTGAGAATGCCAGCTTCCAGCTTTCCATAGCACAGGCCTACATTTGAATATGAATAATCAATACACAGAGTTAACCCATCAAAGGTATCTTCATAAGATGATCACTACAAATTCTAAAAATTATGATGATCACTACGAATTCTAATTTTATTTTATTTTTGACTATTTACACTTTCTATTTAAATGCTACCTCATGTCTCAATTATACTCAACCTTCAGCTGTGCTTCATAGAAGACTGATGTCAATACGTGAAAAATAAATCTCAATGTAAGGATGATCAAGATTTCATGTAGGATTGTCTCAGATTTTTCAAATGCTCTATGAAACATAAATTGGAGGAAGTAGTGTTAAGATTAGAGACATGTCAAGAACGTCATTGCTTGTCAAGAGAAGCCACCAGCTGGTGGATGGGATGGGAATGTGGATATTCACACAATCATTTTATATGAAGGAGTGGTAAGTTAGGGCAATCGTGTCATTTACTGTACGCACAAAGTAGGACATCAATGTATTATTTTCAAATGAGCTTTCTCCTTTTGCCACTGCTCTTATCTGGAGAAATCCTTAATTTTCCTTTTTTCTGTTAACTATCTGAAATTGGGGAAACTAGTTTTCTCTGTTTGATGGATTGTATAAACGGACCCTCAGCAACTTACGCTACCCCATGGTATCTGAATTAAATAAAAGAGCATCAGTAATTGGAAAAAGGATTACCTTCTTTAAAAACAAGTCCCGTAAGAGCAGCAAAGAGAGGACCGACAAACCATACTGCTGTCGAATTATCGACAACATATTGCACTAAGTTCTCCCCGGATGGTTGAGCAAGGCACACATATGTTGCCAAAGAACCAACGACACCAAGTGCCCATAGAGCTTGAAGAGTGCGTTTAATCTCGGTAACATAGATGTGAATCAACAACAATGATAAGCCCAATCCACCAGCTCCAAGGGTATAGAGTAAATCAAGATTCTGCCTGATTATCTCACTCACCCAAGATTCTTCAGGTAAAAAAGCAGTTGAAGAAGCAATCACAAAGGATGTGGCAGCGGTTACCAACCCAGATCTGTACAATATCACCTGATAGAAATCAATGGGACATTGAAAATCTTGGGTGCGGACCGAAGTACAAGAAAAACAGGCACAGAACTAGGTTATACAATCCTTATATAGATGGGACTAGGTAAGTAGAAGTATTTATCGATGTTATAATGTTACCCTCATGGATGAATGCGGGGGCCTGCCCCTTTAACTGACTTGAGAAAACTTCTTTGATTTTTGAACTCACATTTCTGGTAAGTCTGTTTACAAATGGCAAGTGCCCCTAAACTGACTTCTCCTCTTGTATTTTTATTGACTTTCTAAGTAAGTATGAACCTGAAGTCATTATCTTTTATCTTTGCCCTTCCATGTTTCTGGCAGCACTATATTGATGTTGTTAGGGACTGTAAAGCTCAGGTTTTAGCAGACAATTGACAACTACAAAGCCCACATGAATTTTGCAACTTCTTATGACCAGGGTACAAAAAAGAAACGAATATTTTTAGCTATGACTAATATGACGAAGTATCTCCATATCCAGTGCAAAATCGACTGATAAATGATTGGTTGGTCACTTATATTTATCAAGACAAGCACAAGTTTGCTCGCATCAACCATGAATCGATACCAAAATGCATTCAAGTCATAAAAAAAGTCAGAGGGTCATTAAAAAGGGTACAAACATATGATTTATTTCCTTAATGCAGCGAAAGACTCAACTGCAGCCATGGTATTTTATTTGTTGAGCCTATAGTCCTTGGTAGTCTTGCTTAGAATTATGCACATGCTTTGGACACTTTATGCATATCTTCTCAAATATTAAATGACTGTGTACATGCAATTTTAGTAGTAAGCTCTGCTGATGAATGACCCGGATCCACCCTGGACGTATATGCATTGAAAATTCTGACATTCTACTAAGGACACAATTTTTCGTATTTCACCCCTCAGAATCTCATTTTTAATGTTTAAAATATTATTCAAGCCTTGCATATCATCGGTTGAATTACGATCAACTCTTGGCCAACTCTAGGTCAAACTCAAGAATTTGAAAATAATTCAGGATGACAACAACTGTTCCTCTTTATGACAATACCAAAATAGTAAGGAATAATTGGAATTGACTAATACAACAGGCTAAATTAACTAGAGATTTGAAATTCAAGGAAACTAAACCTCCTTTTTTGGAACACAATTAATCTGCTCTTAAAGTGAAAACCGGAGAACAACCTCCCATTCTTCATTATTATCATAGACCAGTCACAGGACTAGTATTTGCAATTTTTTTCTAGCTTTGTGAAAAGCACGGGTCCTTAGGAAATTCCAAAGAGAACTCAATAAAGGAAAGGGTGAACAATTCAATTGACTTCCTGCTTTGTGCAAATAAGATGACAGCGGCCAGACAAGACAAGCCGCGTGTGTTGTCTCCAAACTCGCTTCAATCAATTCTATTCATTAAATTTCCGGTCCCAAATGAATTCAGAAAGGGCCAGATGATTAAGAAAAGATGAGATTTCAGTGGAAGCATCAGCCACCAAAATTGAGAAGCAGCTTCTCGAGCCCAAAACACCCACCAAGCTCAAACTAATGCAAGACAGTCTGATAACTCGAAGCATAATCCCAGACTACTAGCATCAGCTAAGAACACCAAACAAGAACCATGAAGCTCAAACTAACTCAAGACATTCCGACACGAATAACAAATTAGTCGAAGCCAAAACCCAGACCAACCCCGTCAGCCAAGAACAACTCGAGGACCAGCACATGTCCGGACAAACCGACCGAAATTTCACGAACTGACTGATTACCCGCATACGAGCTGAAGATAAAGAACAGCGGGAAAGGGGTCAAGCACCTCTCTGACGTCGGCGGGATCGACGGTCCAGGGGCCGTAGACGCCCCGGTAGACCGTCGGGTCGGGCGAGCTTTCGCTGAGAGCCTTGCACGTCACGGACCCGCTTCGAACTCTCCCGGTTCTCGCGGACGCGAATGGTTTCGGCTTCGGCGGAAGAGAGGCCTGGAACAGAGCGGTGGGCATCACTCTCGACGCCATGTCCGATCAACTCAAGCGCGATCGCGACCAGAATTTTGAGCTCAGGAAAGAAACGATATGGACGTCGGACACGGAGATATCATTTGAACAGTAGATGCTTCTATTTTTTTGAGTGTTGGAGATCGAATTTCAGGATTTTGTCTTCCCCCTTTCTCGATTTTGTGGTCAGTAGAGGATTGGGCTCGAGAGCTTTTGCAGGCCCAAAGGACGATCCTTATGGGCCCAATGAAGTCCTGCATTTGATCGGGCGGAACAAGTGTTAGCCGACTCCTCTTACATATCGTGACGCAACCAAGGAGAAGAAAAACGTCGGCACATGACGCGACCAAATCTTTTGTTCATCTTGTAACTTGGGTATGTGCTACGTGTGCAGAATTTTAGTGATGGGTTCGTTAATCTCGAACCTCTGACTTCTGAGCAGATATAGCAGTCGTGACTCCAAAACGGAATATCTTGTGGCGGACACTATTGAAAGAAGGAAAGTGTGCCCGTCGCCCTTTCTCGCTATTTCGCCCCATCCTAAAAGGAAGACTCTATTGGGCTCATGCTACTTTGGCATGTTCTCTTGCATCACCTGTGAGCAGTGACGCATGCATTCTCATTGTCAGTCCATAGTGTATGAAATATGGAAACTATCACTTTTATTAAGAGATTTGTTTGGCTTTCAAAGAGCTTCAAACAGATCGCTTTGAATACAGGAAAAAAAACAATATAGTAGAGAGTTAACAATCGAGAACACGGTCCGCTAGAGAAGTGGGCAGGTCATGTTCTTTTTGTTGCATGGAGAGAAATTTTTCTTTTTCGGTTTAGCGGTCAGGTGGTGTCCAACTTATATTATGGCGAAGATTAGGGCGATGGATCAGGCAATCCCTTATTCGCTGGTGATTCATGGGTCTGGCCAGACATTATTGCCTAGGGTAAAAATGGACTCGATGTAGCGAATGCGGCCCAACAAGCGTAACAAGTCCGTGGGCCGGCTTGGCCAATAAGTTAGGCCCGACGTTAGGGTCTGAACGAGAGAGAGAGAGAGAGAGAGAGAGAGAGAGAGAGAAGGGGAGCGATAGAAAAGGTCGGGGTAATCAAATGAGGTTTCACCGCTAATGGCATCCGTACAAGCCTCGCAGATTTTAATCAAAGAAATGAAGAATAAATCCGCCGCACGCTTCAGATGGCTCCAAGAACTCTCTCTCTCTCTCTCTCTCTCTCTCTAGGTTCAACCCTTCAAATCACCTAGGGACAATCCAAGGAGGATTTCGGGACATAAAAGGCCAAAAGCATAAATGCCGGAAAAGGTCAAATTCCTCTCTACTTTGGCTCCAACCCCCCCAGTAAGAACGTCCATCGATCGCCATCTTCGATGACAAATGGGGACGCGCGGATCTCCTGAAATCGTCCAAACGGCTTATCGAATAATACGACGAGGACGGTGGTCCCATGCGACTTCGAAGGTTAAAAAAAACAAAAAAAAACAAAAGAGGCTCTTGTCTGCGAAAGCAAGCGAGGGGCGTGCTCCGTCCAAAAGATCGGAATAAAAATAAATAAAACAAAAGCGGCTGGATCCTTGGCAGGGCCGCGCGCGATCGAGTGCGGACGGCGCATGGCCTCCCGCCCCATCGCTCGTTTCCGCATCCACCATGATTCCAGGCCCCGGCCCCGGCCCCACCGCCCCCCTTCCCACCACGAGCAGCCGCAAAATTTGACGTTCCGCGACCGAAAGCCCGCGTCCCACCTCACGAAAGGACGACCCCCGCCCCCTCCGTGGGCCCCACGCACGCCTGCCTCCTCCCTCGAAGGTAGTGACCACGTCAGCGTTCACGCCTGCTGACGTGGCCCCGTCACATGACGAGAAGGCTCCTCCGCCCCCTTCTTTGTCCTCACGCGAGCTTCTCTCCCTCCCTTCCTCTCCACCTTTCCGCGTTGGAGCGGAACAAACGTTTGTAATTTCGAAAGTAACTAGTGCGGTCCTACTTTCAAAGGAGTCCTTAACCTGATTCCAAGTAACTCGCCGCCGATTGATTGACCGATCACATCTCTCCAATCTGATTGTACGAGTTCAAACAAATATCTTATACTTTTCGCGACATACCCATCATTTTGTGAATGCGATCTTATCATATATATATATATAAATATTAAGGTCTACGCGCACTTATATTGAAAATTACTCAATTCAAAAGTATAAATAACTTATATCATCGAGAGTATAATTTCACGAGATTTTGTCAAATTAAATGTTCGTGAGCGCCCTTTTTTTCTCCGTCATGTTTGTGCGAATTCTTTTTCTTTCTACATCGACAGAACTCCCAAAGGTTCTTTATTTTCTGAAAAAGCAAAAAAAAAAAAACAAAAGAAAAAATCTTCAGAGTTCAGATAAATACGAGCCTCCTTATCCCTTCAATCCGATTCGATCCTGCAGAAGATCACCCCTTTTCCCGGTGCTTTGTGGGATCTCCAATGGCCCACAGCATATGTTGCCTGTGCATGCGCGATTTCAATCCCTCGAAAGGACTCCGAAATTCCAACAGACCAAGCGTGGCATCTGAAAGAGACGGAACAGGAAGACGAGATTGGCCACATTTCGAGCCAGGAAAAGCTTACGCACGTGTCTCCTTCGGTTCCCCAAAGGTTTCCGTCGCTACAATCATTCCGTTTCCATCTCATGTGAACTAAAACGCTGTCGTACGCGACCTAAATAAACGAAGTAGAAAAGGTGGGTGGTTGCTTTACGTGCTCAATGCATGGTATTAGAGTGTCCTTCGTCCGGTCATCCGTGTTTCCACTCGGTCTGTCGAATGGTCTGTCGAATGGAACGCCTCCAAGAAGCGTCGCCATTCGCTGGCGTTTGTCCAGTTCTTCTGGTCCGAAACTTGCTCTGAATATACTTATGAACCAGCTCAGCACCATCTTTTTGACTTGACCAGATCAAAGTCTAGCGATCAGTGCCCGTTTGATTTATGTAGGCTGAGCTCGGTTCGTTTGCATGCGCTGTTTTTACTTATCATTCTTTTTGCCATCTTTCGGTGGGGGTATGTTGGGCGTGAAAGTGACAAGTCAGCACGTCCTTGAAAGCCGAATGATTTGAAAAAAATGGTGGTGCCGCTCGGAACGCGATGGAGGAGATCGCATGTGAGGTTTCGGTTCTCTAGAATGAACCCCACCAACCATTTAACGGGGACCTCTCCGACGGTCCCATTTTCAGCAGTCGGAATGCTTCACCAGCGGGTTTTGAAACACATGACGATTTCGGTTCGCAAGACGGCCATTAAAAATGGGAAACGGTGGATGGTCACTGTCATTGTCGAGCTCTCCTCACGATCCCCCACGGGGAGGCGAGGGGGGGCGCTCTCAAGGAGACCTAACAAAGCCTAGGAGATTCGCCTACTGAAAAGGATTGGTTTTTAGATTCTGTCATAAAAGATCTCTGAATCTGCTTATGTTTCGGGATCTCTCGTGCTTTAGCCATCAAAGAGAAGGAAAGAGAGAGGATCTATCATGCTGAATATTTTAGCTGTGTCGTACGTGTGGGGGACGCTTCCAACTTGGTTTCCTCGCGTGGCATTTGGACTACAAGTACGTCCGTGCACGGACGACCATATTAAAGAGTTGAAAAGCAAATAAATGGGGTTAAGTCAGTCAGAGAATGTTAACAAGGAGATTATCAGCGAGGGAACTCCAGAGCCTATGAAAAGATTGTTGGCTAAGTATATCACTTAATCCAAACATATAGTTGAGGATTGACTAAAATATGAAGGATAAAGTACAATCTCTTACATGTCCCATATGTGCATATGGGACATGAGATCATCTCCCAGATCATTGCAAATAACTTCAGCTGGGAAACCCTCCCAATAAGCTCCAAATCCAATACATATATAGAGCTTCCAAATTTAAGGAAAAAAAACACTCTTAGAAGCTCTTCACATTAACTGGGTCTTCCAAAATCTCCATGGTGCCCTATTTATAATATAAGGCCCCATCGCGCAATCTTAAAAAAAAAAAGAAAAAAAAAAAAAAAAAAGAAAGATAAAAAAAATTGAAGGCGAAGAGCTTGAGGATGATGCTATTGCCCTTGATTTCTCGGATCAAACCCATCTCCATATCCTTGAAAATCATAATTAGATGGGGACCATCCAAAGTAGGAAGAAGTTCTTGACGGCTCGTTTTGCGGCTCCTGTTGTTGTTGTTGCTGGTTGTAGTGATGGGACGATGAGCTAATTGATGAGGACGACGTTGATGAAGATTGTTGCGAACCAAAAGGTTCCTGACCATAGAGATTCGAAACATAATAAGGAAATTCAGCATCATTACTTGATAGAAGCTGTGCATACTGAGCCAGGTCTGGAAAAGCCGCGTGCGGATATGGAACAAAAGGTGCCGGCTGAGGATTGATTTGTTCAGGCAAAACATTGACACCCGAGTTTTGGCGACTTGGATTGGAGTATGTGGCGTACTCGGGGTTGCCTTGAACTCGTTCAGGGAAATTGAGCTTAGCCTTGGTGCCTTTGAACTTGAGAGCTGCCCTATCATATGCCAAGGCCGCATCCTCGGCAGTCTCGAAAGTGCCAAGCCAAACACGGGCTGCTTTCTTGGGGTCGCGTATTTCCGCTGCCCATTTTCCCCATGGCCTTTGTCTTACTCCTCTATAGTGTTTTTTTCTAACACTCTCTGTGCAAAAGTAAGCAAAATCAAAGCCATCAGAGAGAAGATGTAGATACATGCAATTAAATAACGAATGATGACCACCATTTGCGCGTGATCATATATCACTTCCTTGAACAGTGCTTGTAACACTGATCAAAGCGCGGTCCTATATTACAGATGCTTTCTCATAGCTTTGTCTATTACACTTTATTACACTGTACAAAATATCAATGATCTAAGGTGCTAGAATGGAAAAGAGACAACTTCACATCTTCTTCCAAACAGCTTATTTGAGAGCATGCAGTATTGAAATCAATGTCGATATGGCACTAAAATTCATCCCAATGCTGCATTCACGTCAAAATGCGATGACATACATGATGACCCCAATGTTGATTCATGAACCTTCATCCTTCTAGAATGAATTCGGTTGGTAGCATAAGTGTGGTTTGATTTTTGTAATGAGCACACCAAGCTCATGTTCATAAAAAAGTTTCATGTGCATTACTTAATATCTTGTGTTGAAACTGGATGCAAGACTTGTCTAAAGTCTAAGGTTAGGGGAGGAAATTAATTAGTTTGCAATGATGATTGGACTCTATGACATAAAATATATAAGAAGTTTGTTAGGATGAGGGGATTTTGATGCTCATCATGAAAACAATGTAGTAGGACAAAGGTAGTTCTAACAAGAATTCTCGTTAATAAATAACCAACGCTCCGAAATTTTGGGTTCATATCTCGACATAACTGTGCCAATCTACTTACCATGGCAAAGATCATCACAGTCTTTTTTACATGACGCATTCGTCTAACTATGGTTAGTTTATACATCGAAATTTATGCAGACGAGTATTTGGATGTGACAAATGGGAAAATGAAATTTCAAAGCGAAAGTATAAAAGTAGAAGTGGCCATTGATTGCGACATTCAGATTCCATACGCATGTTTTAATTATGGGGGACAGTAGACAGGATTAGATTAAGAGGGTTGGCAAGGAGATCGCTATCCATATATGACCAACATATGCAGCATTGAAACTACCAACTAGACACGATATAAATGCATACGCATCACCACCGGCAACGTAACCGACCCTCTACCTCTTCAAAGACTCGGGGCAAATTTTCGTAGGCAAGATTTAGGAAATGGACAAGAGAATCGATAGAGGCGTAGGTGGAGGCCTGCGCTGTCCAAAATGGAATGGAAGTGACTCACGTAATCCGAATTTTCGGAAGACAAGAACACCCCCCCAAGCGCCAAGCACGATAGCTTTGGTAGGTGAGGGACATCTTTGGACGTTCAACAGCAACAACAATCAAAATTGCAAACGTGGGCAACGAGGAAGGCCTGTCGAACCGTCGCCTCGCTTTGTAAAATGCAGAAGATAATCAAAGATCGAAACTGTATTAAATAAACTAGGAGTGCTAAAGATTGAACATCTCACGGAGAGAAGAGAGAGAGAGAGTGTGACATTTTGGCGGAAAGTAGAATAATACAATGAACTAGACCAGACCAGAAATTTGACAAGCACATCACGCGCAGCTATATTGATTCTTAGGTTATCTCGGTCGATATATTCCCACTCTCAGCCCACCAAGTTAGGCCGAACTAAGAGTGACATTCAAGCTAGCCTTTCCTTTCTTTTTCCGGCAAAAAATAGTTAAGTAACCTAAAGTAACATAGAGACCAAACAACAAATTTTGCAGCAGATCTTCCCTCTTCTTACCAGATTTAGCAAAAAAAAGCAAATAATATATGCCACAACCGATTGAACAAATCCTTAGCCATTATTTAATAGTGCACTCAGCTTTTAAAATAGATTTGACAGTGGACTCAGCACCCGAAAGAAGAAAAAAAACTAGATTCAAACCCCCCCAAGAGAGGAACAGCTCGAGTCTAGGTTTTCGTGATGATCTGACCTTGATCTGGAGCCTGCTGCGGAGGGTCCCCATGCTCCTCTTGCACCGGCGCTGCCGGGTAGTCGGCCGAGCTCGGCGCGTCGTCGCTGGTCGAGATGACCCGGCTCAGAGCCGAGACCATTGCCGAGACGTCTGTCTCGGAGAGGGAGGACTCGTAGGAGGCGAAATCGTCCTCCCTCTCCTTTTCCTGCGATGATGCTTCAAGAGGAAGCGGCCGCTTTCCATGTCTCCGATCCACCTTGCGTGAGCTTGAGGATAGCCGACGGAGAAGATCGTGCTGCGCCCCGTAGATAGATCAAGGCATCGACTAGATGACAACACGGGGATCAGTACCAGGTGCGAGGACAAAGGTCGAAGGTGATAATGATGGTGTAAGCAGCTACTTGGGTGCTCTTGGAGAGACCGCAATTTGCCAAAAGTGAATAGGGCTTTCGCTCGATGGAAGAATAATATAGGGGCTCGAAATGGGAGGGCTTGGTCATGGGATTTCCTATATATATAATACATATGCACGCTCCATTCTTTTAGTCTGTACATCCTATTGAGAGATGCTAAATTTTTTTCCTTCTATTTTTTTGTCAAAGAATTCTGCTATTCTTCTCGCTTCTACTATGCTAGTGAAAAAATTTACATACAACCGTCCGAGTACCATGATGATTTACTTGGGTAATAAGAACTGGGTAATTACTTTATGAGTGTTTATATGTAAAAAATTTATATTTAAATCATCAGATTGGGTGGGGCCTACATGAGCCCCTAATAGGAGTACTCGAAGTGACGGTAAGGAGTGAGTATAAACTTGTGAATCGCTCGACAGGGAGGCAATTATTTGAGATGCCGCAAACTCTTGCTCTTAGATAATTGGAGTCGTCATTGGTGTTGGATTGTGCCACCTTGCGAATACACCCTCTATTCAATGCTTAGTCCCACTTGTTCTTGTCCTCTCCGTCTTCCTATAATTCACATTTTGCCTAGCCCTTTCGCTTCGGCAAACACTCTGCACCCATGTTGGATTAGGCATAGATACAATCACTTCACGCATCATATATTTACTAGAGAAGGTTTTGTTCTAATACCATATGTAATGACCCGATTTAAGTGGGTCAAGCTTCCAAAAAGAGTACATAACCATTTAAAAGTGAGCGTTGATCTATGCATCACTTAATAAGATGTTTCCTTATCGACATGGGACTCAAAATGACACTCAACTATCAATAAAATGAATCTAATTGTCAAAATTAGAAATTATTTACACATGGTCGCCTAAACCCTGCTTATGCAGTAATTTTTTTATACCACCAGCATACTCTATATTAAGTACATCGAATAGATATAACTCGCTCCCTGGAAAATGCTTGACCAAGATAAGAAGCGTCATCTTATATAACACACGTCTGGTTGGCTGAGACGACAATCCGCTGCCAGCACGTGGAGCTCGAGAGAAGTGGCGCGAAGAAAGCACTTGTCGATGCTCAATCGAATCCCAACGGCTGAAATTAATTTGGTTCTAGAAATTCACGAAATACAAAAGGCTTGGTTACTAAAAGAGGGAAAGCGGAACGTCTTAAAGGAGTCGCAACATGTGAGATGTGACGGATCGAGGGCGGGCCATGTCCGATGGCTCTCTTCTTGCGCCCTCAATTCCACCACATCCCACATCCGTGCCTTCTTGGCTACTGCAGAATTGACAGAAAATTATTAAAAAAATATTAAATATATTATATTTATATTAATTCAATCATAAATATTTTAATTTTGGCAATTTCATCATAAATATTTTCTGCCAAATTTGATAGGCATCGCTAACACGATGATCTAATTAGCGATGATAGTCATACATAATATGACCGATGTTGATGTAAATAACTTTCAAAATTTTAATCTTTTTAATGTTTTATGAATTTTTATTATAATTTTTATTTAGTTCCTTTTTTTTACTAAGTCTAGTTTGAGCGAGGACGTCACAACCCTTACCAATCACGGACGAGGGCATAGAGCCCTTGCCTAGATCTAGACAAGGGCCGTGACCCTTTCCCATTGGCTGCCGAGTATCGCAACCCTCACTTGGATTTGGGCGAGGATCATTGGCCTAAGTTAAGAAATAAATTCAAAAAATAATATATATTTGTTTGAAAAAATCAAAAGATTGTCTTTGTCAATATTATCTATGTCATGTAGAACGACCAACATTGATAAGATAGGGGTTTCCAACTAAAATTTTGAAATGACTAAATTGATAAATTCTCAAAATGTTTAAAACTAAATTGGTTAAAATGAAAGATTTATGATTGTATCAACATAGATGCAATAAGTTTATGACTTTTTTAGTAATTTTTCCCGATATTGCTCTCATTTATTTCTCGTATTCCACATATGTGTTTGATCGTGAAAACATTAATTCATGCACACGCTAATCAGATTCATTAGACACAAGTAAAGAAATGACAAATCTCTACATTAATTACTGAAATTATTTAGTTTTTTTTTTTCCCTTTTAACTCAGACCTTGTTAGGATCTACGTGGCGGTCACCACTTGGTAAAGATGCCCCCAGCTCTTCTTTATACACACATTAACTATTTTGTTGAAGGATGTGAATTACGATCTGAATATTTTACGGCGAGTATGAGGCCCTCATGATTATACCCGGCGAAATTCCTCACTAAGCCGTCCCTCTTTTGACTTATGGACACGGATCCCTCGCCCGAAAATGACAAAAATGCCTTTACGCTCTTAAAGCACTTCATCATACTAATCTTCAAGCCTGATTCTGTCTTCGCCCTGTGGGTATTTACACCAATAAACCTCCCTCTCTCTTCCTTTCTCTCTCCCTCTCTCTCTCTCTCTTCGTGAACGGAAAAGTCCAACACTGGGGCTTTGCACTTTTCTTCGATTGCGGAAGCCTGTTCTTATACGTGCTGACATGTGCTGGGTTGAAAATCAAGGCAATTCAAAGATTTCGCCGATGAAAAATTTGACCCCAATTTGCCGTGCCAAACCGCCAAACAGATCCCTGCCTCTCGCGGATTGCGTGGCCCTAGGGTACTAGTCGGCCGTAGAGGCATGAATGATTTCCACGCAACGGATGACATCCTCCGTCTCTTTAGCTAGAGACCATGGATTTAATTAATAAAAACGTTCAAGTGTTCCCCTGAGTAGAAATATGTTCACTTCGCGGATTCGACAAAAGGCTTGCGCATCGCCTCGCAATTTAGCTTGCTTGGGGTATCTTTCTTGTATTTGCTTTTTTCTTTTTTGGGCATTTAAAATTCGGTTTATATTTATTGCTTGAATCTTTGGATGCCGATGTATTGAGAATATGTCTCTAGATTTTCTATACGAAAAAATTCTACCAATATATTATATTTGGGTTCGAGTAGATTGCCAAAAGGAAATCAAAATCCGAGCCTATCAATTTATTCAACTGGATCAACTTTTACTCAATAACTTAAATCAATGAAATATGAGTCAATTGTAATATAATATTAAGCATTCTACGCCACGTCAATGTGGGATTTTTTTAACGAGTGCATTTCAACACCATGCATATGATTATCTACATTTATACTCATAATATTTTGAATAGTGGTTAAATTTTGGCGAGAAAATTCATTATGAACTTTTGGTTAAAAAAGTAAAAGTACAAAATAACTATAAATCAATCTTCATCCTTAGAATTATTCATTTGAAATTCCATTCTTCGCAGTTCTCCCTCATTATTCTAAGCGGCACAAAAAAAAAAGGTTCAAAACGTAAAAATTAGCACAAAATGACTATAAATTGTTGTGTTTTGTTCATCTAATGGTTATTGTCATTTCATTTTCAATGGAATGACTTTAAACAAAATAAAGAAATGTATCTTGACATAAATTGATGGTACCTCGTGTTTTTCAAGTTAAATGTACTTGACCGGTCTCAGAATTTGTGTCTTTCAATGACATTCAATTACTTATAATTCCCAAAACGAAATATTACCACTCTCTCCGAGAGAAATGAGAGGAGAAAAACCAAGCAAATCTTCTTTTCAAGCAATGATAAAGAAATTAATCTGCGGCATACAAGAGACATATTTTTAATACAAGCCCCATCAATCAATGTTGAAATGACTAATTATATTTTTCGGAGATTAATTAACCAATTCAAATTACGAAACTCGCAGATGGAGGCATTTGGAATATTTCCCGATGCATCGTCAGATGGCCCGAATGTGAAGTGACAATCCATTGTATCAACCCGAATTTGGGCCATGGAATGGGCCAACACGGGCCTATCGGGCTCGGCTCCCAGAACAAACAACGCATTCCTATCTTAACTGCGATTAGTAAATTTCCCATTAAAATAGGGAATTGTACTTATCAGTAAGCATTAACTCGTGATTAAATCGTTGGGTAAGTTTCTATCTGAAACCATACTTTGAGCTTGGTAAATTACTCGTTAATTGGTTCGATCAGTTTTCTAGTTTAATCTGATCCAGAGGTGGATATTCTTTCTTCTAAAGCCAAAAGATTAAAACCCTCATGGAAGGAAAAAATTGTGTTTTCGAGGTTATGGAACCGCACATGCAATATGTATAGAAGGACATCTTGAGTTTATGCCTGTAGAGAGGAAACCATGAACAACACGAGATAATGTTTGCTCCGCCATATGATTATGCAATTTCTATCTCCATTGCAATCTCGGATCATATCAAGTCCAAGTTCCGATCTTCGAAGGATATAATGCTTCGCTCAGCAAAAGTCAGGTTTAGATGTGCGCGTGTTTTTACAGGGACGAAAATAGTGAAACAAGTGCTTTTGTGCTATGTATTGCGTTTTCTTTTTTGGCAGTACAAGGTTAGATTTCTCCTTCGTTGGTGTGATTTATAACGTTAAAGCCATTTGCAACAATAAGTACTGTTTCGGCGCGTGGGCTTTATAATGGGCTACATGCTATATAGTTCATCTTGATTGGGCATCGGGCACTCGGAGAACTTGGGCTTTGAGCAATTGTTTTGGCATCCGTAAAGGCGCAAAACAATTTAACAACACGTTACGAAATTTTTGTACTTTAATTAAAACGACACTTCATTGTGTCGTACATTACACTCTGGTACTTTCGACATGCCCGTCTCTCACCCACCGTTCTCTAGATAAAATTCTCGTTTTCATAACAAATAATTGTGACATTAGCGGTAGCCATGATGATAAATACAAATCTCGAAATTGACTCGTATCGTGACTTTAAATGTGAATCGAATAACGTAAAAGAGTGGATGAAATCATCCTATATACATTCAAATATGGACCAATCTGCTTTTGATGTTGCTCCCTTAATATTTCCAATCCATCAATCATTTCTCTCTCTCTCTTTAATGGCTATTCTCCTTTCATTATTATCATGTTCACCGTCATTATTGTCATGGTACTATCAAAACTTCCATGAATCGGATCTCCTCCATTGTAATCAAATGCAAAATAATTATTTCTACAGTGAGTTTGATTACGCATATTCTCTAACTGTACATCTGCTAGCCAAATTATAAAATATTTTAATTTTCCAAGCAAAATGCTTACATTGAAGTTCTATGTATTTCGCAAAAAATAAATGATTTATAAAACTCTTTCTTAAAAACGATCCCTTAGATTGCTTAAAATAATTAGTTAAAGAAAAAAGTCTTCATTACTGTCAACAATTTATGATTGAGGATTCTTTTGGATGATGAAAATAATTTCATTCATTTTATTTTATAAACGATATAAGTAATCAAAATTTGAAAAATGTTTTTCAAATTATTTATTTTTTATGAAATAAATAGAATTTGAAATGTTTAGAATTGTTTTTTAGGTGTGTCTTAGTGAATGCACTGCTCACAAGCATCAATAGTATACTTATTAGAACACAGTCAACAGGAAAATGTTCATATTGAATAGACGAAATACCCCGCGAGATAGGGCATGCAAATGCACTGAAAAATGTAGATTTCCAGCACCCTTCGACAAAAGCCCCAAACGTGGCATATTTTTGCCTTTAGCTTATTGTATTTTAGGAAAAAAAATCATAGAATAACCTAAAATATTGTCAATTACAACACATTTATTCTAAGTTTTTTTTTTGGGTAAAACTAAAAATCTCAAACTTGTATTTGTATGACACATTTATCATAAAACAATTTATGTGACACCAAATTTTCTAGATAAATATGTTACGTGGATACTAATTTGAGATTTTTTGCGTCACAAAAAAAGTTTAGGGTAAATATATTACGGTAGGCATAGTTTAGGATTTTTTTTGTGGTTTTTACTCTTGTATTTTCAATAACTCACACTTTAATCGCGACACAACGAATGCAGTCTATATAAAATTTTAAGAGAATTTTAAGAATTAATATAATTACTTAGAAAATTATGGGAGGAAAAGAATACAAATAGAAAATCTTTTCATCAAGGGTTAACTTGCGACAAATTTACTTCAAACTAAATTGATACGCCTATGATAAATTATATCAAAAACCTAAAATTGATAAATCCGTGACAAATTTACCCTCTATTCGTTTCCTTAAATTATATTGATATCATAAAAAAATGGAAAATTACCAAAAAGTCC
Organism: Eucalyptus tenuipes; assembly: GCA_014182365.1. Taxonomy (NCBI): domain Eukaryota; kingdom Viridiplantae; phylum Streptophyta; class Magnoliopsida; order Myrtales; family Myrtaceae; genus Eucalyptus; species Eucalyptus tenuipes. The sequence continues at coordinate 31,851,287 of CM024538.1, read as the reverse complement.
CAAACTTATTGCAATTGTGTCAATTCAGTCCTAAACTTATTTTTTGACCAATTGAGTCCTAAACCTTTTATAATTATTCTCGATCAGTCCATCCCGCCAAAAATGACCGGCCGACGCTAACGTGGCAACCGGCAATATTTTTTAATAATTTTTTAATTTTTTATATTTTTTATCCCTCTTTTTTCCCTCTCCCTCCTTCCTCCTCCTCGAAGGGAGGGTTCGTTGTCGCCACGGCGGGGTGATCCTCGCCGTCGCTGCCTTATTAGGGTTCAGCCTCGTGTCGAAATTGCAGCCACCATCGGGGTGAGCTTGTCGGTGGTGGAAGCCGGCCCGTCGGGAATCACATGTGGGGGAGAGAAACCGCACCGCCTCCTCCTCCTGCAAATCGTTGGCGAGGGCTTGCCTTATTAGGGTTCACCCGTCGATCAGCCACCATCGAGGCGAGCCCGCCCTCGGAATCACATGTGGGGGGGTGGGGCAAGGGCTTGCCTCCCGCCGATCGCGAGGCGAGCCCTTGCAGATCCGGTGGGGGCTCGTCCCGCCGTTGCTGGGCGCGCGTTGGCGAGGCTCGCCTCGCCGGATCAGCGGTGCTCGCCTCGCCGGACTCGGCGACGGCATGGCCCCCCGGCGAGGGCTCGCCCCGTCGACCACCTCAATCTTGCGCCGGCCAGCCCCCTCCTCGGGTCGGTTCCCGAGCCAAGGGAAGAAGGAGGAGAGGAGGACGAAGGAGGGAGAGAGAAAAAAAAAGTTAATAAAATATTATTAAAAAATATTGTCGGCGCCGGTGGGCCGCCCAAAGCACGTTAGTGCCGACCGATCATTTTTGGCCGGATGGGTGATCGGGAATAATTGTAAAAGGTTTAGGACTCAATTGGTCAAAAAAAAAGTTTAGGACCGAATTAGCACAATTACAATAGGTTTAAGACTTTTTTTTTGTAATTTTCCCCATAAAAAATCACAAACTAGTATATTTATGATAAATATAATATAACTTGTCAATTATTATTTGGAGAGTAAATTTCTCACAAATATTCTAATTTTAAAAATTTTAAATTTAAAAAATTTATTATAGATGAATCAATTCAAAATTTTTCGTTATATTAATCTTTTCGTAAATCTATCTTTTAAACAAAACGGGTGCCGTTTCCGGTAATTTTCGAGGAGGTTACCGCGTTGCGCACCCATCAGTGCCACGTGAAGACGAGATAACGAATGAAAGAATCAAAAAAAAAAAAAGGATCCCACGCGCTCTTTCACAAGTGCGGTGGACGCGCTAAGTCCCAATCCACAGTAAATAGGCGAAGAAAAACGACGAAATTCCCCCATCCTCTTCAAAAGCCGAGTAAGCTCTCAAGTCCTACTCACAAATCCGAAAAATTTTCAAAAAAGAAAGCCAAAAAAAAATCCCAAGAACCTCCGAAGCTCTCCCTGCTCTCCGCCCTCTCGAATCCGAGATCTCTCCGCTTCTCCGCCGCCCGCTCGCCGCGCCGCCCGCCCCGCCCCGCCGATCGGTCGCCGGAGCAGGCGCCATCGCCGGAGAGAGAAGCCACGCCAATCCGCGCGCGTCTCGACCCGCCCAGGTTTGGGGAACCCGATTCTCCTCTTTCGTTTCCGCCTCCCGATTCCGCTCGTCAGCGCAGAATTTACGCCCGCGGCGGGGGAAACCGCGGATTCCGAGCCTCCGGCGAGGCCTCCGCCGCTCGCCCCGTCCGTTCCCGTCCGTTTCTTTGGGTTGGAGTCCGTAGTCCGTAGGTTCTTGTAAATCCGATTCGCTACGGAGTGGAAGTAAATGCTAGATTGCGATGCGCGTGTGTCGGAATCGCGAGTCCATCGCGAGTCCGTGCGATTGTTTGGCTGCTGTTGGAGTGGTTTCGATTCGGATCGGGAACTTAATTTCTTGTGGCTTTTGACGTCCAGGATACCGAATGACGAATCCGGAAGGACGCGGCCGCGATGACGAGGCGGACTCGTCGGTGGAGGCTCTGGCGTCCGACGGTTTCGAGTGGTCGAATTACGCTGATGAGGACATCATGCATCAGAAGAATGAAATCCATGCCGTGGAAGCTGAGAAAATTCCATGCGTCGGCGACAAGGTGTGACCAGCCTTTGCGCAATCGAAACGTCATCTTTGTCATATGTGCATCCTACGATCGCTGAATAATACCTGTAATGACGGACTGTCTTGTTACTGCTACATAGTAGATCGGCGATTCTGGCTCTTAATGTTGCGACTATGCTTCTGCTCGTGCGAACTTTGTCTCGATAATGTTCTTGTTTTATCTCGGTTGTGCAACTGTTGCCAGTTGCTTCCTATTGTTTCGTGCAGCTATTGCATTTTTTAATCGCTGGAGTTGCCATAAGTATATTGGCAAGTCATGCTCTCTTGCATTTGAATTGTTGTCCTGTTAATGTGGACTTTGTGGCAGCAACGTTCTTCTTGAATCGAGGCCATGCAATTATTTGTTGTTTGCTTCCCAATTTTGTCATTCAATTTTGGCACGCTTGTATCCCTCAATTTTGGGTCCGCATACTCCGTTGAGCTTCTCAAAAGTCATTTGGTGGTTTTGTGGCCACTAAATATAAATGGTTAATCCTCTTTCCTGCGCTTCAATTATCACCTTTGTTCAAGCGATATTTCCTTCGGTAAATATCTGTATTATCTGGGTCATGGTATTATCAGTTGTTCTTCTCCTGTTGTTTCATGCAAGTCTTGCTAGATATGCAGTTGCTACCTTGCTCTTTCCTTTTTGGATTGTGGAGAATTCTAAATTTCAACGATTAAGTCCGTTTTGGACTTCATGGCATTGTTGAAATTAGCTGTCAGCTGCACCTGATAGTCTAGACTCACTTAAATATTGATGACACTGGAGCAGTCTGCATTTGTTGACCAACAGCATCTGTTGATTGTCTGCACCTTTGATTTGTTCTGATTATCTGGTACCATTCTTGCATGCTCATAAATAACTTTATTGGTATTCATCTGCAGGAGCCACTTTCTGCTTTAGCAGCCGAGTATCAGTCAGGGAGCCCTATTTTGCTTGAGAAGATAAAGGTTTTTGTGGTATTCTTGTAGAATCTTGTTGCTTATTTCTATTTTTCCTTCATCTTTTATATCCTTAAATGCAGGTGCTGGATGAACAATATGCTGCCATCAGGAGAACAAGAGGAGATGGAAACTGTTTCTTTAGAAGCTTTATGTTCTCGTACCTTGTAAGTCTTAGTTTAGCTCTTGAGGATGTTTTGTTTCTGTAATAGCTTTTAATCAATTGGTGTTTTAGGAAAGTGGATTGGATTGTGCCTTTTGTTTTATATAGTAATTAGTAGTTGGATGTTTCAGGAGCATATTTTGGAAACACAAGACAAAGCTGAGGTGGATCGTATGAAAGCTAATGTTGAAGAGTGTAGAAGAACTCTTCAAAACTTGGGTTATGTGGACTTCACTTTTGAGGATTTTTTTGCGGTAATTCAATTGTCCTTGAAATTTGTACGTTATGCGATTGCTGATGTAAGTTCTGGTGATCTCTCCAAATTTGATGTACATGCATACCGTTGCAAACTGTGAGCCTGCTTTAGACTATAATGAATCTAGTCTCAGTCTGTGGCTTGACAATCGTTATGCATTGCTGTTTGGGTTCTGTTGGTCCGCTGATTTTACTAGGCAGTTATAGAATGAGAATGAAAGAAAACTTGGTAAATTTTACCTTTTAATTGAGTCCACCTGTCAACAACTCGGAGTCAGTATAAGGAGTTAGCTAGTATCCACATTCCACATTAAGAGTTGACCTGGAGAAATTCCAGCAAGTATTCTGCTTGTGGGAAGGTGGAATGACCTTCTCTTTGGCAACTTTAAACATGCTCATCAAGAAACCTAGAGTTGGTTTATGGATGCTTATAGTTTGAACGACAACCTTTTTGCTATTATTGTGCACTGCTGTTTCCTGAACCACTCCAAGAAAGCCTTTCTTTGAAGTATTGTGATTAGACTTTTTTTTTCATAAGAAACAAGGTTTAGTTAATATTCTATAGCTTTAAAAAATCTTTCTGTGTTTTGAGATTTTCTTATACTCAAACTTAGAGGCAGCAAAATTTGTGATGGACCCTTTTCCTTTTTTTCGGTAAGAATGGACCTATTTCTTAACTCAAGTTCACTGGGTCCCAGGAAAATGGGTAACTCATATAGTCTTGAAACAGGTTATAATGCGTCTGTCACTGGGTTTCCAATTTATGGCATTATAGGCGATACACAAGCATAAGGATAAGTTTAATGAGAAATTAGTGAAGGTGTCAGAACATGACGAGTCAACAGGATTCTTTTTACTGAGTCAGTTTAAAACATGAGCAGCTATGGGTCAAAAGCCGTTGATACCTAATTGTTGGGGTTTCAGTATTTTTGCATCTGCAAAGTGGTTATTGGGCAGTTATGGAGTGTTGATGGTGGCGGTAGTGATGCAAAGTGGTTGTGGGGTGGTTGTAGCAGCGAAACCTCAAAGGTGATGGAAGTGGTGGTATAGATGATGGATAATTTGCAGTGGCAGCGACAGAGGCATTGCAGTGGTGGTGATACTCTATATTGGTTGGGCTGGGAAACCTTTTATTTCTTGCTCACAGCCAACTATATCTAAAATTCCATTAAAGAGCATTTCTGGGTAGCGCAATCTCTAATATTTCAGTTTTACCCATTTTTTCCTCCAAAGTTCTCCCCCTAATCTTTATTTCTAGCCCTAAAGGCAAGCCACTTTAGCATTTTTAAGGCCTGTCACTACTAAAGGAAAACTGAATAGGCGGGTTCTTTTCTCCATTGTAATTGGCCAATAGATGCTTTTCTTCAGATATATCCTAGCTTAGCAGAAAATTGTTGCGGAGAGTGCACTTATGTTAACGATCTTTATTTGTTCCTTAATGCAGTCATTGTAGAAATAAAGATAAATCCTTTCAGTAATACCAAGTTTATTAACTTTTAGACTTGAATTTGATGCTGACGTTGGTGGATGTCACCTTTTATGGAAGACACTCATAGTTTAGTACATGAGAAAGTCGACATCTTTATCCATCTAAATTATGTGCCAAATTGACATTGAGCAGAGTATCTTGGATGTCTCTTCTTTATCTTTACCATGTTGTAGCTGAATTTTTGATATGAAATTGTTTCAGCTATTCCTGGAACAGTTGGAAAGTGTTCTTCAAGGAAATGAAACTTCAATAAGGTGGCCTTATCTTTTTGTTGAACATTTTGATTTCATCTAGAAAGAAAATAATTTAATGATGGACTTACACGTATGTTAAAAAGTATAAGCAAGTGCATGTTGTGCTTTTTGTTTCAGTCATGATGAACTGCTTCTTAGGAGTCGAGATCAGTCGATATCGGACTATGGTGAGTTTTAAGAAAATTGAGGTATTGAACCAATTGGCATTTGATTTATCTCTTGATGTATTTGGTTGGCCAGTGGTGATGTTCTTCAGATTTGTTACCTCTGCTGAGATACGCAAGCGGTCCAAGTTCTTTGAACCCTTCATTATGGGATTAGCAAATACAACTGTGGAGCAGGTTTGATTACATTTTTTCACTTCCTCCTGAATTGTTCATGGATGCATAAATCTCTCTCTCTCTCTCTCTCTCTCTCTGCGCGCGCACTTGCGCGTGAGTGTGTAAGGAAGGGGTAGTTATAGACAGTCAGTGAGCAATTGTAAGTTTGATTGTGACCAGTTGAATTTATTCGAAGAATGCTTTTTTTTAGCAAGTTATTAGCAAACTTAACCAGATGCTGATCTCAGATTGCATTATCCTTTTGAATTCATTTTATACAAATTGAAACAATTTGGACATGGCATTCTGTGAATATTAGAGCTACTTATTTTGGAAAGTCAACATGTGATTAGAAGGGGGTGCTGCTTTGTGCTTCTTGAACTATAAATTCACTGCGCTGCTTGTGTATGACAAGTTTCGCATAGCTATATCCTTGTAGACCGCAATTTTGTGTTGAGTACTGCATCTAATTACGCACATTTGGTCGTAGTAGTTGATATATTTTGGTCTTGTGTCGCAGTTTTGCAAGTCCTCCGTGGAGCCTATGGGTGAAGAAAGTGATCATGTGCACATTATAGCTATATCTGATGCGCTGGGCGTGCCGATTCGCATCGTGTATTTAGACCGCAGCTCATGCGACAAGGGTGGTGTCAGCGTAAATCACCATGATTTCATTCCTACTGTCTCTTCCAGCAGTTCTGGTGCTGTTGAGCCTTTCATCACTTTGCTGTATCGCCCGGGTCACTATGATATGCTCTATCCGAAACGACCCTCTTAGCTTTTGGGGTAGGTAGATCATGGAAGTGTCTTCTCTGGATGGCCACTGAAATAGACAGTTTGACATGATATTTCCGTCTCATGGGCACGCACACAAAACTGTTTCCCTGCGGCCTGGAGCTGTAATTCTAACTCTTTCGTGCTTCAAAAGATTGGGACTTGGATTGAATGCAGAGATGGCCGATCCCCAATTTTCAACCTACTCGCTAGCGCAAAAAAAGAACAGAAAAGCAGTCGTACTCTTGTTTTGGCTTCACATTTCACAAGTTTCCTTCTCTTGTCCGTGACAAATCACTGAAAATGCAATACCTAAAAGAAAATATTCTAGATACTGTCTACAGGGTGTTCAGTCTTGTTCGGCCTAGCTGTTGTGTCGGCACAAGCGTCTTAGTGCCTCCTGTGCTCTCGTGTGATGTTCGTGTTTGCCTTTGTGTTGAAGGCAATTAGCATGCTCATTTCGACCGACATAGTCATTGCACCATTTATCTGGTGAGGGCCAGCCTTAGAATTCTTTGTTTTTGAAGATTTAATTTTTTCGCCAATGAAAAATGAAATAAAATGTTAGGTTATTCAAATCTATATCAAATTGACTACTTACACGATGCAACTTTTCTTGGGGAAAGGCTGATGTTTAGGGCGTATTTGGTAACCATTCTGTTTTGAAGAATAATTTTTTATGAAAAATGATTTTTTGTTTCGAGAACAATTTCTGAGTGGAAGAATGTACTTGATAACTTACCAAAATTTCTATTTTCGGGATAAAAATATGTTTGGTAAAATTCTTAAATTTTTTTTAATTCTTTTAATTTTTTAGTTCTTTTATTTTTTATTTTTTATTTTTCTCTTTGGTTGGTCGCCAGCCACGGTGGTGGCCAGCGACCGGCTGGGCGACATCCGACATGCTTGTCGGAGACCAACCTAGCCTCAGTGAGCCTCGGCCTCGCGTCAGTTGGGGAGGCCGAGCCTCGTCGTGGTCGCATAAGGCTCGGCCTTGCCTGGGTTGAGTGAGGTTGAGCATCGTCGTGACTCGACGTCTCCAAGGGCCGGCGACGCTCCGACAAGGTCACCGGCCCTCGTTTGGCCGGTCGTCGGCGTCGGCCATGGCCAAGGCCGGCAAAAGGAAGAAGAAAAAAAAATAAATAGAAGAAGAAAAGAGAAGAAAAAATAAGAGAGAAATTGATTCTACAAATTATTTCCGAGAACAAGAAGTTACTTTTTTTCTACTTTTTATTTTTGTTCCAAATCTATTCCCGGAAATAAAAAAATAATTTTGTTCTAAATCTATTCCCGAAAACAAAAAAATCTTGTTCTCGGGAACAATTTGTAGAATCAATTTTTCTCTCTTATTTTTCTTCTCTTTTCTTCTTCTTCTTCCTTTTGCCGGCCTTGGCCATGGCCAGTTGCCAACAAAAGTTTTACTAAACACGTTTCTATTCTTTCTTCGTTCTCTAAAACAAAATAATAAAAATTTTTGTTCCGAGGAATAGAAATCTTCTTTAACAAACAGGCCCTTAGTGTTGTGACCAAAAATCAAGTGAAAAGACGCGCCTGAACTTCTTTACTGATTCGACCCAAAATAAAATAAAAACTTCATTATTGAGCTTTTGCGGATGGGGGGAACCCAAAGAAAAAGACATATAAAAGAGCCGCATCCACATCGATACGCCTAAGAAAGTTCTATGACTTCCCAGGTAAATCCGAAGAAAAGGCAGTACCGAATTAGTCTCTTTGTCCACAACTATCACATATTAGGTCGCTAAGAGTGCCATTTACAGGAGAAGTTGGAAGAAAACTTCTGCGAGATCAGGATCTTGCGGTTACCTTGCATGTAATCAAAAGGGTATGAAGACGACACCCACAAAAGTGAAGATAGATAACAAGATGAACTCCCACACAAAGTAGCTCATAGCTTGCGGAAGCAGATCCAAACATCTCTCTGCGGTCATGCAGACCACCCCATCATTAGGTCAGTCAAATCAAAATTTTTTACGGGGCCATCGGGGACCCTCTTATCTCTCAGGAATTACATGTTTCTCTAGCGCCACAAGGCAAGTGCGACTGAAACTAAAGGAAAAAGAAAAATTCCAAGAAGGGAGGGGATGTGTCATAAAAACACAGAAGCCTCCTTAAACCGCCTCAAAATTTTCGCCATTGCTCAGGCAACTCCTGTACACAAGAAAATTGACCATCGCCAAAACTAGGAAGCTCCACAAACCTGCTGTTTCTCCCGCTCTCCAAGAGCATTGTAGTTACTAATTATGCCGAGGAAAAGTCAAAAACCACCTCATGTTGTCTGGCTTTCTTCTCTAAATTCCCAAGGCTTCTAAAATGAACCAATATATTTTTAAACATTTCAATTCTTCTTCTTCTTCTTCTCTTTCTCCATCTGAACCCAGCACGTAAAAAGTTGCAGGGTGGAAGTGACCTTAACTTACTCAGTTATGAGGTTAGCACCTTGAAAAGATAACTGGCTTTGCTTAATCAGAATCTTTTCCGGAACTTATAGATAAGTCCCCGTTACAAAAGTCCACTCCATTCCCCAATGTGGGTGGACTTCCCTGATGGTTCTCCTCAAGAGTGCTGCTTCGAGCTCTACCAGGTCTAGTACGGACATTAGAACCCACCGGAAAGGGAACCTGCAAATTTGAGTATTCCCATATTGAATGAAACTGTTTTCTTGTGTTATTTTTTCTCTCATTGTTTATGTTCTTGCTTCAGTTACTTTCGATTGTTGTGTATTATCCCAAATCTCATTATCACTGCTGCTCAAAGAATCCTATTCAGGAGTGGCATCAAAGGCTGAAATATTGAGTTAGGGTTAAATATTCAATGCAGTCATGACCCAGCAGAATCATTATTCATGTGTGAGATTATCCTGTCATTACCTGATCACCAGCATTAGGCCCTTCAGTGTTGAAGAGGATAGGCCGGCAGCGTTTATCCTCATTCATCAAACTTGAATTTTGGAAATGTGCAATGAGAGCAGTTTTGCCTTGTATACGAGCATATGCAAGAGAAGCAACCTTCTCGCTGTTGAACTTTTCCCATTTTTTCCCATTAAATGCCTGGCAGATATAGATAAACCTTTAAGATACTTTGTCAACCATTCTTCTGAAAATTATTAAGCTCACGACAACAAACCTTATAAAAGGTGACGATTTGACCTGGCTCAGTCATATTGATGAAAGCATATCCCACATTGCACTTGTTCTGCAAAAGATGTTTAAACCAAATGTATTTTATTATCCTTCAGGGCCAAACAGTTGTATCATCAACAAACAATGAAGTAAAATGAGCACTATGTCAAATTATAGGCCTATGCATGTTATAAGACGTGTTCAAGAACAAAGTGCGCTTGCCTTGAAGTCAATTGGTAGATAAAGGAAATCATAAGTTCCTCGGTGGCGCTCGTCAATTGCAGCCAAAAGCATCTTTGAGGTATACCTGCCGTAGGAACAATACAAGCATTCAAGTACTGCAGAGAGAAAAGATGGCTTTACAAACAACTAAATATATTTTTCTTGCATCGAAATGTGAATGATGTAAAATCTAAATTTTTTCCTTAAGCTCAGCAAGAAAACATATTGCACAAGAATGATAAGAGAGGAAGTGTACTCCTCGATCAGCTCAACCTCTTAAGGTAGAAACAAGTTAAAGCAAACTGCTCCAAATACTAGCAGGAGTTCATAGACAAATAATAACTGTTTTGACCTATCATAATGCCAGCACAAGGGAAGTGATGCTCAAGAATAACCCACAATGCTTGCAGCATTAGATGCACCTTAAAAAGAGAACTGCGCATCACCTCTTTAGTGTGCAAAGTATTTGAAGGACTGAAATCGGACTATGAGTAGCATGGACAGCCAAAACACCAGCGGGCAAACAGGAGACTAATTTAGTAAAGCTATTAATTCACATTTCTCCATTTCCAAATATTGGTGAATGTTTATGATTTATCTTCTGAAACAAGTACAGGAAGCTGTCAATATATATAAGTCACATGATTTAGATGGAGCAATTAGCAAACATTTTGGCAAGAATGTGATCTGAAACACACACAAAGGCACATTGGCAGAGTATCTATTCTAATTACCAGGGTTCTATTATTTGCGCCTAGCTTTGAGATAGATCTCATCAATCAATAGGTCTGGACAGGTTTGGGCTGAGCTGGTGTAGAAAAGGGAAGTCGGGATTAGGTGGCCAGGCTAGGTAAGGCATCAGGCCAGAAAACCTTTACCAAGCTTGCCAATGATTAGAAATATACCTAAAAGCTCATCAGGCCTAGAAGGGTCGCACAAGACCAAGAGAACTAATTACCCCTACCTCATAGTTCAAAACATAAATCGGGCCCAGACCATGCCCATCCATCAAGCCAAAATGCATTGTCCAAGGCCACTCGAATTATGGGTGGGCTGGTCAGGCCACCGGGAACACAATCGCCTCTAATTAAAGATACTACAGATATTAATGCATAAATTAATACTGTGCAAGAATTAAAACACACAATTCTAACTCTAGGTCCTTGAACCTGAAATTAGGAGAGACATACTTGTTAGGGATATTCTTGATCATAAGGGTTGTCCTGCTGTCTTCCCCTCGAATTATGCGGTCAAGGTCAAGTTCAAATTGCTTTTTGTTGTCAGCTTGACTAGAAGCAGCTTCATTTCTACGGCTTCTAACCCGTTCATTTGGAAAATCAAATGAATTTAATACTGGCATCATTTGACTTCTGCCTGGAAATAGCATGCACCTCTGTTGAGGGGATTGGAATCCAATGATTTTAGGGGGAATTGGCAGGTCCATGCAGTTGCCACTGGGCGGAAAGACATTATTGGGAACAAAATCCACTGAAGTGAGCGAGTTATCAGACATTCTTGCATTCCCCAAAGATCCCGGATGAAAACTAGAAGCCTCAGGAGATTCTCCAGCATAGGCTTGTTGCCTCTCCCAAATGGTTAAATTGACAGCTGGTGCTGATCCAACATGGTGAATATTTCGTGGTATGCCCGCATTTAGCATCTGAGACGGTCCCCTGGGAAAACCATGCAGCCTTGACACAGGATGGGCAGCACACAATCCATTAGCAAACGATGGCGAGTTTGGCCACCCCATGCCTGGAGGTTGAGGGTGATAGGAGTTGCCCCAGGTGTAATGACGCCCAGGGATAGGGCTGCTTCCATTACCAGCAGACCCAAAAACTGAGAAAAGAGAGCTCAAATGACTTTGTGTAACAAGAGAAACATTAACGCACTTAAAACTAGATAAATACCATGGTGGTTGTTTCTTTTTTTCCTTTTCTTTTGCAGGAAAAAGCAAACTTACCTGATCTATAGATAATTCTATGATGAAGCTAATAGCGAACTGGTGACAATAACTGTTTTCTCCACATGCTAAAATGTTAGCTCAAAAATATAATAGCACTGTTCATGACCAACCAGCTTTTACTTCAGTGTGGGCTAAACTTAAAAAGCATCTCAGAGAATCAAAGGCAGTGTTACTAAATATCTGTGATGCGGACTTGAAATACAATCTGATAGTCAGCACGTTCGTTTAAAATGAGTAACAAGCGAGTCTTTCAAAAGTGAGTGAGTTCTTATGTGCATGTGCTGATTGAGTTGTTCAGCATGGTTTGGTTCTGTGTAGGTGCACAAACACTGGCATAACCTTTAACCTAAATTTGTCATGCACAAGGAAAAGTGTATCGAATGCAAAAATCAGCTCAATTTGACATAATCATACTCTTGGCGCCTTACTTACCGCCTTGATTGCTGTCCAAAGAGTGTCCATTGGATCCAACCCTGCATAATTGCCAGCTATCAATTGCTTCTGGTGGTCTGGAATTGACACTTGTACTCACAGTAGTAGGAGGCACTAAATGAGCTGCACTATAACCATCTTGACAGTCTGGAAGTGAATGGGGATGAATATTTGGGGATGCCCGCATATCGAGATTCAATTGTCCTTGCGATTGAATAGATTGTTTGCCAACTGACCCAACTCCCACCAGAGAGGGCATGCTACTTGGAACACTAGAAGAAATACCATGGTGAAAAGTGCTTTCAAGAAGTGGGCCCCGTATTATAGGGTGCAGACCGAAAACAGCTCCATTACCCATGCCATTGGATATTAGTGCCCCCACTGGAATAGGCCCTGTAAGTCACACATACTTAGACAAATGTTTGCAGATAGCAAAATAGGCTTTAAATAGAATATCTTTTAAGCAAAAGCTACCAGAAAGTGTAGCAGTTGAGTGATTTTGAGGAGTATTCTGCTGAAGAAAGAGGTCATATTCATTGTGCTCCACCTTCAGAAGGGGTTGGACCAAACTGCAGCCAGTTGGAGGAAATTTAGTAAGAAGTCAAGGACCAGAAGTCAACCACAACCATACAGAATAAACTTCGGACTAGCAATTCAGTCAAATTCAGAGAGCAAATGAAGAAGCATAAATCTAAGAGGCAAAAAAAAAAAAAACAGTCAAGGACTGGCATGTACTTAGCGAACACTTTATTTCTGGAGACACTTAACCTTTGAATATTTTATTAAAATTTAATGCTCGGTTAAACAAAAAAGCTGAAAAGAAAAGCAATGAACTACTGTCCTTGCCAAATTTGAACTCTTTTTTAGAAAACGTAAAAAATAAAGGCAGATTGAATATGTAAAATTTTCAAAGACAAACAGAGGTTGTTGCTGGCTAACTTACCCTTTCGTTTCTCCAGGACCACTTGTCTCGACTGTAATCCTCTTTCCAGAAATCTCACTCTTATTCAAGGCACGATGAGCTGCCTCTGCCACTCTAATATCATAAAATTCAATATATTTGTTATGGCCTCCATGCTGGGCTTGACGGATCTGGAATCAAGTAAAGCATTAAAGCATTAATTGATCCAAGAAAAGCATTGAGCAAAGCAGTTTTTCTTTCTCGAAAGGAAAAAGAAAAAAAGATAAAGAATCACCTCTTTGATTTCTCCATAGCTGCCAAAAATATGGCAAAGTTCTTCATTTGAAACAGAAGAATCAAGATTCGATACCACAACTGCGCCCTGATTGACATCTTCCTCTGAAGGGTTTTCCTGAGATATAATCAAGAGTCATACTATAAGACCCATGTGGATGCTAATAGAAAATTTTATGACTTAAGGAATGGAAAAGACAGCTAAAAATGATCAGAATCCACAAATAAGGCTGACCATCTGAATGGAAATTAGAATGAATCAAACGAGATGAAACATGTAAACACCATTGCTAACCTTTGGAACTGAATAATGTATGTCAAGTTTCCTACGCCTCAGTGGTTTGCCTTGGAGTGCCTGCATTGCTTTATGGGCTGCTCTAATATCATAATATGATATTATTACAAAACCACGATGCTTGCATGCTGTATAAAGGGTGCGGATATCTCCATATGACTGTTCATACATCCAGCAGGACAGTTACATCAGATTTCTCAAATAGAAGATACTCAAGCATACACAATGATGCAGAAAATACAGAAAAACAAACCTTGAAAATAGATTGGAGCTCAGAATCTTCGACATTGCTACTTATGTTTCTCACAAACAAGGTTCTCGAAGGATATTCACCATGAGGGTGCTCACCAGCTACCAAGCCATTGCCTCCTGATTGGACATGAGAAATTCCACCTGGATATTCAAAATATTTTTGTCCAACAGAGGAAGCCTCGTCTTCTAAATCCATTCCCCCAACATTACTAAAAAAATCCAACTCCTCAACATCCTCACTAGAAGGCTGTGGAACAAAATCCAGTCCATCAGTTACTCCAGAAAGCAACTCATCGTCATCAGGAAGAAGATTTCCAATTGTCTGGGCTTCAACTTCATCAGTAGAAACAAATGGCTCCTCTTCCTCGTAGTGGGAGGCAATAGTACCAACAGAATGGCCATATGGTGCATTGTGGGATGACAACATTACTGGTAAAATCACAGTCCAGCATCAAAAAATTGAGTCCATATACATATATGTCAAAACATTTCAACAATCAGCAACATTTATCCATGAGGAGAATATAGCATCAGTTGAATAGCAAGCGTGTTCTGATATTTAAACAGTTCAAACTCATGGCCAAATGATGCATATATGCAGAAGTAAACAAACCATCCAAAGAGTAACCCAAGTAGAGGGAGAGCAGAGGCGTACTCTTCCGGCTAAAAAGCTCAGAGAATGAGCTGGAGAAAAGACTGTTCTCATGGTTGGCTCCCATCACATTAATGCAATGACAGTCAGGTGCTGCATATGATGCTGGTCGTGCATTCGAATTAGACTGTGATCCTGGAGTGTTGTCCATTGGTCTTGCCAAAGCTGGAAATTGAGAGACTGCTCTTGCCCCTACTGCATGCTTATCCACCTTGAAATTAATTTTCTGATGCACTTTGAAAGATTCAAATTGGCCCAGAGACTTAGTTGTTCGAGATTTCCTTGGTATAACTTCTTCTGAGAGTGATAAAGTAAATGGCTCCCTCATGTCTGTTCCTGAGACCATCAAAGCTTACCTTAGTAAGATATAGAGATGATAATATCATAATGCCATTCATGAAAAATCAGTGACATGACAAAATTCAGGATTGACGAAAATAATCATGGACTTACTCGACATGATCTTTTGCCATCAGGCCACAGAGCCACAAATCCTTTTTTTTGTTTTTTTTGGTAGAAGTATCACGAAAACAAAGAGAAACGGATTACGTATCAGAAGTAGCAACTGAGAGTATTAATAAGAATTAAATCCCCAAAAGAAACACTCGATTTTACCAATAATTTTTCCAAGGCCAGCATAGGGTCCTAGTATCATGACTGTCCACATAAATATCGTGCCGTAACTGGTATATCTCGGTTATCTAAGAATAATTACTTTGAGAGAGAAAACTTCCCTCGAATAGACGAGTTCTCTGGAACCATTACAATACAATGTCCCATAGATTTGTTTCCCTTAACCCCTTCAACCCTTACTATGGCATTTCTGAAATTCTACATGTGTATGCATGTGTCTGGGTCTAGTCTGGTTCCCCTCACAGAATTCTGCTATTATCATTTCCCATATCCTTCTGATGCACTCCCCTGTCATATCACATCCATTACATACCAAATGGTTTTTGAAAGCTCACTTTTGATTTTTTAGAATTCCATTGAACAATGCAGGCTCTCATTGTGAGAGCTATAGCAAATCATGTTGGATCACTTTTCCACTGGATGAATGGTTAAAGTAACTTGGTGGATTACATGCTGAAAGTAAATGGAAGATCTGGACCACATCGGAATTTCTTTCTCAATTATCTTTTATGTGCCATGTGGGAAGAAACGCCAAAAACATCATAAGCTTATCTCCGAAGAAAACCCTTTGGGATAGAAACTGCAACATTGTGGATGGATAGTTAACCATCACCTAAATAACCTAGCTCATACACATTCACCATAGTCCTCAGTGATGTTGCAAGTGCCCCTAACAAAGAGACCAGCACCTCCAATTAAAAAAAATACTGGATTTACATCACTCAGAAAAGACCAGCTGTATAGCCAAAATATGGCAGAATGAACCTGCCAAGTATTCTAAGATGTTATGGTAATATTAAGTTGCTAACCTAGAAAAGACTTGGTGGTTATTTAGAAGAAGGCATCAATTATAATTTAAGTTTAACCCAAAACACCACTTATTCCACGTTATGCCAAACAATAGTTTTGATGGGCACAGTCAGGTTAATAAGATACAAAGCAATCTCTCCGAAGTAGGATGTTCAAATGCATCATCTTCAGCACAACAAAAAAGGTACCGAAAGGGTTCAAAGAGTTTAATTTGTTTGAAAGAAACAACAGCCATCTAGAAAGTTTGAGCATTCAAAGAATAACATCCAAAATCAACACTTTTGCCCTCTATCTAGACTGATCAAACTTACGCACTAAATCATTCTAAGGCAAGTTAGTTCTTCGTAAGAGCAAAAGCAATTGACAAAGTTTAGCTTCCATAGAAAAATATCCACAGGCACTCTTTGCCTCTCCATCTCCCTCTTTCTGACCAATCAAACTTCCAATAAGAAGGAAGGCATGTTCATTTTAGAGTCCTGCTTGCTACTAAAATGATCGCAAAAAAACCATACCACTGCTGTCTCATGAAATGAGCATAAGCTTGCTTACTAAATCTATGCACCTGCTTCATAAATTCCTCTACCATTAAATTTATTCTAGAAATAGCCAGGAAGTTGATTTACCCTGCTTGCCAAATTTTCAATGGACACAACAACATTGCCAAGATTTCCATAAGACACAAGTCTAGAGGGGCTAAAACTAAGAATGCACAAAACTCGTAGTTTTGAATTGAATAGCAGACCTGAGGTGACTTCTGCACAAGGTTCCGCAAGCTAATAATATCTATGGCCCACTTACCATCTGTGTTTTGGCAAACTGAACCCACAACTAGCACCTTGTCTTTAATTGTTAACATGACAACGCACAGAAACAATCAGACTCGTGTGACTGACCATAATGATCAGGCATAGAACGGACTTGCAACAGTTAGCTTGACTCTGCATGTTATATTAACGGGCCTCAAGACTAGAAATAAAACATAGAGATTCCACAATCAAGTTTCGTTCGATGTGTATGTTTCAAAGGAATGCAGCTATGGCAAAGCAGTAACGCAAGTAAAGGGAAAAGTTGATGATAAAAGCTGCAGTTGACACCTTATTGGGAAAACTCGAATCTTTAGTGAAGCACGGACATATCGACAATCCCCGCCTTGAGTCCATCATTGGAGACGCCATAGCAAAAGCTAGAATCTACAGTGGCTCAGGAACATTAAAAGGAGGCCATCCTCAGATCATAATCTCCTCGCACTCGCTCAACAAACCATGGCAGAGAAATTCAAACGCTGGGTAGCCACCAAAATCTGCAGAACACATACAGCACGAGTTACTTGAAAATGCGTGTAGTTAAACAAAGTCTCCTTTCTTCCAGCTGCAAAGGTAAAATAACACGGAGCAAACCATTGCCGTCACTAGAGCCAGAAAGCACAGAATTTGAGGACCTGATGATCTATCTGGTAAAGCATTCTACAGATGATCAAGCCCGAGATCAATCGTCTGGAAGTAGAGATATCCAAATTATATTCATTAGAGTAAAGAAAGACCGATCCTTTGCCGCTAATTGGCACCCTCAGCAAGCAATTCAGAAGCAGATCAGCAAGATCAGAGAGCAAACCAAGAGAACAAGGAGAAAGGAGGCATCAGAACATTTCAGAAGCCTAATCAGCTCAGTGCGAGAATCAACAACTAGACCCCGAAGCTGCCAAAAAAGGCAAAAAAAAAAAAACCTAAAATTGAGCTGCCGATAGCACAGTCCCCCCGCAGAAGCTGCCAAATCGGGAGCGAAATCCACACTCTCGAGCCCAAAACGGTACCGATCGAAGCACCAAAGCACGCACACGGCTCACATCACCAAATCAAGCGTTCAAAACAGCAACAGCCGAACGCCAAAACACGGACGCCCAGCACGCACCTCAGTTCGAAACGGGAGACCGAATTGCGAGAACCAGGGGACGAGCGAGAACAATTATAAGCGCAGCAAGAGGAAAGAGAGAGAAGAGAAAGAGAGAGATAGGCAGAGAATGAGGAAAAGGAATAAATTACGGCAGAAGGCAAGGGAGAGAGAGCTGATGGGATCACCTCTCGGGCATCTTTGCCGTGCAAGATCCTCCAAAGCAAAGCCTAACCCCCTCCCCTCCCGAAAATCTCCTCCCCCATTCCTCTCCTCTTCCCCGCATTGCACGTCAGCCTCGGCATTTCGCTGCCTTCGAGCACAGTATCTCCTCCAGCGGAGGAAGCAAGCCCATCCAAATTCCCCCTCGCCGCGGGACCGTCGCCTCCCCCTCCGCGCCCCCCTCCCGCCTCAGTCTTCCGCCGAGCTCAATTCCGCCTGATCGGAAGCCGACGAGGTCTCCGGCGAGCCACCGAGCTCTTGCCAGAGAGAGAGAGAGAGAGAGAGAGTGTGCGTGCGTGATTGAGAGGTCCTTCCTCCTTTCCCCGTGATTTGAACGAACGGAGAAAACAGTAGGACGGAGTTTTGGGAAACGCGACCGGACCCGACCCCTATAAACGCGATTGACACAGTAACAGAGGGTCGCCGTTAACTGTTTAACGGCGTGAAGTCGTGACGGCGTCGGGGGTGGGTCGCAGCTATTACTGAAAGCGAGAAAAGAAAGAGAAAGAGAGAGAGAGAGAGAGAGAGAAAGTCTTTTTTTGCTTTTTGCGAATTTTTTTTTTCCCGGTTGCGTGGATTAACAGATATCTTCCCTGTCCGAACAAATTCCACGCTGGCAGAGGTTGGAGGTAAGTTAGTTATACTATGGCGTTGAAGGGGGTGGGGGCAGAATTTACTCTCTTGCCCCTGCGATCATATGGTACGGTTGACCCGTTCAGGTAAATTTGGTTAGGTAGTTTGGGGAACGGGTGGAACTTTTGCTGCCGCCCCCTCTTTAATTTGGTGGGGCACGCCTCCGCGGTGATCAAATCGTGACGCGGAGTCTTGCGTTTGCGGTCAACCACGACGACGAACGACGATTGTTGAGAGACCCACCGGAAAATTTATCAAATGCGGTATCCGTCTCAGTCTCGATTTCTATTTCTCTCGTGTTATATGGAATTATGTTGTATCGAGATATTTCTTGCTAAATATGCCCGATAATGGAAGCATTCGATTTTACTAACAATACCGTATTTCCTCATTAATGAAGTTAAAAATGAATTGCACATTGTGCCGATATAGCATAATGAATTCCATGCATCTCTATAACCGATTAGATCATGATGAGTTCACGATTGCATCCAATAAATAAAAGAACGGTTACAATTTATGTTTCTAGATGCAGGGTTATATTCATAACCTTATAATTTATAAGCAATATGCATATATGTTGGGCCGCTTTCATTTTTTATTACGTGGTATCTGTTTGTATTCGGAAATTTCAACTATCTATAATATCAAGTTAGGTGCATAATAAATTCATTAGTATTGAAAAGTCAAAAGTGCACATGTTTCAGTGAAATTATTTAATAGAAAAAAATTGGGAAAAATAGGCATCCCCATGATTAATGGCGATTTCGAATGGGTCGTATGTACGGAGAAGAAAAAAATAAAGCCGTTTCTTTTTATCCGATCGGGCCGGGCAAGAAAAACAAATAACGTGGGATATTTCCCCTTTGTTTTTTACGCAGACGCTCACGGCAACGAGGATTAGGTAATCTCCCACATGCCGGCCTACGGTTATTCGGTGGACGCGACCTGGTCCTGGACACGCGTCTGGCGACCAGTGGCCCAAGGGCGCGTGGGAGATAGAGAAGGGTCCTGGGGCGCCGACGTGTCGAACGCTAACTGGCTTCGCGGTGTCCGGCGTTACGGATGAGCCAATCATGGAGCATGTTACAAAGTACAGGTAAAGTGGCAGGAGGAGCCAGATCCAAATTTCAGTTTTTGCTTTTTAAGACAGGGAGCGTCTGAATCGTCTACAGTTTCCTGTTGCCGGAATGATTTTTAATTATTTAATCTCTGTTTTTTTTTTTTTTTGGGGGCTAAGGTTTTTACTTATTTACTCTCGTTATACACTCGCGCGTATATAAAGGGACCCTCTCCAGATGAGATCCTGCAAAAATTATTAGTTAGAAAATTGCGATAGCTCCGGCAATTTCTTTTTATTGAGGTTGGGGTTTTATTAGGATATGAAGAGATTAGCCACATGTTTAAATTGTAAAGATTTATCAATTCATAATCTGATGAATGTTATTCTCAAAATCCTTTGGAAGAGTAGCTAATTACTTTAGATTGTCAGATAAAAGTAAGATTAAGACCTGAAATATGTCTAGGGCCTAATGTATGTGTTGTTAAGATTGACTTTTTTTAACTTATGAAAGGAACAAGATGTTGTTCGTCAAAAGTTGATCACATGAACAAGCACCTAATTGATATAGAAATCCTCTCGACTAGTACCAAAATCCATAGGGAAAATTGTCGCTCATATGAGTAAAAATAAAAACCTCGATACATTATTCCTTCTTATAAAGAGAATATATTAATAAAAAAGTAATCTGACATAATTACGATAAGTTTACCTATCTTGAGTTTAGGCTTAGGTCCATCCCTAATCTAGCTCTTAAGTTCATGAGCGGCGGTTTTGGCTCGAGTCATGCTCGCCCCCTTCAATGATGCTGCGTTGCTTTCAATTTATTTAAAAAGAAAAATTCAAGACATGGAATGTAGGTGTCCAGACTCCACAGCTAGGTTTTTGAAGCAAAGGAGGGAAGGGACGGAAAGATAGGGTGTCCATCTACATCAGAGTCTTTGTTGTCCAGTCCATAAAAGTGACAACCCATCAGATAAAAGACACTGCCCATTCTTCACCTACAATCACCCACGTACGGCTGCTGCCGTTCAAAAATTGAACCCCGAAAAGGGACGAAAACATCGAATTTTCCTGGAAGATACCTTCGCTCGAAGCCACCCTCCGTTGCGCTTTCCCTGTCTTTCTTTCCTTGGATCATGGCCATTTGGAAAGCTCGTCGCTTCTTCGAAATTAGCTGTTGCCGAATTATCATTCCCCAGATCGGACATCGATTCCACTATTGTATCGTGCATAGATAGTTCCATCAATGAATGGATTCTCTCTGGTTCATTGCATGCATGTCTAAATCGATGTAAGGTAGGAGATCAGGGAAGGCCAACGCATGGCATGTGGAAGGCAGGGCAGGTGGGAGTTCTACCTCCTCTTTCCCGTGCAAACTCTCCATAACCACTCTCTCTCTCTCCTTCCTTTTTCATCCGGCCGAGGACCACAAGCAGGGTGATGAAGCGCCTTTGCTTTTTGCATGATATGTTGTAGGACCACATCGTCGGGCTATTGTAATGATTAATTATCTCTGAAGGTCTAATATTATAAATTATTATTCAGCTCCCGCATCACCATATATGTAGACAAAAGTTTATTTAAGTTATGATGGTTCAGATTTTACTTCCCATTTTTACTTGATTCATGCGAACGGTGAAACATTGCCCTCGAAATTAACCTAGGTGTATATGAATAAGGCACAACTTTCATGTTGATGGACATTGTGGAAGGAGGGGTAAACAACTTTGCCAGGGTGGTGATGAATTTAAGAGATAAAAAAGGGGCTTTTTACTCTTTTTTTTTTTTAATATAAATTTTGGTACTAGGACAACAAAGGAGAGCATTGTCCGGACGACAAGGAACATAACTGTCGTCCAGTAGAAAATGATGATCGATTAATTAAATTATAAACGGCAATTTATTTTTCCATTTTTTTTTAATCTATCTATTTGAATTTTGATAAAATCATAGGCGGAAGGATTAGAGAGCAACATGTGGGAGCAATGATGTGTCCTGTTCAGGCTTTTTGTTCCCATATGATGATTAGATTCTCGTCTTCCATCTGCTGCTTTTTCCTCGCTTTTCTTACGTGTTTCCTCAACCCTCGCATCGGGACTAGCGAAGATCTGTTTGTTTATTATTGTCTATGTTGTTTTTTTTTTTTCCTTTTAATTTCCCGAGGTTTTTCTACGATTTAATCTGCCAATTAGTTAGCGTCATACGAATAATTGATTAATGATTTTTAATAAGGGCGGTAATGCAGAATTCCCTAATTGCCGGCACAGGTCGCAATCGAATGTCTTCATTGTTTGATGATTTCAAACGGAGACATTGTCATTGCAATGTTAAATCTATTCATTTTACAACTGGTGTAAATTAATGATCGTCAAACGAAATTATATCACACTAAACTTTAGCCCCTTCTTCACGCGCACACAGGAAAAAGAAGGTCATTTACCTTCTTTTTCTTCGTATCGATTAAAGAATGTATGAACATTTGGCTCAAATATACATATGTATATAAACTGTCTTCTCCGTGTGTATTGGTCTCATAGGTTCATTTTTTCTTGCGTGGTTGAGGACAAGCTTATACAACGATTAACTAGTTGAAAAACCTCACAAGCCTCTCAAAATAGCATGGCGAACTGTATCATCGTGACCAATTGTAGGGTACGTTTGGAAAAATTTTGAAAAATGGGAAAAAGCTTTAGGTGAAAAGGTTTTTCCAAAATACAAATAGTTCTTGGTAAAGTGTAATTAAAAAGCATATTAGGAAGCAACTTTGACTTGAATGTTATTTGAAAAAAATATTGCTTTTTTTTTTTTAAAAAAAAAAAATTATCAAACCTTTTCCGACATAATTCAACCATCAACAAGCTAAATCGATTGTCGATGGTTGGTTGGTGGCCAAGTCTAGCTGCCACTAGCCTTGCTTAAGATCACACGATCTCAAGCGCTTAAGTGTCACTTGGGTTGTGTGACCTCGGGTGGCATTCATGGATGTTGCTTGGGGTCATGCTAGCTAGATTGGCTTGTCGACCTCTTGCCAACAACTTGAACTCTTGCCAATGATGTCGATTGAGATAGGGATATTTATGAAATTGTGATAGATTAGTGAAGGCAAATTGGGAAAAAAATGCATTTAAATTCTTGAAAATGCTCAAATATCAAAACACCTCTAGACTTACCTTAGGCTAAAGGCTCAAGGCCTTTAGAAATGCAATTGCATCTCCCAAAGCTCTTTAAAAAATTTATTGAATGGTACTTGCATTGGTTTAAGGGGCTTTGGGAGAGTGGATTCCAAATGCATTTGTAATATGCTCCTATAAGTTGGAATGCCCAATCACTTAAGTCAAACATATAGATCGCTTTAATATAACAACTAAACCTTATTCGGCCACTGTCGTACTTTCCCATTTCATCGAACATTTAGTCATTTTATCTTCTTTTTGCCGAGAAATTTTAGTAATTTTTTTTTCAAATGATTGAATTAGGGGATACCATTAAAAGAACACATGGATCTCGTGTGTCCTCCACAATCATAGAAAACCAAAAACAAGAGACGAGTACACAAAATACTCTCTTTATTATCAGCAAATTCGTCCTTGTAAAATTATCTGCAGACTCTCATCAGTCATACCAAAATATGACCTCATTCACCCGGTTAAAGATCTCGAACGGTGAATTATATCCAGCAACGCTGTACCACGCCGTCACTCGCTTGTGGTTCCTCAATACGTTGGTGTCATTTCCCTCCGCCGCCTTGAGGCTCTTGTCCAGAGCGGCAGCTTGGGCGGGGATGTTGGAGTCGTCCGAGAAGCCGCCGAACCTCTTGACGGCGGCATAGGTATGGCTGCCGGGCAACCTCACGGGATGAACCTGGTCAGAGAGAGGCGGGTCGGGTTGGTACTTATTGGGCACGTAGAAATGAACCACGAAGGAGGAGTTGCAAAAAGGGCCCGTGGACGGGAATACGTCCACCAAAACCGGGCCAGTCATTTCCACTTTGGCTCCTTGCTTGTTGTTGCCTTGGATGTAGGAGAAGAGGCTGCACAAAGGAAAGAGATGCAATCGTGAGCTGTTCTGATCTATCAGAATTGGGGATTTGCTAAATAATTTGTTTTATGCACGAAGTCCATTGAAAGATAAATCATGTGACTAAGCAAACATATTTTTTACTCTAATTGGACTGGTTACAAGACGACGTTACCTACGTGCAAAATTTGTCCGATGCCTGATTAGAGCATATTTTTTCCAATGAAAAAAAACACAAATTCTCGTGGATCTGACGACAGAGATGGTGGGGGGCTTACATTCCGAAACCTTTGTTGACGGCATCGCCGTAGGAGGTAGCGTTGATAGGAGGTGTAGCCACCCATGAAGCGTTCTCGTACCTCCTAATCTCGAACTCGTCCTGCGAGAGAACGACCTCATATGGAGCGCACTCGATCTGTTTACAATCGGCTGGCTCTTCATATCCGCCCACCCCCTTCCCTTCACATCCAGCCGCCAATAGTGACGCAACTGTAAAAATCACTACCGCCAAATTCCTCATCGTCTAAGAAAACTCTTGAAAAGAAAAGCTCTAAACCCTTATAATTTGTGTGTAAATTTCTCAGTGATGCAAAGGAGTGAGAGGATATCCTTTTATTCAAGATCAATTGGTTTCTAGGAGATAAGTGTATATTTCCCATATCACCCTTAGGAATACTCTAGAATACACATGTATTCTTATCCAATATTTAGGAGAAAATTACCAAAAAAGACTTTCACCTACTACACCTTTGTCAATTTGATCATAAATATTTAATTATGCCTTGATGAGGATAATTTTTAATAATATTTTAATATCTATTTATTTATTTTTCTTTTGTTTGTTTGTCATAACCTTTTAAATTTGCCAAATAAACCTATCCAATTAGCTGGACCGCAACGGATGGTTTCTTTGTTTGCTGTCATGCATCTTGCTAATTGATCTTAAGGATTGGTTTGTTTGATAGAAAAATCATTTATCGAAAAATCTTTAGACTTTTATTTAATGGAAAACTAAATTCACGAAAGAGTTTTCTATGGACAAAAAATAACAAGTTTGAGGGCTCGTTTGGTTCGGCTTTGGGCAAATGTCATTGGAAAAAGACCTTTGAGCTAAAGAGGTTTGTTTTGCAAATAGCGTTTATTTTAATTTTTATTTAAAATTTATTTATTTATTTTTCATTTTGTAAATGACTTTTGCTAAGTTTCATTTGTTTTTACAACTCTGGTCATGCATCTTGCTAATTGATCTTAAGGATTGGTTTGTTTGATAGAAAAATCATCTATCGAAAATTGTCTTTAGACTTTCAAGTGTTTAAATAATAGAAAACTAATCTATTCACGAAAGAGTTTTCTATGGACAAAAAATAACAAGTTTAAATTGGGGAAAACGATTGTCTTATGAAAAGAACGAAATCTTTTTTCTCGATTTTTTGCTGCATAAGAATAGATCCCTCGTCTCTATTTTCCATTCCTCATCAATGCTTTTTTCCATTAACTCTCATCTATTTTTTCACAAATCTTGTTTACTCTCTCCTGAATATACTTTATTAATGCTGTGTTATTTTACATTAAAAGCCATTACGTATAAGCCAAATATGATTTTATAATTCTTAATTTTTTTTTCTTAATTTCTGTTGTTTATGAATTACAGAATACACAAAGAAGATATCAATTCCAATCGTTATTCACTACACAATGTGATTGCAATCCGCTCATAAGGATTCACGAAGAAACACGACCCTCAATTATATATTAAGAGCTTGTACGATTTACATGGTGTCCTATGAAAAAAATCACTAGTTCTCGTAAATAAGTTTTGTCCATCCGGTGAGAGAGGGCGCTTACATGTCGAAGCCCCTACGGACGGCGTCGTCATGGGAGCTAGAGTTGATAGGAGGCGTGGAGATCCATGAAGCGGACCGGCGCGGCGCCGGCAGCTGTGGTGCCGATCTCAGGTAATTGGAATTGACTGTCTCACGATTCAGGCTTCCTTTGCTGTCTATGCTATATGATTTTGCCGGCTTCTATTGGAGTTGAATGAGTCGTTCTTCATGTTTATAATATGATATCTCATTGTAAAATTCACGCGGTCAGCCACAAACTAAAGCGGGCATTCACGGAGGAGGATATTGCTTAGACTAATGAACAAGTCATACTCAAAATCCTTCCCAAGTTTTTATTATAAGATTAATAAGTACGCATCAGCAAAATTTATTTCATTTTGATCTCATAAATTTCAGCTCGGATTACTCGAAACCTTTCAAACTATTCAAATATTGACATACGGAATCATATGTAATTCACTATTCTTTCATTTTTATAATCTTGAAGGTAAGTCGTCCATAGAAATCGAAATCAGCAAATGCTTGTAGGTAAAATGAGTTTACTTTTTATAATGATACAAAATACTCTTAATGATCAGGAAATTCGTCTTAGTAGAATTTACCGCGAAAAGCCCCGCTAGTCAAACCACAAAATAACCTCATTCACGCGGTTCTCGTACTCGAACGGCGAATTATATCCAGCCACGCTGTACCACGCTGTCACTCGGCGGTGCTTCCTCAGTGTGCTGCTGCCATTTCCCTTAGCCGCCTCGAGGCTCTTCTCCAAGGCGGAGACTTGGGCGGGGATGTTGGAGTCGTTCATGAAGCCGCCAAACCTCCTGACGGCGGCATAGCTGTGGCGGCCCGGCAGCTTCACGGGACGGACCTGGTCGGAAAGAGGCGGGTGGGGTTGGTATTTCTTGGGCACGTAGAAATGAACCACGAAGGAGGAGTTGCAAAAGGGGCCCCTGGACGGGAATACGTGCACCAGAACCGGGGCCGTCATGTCCAATTTGGCTCCTTGCTTGTTGTTGCCTTGGATGTAGGAGAAGAGGCTGGACAAAGGAAAGAGTTAGACGTTGTAAGCGGTCGTGATCTAATAGAATTGATGATCTGCTAGAATAATTTATTCGACTGCTCGAATACATTTTCATCCCGATGGATTAGGTAAGACGTGAGCAAAATTTCCAAAGACGACTGCAGTGTGAAATCACCGCGTACCCTTAAATCCGCAAAGCTGTGTTCCAAACATTCTTGCCAAGTCCGTTCTCGAAATTACTCGCTAACCCAATCATTCTGGATTTAGTGTAGAGAATTTCCCTCGTTTAGGCAAACCCATTTGAAGTTTCCATCCCCAGATTACTTGATGGTGTAGACTTTTGCACCATCCAACCGTGACCCATGATTTTTATGTGGAGATCGTTTTGAGCAATGATTAAAATGAAGACAGTTTCAACGTTTTTAAAAATTGTTCAAGTCAAGTAATAACAACGAATGAATAGAGAGTCGAATTCCAAACGCAAAAACTTGGAGAAGTCAAAAGTCGGAATTTCAGCAGTCCCAAACCTACAAGTCACCCGTTTAATTGGTCACTTTTTCAGACGACGAATGAATACCTCTCGTGGGTTCAAAATTATTCTAGGGACTGTATTATTCACCATCTTGACTGCTGGATATCCGATTGATGCGGGCCTAGTTATGAGCATCGCTTATATACAAACTTTCCTAAACTGAGAGTAGAGTGGATGATATCCGTGTTTGCGATCCACTTGTAAGGATTCACGAAAAAAACACGACTATCGACCATACGTTAAGAAGTTGCGTGATTTTCATAGCGTCCTATATAAAAAAAAGCACAGATTCTTGTAAATAAGTTTTGTCCATTTTGAGGAGAGAGGGGGCTTACATGTCAAAGCCCCTGCGGACGGCGTACGCGTAGGAGCTAGAGTTGATAGGGGGCGTGGAGATCCACGAAGCGCTCTGGTACCTCCTGATCTCGAACTCGCTCCGGGAGAGAACGACCCGATACGGAGCGCACTCGAGCCGCCTACAGTTGGCCGGCTCCCCATACCCGTTCGCCCCCTTTCCGTCGCATCCGGCCTTCTCTTCCGACGTGAGCAGCGCCGCCGCGACCGCGAAGATCAGCAGCGCCAAGCTCCTCATCCCTCTCCTCTTGTCCAGAACTCTGGGGCTGCGTGGGAACTTGCTCTTCCCAAAATGAAGCTCACAAGCATCGTGCGGTGCATATAGTGATGCGTTCTTTTCTTTCAATTTGTTCCTCTGCCACTACGAGTGGCTGTAAGCCCAGCGACGTTGCACGTAGATGAAAAGCAAAAAGCGGGTTCCGAATTTGCATTATCCGTGCCACGGGATTTTGATTTTGCAAGGTCAAGAGACCCAAAAAAAAAAAAAAAACTCAAATCTTGCATGGCCAGTGATCTTATAACCCTCTGCCCGATTTCGTTCTCGGTCGCCTTACGAATCGGCAATTTTACTAAAGGGTTGCGTCCATCCTACGCATTCGCTAGTCAAAAAACTCAATCTTGCGAGGCCGATGGACAGCGTTTACAGTTTTGAAATCTTCGTGTTCCACCGGTGGAACGAAGTCGAAGATTGTTTCTTTGGGCCGCAGCGTGAACCATTCGTGGATAATTTTTACTTAGTTGATGTAGCTAGAGAGTTTGATTTTCGATTGTAAAATTTTAGTTAATTTAAATCTAATTCTCTGGATAGAGATGTGTATACATTTTTCCGTTGTGATAGAAAGATGTCTTGGTTATAAAACAAGGAGTTATGATAAGGTATACGATTGATGGAATTGGAATCTGAATTCCACTGTCTTTGGGGCACTATATATGGAAACTTGGAATGACATTAATATCGCTATCAAATGTTTATAAGTTGTATCTTTTTAATCTTCTCTTTGATTGTTTTTATTCTTATCTTTTGATAAAGTAAATTTAACTATATATTCGAAAAAAATTCAAATCGGCCATTGCTTTTTTTGTATGATTAACTTTACGTCGCAGCATGATCGTCCCTCCTCTTTCTCAGATTTGATCCACAACGTCTACATCTCTCTCTCCATTGTCACATCGCTACGTTGGCCCTCAACCACCGCTCCAGCTCCTCCCGAGGACGACTCCCAAACACTATCTTTCAAAAAATTCTCTTCTTCAAAATTGAAAAAAATCATCCATTTATTCATCCCTCGCTTTTTTCCCACAAGAGGAATTTTCTATTTCTTTGATTGCCCTCGTCGACACCGGAGCCTCCGAGCCGTGTCCTTGCAACCTCGGCTCTAGAGTTCGTTCGAAGTCCCAAATATAATTAGGGTCATTTGCAGGCTCTGATCAATGCCGATTCCAGGCCATGGCCGTCGCCAATCGTGAGACAGGGCATTAGCGAGTGATATGGAGGGGAAAGAAAAGTGGGGTCAATGACGGTCGAATCTAGTGGCGGTCTTCTTGCAGTGGCCAGTGACGGTTTCCATGGAGGTGGCATCGACAATAAGTGAATTTTGTCTTATGCACTTCTTATCTGATCTTGGTCGACGAAAAAAAAAATCAGATTGCAGCGAAAGCATCGACTTAATGAAAACAGAGAGCGAGATCCCGTCCTGAGAAGATAAAAAGGAGATCAGCTAAAAAGTTGAATCTTTAATTTGAAGATACTTTGGTCGACTATTTACAGAGGGGGTAATTTTAAATTGGGTAGATATAGTGGCTGCCCGATCAAAAACATATGAATTACTGAAGAGCGTTTTTGTGCCTAAAATGTCGAAGGAGTTAGATCTGAAGTGAATAAAACAACAAGACTATGAACAAGTTACGCTTGATATTATATATCATTTTTGTTCTATAATTATATTATATTAATAAAATTTAAATCGCGCTATTTTTTCCTCATATTACCGCCTTTAACAATTATATCATATCTATTTAAATTTTCATTGTATTTTATCCTCACCTCTAACTAGGGCGAATTTCACTTCGTATAATAGTTTTGAAAAAAAAGAATAACACGCAACCAACATATGATGAATATCACTTGACAAATAGATGAACATAAAATAGCTTGTTGTACAATCATAAATTAGGGTGTGCAAATAAACTGAGAACTGCGCGAAAACCTGACTGGACCGATCCGGTTCTCAATTCTAATTTACTGGACCCAATGAGTACCAGTTCGGTTTTCGATTCCAGACATAGAACCGCCCACTCGGAATTGATCTTTAGTGAGCAATTCCCTATTTAAAGGTGAGAACTATCCATTCGGACCATGCTCACCCCTCGTCATAAAAGCATATAATATCTCCTTGGCTGTAAAAAAAAAAGGAGCATTTATCATAGCCTTTCTATGATATTTCCATGCTATTAGTGTTTTTGGTAACTATATCTAGTTGCTATATCTTTCATATATGGCCAAATTATGTTATCTTAGTTTCTTGGTAATTTCGCTAATATCACCATGAGTTTCCATATGGAGCACTACAAAGGGGGAATTCGGATTTTGCCGACAGTGGACCGTAGGATAACTCAAATATATATCGTAAAAGATGCTCATTATCATTTTGATAATCGTTGAATTTGAATGATTTTATGTGTAGTGCTATCAAAGTTAATTCACCTCCTAGCCATGAGATCCCGACCCAAAGGGTTAGACGAGTCCATCCGAATAATTTTCAAATTTCGGGACTTTTCTGGACTAAAGTTCCTGCTTTCAGGGTCCCATGTATAATTTTCTGACCAAAAAATCCTAGTCAATTCATATCCATCCAATAGTAGGTGTATCAAAACTCAAAATTGTATTCGCAATCAAATTTTCAATTATAAAATTCACGTTATTGGGTACAACTAAAGCGTGCATATCCTAAAAAAATATGGGAAATGCCAACATATCGCATCTCTAAATTACGTTTAAAATAATCTCTTTTTTCTTTCTTTAAAAACCTTTCTCAAGACTTACTCCCGACCTTCTAAATTACTTTACGAAATCAATTAGCATCGAAAATTACTTGGCAACAGGCACCGTAAAGTTGCTAATAAATCCAGAATAATTTTGTTTTTGAATTTGGTTGCGAATTTCGCTACTGTCCCTCGAAGCAAAATCATGAGATCACATATAACCGATAAATTAAATAAAACCGGTTCACTGAATTTAATTTCTCGAAGGGGCCTACCTAAGTTTCTGGGCAGGGGGGAGGGGCAAGCTGTGGGGATGTAAAAAAGCGGCTTTTCATCCCCGAGATAAGGAGCATTTAAAACGACATAATGGGTGCGTAATGTCCTAAGCAAAATGATTAAGGGCGTTATGATCGGTTTCGGCACAAGGGAGGGTAAGAGCCGATTTGCTGGAATATTATAATGGGGGAAAGGGGTCAATGACCCATTTACGCCATGCCATAAAAGCCGTGGGATGGGATGGAATGGAATTGAATTGAATGTCGTAGCTGCGCAAGTTACCTCGCGCGAGCTTTAGACTAAATCGAACGTCGAATTTGTCAAAGGAAAAGGGCCGATCTGGAGGAAGATCCCTCCCCATAAGGCAACCGCTAATTGCAATCTCAAAGAGAGGGAGAAGGAGGGGAGCGTTGCACGTGGCGCGGATATGGGACCCACAGGATCACAGGCAGAATGTGACTCCTCACTAACCCCTCCTTCCCTTCCCCTTCAAATCACTAGTACCGAATGGGGACGTGCGCATCCAAAATCCTCTTGTCTAAGCTTCGTTTAATTATTGGAGTTAAATACAATGATAAACCCGGGTTTGGAGATTAGGGTGAAATGACTTTTTCTAACAGGAGAGAGAGAGAGAGAGAGAAGGGAAGAGGGGCGAGGAAGGGAATTGACAGATATGGTGAGATTTGGAGGGGTTGTGTGTAACCCCCCTCCCCATCAAACATGATCTTGTCCGAACTCCAAACAAACAAAAAAATAGAAAGTGGCTTTAAAATGGAGGGGCCACCCTCCCCACATAAGGATTAGCCATTAAGCGAGGATTTGCGCAAATGATTCGGATAAGAGTGGTGGAGAAGAGAAAACCAGAAATGAAGGGAAAGGGTCTAGAGAGAGAGAGAGAGAAAAAAAAAAAAGACAAATTCCCTAATATGTATCTCATAGGGGGGATGTGCCCCTATTAGCTAATTATGCTGAAGAGAAAACACTAAAAATCCCTGGGAAAAAAGTCAAGAAATGGGAAAGAAGATGTATCATCTTATCTGAATTACATGGCTCCAAAGTTTAAGTGGCTTGGTCAAACGAAAGTGATGAGCTGGACAATGGGTGGACCATTTTTTAAAATGCCAATATATTCCTCTCATGGGAAAGTGACCCTTTTCTTATATTAAGTGAAAATTTTTCTCCCCCTCTTCTCTTTTCTTTCCTGTGACCAATGGGAGGGAGGGGGAGATGCTGAATTGGAGGTGTGCCCTTGGATTGGAAAAAGAGGAGATCTCGGGCGATGTCCAAAACGAGGAACGAGTGGAGAAGATATCTTGTTTAGAAAGGAAAAGCTCACCCCAATATTAATGGCCAAATTGAAAGTCCATGACTCCGAATTTCGATCAATAGCAATTAAGCAAAGGAGGGCTGCCCCTGCGGAGGCTTAAAGGGTCAAAGAGCACTAAAAAGAATCCACCCTCCAAAGGTGAAAAGAAGGAGAAAGATTAAGGAACAGGGGACGCCACCCACTGACAAAGATTAAGCCCCAAACCCACCATAATCTCTCTGTTTTCTCTCTTTTCTCTCTCTCTCTGTTTCTATCTCTCTGTCTCGTCCCATTTGTCCCCCTGAGGAACGCCGTAACGGAGCCCCGCGGAACGCCGTTATCCACCTCAGCAACAGGGCCAGCCCACGCCCCGTTCCTGGACGACTTCCCCTGTTTCCCGCCGCCGCCGCCGACCCCATGGCCGCGGAGCAACTGAGCCTGGGGCCGGCCGCGGCCGGCGACGAGGCGGCCAACGGCGTCGAGGGCAGGGCGGCGGGGACGGCCTGGACGACGGCGGCGGCGGCGGCGGCGGCGGCGGCGGAGGGGGAGGGCGCCGAGGCTGCCGCGGTGGACGAGGCAGGAGATTCTGGTGCTGATACAGGGGAAGAGGGTGGCGGAGACGCGGGTCAGGAGGGGCCGGGTCGGCGGGTCGGCGTTCGGGTCGGGCCACGTGGAGCCGAAGTGGGCGTCGGTCTCGTCGTACTGCAAGCGGCACGGGGTGAACAGGGGGCCGGTCCAGTGCCGGAAGCGGTGGAGCAACCTCGCCGGCGATTACAAGAAGATCAAGGAGTGGGAGGCCAGGACCAGGGACGAGACGGAGTCGTTCTGGGTCATGAGGAACGACCTCCGGCGGGAGAGGAAGTTGCCCGGGTTCTTCGACAGGGAGGTTTACGATATCCTCGACCACCAGGGGTCGTCTTCGTCGGCGGCCGCGGTGGGTCATCCGGAGGCGGAACTGGCCCTCGCTCTGGCTCCAGCTTCCGCCACGGCGGCGGATGACGAGGAGGCGGAGGAGGAGAGGGATGTGGTGTTCGACAGCGGCCGGAGCGCCGCGGCGGAGGACGGGCTATTTTCAGACTTTGAGCAGGACGATGGCGGCGGAGGCGGCGAAACCCCTGAGAAGGATGTCGAGACGCCGGTCCGGGTGGCCGATGCGGCGCCGGCGGCCGCGGTGCCAATCTCAGGTAATTGGAATGGACTGTCTTACACTACAATTCAGACTTTCTTTGCCGTCCATGCTTATACGATTTCGTTGGCTTGGATTGCAGTTGAATGTTCTTCGTTCTTCTTCTTTTTGCGGGGGTGTTCTGATATTGATATGAGTGGAGTGCATGGATGGGTTTAGTTTTCTTCTGTCTCTCTCACGGGGGGGACAGAGTTAACAGTAATTGGGATCAAAGTTAGTGACAGGTGGGCTGCTGTGATCCAAGAATTAAACTTGGAAATTGATTGCATAATTGAAGATGATGGGTGTGCGATTTTGAAGTGGTTGGCGTCGGCTGAACTCCATTTCATCGTGAAATTGAGATTAGATTAGATTAGATGTGATGAAAGCGTCTGTGTTTTATTTCCAGTCTCTTGTTGTTGGAACTTCTTTTTCAGAAACCCTTTTGTTTTATCTATTGCCTCTCCTTATCCTGCTCGTCCTCTTGCCCATTCGATTGAATTTGATTGCTGTGATCATGGAGTGATCGACCTCTGGCATCTGTATCTTTTGCATTTGCCTTGGAACGAGAATCTGAATCAGGGAAGAAAAGGGTATATCCTGTTTCTTGGTTTCTGATATGGTCTCTGTTTTCGCATTGGTTTATGATGCAGAGAAGCAGTACGAGCCGGTCGTCCTCCGAGGATCTCAAGGGCCAGGTACTGCTGTTCCTATTCCCAGATCAATACAGACACGTATGGCAAATTCAGATCTTGCATCTTTTCCTCAGCTTTTCCCTTTTTTCACGATCAATTGCAGATTTTCCTCCCTAGGAAGTTCCAAAAGAATCTGTTGCTTTCCATTTGGTAGCATCGAATCATGTTCTCTGAACTTGACTTTTTAGTTTCGCCCGATTGAGTCTTGAAGATGGGATGATTCCTTGACTCGACTTCACTTCTCGGACAGACGATACGACGATGATCTGTCCATCGTTTTATTATTTCTAATTTGTTTGAATGCGTATCACATGTTTAACATGATCACATACGTCGCTGACTTTTAGCGTGTCATCGTCCTAGACAGGCGATTTCATTTAGTATATATGCTACTGGAACATGGGATCCACGTCCATAAGCCCTGGAACCACCCAAGCCTTGTGAATTCTCCCGTGTGGTTGTTTTTTCTTCAGGACCCATTGTTCCTCTTTTGACTGATATATAGTACGCTCGTGAGTCCATCCTCGTTTGCTTGTCATCTTGTTGGGCTGTCCTTTTGGAAATTGACCTGGTAAAATATGCAGAAAGGATATATGACATAACTGAGAACATTCCATGGGATTCGCTGGTTTGTATTTTGAACCAAGCGGTTGAGAAAATCATGCAGCTGGAATCCATACACCGGAAATCACCTTAGAGCTCCTACTACTCACGGAAATCACATGCAGCTGAACTGCCCATTTTCTCATCGTTGCAGCATTATATTTCGCTCAGCTTTTGTGTAAATAGATCATGCCATTGAGGATTTTGAGTGTTGTGATTGTACTTCCTTTCCGTTTTAGACTCTTATTTTGCTCTTCAGGTGCAGGACATGAGAAACAACCGCCGCCATTGAATCCCGAGATAGGTTCCACATCCGGGGATGGGCGGAAGCGGAAACGGCCGATGGCAGAAGCAGACGAGGAGCCGGTCGGAGTGCAGTACCGCCTGATCGACGTTCTGGAGAGAAACGGCAAGTTGCTGACGGCTCAACTTGAGGCTCAGAACAACAATCTTCGGCTGGACAGGGACCAAAGGCAAGACCACACCAATGGCTTGCTCTCTGTCCTCAACAAGCTCGCCGATGCCATGGGAAGGATCGCCGATAAGTTATAGCAGCAGAAGGTTGGGGTCGGCACAATTGGTTGGGTGTGTACATAGGAGTAGTTGTTCTCTGAGAGTCTTGGGAGTTCGTTAGGCGAGGATGGAAAGGGTGATGGGTAGCGATTGAATCTAGCGATAGGCAGTGATTATTTACCGTAATTCTCATGGCTTTCTGATTCAACAAACTTGTTCCTTTTTCCTTTTTTTTTTTGGCTATATATCTGCGTATAGGGCAAATGGCATGCGGTTTTTTGACACTCTATTGGTTACATCCTTTTCCACAGAGATGATTATAGTAATAATAATAATAATAAACCAGGAGATTAGCAGTTTCCAAGTGGGTTTTTGCTTGTGTTGCATCTTTTTAGGTCCTTTGACCTCGTCCGTCCAATACATAGGATGAACGCACGCGTGCAAGAAGATGTATTGCTCCTCGGTAGCGACTTTTCCCGTTGATGGATTTGGAATTGTCTATGATCCATCTTTTTCTTGGCGAAGCGTGGTCCTAATTGAATGCTATCTGTACGAGAATCCTGTTAATTAGGACAAAGGTTAGTTGCTGACAGTCTTAGCTAACGGTCAATTTTGAGTTAGAGATCCGATCTATAATTTTATTGCAGCACGTCTCTCTCTCAAAAATGTAAAAATACAGAGACATTATAATTTAAATGAAAATTTCTAAATCAAAACTTGAAGTAAGGTCATTTTTTTTTTAAAGAAAAGTCTAGGTGAACTTTATTTTGAATAAGGGTATAAAGTTATCGAATTAATCTCAAATAAGGAGGACGAGTATGGTTTTAGGTTATAACCTAGAACTTGAGAATCGGACTAATGGAATTTGTCCAATTCAAGATGCCAAGGTAAGCAAGGTAATTTATAGGTTCTAAAAATTGTGAAATATATTATGATGAGTAGGTTTCAAGTTTTAGGTCGATAGGACCTGAAACCTATAACATGGAATAAGTTTTTGTATTTTTCTTGGTTTATGTCTTCGCGCGATCCTACGGTATTTTATGACATTTGATAATAAGTGTATAATTCTGGAATCGCTAATCTAAGCTTCTATTTTAAGACCGAGACTTTTACTTTGTTAATATTTTATATTTTTATGTATCTAAATATAAGTTATGGTTAGTAAATTGTAACAATACGTTATGGTCATTAAATGTTATAATTCATTGCAATCATTCAATTAATAGGCATACTTTGGGTAAGTTTCAAAGAACTTGATATTCAAATGAATAATAATATAAATTATATCTAAATTTTGGTCCAATATGCAACATAATTCATGAATTTCCGATACATGTTCAATTTGCTTATTGAGTTATATAAATTTGTTCAATATTATTCTTTTATCAATTCAAGTTTATGAATAATATTGAACATTTTCATATAGTTTATAAATTAAATTGAACATATACCAAAAGTTCGGGGATCACATTGCACATTAAGTAAAAGTTAAGGAATTACATTAAACAAATTAATAGTTCGGAAACCAAATTACATATCAAGACAAAATTCATAGACCGTTTGTCTCGTATTCTTGTACTTAAATTAACTTGCGATTATTTTTAGGGAATAAGTCATAAAAAACCCTAAATTGTGCCAACTATGACATATTTACCTTGAACTTTTGTTCGTGACACAAAAAACCTAAAACTTGTGCCTATGTGACACATTTATCCCAAACTTGTACTAGTATAACCTATTTACTCAAAAAAATTTATTGTAAAATCAAAAACCTT
The DNA here is from genome assembly GCA_014182365.1 of Eucalyptus tenuipes. Taxonomy (NCBI): domain Eukaryota; kingdom Viridiplantae; phylum Streptophyta; class Magnoliopsida; order Myrtales; family Myrtaceae; genus Eucalyptus; species Eucalyptus tenuipes. The sequence goes on along the minus strand of CM024538.1, from coordinate 31,814,507 downwards.
AAATTTATATTAGTGTGACACATTTATCCAGTATAAGTTTCGGGTTTTTTTGTCTCTAATTTGGTTGGGATTTCTAGTCTAAAAAAATATTGGAGTATAGCATCACATAGATAAAAAATGGAGGTTCTTTATATTGCAAAAAATAGTTTAGGGTCATGATGGGTTTTTGTGCCTTTTTCCTTTAATTTTATTAGCAAAAGGAATAAAATATTAATTTCACATCAATGAATCTATCAAAAAGAAACTACGTGATATATATATATATATATATATATATATATATATATATATGAAAGGTCACCTTAATATATGAAATTTTGCATAATTTTATTTAGTGAACAAGTTTTTAGATATTTAGTGAATAATTAACAAAGGAAAACTTTAAAAATCCTTGCATTCCGATGTAAATATCTTAATTTTAGCGGGTCATTATAGATAGATTTCAGGTGTACTAGAAACACGAGACAAAGAACATGAGAGTGTTTATGTTTCTCGAAAAACTAATAATTTTAGAAATATATTTATAGAAACGATCGCATGTATTGCTTAAAAAATAAATATATGAAATGTATTTTTGCCGTCCATAAGAATATTTAGATATAAATTATCACTGATAATTAAAAATATAATTTACTAATATTTCAAGTAATACAAGTGGTCAGTTTTGGGAAAATAATTTAAAATGTTTATTTTTCGCTAAACGTACTAAGTCTAAAGTCATTAGTATGTCTATGAACAGCGTGGAGTGCTGGGCTTGAGAGTGGTTCTTCTTTAACTCGTAGGATGGGCCAGGTGGATGGGCCAGATCGTGCAGGGCAAGCCTATGGTGGGGATCAGTTCGAAGTCATCTAAGTTCACTAACATATATGCACCGGATTTTTCTTCATTTAGAATTAACATATTGATTTAGTTTACCTTTAAAATAACGATAAGATGAGTATTTTTAATAACGATAAGATGAGTATTTTTCTTCTCCTTTTCTTTTCCATGAAAATGGTAATTTAAATGTACCTTACGAAAGATGTCGTGACTCATTTCATCCGGCCCAATCGATAATGGCTTCTAGCAAAACCGGGAAGTGTACTGTCATGATTTAATTCATTTCAACTTATCATGAATAAATTGAAAAAAGATCCAAATTGGGTCTGGAGTCTCTCCGTCCGTCTTCTTTTTCTCCGGTGAAATTTAGAGCTCGGGTCTATTCATGACTCTCGGACTCTGAGCTCATGTTCGGGAATTACACTGGCGGCCTTGGATTTCTGGATGCTCAAACATTTCAAAATCCGAAGGAAACTGCTCACGTCAGGCCAGAGAATCGGTCGTGATTGTATGGTGTATTGCGCTCGAAAATCGTATTCAGGACCCCATTCTAATACGAAAGCGACTCGCGAATCTGCCGTTCCGGTGGAATTTAACTAACGAGATGGATCGATCGGGGAAAGGACGACGGATGGCGATCGATCATGCGAAAGCGCTGGTGCAACGGCAGATCGCTCATTATGCATTTCGGGCTTTTTGCAAAAAGCAGGATTTGAACATGATGTTCATCTCGGGTGCTGGCCCTTTATCCCTTTCACGCGTCCCGAAGCAAATGTATAATCGCGGATTAATCTATAAAAAGCTTTAAAAAAAAAAAAACGAGACGGAAAAGGGAAAAGGGTTTGTCAAGAGATAAAGTTGGGGCGATGTAATAGAAATTATTCGGTTGCGAAATTACAAAAAAAAAGAAAAACAAAAAAGAAAGTGGAAAACTACACTAGTTAATCCCTAATCTATCCCCCCATGATGAAGACCGCTTCTCGCCAAATTAGCACGAATTCCCGTCTGTCCTCCGCATCGACGGCGTAGATCTCTCCCCCGCGCCCATCCGACGGCACGGATCTCGTCATCCTCTCTCTCTGTGTCTTCTCACGCCTCGGTGACAGCGAACTGACCGACCGCGACCGCAAGAGGTGTGCGACGACCGACGTGGCGCCAGGGGCCCCACCAAAAGGGTGGAAGCAGCAGGGAGGGGGTGGGTCCCGCGTGGAGGGCGGGAAAATAAAAAAGGCAGAAAGAGAAAAGAAAGAAAGAAAGAAAGTAGGAGGGCCAGCGACTCGGGGTGATTTTTTTTTTTTTTTCTTTTTGGTTATGCGGTCTTTCCAACGACGGACCAGACAAGACCAGGACGAAAGACCAGCCCCTCACTCCCCCATAACATACCAAAAACACGGCGCAACATTTTCAATGCCACTTTCCTTCTCGTCGCTGTTCTTGGGTTCCGCAGTTCCCCTGGAGTCTTCTGCTTTATCTTCATCTTCCTGTTCGGCTCCTCCTTCGCGGCGAGCTCCTCCATTCCTTCCTCGCCGAGCTCCGCGAGCTGAAACCGTCGTTCGCTTCTCTTGGGCGGGTGACGTCTCGGAGGGGTTCCTTTGGTTGAAGACGACGGCTCGTTCCTCCCCTTCCCCCTACCCACCATTTTACCGAACTTCACGGCTTGAATCCGGAGTAGTGCGAATTCGGTGAGGACTTTTTCGGTTTTGGGTCGCGGCGGGAGGGTGAAAATATATAAAAGAAGGGGAAAGATTCGTGGCGAATCCCACCTGCGCGGCACTGCACGTTGCACGCGAACCTCGTCTCTTCGTACGTGCGGAGTGGAAGGCGTAGATTCACGTCCCGGTTGGGTGGAGGAACGCGAGGAATCGATTCTCTTGCGCCTTGCTCTTGAAGACATTGAAGCTTCTCTGCTCCTCTGGTTCTTGGTGCTCCTTTTGGGTATTGAAGAGAACGAAGTCCCGGCAGCGTTTCTGAGGCGTCTACAGTTGCTCGGTCCGCTTTCGGCCTGTTCAAGAACGTCAAAGTTCGGTCTTTCGGAGCTCTTCAGGCTATTGTGTTGGTTTTGAACTTTTTCTGAAGTCCGTTCGTTGTTTCACATGTTCTCGTCTTTTTCGGGAAACTCCATTTTATTCTGGCGTGGATGGTGCGCATTTTTTTCGTTTCTTTCTCGGAGGAGGATGAGCGGTGAAAGTCTCGTGTTCGTGGGTCTGCGAAGCTGAAGCATGGAACACGCTCGAGCACTCTGTCCTTTTTGCCAGTTTCAGACGCAAATGAGCAAGTGTTGAGCAAGCAAAGACGTTGGTTCTGGTCTAAAGTGTTTGTTTTTGTTTTTTTTTTCCCCCTGCAAAAATGGCTGTGAATATCTTTCCTCTGGAAAGCAGAAGAGCCGCGAGCTTGTTGTTGCTTCTGATGCTTTGCTTACAGAGTTTAACTGTGGAGTGCCAAAACAGGACGTTCAGGCACTTGTCGACTGAGCCTCCATCATCTTCCAAGGCACCTGAGTTCAAGACTGCGTTTAGGAGAGTGGTCCTCAGTGTTGTGTTGGGAATGTTGACTGGAGCAATCTCAGCCCTTCTTGTGGCCTGCCTAGTTAAATCCTTCATTCTGTACATCCACAGGACCCCAATCCTCAAAGGGCCAGTTGTGTTTTCCCCAAAAGTCTCACCCAAAACCCTCCAGATGGCCCTCGAGAACGAAAGCCGGTTGCTCGGATCTAGTCCGAATGGGCAGTATCATAGGACCGCCCTCGATAATGGGCTCGTAATCGCGGTCAAGCGGCTTGAGCACATCGAGGGCGGTTCGCCGGGTACGCAAAGCAAATTGGCCAAGAGAAGGATCCAGAAGGAGCTGGAAGTCCTCGCGGGGTTGAGGCACGTGAATTTGATGAGCTTGAGGGCTTACGTTTGCGAGCCAAATGGATTGTCGCTCATTTATGATTATGTGCCGACCGGAAGCCTCGAGGACTTGATGAAGAGGGTTCGGGAGAATCAGCTGCAGCTCAAGTGGGAAGCTAGGCTCGGGATTGCTGTTGGGGTGATTAAAGCGCTTCAGTATCTTCACTTTGCGTGCAGCCCTCCAGTCCTGCACTGTGACCTAAAGCCCGCAAATGTCTTGTTGGATGCTGAGTTTAGTCCGAGGCTGACGGACTGTGGATTGGCGAGGCTCGTGCCTAGTTTGCATCGGACGTCTGAATATAGCGCTCCAGAGTGCATCGGTGATTCCAGGTATTAAGGGCAGTATAGGCTGAAAAATATTGAAATTGGGTGCTGTGTGTTTTTGAGCTCTGTTCAGTTGAGATGTCAGTTTTTGGATTAGGAAAAATAAATCTCGTGTGCTCTATGTAGGATATCAGTTCCATTTTGTTCGAAAGATTGAACTTTTTGTTCCGAGTAACAAGTGAGAAATTCTATGTTTAATTGAATGTCATCACAGCGGCCACTGTCATTTACAATCACATACTAAACATGAAAAGCAATGAGCAATGTATGGTGTTCTTTGACTCAGAGGCACTGTCATGGTTTGAAATGCTTAGGTTGGTTATTCCTCGTTTTGAGGCTGTTGGCAGTACTCTTCGACTGTACTGCATAAAATCCTTTCCTCAACATTGAGAGTGTCTTCTACCAATGCCTGTAATCTCCAAGCGGCCCTTTTATAGAATTCAGGACACTTGGCATTTGAATGCGATTATCATAATTGAAAATGGTCTTCTTCTCGTGTAGGTACACTGACAAGAGCGACATTTTCAGCTTCGGCATGATACTGGGGGTTCTTTTGACTGGTAGAGATCCCATGGACCCATTCTTCAGTGAAGCGTCCAGCCGGGGAACCCTGGGGCGCTGGCTCCGCCAGTTGCGACAGGCTGGGGAGGCGAGAGAAGCTCTGGATAAGAGCCTTCTTGGGGAAGAAGCGGAGGAGGACGATATGCTGATGGCGGTTAGGATCGCTGTCATTTGCCTCTCTGATTTCCCTGCCGATAGGCCTTCTAGCGATGAGCTCGTCCCAATGCTGACCCAACTGCACAGCTTTTGACCTCAGAAAAAAGAGAAGTAATGGAAAATGTAAGTATCAGATTTTTGGTTTCCCTAGCGCTTGACAGAATTGAAAGACGGTATGAAGAATCTGCTCCGCCCTTCGGATAAATGACTTAAGGTTCGTGTTGAATTGTACTCTCAATTAACTTAAACGGAGCTGATGATATGTTTGTTCTGTCCTGATGGGATGTGTTCTTTTTCCTGGTATTTGGTTTAGTAGTTCATAGCATGTGATGTTCTGATCATTGTCTGTACTGCTGCTGGTCAAGCCTTGTTACTACTCCGGGCTTCTATAATTCTTTAATTGAGAGTTCGACGTAGTGTCTATATAATATACGATATATTGGCATTCTATGTCAATTTTGTCATATAGCTTCGGCTAGTCTTGTCTTGCCCATGTCTGTACCCGTGCCTTTGGAAGAAACTGCATATGGAAAATTATAGGTGCTGTGATGTTGACTCGACTGATGTCAGCAGGCATTGACTTTTTGACTTTTGTTGCCAACCAATCTGGCGCTTGAGTCTTGGTTTTGTTGTTTGTCGGTGGGGGCGTCTCATTGACTCTTGGGTTCATAACTTCATAGCTTCATACCCAATGTGGTCCGGGGTCAAAGCTTTAGTCCTGCGGAAATAGAAATATTTGCATGTAACCTGCAAATTGATGCCTGTGAACAAGTTTGCAAGACCCTGGTGGGCAAAGTATGTTATGTCGTTTCGGCTTTCATCCATATCGATGTACCGGTTGTGCTGCCGCTGTGAAAGGAAACCGATTGCGAGGAGGGGATGCCACAAGCTTTTCTCAAATGGTACCCGAGCAGTGGAGATCCATCCCATTCCTTCCTGGTGGCGCAAGACGTGCTTTCTGGGATGTCCAATTATGCAGAGTTTTTAGCTGGGGACTTGGTGTTTTTGTCCCGGTAGAAAAGTTCGAAAGCAATTAATGTGGTATTTGTCGTTCCTAAAGCGTAGGACCAAAGCCCATCCTCATGAGCTGTGTGTTTGCTAAAAGAGGGAAGGTGGGGTTAAAGTGAAAAACAAGCATTATTGTCCCGTGTCACCTTCATTTCCTGATGAAAGACCCTCTTTTCTTTTTCCCGAAAGGAGAGGCGTCCGAAGCAAAAGAGATCGACGGAGGAAGCGTTCGTTCGTCCGTCTTCCAGTATCTCTTTTGACCGGAAAAGCAGATGGCCATGGTCGGTCTCTCACTATATGTGCCTCGAGATCGAGGTTTGAGTCTTTGAGTATCTAATTGATGCACTCGAGCGGTCTGCGCCGTACATCTCGGCATTTCATTTCGCACTGTGGCACCAAGACCCTAAAAACCAACAGTTGCGTTTCGAAATGTGATTTGAAACGCGATATGGGTGTTACGGGGCTAAGATGTACTTTGCTTTTGGACCAGTTGTGCTCAATCAACGCTTTTTGGGGGAGCCTTGCAGGGGCCCCGAAAATGGACCTTGAGATGGCAAATGCCTCTTTCTCATTATGATCTATCCACATCAACATGGGCCTTCGAGTTGCGAGACACTTTTAAATGTGGTATTTACGACTAAGCACAGCCGAGGAAGAGTCATGGGACGTAAAAAATTAGTTCACAAATCCTTTTTAACAAAACCGAAAGGATATATCCGAAGAAAAATACCAAATTGCATCTCCATTTTTTGCTCACGCGCCGCTTTGCATCTTCTGTTTTTCTAAACCTTGGATTTGCACATTCGAATTCCGTCATTATACAAAATTCAAATCGGGGAGTCCTCAAATTGATGATGGGTTTGCTCACGCCCTAGAAATAGCCTGCAGAAGTGTAAACAGGGCCATTTTTATAGTGAAGAAAAAATAACTCGACGGCGCGGCGGGCAACATGCACCGTCAAGTCCTTCGTCGCTCTACTCGCCGGAGAATCAATGCCGGGAGAGTCATAAAGGAATATCTTGCATTCATGCCACCGGGCCGATACTTTCGACCCCGCCCCTGCGACCATTTCAATCGGTTCTTCTAGTTAAAACCAAAGGAAGAGTTATGTTAATGACCCGGCCCAGGCCGGCACCGGTCAAAAGACTCGTACATCAGAGGTGTTTCAAACCTTGACCAATCCAAAGCCCAAATAATGTTTCTTTCTCCTTCAAGTTTTTTCTAAGTCCGAAATATTTAAAACCTTCGTGTAATATATATGTATGTATATGTTGACATATAACTTCTTCACGTGAAAATTTATCATCGTTTATTGAGTTCGAAGAACTATTATTTTTACTTTGGCGAGAAATTAAATAATTAAGTTTTACTTGGCAATCGGTATGAAACCGGGAAAATTAAGAGAGGTGCTTGCACAACACTACCGACACGATCGAAGGTCGTCAAAAGTTCAGTTACAGATGAACCTCTCGTTGATACATTGTGGTAGAGGAGAAGAAATGAGTTCCTACAGTGAAGAGATGTGCATATGCTTTCATCTTTCAATTTAAGTTTTTTCATCTAAAGTACTCGGTTACCGTTCAAATCGCATCTTCATATGAAAAATAAATTTTCTCGTGCTTTTTGCTTTTCAAAACAGGAAAGTGATGCTTTTAAACGTAACCAAGTGGTTCAAATGTCAAACCTAGTCATTTCGGCACTAAATCAAACAGTAAATATTCATCCCTTTTTGGGTTGACAAGAGAAAAGATGCGATGAATTGAACCGCTGTTTTCGACTCCATGGAACTTGCCAGTGCGCCAAACACGTTTGCATGATTTGGTAAGTAGATTACTTTGGGATCGCTTGACCTACCTCTTAATCTTTTTTAGTGGACCCAGTACCAGCTCGTGTCGCCGCGACGTGTGATAACCCGTTGTCGATTAGTATCCTCACGACCCTTCATTGGCCCCATATGCTTTCGGCATGTAATCACTTCATCGCTAACTCGTGTTCTCGCCCGTGGGCGGCGATTTGTTAATAGTGACTTCCTTCATGCGGATTGCCACATGAAAAATACATATCTCATTGTATATTTCTCGCTTCGTCGTTTACTTGTGTTCTCGTCAGTAACTCGGATTGTCACTTTAAAAAAAAAAAAAAAAAGGGCGCATCTCACTGTATATTTCCCTATTTTTAGCTCTGTCTAGCTTTGATATTCCCTCCCCGCAAATATCAAACGCATCCATCTTAAGCCATCATACTATGTGAGCTTCCATGTGTTCAGGACATGAATCTTGATATCAACTTCTCTCTCTCTCTCTCTCTCTCTCTCTCTCACCTTCTCCTTCGATATCGACACTGAGAACTTGACGGAATCTTCCTGTGGCAAGGGCCGCTTGGACCTCGAAGAATTTACCGGGATGCCCCCCACAATGATCGAGTCGAAGGTCGATCAACGCTGACGCGTTCCCAGGATGAGGAACGGGTCGATAAAATGTTAACCTCAAAACTAATTTAACTAACACTTCTGATTACAATCAAGGTATGGATGAACTAGAGGCTGAGCTTAGAGCTTGAACATAATTCCGTGCATTGACGCTTACGTGGATGTATTGTGTAATACTAAGGAGATTAGTGCCTCTTTTTGCGATTGTTAATACGTGTGAAAATAACATAGAAAGCTTGGTCATTCGTCTAACAGGAAAAATACCAAAAAAATCATAGATATATTGCGCTTATATCAATTCAATCACAATATTTCAAGTCTTAAATCATTTATATTTGTATTTATTGAGTTCATTTAGTTAATTTTAGTTAGAAATCGCGTGACGTTGCTAGCATTAATATAGACAATTTTTAAAATTTTCAGATTTTTAATACCTTTTTTTATCATATTTCTACATGACGTCGCTGACAACATGTCGACTAATGTTTTCGATAGCCTATAGTTGGGAAAAAAATGGAAGGAAAGAAAAGAAAAGAAGATAGAGAAAGAGAAGAAAAGTAATAAAAAAATTCAAAATAATAAATAATTTGTCCATGTCACATAAAACAATCGACATTCATGTCAGTAATTTCTAATTAAAATTAATTAGATAATTTCAGTCGACATCAATGTCAAAAATAATAATTTAGTACTAAAATCTATCAAATTGAAAAATTTAGATTCGGATCGATACCAATATACCGAGTTTCCAACTTCTAAGGTACTTTCTCCTCGTCGAAACGGAGTACTAAAATTCGAACGATGCGAGTGACACCAAAGTCGGGGGGGAATCGGGTCGGGTCCCGCGTGATCCGAGCCGTCGCAGTCCGTCCGTCCTGCCCGGCGCACTCGCCCCCGCAGCGCACCATCCCGTCCCTCCCTCCCTCATCCTCGACACGTCATCTTCGTACCTCCCGCCACACAATTCACGCAACTCCGTTACTCTTCACGGGTATCCAGGTTTTTCCTATTTTTCAAAATTTTTTTTTTCCTACCCGAACCTGCGGCGATAAAATCACCTGCCTTCGACCCCACTCCCTCCTCAAATTCGAGGCCACCCGATTGGCCGACGGCCCCCGCGGGCCCGAGGTGAGGTTATCACGCCTCCCTCTCCCCATCGCGGGAAAACAGAAACAATAAATAATTTAACTCCGTCCATGCGATCCTGCCTGGTAATAACAGGACAAAATCCTCGTCCCAGGACGAGAGCAGCTTTCCGTCCGACGTGGACAAACGGCCGTCGCGTGTCTCCCAACGGGCGGTCGACACGGCCCTCGCGGGACCTCACGGCGTCGAGCCGGGGCCGTTACCCCCGTGGACCGCGCAAAATATCCCCGTTTGCCGGTTAACTCGCGGACAAACAGCGAAGGGAGGGGGGCGCACGGAAACCGGCGCTCCCGGTGTCCCAGCCGTGACGAATTGTAATTGCGTGGTTGTTCAGTAATTCTCCCCGGAGCTGCGAAATAAACTGAATTAAAGTCCGAAAAAGCTTTTCATCTTTTTTGTTTTCTCTTTCCCCCCAGAGAATTTACTAAAAACAATTGGCACACTTTTCTAATTACAGCATACAGAATTTTAACATCGAATCATCTTCTGAATTGAATAATTTTTTCTCGACAAATGGGGCGATTCGGAAAAAAGAATTTACATCTATAGTTCGAGAAAAGAGAAAATAAAAGGAAAGGAAGATTTTTGGAATATGTTCGATTGCATTTTTTTAATAAATTTTATGATTCAATAATATTTTAGTGATTTTTTTTTCCTGTCTATTATTTATCTAATTTACCCCGCGAAGGGACACAGGGCGGTGCACCCAGAGCGGGCGCACTAAAATAGTGAAGTGGCTGCTCTGTACTGGTGGAAATGGCGCCTCAGTAAAATCCAGGTGGTCCTCTCCTGGGCGCACTCAGAAAGGAAAAAGAAAAAAGAAACAATTTTCCTCTTCCCCCCCCCACCCGGTCCCGTCCCGTCTCTCGTGGTCGCGGGAGAAGATCAGAGAGACGACCGGACGGTGGAAAAGAGAGAGAGAGAGAGAGAGGGGGAACGGATTGCGATGTAGCCGGCGACGATCCTAGAAGCTGAAGCTAACCGCGCCCGGGCCGTCGATTTCCTTTAGCCTGTTCTAGGCGCTGCTGTTGCCGTTGCTGTTGGTGGTGCTGCTGCAGTGATTGCTTCTTCCAGCTTTTTCTGTGGCGGAGGAGCTGCAGCTCGTCGGGGGCTCGTCTTCTCCTGCTGTTCCCTTCCCCTCCCCGTCTTCTGATTAGGGTTGCGGAAGTTTTCCGGCGGTCCGTCTTCGCACCACCGATCGACGAGGAGGCGCGCTCCGTCTTCGGATTCGGGTCGGCCGGGGATATGGCTTCTCACGAGGTCTCCGTCGTGGGGAGCGACCGGAGGGAGAGGGAGAGGAAGGGTGAGTGAATTCGAGGAATCGCGCAGAAATCTCCGAGTGGTTGCGCAGGATTTCCGTGTTTATGATTGCGATTGCGATTTTGTGTGTGTGTGTGTTTTTTTTTTTTTTTTTGGCGGTTTGGCCTCCGGCTGACTATGTGGTGGTTTTTGTTCTTTTTTCGCCTTTTTGGTAGGCTGCGAGGAAGCCTTGTACAAGGAGCTGTGGCACGCTTGCGCCGGTCCTCTGGTGACGGTTCCTCGCGAGGGGGAACTGGTTTATTACTTCCCGCAGGGGCATATCGAGCAGGTGAGCTTTGCTTGTCGATCCGTTTCTCGGTTCCGATGCCGGATACTTTCTAAAGTTGAAGCACGTAGTCAGGGTTAGAGGTGCTCTGTTCTGTCCAGTTTGTATGCCTTTTTCCTGAGGTTAATCGGTAGCGATTGTAGTCGAGGAGTGAAAATGGTAGGGCTTGGTTTAGAAAGCGCTTGGTTTGGAAAGGGCTTGGTTGATCGTCGGGCAATTTGTGGTGTGCAGATTGAGGCGTCGATGAATCAAGTCGCCGATCGACAGATACCATTTTACAATCTTCCCTCGAAGATTCTCTGCCGCGTCATTAATGTTCAATTGAGGGTAATCCTCACTTAAACTCAGCCCGTATGCTTTGCTTACTTCTAACTCCTTGAAGTGTTGAGTTTCTGGGATTTCCGCTGCAGGCTGAACCAGAGACTGATGAACTGTTTGCTCAAGTGACTTTGCTTCCGGTGCCTAACGTATGTTCTAAATTTTAAGCGGAAGAATGTTATGTCGTGGGGCGTACGCTTTGATTTGTGATGCGACTGTTTTGTTGTGTATCTGCAATGCTAGCAAGACGAGACTGCTGTGGAGAAGGAAACTGGGCATCCCCCGCCTCCACGACCCCGTGTCCATTCCTTTTGTAAGACACTTACAGCCTCTGATACGAGCACTCATGGTGGGTTCTCTGTGTTGAGACGTCATGCAGATGAATGCCTGCCCCAATTGGTAAGATTTTGTTTTTTTCTGCTATACCTGCTCAAATGAATCGGTTGAAATTGTATGTGCGGTTTGTAATATCTCAAATAATTCTCCCTTTGATACTGAACAGGATATGTCTAAGCAACCTCCCACTCAGGAATTGGTAGCCAAGGATTTGCATGGAAATGAGTGGCGTTTCCGCCACATTTTTCGGGGTAATAACCTTCTCATTGGATCTATGTGCATCCTGATGTTCTGCCCTGGTGTTTGTTATGCATTCATGGGGGTCCTCCCTTAGTTTCAAGCACTAGCATTCTCAAGTTACAGATCATTCCAATGTGCTATTGGTGTTGCTTATTGACCTGCTCACTTATTTTATCTGGTTTCTTAAACCCGATCCGTGTCTGATCCCCTGGAAATTTGAATAATGAAGTGTCTCTTTTCTTTTCCGAGAAAGACCTTCATTTTTCAGTGGATGATGTAGCTCTAAGAAAGAGAGGGTGACCTGCTGGTCCGATAGTATCCTTTCCACAAGGATTCTTGATAAAAGTGAAAATAAGTGCCAAAAATCTAAGCATTGAATTGAAGTGCTGACAAATTTAAGGGCCGAAAATAGAAATAAAAAAACTTGCTTGATGATTATTGAATATTTATTACTGATTATTACTTATTTCACGCCGGACAAGGAATTGTGATCTTTATCAGTGGATTTGGCGATGCGATTATTATAATTATAATTACCATCAATTACTTTTTCTATTGAAAGAATTAGGTAACTTATTCCTTATGATATAAAGTGCATTTTTTTCTAAATTGAACTTTTTAGTGGATGCCAATTAGATACAGACATTAGCAAAAAAAAAAAAAAAAAAAAAGAAAAGAAAAGATAACCACCTTGTCCAACGGTATCCTTTTGCATGTATGGGTGATAACAGTCGAATCTCTCCGAGGGCTCAAGTTACAAATCATCCTATTGTGTTGTTAGTGTCGCTTATTGAACTATTTGCTTCCTTGGTTTGATTTCTTTAACTCGTTTTGCATGTATGATGGATGGAAAAGTGCCTTTACCACAAAATATCAAGTTCCGACGACGCCATTCATATTTTTGGGAGAAAAACTATTGTTTGTTTGCAAGTTAATGGATGTTAACTTTTAACCGCTGATGACTTTGGCCATTCGCTGCCATCTGTAGACGATACCTCCCTAGCTTCATAGATGTCTACAATTTCACAAGAGCGATCCAGTCTTAGGTCCTTTTTGATGTGACCTGAGTGCATTGGGTGGCTAAAATGCTGAGAATTACCATCTTATTCCAGTCTTTTTTTGTGCTGATGTCACATTGAATGATTATGGGTACATTTGTGCCATAATTGTTATTTTTCAACTCATTTACTTATCCAATAGCAATATATGAATCTGGATGGACAGGTCAACCAAGGCGACACCTACTCCAAAGTGGTTGGTCGCTGTTTGTCAGCTCTAAAAAGCTTGTTGCCGGTGATGCTTTTATATTTCTCAGGTACACTAGTTCTCTGTTCATGTGCTTGTAAGTTATACAAATTGGATGGAAACTCCCCGTTTGATTGTTTTACCACATAAAAAAGCTAACCTTGGAATGGAAGTTCTGCATCAGCGTAATGCTCAAATCATTCCGCTGGACCTAGCCGCTGAAACCATATAAACCAATACCTAGTAATAGGAAAATGGGGCCTCAAAAAACTAGGCTGATCTCAGTTAATTGATCTTGTGAGTGCTCTTGTTTAATTTTTTTTTTAATTTTTTCTGATATTCCTTATGCAGGGGTGAAAATGGTGAACTTCGTGTTGGAGTTAGACGAGCGATGAGGCAACTGAATAATGTTCCATCCTCGATTATGCCAAGTCACAGTATGCATATTGGTGTCCTTGCAACAGCATGGCATGCCATTTCAACTGGTACAATGTTCACTGTGTATTACAAACCGAGGTGCGTGGTTCTGCTCTTCCAAACTCTTTTCATTATTGCGCCACAAAAGTCTCTGCATTTGAATTCATTGTATTTATATAATTGCTTGTATGGCTTCTCCTTCCATTTTTTTTTTGTGCATGTCCGTACTTTCAACTATCTAATAGTTGGAACCCAAGTGCCTGTATTGTGAACGGTATAGTGAGGATAAAGCTCTCTCCCCCCCACATTAGATGTTTTAGGGCCATCCTCAATTCCTCAACTAGTGGAGCTATTTTTTGTAACATGTTTCTAATGCTATCAAAACTATTCATCTATGATATGCACAGGACTAGCCCTGCTGAATTCATCATTCCTTTCGATAAGTACATTGAATCTGCCAAATTTGATTGCTCCATTGGGATGAGGTTCAGAATGACATTTGAAGGTGAAGAAGCTCCAGAGCAGAGGTTCGAACTTTCTCACTTAAATTACAAGTGCGGTCAAATTAGACTATGTAACTAGGCAGAAAAGTATGTCAAGTCAACTGATTTATGTCTTTGGCCAAAAATAGGAAAAAGGAAAAAAACAACTGATTATGTCTTGCCTTAAATGATCTAGGTTCTCCGGCACTGTAATTGGATCTGAGGATGTTGATCCTCTGAGGTGGCCTGGATCAAAATGGAGATGCCTTAAGGTAGTAACAAGAACATTGTAGTGCGTACATCATGTGGACCTCTCTAATTTGTCAATACTCTGTTCTGTTTGTTCAGGTGCGGTGGGATGAAATCACTTCCATTCATCGCCCAGACAGAGTATCTCCCTGGAACATAGAGCCTGCCGTGACTGCACCAGATAACCTGCCAGCATCCCGGCCAAAAAGGCCTCGAGCAAGCATGTCATCATCTACTGATTCTTCTGTCCGGATGAGGGAAGGTATGACGTAACGAATCCTCGAGCTTCTGGAATCTAATTGGGAGTTTTCCTTTATGACATGTTATACTGAGTATCCCATTCATAAATTCAGGTCCTTTGGGAAATGGTACAGACCCTCCAGCAGATATAGGGTTTTCAAAGGCCTTGCAAGGTCAAGAATTTTCAACCTTGAAGGGCAGCTTAGCACTGAATAATGACATGGAGAATGCTGAGATGCCAGATGCATGGTATGAATTTGCGGGTGATAATCGAAAGGGCATGTATTTTGGCCAGAGGAAATGCAGACCAAACACCTGGGTGCCTCAGATAATGCAAGAAGCAACAGTTATTGATCTGGTGCCAGATTCTGGGACTTTTCACCACCGGCATGGAATCTTCTCATCCTTTTTACGCCAGGACAGTGAAATTACTAAGCGAGTGAAGAAGCAAAATTCAGCTGAGGAAACAAAAACTGATTTGATTCCTTCTCCGGGATCTGTGAGGCAAGGTCCCTTATTGAACATGCTGGGATCTGGAACTGTAGCTTCTCTAGAAACTGAGAGTCGACAGCAGCAGTCTCTTGGTAATGTTAAAGGCGATACAAAGAGGGAGATGAATTCGGGAAATTGTTTCCTTCCTATGCATTCTCCATCACTTGCCCAACAAGAGTTGATAAAAGCTAATGGAAATGGCAGTTGTAAGCTTTTTGGGATTTCCCTCACGAGTGGTACTGTGGCAACAGAATCAGATAATGGACATGTGCATGGCTCACAAAAACAAGTCCTGCAATCAAATTTGGTGGATGATTGGAACCTAATGTACTTGGGAGTCCAATCAAGTGTTTGAAGATTGCACCTAGTCCAATTGCATATGGTGAACAGGGAAGGGCATTTCCATCTTCGGAGCAGCCAGTTAGAGATGTAGAGGGCAAGCACCAGGCTGTGTCTACCAGAAGTTGCATCAAGGTTCTTATCTCCTGTCAAATTTCGATATGTCGGTTTTTTCAATTTGAAGTACTTTCTCTACAGATGATATTAGAGTCTTAACTCGGACACTCACATTAATTGGGTTGCCTCCTGGTTGTCTAGGTTCACAAGCAAGACATTCCTGTAGGTAGATCCGTGGACTTGAGCAGGTTCCATGGTTACAGTGAGTTGATAACCGAACTGGATGAAATTTTTGACTTCAATGGTGAATTAGTTGCCCCTTCAAAAGAATGGCTGGTTGTTTTTACTGATGATGAGGGTGACATGATGCTTGTTGGAGACGATCCATGGGAGTAAGCACTTGTTTCTCTACCTTGAAACTCTGTCCTTACATTTCTTCTCTTGACTGTGCAACTATTCCTAGATTTTAAGTTTGTCTCTCTGCGACAGGGAATTCTGTGGCATGGTCCATAAGATCTTTATCTACACTAGGGAAGAGGTAAAGAGGATGGCTCCGAGACCCTTGGTTCCTAAAAGTGAGGAGATTTCCCCGAAAACTGGCCATAAAAAGTATTCTGGAGGAATCTGAAGTTTGCGATAGCGCATGACTGCAGACCCATAGCAAACTTTTGGATTTTATGAAAGCTGCAGGAGAGTGTGGCTGCTGCTTCTGATGGTTGCTCACGGTGTTAACTTTCGATGATTAATACCATCTGTCCTTTATGCTTACTATTCCTTTGACCCGTGTAAATCTGTAACTAGAAGTGTTTATTTAGCCTTTGACATCTCCCAGACCGCTATTTTCCTTTTTGCTTGGTATACTATCTTGCAATTTTTCTTGAGTATGTGAGCCGGTGAGGGGAAAGCCATTGTAAATATCTTAAACAGCACCTACTGTACGGCCTGTTATATCATATTGAGTTGGTATTTGAAAAGCCTTACATACTGTTTTGAGTTTTGGGCATCATTTGCTGGATCATCGACGTGTTAATTCAATTTTTTGTTGACAGAGTGCCTTGTAGAATACGATATGTTGGCAAATCAAAGTGTTTTAACGATATCGTTTAGCGTCCCTACAGTGGAAACTTGCACACGCTCATCTGTTTTTCAGATGATGGAGTGGCTGTAGCTATTCTGGAAGAAAAATTTGCACTTACACGAACAATCTGCAGGTTAATTAAAAAAAACTAAAAGCAAGTCACGATGAGACGCGAATTCTGATGCTAAGCAAGTCGAGTGCATAATTGAATGAGCCGTTCACTCTGCCCAGAAAGTCGGTCTTGCTCCGTGCATGCATTCGCTTTGGGAATCTTCAGTGGGAAGATTTGAGCCCAGATCTCTTACGCAACTGCGACACTTGTTGCCCCTGTCAAGTGGCCCCATTGTCCAAAACGGAATCCATTGTCAAAGATTAGCTTGGGATATATCTAGATGTACCCACGCCGGATGCCCATGATCTTGATAAGAATAGAACCCACGGTTACTAAACACATTAGAGACTTGGATTTCTTGTTTCCTGGGCAGTGAGTGTTAGTTGCTGAGGGATTTGTTCTTGGATTTAAAAGATCTTCTTGGCCGGGTTCGATCAAGCGTTCCTACATGATCTCCGTTCAATCTCGTGAACAGTAACATTGCTTAACGCTTTATTTGTCCTGTGGCTCCTTCGGATTCTCGTGTTCTATCTCCGTGGCATCCGAACAGAAGATGCCAATGCATAACGTTGGAAGAGGCAAACAAATTTGCAGTCCTTTGCTCCCCATGTTTCCTCGGGCTTTCGTCTTTGGCATCCTTGTGCAAGAACGTGAACCAACTCTGCTTGGCCTTCGTCTTGTCAAAGTTACGTTGGCTCGTGGCTTTAGATTCCACGCATTTTCGTCGTTGATGTGAACCCACCAGAACTGATGGAATATTTATTTTCTTCTGCTCCTCAAATCGGCTAGAAAAAAATTGGCTTCATTCGTTCATAACGTACGAGGTGAAGGACACAATGGCTGGCGGAACTGAAAACGACGCGATCACAACATCAAACCGATTGCACCGACGGATCCCACGAAGATGTCCTCTCGATGGGTTCATAACCTAAATACAACATCGTGGGGAATCACATGAATTGCGATTGTTAAGTGGGTGAAAAGAGGTGCGCATGTCCTGCGGACCTGCTATCCAGGAATCTGGTCCCAACACTGTTTTTTTCCCAGATGAGCCAGAAACGAAGAAGTTCCGTTACCATTCTTTCTTACAATTTTCAATGTGAGCTGTCATGCATGGCGGCCCCCTCCACAACGGATGCATCCGATTCTCGACTCCAATTCTCGACTCCAAACAAGACCATCCAAAGGATCTCCCGAATAGAATCCCCTTCGAAAGTCGTTTTTGTTTCTTAACAGCACAGGTATCCGTATCTTTCGGCACGACTAATCCCTGTTGATGCTGCAGATGACCTGGTCCACATCTGCTGAGCAAGACTCCGCTGATTATGGTAACTGAGCATGACTCCCATGCCTTTTTTACCCATCTTCGCTTGCACGTTCCACTGCAAATCACAGCTTGAGCTTCTGCTTGTCGAGAAAGCACGTTTGGGAACGACGCTTGCTTAAGGTTTTAAGGTTCAATAATACTAAATTGGCTATCTCAAAGCTAAAACTGCCAAAGAAGGAGGGCTTGCGTTGTTATTTTTGCGACTATAGATTCGTCCTTATGTTCAAGTTAGATTGATTGCACTTAGAATAGCTATTTGGCAGCTTGGCCCATGTGAATTAGGCAATGTCATCACAAATGGTATCAAAACATGATCATTTCCAATACATGGGCGCCCGTGGATTGAGTAGGGTCCAAGCCACTATTGCAGGCATTGAGTGATCGTGCAAAAAAGGAATCAGACTAGGGTACAGCTTAAACTTCAAGGATGAATAGAGGGGCATAAATAGATGAATTGACTGAGCGAATAGATGGTAGTATCATTGTGCGGCGTGGCCAACACTAACAAGAATGTTAGTTTGAGCAAAAGAGTTTGGGATGCTTCAAGCCCCACATATAGAAACAGAGCGTTTGCTGTATCATTCGTAATAAATGATTTGTCTTTAAAATAGTCATCACTTTGAATGGTCACACATGGACGCTCGTTTTGATATTTGATCCATATGGTTAGGATAGACACGTCGAATTAATAACGTATCAAGATTTAATGGTGATCTTGATTAACCTTCTTCCAGGTGATTTTTCATCTATTATCGATTCATAAAATTACTCGGTTCCAGTCTTGATTTTAAAGTTTGTCCATGAAATTGTCATTTGAAAGTTGGGTTAATATCATGATTAATCCCAAATTGTGAAAATTTTAGTCCATTTTTTTAAATCATGAAAAATCTCATATTAATACACTTGTTACAAATTTACCTTAAATTAATTTTTTGACCTTAAAAATATCAAATTGATACATTTGTCACAAATTTATTTTATGTTCACGAAAAACTGAAAGTTTGTACATTTGTGATAAACGGATGGAAAATCCTAAATCGATATATCTGTTAACTGTCATGTGTCATCCAATTCAGTAATTTGACGGTAAAATTTAATTAAAAATAAATTTATCATATATATAATGATTTGGAGTTTTTATGATAAAAAAATAATTTATGATATAAATATCTTATATGTATCAGTTTTAAATTTTTTTAAAATGGTAACCTTTAAAAGTTCTATTTACTCAAATGAATCAACAAGTAAGATCGGTTGACAGATTATTTTTTATTTAATCAGGTTATTTTTGTCACTCGTATGGACCAATGAATGATTGTACTCTGTCGGAGAGTTACTTTCCACTTGGGATGGCAGTGTCATCCATCACATCAAAACCAAACCCCAAGTTCGACACAATATCCTAACCGTTTCATCATCTTCTCCGAACAATCCCAGCTGTAGCAACACACAGAAGAATTCCTGCTAAAAAATTGGCCGTAAGATGCCAAAATCCCACCTAAAATCCGGTCCAATTGGAGGGCTAGCTCGATTGAGGTTGTACCAAGCCAAAGCCGCCAAAGCGGCAGGGCTTGCCCCCGCCTCGCACGATGCGCCCCCAAATTGTTGTGAGACTCGCTCTCTCGTGAGCCTTTTCATGTCCTTTTCGATTGATTTGCAAAAACCCTAATGAACTCCCCTGTAAATGCACCAGAAAGAGACCTCCCCCGGACCACCCCAATCATGCACCGACAAGCTCCACCGTGCTATCTGCCCTTTGTTTAATAAAACCCAGAAGTCCCATTAAGAAAGAACCGGACTACATTAGTGGACACTGGCTCCTAATCTTGTGCTGTGTTTTCTTTGTCATTATAAGAGAGAGAAAGAGAGAGAGAGAGAGGGAGACTGAACGTGGATCGGATGGAAAGGTACAGAGCTGGGAGTGGTACTCGTGCCGAGACAAACTCGTGGGTTGGTAAGCTGACACGTTGCGGGACAGTCGTGGATGGCTGAGAATCTTGGGGGATTTTGTAACTGGTGAAGATAGGTTTAGGTTCAGTGCCAGCGTGTCGACTTTTATGGCTCTCCCTCTCTCTTTTCTCCGTTGCGGAAGAGGAAGCTTCCTCGAGTTCTTTCGCTGGCAGACAGACCCGATTAGACAGTCTCAGTTTTAATGGCCAAAGCTAGCTCCTTTTTCCTCGCTCTTTTCAATAAAGATTGCTGTGTGGGAAAAGCTTTTAGGTGAAGAGAATGGCGCATGCATGCTGAACAGTTCTTCAACCCGAAGTCGGTTGAAAATTCTACACTAGTTCCCCGCACGCGCAGGATCAACACTTTATGAATTAGATGAGAACCGTTGCCTATTAAAATTTAAAATATAGGTTGAAAACTCTTGTAACAATCGCACCGTCCCGATACTTTCATTGCAGTAAAGAAAAGTTGGAAAAATATGATTATGCCGAGAAAGAAAGAAGTTGCCACAGTTGCAGTGATAACTTTGGTAAGTCAAGAATAAGACAAATGACATTCGTAACCTAAATGTGTAGATATTTCGCTGCTGGGCTTTGTTCAGGAGAGAGAGAGAGTGAGTTCACCCAAGTGAAGAAAAATCTACGTAACTTCTCTGTTTCATTTGGGTTTTGCTTAAAACTAAATTGTGAAATTTAAGTGGAAATTTCAAATAAAGGGCTTCAAATAAAAATTCCAACATCAAGCTACGTCGCCTGCTTTATTATCACTAAGAATTTCCGAGCCTCCGTGAACTGGTCTGAAAGTTCATGATTTGACTAAACTTTATCTTTTGCAAATTTCTTAATAATAAATAAAGTCAATTATGAAAAAGTTAGTATATACATAGAATATCATTTTTCAGAGTGAACCACAAAGCTCGCTCGAGAAGAACACATTGATTTCTTGACGCGTAATTGGCTTAATTTAACAAAAACGCGTCGCTTTTAAAAAGGGAAAAAGGAGAGAATAAAAGGGATAAAGAGTAGAGTTGCAATTAGGGGAGGGTGCATCAAACCTACCGGCTGTCCAATAAAGCACTTTTGTTTGGGGTTTCACTTTGCCCAAAAAGAGACAACCTTTTCGTTCGTCTTCTAGGGAATAAAGCACTCAACGCGTCGGGTCGAGAAGCCGTCGTCTTAAGCCCCAAGCTTAAGATTTGAACGATAGTCTTATTTTATTGATTTGACTCCCTCTTTTGCTTTACTCCTTTTTTCTTCTTTTTTTGCAGAGTTCTATTTTTAAGATTTTGATCACGTCATTGACGACTGTTTAATCCCCTGCGAGTCTCCATATTTTTAATTTGAAATAAATATAGAGCACTGCCATGTTTTTTGATTGGTAAGCCGCCCGTCCACCTTTTGAATTTCGGGGTTGGTAAGGCAGCAACTTTCGCACTCCATATAATTGGCTCCGTTTGGCAAATATTTTGGAGAAATATAATTGCATTTTTAAAGATCCTTAGCCAAAGGCAGATTCGCAAGTTCTTTAAAAACTAGCATTCTTGGAGTGCAAGTCTTAACACTGTTCACTATTCATTGGCACTATTCATCTTCCCCTATGGAGGCTGGCGACCGTCGCTTGAACTCATGAGGCCTCAGGAGGCCATGTGATCCTAGGTGACACCTAAGGTTGCTAGAATCCAGGCGATATCGCTTGAGGTTAGGTGATGCGACCCAAGCGACGCTTGAGGTAGGGTGGCCTTAGACAAGGCACGGCGGCTCCACTGGAAATAGTTTGACTTTAAAAAAAAATTTTCAAAAGTCATTTACACAATATAATTTTTATTGAACGACATTTAAGTTAAATTTGTTTTTCAATGTACTTTAAAATTACAATTTATCTAACATTATCTGTATTTTGGAAAAAAAATTTAGCTCAAAGGTATTTGCATTTTTCTAAAAACATTTCTCTAAAGGCGAACCAAACGGGGCCAATATTTACTGTCGATTTTTAACTGCGAACTTTTACTCAAAAGACAATTCTAATTCGAATTACTAATTTTACTATTTTAGATTTGCTGTCTGTTTCGCTGGGATTTGTTCCGTGACAAAATATCTTTCATCGAAAGTAACTTTTCAGTTTTTATTAAGAGAGAATTGTTTTGTGGTGACCTTGTACAGGCAATATTACAAGTAGACAAGAAAATAGACAACCTTTACTTCAAATAGAACTATACAAACACAAATCGGGCCTGAATTTAATATATGAGAAAATTTGGAGAATATAGCCACTCATATAAAATTAAATATGTACAAGTCATGCCATAATTTAATCAATGGCTGTAGTTTAATCAATGACAGACATTGCAATCACAAAGATGCTATGCCAAAATTTAATTAATGACACAACATCCACGATAGAGATATATGTCGAAATTTAATTGACGACACGAGTTTGGAAACTAAAAGTACAACGTAGGAATATAAAGATAACTAAAAAATAGTAGATTTCTTTATTTTATATGGGAGTCTCTAGTAGATGAATGATGGTATTTATAGTGATTGTGCCATTAATTGTCTTAAAGTAGCTCTCTTGCGGTTGTAGCATGTTATTTCATCTCTGAAAGTTTTGTGCTTATATTCTAACAATACCACGATCTTGTCTCAAAACAATTGTTCTTTTAAAAATGTGTACTGATTGCTCCACGACCTCAATCACTTTGTTCTCCAGAACCTTCAAACTTGTTATCGCATCTTGATGTACTTTCTGCGTTCAACTTACCCAAAGTCTTGATAGTTTATCAATCTTATTAATCGATACCTTTGTCGACCGTCATTAGTCATACGTCATCGTATATCTATAACTAAGCGGTAGTGATCAGCAATATATGTCAATATCAACATCAATCCTTATGGTTGTCAATAATGATTTGTGTGGTTGATAATATTTGACGCTCTTAAGTCACATGTCTATCTATATTGGTAACTCGGTAAATGTGCATATCCAGTCTGAAGTGGCAAAGGGACACCAATGTGGCTAAGGCAAGTGCCATACTTTCATTGGCAATCAAGATGACGTTGCCTGCAACGCATAATAAAAACAACATCATTTCCAACTGAACCAACAATAATTTGAAGTCCCTTCAAATGACATTACCCCCACTGAATAAGCAGACGATGTCGCTTTTGAGCCAATTAATGGAGTTTCAAATGCGCGAGCGCGTGAGAGAGAGAGAGAGAGAGAGAGAGAGAGCCATGAATTGGGACTTCGGATTAACAGTAGCCCGTGGCGGAAATTTGGTGAATGTGCTATGATTTTGTGAAGAGCCCCTAGCCCCGATTCGTGAACCCTTTACTTTTCATCCGATTTAACCTCTAATATTTGGCTCAAAATGATGCTTTGATTATTTATGAAAGCTACATTTGCTGACATGACACACGTCGTTTGTCATGTTACTTGTCTTATTGCCATTTTAGATGCCACGTGTGATAGAAGTATCAATAATGAACAAAATTGTCTCGCGGGTAAAAATTTGCGTTATTTTTTTCATGCGACACTTTGAAAGTCAAGACAAAAGCTTTCTCCCAGGTTAGGTTGGTGCTACTTCAAAATTGAGCTCGAAATAGTTCCTCTTTGGTGCCTTTGTGGAAAATTCCTATTCGAGAGAAGCGAAGGATATTAGCTAGTCGTTGATGCACTGAAATTAGTAGTTGCAATCTTATCCTATTTGAGCATGTCTTGATAAGGGTAGTTGATGGAAGCTTCTTTACAATTACCGTGACCTGGAATGAATACTTCAAATTTTTTCTACTGTTGCAAGTAACAGTTCCCCTAATATGTGCATAATTCACGTCACTCATCGACAGAGAAATTTGAACAAGACGGTTAGAGTAGGAATTCTGAAACCTGTACTTGAGTCTTAAAACTTAACCCTTAACAGCTACCTACTTTAATCCTTGCGGATGGAAGTGGATGTGACATTTATTTATTAGTAATCCCATATGATTGAAAAATAACAAAATGAATTGTGCAACCTAACGTTCAAGTGTTAGAATTTAGATGTGAAGGTGGAAGGACTCTAGCGCATTGTCATGACAAGTTTTAAGATCTATGACCTAACCATCCCTTACTCTAAACACGTGATTCATAATGACTATGTTAAGCACATAACTACTCTGTCAAAAGGGTTATGCCTCGCACTTTTGAATTAACTAATAAATCAAGTTGCCTCGGAGCGGAAGTGAATTGTCCAAGTACACCATGAAAGTGAGGGAGAGAGAGCCCTGATCAAAAATCTCCAAATCCCATCAAGCGTTGGCGTCATCTTCGCCTAATGGGGTCCTGGACAAGGGAAGTTGTAGGGGATATAAACAAGTATAAAACCATGGAGACAGGACCAGCAAGTGGCCTTTTGTTTTCCTTGCAAGGAGTTTTTTTTTTATCCTTCTTTCCATGTTTTTTTTTCTCAAGCGGTTTTGCTTTCTCCGTGTCCGTGGTGGTATTCGCTACTTGCATCAGTTCTTTCGGTTGGCGCCAAATGAATAACACATGGTATGCCACCCGGATAATAGATGAACACTCCCCCATTCACCTCTCCTCTGCCTGCTTCCAGTTCTTACATGCTCTTCTCCACCTCGCTCTCGCCCTTAAAGGTCCTGCCTTTAGCCTCGGAGGAACGATTTGTGGTTGAATTCTCTTCTGGGCTCTCGTCATTTGAAGGTATGACCTCGGAACTCTTCCTCCTCTTTTTATTCTTCGGACGCAGCAACTTGGGTCTTCATCGCTCGGAACTGGGTTTCGTAGATTCAGGGTTTCTTTTAATGTTTGTGTCGTTCGACACTTGATTTGTTGGTTCTTTAATGCGCTGAGCAATCATTCATGTCTTGCTCGTTTCGGGTGTGCTCTTCCTTGTCGCGCCTCTTCGTTTTGAATGCTTCTTCTCGTGTTCCTCTGTCAGGTTTCTGTTGTATTTCCTTGCTTTTTATGCAATGTGGAAACCGATTCGTTGAGGAAATATTGAGATTTGGGCAGGAACTAGTTGCTTGACCCCATGCAGCTTCAAGTAGTCCCTAAAGTTGACTTCTTGATAAACCAATTTCAGTTAAAATTGTTCTTTTTTTTTTTTTTTTGAAAATTATCTTCTGTGAAGTTCTTGAATTGCGTTTGTTCGTTGGCACAGCGCGAAGAGAAATGGCAAGCGCTGGCATTATCTTGTTCCTAATGAGGCAGAAGAAGTATTTCTGAACATGGAGCTGTTTAGGGATTTTTGTTTTTTTTTTAATGGCAACTTGCGCATGTGTGCCTGCATAGTTGAAATATCTTAATTTGCTTTTAGAATAGCAGAAATCACTTTCAGGGTGGTGGTCACGTACATGTTCTCGGAATGCTACCATCTTACATGTCAAATTGCTAACTTGCTATCTTTGGTCCCATTTATAACTCTAATATATCGTCGTCCATGATTTGCCCCTTTGCATTTACTAGACAATCTCACCAGCATCTTTGTAGAGAATTGTTCTTCCTTTTTCTGGGAAAGGATACTATATGAATCAGATAGTTCCAGTCACTTAAAATTTGGGTTTTTCTTTTTAAGAGAGGTCCCGCTTCATATTTTCTCGTCCCATTAAAACCAGCCCTTTGTTATATTTCTTGAAGCTAGTTTCATCAAGCCTGTAACGAATAAATGGAACTTGGTGATACAAGAAGATCACGAGGCTATGGCAATCCCCCGTGGAAATTCACAGGCAGGCAAGTTCAGTGCACTTTCTTTTTGGTTTGCTGTAATTTGACGTCCGAATTTGATCTTCTTAAAGCATATCTTTTTTTCCATCCAGTGCCCTGTATCAGCTTCACCTTGTGAAAGCAGAAACAGCTCGAGCGTTCATTCCGAAAGAGTTCAGATTAGTTGAAGCTTTTGGGTATTCATCAGTTGCCCTACTTTTCTGAATCAAGAAGTGATAAGTGTGAACTTACAGCACTGTTTTCTTCTTTGCATGTTAATGTGAGTTTGTTGCTTTTACAGATATACGCTGGGTGGATTCTTTTTGGCCGGTTATGATGACAGTCCAGCTGGGGTCTTCGATGAGGTTGCGTGGTTGATAATTGCTTTGTGAAATCTTAATATTGTGCCTTTCATTGATGAAAGTGGCAACTTTGTGCCGAGAACTTACCTTCTTGAAGCTCAAACTGCAGAAGTTTGCCTAAAAAATTTAAAAGGAAAAATAGATACGGAGATAAAGTGATGTTTTCGGAGTTTTGATGTTTCATTAACATTTAAACTGTATATTTTCCCAGCTTGTGGTGATTGCGGGAATTGTATGGAACCCACCAACATCTTGCGCGTAAGTTTCCTCCTATTTCTTTTGCGCTGTGTGCTTTAGACTGTTGATTTCGCCATGAGACCGTCTGATGCTTTTCTTGTGAAATGGTTGGGAACCTGGAAACGCTTTAAAAGCCGGAAGCATCTCGGTTTGCACGATAAAAGTCTGGAATAGCAACTAAGCACTTGAAACTATGTTCTTTAGAAGCCAGGAATTTGTACCGTAGTCAGTATCAAATTGTCATGTGTTTTCAGTATATTCAGAAAGAATCACTTACTGCACAAAATCACATGAGCTGCTCCATATTTTTCTGCAAGTGGACTAGACAACATGTCAATTTTAAACATTTTGCTTTTAGTTCATGTAATGCGAATAACCAGTGAGCTACCCTATATTTTTCTACAAGTGGACGCCAACATGTCATTCTTTAACATCTTGCTCGTTGTTCACGTACTAAAGATAACCACTCTGTGAATTAGCCAAAAGAAACTGCAATTTTTAGTGTGGTTTTATTTGTTCCATCATGTCGGTGACTGTTGGCAATTTCGTGACTATTGTGTGATGATATACTCTTTTAATGAGTGCGGCATCATTTTTTCATTTGCGTTTGTTTTAATAACTGCCTTCATAATTCTAGGTTTCTTTTAGCATTTAGGTTGTCAATAATGTAACGGAGTAAATTCTTAAAACAGGTGGGCTGCTAAGGTGCTTGTTAGCAGTGATGAGGCTTGTGATCATGGACGGAAGGTGGAAACTTGACCTGGACTGCCTACTAATGTCGAATTATATATGTTTTGACCTGTAAATCTTTTTAGGGATAGCATCCCACTCTATAGATGTTTAATTAATGTTGCTTTCCTTTCTCTAAGTTGGAGTTTTTCAATATTGAAAGCTTTCAAATAATCATATCTTGTTTGCTGTAGCCGAATTGGAAAAAGTCTGAATCAAAATTAGAATTGCTATAGCTCTACATTAGTGACATTTTGTGAGTTTACAGCACACCGGTAGCAGAAAGCCATACCTGTGGATGTTATTGACTTTGAAGAGCTTTTGCACCTCATTGTGGAAATGTTGCTGAAGTGTTGTTGTGACTGTGAACTACTAACACTATTATGACTCTATGGAGAAGTTGATATCAAGCTTACATTCTCTTTGTCAGGATGTTGGGCTTCCAAGTCAGGTTGCCAGGTTTTCGAAAGTAAGCTCGGGCTATCCTTTTTGTTTGCTATTGTTTACTATCAACATGTTGCATTTCCATTTATACAGAATCTCAAACTCTTCAAGATTTTCTTCTTTAAATACTATATTCTATGCAGCAAACGCTCTATACAGATCCTGTTGGTTTGCCGTGTAGTCATGTTAAGAAAAACAATGTATTCCAAATTTATTGAGCTGCTGAGATTGACATATCTCACCACACGGCCATAGGGGCTGGCTGCTGTTCATTAACGAAACACTCAAAATGAGGAAATATTCTCATGGAACACAAGCATTATAAGTGACCTATTTACTTTGAATGCGTAAAATAAGATTAAGATTGTGTAGCCCTAGGAGTATCCTATATACCCCAAGAATGTCCAAGAATATGTTTTGTCCTGACCATTTAGTACTCAGATTTCCCCGTTTTCTTTTCCTTCTCCAATTACTTCATGAGTTTTCTCGTCCATATTGTTAGCTTGCTTGTTGTGCTTCTTTAAATGTTATTATTTTGTGAAGTATTTGATATTTAATTGAAAAATTATGAACATGTCTGATGTATGTGAAGTTTTTCAGAGAATTACTCCAGTCTTAAGGCAACCAGAGAACCGAAGGAATGGGTTTCTAAATATGCTTGGTGTTGGTGCTAATCGTTCGAAGGACCAGATGGATGTTCTTGTGTCCGAAATCAAGGATCATTCAGCATTGGATGTTTGTAGCATCAGTCTCACAACTATAGGTACATTTTGGCGAGTGACTTCTTTTATTCTCTTTGATACAATTGAAATTGATTTTGGGGACTTTCCTGCCATTTGGTACGCTAAATGTATCAGCATTATATAGTTGATTCGACCAACTTTCTGCGTTCACTTCAGTGACTTATTTCAACTCTAGCTTTTCTTATCTTCAATTGAATGGACCCTCTTGCTGATTTATATAAGCCGTAGTCGGACTTCTTGGTGGAAACGAATAATGGAAGCCTAACCATCTACTTTTGTTTCTCTAATGATTGTTGCAAATCTTTCACATAGTTCTAGCTTGAAATGGAGCAGGTTCATGCTCCTTGGATCCATATGATCTGAATCGATGAATCACATGCATTCACATGTGAAGAAGCAGGTGGACCCCACTGGATTGAATGGTTCAGATGCATAGGGAGTGCATGCACTCTGTCCACCCTGTAATAACATAATGCATATCAACTGTTTGCAGCCTCTCTGCTCATGGAGAGATGTTTCTGTAACGACTTACCTTAGATACTGTTTAATGCTCTGGAATAGAACAGCAGCCATGCTAAAAGGTGATATTGAATGATCACTCTAGTCTTATTACATGGGGTTATTGAGGAATTTAATCCTTATCCATTTTTTTGGCACTTGTCTTATATTTGACGATAGTTCCTTCCCAGTCCTTGAGATAAAGAGCTAAATGAACTTGCTTGAATTCTGTTTTTACATTTGAGGCAGTGATAATTCCTCTTTCCATCATTTTCTTAACTGACATGGATATCTTGCTCTGCATAACCTTTTCCATCAAATGCTACCTAGTTATATTCTCGTTAAATTTATGCTTACAAGGAGCAATACGCAAGGGGTTTGAGCCCTTCATGTTCTTTGGGTGCTGGGGTAAACTTGCTCTGCCTCTCAGCATTGAACTCGGTCCCTGTTTGAGAATTGGTTCACTATTTAGTACCTCAAGAAATTATCTATTCTGTGTGGCATTGCCCGTATAAATTATACTTTGTTCTTATATCTCGTTTCAACGCCATCTGAACTGTGAGATTTGTAATGAAGCGCCTGCGTTGAAGGTGGACAAGTGGAGCAGCCCAGTAATCAGAATGTCACTTCCTAGTTTCAGGTGACACCTTCAACGATAGTGATCTCTAATCCAACTTCGTGCTGCTAATCATCAGACTGTCTTGTGAATTGCAGTGGTCGCACAGAGTACAATCCCAACCTCCTCAAATATTCCTGCCAGATCGAATGCAGGTTGTTCCTCTCATTGCTTTTGTGTGTTTTGGCTACTTGCTATAGGTTCATTATAAGGGAAATTACGTGAGGGCTTGAAATTTGAGAAGGGCTTAAAACTTGAAATTGTGATAGAGCCAGATTAGGTTTTAGAAACAGAGCAATGCTTTTGGGTTTCTCTTCAATATCCTATTGTATCAGATGGCACAAAAGATTTATGAAAATGGTGTCAGAATCTTTGCCTGCTTACTTTCTGTGGTAATACACGTCTATGGCTGTCCCAAAACATCAGAAAGTCATTTTTTTCCCTCCCCTTTCTCTTCAAACTTGGAAGATTTTACAAATAAACTCCTGTTTGCAGAAGAGTTTTTGTGATTGAAGGACTTGCTGCTTTTACTTCTTACAGCGGCATACCATTGTAAGATATGGTCACTGATTCATGTCTTCTGGTTTTAGGGTGAGACTGGTATGTCCAGCTAAAGTGTCAAGGCTGTCTCATGCTTTAAGAGACGACAACGACCAAACTTCACAATCCCGAGTTTCCAATCCGCCGGACTTGACGAGTGAGGAATTCACGGCTGATGGGCAAGATCCCAGTGTTTCGGTTATGTTATCGAAGCCCATACTAGCTTTGGAGTTCAGAAGCCTGAAAATGCAGGTGGAAGCTCCCATTCTAGTGACCCAGTGAACTGAGAAGATCGTCTAGGCTCTGCTTGAGTATTTTTCTCTGTAGACAGTTGTTATATGATTCGGCTCTATTGTCTTGTACAGCGCCTTGCTCATAGTTTTCTTCCTATCGCTGATAAGAGCTATAGCACTCGAATTGTCTTCACCAGTTTTGGAACTGCATCTTAAAAATGAATATATAAAAGCTATTATCGTGTGAAACTTTGAGACGTGGACGACCTCGTCTGGCTCTGTATATAGGTCATGCGAACGATCATCTAGACATTTTCATTCGAGTCAAGTCGGCCACTCATTCGGAGATCTTATCACTAAAACTGTCTTCACCCCTTTATAATCTACATTTGCTGTATCGGAAAATGAAAGATAATGGCATTTGCGTAGGAAATTTCGAGACCTCATCGGACTCGTATACAGGTCATATGAACACTCATTTAGACTTTTTATTCAAATCAAGTTCGCCACTTACTCCGAGAGTTCATCATCACACAAGTCTTCTACTCTTAAATGAATTGATCATGCTATTGAGCGCGAGGAACAGACAAGTACATGGTTCTTAAGTAAAATTTTTCCGCAAGTCTGTGAACAAGAGAGCATGTATCAATGAGTCTGATCTGATCATTGCCGGTTCTATACCAAAGCACATCTCAGTTGGTACTTCAATGATCTTATCATCAACTTCACAAGTGCCGCGCTTGAATAAATTATGAACAACAGACCATCTTCATCGACAGATGATATCTTGATTTGCTCAGTTCTCATCCACCTCCTTTATTCACGCAGTTACTTACGAACAGAACGAGAAAACAAATTTTCTTCTATTTCGATTCTCATATATCTTCTATTTCTTTCCTTCTTAAGAGATTTACAGACTTCTACGTTCCATAGGGTGGACAAGCCAGAGCTACAAACCAAAAAACCAATTAAATTTTCCATTCTCACGAGGCAAACAACAGCTACTCTTTGCATCCAAACTTTGTTCACACTCTCAGGTTCATTTCCTAAATCTGATCAATAGATCAGAATACTTCTGGTAGAGGCTGCCCTTCCAAGAAGGATTTGAAGAGGACGAGTGATCTCTGAGGCTGTGAGAACGGCGCTTCATGCGATGCTCCTCTGATGGTGGCAAACGAAAGGACATTGCCATAAACTTGAGTCCACCCACCAACCTGAAGGTCATCAGACGATTAAATATTCCTCGATCACTTTCTGATTCTTTGGGCGAAATAAGAGGCTTTCACAGGTTCCTAAATCACAGAAATGAGAAGTAAATTTACCTGCTGGCCCTGAAACCATACTCTATAAGGAATGGTGGTGTTCAGGCCTAATTTTTCTGCCAACCCATGGACAAGCCTCCGACTTCCAGTTAGAGGTATTACAGAATCTTGGTCTCCACTGTATCGTGAGCATGAAAATCACTAGAGTTACTTATTTCTGAAGAGCACACGAAGTATGTATCCAATCATGTTGGTCAGGAATTTTGACAATTAAGAAGAAATTTACCTGTAAACTAGAACAGGGATTCCGGCCTTTATTAGTTTGCCTAGGATAGTGATTGTCGGTATTTCCAAGTTTGTCAAATCATAATCAAGAACACTGCGATTTGAGAGATTAGAAAAGGCGAGAGTTAATAGAGAGAAGTTAAAAAGTTGTGATCAGTTAGAAGACAAGAGAAAGAGAACATTACTCGCTGCAAACAAGCCATTTGCGAACTCCTACGAGCCGGGCATGGAGGGCTTTCTGCACATCTTGTCTATTAAGATAATTAACCGTCTCATCTTCCACACACACGTCTATAGTGTCAGTAACATGCTGCGAATCGTAACTCAAGTGAGAGAGTTTTAGACACATTGAAGCCGAGATACAGTGACAAAGTAGTTTTTAATGGGGCAAATCTGTGTTTGATATGCTCACTCACCTGAGGACTAAGGCGTCTAGATTGCGACATTATGGATGCTATACAAACATCAAGTGTAACATCGTAGTTGTCGACGAACTTGCTTGTTTCTTTGTTAACTTGGCTCATCACCCGCGAGCAAATAGGTGAAACGGAACCTTCGGCGTATTCTCTCACGTACCTCGAGTAATTGCAGATGGAGGTGAACATTTTGTACGTCGTATCTGAAATCAATCCGTGTGACCAAAAAAACTCGGCCCTCGAGTTGAAGTCAGTAGCGAATTCAAGAACCGGATTACCCAACTGTAATAGAAGTTGGAAAACGATAATTTTTCTGTAAGATCAGCGTTGCCTCAAGCATCGTGCATCCAGCCTCAAATTAGGCTGAAAACTGAAAAGTACGTGATGAGCGAGCGATACTCACAGCAATGCCTTTCAGATTGAACATCTTCTCCTTTCTGTTGATTTGAAGCATGAGTTCTGCCAGTTGGGGAACATAGTGACCTGATTTTTATACAGAAAATAGATGCTTAGGATCAGTGTCAACTCATTGCGTCATGTCTGAATGACCTTAAAATAGTCCCGGTGGAAAAACATTATACCTGCGTAACTCTCCCCAGTAATGAACAAGTTACTGTTTTTGTATTGTGGGAATTTGACAAACCATCCTTGCAAGAACACCAGATTGTCCCTCGCTATAGACAAAGATTGAAGAAGTTTCAGAAAAGAAAGGACTCCGAAAAAGTTTCAAGCTAGGGTCAACTCAAAAAGAATAGACAAAAAGAGAACAGTGGAACTTGAAACATCGAATAAGAGTAAAGGTGAGAGACTACACATAGTGCCGCGCCATCAAGAAAGATTCTTTAGAACTCTCGGGTGCAAAAAGAACCCAAAGAAAGATTTTGCACGAAGAATAAAACGCAGTGAATTGGAAGATGCAAAAGTGGGAAAGGATCAGAGAGACCCAGCTCGCTTTTTCTCTTTTTTTCAGATCACCAGCTGGTCTTTTCAAAATTTTGATTTTTCTCAACCCGTGTGGAACTCGATAAGATTTGAATGTTTTGCAGATCAAGAAAGAAGACAAATTCAAGTCTTTTGCTTCGTTTTCCATTTTTCTTTGCTATGACAAGGGATAGAGGCATAAAGCAAATGGAACATGCCAGTGATCTTGTCATTAACAGCTTCATAAGACGAGGTATCGGTAGAATAAGAGAACCCAACTCCAATCGGCGCTTCCAAGTACAACATGTTGGCTTCTGCATTTCAAGAACAAACGAATGTACAAATTTTTTTGAGCTCCTCGCAAGGTGAAAAAGAAAAGCTGAGAAAAATGGTTAATCTTAGCAGTTTGCATGAACTTTTTAGTACCTCTGTTCCAGCTGTACTCATTCCTGACGAGCACATCTCCACTAGGCCTAAATGGTCCGTTCTCAGAAAACGCTCCAACTCCAAGAGACGAACAACCGGGCCCTGAAAAAATCACACAAAGAACACACCAACCCAGATCAGAAAACGCGGGCGTGATTTTCACCGCATCATAATTGCGCACTACTCGTTCGGGAATGAGTTCGAGGACCTCCATTGAGCCAAAGAACGAGGGGCTTCGAAGCCGGTTCCAACTCTGCTTCCGCGAAGTAGTAAAACAGAGCCCGTTGCTGCTTCTCGTCAACGGTCACATAGCCCGAGTACTGCCGGAACCCGACGGGAGGCTGGCCGGGCAACCAGGCGATGCTGTCCAGCATAGCGGGAAACGATTCAACCGCCGGGGCATGAGATAGGAGGTGCAGCAATGAAACGGCCATCGACATGGCGACCCATCCTGAGGACGAAGGCATTGTACAACGTTCTTGCCCGAGCATTCACTGGAAGAGAGAGAGAGAGATAGAGAGAGATGAGAACAAGTACGAGGCCCGAGTGGAGAGAGGGGGCGGTTTATAAAGACGGTATCTGTTTTTTGCTGTCAAAAGAGATGAACTTTTTGAAGAGAAAGAGAGAGAAAGAAAAGATAATTCGAGCTTTTTTTTTGTTTGCTTGTTGCACAGAGAGAGCAGAGCAGAGAGGGGTTGGAGCTGAAAGTGATGCGGGAGGCCCACGTGACCAGTGAGTGGGACCGTGCTTGCTCGAGAGTCTTGCGAATTGGGTTTTCCTCCCTCAGTAAATATTAATTCACAAAAAAAAAAAAGATATTTTTTTCACTCTTTTTTAATTATATTGAAACAACGAGTGACTACTCTTCTGGCTCTTTGTAAATTAATTATCTAAATAAACAGTATATCCTCATGATCTGTCTCCATCCACTGTCATCAATCATGTCAGCATATTTTTACATTTGGCTAAACAAAAGTATACGGTAATTTTTGTTATAATTGTTCACGCCTTAAACTTTTAAAATAATTGATTATAGTAACATAAAATCTCAAATGATATTAGAAATAAAAATCCCGAATTCAAATCTTCTCGGACCTTATTCATTTCTCCAATTAAATTTCCACTCTTAGTGCTAGAGAAATAAAGACCGGACTTAGTATTAAAGTGTTTAAATATTAAATCACGCTTTAATCTAATAGCTTAAGTTTTTAAAATAATTGATTGTGATTCTACAAAATCTCACATAATATTATTGTGTCAACAAAATACGAAAAATGTACTAACGATCATATGGGATTTAGATGTTGGATGATATCCTCCCCTTTTTACTTGTTTGTATGGTCATGCTACTTGACTTTCGGTGTTTGATTTCCAACAAATGATAAGTTCATGTGCTTCTCTACGTAAGCTAAATTTTTTGTGACCTAGATTCCAAATGAAGTAAAAGAATTTCAAGATAGTAATCATTGAATACAACTCACAAATCATCGAGCATTACTTATGGCAAAATGGGATTTCGTTATAAAAGTATTGGAGCCCTGTAATTTTTAAAATCGGCTTTGAACATAATGTGACAAATTACCATCAAATATTTCTACATGAATCATTTATCAAAGCACCTTACTACAATTCATGACGTTGTTCATGGGGGGCAAGTATGGGAAGCATCCTCCATATCTCTAAAGATGCACCGTCTTGCTAGCAAAGTAGTTGACGCCACATCATGTTGCCATGAATCTGTTCCGATCGAGTTTATTATCAAGTGGAAATAAAATACATGCCTATCAACATGCCAAATTCAAACATTGGAGCAGTCCAGCTTACTTAAGACTGTTCCTAGCCAAGAGAGAAGAAATAGAACGGTGCGAGAAAGCGAAAAGAGAGGAGGAGAATCAAAGAGCAGTCCAGCTGACTCTCTTGTTTTGTTTAAAAAAAGCATTTGGGCCAAAAACTCAAAAAAAGAAAAAGAGAAAAAGAGGGGGGAAAAGAAGGAGAAGAAAACCCCTGGTGCTTTTGGACAAGTGTGAAAGAATAGATTATAGAACACCAATGAGAAGCCAAAGTCTCAAATTTCGATGGAAAAGAAAGGGACTTTACAGGATTTCAACTTTGTTTTTTCTTTTACACTTCTCTGGCGAAATCCTGAAACTCAGAACCGGTGACATTATGCGCACCAAGAATTTTTTTTCAATCTGATAATAAAACAGGGAAAAGTCATGGTGAAATGATGATACCTGCGGGCACATGTCAGCTTGAAGAATAAAAATGTCCGATGCCCTCTTTTTGGTTTTCCCATGAAAATGCTCGAGTACGTGCCGTTCCAAGTCCAAACCCACATCTTATTGCTCCATTCGTCAGTAATCTCTGCAAGGGTTTTGTGTATTGGGCTGTGTTTGACGGTTGACTATGATTATATCCTTACTGATATTCCATTGTAATTGAATGAACTGAACCATCCCGAGTAGGGTTTAAATTGCTTAAATCCCCAGATTTTGCACATGTATTTGGTTCCTGTGGAGGGGGTTTTCTCAGTCAGCACGTTTGCCCTTTTTTTGTATACCATGCATAATACAGATTCAAACACTATATAGCATGTCAACAGGGTATGATTTATTCAATCAAGTATCCTTACGTGCTGTGGTTCTCTTGTAGATTATGAAAGCGGGGAAGCTATTGACGCAGCGAGTCACTTGCGTATTTTACACGAGTTTCTCATCTCTTTTTTTTTTTTTTTTTTTTTTTTTCAATTAAGCTTGTTCTTTCTACCTTCTCAATAAGTTCATTCGGGAGCTGCTCAACTCTTCTTCCGATACCATATCATGATCTCCTATGGCTGTAGTCCAAAAGACCAGTCTTCAATTGGCGCCCCCAAAGCTGCAGATCTTGTCCATGCCACAACAATTGGTTTCAATATTCATCTGGTTCACGCTTCTGTCATGCAGAATCATTCTCTGGGAAGTTATACCACTGTGCATGTGCTCATCTCTAGGTTGATGGATAGGGGTATTAGTGGTGACCACATTGACCGTGGCAATGAAAGGGCGAGTAGTGCATGTGAAGCTTTCTCCTGAATCTTGGCACGGAAGTAAAGCTGGCCTTTCATTTTCTGTGAAGACATACATTTGACCAAATTACTCCTTTATTATACTATAGTTTGCTTTATTAGTGCAAAATTCAAAAGCAAGACAACTTTCTTTGCTGATAATGCCATTTTTTCTCATTGCACTTTGTCAGCCCCGAAAAGGGTAATGAGCGTTTATACCCCACAAGGCCACAATATGCCTTTGTTTGACTCTCAATATCAATCCACTAATGTCTCTTTCCCAAAGCGATTAATCAGATAAGATGAAAGTAACAACGAAACGACATAAGAGTTGTGCTCTGTCATTCGAAGAAGGCACAAAGAATGCACAAAGTCAAGTATCTAGAGATGTTTGCTTATTCTTGTGAGAGTTTATTAGGGTTGGCTATTGACCAACGTGAAGATTGAAGCAGGATCAAACTCCGGTATCTCTAACCAGAAGATATTGTCCTTGGACAAAAGGACACAAGCGAATCATAAGGGCTTTGACTAAAGAAACTGGAGGAGCCACGGGCGGTGGCACGTTATACAAAATATTCGAAAGAAAACGATCACTGTGTGTGGAGCTGAATGAGGCAGGCGCAGAGGAAGTCCCAAGGATTTAGCCGCTCGGGAAATTTCGGTGATTGGTGGAGTGCTTGAGGCAACGTGAATGGAAAACATAACTGAAAGCCATGTCACATTTTGAATGCGCACGCGATGGTGACATGTGAAGAATCCGCTAATTAAATGCATAGATTTAAGGTTTCAGAAATTTAAATACAAAATTGTGGGGATGTATATCAAACGTGCTATAAAAATCAAAAGATTTTATCACGTCAATTGTGTGTAATCGATGCATAACATCTTTATTTGAGTCACAAAAGATAAAAGGCCTGTACTGGAAGCTCACATTATAGAAACTCCTAAAGCTACACGCAAATTCCAAACCTTCCTGAGAGTCCATTATCTCTCTCTTTCACCGAGTGTGCGTTAAAGTTGACGATGGGGTCAAGAGGGCAATGATATCCACTCAAGCATGTTGGGGGAAAACAAGAGGTTTTTCAATGTCAGGCCTGTGCAGACATGCTCAATAGCGACATTATTTTTTAGCCAACCCTTTGGACCAACCCTTTTGACAGAGACAAAAGGCAACAGGACAAACAAAAGAAGCATAGACCTCTCTACAACGAAAAGCACACTGCATATTTCTTCTCTCTAACTTTGAAGTTTGAGGAAATAAATCAAATGATTTCCTTTCTCTTCCTCCTTCTAATGGAGTGGAGGCCCACCTTTTCTAACTCCCATACAAACTTTCACAACTGGGTGAGGATGAATGATGATCAGATGGTCTCCACAGAATTTAAAATAAAGATCAGCGAGGCATTTGATTTGCAGGAGTGGCCCTCACTCAAGCACACATTATCCACACTAATCATGATCTTTTCCAATAATAATTAGGGCTTTTTAAAAAAAAAAAAACCTCAAAATGCATCTCCTACTGCTTCCCCTCCTTCACGGCGATGTCTCTCTTCCATTGCTTCGCATTCAATGAGTGCTGATCAATAGAAAACAAATCTCACGATCCTCATCAAGAAGCACGAAACTCTCTTGTAAGTTGGTCGTATCGTGGATAAGTAATATATCGTTCTGTTGATCCACAGTTAAGTGCCGATGGCCTCTTCTCGACTAAACCAGCAAGTATTGAATTAACTTAGGTGGATTTTGATTAACGTAATGATGACGTAGATGTTGCGTGGAGAATTACACAACACAGAAAGCATCAAGAACCGTGACACCAGATGAGGATTAGGTCGAAATCAACCTTTTAGAAAATGGGTTAGGAACATGAGAGTGTGGTGTCCTCCTTCCCTCTTCTATGCCCCTCATGTCCACACCTTTTCACCAGAAAGAAATCATTTTTCCATTCGTTCCCGGTGGCGAACCCGAGGAGGTCCCATGCCGCCACTATAATAATGTTTTTCTTTCGGACCACATGCCCAACGACAGGCACGATCAATAGCCTTTCTATGTCCTGTGCTTTTTGGTGAGTTTTGCCGTTAGATAACAGCGTAACGTAAATTAATATAAGATGAATAGATTAATCTATGCATAAACATCGATTAGCGCTTAGTTGGATGAGAAGAGACAGAGAGCAAACAAACCTGCAGCGCGTGCTAGTGAGAGAGAGAGAAACCACTGATGAGAAAATTTAGGGAGGGACCTCAGGGAGAGAGGCCCACTCACAGGATTCCTGGCCTTTCAATGGCCATTTAACAAGCTTCCACCGAGGAAAATGACAAGGTCTATTTTCTATTTTTAAATACATTTCCTCTTCTTTAAGTTTTTTGCCTCAATGTAAATTCGGCTTAGCTAACTGTCTGTACTGTAGTGCCGTGTCCTCTTCTCGTTTACAGCCGCTTCTTCATGAAAAGAGGGGCTCCGCAGGAAAACAATACCAATGCTCGATGTGGCGGTGCAATTTTTTGAACCTAGAGACTGCCTAATTCAAACCTAAAGATGAAGGATTACACTGTTCATACTAAGAAAAATTTTGTCAATTCCTTCGATAAATTAACGAATTCCAATTGAAGATAAAAAGAAAAGACAACCGAGCCGATGTTCACTTAAATTATTGACTCACGGAATTCGTCAACATGGCGTAGTCTCAAAATAGTGGTTTGTCTAGAAAAGTAAAACTCTTGTGTGGCTGGTAACTAAGGTTGGAGCCAAAGTGGCTTCAAATTTCAATGAGTGTGCTTATAATCTGGATCTAGTATAAATGTTGGATCGAGATCCGCAAACGACTCATCTCGTGAGGAAGAAAGATTGAGGGAGAAGAAATTATTACATGGTTTATTAAATCATTTGGATCAAGATCATTTGAACCGTTAATCATTTTAGCGGTGCCTTTGGCCCACATGATGCAATATTTTTTCCCCGAGGGAGACCTCGCTGCTTAAAGCAAGCTTCAAAGTTGCTTAAGGAATGTGTCCCAAAAAATATGATTTGGGCCTGAGTCGTGCAATAGAGGCTACTGGACCGTTTTGGGCCAATCTCTTAATTTAATTTGAGTTCGTGCCAATCCGCATTTCTAATTCTACAAAAAAAAAAAAAAAAAAAAAAAAAAAAAAAAAGAGGGGAGGAGCTATTGAGCATCTTTGTCAGTGAAAAGTGAAATTGAATATGTAACCTAAAGGGTATCCTATATCAGTAGAAGTCAACCAATATAGATCATTTTAAATTCTAAGTGTGCCGTTCCCTCATTATCCAGTTCAATAATTTTTCGTCGATATTTTACCATTACTGTGATATATTGAGAAAATTCCTAAATTAATGGTTTGGTATCATTTCTTTAATTGTAGAAAGATTATATAAAATTTTATTTTCTCCCATCAAATATAGTTCGATCGCAGAAAAAGAAATTTTAAAAAATAATGTGACAGAAAGAAAACAAGCCATATCAAGGAGAAAATATTAAGGCCTTTCATTACAAGTTGCAGAACACACGAAGCATCCAGGAGTGTTCACCTTGCAAAGACCACACCCAGATACACCTGCTACGATAAAAAAGCACAAGGCACTTCCATAGCTTATACCATCAAACATCCGAAAGAGAAGAACTGACTGAATCAACAGGATGACCAGATGCAAACTATTTGTTCGGTCCCACTTTCTTCACTTGAACATGGAGAAAGGGTTGATGGGCTCGGCGCCAGGTTCCGGCACATCTTCGAGCTTCTTGCAATCCTCGGGCAGCAACGTGATTGACAGCCCCATCCCGGAATCGTTGAGGTCGTCGCTGAAGCTCCAAAACGAGTCCCCCCACGCGGGATCGGCGAACAGTTCATCGTAAGCTGTTGTGGCTGATGCTGCGGCCTTGTCGTCAAGATCGATGAAGCTCCACGAGGGTTTCCTCTTTAACGGGTTCGCATCGATGAAGCTCGACGAGGGTTCCGTCGCAGGCAGGTTCGTCTCATCGGCCTCGACCTCGACCTCGCCAGTGTTTGCGAGCTGTTCCATCGCAGGGTCCTTCTCGGTGCCTTGGCTTGTGTTCAAGGAGAGACATGATGGTGGTGGCGAAAGTAAAGCAGTATTGATGATGATGTTCTTGGTATTGTCTGAACTGAGCTGGTATCTTGTTGGCTGATCATTCTTCGTCCCACTAATGGCCTGTCCGTAAAAGCAGTAATGACAGCGAGAGAAATCATATAAATATGATCTTATTTAATCTGCTACAACATAGTGTAAGTAAGCCAAGTCCTTGAGGTGGGAATTCACGATCCCCACATTGATTATCAAGAAAGCTTCGCAATGCAAGTTAATCAATCATATCCTCGTAAATATTAAAACACAATATTAATGAAGACAGTGGAGAAACTAACGATGGAGATTTGAACAAATAAATTGTCACTTAATGGTCGTTTCAATAAGGTAAAGTCATTTTTATTTTAGTTTTATAGATGAATATTTGCTGTATTGGCTTCACTTGTAATTATCCATTTCTTAAAGTTATGGGTTGTACTAACTCAATTTCCATATTATATAAGTTTGCATCCTGACAATATTACATTATGAGTATATTACTAACTATATCACCATATATACTGCATACCAAGAAGTAAACGGGTATTAACAAGCTAACAATAAACTAGAAAAATCAATCATTTTTTCCAAGGCATGTTTTCATATATCGTACGCATTAAATCAAGGTAATTTTGAAGTAAATCTCAATTACTTTATAGTGCTATTTTTTCTTCTCTTTATTTGTCTTAATCTAAATTAGAAAGTAATATCCCAATTATAGTTTATTTATAGGTTAAAACAGCGAAAAGTCTAAAATTGGCAAGAACCGCGGTCAAGCACCTAGTAGGTGTAATTACATAAATACAAATTTTTCTCTGTCTTGTAAAGTTGATCGCGACCCTATCTTGGGATAATTTTT
The DNA here is from genome assembly GCA_014182365.1 of Eucalyptus tenuipes. Taxonomy (NCBI): domain Eukaryota; kingdom Viridiplantae; phylum Streptophyta; class Magnoliopsida; order Myrtales; family Myrtaceae; genus Eucalyptus; species Eucalyptus tenuipes. The sequence goes on along the minus strand of CM024538.1, from coordinate 31,773,289 downwards.
ATTTCGCAGCACTGATCCCTACCATTGAATTTTCTTGTGTCCTTTTTGCCTTTAATGTGGACGCACACCAAGTATAAAAGCAATATTGTAGCAGATGATGATGAGATGCGATGCTTACGTAATTTCCAGTCTCGCGATCTTTGTACCACTTGACACTATCTCCCCACTCCAATTTCTTTCCCAGAACGAACTCTCCTGCCGAATTCCGAGTTGATTAGGAACTTGTTTATTGACTTAATCAATTGATTAGCAGTTATTTAAGAAATGAAGACCGGATTAATGAAAATAAAGAGATAGGGAAGAACTAGATTTGGGCTCACTGGTATTATCGACAAGGTACATTCTACCGCCAGAATTAAGCCAGAACCTATAGAATGGACAAGAGAAATCCATAAGGACAATAAGCAAGAAATGGTAAGTCGTGTAATAAGCGAAATTTAGTAAGACTCCTTTTGTTTCACAAAAGATATATGATCATTTCTATTGCTTGAAATAATTAGTTTATGACAAATGTTTTAATCACTGACAATAATTCATAACTAAACTTTTTTGTGGATGATGAAAATATTTTCCGTTTATTCATTTTTTGTGAGCGATATAAGCGAAATTTTCAAGAAAATGTTTTATAAATCATTCATCTTCCGTGAAACAAATAGAGCCTTCCTCCAATAATAAATGTTAATTTTTTGTTTTGCTAGATTCAATCCCTTTCCCCATCCTTGTAGATAATGAATTAATTAAAAGCATGAGTGAAAATTAATTAATTGCTTACTTATAGCATTATACATGGTAAGGCCCCGCCAATTTGATTGTCACGGTCAAAGCTAATTGAAGCAAGATTTTTTATGAAAAGAGAGATCCTCTGTGTACTAAAAACTATTACTTGACCGGATCCGATTGGATACTTATTTAAACATCCAATAGAACTTTTCCACGTGGCATTTAGAGAACATAGTTGTCATTTTACATATAAACCGGGTGTTTAAGTTCGAGACGAACCTGAACCTGAAAGTCCACACCATCTTGCAGTCCATGTCGTCCACAAACATCCACATGCCTTCTTTTTCATAAATCGGAGGGAAGCACAGTTCAGCCACATACTGGACAAAGAATTAGATAGTAAATCATATTCAGTACCCAAGCAATATTTATTATTTAGCACATGTATTTAATTCGCATATATGTTATTATTTGAAATGACTCGAATGGTAATATTTTTTTGGCAATAAATGCATAAATGTCTCATTTGAGAAATGAGGGAAAATGGAGATTTAATTTTTGAGCGGAAAATTCCAATAATTTAAATTTGCGGAACGGGGGAGGAAATTTGAAATTCGAGACATTTTTCTCTCTTTTTTCCCCCTCCCTCTCTTCGATGCTACTTTTGTTCATGTTTTCTTGAACCTTTATGTTTTCCCTTTGTTTCAATTGGATTCTCTATCCAACATGAGAAAAAGAGTCCAGCTGAATTAATTTTATCTTTTAGAGGTCGAAATGCGATGATAATGACTTGAGGAAATTGATCTTCTCCATTAAAATTTAAAAAGGACATAGGATCATTTTGCAGGAATAAGTTCTCCCGCCAGTTAAGTGTTTTTAAATAAAGAGTTAAGACCCTGAAAAACCCCAAACTGATAAACCTGTGATAAATTTACCCCAAACTATTTTTTTTACCACCTAAAACCTCAAACTGGTATACCTTTGACAAATTTACCCAAACTGATACACTTGTGACAAATATATCCTCTGTTTGTTTTCGTTAAATTTTACCGTCAAATTATTAAGTTAAATAACACGTGACGGTTGGTGATATACTAATTTGGGATTTCACGCTCTATTTGTCATAGTTTACAATTTTTGTGATTTTTTTTGTGATATTAATCTAATTTAGCAGAGGGTGTATTTATTACAAATTTACCAGTTTGGGGTTTTTTGTAGTCGAATAAATTAGTTCGGGGTAAATTTGTCATAAATGTACCAGTTTAGGATTTTTTATGGTCACTCGAGCTAAATTTGTCATAGGTGTACCAATTTGGGGTTTTTCATAGTCAAAAAAATAGTGTGGGGTAAATTGTCACAAGTGTACAATTTTGGAGTTCTTAAGGGTATTAACCCTTAAATCAATGTTTGCAGAAAACAAAAAGTTTCTAACATCTTTAAGAAAAGCAAAACTTCAGATGTAATTGGTTGATTTAATCAGTATAAACTAGATCAGGTACCAAACTTAGTGATTAACACAATATAGACTGGAACACATAACCTTATTATCAAATTTGGAGTAAATTTAAGTCTGCATTTTGACTCAAAAGTGCTCTACAAATCATAAGTTCCATACAGGCTTATACCAATAGATTCATTCCCTGTGCCCTATCCATCCTAAGGCATACACATCCGCATTCTACTCGAACCAAATCATTTTTTTTTTACTATGGGTGATATTTATTTATTTTTCTACTAGAAAAAAATCTGAATGCATATAATTGAAACAAAAATCTCATGCACGTATGTAATGGATGAGTAAGATGGTTTGTGTTCTACTAGAAATAATGTAGTCGAAACCCTAATGAAAGACACAGACCTTTGGTATCACAATGCGACCCAGGCCGCTTACGTCACTGTACTGAAGCCTCTTCTCAAAGAGGAAATCCGTATTGAAAGGATTAATAACCTGAAAAGTAGGGAAACTTGGAGCATTAATACAAGAGCTTTGCTAAACACAATTCAACTCGTTTGTCTCAATAACTCTGTTACTATACATACCCATTCCAAACAAACGAAGTTTTTCTTAAGAAAAGTGAAAGAATTAGAAGTGTGAGCGACAACAAATAAACCTTTTTAGCCTTACGTGATCATTGGATAACGTATTTTTGGATAAAGTGTAATGAAGATTGTGAAGAAGAAAGCGACAAGACAAACGATCTTGTATTAAATATGGATGTATGTTCCGACAGGTTAGGAGCGCCGACTTTCCTAATTGTGACTCGGAATCATTGTTTTGATTGTCGCATGTCAATAGATAATTTGACTGAAAAAGTTTACTCAGAAAACAACACGTAATTATGGCAAATCCATGGTGAAGAATAAATTGTAGGATATAACATTTCATGCTAAAAAAAGATTTATCGAAGGGTTTATGATGGAAAACCCTTGATTAGTGTTCGAACCCTAGCCTTACTTAAATATGCCTCGGTGAAAGACCATATATATTCATTTTTGAAAGACTTCGATCAACCTCAAAGCGGAGATTCATGCTTACCTTTCAAAACCCTTAATTGAATAGTGATGACATAAAAAGCTATAAAAGTTTTTTTTTTTTTTTGGTATATATACTCTGGTTTATCTTTTTGGGCCACTTTTTGTTTTTTCTGGTGTATATAGTCTCGTGTTTAATCACATACAAAGTTAAGCATAGTCTCAGCAAAGAAGAAGAGAAGGCATAAACTTGTAACGGCTAGAATGCAGCTGAACAGCTAGAAATGGAGTCATGCAATTTAATACTGCCAAGGTCAACATCACCATCAAATTCTCAACAATAGAGAGCATCACCATTTTACTTACAGAGTTTTATGAACTTCTGTTCACTTCATCCTGCAAAACAAATTTTAGCAGACTGAAGAATCTATCAAATCCTACGATTCTTTGTTTTTTTTCTTTTTCGAGAGAGAGAGGTCAACTTGATGGATCTGATAGACAACATGATCGGACCCCAGAAAACCTTGAAAGTGTTGTGAATGAAAAGCATAACACCGGAAATCTCTTTGCTTAGCAAAGGAAAAAACACTAGAAGCCATTTTTTTCTCAACAAAAAAGAGTAACCATGACATGAACGCCCTCAAGGTGGAAGAAAGATTCCTCTTTTTGAAGAGAAAAAGGGCCTGTCAATGCTTACGCGGGGAGGCGGAGGCGGTGGGGGATGTGTGGATGGGCGGCCCGGCCTCGGCTGGGTGGCACGGTGAGCCATCACGCTCTGGATGGCACTCGAGTACCTAAGGATCCTTCGACGGCACCTCCTCTCGGCCTTGGAGTAGCAGTCAAGCTCTTGGTCGTTCACGCTGTTGAAGAGGGCCTGAAGGCTATCCCGACGAGCCATTGTGGACCGTCCCATTTTTGCAAAACCAGAAAAACCGTGAGAACCCATGCTTCATTTATATAGTCGGGAAGTTGGTGAAGAGAGAGAGAGAGAGAGAGAACGGAAACCGTGGTGTCTCAGTGTGGCAGCAGGTGGTCTCGAGCGAGTGACAACGGGCAAAAAAGGATGCGAAACCAGTCGTCTCGATATCATTTTGAGCCACAAACGAAGAATACTATTGCTCGTTTGCTAAATTGATTTTACCAAGTACTGTGATGCAGCGATGAAAATTTTTTGCAGGCCCGTTTAAGCATTTAACAAAAATTTGCCACGTGTTACTTGATAAATCAAGAGTTAGTAGGGGAGTCTTATTAAATATCTGATCCTAACCTATCGTATTAGAAGAGACGAAGAAGGGCCCAATTAACGACGAAATGTTTTGAGAAATTACATTAAATCATAGATCGAGAGATTTCAGAATATGTCAATTAACCATGAGCTGAAACTGCTACGTAGGAAGAGACTGTATGAATGTAAGTGCCTTTTTCTAGCTAGACCATTTTGGGTCTATCAGATCGGGCCAACCTCACATGAGACTTATACAATCTGATGGTTCACGTGAATTGAGCTTCATATAGACGAGGATCATGCAATAATTGCCCTTAATAAGTTTACTTACCTACTGTGCAGATGAGGATCGAGTACTAATATTAATATATTAGACTAATCACGAATATTTCAGGAACTTATAGAATCCATAGGATCCCACTAAAAAAAGACAAGTCGACATATAGCTCATGATTATTTATTTGACACATTACCCCTAAAATGAGTTTATACAACATATTTCCATATTTTGCAGATCCTGTTATCTTTTAATTTGTAATTGATGATTATGACTGAACCTCAAGAACCAAAAACTTCTGATGAAATGTTTGCTCGGAGGAAAATTAGGGAAGTAAATGGGATGAAGGGTTGGCAGAGAACGATGACACCAGTGGAAGGTGCATTTATTGTTTCTGTTGCGGGTCTTTTGTTGTCTTGCGATTGAGTGCTCTTGATTTTGTTTTAGCGAAAAGGAGTGATTTCCGGATTAGGGTTTTGAACGAAAATCTTTACGTGGTGATGTCAACGGCGTGAACGTCCTGACTCGCGAGCGTTTCTTCTTCTGTAACTTTTGGACTTCGTACGGTGAACCGGAAAAAAGCTTTGCTGGAGGAAGAAGGGACGAGTGGACGGTCGGATCGAAAAGGAGATGAGGATCAAATCTTATGAACAATGCATTAGACTTGCTTAAAAGTAATTTCACAGAGTGTTATAATACATCTCACTTGCTAAAATTTTCTACCTAAAACCTACCATGTTACACTGTGGATCAACATCATAAATCAGTCTTTGTATTCCAAGTACTCTCTTTGACCTTAAGAGCGTAAGTTTCATATGTCAAGAAAAAAGGGTGTGGTTGAGATATATTTCCGGTCATTGAACTATAATCTAAATTACTTGATGTATTCAACTTTTCTTTTAAACATATGGACTTTGAATCTTTGACTGGTATTCAACTAAATTTCTCAATGATGTGCTAACATTGTAGTCACGTGACATAGATGTGGAATACACTAGGTGATTATGTTGTGGAAGTAAGTGATCGAATAATAAAATGGACAGAATAAAAAAAAAAAATGAGATATCAGATTTACGTGGTTCGGTAATGGTGACCCGACTTACATCCACGAAGAGAGTTGCATCAAGCGATATAATGTAAATTACAATCATACTTGAGTTACTCAAACATTTTCAGTTTTTCCCAACCCCCCATTACACCAAAAAATTCATGCAGTATTTAACCCCACAAAAACTTACAAAATAATATCTCAATCTTACGAAGGAATTAACAAATCTTACTACAACATTATTTGCTTCAACACTTTTGGATATCTCCAAGGTGTAATTCACAAGCAGAAGCTCCCTTTTAATAATCTTCATAAAGAACATTCACTTCTTATATATAGGCAAAAATTGGATCTAAAATAGGAAATCTCTTTTTAGGAATTCTTCTCAAACTAGGAAACCTATTCAAAATAAAAAACTTATTTGGATTAGGGAACTTTACTTTTCAGACTCAAACTTGAGACATATTTTTCAAAGATTAAAATCCAAATTTCAGTGATCATTTTGCAATTTGTAGAAGATTTATATTAGGTTTATGCTTAGATTTTTTTTTCTTTTAATATCATTGGCAAAGTAGTCTTTTCCTATCAACTTTTGCAATTGACATACCACATGATAATTGAAGAGGATTTGTACCATAAATGCAAAATGGTCAACTAGACATTGATGTCAAATTCTTATTTACACCATTCCAATCAAAGAATTCCTATTTATGAGGCAACATTCAACTCACATTTGCCTAAGATATTTTTGGGAAAAATCATGACGTTTTGAAGATGATGAAAATAATAAAAAACTACTAATGTGTAAATTGGTTGAGTGGAATTAGATGAGAGATGTACAAGACATTATCTAGATATGGTCCTAACAGGATCATCTAATGATGAGGAGTGCACTATTTTATCAATGGTGAACAAAGCATTGAACATGGAGGTGTCCACGAGTTGGAGATACCTGAATAGGGACTTGATTGTACTTTTTGAAAGTTTTATGACTCAATTACACTTCGTGACAAGTTTTATGACTTAACTGCACTTTTTGAAAATTCTAGGACTCAACTGCACTTTTCTGACAAGTTTTAGGACTTTTGATGGACTTATCTCTTAATTTAACTATTTTATAGAAGCACTACACTTGAAATTAATAGCTCATTCTTGTGTATGTCCAACCATTCTTGCATATATCAACTTGATTCTATTTATTCTGCGAAAATATATAAAGTTTTGATAATCAATCTATTCTCCCCCTCTAGATTACGTCTATAGCCATAACAAGTATCAATAGATGCTTGTACTAAGTTTCCTTATTTTAATCTAAATTATTGTGTTGCCATTTTAGCTTTACAGAGTCGGTTGAATCTATTGTTTCGTTATATGTAGAATTCAAGGCACTATGATGGTCCCAATTGGTCATACTGGGAGATATAAGGAATAACTAAGGGAGAAAAAGAATGGTTTCACAAAGAGACCATCTCCACCTTACGTCCTGAGGTGCAAGGATCATTGGAAAAGTATGGAGAAGAGGCCTAATGCGAAGGATGACCAAACTGTTGACATCAAAGTGTTGTAAATGGAGTTAAATCAACTTAAGCACGAGAAATGAAAATTGCGAATCAGAAACTTGACCACATGAGTATGGAGATTGAGACAAAGGAAAAAGAGGCATTGCTAAAATCTGAGCATCACAAAACCTGATTGAAAGTCATAGCTAGAGAGCCAGTTGAAGTTAGAGCAAATAATGTCAAATCCGGTCCTTATCTTGCAACATAACGAAGCGACCGAAGCATGTCGTGAAAGTTGATGAGGGGGAGTGTTGAAGGTGTGATCGATTTCTCTAGAAAGTCTAGAGCCCACAAGTTTCTAGACCTATAGTGAGTAGGTAAAGTATATGGTTTTAAATTAGTAGGTGGTAGGTAAAAACTGTGGTAAATGAAATGGCCAGCATGCATTTTTAGAGGAGTCCACGTGTTTCTTAGAGAATGTCGTTGATGAAGGCTATGAATAGCCTAGCCCTCTTCATATGTGTATACAGCCAAAAGGTTGGTGCACAGTTGTAGAGAATACAAAGAAAAGAAAGAGTGAAGGAGAGTGAGTCTCCATTCGTAAGAAAAGTGAGGTGTGTGTGGAAGTGGTGTGAGCTAATTTTGAGTGAGTGAGTGTAGAATAAGTGTGTGTTTATGGTAAGTATTTTATAAAAACTGGAGGTATATTGCTATTTTGAGAAATTGCAATACAAGTCTCACTCAATAAGTGGTATCAAGACATGCTACGCAACTCAATAGTAAAACTTAACAGATAGTCCAAAAAGAAAGTAGGGAAAATAAAATAAATAGTTCGTAAACTTTGACTCAAAGTGTAATGTGTTCCACAAACTTTTAATTTGTTTAATATGGTTCATAATTTTTTTTTTTGTGTGTAAATATGTAAATATCATTAGTCAAATGAGGTACAAAAGTTTGGGGGAATCCCCTAACATTTCACAAAAACTACTTATGCGAAAAGATTGAGGAAGGAAGCCTCCATATAGTAACCAATAAAACATTTACCTGGGAAGTCTCCATATAGTGGTCCATGAACTTGAACCCAATGTGCAATGTAGCTTATGAACTTTAATCTTGTTCAATATGATCCCTAGAGTTTTGGTACATCTTCAACTTAGTCCTTGAACTACGTAAAAATGTTCAATGTAGTCTCTAAACTTGAATTAATGGAAGGATAACATTAAAAATCTTCATATAGTTCAAGGACTAAGTTGAACATGTATCAAAAGTCTAGGAAAATTCCAAATAAGGGCATGAAGTACTCTCATTTTCTCAAATAAAAACCTGAAGTAGTTGTGTTAGTTTCAAATAAAGGCATGAAGTGGCTATGACAGTCTCAAAATAAGAGCCTAACCTTATTAGTAGGGGTGAGCATAGTCCGGGTGGGTGGTTCCCACTCTAGAATCAACAACCGCCCACTAAGGGCGCATTTGGCAACCGGTCAAACCGTGAAAATTTCTATTCTTTTATTCTTGAGAGTAGATTTGGAACAGAAATTCGTTTGGTAAAATTTTTATTGCTGGAAATAAATTTGGAACAGAATTAAGAAGTAAAAAAAAGTTGATTCTTTGTTCCCAGGAACAATTCCAAAATCAAGCCAACCCATTTTTCTTTCTTCTTCTTCTTCCCTCTCCTTCTTCCACTACCGCTGCCATCAATCGTTGCCGCCACCACCGTCCACTATTGCAGGTCGCTAGCAACCATTGAGGGGAGGTTCGGCGAGCTCGCTAGAGCCTTGTCGGTGGCCAGACGGGCCTCCCTCGGCCACCAGCGAGCCTCGGCCAATGAGGCACGGCCTTCTCGAGGGCCAGCAACGCTCTGGCGAGGTCGTCAGCCAAAGCTTGAAGAGAAAGGAAAAATAAAAAGAAGAAAAAAGAAAACAAATCATTAAAAAATTAAAAGAAAATGATTTGGATTAGAAATTTTGAGAACGGTACCAAACGCAATCCTATCCCGGGATTTGAAATTTTGAACAGCTACCAAACGCCTTAAAATGCTTAAAAATTATTCCCGATAATAGAATAAAAAAGAATCATTTCTAATCATAAATTGTTTTAAGGACTAATTCCGAAAATTGGAAACGAGCACCGCCTGTTGATTCCATGGATCCACCTAGGAATCAGACCACTTGTCCGATCCGATTCCCAGGTGGGTCTATAGAACCAGTCTCACCAAGCTTCACGCATCAATACCGTAATACACAACAAAGAATTACACAATAGAATCACCTTATCAAAGACACTTCCAGTTAGAGACAATGAATCAACAATATTAGTATGTGGGAAGTGTCTAAGAAAGAAAGCACGCTTACCAAACTTGTTGTAAATGGGCAAAAACAGATAGTTATCCAACATAAAAACTAGTCAGTAGCTTAAGGTTTTAAATTTTTTTATTTTTTAAAATTAAAAAACAAATATATTTATTTATATAGCCGGTTCGATTCACTTGGAATCGAGAACTGAATTGGTACCCACCGATTCCAATTTATTGGAATCGGGAACCGAATCGATTTTCTTAAGAACCATTGGTTCTTGGGTGGTTTGGTCCAGTTCCAAGTGACCTGGGCGATTTCAAGTTCTTTTGCACACCTTTACTTTTTAGTTACCGGCCGCTAGATATTTCTGCTAGTCAAGGGAATTTTCGTTAAAAGACTATTCTAGTTTTAAATTATTGTTTTCTTCTCTTTTCTTTTTATTCTCTTTTTCTTTTTGGCAAGTGCCGGCGAGGGCCTAACGATCCTTGCCCAAATCTAGATAGGGCCAGCCTTGCTTGAGGTCGGCGAGGGCGGCCCTCGCTTGTGACTTTTGAGGGCAGCCTCACCAAGGGCACAAACTCTCTAGGCGTCGCCGGTGGTCACCCATTGCTTGAGACTGGCCACCGACAAAGAAGAAAGGGAAAACCATAAAAAAGAAAGAAAAGAAGAAAAAAGAAAGAAATAACTCAAAAAATGTAAATGATAAAAATGTCATTGACCAAATGGAAAGTCAAGTCCTTTGAAATTGACATAGCTATTTCAAGCAGTCATTTAAAACAAAATCAAATTCAAACCTTTATTTGAGAAAATAAAGACACTTCAAGTCCTTATTTAGAATTTTCCCAAAGTCCATCGACCACAATTAAAAGTTTTAGGAACACTTTAAGTAAATAAAAATTTTAGGGATCATATTGTATATTGGACTAAAGTTTAGAGATCTTTTTAGTCATCATCCTAAGAAAGTGATTCACATGTGCCGAAATCTCATATGTATGATTGTCATTGTGCTTCGTTGATGATTTACCAACTAGCTTGACACTCATCATGAAAAGTCTAGATGCTTAAATTAAGTTAGCTTATACTAAGTAACTCAAATAAGAATTGTATAACCCAACACTTTTTGATAACCTAAATTCGAGAAAAGTTGATGATCTACTCTAGTTAAGACTTGTAGTTTCTTGAAAAAGTTTGTTAAACTCAAAGTGTTAGTAGGAAAACACAATGCAAATAAATGCTTCTAAACGATAAAAAGATTGACAAATTAAAAAAAAAAAAAGAATAAACTAAACGTTGATAAGTAACTCAAATAAGAGTTAACGACCCAATATTATGCGGTAGTTTAATGGAAGAAAAATTGATGAGTCATACTAATTTAGGTTAGTAATTTCTAAAGAGAGTCAGTAAAGGTAAGAAACTATTAATAAAGGCAGACAAAGGTTGATAATTCAACGGAGACGTTGATAAAATCTAAGAAAAATAACTAAACGTTGGTAAGTAGTTCAAATGATGAGAGTCGATAGTTTAATCTTACAAAAGTTCGTAAGTCACCTTAAATTAGGTTAGTAGATACATAGAAGAGTTAGTAAATGTAGCAAGTTATAGTAAGTTAGTAAAAATTGCTAATTTGCAAACTATCAAGAAGTGGGTAATTTTATAAGTGTTGGTCCACCAATATATCTGGAGAAAGGGAACACCACTATTTCTTTCATCAGCATTTTTTTTTAATTCTTACCAATACTCATTGAAATTCACCCACATGGAAAAATAATCTATATTTTCATATTCAAAATAATAGAATTCTGCCCAAGTTTTTACGGCAGCCGACAAAATTTTAGTCTTCTCATTTAAATATCTGTTGGCTCATCTTTTGGACTCTGACAATGGAAAGCAGATAATTTCTTCCCTGTATTGTAGTGAATGACATGCATTCTTTAATCCAGCAGAACTAGTTGAAATTAATGAGGGAAAAAAGGGCAAAAAATACATGCAAAAAGCACATAAAAAATACCTCGCTAATTCCCGCTCCACCTTTTTGACAGATTATAGGTTAGTTTACACATTACCCATAAAAGAAAAGCAAATACCAATAATATCACATAAAGAAAGTATATGTATGATTTTGATCAAGCAACTAAATAACCCTCTGGGATAAAATAAATAATAGGGTTTAATTAATAAATTAGATCGCATCGCTTGAGAACAAATACAAAGTCGTGACTTGTGAGTAATAAGTTACATTTTTTTTTCAGGCGACCCTACCGTAGTGAAGCACCATGATGTGGTCCGATGCCGTTGCGGACTCAGGAAGTAAAGTCACCACATCGCTTGGACTCCAAATGTTATCTCTTACTTGCTGCAACGTCAAGAAAGGCAGCAGCTTTTGGCCTCTACATGTTATCTCAACCTGCTGATTTTCCATCACACAAAAACAACATAGATTATGGTTAATCGCACATTGAAACGTGCATAATATTATAGAGGCAGCTAGCACAATCCAAATATGTGCATGTGTCAAATGATCATGCGCACTTGCGTTCGAGTCATCTATGCATACGATGTTCATCATAAGAAAATTAAGAATCCATATAAATTTCATAGTTATTGGAGTAAAAAAGTAATAGCATCCTCAAGAATCCTTTTTAAAAAAATGATTTTATTACATTCACATTCACTGTTGATGTAAGAAATGAATTATACATTCATCATTAGATTAACGACAAGTAGAAGAGTTCAGTTAAAAAACTAACTCAAAGCACATGCCACTCATCCAACAGTGAAGCACATGAGTACCTTTTTTTTTACAGAAGCAGCGGAATATGCTCCATAAATAGAATTGAGATATTGACACATGCACAATAGTCTTAGTATGAACATTCAAGCAATATGTTAGATGAATCTTTTCATCAAACCCACCAACGATTCTCTAGCTCGTATGGTTGTTGTGTAATCACAACCCTTTAGACTTTTATCACGTTAGAATCCATGTGGTTCCTCATATCCACGAGAAAATAATATGAACAAGCACGTCACATCAACTTGAAAAAAGAAACGCAAATTTGAATGATTCAAAAACACCATAAGAAATACGCACGATATATTAGGTAGCTCCCCGAAAGTCATCATATTCCATTCTAGTTGTCGGCCTCGTTTCATGCACCCCTTCCTTCACGTTGCTCTCAAAACCCTAGCTTGAAGGATCATATAAGTTCCTCCACGAACTACCCACCGCACCATGAATTTAATATGTTCTCTTGGAGTATTATATAATCCTTAAAGAAGCGGGAAAAGTGGTGCTTCATAGGAATCGTTAATGGACCGTTTAATGTTCGAGCCTATTTCACCTACCTACTACGTGTCGACATAAATAAGAAAAAGGAGCAAGATAAATATAGGGTATCAAAGTCAATTTTTCAACTATGGAACGTGCCTCGTATATGCTTTTCCTTAGACGTCCGTGTCAACAACTAAGGAGTCAAATGATTCTGTCGTACGAAAATCATGAAGGTGTTTGTGTGGCTTCATTTCGTCCAAAATCATTCTATGTTTTATATTGATTCTGCGGTTGGTCGTGGGGAGGATGTGATGGGTGACATTGATTTCATGTGTGCACACACATTATGTCCACCAACGGGCCCCGCTTGGAGTACTTCGATGGGCCCCTCTTTTAGCACCATCGGTTGAAATTTAAAAAGGGAGTCGACGGTCCTACTCGAGCCGTCCAAGGATGAGGTCAAGTATGCGAGAGGCATGACGAGAGGATTGGGAAACAAAGATTTTTGGGCAGAGTTGGGAAAGAACACCAGGGCTTACAGGGATTACTCCAAGGATAGACAGAGCACATGTAATTTGGGTAAGTTTATGGTACGCTACTGCTGGACAAGTGAAGAAGAGTCATTTATAAGTCTTAGCCTATGAATCGCCTGCTTGTCATCTTACGCCAAATACACCAAAATTCCACTCAACCCTAATTTTCGGATTCTCTCCCCTCAGCCCAAAAACCCTCCGCCGAAGGCGCAGTCACACGGACTCAATCGCCGCTCCTTACCCCCTTAGGCCGCCGCCAGCCCCTCTGAACACGCCGTCGTCGCTTCAAGATTCGAGCCATTACCTCTGCCGCCACAGTGTGCCAGGGTTCGTTCGCCTCTCTCTTCTCTTGATCGCCACATGTGGGTGCGTGTGTCGACACAGAGATGGAGAGATGCGCGAGCCACTGTCTAGGCAGTGGAGGTGGTGGCGCGATGGCGGCGTGGTGGGGCTATGAGCGGAGGCGATTGGTGGGGCAGTGGGGCAACGACGAAGGACTAGGGCTATTGCGACTAAGGCAATGGGAGTGTAAAGAGAGAGAGAGAGAGAGTTAGGCTAAGGTGGAATTTTTTCTTGTTCTAGGTTCAGTTCACTTGAATTATTTTTATGAAGTCGTAAGTTCCTTTCACCTGTCCAGGAAGAAGCACAGCCTTTCCCTAAGACAAGGAGATAAGTTCAAGGCGTGTTCATCCATGCCAAGTCTAAAAACTATAGCATGGTATATTCAAGCCTTTCAAGTCATTAATGAACTCTTCTTAGACATGCAGAAGGACATATGGGAATTCAATCTAGGGGCTAGATGAAGCAAAAACAGAAAGCTTTTTGTATTTTTAATAACCATAGATATTTGAATCTATTGGCTAAATAGTTATAATTATGAATACACACAAAACACTCTGTCCACATATATTTGATAAGATTTTATCTACAAGGTGATGGGTATGGCACTATGATTTTTTTTAAGTGAGAAATTCTATGGTTTAAATATGGTGTTTGATGTATATATTCGAATTAAACACTAAATCATTTAGGAAATCCGTGGAAGCTTAAGAATCGATACATAGCATAGTCTCCAGATAGACTACATGAATGGCATGCATCGCATGAATTCATTTACAAATTACCAGAGGAAATTAGTTCCGCAATTCTAAATTCAGAAGAAATTGTCACACCAATGCCAGTCATGGCTGACCGAATTCAATAAAAAATACGAAAACTTCGTAAGGAATCAAAAGGCAAAGAGAACTTTGAGTGCAATATACTCCTGCACTACTTTCGCGTGAATAATCAATCAATAAAGTACATGAACGTGTAGTAGGTTTTGGCAGCTTAATACAGCTGTTTCTTTAGACAATGGTTGGTGAATTACATATGGATTGTTTATGGTGTCATGTCCTAACTTCACGGAATGAAAGCATAAGATTAAAAAAAAAAAGGCGGCATTAGGACGTTGAAGTACGCAAGTTTTTATTGACCAAACGACAACCGGATATAGTTCATATCAGCGAGCTAATGTGAGTATTCTTCTTGTTACAGAAAAAAACGAGCAACACAAAGCTAAGGATATCTGTAGTATTGAGGGCAGGGTTGTTCAACTGATTTTTATATTGTTTTTGTGAACTCTTGGATCTAATACTAATTACGGAGACTTAATTATCGCCTTACCTCCACTAAGCTCATAAGGCACACCTTTTTATTGCTTGGCGATCGAGCTAAAAATATCTTCATGAAATTCTCGTCGATGCGTGTAGTAGCATCCACTGAGAAGAGATGTAGATGAAATTTTCAGTACTAATCATTTCGATTCAGGCTAATTGGAAGTGTGAAAACCCCAGAATATTGCCCTTGTGATCCCTGAAGGAACATTCTAATGGTTTTTTGCATGTCATTGAGAACATGCAGCACACGCATTCTTATAAAGTTCCCATGTTCTTCTGTTCATTGACTCGAGGTTTCTAAATCCAGAGTGAATGCACCGTGTAATGTATAGTTGATATCTCCATTCTATCTTTGGATTCGATTAAGCTTGGTTCTTCTCGTTAACTAAGTGGACCTCCTAAATACTGCTTTCTATTCTACTGTACTAAGAGGATGTCATCTCTACTAGGTGTTTCCGCGTACTGTTAGGTTGTCACTTGCCTTGGAAAAGGAATTGACCTAATCAATGCAATGTATAGCAGCATCAATTTTATTCTCTAGCTAATCAGAGCTTAATGTAAACGGGCGGAGCAGCACTTTTCGGATCAACTATCCAAGACTAAAAGAGAAACCATCTAAAACACTTTATGAAACATCAAACATCATATTTAAGCTTCAATTAGTACTCTCTCTCTCTCTCTCCGGGCTAAAATATCATCAAGTTTTGGGGTTGAAATTCTTCCAATTGCAAATGCAAGGGCATTTTCTGTCAAAGACGCATAAACTTTTCTCAAGCTTGATCGTTTCTAAAATATTCTTTTTCTTATGTTTTTCCAATTATATCAATAGAAGGTGGTGTTACTTCTGCTTTTAGTACCTTACGATGTGAGGGGTCTAATTATTCCTTTAAATGGCAGAACCGATTTCTTCCTTTTTCCTTGATCCATTTTCCTTTTCGTTTGTGTAATATCCTTCTTTTCGAGTCATGAGAGAGGTGGTAGGTGGGTGGTATATCTTATGATATGATGTCTACCCTCAAGCATTTCACTGTAATCTTTTTTACTTAGACCCATAACAATAAAAACTGTAACTGATTATGACAAATTGTTTCCCTGACAAGACAAGACAAAGATCTCGTCTTATTTCCCTAAGGAAGAAGATGGAACATAAACTGAACCGATTGCAAGCTTTATCTAAAAAGACTGACGATTGCAGCGACATATACTATCTACCTAAATATGATAATTTCACAAGGAATAAGCCAGGCTAGAAAACAATTTCCAGATCTTCTGTTTCTATCATGCTTCCAAATGCCGACCATGTCCATGCATGAACATAACCGATCATTGAAAGAATAGGTCGCTTACCCATGAAGCCGTTTAATCTTGGTCAAATGCAAATTAGCTAATTATTCCATCATACTGAGAGGAATTTAGCAAACTTAATCAGCTAGCTAAGCTCTTTATCCTCGTTAAAACTTAAAACGTGGGCTAAATATAAAATGCAACGATTGTTGAACATACCTCTGCTTCGCTATCCAGTCTCAACTTCTTGACCAAGTACTTCATTAAAAATCGGACTGTCATCCTTCCGTCCCTGAAGGTTATGACAAATAAGAGAAAAAATCTCAGAAAATCTATATCACAATTGAGACAGCCACAGAGAGCATAAAAACCCAAATGAAAGCTTCTATATGTGCATTACTTGACTCTGAGGTAAATCTTGGGTATTTGGGGCAAGAATGGTTCTTTATCTCTGCATTCGGGAAACAAATAGAAGAAAATACATTAGAAAGAGCATTATAAAAGTCTCAGATAAAGCGGCTTTAGAAAATAATGATGGTGGAAAGAAACGAGTGGGGACTAGTGATCTTTGTACGTGCGTTGCCTCTTTTTCACTTACTGATTTTGTGATGCTCGTAACACGAACCAAACTCCAGGATAAGTTCTCTTTGGAGCGTCGATGACCCTAAAATCCATGCTCGACCCCGATGCTCCATCTACTTGTAGTTGAAGTTGAAAGGAAGGAGGAAGATTTGACCGCGGTGGTATCAGAGAAGAAGATGAGGAACACTGGAGCGACGGCGACAACGAGAAATTGGGCCAATTGAACCCATGAGTGGGAAAAGTCGAACTACCTGTAGGGGGTTGAAAGAGATAAGATGAGCTATTATTAGTACTTCTACCACTAGCAAAACTGGTAATTGGCCTAGAATCTCTAAGATTAGGCACATCGAAGATGGGGGTTAAGGGCGGTGTCGGGTGCCAAGAACATCTGCTTGGTAATAGATCGAGCTCGACTGATACTCCGTGGTTAATTCCTTGACCAGTTGGCTCGATCCGATCACACTTCTTGTCACCGTTGTTCGCTCTAGTATGGCTACATATGCTTAGTTGTAGCCACGCCTCATCCTTCTCTTCTTGATCTCCAACATCCTTTGAGCTTGATGAGGCCTCCTCATTGATACTGTTAGTTCTCGATTCATCTTCAGCCATTTGACCAAGATGAAGATCAACTGCTAGATCAGACACAACACACGCAGGACCAGGCGGATTACGACACGGTTTGCCAGGAAGCTGATCTCGAGCTAGAACCATGATCATGCCACAGGAACCCAAGACCCGACCTGCCCCTTTCGATGACGAAACCTGATAACAATATTATCTCCCTCAAGCTTGTTCTTTATCTGGGCTAGAGCCATGGATTGAGATAAGTTGTGGGATCTGAACTCTATCTGGGGAGCCTGGCTTCGACTGACGCATGTTGCTTGAGAATCGGGAGATCAAGATAGACGAGAGGGATGGGTGTTGTGTCCACAAGGGACTTTACAGGCTTATTCATGGTGGACGAAGTGGTTTAGTTTACGGAAGGAGGAAAAAACGAACATGGATCTTGCAAAAGCCAAACCCACTTTCCATCAATTCTCTACGTTTGGACGCTTGTGGAGAAGAAGTCGTTTGAGAGAGAAAGAGAGAGAGAGAGAGAGAGGCAGTCGCATGAGTTAATGAAATAGTGTACGCGCCTCTTCGTTCTTATGTTTTAAAAAGAGGCCCAACAATCATTCCTTTTTAGGCTTTTCCCAGAATTCATTAGGCACTAGGAGGAGGTTCTTCCCATTCTCGAGATTCAAAGAACGTATCAACGAGTTTTGACTATTATTATGTGACCATATCAATTCCTTTTTTTTAATAATAATTTCACTATGTTTGTAAGTGCAACTTACGGTTCCGCTTCCGATGATTTTAAAATTGTTTTTAATGGTGCCATTTCTCACGTTTGTATAGATAAATCAAAATTCTATATTATACGTGGATATGCGCAATAATAATTATAGATTATTTTAATTCTTGCAAATAACGTTGATTCATTGTGTAATATAGCAAAACTATTTTAGAGAATAATATTGCTTTAAAGGAATGGGTACCTAATCTAAATTTATAGCGGTGATTTTTATTTTTTACATTTTTGTTGCTACCCTTTTATACCATATGTTATGAGGGAGAGAATTCGACCCAGAGGAGACAATTTTGGGCAATGCACATGTAATGTGCAGATGCGAGTACCCATTTTACTGCGTGCTTAACGTTAGCACCTAATTCTTGAACATTAAATTTTAAGAAGTGTCTAATGTAAATGCTGGAGCTTCTATTAGAAAGTGCCAGTGTGCATACTTTTGTGTTGTGAATAGCAAGGAGTAAATTTTGTTTCCATCTCGATCCAGCACTCGACGTATTTAATGCAAACGTCAGTAAGATTTAATAGATTTATCACATAAACTCATAATTTTACATTAAAGGAAAATGAATCAACCGTCTCCCTTTTTCTCCCTCCGGGCGCGTACTGAGAGAGGGATGCCAAGTGGGAGCATCGCGGAGGGAGAGGGAGAGGGGGGCCGGGGGGATCGATTTCACCACGGATTGGACGTTATTGGCTTATAAGACAGTGAGGAGAGTACCGAAGAACTGGATAGTTTTGAGCGAATTCACGTCTGATGCGGGATCATCGGGCTTTGCCGATCCATTCAAGTTGAAGATATTGATTATGCAAGAGAGTTGCCGATTCGATGGACAACTTGCCGAATTCATGGTTTTTTATATCAATTTACAAGCTTGTTATCGATTATGAGACTACTAATCGATTATTTGGGAGCCAACGGCTGTTTTGGACAATTTCCTTTGCTATTTGATGACCTTTTAAAGTGTCAACTAGGTTTCCCAGGATGACAAACGAATTTAGAGTGTAATTTTAATTACTTTGCGTCTAGTCAAGTGTCATTAGTGAGTCTTAAGTGGGTTGTAAATTTCAAGAGTCAAAGTTCAAGCCTCAATGTACTTTAATGCATTTTCTAGTTCCTAATTTTTATTGTGCTTTCTAGTTCCCGTGACATTAATGTTGGGTAGTTTCCATGTCTTTAGTGTTTAATCAATTTTTAAGATTGCTAGTTTTGAGTAAATGAATATTTGAGATTTCCCAGTGAGTAAATATTTTGAAGAGTGGATTACTCATGATTTCTGTATCCTTGAAAGGTCGATTCTTCCTCGATGGTGAGCCAAAGAAGTATTGTATTCTCGGCTGGTAATTTTCTTGTAGGCCTTGGTGGTAAGCTTCTTCAATCCCAAAATCTTGTATCCTTAGCTGGTGATTTCTATAGGCCTTGGTGGTGAGTTTCATCAATTCCGATCTTGATCCTCAGCTGTCACGTCTTGTATGCCTGGATCCCAATTGTATTCTATCTTGCATTTTGCATACATCCATCTCATAAACTCCGTTCCATCAACATCACTCAAAACGACTCTCGCCCATCCTGCAACCGCATCAAGGTCGTGCGAGAATCGGCAAGAAACAAACAAATCTATGTAGGAGAGAAGCAATGAGAAGAGAGACTAGGGCTTTGGAAAGAGAAGGAAATGAGGCAGAGGAGACCGAGCGTGACAATGAGCGAGGGTTTCGAAGAGTAATTTTGAGTTTTGTCTGTGCCGTGAATGGGAGGAAGGAAAGTGATTAGTTTTTTAGAAAAGCAAAAGGTAAAGAAGAGTAATTTTGAAAAGCACTTCCATCTTTTTAGATTTAGGAATACATTTTTCTAATTTTAATATTTTTGTTAATTAGAAAGTATTTTCAGTTGACTAGTCATTTCACATAATCAAACGAGTGAAAGTATGAAAATTAAAAAAAAAAATACTTTCACTCAAACAAACACTCCCTTGATCTCAATCAAACTGTCATTGACCATAAATTCTAGCTCATTACAATATACAAGAGTGAAAATGGGAAAAAGATGCATTTGGCTTAAAGTTCCATGTGATCATGCCACGTGGTCCAACCATGTGAAAACATTAATTTACTTTCATATTTGCAAATAAGATGTATGTGAAAAACAAAAAAGTTGATTTTGTTTTCGAAGAAATACCCAACTCTTAGCGCATCAGATTCGTTTATTAAGTTATTTCACAAGATCAGGTAAGCAAGTTAGTTGAGAAAACCAGGCTATGAGATGCCAAAATTGCCATCATTTGTTGGTTGTAATGGGATCTTATTCAATTTCCTTCTCTTATGATTGTTGAAATACCAGAGAACAAGAATAAGTGACTCCAAAGTACACACGAGAGACTAAAATATTGGGCAAAGATAAAGCGAACTACCTTCACTAATTTACGGTCATCTACATGTGATAAGTGTTTTTAGAATTCGATGATGTTACAGATTTCTACATGATTTATTATCTAGAAGAGATGTGATAACAAATCAAATCAACTATATTTTAAACAAAAACGATTTACATGCAGCTATTTTTATAAATACAACTCACATATGTCTAAGACAGAATTGTCCCTCCTTACAAGTTCAGTTAAGCGTCTTGATTAAGGTTTGAGTGGTTCTATTGATTCGGTTAATAGTTGGTTTTAAATATTTTGGGTAGCTATAAGAATTTAGGTTATGGGAATTGGCATTTTTGGAAGAAAAAGACATTTTTGTAGATAGGGTAGAAGGATAACTGATGTGAGCATGCAATAGGGTATAAGAATAATTGATGTGAGCATGCAAAATCGTGTTCTAAGATAAATCTTTTGTATGTGTTTGGTATTTTTCAAAAGTAAAGATACGTAAGTGGTCATTGTGTGAAATATGAATATGCTTTCGATATTTTCCACCGAAGATATTGATCATAAATCTTATAACTAACAATAGAAAAGGGGATTTACTTGATCGTTGTTGTTTAGAGATTCAAATCCGACATATGAGCCTAATGCAAGTATGACCAAGTAATAAAGATGTTGCAGCTTTATTTTTTTCATCATTATTTACTATAAGGAATCCATCTTTAAAGCGTCCCTCATTAATTTAAAATCTCCAACTCTCTTGTTGCAGCATTCTTTGTTCCCATTCGACAAAACCAAGGTCTTCCTGCTCTGCTTTGTGCTTTACATAGCTGTAGGCATATCTTAGATGAGATCGGCAAGAGATTTTATCTGATCTTGTCATCAATACGTCATCAATATCATCATCATTAATCGCCTCTAAGACAATAACACAATTATTTGTTCTATTGTCTTGTTGAGAGAGAGAGAGAGAGAGAGAGAGAGAGAGAGAGAGAGTTGCATGTGCATGGGGCATAATGAGTTCCACAGTCAGGCCATGTGAATGTGGGGAATACATTGCAATTGCAGGTGGGGTTTCTTCACCTGTCGAGACTTGTGCATTCGCCAATCGAGCTTGCACTTTCTTCTGTCAAGAAACGAACCCAGGCTTCCTCTTTTTCCCTTGTTTTATTCAATTCTTTCCTCCACGAATGTCTTCTGTCGTTCTAGTCTGCTTATCAGACTAGCGAGAGTTCCTGACAATCCTTTCTTTTTGTTTTTCTTCACCAGATCGAACGCGAGTTTGCCTGAGCTGTCCTGTTAATAGTGAAAAAAGAAGAAAGAAAATCGAGCGGTATCTGATTACGCAATGAACAGCAATCACCAGAATTAGAAATGAAGCAACCCCTCGAAAAGCTTTTGTCGCCTTTGGCTTTTTGTGCCCATAGTGGAGATAACCGATGATTGATAGATCTGTGAACGAGACTTCACGTGTGATGGAAACATTATGCAAATGATCATCACGATGAATCATTAATGATCAGTATTCGACGACGCTCGAAAAATGAGCGCCACTAAATTTCGGAGGCGTGATGAAAATAAATAAAGAAATCTGAGCAGCTCGCTTGTAGTGTCAAAAGCTGCTAAAATGGTCTCCGAGCAGGATTGGAAAACAATGGATCTAAAGTATATGCCGATTCTATTGATGGCCGAATTATCTCATGCGTTTCTGAACGAGCCGTTCCCGTGCATGGACTTTGCAACTGGTGTTAATGATTGCTCGCGTTGGTGCTATGTAAACAAGGAGAGAAATTAGACAGCATCAAGAATCGCCTCTCATGCAAGCTTCAGCGTCTTCTAGAGTTTCCATCTTCCACTGCATGCGGAATCAAATAATTAAGAAAAAATCGAACGATGCCTCTATATAGGCCACTATAAGCATGTGCACGCATTTCATTACTTCATATAAGGGAATGTGTTCTTTTTGGCCCAAAAATGATGGAATGCGTCCCAAAACATGCACGAAACTGGTAATTTATTGCACGTTAGTTATGGGTAAAGGTGAATAAGCAATGAAAGTGAATAAACATTAGGGCACAATAGGTGCTTTTTAGGTGTGGATAAACTTGGACTTCCCTTCATGATATCATGGTCCGGACAAGACATAAATAGAAATTCGGTCAAGAGGTTAAGCATGACATTAATTGTTTGCATTTGATTGTATGATAGATGCTGTATTTAAATTTAGGGAAAAAGCCACAAAAAACCCCAAACTTTGCCTTCGAGTGACAGATTTACCCCAAACTTTGTTTTGTGACGTGAAAAACCCCGAACTTTGCTAACTGTGACACATTTACCCCAAACTTTTATTTGTGACACAAAAAACCCTGAACTTTCATTTGTGTGACACATTTACCTTAAATCATATGGGCATTTTGGTCTTTTTACTTTTAAAATTTTTTTTTTTTTTTTTTTTTTTCATTCTTCCCCTCCGCCATGGCCGGCGGAGGGAAGCCTCGCCGGCGTCGGACGACCCTCGCCGGTGTCGGGCGAGGGCACCCTCGCCAAATCCGGCGAGGGCACCCTTCGCCCGCACGGCAAGGGCGGCCCTCGTCGGCGTCGGGCGAGGGCCTCCCTCACCAAACGCGGCGAGGGCACCTCGCGAGGGCACCCCTCGCCCAACGCCCGAGCCCTCGCGACGCGCGGGAGGGCGGCCCTCGTCGGCGTCGAACGAGGGTGCCCTTGCCGCCTCGCCGGGCCCTCACCCAACACGGGGCGGGCGGCCCTCGTCGGCGTTGGACAAGGGCCTTCGCCGACGAGGGCCCCTCGCCGAGGGCGAGGGCCCCCCGACGCCGACGAGGGCACACCTCGCCAGCCCTCGCCGGCGTCGGGCACCCTCGCCGGATCTAGCGAGGGCACCCCCCCGACGCCGGCGAGGAGGCCCTCGCCGACCCAGCCCGAGGGCCGCCCTCGCCAACGCCGGTGAGGGCGGCCCCCGGACACGGCTCGAGCAAGGGCGACCCTCGCCCGACGCCGGCGAAGGCAGCCCTCGCCGGATGCCGGCTTCCCTCCGCTGGCTCCACCATGGCCGGCGGAGGGAAGGGAGAAGAAGAAAAAAATAAAAAATAAAAAAATAAAGAATAAGACGAAAATGCCCTTAATGGGGTAAATGTGTCACAGTTTGCAAAGTTCGGGTTTTTCACATCGCAAAATAAAGTTTGGGGTAAATCTATCACTCGAGGTAAAATTTGGGGTTTTTTATGACTTTTTCCCTTAAATTTATGAAATCGGCAGCTTTTCTGATATTAGTCACTTCCACAACTACTTGATTGAGAAGAATCTCACCATTTTTGGCTTGATACAGTCAAATTAGGTGTTGAACATGACAAATTGGTTTAGATGTCTACTCAATCTGTGGCCCCACTTAATATAAAATCTTAACTAATCACCACTTAATATATATATATGAATACCTAGCACGATCATCTATACGTGTGGCTTAGACAAGGGAAAAGTACTCGCCCATCCCTATTTCTTACACGAGACACCATCCACTGGCACAGCTCATCAGCAAGAACAGGCACGCTTCTTGCATAGGAATCGAAAAACCCTTTTCTTGCATGCCCCTGAGAAAAACCCTAAAAAAACATTCCTCGATAATCTTCACCTCCTTTTCTCTCATTCCTTCACCGTTCCCCACTCGCCATTATTATTACCGAAACCTCATCATTTCCAATCTCCTCCCATGTTTTTCCACTTTGTTCCATGTCTTGTGATGTCCTCCTCGGCTCCTTTCTTTTCTTTTTTTTTCATTCTTTGTGGGAGGGAAGGGCCGGCGGGTTATCATCGATTATCATCAGGATTTTTGCTTTCTTTCTACAAGACCCACCGCCCACTTCGTTCCCTTTTGTGATATCATTGTTGACATTTACGTGTTAATTATTACTTTGATAATCAACCAGCGGTGCGATCGCAATCAGTCCCATTTTGACTTTGCAAACTTCACTTTTTGCCTTAGGGTTCGTGCGACTCTAAGACGTGTGCGGTGCCCTCAATTGTACACTGGATTCGTATTTTATGCACGTGGTCGTGGATGTAATTACATATAAGAGCAGACAGAACGATTGTGATGAAAAATGAATAGAATTCTAACATAGCATGCTATACTGCTTTAGCAAAATAACGAATCGTCTTTCTTTAATTTCATGATTCTCTATTTTTTTGTAAATAAAAGAATTTTCCCTTTTTTTTTCTAAAATAAATATAGCATATGCCTTTGTAATCCTGACCAATGATCGGCACTGAGTCATGAAATTCTTTGATATTATTTTTTATATTATCTAACAATTCAAACTTTTAAAATAATTGACAGTAATCCCACAAAATCTCTCATAATATCATAATGGTAGCTCATGAGGTTCTTTACGGGCCCCATTTAAATATTTTCATACTTAATAGTTATTATTAGGCAAAAAGACCATACTAAGCGTGAGATGAAATAATTAAATATTTATATATTAAATCCTACGTTCATTTAATAGCTTAAATTTTTATAACAATTGGTAATGATTTCACCAAATATTTTCAGTTTTGCATGGGACGTACGAGGGATACTTATGTCATGAGTTGAGATCTAGCAAACGAAAATAATTAGGGAAGGATAAATTTTTCGTGGGACACATCCCGTGGCCGTGCATGCCAAAAAATCCTTGTATGCAGCCGCAACACGTAAACCCACTTCATCTCGGCCATCGAAGTTCAATGGCCAAGATGAAGTGAGCTCGGCCGTGCTGGGGGCGTGCAGAGATTTGCTTGGCGGGTTTGCAGGGCCGGACTTTCTGGAAGCACTACTTTTCTGATGGCCGACTCTTGCCTTTTTGCACACGTATCTTTCATTTTCTCGATCGCCATCATCATCCATCTTTTAGCTTTAATTGCATGCCCAAATGACAGTCGCATTTACTTTGTGTCCGTGAAATGAAATCCTTACCGTAATCCCGCAATTAGAGCTTGATTATGGAACAGCCTCTTGTTCCCTAAGGAAAGAACTTTTCCTTTTCGATTATCACTAGGACATCGCGCATGTCAAATTGTCTGTCCGAAATCTCATGCGAAGCCCAGCTATCGAGCCCCGAAGTCAAATTGATGATGATGAGATCGAAAGAGGCCTGAACGCTTGGAAAAAGATCTAGTGTCGACGTGCCCTCCTTTTAAAGTGAAGTCATGACGAAATATATTCGGACAATCGTCAATGTCGATGATTCCTGCCGAGAAGATAAGAATCTTGAGCCCTCTTGTCGTCCGAACGAAGTAATTTCCAGCAATTTTAGAAAAAGGTCGACAGCTTTCCTTCGATGAGAACTGCAGATTGTATTCGATCTCGTGCAAGATATAGGTTAGCCAAGATATCAGTCAGTAGCTACAACTGAGAAAAATTCCCAGGGAAATCACCCCAAGAGGGGAGAATTTGATCGGGGATCGTTAACGCTTCATAAATAATCTTCATCTTAAACACAAAATCAGGAAAGCAGCATCGACTCTCTGGATCGCTATTGAGAAAGGACACATGTATTGTCACCTTACAGTGGGACGCGGACATTGTTGCTACTGCTATCGCCACTGGTAAGAAGATCTCCAGTTCTCAGCTTGAACATGACACCGTCGGCAGGAGGAACTCGACAAATTCTATGTGGCAAGTGATGTTACTTGGTTTGGGTAAAAATTAACCAAAAAAATAAAGTCATAGATTTATTGTAATTATGTCAATTCCGTCTTAATTTTTTTTCTTTCTAGCTAATTTGATCATAAACCTTTTGACAATTTACCAATTTAATTCTTTCGACTAATTTTGACCAAAAATTGCTACAACAGTTACCAACTGTTTTGCGTACTATTGCCGATATTGACATAGATAATTTTAATAATATTTTAATACTTTTTGAAACTTTTTGTTAATTTTTTTTTCCATTTTTTCATTGGGATCAACGAGGTCGCTGGCAACCCTCGCCGTATCTAGCAAGATCAAGCCTTGCCCGGCCCCTAGCAATGCTCAAGCCTTTGCCACACCTAGGCCACAAGGGTCTAATCAACGCCAAATCTGGCAAGGGCTCATGTCTTACCAAAGGCTATGCGAGACACGACCTTGCCAGCCCATTCGAGCCACGACCTCGCCAGCCCATTCGAGCCACTAGTGAAGCCGACCTAGGCCAATGATAGCGAGGTTCCTCGCCAGCCACAATGGAAAAGGGGAAAAAAAGAGAATAATAAATAATAATAAAAAATCGAAAATATATTAAAATATTATAAAAAAATTATCCAAGTCGACACTAGTGAAGCCACATAAGATGATCGGTATCTACATCAATAATTTTCAATCAGAAATTGACCGGATAAACTGAATTGATAAATTATCAATAGGTTTAAAACTAAATTAACACTGAATTGATAATTACAATAAATTTATAATTTTTTTATTAATTTTCCCCTCGATTCATATTGCCAGCTTGGCCCATATCTCATACCTTACTTGGTGATGAACTGGAACACGGAGATAATGTTACACCAGCAGAGAATCTTCTACCGTCTTGTCAAGTATGTCTTTCCATCTTCATCATCAGAGTCTCTCAGGGCAACCAACCCAACATGCACTGGTATGGAAGACCTGGTATATTCCTGTAAGAGGTTCACCTTCCTAATTGCAAGGAAAATGGTTGCTCTAAAGTCCAAACACGCACACATAAGGAGAGACGTATAGTAAGAACAATTTTTACTGAGTATCGTCTCCCAAGTTTCCCTTCTTGGCTTGTATGAATAAGTTAAAAGCTGAAACCCTACAAGAGAATATTGAAGTAAAAAAAATGAGAATTCGCATACGTCTTAGGACATTCTTGCTCATTCTCAAAGCAACCGGAGAGGTTGCTCAACCCACTGTCGTGACGACTCTAGAAGGATGAGACAGACATTTCCAAATTCATGCTTACTAATCTTCCATAAGCTGTTGCTCCAAATATGGACTGCCAAGCTAAAATTTCCTCTCAGAAAGACAAAAATTGTATGGTCAAATGCATTGGAAATTGTTGGGATGACCATGGAGGCACAAATTTAGTTGGTAATCCATTGTCATGGGACATAATCTTACCAATAGAAAATGCTTGAAAGATGAACTGTAGCTTTCTCAGAACTGAAAAGTGTAATAATCCAAATGATCTAAGCAATTGATAGGCACTCAAATTTCTCCCTTCACTCCGCAAGCATTTGTTCACCGCTTGGTTTTCCAGAGAATTTGACAATTACAAACATGAAAGGCACAAGAAACAATAAAAATTGTCTTGAGTTGAACATATCCAAAGTGTAATCCAAGTAAATGCAGGCCCCTGAAGATCATACATTCTGCAGACCTTCAATCCCAAGCAAATTAAAAATTTAATAGATTTCATTGAGCAGTAAAAAAAAAAAAAAAAATATAAACTAATAAGACGTCAGTGAACCGACTGCTCAATCACGTTCGGCCTCCAATTCCCAACCTTTTTATCTTATCTCATGTACATCAAAATCACACCTAAAACAAACTTGAAGTATCCATTATCAGAAGATAATTCTTAGCTTTGACCTAAAGCCATGATACCATGCGGAAAAGAAAAGCAAACCAAACGTCTTAGTCACACAGCTGAGGAAAATCCAACCATAATGGGCAAGAAATCAATTCTCTTTTTATTATCTACTGCAGCTATCATTGACTTAAAATATCATACATTTACCAACACGGACTAATTAATCTGATCACTCAATTACAATGTAAATCAATTTCCAGAAGTATGTTCTTCAGAATACTTATTTAATGAAAATTGCTGGATCTTTCAGAATTTGCAGAGGTATTTAACATACTGCCCCTGCGAGGGAATACAGAACTCTGCCTGTTTAAGTCAAAAGTGGTACCCAATATTGCCACACACTTGAAAGAATGGGTCATGTTCAGTCATTCAGTATCCTGTTTTTGGTAATGCATACTTCAAATACATGATGTATTCACAAATAGCAAAGTTCTCAGGGAAATCTTTTTGTTTCCATTGAAGTGTCCTTTTATGACCACTAAAAGCCATTCGCAGCAATCTAAATTATATGTCCCTATTAAAAAGCTCAACTTGGAACATGAGAAAGATGAATTGCCCCATCTAACTTAGGTCATTTAGTTAACAATCACAACAAATGTTTCAAATTGATCATGACTTCCACAGCTTGTGTCACCTTCATTAGAAAAGAGTAACAAGTAACAACATAATTTATGGATCACATTCTTGTATAGACTGTACAGAAGTTCTCTTAAGCTGCCCTCACATTGCTTCCTACATAGAACCCAAGTGTCTCCATCTATGCAAAAGACCATACTACTTTCTGGAAGTTAGTAGTTGAAAGAGACGAGAAGCTTTCTTGTAAGCTAAAGTATACGTAAACAAAACATAGTTCTTATCATGAAGAAAATCATGGTTCAAAAATCCACTTGAAAGTGTGACCTCTTCCGAATTATTAACAAGAACCTTAAACACTCAGAGCCAATGAGTTGAAGAAAGCGCATTACAAAAACGAAAGAGCACAACACCTGCATCAACACAAAACTGGGGTAAAAAATGCATTCATGGAAAGAATAGGACTGCATAAACCTGACATGTGTTAGCCAGATTAGAGTTGATCTACATAAAATCTGTCTGGATTGGCTAACCTAAATTTACAGTAAGAAGTGCAACCATCAGATTCGAAGATCAGCCAAATACATAGCAGAA
The DNA here is from genome assembly GCA_014182365.1 of Eucalyptus tenuipes. Taxonomy (NCBI): domain Eukaryota; kingdom Viridiplantae; phylum Streptophyta; class Magnoliopsida; order Myrtales; family Myrtaceae; genus Eucalyptus; species Eucalyptus tenuipes. Next base: position 31,743,957 of record CM024538.1, on the reverse strand, counting down.
CAGATTTCCCACCAGGGATTCACGGAATTTGGTGTATTTTGCAATTTGGGTTACTGAACTTTGATTTCAACAACCCAAAACACTAAAATTTTTTAACTTTTTGTAATTGAACCGATGCACTTTGACCATTGTAACAGTGGTAACGGTGGCATCCACTATGTCTCAATGGAGATGACGGTGTATCAGCCACCACATCAGCCCTAACTTAAGGAAGAAAATAAATATGGAGATATTAAGAAAGAGAGAAGAAGAAACAGAGGGTCACAGTTTGTTTCTCTTTTTCAAAATTTTCATGCCATCTACAGGGCACCCCCTCAATGTCATGTGTCAAGTGTCAGCCAAAGCAGTAAAATTGCCACATAACGGGCCACATCAGTTTTTCGCTGGGCATTTGGTTGGAAAATGGACAAAAAGCATCAATGGAAAAGAAATTAAGTAATCCAATAGCAAAATTAATTAAAGTTTAGTGATCATTGGTGAAAATTATCCTAGAAACGATGCCACAGCTCACCCCTAAAGTCAAAAGATACATGCCTTTCATAACCAAGATGAGAAGGACATTACACATATATGCAAAAGTAGTCATATACAGCAAATTATGTCCCCTAGCTGCTACCATCCCAAATGGTCGTGTTTACGTTAAGAGTCGAAGATAAGAATTATGACTCATGAATGCATCACAATACCGACAGTTGTAAGAGCTAAAAAGGTGTATCATGCTGGAAAAGATGTTACACGGAAATCAAAAGACGTAGAAAACCACAAAAGGCGTTCTATAGCCTATAAAGAAAGGGATCGGCACTCTGGATTTTCTGTCCAATAATTCACAATCAATCATTACCTAACTTGAATATGAAAAATCGCATACTTGACTAGCTTTTGGATTCTAAAGGTAAATAATTGCTATGATGTAACCGAAACAACACCGAATCCAACCCAATTTTGTGAGTGCCAGGACTTCTCAGGTTTTACACTGACGTGTTTAGAGAGCAAATCATGTGTGTGCATCTTTTTCATATAGAGAAATGTGGGAAGCTCCAATTGGGCTGTAGCATCGAAGTCACTGGAAAGCATCTCAGTCGCCCCGTCATCATTAGGTATTACTGACTTAGCACTATGCTACCACCTAAAATTTCAAGAGGCATAATCACCTTATACCATAGACTTTAACCAATCCCATTCACATTCAGAATATTCATCATATCAAATACAGGAATAACGTGCACGTAAATTTAAAGTCAGCATCTGCAACTTGTATTTTTATAGGCGCTAAATTAAATTTGGCAGCCAGAGAAATAGTATTATTAATCATTAAACTGCAGAAATCTTCCTCATAAATCAACCATCAATCAGGTTGCTTACGCAGCAAAATACTACAAAAGCACATCCTCAGGAATTTAGAAATCATCAAAACTGAAGAAACACAAATAATAATTGAAAAAACACAACGAAATAACGATTGTTACCTTATGGCACAATATATCTGACTTTGCCTTTTCTGTTTCCACCTTCTCCATCCACAATCAATTAAGGAAATTAGATAAAAAAGATGATCTATGGACTTTTTATATGCATATAGCTTCCAAAGAAAGTCATCTCTCCAGGATTGCCCTGCAATCTTGCATGGATTAATCCACCTTAAGTGTATGGACCTTGATTTGTGAGTTGGATTTTGGGAAGGTTTTGGGGTTTGGAGTAATGTAACATTTATTCCTCTTACTATGATTGAACAATTGAACAAATCTTAATGAGAGAGTAACAGATAACAAAATAATTTATGGATCACATTCCTTGTATAGATAGTACAGAAGTTCTCTTAAGCTGCCCTCACATTGCCTCCCACAGAGAACCCAAGTGTCTCCATCTATGCACAAGACCATCCCACTTTCTGGAAATTAGTAGTTGAAAGAGATGAGGAGCTTTCTTGTAAGCTAAAGTATATTCAAACAAAACATAGTTCTTATTGTGAAGAAAACAAGGGTTCAAAAATCCACACTCTAAATGTGATCTCTTCAGAATCATAAACAAACTCGGAGCCAATGACTTGAAGAAAGCACATTACAAGAACCAAAAAGCACAGCACCGGCATCAACACACGACTGGGGCAAAAAATGCATTTATGGAAAAGAATAGGACTGAATAAACCTGACGGGTGTTAGTCCAGGTTAGAGTTAATCTATTCGAAATCTGTCTGGATTGGCAAACCTAAGTCTACAGTAAGCAACCATCAGATTGCAAGATCAGCCAAATACACAGCAGAACAGATTTCCCACCAGTGATTCCCGGAATTTGGTGTATTTTGCAGTTTGGTCACTGACCTTTGATTTCAACAACCCAAAGCACTACACATTTAATTTTTTGTAATTGAACTGATGCACTTTGACCATGGTAACTGTGGTAACTGTGGCATCCACTATGTCTCAATGGAGATGACTTGGTATCAGCCACCACATCAGCCCAAACTTAAGGAAGAAAATAAAATATGGAAATATTAAGAAAGAGAGAAGAAGAAGCAGAGGGTTGCAGTTTGTTTTTTTCTCTTTTCACAATTTTCACGCCGGTCTACATGGGACCACGTCAACGTTATGCATCAGCTGTCAGCCAAAGCAGTAAAAATTGCCACATAACAGGCCATGTCAGTTTTTGCTGGACAGTTGGTTGGAAAATTGATAAGTGCGTCAATTGCCAAGAAATTAAGTGATCTAATTGCAATATCCATCAAAGTTTAGTGACCACCGGTAAAAATTGTCCTAGAAACAGTGCTATGGCTCACCCCTAACGTCAAAAGATGCATGCCTTTCATAACCAAGATGAGAAGGACATTACAGAAATATGCAAAAGCAGTCATATAAGACAAATTATGTCCCCTGGCTGCTTCTGGTGGTGTTTACGTTAAAGAGTCAAAGATAAGAATTATGACTCGTGAATGCATCACAATACCAACAGTTGTGAGTGCTAAATGGTGTATCCTGCTGGAAAAGATGTTACACAGGAATCAAAAGACGTAGAAAACCACAAAAGGTGTTCTACAGCCTATAAAGAAAAGGATCGGCACTCTGGATTTTCTGTCCAACGATTCACAATCTCTTGTTACAATCAATCATGACCTAACTTGAATATGAAAAATCAAATACTTGACCAGATTTTGGACTGAACATTCTAAAAGTAAATAATTGCTATGATGCAATCAAAACGGCACCAAATCAAATCAAATTTTGTGAGTGCCAGGACTTCTCAGGTTTTGCACTGACGTGTTTAGAGAGCAAATCATGTTTGTGCATCTTTTTGGGAAGCTGCAATTGGGCTGCAGCAGCTATGTCACTGGAACGCATCCAATCGCCCCATCATCATTAAATAGTACTGACTTAGCACTACTCCACAGCCTAACATTTCAAGAGGGATAATCAACTTATGCCATAGAATTTCAAGAAGCATAATCACCTTATGCCATAGACTTTAAACCATCCATTCACATTCAGAACATTTCATCATATTAAATACAGGAATAATTAAAGTCAGTATCTGCAACTTATATTTTTATAGGTGCTAGATAAATTTAGTGGCCAGAGAAATAGTTTTGTGAATCTTTAAACTGCAGAATCTGCCACGTAAATCAACCATCAATCAGGTTGCTAAAACAGCAAAATACTACGAAAGCACATCCTCAGGAATTTAGAAATCATCAAAACTGAAGAAACACAGATAATAATTGAAAAAAAGGAACAAAAATAATGATTGCTACCTTATGGCACGATATATCTGACTTTGCTTTTTCTGTTTCCACCTTCTTTATCCACAATTAATTAAGCAAATTTGATAACAAAGATGATCTGTGGGCTTTTCGTACACATATAACTTCCAAAGAAAGTCATCTCTCCAGGATTGTCCTGCAATCTTGCGTGGATTAATCCACCTTAAGTGTATGGGCCTTGATTTGTGAGTTGGATTTTGGGAAGGTTTTGAGGTTTGGAGTAATTAGATAACATTTATTCCTCTCACTATGATTGAACAATTGAACAAATCTTAATGAGAGGTAATTTTATTCCTCCCAATTCACAGAAAATTCCCACAGGAGGTAAGCATGATCAGTTCATAAATCACAAAAAAAGTTCCCTGTCTATGCTTTACCTGTATATCATAGCTTTGCTTGTTTTTGATAAACACTGTCTGAAAGCCTGTGATTTACCTTCTCTCAAAAAACAAGAAAAGAGCAAGCATTGTACGAATTCACGTGGAGAAAGATAGTTGAGCTCTTCAAGAATATTGGATCCGATGAAAATCATCCATCATCAATGAAGTAAAGTTACACAAGTTCGTGATCGGTAGTTGCCCATGTATTGAACCGGTCACCGCACAGTGGAGCAAGATTGATATTACAACTGAAGGTCTCTAACATAGTGACGATCGAAACAGCAAGCTATCAGTAGGAGCAAAGATCTTCAATTAGCAAATAGAATGGTAACATTACTTACTCCCCATATGCGTTCCAGACAATGCTCAGTGTCCGAAGTAATCATCGATAACTCCATCTAAGCAAAGATCCCGCAGCATATTGTGCTACTTTTGACCCAATTCCCATTTCCTTCAAGCAAAGAAAGACATTCGTGCTTCAAATGATTTAGGAGAACACGAATTTACTAGCTTTTTTCAGCCGTACGTCACCGGGAACAAAGGGACTCATCAAGAAATTGTTTCCAGGAAACTCTAACATAAAAACCACAGTGTATGTTAACTGTGGTCAGCCTGAGCTATCATAGAAGTCTTTTTACATGCACCCATCATTGCAACATCCATAACAGAAACAGAAATTCTGAACCACGCGAATATTCCCGTTTGGCGGAAGAGGTCCCAACGCGTTCCCAACTGCATTTTACTCTCTGTTTCGCAAAACCCATTAATAGCATTGTGTTCAGCTAAAGAGGCCGCCGCCGCCTCAGTATAGGATTTACTTCCATTCAGCCAAATGCCAAAATCAACCACAGGCTACAGATGTTTCGAATACCAACAAACGCAACCGCAAGCATGGATGCACCGGTTTTAATCGTAACCAACACAAGAGAACCGACTTCGGTATCTTTCACGAATTGCATCAAACAGTTAGGCCGCATCAGATAGGAAGGGACGAATCCTTTCGTGAACAAGAGCTGGAGAACTTTCGACGGAACGAAACTAAGACAAGGAACCTGATTTCTCGCAGTTTTCAGAGACCGTGGCGATTGCAGAGGTCTACGCAGCCGAATGCGCGAGAATCTACTCCTCGGATGAGCAGCTCGGTCGGAGCGCCTCGATGCTCGTTCATTTTGATCGTTGCTTGGGGGACAAAAATGCCTTTCTGCTCTTAATTCCCTTCGAGAATTTTTCTGTTTTCTTTTTCTTTTTAGTAAAACAAGGTACTTCTTGTAATTTCATTAGAAGGAAAAATTTTGGAAAAAAATTAAAAATATATACATACATACATACATACATATATATATATGGCCGTTGATTTCACACAAAATTTTTTGTTATTTATATATCTTAAGAAGGTGAAGTGAACGGAGAATATTTCATCGACAATAAAAAATATTTGAGCATTGATTGTTATTAATTATGAAAATATTTATCATTGACTCATTTTTGTAAGCAAAGACAACCATAAAAGTTAGTAGAATATTTTTCAAAACAGACCTTAAGTTTTCAAAAATAATAATTTGAAAAGAAAACCACCTAAATTTTTGGGAAAATTTTAAATAATGATATGAAATTCTCTCATCTTCTCAAATAATGACATAATGTAAACATTATTCTAAATAAGGGCTTGAAGTGGATTTTGTTTCAAATAAGAATCTAAAGTGACTATATCAATTTTAAAAAGGCTTGACTTTCTAATTGGTTAGGACATTTTCATCATTAACCTTTTTTTCCTTTTTCTCTTTTTTTTTTTTTTTTCCCTTTTCTTTTCGCTAGTGGCTGGATGCCTAGAAAGGGCTAGGCAAGGGCCGCCCTTGCCTAATCTCATGAGGGCCACCCTCGCTAGCCATGGGCGAAGCCAGTCCTTGCCAAACTTGGGGGAGGGTTGTCTCGCCAACCACTAGCAAGGCCCAACAACAGGTGAGGACCTGGGCAAGGCGACCCTCGTTGGAAAAAAATAGAAATATTTTTTTTAAAATTGTATTTTGATGAAAAAGCCCTTGACCAGCGCCCTTATTTGAAATTGATATCGCTACTTCAAAACTTTATTTGAAATTTTCCCCAAGTTTTTGCAAAGGTTGTCTAGTGTTAAAATAAAGACCAAAATATAAATAGAGGAAATTTCCTAGAACGACTCAAAAAATAAAATTCGAAATCAAGAAAAATAGGACTTTTATGTCATTCGGTCACGTGGAACGACCGTGGGTCTTTCTCAAGGTAGAAACATGTGATTCTCTGAATGGAGAAGAACAAGAGGGCCCATTAGCAAAGATGGAAGTCGTTATTTACTAATTCTAAACCCAATTGTCGTTGACCGTTTCTACCATATTCCATCTAAATTCTAGGAGACAATTTGTTAGAAAAATAAAAGTCTTTGTCGGATTTTTTTCTCATTGAGGTTGGTTAAAGCTTGTGTGACAAATTTCACATCCATTTCATTTTCTCAATGCCACTCTTTCATGAACCACGGCCCATGTCTAAGAGCCCGGACTTGTGTTACAAAGGCATTGGTCTTGCCAATTTGCCTAGTAAGAGCCAATACTTAGATGCCGAGATGGTGTCACCAACCCCATTCGGAATCAAAATCGCTCCGTCCGTTTTAAGTTTAATCCTGCCCGGATAAGGCTTGCACCGTTCTTTATCTCCTCCGTCTCTTGCACCTTTTTGTGGTTTATGCTTAGCTGCAGCATAAAATTCCCCTAATTTTGACAAACAGAATACGGTTAAATTAGAGATGTTAGTAGAGCTTTTGAAGAAATTACAGAACTCATTTCGCAATGTGTAAAAACGGACCAACTATTATTGTTATCCCAAATGATTTCTCGAGCATCGAGGGCCAACACTGAATAATTTCAACGCGATGCCATCATGCAAGCATTCCCGGACAAAACGTTTCGCACGAGTGAGCATGCTTTGGAGATAGCATCGATGGAACTGCGAGAAGGTACGTACGAACCTAGCCCTAGATTCATCACATGTGAGCGGCACATGAAAAACGCGGGCTTCCAATCAGGACAAGCTGCCGTTTCATGAAGTTGCCGAAAGGGGGGGGGAGAGAGAGAGAGGGAGAGAGTGAGTGGACCAGGTCGCGCGGACCAGATGTCCGTACCAGTGCATTAGTGTGAAAACTGAAAAGGACGCTCCCCACCATTTTCTTGGACCCCCCCCGCGACCTTTCTCCTTCTTCGCCTCCTTATCAAGATCGAGAAACCAACCTCGTGGAATACGTGACGAGCTCTAGCGGTCGCGCCCGCCTTCAGTCGCTCTTCTCTCTCTCTCCCTCTCTCCCTCATATACAACACCCCACACACACACACACAAAAATATATATAGATATATATATATATATATATAGGCTCCTTCTCTTCTTCACGTAAGCCCGTGTGCAGCAGCTCCGTCTCTGAACATTCTCATATACTTCTCGCCACTATCGCCGCCACCCCCGCCGCCACCCAAAGGGTCTCTCTGGATTCTCCGGAGCTGCGACAAGATCATGCCGCGGGCGATGGTCGAGCTCGATTTCTTTGCTATGGAGAAGCAGATGACAGCCTCCTCCGGCCCCCCCGATCACCACCGGACAAGCTCTTCGGGTGTGATCGCGGGGGCTTCAACTGGATATATTCATGACCGCATCAGGAGTGGTAAATCATTGAGTCTTATTAGTATCTCTATCCTTGTTCTCATGTCGAACCCGAGTCCTGCTCGTCATAGCACTATAGCAAGTTAAACTGCATCAGTCGTGCTTCCCTTTTTCGTTGGTGAGTCTTGCTGATCTCTGCTGAATATAACATTGATAGGCATCCGAATCGCCGATCCCACGATCCCAAGCGTTGAGAATGGTGTCCAGTTCGCTTCCTGTGATCCCTTCTTTGTCTCTCCACCGGGGTCGTCATATTTCAAAAGAGATCGTCCAAATGGATTTCCTTCCCCAACACCCACGCGAAGTCCTCTTTTCAGGTTCGGCGAATCGCGTCAGCATACATGAACTAGTCGACCCAAAGAGTCCTTCGTTATCACCCTTGTAATTTGCATTAGTATATCCTATTGCTTATACTAAGCTTCTCATTTGCGCAGGCCTATCTCAGATAAAAATGGCAGGATTGCTCCGATGACGATTTTCTACGATGGAAAGATGACCGTCGTCGACGTCCCTCCCATTATGGTACGCCGCCCTTCTTTTTTCCCTAACAATCCTATCTTCCTATGACTAGTCAAACAAAGGCGACTGGCATTATAATTTTCCAGCTTAGGACCCGAGAAAGTCGTTCCTCCTTATTCCGACGGCTTCAATAAATTTCCGTTAAAATAAGAAGACATTGATTGAGGATTAAGGAATAAAATGATTTAATCCTGATCGCAATCCGTCAACGCTTGAATTTGTACAGGCCGAGAACATACTGAAGCTCGCCATGGAAGAAAGCTCCAAGAGCCCTGAATCAGATAAACCAGCCATTGCAATGCCTCCTCCATCACACCAACATCAGTGGCTTGAATCTCTTAATATATGTTAGTGTTGCTATTCATCTGATTTTCTTCCCCTTTTTTTTTTCATCTCTGGTGTTTTTTAATAAAGGGTTTTAAAAATTGTTTTATTAAAGCATAACGGTTCGTGTCTGCTCGAATTCTCCTTATTTTTTCCCTTTGCTGAACAAGAAAAACATTCGGGTGATCCTGCAGATTTGCCGATGGCCAGGAGAAAATCCTTGCAGAGATTTCTGGAGAAGCGTAAAGAGAGGTAAAATGTCAAACTTCTTTTACTGCCCTACGTCCGCGGAAACTCTCCAGTCGAAATTTTGTTTAATTCCTGAGTCATTCCGCGTTATAATCGAAACGAAAAGTCAAGTATGACACGCACAGTGCCGCACCTTTCGGTAAAAGACACCTAAAAGCTTCTCCACTGCCGTGTCACGCCTTCTACTCCCAGGACTAGCACACGCACACGATCCCAGTGCACATCCCATCCTCACATGTTCCATGCACGACACCCTTTCGATCTTAGGCACTGAAGAACGATCGAGTCCTTACTTTTCGGAAAGATTATGCCTTTGACACCACTGTTTTTGATCGACCTGTCGACAGGTTGACTTCGGCTTCGCCGTATCATGACCCGGCGCACCTACCACGCGGTGTTTCGGGGTTCAAAAAATGAAGAAGATTGCCGCACGCGGCTGGTGCGAGACATTTCCACGCGACTGCCTTATGTTAGTTTAGTGAGAATAGGAAGAAAAAGAAAACCAGTCAAGGAACGATTATTGCCATTATTTAATTTTGGACAATGTCTATGTAAGAAGATAGTGCGCATCTGTCGTATAGCTTAATGCAATGTTTGATCCAAGGTGCGGTTTTCTATGGTGTTGTCGTCTTGGACCGACACCGACTGTCCGCTGTCTGCTTTAGAATCTTTTTTTGGTCGTCGATGGTCCGACGTGCCAACTAATTCAGCAACGATTTTTCATTTTATTATAAAGTGCACGCATTGCATGCCAATGCGAACTTTACTTGTATGACCATATATATTAGAAAAGAATCATTCGTTCACGTGTTTCTTTCTGTTTTAACTATTCTCCAACCAATTTTGATCTTGATTGATTTGCGTATGAACCATACACTCGTCAACGAATCTCTTTTCTTTTTTGACAAGTTATGGGTCATGAAGACGAATTCCACGTGCTTCCTGAGCCCTCCTATTCAAATCGAAAAAACATTATATGTAAACTAGAGATGTCATAAGGAAGTAGGTTACCTATGATAATAGAAAATCACACCTTTGCTTTTGAATTTAAAAAGAAAACGAAAAAGTCATATTGAGGGGCTCAAGGTGGGAATTTCCGTGCAAAATTGGAGATGAACCGCCAGGGGAAATTGATCCTGTCAAGATCATCTAATTGTATCTCGCCTCAATATGTATATTTGTAATTAGACAGATCAAAATGGGCCATAGACAAATTTTTCTACTCATATTTGATGAATTTAGTTGTAATACAAATTAATCATATTCGATAAATAGATTTAAAATGGTAAAATCCAAAATAATATGAGTGTTCAATGGATTCACAACTTATTTTCAAAAAAAAAAAAAAATGGATTCACAACTTACTAAAACCAAACCACCTCTATGACTCTTTTTTTGCTCTCTTGCCCTTGCTTCCCTCGCTTAATCTCATGCTTGCTCATTCCATATTCTCACATCAATTTAGGTTTGAGTTTTTCTAATTTGGTTTAATATGAAAGTGTTTTAATAATGTGTTGGATCGAGTATGGATCATTACATTTTTATTGCATGAAAGTGCAAAACAATTAAATAGGTCGATATGGTTTGAATCATTTTTTACCCGACTTACCCGCTTAACCAGTCTATTTGTACTGATGTATAAGCTCAATTTGAAAGTGCATCATGACTCAACACATGTGAGCCCGAAATACGATGACATGGGACGGATTTTTCAACCTCAGATTCACGCAATCAATTTTTTGAATGTCTGTAGCCCTCCTAACTCAGTTAGGCAAGAACACCAACTCTTGTGACTGAACGAAGCGTGAGGACCTTGTCTTCTTGCTTAAAAGTCTCAATAATACAGATCCATACCTAAGCGACGTGTCGCAGTTGTTAATAAAGCAAATGACCAGTTTCATTGTTAGCGTTGCATCAGAAACGAACAATGCGGTTCGATCCAAGGAAAAGATTGGGTAAACGGGGCCCCTTGGGTCACGTTAAAGGCATATTGCATGTGATGTCTTACAAGTCACATTTTGCTTCTTATTCCAAAAATGTGGAGACCCCGAGTAAAAGCCTGATACCTCAAGCAGTCCCAGTCGCTAAGGTGGCAAGAGGCATGGCGACGGAGGGGCTAAGGGCTGTTAGAGATATTTAAGATAATTCTGATGGTTTTTTGTATTTCTCAAAATTATGCGAATATCTCTTTTTGATTATCTATATCTTGATTGATATTTTATCTTATTTAGTCATTTCGTAAAACTTATAAATAAGTAAATGTAATATATATTAAAATATGTATAATTACTCTCTTCTGCATATCTTTCTTATTTCTTAACTTGGTATTAGAACTAATCGATCTTAAAGTGCATCGGGTGCACACCCAAGTGCCCATCCAAAGCTAAGTTTTCTTCTTGTTAATTTTTTTTCTAATAAGTCCTAATATCCTCCAATCAAAATTAATTTCAACATTATTCATCTCATTCGATAGCCAACGAACTTTTGTCGCATAGTCTACAGAGCCACCTCATTTGAAGAAGCACTTAGTTGAATCCATTCCATGATGGTTGTGTTTCAATGCCAACTGCAATGGCTACATCACACAATCGAGCCTTTCACGGAGGTGGCTTTTCTTTCGATGTCAGCTGCATATGCCGCATTGCTCAATGACTATTTTCCCAAGCCTGCCGTATGGGCTGCTTGATGCCACGATGCCAACTGTATAGACCACATCACTCAGTTATTGTTTTGTTAACCAACCACATGGCTGCTCATTGTTTCCCCGATGTTTTGCATGTCATTTTGAGAAGTAACACCACCACTAGACTGTCCCTCTTAGACTAACTAGATCTGGAAGTTTCGTCATCTCATCCATGAGTCTCAGACGTTGGACACTATTCAAACTTGTACTCAGAATGATGTTAGAGATATTTACGATAATACTAATAGTTTTATGTATCTCTCAAAATTATGTGAAAATCTGACATGTTATATCATTTAATTATTTAAGCTTTATAAACTATCTTATGATATATCGAAATATACACAATTACTCTCTTCTACACATCTCTCTTATTTCTAAACTGGGGCAATGGTCCGGTTTGGGTTAGGTTGAGTGGGGGCTTCGATTCGATAGGACAATCGCCCGGTTGGACACGTGTCAGGATAGAAGAAAGGGAGAGAGCAGACGGGTACACGATGGGTGACCGTTGATCTGCTTTCGGCCGCCATCAGAGGAAAAAATAGTCTTTATATTTCCCGACAACACGCGTTGAAACGGAACACTTCGTTTCGAGAGAGGGGCAACTTCGACGTACTTGCGAATGAACATAAAGCAAATTTTGCCCAAGACCTAAACTACGAGTGTGCGTGCATGCAACTCCAAGACTGTCCAAGCACGAAACGCAACGTTGAATCTCCGTCTTTCTTTATTGGTTTCGGGCTTACTGAGAAGTCGAATGTGTCGGCAAATGGAAAACAGGGTTTGGTGGAACGCGGTTTTGGGGGGTGGATTGCTTTAGTCGGGATATACAATAATTTTAAACGACTCCGGCGTCGCTTTGCTGTCAAAGTCAACACCCGGGACGACGGATTCTAAGTCGTCTCGTGCCGAAGCATCAACATATACAGCAGCAGCCGCAAGAAACGTGAACGGCAGCAACGCACCAAAGCTCGAGGAGCACGTGATTGATTTTTCTTCTTGTTTCTCTCCCTCTGTGTCTTTCTCAGCATGTTTTTTGTTCTTTTTTTCCCTTGGTGGGATCCTCCATTATGGTCAGAGTCGGATATTATTACTCTTCAGATTTCCGATCTTTCACCTCGTCCGATTTCGTGCGTCGTGCAATGGTTTTTCCACGAAAGCTCGAAGGAAGCTTCCCCCGCTGGCGGCAATCTCGGGTCTCGAGACGGCTCTACAGTCTTTTTTTTTTATTTTTTCTGGTCTCTTTTGGGCTTTTTCTTGGATTGGCTCGAGGGTCGACTGGTCGTTCTTCATAGTTCACGTGGGTAGTGGCGAGGAGGTTCTCAATTCAAAGATTTGAACTTATCGGTTGTAATTCTGCATCCCATATTTCGGGCAAGTCCAGGTCAAAATGAAAGAACCGGCCCTGTTTTGAATGTTTGGTGCACCTAAAGAGGTACACACCTTACATGATGATGTCTATTTCTCCTTTTGTTCAAATCGTTAACTCCATCTTCTTTATCGGTCGGGGGTACGTACGTGCATACCGGCTACCTGAAAGTCCATTGAACGCAAGTACAAGACTTTGGTCGATGCAAATGGCCACAGTCCAGAACAATTTGCATGCGATTAGTTAGATATGAAGGGGTGACCCGAGTTATTAAGGCGGAAATCATCTAACGTCCCGACTGATTGTTATCGTCGGTGGGTTTATTATTAAGTTCATTTCCAGCCATGGCATCAAAAATAGGGCTTTACATCAATTAGTTAGCAATTTTTAAGCCAAATCAAACGCACGAAGTTAAACTTCCAAAGCAAATGCATATTCTTTAATATAGTGATTTTTTTATGGGGAAATGTTCACATGATGTGCTTAGCTAAACTTCTTAGCAAACAATAGCAAAAACTCTAAAATATACCAGCTGTGATATATTTACACTAAAAAGATTTTTAGTGATATCAAAAATCCCAAACTTGTACCACTATGCCACATTTTATGCTAAAATTTTCTAGTGACGTCAAAAATTCCAAATCTATACCTATGTAACAAAATTTATTTACCGTCAAAGTTCTATCAATGAGAACCATAAAAATCTACCTACACTGATGCTAGAAAGTAAACAGTGTTGACATAGCACCTACCTAGCTGAAGTAAAATAAAAACGTCGTTATTTTGGATGAAAAATCATCTAATGGAATTTTGACGGAGAATAAATATGTCTCATTGGTAAAGTTCAAAGTTTGTTATATCACAAGAAAAAGTTTAGAGTAAATGTGTCACAGTGGTTACAGTTTGGGATTTATGATAATATAAAAAAAAAATCACAGTAAATGTGTCACATGGACATAAATTGAAGTTTTTTGTGATTTGTTTCCCTACAAACAAAAACAACCCAAGTTCGCTCTATCAATATGCATCTTGCATTCCCTTGCCCTTAAATTTACATCGTCGACAAACTTTTAACTCGAATTCTATGAAAGTCGCTGTACTCGTCACTCCTACCACCTACATGCTCGAATTTTATCAAATAGTTCGGTTCGGGTCCTAAAGGAAAACGGGCGTATGAAAGGAACTCGGATATTAGATGGTCATTCTTTCCGGACGCGAAAAATTTAAGCTTGACCGGTCATAACTTTCTAGCGCGACTAATTGAGTTGAACTTGCCTTGGAAAAGGTTAATGTCGCAACTTCAAAGCTAAGGATGTTCGGCTCCCACCGCGAAAGCCATGCTTTTTCCTTAGCAGGCAGGTCGTACGAGACTTCCATTTTCCTATGAACAAAGTCCCACAACTTTACTAATTTCGAGGAACCGTGTCCAATATTCTTAACACGAGTTTGATTTTTCTAGGAGGATATCGCGATGACGTTCGTTGGAGTACCTTGGTCGTCTGGAAGGTGACGTCTTGCGTATTTTCTTTGAAAGAATTGTTAAAAAAATCATAAATTTATAACGCTTTTACCAATTCAGTCATGATCATTCATAATCACTAACATAAACATCAACAAACCACGTGGTACGACATGCGTGGATATGTATAAATTTTAATAATATTTTTTAAAATTTTATATGTTTTTTTTTTTTCCTTTATTTTATTTTATTTTATTTTCTTTCCTTTTCTTTTTCTTTCTTCACTTTTTTTAAAAGAAGCACAAAGAAAATGAAAATACAAAAAATATATTAAATATTATTAAAAAATTCACGTCAACATTAATTGTGCCTCATAGGACACCTAGGGTTCACGTCAGTACATTTCAGGCAAAATTTACTAGATAGATTCAAATAATAAAACATGAAAATGTTTAAGATTTGAGTGACAAAATTAAAAGGTGGGAAAATTACCAAAAAAGTCTTAGACCTATTGCAATTATGTCAATTCAGTCATAAACTTTTTTTTGGCCAATTTAGTCCTAAACCTTTTGCTTTTGTCCCAGTTCGATCCATCCCGGCCAAAATTGGCCGGTCGATGTCTTGGCGTGGCAGTTGGCAAGACACCGGCGAGGTTTTTTTTAATAATATTTTATTTTTTAAAATTTTTTATTACTTTTTTTCCTTTTTCCTTTTTCCTTTTTCCTTTTTCCTTTTTTTTTTTCTCCCTCCTCCCTCTTCCTCCCTCCTCCTTCCTTTGGCTCCGGCGATCGACCAAGTTGGCCAATTGCCGGACTAAGGCGATCCGGAGGGGCGGGCCCCTGCCGGATCTAGCGAGGGCTCGCCTCGCCCGACGACCGCGAGGCGAGCTTGGCGGGGCAAGCCCCGTCGGATCGCCTCGCCGAGATCTGCGAGGGGGCTCGCCAAAATCCTACCGCGGCGAGGGCTCGCCTCGCCCGCGCGTGAGGCGAGCCCTCGCCGGATCCGGCAGGGCTCGCCCGCCGAGCGAGGAAGGAGGAGGGAGGAGGGAAAAAAAAAAAAGAGGCAAAAATAATAATAAATAATAATAAAATAAAATATTATTAAAAAAAGCTCGCCGCGCGCCGGCCGGCTGCTACGTTAGCGTCGCCCGGCCAATTTTGGCCGGATGGACTGAACTGGAACAAAAGCAAAAGGTTTAGGACTAAATTAGCACAATTGCAATAGGTTTAGAACTTTTTGGTAATTTTTCCATTAAAAGGTTTATAACCCTTTAAACAATTTTCTCTATTTTTTTTTTTTGCTATGATGTGATGTGATTATGTCACTCTTTAACATCAGGCACAAAATTTGAGTTTAAATGCTAATAGTTTAACGGCCGAAACTAGGTTCTAACATTACGACTCATCCACGAGACCCGTTGATATAATGATGGACGAGATTATTGATTTAGAGTTTCCAATGGGCAAAATCAAGTGAGGTATATGACACATGACGGCAATCGATTGACTCAGAGCAAGTCAATCAATCAGAATTTTAGCAGACGAAGATAAAAACGTGTAATGAAATGGTCCATTTAAAGACATGAGAAGAATCAATGGTGGGCATAGAACATATCACATCGGAAAAATAACAATTTCCAGCATACTTATCAACTCTAAAGACAGAAACTTTTGGAGACTCTGAAGAGACAAAGACAAGGGGATCATTCATAATAGCATATCGGATTACATTGGATTTTACCTAAACTTGGATTCGAATTTCGAATTAGATTATGTTTCCTAATTCCAATATTTATTTTTATTTACCAAAACATTCCGGTCTTATTATATAAGTGTTTACTTTGTTTGTGCGTTCCAGTCATTTCCATTAACAATTCATAGTAGATCAAATTAAATTAGATTTTTCCATGAGCTTGAATTTGAATTTCGAATTGGAATATGTTTCCTAATTCCGATAGTCATGTCTATTTATTAAAACATCCTAGTCGAGTTTTATCAGTCTTTTGCTTTCTCTATGCATTCCGGTTTCAGTCACGTACTGGTAGGTCTTCATGAGATGTAAGCCATATGTTCTAATTCAATGCAATTTCCTATCCATTTCCAGTCGACTGTCTGCGCATCTATACTAATTAGAGTTCTGCGAGGTCTTTGAGATTTCAAGGCACATGACAACCCATTTGCTTTTGATCCGAAGTCGAATTTAACAATCTTATTTACTATCGATCACCCTCGGGTATGATTTGGAGCGAGCATTTGCACCTCTCTTGTTTGGGCTGGAGAAGAGCCTGTCTCGGCCTATTTTTTAGGCTCCACGAGCAGGTGGACAGGGTCAAGACTCAAGAGGTAAGAGGCATGGGTTTCCTTTTGGGCAAGCCCACCCAACCGGGTTCTTCCGTCTCCATAAACGCATATATCTACCACAAATTTCGTGAGTTGATAATTCAATTTGAAAATTTGTCAATATAGTCCTTCCGTCGAATTTTGGCCAAAATTACTAATGTGGATGCCAGCTATCATTTATGACACAATTGGCTACGGAGTTGACAACTTCTTCAATTTTTTATTCATTTTCTTCTTTCTCCTTTTCTTCTTCTTCTTTTCTTTTTCTTTTTATCCGTTGTGATCAGCAAGGGTTGCTGCAGCTTGCTGAGGTTGTGAAGCACTCACTGGTTTTATTGGAAAAGAAGAAAAGAAAAAAATAATTTAGAAAATTTTAAAATATTAAAAAATTATCCATGTCCACATCAGTCCTGCTGCCTAGGATGTCATGATTTACTTAAATGATTTTGAACCAAAACTGATGAAAAATATTACATTGACAAATTTTCAAAAGGCTTAGAACTAAAGTAACAAAATTAAAATATCTTAGATTAAATTGACACGAATATGACATATTTAAGTTTTTTTTTTTTTTTTAATTTTCCAAGCTTCCAATTAGCTAAGTTTGAATGATGGATAAAAATAAAAATTATAGGTGGATTATCTACTTAAAATATTCATCTAGATGCAAACAAATAATAATCCATTTTATCAAATAATGATAAACATGTTAGCCGCCTAATTTTTTTTTTCCTTTCCTAAAGTAGGTGAATAAAAAAATGGATATGTTGACTTATCATTTTAAAAAATCTAATTTTAACATATAGTAACTTGCGTTACTAAATAACATCTAATTTGTTATTTGAGCAAATGAAATTACTATATATTGAATATTTGTCAATGGTCCAGAGACTACATTAAACAAACAAAAAATTTAAGAACGGTGTTACACATTGGGCCAAAATATGAGGTCCTATTCACAACCAACTTATTAATGGAGTAAATGATAAACGCAATTTTTTTTTTCTATTCTCTAAGTGAGTTTCTAAGCAAAAATACGCATTTGATAACATTATAAAATTTAGGGTTAATACCCTAAAAAACCCCAAACTGGTACACATGTGACAAATTTACCCCAAAATATTTTTTTGACCATGAAAAACCCCAAACTGGTATACCCGTGACAAGTTTACCCCGACTGACCATAAAAAATCATAAACTGGTATATTTATGACAAATTTACCCTAAACTAATTTATTCGACCGCAAAAAACCCTAAACTGGTAAATTTGTGACAAATATACCTTCCGCTAAATTAGATTAATACATCAAAAAATTCACAAAAATTGTAAACTGTGACAAATGACGCATAAAATCTCAAATCGATATACCAGTCAACTGTCACGTGTCATTTAACTTAATAATTTGACAATAAAATTTAACAAAAACTAACAGAGGGTAAATTTGTCATAAATGTACCAGTTTTTGGTAAATTTGTCAAAGGTATACCAGTTTGGGGTTTTTAGTGGTAAAAAAAATAGTTTGGGGTAAATTTGTCACGGGTGTACCAATTTGGGGTTTTTCAGGTATTAACCCTAAAATTTATCTCTCGGGGTGACCAACAAGCATCGAGGAGGAGGCGGGCGGCAGATGGCAAGCGGCGAGGGGGGGGGGCAACCGGTCAGTAGCAAAGAGAGCGATTTTTAGAATAGTTTTCATTTCTCATTTACATTCCAAAAAAAAAAAAGAAATTTTTTACTTTTCATTTCTATTTTAAAAATTTGTATCAGAAACAGAAAAATAAAATGACATTTTCAAATGGATTTATATTCCAAATCTGTTATTGGAAACAAAAAAATAGATAAAACTATCAATTAAACACGTCCTATAGAATTTGTTGATAACCGCGATAACCAACTTATCAAAGAACCTGGCAACAGTCCCATTCCAACAATAGGTCTCTCTCTCTCTCTCTCCACCTTCGATGCTTTAAAGAAGTGTAAATGAATCGGTAAATAAGAATGGCTAATGACATGCGACCCCGCACGATGGCAAAGGATAGGAATGGTGGCTGACACGTGACGGGCCTGCGGGAAGGAGCACGATGGGCTTGAACTAGGCCTAATATTATAATGGGCCAACATTGGGTCCGAATTGGGCCGGGGAGTTGCTCAAACTCAATGCACTCATAGCAGCGACGGACTCAAAAGCAAAGAAGGCTTAGAACAGTCCATGTATCGTCCCTGTATTAGCCCGCATAAACGAGACCCCAGGCGTCACCCTCCAACGCTACGCCCAATCTGAACTTTGCGCCTTTGCGGGATAAGATTGTTTGGAAGATAGTAATTAAAATTGAAATAAGAGATGGAGTATACTGTTAGGCCTAAGTCCCTCAAAAAAAAAATCACAAATTAAGGGTGTATTTGTTCGAGTAAAAGAATTTTATGCGAATTAAATTCCTAGACTTTTACACGTTTGGTTTTGCTGCAAATGATGAGGCCAACGGAAAAACCATTTAAAATTCGTATACTTAAAGTCAAAAAAATGAATTCCCCTCCTGAAAACATGAAAACATTGTCCTGAAATAAAAAATTTCGGGATGTGTTTTCCTTTATCATTATATTTTGCCCAAAACAAACACATAATTAGTACAATCCCAATTCTCCCTTGAATTTTGTTTTTGTTTAGAAAAGTATTCCGACTCTAACTCTTCTTAATCAACACCCTCACTTTCATATGAAACAATAGCAGCATCTTTTATGTTGATAATCTTGAAGAATCCATCGGCGATTTGGGATGCTCATGCACACTTGGTATTAGAGTGAATGTTAAGGATATCTTTTAGACAAAAAAAAGTTCAGTGCAAAAACAAAGAGGAAATTACAAAAAAGTCTTAAATGTATTGTATGTGTGTTAATTTAATTATAAATTTATCAATTATGCCAAATCCCAAAACCATTTCATGTTTTGTCAATTAAGTTAATATGACTAATTTTAATTGAAATTAACCAACGTAGATCTTAGCCGTCTTATGTGGCACAATTAACGTTGACGTGGATGTCGGCCAATTGAGTTAATTTGGTTATTGCAACTGTGCCCATTTTATTTTTTTTTTTTCTGTTCCTTTTTTTATCTTCCAAGCCTAGGACGAAATTATGGCAGGCGGACTCGGCGCAATTATGGTAAGCTGACTTCATATATACATATACATGTATGTGCGATACACTACTATGGAAATTATAGTAGGCTGACTTTGCCTGATTCAGATCTGATTTTTGAGCATGGAATTGAATGACGAGCTTTCTAGAAAATGGAGAAAAATCGAGACAAGAAAACGCGGCAATGAAATGTTGCTAGTTTTCTAGACGAGCGACCGCTGACCAATCACATCCTCCAGAAGGAAGGCCGGCCTCCGGGAGGGACCTCTCGGTCATTTCCCACCCCCTTCACCGTTGACCCGTCCGTCTTTTTCTTCCCGCAACCAACAGCGCTGGCAGGTCAACCCTCCGCGGCGCATTCGGCCATCAAAAAAAAAAAAAAAAAAAAAACCGAAGCGAGTCTTTCCTTCAATTCGATCCCCGACCTTCGCCGGCGACCGGCAATCGGCAATCGGCAATCGGCAATGGAGAAGAAGGACGAGCCGGTGATCGGGGTCCCGTACTACGTCGGTCAGAACCCCTACCAGGCCGGGATGATCCCTCCGCACGCCATCTTCGGCGATCCGAAGGGGATCCCGATCCAGCAGACGATCTACCGGGACACTCCCGCCCCCTTCAGCTGCGTCTACTGCGGCAATTCCGGGGTCACCGACGTCAAGTACTCATTCGATTCTCTCTGTCTCTCTCTCTCTTTCCCCGCTTAATTACCTGCGCTTCTGGCTAGGGCTTCTTTCTAATGGTTTTGAGCGGGGATTTGGGTATGATTTCCGTGGTTTCTTCTGTTTTGGTTGGTTGGTTGAACTGGGAATCCAATTGGAGTTGGGTTCCTCAAATTCCAGTCGAGAATCGCGTGTTCTTGCTCTTGGAATTTGCAATTTTTTTTTTTTTTTTTTAACTTTGTAATTTTGCAATTGGAGTCAAGTAGTTCGGGCATTAAAATCGACAAAGAAAATTGGGCGGTCTCGCACTGACCCATGACAATGAATTTCATCCTGTAATGGTCAAGTTTGGTGGATCGATGGCCTTGGAGGTGAAGTTCCAATATTGTAAAGATGATAGAGTGATGGCTGACTGTTGGTGGTGGGAGGGTATTGGTACTATTGGCTGACGGAGGTGGTGGTTTACGGTGGTCGTGCGGAGGTTGTGACGACAGTGATGGCAGAAACCTAGGTTTGAACAAGCTGAATTGGTTTACAATTACGGTCTTGTGGAATGATTGAGTTGCGATTTCAGCCTTGCTGATCGTCCTGCTCTTTCTTTGGTGGCAAAGTGTCATACTTTTGCATTTCTTTGGTCGAAACTTTGGTTGTCTGAAAGTGCAGGGCTCTTATAACCGGTATTGTTAATATCTTTCTAGGTTGTGTCTTTTGTGATTATATTTGCCGCAGCAATGCGTGCCCTCTGAGTGAGTAGCACAGGGCTTTTGGCTGAAACTGTAGGCCCCTGTAGCATAGCCGTGTTTTCATACATGTAGCATCTGCTGTTCAGAATCTAATATTCTCTACTGGGACATTCGGTCTAATGTCTACAGTCGAAGTTACTGGAAAGCCCATTGAATTGTCTTGATTCTTGAGGAGAACAAGATATTGCGTATCTAGATTTATGACGCAAATAGCCTGTTTTCTTTGTATGTTTATTAGTTAGGTGTTTTAAGAGAGATCACTCCATCTCCTTTATAAAAAGGGAGTTTTAGTTGGTACTTTGTCAAATGAAGATTTCATATACCAAGATGCACTCTTTAGATTAGTTGTGAGAGGCAGTTCATTTTCCCAAATGTCTGAGTGATTATTTACCCAGAAATCATTTGCAGATAACTTCTGTAGTAACTTTGAAAAACTCCACTAAACTGGAAGACCTCTGTGGAATTGTCAGTGTTCAGGAAGACTTTTCTGGATAATGTATGGTGGTGTATGTAGTGACTTCTCATGTTTCGTTTTGTTTTCCAGATCAAAGCCTAGTCTGGCTGCTGTTGTTGGTTGCATGATGCCAATGATGCTTGGAATTTGCTTCCTTTGTCCTTCAATGGATTGCCTCTGGCATAAATATCACTACTGCCCAAGCTGCAGAGAAAAGGTTGGACTTTAATTATGTGTATGATTTCACTTTATTTGCTAATGTAGGCTCGGTCGTGAATATCTCTCGGGCATTTCAGTTAATCTTTCATGTTTACAAATCAACCTTTGTAGGTAGCTGATTTCGAAAAGTCAGACCCTTGCGCTGTGGTGGATCCTCCACAATGGAATCAAGAGAGCTTTGCGTTGCCAGCATGATATGACGCATCCTAGATATACATCCTGCCAATGCATTCCTGTTCATCTCTATTGCAGTACTTTTTCTCGGATGACGAATTTCTGTATGTGCTTCTGCTACATGTGTGTTATAGAAGTCCCTGTGGACACATACTTGCGTCTGTAGTTCTCTATGAATTTCCATGTTGCATGAAGGTAAAGACTTGATCTTATGTTAATATAGAGGATTGCGATTCCCAAATAAGCTTCTACCTCTTCAAACTAGTGCCATGGATGGCAGAGATTGCATCTCAATTTCCAGCGATCATTTCCTGCTTTCGAGTATCTCCTGTTAACCCTCTTGATTCATGGTTTCCTTGTTATGTGCTCTTTGCATCTCTCTTTTTGCAGACAGAACATGTAAATTACCCAGGCAAACCATTAAGAGTTATTTAGTCGCTGGATCACTCGACAGATTCTAACTTTCTAATCAGTCGAGCTTACTGATCAACTAATTCTCATATCACTTGTGGAGGGTAAGTTGATAAATTAGGATTGAAGATCGATATATTTAGTTATCTTGCAATTTAAGAGATCATATTTTACCGAAAGTTGAAGTTGTGGGTTTCAGGAACTTGAGGATCTTTGATCCTCCAGAATAGGGAAAAGTGCCAAAAAAGTCCTAAACCTTTTGTCCTTGTGCCGATTTAGTCCCAAACTTTTTTTTGGTGCCGATTTAGTCCTAAATCTTTTTAAATTGTGCCAATTCAGTCCTTTCCGGTCAATTTTGGCCGGATTTTGCTAACTGGACGTCGGTCGGCTGATGTGGCCGTCGGCGGCGACGTGGGACAACTTTTAATAATATTTTAATATTTTAATATTTTAGATTTTTTTATTTTTTTATATTTTTTTATTCTCTTCTTCTTCCTCCAGCCGGTCGTGGGACCTCGGCAACCGGCCAAAGGCGATGGCCAACGAGGCTTAACCTCGCCAAATCCGGCGAGGGCGAGCCTCGCCCGCCCGGCGCGAGGCCGCCCTTGAGGCTGGGCGGTGAGGCTCGCCCTCGCCGGATCCGGCGAGGGTCGAGCCTCGCCCATGGCCGAGGGCGAGCCCCGCTAGCTCAGCGCGAGGAGGCGGCCTCGAGTCGACGAGGTGGTTGTGCTACGTCGCGAGCATGCCCTACGCATGTGGGTCCCGTCGGAAAGCACCATCCGAAACCTCGCCGCTCCCTCTCCACGGCAGGTGCCGCCCGGGTTACAGTTACGGTTGCCGGGGTCTTCACCATCTTCATGTCCACCACCCGCACGATCGGCTTCACCTCGCTCTCCCGAAGAGCTCGCACTTGCGAGATCTTCCATATCGCGCCCTCGTCGGCTTCACCGCCGCCGACATCTCTCCGAACCGGTGAGAGGGGGACGCCGCCGTTGCTAGGGTTATGGTAGAGATGGGTGAGAGGAAATCGATCGCGACAGATTGAAAATTGATAGCTCGAGTGAAGCCGCCTCCTCGCGCCAAGCTGGCGGGGCTCGCCTCGCCGGCCATGGGCAAGGCTCGACCCTCGCCGGATCCGGCGAGGGCGAGCCTTGCCGCCCGGCGCGAGGCCGCCCTCGCGGCCACCGGCTTGACCTCACCGGCCGTTGCCCGGGGGTCGCCGAGGTCCGGCGGACCGGCTGGAGGAAGAAGAAGAGAATAAAAAAATCAAAATCAAAATAAAATAAAAAATATTAAAATATTATTAAAAGTTATCCATATCGGCGCCGATCAAGCCACGTCGGCCGGCCCGGTCCCGCGTCAAGAAAATCTGGCCAAAATTGGCCTGAAAAGGACTGATAAGACAACTTAAAAGGTTTAGGACTAAACCCAAGACAAAGACAAAAGGTTTAGGACTTTTTTGGCACTTTTCCCCTCCAAAATATCCACACCTCTTCCGTGAGTCGATCTTCTCTTATACTCGTAAATGAATGTTCGTGCATAAAGAGCAGATTTGGTCTCATTGCTGTGTATTTTTTTCCGGTCTTTAACCATGTACTGACAAATCGGTCTCTTCCGGCTTTCTTTTGTATTATCAGCCGGCCTAGTCTGTTTCCATTGAAGTCTCCCCGCACATTCCCAAAATCCGAAATGTTGTTTCGCCATACCACGAGCTGAAATTGAAGGAATCGGTATGTAGTCAATCGCAATCAGAGACACATTCAACAAATGTTTAATGCTTTAAACTTGCTTGGGAGGTCGTCTCAGGTGAAACGCACGGCGTCATCACGCGCACCCATGCAACATGGGCATAATGCCCATAGGAACGTTGACTCGCTATCAGTGAGGCGTGTTGCTGAATGAGAATTTCTTGCGGATTCTTGCAAGATGAATTGACAAGCACATTGTACACTCAAAGTGTGAAC
Source organism: Eucalyptus tenuipes (assembly GCA_014182365.1). Classification (NCBI taxonomy): domain Eukaryota; kingdom Viridiplantae; phylum Streptophyta; class Magnoliopsida; order Myrtales; family Myrtaceae; genus Eucalyptus; species Eucalyptus tenuipes. The sequence goes on along the minus strand of CM024538.1, from coordinate 31,719,445 downwards.
GGAAGGGTCTACATGACCACCTAGTTCACGTCGGGAAGAGTAAGCTTGGAGACAATATCGAAATGCTTGGCGCTGTTTCCAGCAAAATGCAGAAATGAATGCACATTTTTGAATTGCCTTAACGGGCCTTTTACTTTTGCTTCTGTGGTAATGCTAACCCGCGTGACCACCACCGGTGCACTTGGATCGAAAGCCCATCGGATTTGACGGACCGGTAATATGACAATTAGAGGGATGAATGGGAACCGACAGTCAGCGGAATCAGCCCATTTTCACGAGACTCTCCCGATAAAAAGCGAGAAGTCCCACGAGAGAGACAAGAACCGCGCTTGTTAACCGCCCTGAATTTAGTGCAGTTCTACTTTTGTCCTGAGAACTTGAAATTTTCATAGTGAAAATTGGTTGCTTGTTATTGGATCAAATTGGCTTCCCTACGCCATATATTTATCGAAGTTGGTTATTAGATGTGTAGCCTTGTTGTTCTCTTCAACCCTCGACAAAAAGTAACAAAAATTGATGAACCAATTAAGCTGAGTTTGGGAAAAAAAAAAAAAGAAGGAAAGAAGGAAAGAAGGAAAGGGATGAGGTAGATCTTCGTTGAGAAAAACCCCACTTATAGCATTTTTTTTCCCGAGTTGCTTCTTTCATCACTTTTTTACGGGAAGAAATAGGCTCGATGCATATGATCCGTTAGATCGCATGAGTAACTCGGAGTCCTTATGATCCAATGAATTATATATATCAAGCCTATATACACTAGATGTAACTAACAGTTTTCTATCATTTACTCTCTCCAAAATAATTGTCCCTCGATGATCAACTCGACAAATAGTCACATGTCCACTAACATTTAAAACCAAAGGTCTACACCTCTGCCACAGACATGTCCCTATTGGCTGAATCTGATGATGGGGTGGCTTCAGGGAGGCATGTATCGTTTTTGCATTGCTGGGGTGAGTTGCGATACTCCTCTTGATGAAAGATTCCCACTCCATCTCAACCATTGAATAATGTGGGTCTCACATGTATCGGATACATGCAATACTCCCTCCTTTGTTTACTTCTATTATTGGTGCCTCACAATCTCTTAAGAGATATCAATAAAATCGTGATGCTCCAAAGAAGCTCAAGACTAGGATAGCTAAAACGAAAAGAACTACATTGTCAAAACAAGCTTTTATGCCGAGCTGCCTCTACAATGAAACGAACACATTACTATGGACGTATTTCTCAATTCGTTCCCTAACTTTGGGCTGTACACTAATTAAGCAATCCCAAGAGATGATATCTACATAAATTTGACCTATAGAGCTTTATTTTATTCCATGAATTCCATCATCAACTTATGAATTGCAATTGTTTGCAATTGTGCGTACTTGGCAATAGTTAGAATAGTGGTCATTACATGATATCATGGTTTTCTTTCACAGGAATATCGGACATGTATTTTATTGCGCCTATTAGATATCGATATTTGAAGCTTTAGCATGGTCAGAACATGTGTACATACGTATAAATGGTCTACTGATAATGTGCATATCATTCAGAGAAGTTTCAATTCGTCATGTGTAATGTAAACCCTAGAAGGAAATGCATTCTCGATTGGAAATTGCAACTTTCTTGTCATCGGACTAATTTTATGTTATACATGTAGCTTTGCAGGGAGGACGAAGAAAGATGGTCATGGTTGTGAAGGCAGCACTGACGGTGGATGTCGGCGAGGTGTGGTTAAGAAGAGGGAAAGAGTTTTTCGGATTTACCGATATTTTTAGGATATGTTCGTACGTATATAACTAGGGTAGGCATTAATTTTTAGGGTTTCGGTAAGGAACACCGCGATTGAAAGAAAAAGTTTCAACAGAAAGATGGGACAAACAAGATAAAGATTGCCAGCTCCACCAGAGTCACCGACGTCACAGCTTACCTTCATTGCAAGTTGCATGCCAAAAATGACGATATCGCGTGCGACAGCGTTGCGATACTATATTCCCAACTTTTTCCTTGACTTATGGCTCCATTCACTGATCATGTTTACTACATTCCTCTAGTGATTGACGATACAGGAGTTTTGCATAATCTGCAGCATTATAAACCGGCGTGCTGAGCCCTTAGTTGCTTTCCCATCAGACTTAAACCTCTGTCTAATGCAAACTGTGGGCGCCTAGTCAGTCTCTTCTTTAGAGAGAGAGAGAGAGAGAGGGAGAGGGAGAGAGGGAGAGAGAGAGTTGCTAATTTAACTAATAGTTGGAGCTAATCGATGTACGTGGTGGCTAGTGGGATGTGGTTATTGAATCAAGAGAAGATCTCGAGTTCGCTGGAAAGGGAAGCTCGAGGGAGCGGAAACTAACGATGTAGCACCCAGAATATGCAATATATAAACGAATGTAGGTACCTCGGCATTCAGCGTACCTTGTCTTTTTGTCAAGAAAAGCAACTGCACGGCAAGACCTGAACCTCATTTTTTTTGGCAATATATTAAGACTAAACCGTTTACAACTAAACAGATCCGCTATAATGATGCCGCGACATTGGCCGAGTCGCTTTCGATTTCTCCTCATTGATTAATCGCCCCCGACACTTGCAGCTTAGTTTAATGCATAAGAAGCCATAAGGACTTGCAGTTTAATATTTGAGTTCCGGAAACTTCGCCCACGAGTGCAGGCTTGGGTGTTCTAATTAAGTTTGAATCAAGAAAATCATAGTTTATCAAGCCCCACAAATTTGTTTTTACTCACCCTCCTCTACCCACGAGAATAGGAAAGATTCTGTAGATTCTTCTGCATGCGTTTGGCTGCTCGTTCTTAGCATTGAAGTCTTGGCTATGGCTATATTGGCGAGAGCTAGGGCACGACAACATGATAAATGTAAGAATCATTCAAGTAAATCAAGTGTGTGTCTAATGTCACCCTTGATTTGGTGATGAAAGAGAAGGCCTCTAAACACAAGGGAGAAGTGTAATATTTGCACACTATTTAATTAAATGCCCAACTCGAAATTTTAAATGACTAAATGAAATGGGCCAAATGCATATATAAGATGAATAGAAATCACATGAATGTTTTAAAATGAAGGTGTAACCATTTCAGTGAGACCAAATAACACCACTGGATAGTTGATAGGAAATGGAATGATTATTGTAGGGGAATTTATTTAAAAAGTTCTAAATTGATTGCATTTGTGTTAATTTAGTTCTAAACCTTTTTTTCAGCCAATTCAGTCCTAAACTTTTTATAATTGTGTGAATTCAATCCATCTAGCCATTTTTGGCTGACTGTCTGGCTAACGTTAACGTGGCAATTTTTAAATAATTTTTTTCAAAATTTTAATTAATTTTTTATTTTCCTTTTCTTTTTTCTCTTCTTCCTCTTTTGGCTTCTTTTCCCTATAGTGGCCAGTGAGGCTCAACAGCCACTAGACAAGGTCAAGTATAGCTAAGTTCATCACTCAATTATCTAAGTTAAGAGAAGGCAGCCAGTCAAGTATAATAATGTTCCTAAACTGTCCCAAACCCTAATAGCTGTTACATAGTTAGGTTTCGATTTAGGATATTAAGACTAATATGAGATAACATTTGCAAAACCCTATATATGGTTTGAGAGTAGTTTGAGATTTTTCCTTTTATAAGTAAATCTGATCATGAGTTTGAAAGCTCATTACAACCCTTCAAGCCAATCAACTTCGAAGCACAATATGAGCAAGTTTAGACAAATAGTTTCCTTCTCGGGATCGAGCTCACCCACCTAGGTCATGCGTGGGCTTGCCTAAGGCCTGAACATTCTATGAAGAAATTCCAAAAACATTTTAAATTAGTGGGTGAGAACTTTCAGGCCATTCAATTCAGCCTGCGCAAATCAAATCTACTTGCGAGTAAATGTTTCTCAAAATCATGATAATATCATATCTGCGTAACGATAGATTCCCCATTCAAAGAAGACAATTAACATTGCGATCACTAGTTATTGGATCGGTTGGCAACCATGCGGCAAATTCTTGTAGTTAAACGATAATTTGATGTCTGTGGATTCATCATTATCATCGCTGTGAAGGGGACAAAAACCCCTCGTAGTATTCTCTAACCTGAATCGCAACAACACCCCTCTCTCTCTCTCTCTCTCTCTCTCTCTCTCTCTCTCTCTCTCTCAAGAATCAACCAGAACTTGCCTCGAGCTTCTCCTTTCTCGATTCCATCAAACACTTTCGGAAGAAACACGTCCTCATTGGACCATCCAAAAAAAAAATTGCAGAGAATCGTTCAAGAAGTGCATCAATTATAAAAATGCAAAGGGCCATGAATGTCGCCCTTGATTTGGTGATGAAAAAGAAGCCCTCTAAATACAAGGGAGAAGTGTAATATTTGTGCGCTATTAAATTACATGTCCATTTCAAAATTTTAAACAACTAAATGGAGGTGGCCAATGCATATATAAAACGAATAGAAATCACATAAATATGTAAAGGCAAATATGTAACTATTTCAGTGAGACCTAATATCACCACTAGATAGTTGGTAGGGAATGGAATGATTGATATATCTAGCTAAGTTTGTTATTCAATAATTTAAGTTAAGAGAAGGTAGCGAGTCAAGTCTAATAACGTTACAAACCTGTCCCAAACCCTAATAGCCGTTAAATAGTCAGGCTTCAATTTAAAATGATGAGATTAATATGAGGTAACCTTTGCAAAAACCCTATATATGATTTGAGAGTAGTTTGAGATTTTCCCTATTATAGATAATCTGATCATGGGCTTGAAAGCTCGTTATAACCTTCCAAGCCAATCAACTCTAAAGCACAATTTGAGCGAGTTCAGACAAATAGTTTCCTACACGAGATCGGGCTCGCCCACACAGGCCTCATTTGGGCCTGCTAAGGCCCAATCATTCTATGAAGAAATTTTTAAAACTTTTTAAATTAGTGGGCGAGAACTTTCAAGCCATCAACTCGGTTACGTCAACTCAAATCTACTCGTGAATAGCTGCTTCACAAAATCACAAGAATATTATATTTGCATAACGATAGATTCCCTATTCAAAGATGACAATTAATATCACGATTACTACTTGTTCATTTGGTCGACAACCATGCCAGAAATTCTTGTACTTCAACTATAATTTGATATATGTGGATTCATCATCATAACCACCACTATTGAAGGGACAAAAACCCCTCATGCTAATGCATCGTGGTATTCTCTAAAACATATTGCAACAATACCCCCCCTCTCTCTCTCTCTCTCTCTCTCTCTCTCTCTATCAAGAATCGGGAAAGAGAGAGGTAACTGCTTCTTTAAACCACGAGAATATTATATTTGCACAACGATAGATTCCACATTCAAATATGACAATTAACGTCATGATCACTATATGTTCAACTGGTCGGCCCTCAAGAATCGAGAAAGAGAGAGGTAATGGTTTCTCTAAACCACAAGAATATTATATCTACACAACGATAGATTCCACATTCAAATGTGACAATTAACATCGTGATCACTATTTGTTCGACCAGTCGACAACCATGCCGCAAAATAATAATTTGATGTTTGTGGATGCATCATTATCTCTGCTAACGACAAGACAAAAACCCCTCATAGTATTCTCTAACATGAATCGCAACGACACCCCCCTCCCCCCTCCTCTCTCCCTCAAGAATCAACCAGAACTTGCCTCGAGCTTCTCCTTGCTTGATTCCATCAAAAACTCTTCAGAAACAAATCCTCATTGGACCATCCCACCATATGAAGGAAAGAGACAACAGCAACTAAACCCTAAACGAGAAACTTTAGAAAACAAAAGCCGGACATAATCCTAGGACGGTGGCGACGGTGGTGGAAAAGTGGAGAAAGATGCCGCCTAGGACGGTGGGGCAGAGAGCCAAAGGAGACGGGGCCTTTTCGCGCGCATGTCATGCATGACGCCATCGCCGTATTACTTTAACTCTATTATTTTTTTAACCCTAGGTAGCCGCAACATATATCTCCCACTCTCCATGATTTGAGGTATAATATAAAGTCCTTTGGCGTTTTGATTTGATCTTCTGTCTCCTCTTCTCTCGATGCGTCATGTCTCCACGTGACATGCGTTCTCCCTCCATCATGGTCCCCCACCCACCACCCGCCATGATCGCGATAATCTTCTTCGTACCCCTCCTCTCTTTCTTTAGCTTATAATAATTAGCCTTAATCTCGCGGCAAATGTCCTCTTGCTCTCGGCTAATCTCTCTTCCTAATGGCTCCTTTTATGGAGTAAGTGCTAGTCCTAATCACGTTCGCAGCCTTTTTTTTTTTTTTTTTTCTTTTTTCTGTTTGCCATGGCTCGATGATGGAACATTAGTGGGAGGGCTTGGAGATGGATTTGAGGCGTTGATGTGAAATTCAGTGTCGCCAAATATCTCCCGACGTGATCCTGAATTCAGAGGGCATACTTGGAGCACGATGCGTTTTCGAGACAAGAAAAGGTGAAGCGAAAGAAGACATGAGAGGAAGAAAAGCAAATTGATTTGCGGTGTACATTCACGTGACTAATTGAGGAGTACATCGATTTCGCCCATGGAATGGACCGAGTTGATTCTTCACCGACTCTACAGCGAATTTTTCATCGCTCTTGGTGGAGAGGTGATCGATGGGAAGAATGGTAGAGATCAAAGGGAGATTAGAGATGGGAGTGAATGAAAACGAATGCATTGCGACCTAAATGAAGTTTTAAATGTTTAGAAGTGGAGGTCAAAATTAATGTCACGAGTGAGAACGAAGAGATTTTTTCTTCTGATTACACTGACCCTTCCTTATTGGGATGAATTCGAAGGGATTTGCGAATTTACATGGAATTTCTTCTGCCTACATCCACATAAAACTTGCTCTTAATAAAATTCCTCCCATAAGCAATTTTCTCATGTTGTTGGGGAATCTTCTTCACGAATTATGACAATAGTTTTCTCGAGTAACAGATACACTGGAGTAAGTGAATTGCCAGTTGTAAGCACATGATATATATTTTTTAGAAAAAAGTACAAATGAAAAAAAGAAAAAGAAGGGGTCAAGCTTCATGCAACATGATGACCACGAAAATGTCGTCGTACGTGAGGAAAACCAAAGGGATTACGCGAAAGGCAATATTTAAAACGTAGCTTGAATATTTTTTGGGTTCATTTAATGTGCCTTTCCCAATTTAGAAGACGGGCCCTAATATTATTTAAAAAAGAAGAAAAAACTCCCATCAAACGAGGCCCATCATCAACCTACCAAAAAATGGAAAGTCTGCACTTGACAGCACCTGATTCCTCCCTCTCATCTTTTCCACTTTATTTTCTTTCCTTTCCCTTTTCGTCAATTATGGCAATTAAATTAACTCATGATCCAATAAATTATTCGTTTTTTAAATTACCGATACGAAGCACCACGACGACGATGGCGACTCTCTCGTTTTTCGTTGGCTAGGCTGACCCCAAAAAGGAGAATAAAAACAAAAATCGGATTGTACGGAAAAAGATCGGACGGACCCCTAAGCTGTCCAAATTCAATCCCCTCCAGAGCCAAAAACCCAATTTGGCCTTCAATCAAATCCCATTTTTGGTTCTGAGGCGTGAAATTTGGCATTTTAAAATTGGAGTTGCAGCCCAATAAAATAAAATTTTTATTTCTGGGGGCTCATTTCAAAAGTCGCAATATTGGTGGGTAGTCGATTTTTTTTTTTCCAAGGGAAAATGGCCAAATTGAGATAACGACCTGGATCGTCAGAAAAAAAAAATAATAAGGTGGGTTGGAAGGAGTTTTCTTTCCCCAAAAGTGCTTTTGGTTGTGCAATACTTCCACCTCCATTTGAGTATGTGTTATTTTCCCTGAAAGCTTATCAACCTCGAAGAGCGCGTTAATTTCATGAAAACTGAATAATTTGAACAACGTTTTTTCAAGAAATGATCACTTATATCACTTGAATCCATCCTTGAAGCATTGATCCGATGGTGTGGGCTCTCTCGACTGGTTCTTATGTAGCTTTGAGTTTGACATAGCTGTTTGTTATGATGGTTTTTGGTAGGGATAATAACAAAATTAGTTTATGAACTTTGGTATGGTTTCTGAACTTTTAATCTATTTAATGTGGTTCCTAAATTTTACCCTAATGTGCAATGTTCTTCCTAAATTTTTAATTTATTCAATGTAATCTCTAATATTTTGATAAATGTTTAGTCTAGTCTCTGAACTATATGAAAAATAATCAATATTATCATTCTATTGATTTAAATTTACGGATAATATTGAATATTTTCATATAGTTTATGAGCTAACTTGAACATATAACGAAAGTTCAATAACTATATTAAATAAATCAAAAGTTTATGAATGATAACATAGGGTCAAAATTCAATGACTACTCATGTCATTTTCCCAAAGTCTCTATATAAATATCTACTATAAAATGACCAATACAAGACTCTAAATTTTGAGAGATTGGTCATCCACTCTGCAAGGACTTTTCTTGCCCTCCCCATCCAATTTGCTTCCAAGTGGGTCCGTGCTTGTCTCGTTTGATACCATGAATCATGCTTGACAAAAAATAATTATTTTGAATGAGTTTGAATTTGGCGAATTAGCGATTATTGAAAATTCTACCATCGCGTGCGACTCTGCCTATTAGCTATTCTTTTGGAATATTTTCATTATTTTCTCTCAATATTACAATAATGCGATCAATTAAATATGAAATTTCCACACGTCATGTAACAACAGCAATTTGGAATTTTCTAATATTCTATGAGTCCCTATATTTTACTCTTCCAACATCTTTCTGCCTCGTTTTGCATTTCATATTTCTTTTGACTACTTGAATTAAAACCTCAACACCAGTTTACTGTCAACAGAAGGATGATCAAGTGAAGTCAAGTCAAGGTTAGTTAAATATCTCACCGATTTAGGCTTAAATATAGTAGTCAAGCATCTCATGAGATTGTGAGCTCAAACATTCTAGTTGACTGATAAAATGAAAGCTCAGTCACTCCAAAGTGCACCCAGCGAATCAGCCATTCTACTTATATGGCATGACAATAAATCTAATTACTTCCGACCCTCGGGCTAGAAATCGAAACGCGTTCATCATCGAGATGGTTGGTCGAGTTGAATGAAACTTAATATTCATGTAATATGAAAAATCTCTTCATCGTAAATAAGAATTTCTTTTAGTCATCCCTCGATTCCGTGAAATCTCGCTTTTTACAGTGCATTGGCTCAATAGGGTCAATCTTGCTCGAAATATGATTTATTACATTCAAAATGAATATTTCAATAGCGAGTACGGAACTCATTTGCAATAATTACGTAAATCTCACACGAACTTGCAGCACGATGGGGCTTCGCAACGACATGCTCGCTCCTCCTCGTCCCTGCGTGCGCAAGCGTGAGAGTTTTTGAAAGGGAAGGGCCGACCACATTGTTACCATCTCATTCGACAACCTCCCCGGGACAATTTGCTAGCTAAACCAAAAATGAATTGATCTTAACAAGAAAATATCCTACCCAGAAGAAGGAGACATCCCAATTATCCATATACCAATCGTTCTCGAGATACTCACTGTCATTAATTTTTAAAAATTAAAGTTTTCACAACTGAAACAAATTTAAGAAAATATTTCAGAAAACCCTGTAACAGCAAATCAACGAGACTGTAAAAAACCCCATCCCACCAAAAAATCAAAAGCCATACCAACAAAAGTCAATTTCAGACTCACCTTGCTCAAGTTTGTGTTGCGTCGATGATGGTGGCAAGTCTCGCGACAACGAGAGGAGAGGCGACAAGTTGGTGGATTGCGTTCTTGTAAGCTGCAGCGCCAACAATGGTGGCTGGGCGTATAAAGAGAGACTGAAAGAGAGGGGCAATTGAGAAGGAGGCAGACTGGTTTTTTTTTTTTTTTTAACACTAGTAAAAACTAATTCCAAAACTGATCCAATTGGTCCAGTTATCGCGAGTAGGCCTTTGCTTGGAATCGGGAACCAAAAAATGGAACCAGTTCCCAGATCGGTTTCGGATAGGAACTTATTCTCGGACCTATTTTCAGGATAATCGGATATGGTTCTTTGGTAAATCCGGTGTCGTTGCGCAATTCTACAGGAGAGCGTGAGATCGTCGATTGTACATACGTGAAACCCATCGAAATTGACATATCTTTCGTGTTTCTCATGTGTCTATTTGAAACAATCCCAGCAAAATCCTCACCCGAAAAAAAGGGACCTTTTTTTTCTCTCTCTTTCTCTTTCTCGTTCTCTCTACTTCGCTTCTCGTACTTACACCCCCAGCCGTCGTAGGTAGAACTCTCTCTCTCTCTCTCTCTTCCCGTGTCTGCCCGAGGGAACGCCGGAAAATGGCGAGCCCCGATTCGAGGACGCCGGCCGGCGAGAGGGCCGTCGTGCCCTGCGACTTCTGCACAGACCGGCCCGCCGTCCTATACTGCCGGAGCGACGCCGCCAAGCTCTGCCTCCTCTGCGACCGCCACGTCCACTCCGCCAACCTCCTGTCCCGCAAGCACCTCCGCTCCCAGATCTGCGACAACTGCGGCGCCGCCCCGGTCTCCCACCGCTGCTCCACCGACAACCTCGACCTCTGCCACGACTGCGACTGGGACGCCCACGCCGCCTCCCTCGTCGCCTCCTCCCACCACCGTGCCCCGATCGAAGGCTTCTCCGGCTGCCCCTCCCCCTCGAGCTCGCCTCCCTCTGGGGCCTCGATTTGGCCGACGGGGGCAAGAAGTCGTCGGCCCTCGCCCGGAACGACCGCGCCCAGCTGATGCAGGAGGTGATCTCGAGCATGGAGGGTTGGGCGTACGGGGCCGGTGCAAACGGGTTCGGGTTCCAGGACCTGATGGTGCCCAACGACGCGGGTTTGGCGGCTCCTTACCCCGGCGCCGTCAAGCAGGGATCGACGGCGGGTCGGACGAGCTGCGGGAGGCGCAAGCAGGAGATGCACAGGCAGTTGGTGGAGCTGCTGAATGGGGATTTCGAGGACAATTCTGATGGCGGAGGCGGCGCAGGAGGCGGAGGCAGCGGAGAGGGAGGAGATAATTTGGTGCCCAGGAGGCCGAATAGGACGGCGGCCGCGTGGCCGGAGAATGGGGATGGGATTTGTGGGGAGCATCGGCACGGGAGCGATGAGGTCGATGCGGTGGTGATGGATCATCATCATCATCAACATCAGCCATTTCAACAGCAGCCCACTTTCACTTCTTTGCTGATGTTCCCGACGCAGCGGGATTTGGACGAGAGCGGACGGAGCGTCGTCGGAGCGGGGACTAGTAATGTTGGCGGCCAGAGCACTCAGGTTCGGATATCGATTGTGTTTTCGCTCGGTTTCACTTGATTTCTAGCCTTTCTGGCAGGTCAGTTAGGTATGTTCTTGTGCTTTGAGTTCGTTATGTGATCTGGGGATGGCTTCTTGCAATGATAGATTTCATGCTTTGTTAGCGTCTTGATTCCGAGCTTTGGGCATGGTTCGCTCGTGGTTCGGGCTGGTGACTGATTTTCTCCGGACAGTCGTGATGCTTTTGGGAAAAGGCCTAGTTTTTTCATGTCGGAAGCTCTCCGGAGGCTGTGTTGGATTTAGGGTTGGATCTCTTTTTGGGTTTCTTCATGTGATGATTTCTGTTCACTTGGAAAGCCCTAGGCTTCTTGCATTAGTGCTTCCTGTCCTTTTCAATGGTTTTATAATCAATTTGGAATGGAAGATAAAGAACTCTCTCTCTCTCTCTCTCTCTCTCTCTCTCTCTCTCTTTCACACACGCTCGCAACTTTAAGGCAATGGGCTTTTATAATTTTAGGAATGCAGCATTCTTGCTTTGAATACGGTTAAGAGCCTATCATTGATTCTGAGGACTTGCTTAGTCTTTCACTTGCATTTTTAGGTCGTTTCTGGCACCCTTAGGCTGAGCTTCTCTTGTGGACTTTGATGCCGTTTCTCATTTTAGTCTCGTTCCATGCTAGTATGTAACAATGGTCAAACCGTTGCTTTGTGTAGGATGTAGTGAAGCTAACCATTTGTATGTTTGCTTCCTCTCAGATCTGGGATTTCAACTTGGGACGGTTGAGGAGTCAAGAAGAAGCTAGTGCAGTAGAAGTTGAATATGGCAAAAACAGTGAAGGTTTTATGATCAAGAGTTACAATGAACTAATGAAAGACACATCAATCACGACTACAAAAATGTTTGGAGATGTGTACCAGCTGAATGGTTATGTCATGCCCGAGGATAGTGCGTCGTATAATGTAAGTGAGTCTACTGTCTAAGTACATTTTTTCTGTCCTGCTTTGCATCTTGCATTTATTTATCAATATATCTTGCTCGAAGGCCTGGAACACTTTGACAAGAACTAGCTAAGAAACACCCGATGATCTTGAGCGAATTCAAATCTTAGCTGAATGTGAAGCATGGTTTCGATAATTGTAGGTACAAGCATCTGCCTCTTGGATTGCATCAGCCGTTATACTGTGCCGATTTTGTTCCAGAATAGATGCATAAAGATTCAAATATTTTCTTCAAATTCAATGTTCTTTTCCTTCCAGTCCACCACTTGGACCATCTTGAAAATTCAAGATGGAGATTACCAGTTTAATTGTATGAAGCATGGCTATGGTCACGCAATTTAAACACGTGCTGCGTTTCTTGTTGTTGTTTGTTCCTGTAACCTGTAGGCCTAGGCAATGCTTCACATTCTTGCATGTCCTTGAGATGTCTGAAATTTGGTACCTTCCTTAGATGTGATGGCTTTCTTATGCTTGGGAGCCATAAGGCTTAGCATTAGGCGCTTTAATTTCCCTTCTGTTTTTCTTTGAAAAGATAGACAAAGTTCACCACTAAATTTTGTTAACCAAAGCAGATTGACAATATATCATGTCGAAATGTAATATATCCTTTGATCAAAGCTTGCAGGTGAACTTTTGTATATTATGTAATTTTGTGTGATGCTACCGATTGCATGTTACCAATGATTCTGTGCCTATATCATTCAATCATCATGTCTTCAACACCACATTCTAGGGATAGTTTTTGTTTCCCCGTAAAGCAAGACGATGGTCACACAGGTTTTGTTATATAGTGTCCTTAAGGAACTTATTAAATAATCAAATCAGATATGTCACAGTTTTCAAATTACTTATGTTTCTCGTGATGTTCAATGCTTTGAATATCATACTTTTTTAATTAGTCTATGCTTGACAAGAACCCCTTGGGCACTCTAAACGTGACCCCAGTTATATTTTATGAAACAGGGATCATCTTTTCCTTTGGTGAATGTGAATCACGATCTATTTTAGGTTATGTATTCGAGTCATGGCCGGTTAACCTTTGCACTGTCTGATGTTTCTGGGACAGACTTAGAAATGTCTTTCTACTTCTACATCCAAGCTTCTCTTCTCAAAGTGAATATCAGATTATTCGTAACACCGCAGGCCAGTTCAAGTAACCTGGCTGCTAGCCAAGGGCCAGCAACATCTGAGAGTAACAACTTACCCCTGTCTGGGCCATCATCTGGTTCAGCTCTAGCTAAAGCCAAAGGTTCTACTGACTCCAAGGGTTATAATTTTGTGGATCAGACATTGATCACCAATGGCAATGACACGAGAACGATGGTGAAGACACAGGCTGACTTGGAGTTGCTGGCTCAAAACAGAGGCAACGCCATGCTCCGTTACAAGGAGAAGAAGAAAAACCGGAGGTGCCTTTTTTGTCAATCCTCTTCTTCTTTTTTCTTTCCATTGCATAACAGCTCGCCCGCTTTAGGGCACTTCTTCACGAGCTTTTAAACCACTGGTTCTTTCTCATCACGAACAGATACGACAAGCACATAAGGTACGAGTCAAGGAAGGCGAGAGCCGACACTAGGAAGCGAGTCAAGGGTCGGTTCGTGAAGGCTAGCGAAGCCCCTTGAATTGGGTTGCCTGCAGTAGCCAGATGAACTGCTCCCTTCTTTACTCTCTCTCTCTCTCTCTCTCTTATTTCCCTTAATTCTTTGTTTGCTTGTAAATAACCTTTTGACGATCAATCTCTCCCCATGTTGTAGTGTATGAATTGAGCAAGTCTTAGATTACGTGTGTTTGCTGTCATTACTCAATAGTCATCCAGTCCTTTTCATCTTTTATATCAGCATTCTTGCTCGGTACGGCTGATGATTAGTCCAAGAAAGCACAAATTTTTGTTTTCTTAAATTTTTGGGTACCTTTTTTTTTTTTTTTTGGGTCATTAAGCAACTGTGGTAACTTCCTCCTCTTCGTTGACATTCTTGTGTTTTAGAAAAGCTTTAGTCTTCAATCTTTGAAAGGGAAGAGGCGTAGGTAGAAGTGCACAAGGCTGGTCATGGCTTGTCGATCGTGAATACGTATCGGCTCTATATGGAACTTTCTGTGATGCAACAAGGTAAGATGGATCGCGATGGATCGCGAAATTTCAATGCAATAAGACGATCCGAGATTTGGTGAACCCTAAAACTTCACGAGGCGAAATTACAAATCCTTGAAATGTGTTCGGTTTTCTAATGTGTCGGTTTTCAATTTCTCTTCTCGTGTTAATACGTTGACCAAGAACGAAAGAGAAAAGTTCATCTGCCCCACCTGCGGGGGAAGGTGTAACCCTAATCCAGCCTGGCTTCTTCTAATGGGGCCGTACTTAGGGCTGGGACAAAACCCTATTTATTAGTTTGATATTGTTCTGATTTCAAGCCAAATTATTTGACTCCTTTTCTTTTTACTAAACACTATGTAGTACGTGCACGCAGAAATTCCGTACGAGTTGCTACATGCAAAGCGAAAGCGTCGGACTTTTCCACATGACTATATTCTATTATTTGATTTTTAGAGATTCAGAACGGGATTAGGGGGAACCATGAAAAACCTTGAAAATCTAATTGGGAGGAGACTTGAAAAAAAAGGGACAAGGGAACTGGGAGTGACGTCATCTGTGTATTAAAAAGGGGGTGATGACCAATTTTAAAATGTTTTAGCTGTCTCTGTGTTGTGTTCATTAGAGAAGCTGAGCTCGCTCGTCATTAAAACCGATTACATTTTGATCATTTAAGTTGGAATCTGAATGCGCATGGCCCAAGACAATAACCCTCAAGATCACTTATCTGGGAATTCTATAAGGATTGCCCTAATTTCCCCACGACTTTAGGTCCTATTTTAATTCTATTCTGAACCTTTTTTTTTATATAAAAAGCATCACTCAATATTTACTCCAATCCCAAATTTACTAACATGTTTAAAAATTGTCACTTATTTATTACAATATTAGGTTCATTTAGAGATTCATTATTAGAATCTACGTCTTTATCAACATCCTCATCTTATAAATCTTAGCGGCATGTTTTGGACTCAGAGCAAATTTTTGGACTACAGTGAAAGTTGGTAGTTTTTTTCTGAAACAAAAAAATAGTTTGCAATAGAAGTGGGATTGAACTGAAAATTAGGAATTTCATAGGAATTGAGAGGGGAAAGTTGGGAAAAGACGATCGTCTTTATCTGTTGACCGTAAGTGAATTATTGCGGCAGAGTTGGTCAAAATGGAACGAGCCCAGTTGAGCTTTGACCCATCTTTAACTCAATTGCCTTTTACTCAGCTTTAAACTCCTATGTTTTGCCTATTAAATAATTTGTTCAAACTTTCTTTTCACTTCAACTTTTGATGAAGGATTGACCGAGATAATCTCGAGTGCTCTTACTAAAGTCCAAGTCCGATGGTGTTGCCAGCACTTATGTGATCAAGTAATTTACTCGAAACTAAGTCCAATTCATAAAATTAATTTACTAAATAACATAACAATCTCGACAAAGTATGAAATAAATCGATGGTGTGCAAAACATGAATAAGAGTGCCACATCATTTTAGAAGTCAATTTCAACATCATTTTAGAAGTCAAAACATGAAGTGAGATGTCCATGTCACACATTTATAAGATGTCTTTTATTTTCTTAACCCAAATTCATTTTGAATAAAACTGACTCAAATTATCGTTATGCAAAGTAAATCTCATAAGGTCAGCTAATTAATGACATGATAGTGATTCGATTCTCCATGTCGTGCGCGAGTAAGCCCAATAATAACCAAGCTACTCTCAACAAGTTTTGAATAGTGTGCCACCGAATTCATGAGATTATGATAGTTATTGAGCAAGAACTGTCAATTTTTGTGATGGTTTTCACTTTGTAGTCATCTAGGGGGTCCAATCCAAGAGTCTCCATTCAGCCCAAAAAAGAAATTAAAAAAAAAAAATTACCAAAGGGTGACCGTGCGAAAGCGATTACACGACTGATGGTCCGTATGGAAAGTTACTTTTGCTCCGAAGAAGGAACGAAGAAATAACATGTCCCGGCTCTTCAAAATGAACACGTCCTGTTAAAAAAGACCTGAAAAAAGGCCGAAAGGAAGCGGGCGCATCATCATTATACGATCCATTCTCAATTTCTACCCACCTGAAAAGTTGTCCCTCCCCTCCCCGCCTCTGTTCCCTACCCTCTGCTTGGCTTTAGCCCTTCATGAAAATTACAAAAATTTACCGCCCGGCTCTACAAATATGATTTATCGAGCTGCGTCAGGTTTCGCAAAATGTTATTTGAATGTTGAATTTGGCACAATTATTTAATTATCTATCCATAGTCCGTCATATTATTCAAAATATTAATTTCATAGACAGGTTTTAAAAGGGTAATTTTTTCCTCCATCCCTAAATGGAGGAAACTTTTTTCAATCATATCTCTAATTGATGAGTTGCGAGTTATAGACATAGACTACATTCATTTTTAATTATATTTGGCGTCAGTGATTCTACTTTTTAATTAGAAATGAAGAAAAATATACTTCCGTTTCATTATATCCATGATTGCTCAAAAATTGATATGTTTTTTTTTTTTTTGGGAGACAGAGAATGTGCAGGCTTTTTTTTTTCTCTCTCTAGAGGGGATGCTTTACAAAAAGGCGCATTTGGCAACCAACCAAGCAGTAAAAAATTCTATTATTTTATTTTCGATAATATATTTGGAATAAAAATCTGTTTGGTAAATTTTTTGTTCCTAATAATATAAAAAAACTGATTCTTTGTTTCGAGGAATAATTCCGAAATCAAGCCACAATTTTCTCTTCTTGTTCTTCTTCCCTCTCCTTTTTTTCACTGCCACCGCCATTAGCCGTTGCCGCCACTGCCGTCCATCATTGCCAGTCGGGGCAAGGTCCAGTGAGCTTTTCGATGGCCAGACAAGCCTCCCCCAGACACCGGCGAGCCTCGCCTGACTGGGCAAGCTTGACCTCACCAGATTTGGAGGAGGCCACTTGTCCAGCTGCTAGTGAGGCTCGACCGACGAGGCGTGGCCTCCTCAAGGGCCGGCGACGCTCCGGCGAGGTCGTCAGTCCTCATCGACTAGTCACCAGTCATTCCCTAGCCGGCGACCAGCCAAAACTTGAAGAGAAAAAGAAGAAGAAGAAGAAGAAAATAATAAAATCATTTAAAAATTAAAAGAAAATTATTTGGATTAGAAATTTTGAGAATGGTACCAAACGCAATTTTATCCCGGGAGTAGAAATTTTGGACTATTAAGGCGTGTTTGACAATCGGCCAAACAATGAAAATTTCTATTTTTTTGTTCGGGAATAGATTTAGAGAAAACTGTTTGGTAAATTTTTATTTCCGAGAATAGATTTGGAGTATAATTGAGAAGTAAAAAAAAAAAAAAAATGATTCTTTGTTTTCGAGAACAATTCCATAATCAAGCCAACCTATTCTTTTCTCTTTTATCTTCTTTTCTTCTTGTTATTCTTCCTTTTCTCTTCTTCTTCTTTCATCGCTGTTGTCGCCACCACCTTCGATCGCTAGTGACCAGTTGGGCGAGGCTCTGGCGAGGTCGCCGGCCAGAGCTTGAAGAAGAAAAAGGGAAGAAAATTTTAAAAAAAAAAAAAAAGAAGAAGAAGAAAAGAAAAGAAAAGTGATAAAATTATTTAAAAAGTAAAAGAAAATGGTTTGGAGTATAAATTTTGAAGACAGTACTAAACGCAATTTTATTCCGGAAATAAAAATTTTAAACAGTTGCCAAACGCCTTAAAATGTTTGAAAATTGTTTCCGGGAGCTTAATAAAAAAATCATTTTTAATCCGAAATTATTCTTGAAAACAGAACAAAAAAGAATCATTTTTAATCCGAAATTGTTCTCGAGAACAAAATGGTTGCCAAACGCATCCTCAGGGTCCAAAACAGTTGCTACAAAATATTTGATTATATTCACTTTTTGCTCACATTTTTTCCTGTTGTTTATTTTTATATATACATTTCTATTTTGCCAGGCCCTTCCTACATTCGACACTTTGGCTAAGAATGCCTATAATTTGCGGAAAAATCTACAGTCTAATTGCTGAACATCAGAAATAAATGTAATGGGAGACAAATAAAGTTCAGTAGTCCTTCTGCAACCCGAAGAGCAGCTTTTTCAGAGCACAAAGTGCAAAAGTTATTATTCCAAAGAATAAAATAATAATAAGAAAGAAAGACGAAACTGCAAAAATTATTCCCTGAGTCCAAAAGATATGTCTCAGATTCCCCCCGCCATTTGCACATCCGCATGCACTCAAATTTTTCTCATTTCATTTCTCTTTTTTCCGTCGAAAATTGAGGGGAAAATAAAGAAGACTTCCAAGAACGTGCTCTCTATCGTGGTTGGTTTGCTTTTCCTTATTCTTTCTCTCTCTCTCTCTCTCTCTTTTAGATTCCACAAAATCAAGTTTTCGAAGTGAGTTAAAGAGAACTTAGCCTAGTCATTCCGTAAAGCCTTTCCCGATGATAAGTCGATCCCGCGATGTTATTCGGTCGATTTCTTCTGCGATTAAGATGATAAGCTCGTGTTCTATATCGAACTAATGACGCGATGATCGAGACTGATTATATGCAAAACTCCAATCTAAGGAACTATAAGCGGGAGGTTGTGAACACAAGGGATTTATCTTATTTATACTAGAAGAGAGAGATTATATGAACTTTAATAGTCAAGGCTTGAGATGAGTGAACTTCCTACGTGTGAGAAAGAGTCGAGACTGATCATGCTCAAAGCGAGTTACTAGCTACTTCCTTATGACTATGACACGCGGAACTTGTTTTCCTTTTCTTGCCCATGTGTTACAGACTGGAGTCACGCAAGAATGCTCCTATACTCGCATACCCTTGTCAATGGAGCTAGTGATGTCGGGTACAAGAGTGAGTGATATAAAGAGGATGATAAAACTAGTTCGTGGAAAGGGTGTCAAAATATTTGTATTAGGATTTTTAGGATGGAACGGTTATATTTTTGAAAAGTTTTAAAGGAGGGGTTGGCCTCCCACGC
Organism: Eucalyptus tenuipes; assembly: GCA_014182365.1. Taxonomy (NCBI): domain Eukaryota; kingdom Viridiplantae; phylum Streptophyta; class Magnoliopsida; order Myrtales; family Myrtaceae; genus Eucalyptus; species Eucalyptus tenuipes. The sequence goes on along the minus strand of CM024538.1, from coordinate 31,700,121 downwards.
ACAAATTGGTCGAGAGCTGACATTACTCTTCTAACGAGACACGCAAAATATTTGGACACAACCAGTTTTTGTTTGTCATGGCCTAATCAGAAAATTGATAAGAGTTCAAGATCAGTTTATGCATGGTAAGCCAACCCCACTTACATAGCTCCTCAAAGATATAACCGTTTTATTCCAAAACTCCTAACACAAATATCCTGATACCACTCTCATAAACCAAATGTATCATCTCATCTGTATCACTCACTTTTGACCTTAGCGCCACTAGCTTCGCTCACAAGGCTAAGTGTATATGGGAAAATTCCTACGTTATTCCGATCCGTGACCCATGTCCAATATTGGTGCCTCATAGGAATGGCAACAATAAAAGAAGATATCAGACTAATATCCTATTAATTGAGATTTATAAATGAAATTTATTCACAAATATAACTGAATATCATGAATGAGTGACAAGCGATTCTGTAAATGAAGTAACTCTGAAACCAAGACTAGAACCTACCCTGTAAATAAATACGCCTTTAAATGAACAAAAGCCAACTTCATTTCAATTCTCACCTCTCTCTCTCTCTCTCTCTCTCTCTCTCTCTCAAGCACAAGCTTCAACTCATGGCGTTGTCGCCTCTGTTCCATGTGGCCGTTCTGCTCCTCCTGTTGGCCCCTTTGAACCTCACCAACGCAAACTCAGAAGGTAAAAAAGACGAAGACAAGAAGAACGGATTGCTTGCGCAGAGACGCATGCATTCTTCGTTCTCGCGTCTTCATAATTCCATCTTTTTTCTGCCCTTTCCTTTGGGTCTCGTCACTTTATGAGGTATGATTGCCGAGTGATGATTTCGGAGAAACTGAGCAGGGGATGCTCTGTACGCGTTGAGGAGGGCTGTGAAGGACCCGGACAACGTTCTGCAGAGCTGGGACCCGACCCTGGTCGATCCCTGCACTTGGTTTCATGTCACCTGCGACCGCCATAATCGGGTCACCCGACTGTATTCTTCTCCTCTTCCTCTTCTTCTTTCTTTCTTTCTTTCCCAAGCTTTCTCTCTCTATCTGTCTCATGATTCCTCTCTCTCTCTCTTTGGTATCATACGTTGATGCAGCGACCTGGGGAATGCGAATCTGTCGGGCAGTCTCGTTCCCGAGCTAGGGAAGCTCGAGCACCTTCAGTATCTGTGAGTAATTTTCGCGTGATGAGCTTTCGTTTTTTTCGCTGCGGAATCAATATAAATTCTTGGACAAAATGTAATCCGTGTGAGCAGGGAGATGTACATGAACGAATTGAGAGGGGCGATCCCGGAAGAGCTGGGAGGGCTGAAGAGCCTCTTGAGCTTGGACTTGTACCACAACAACCTCACCGGCTCCATTCCCGCTTCTCTCTCCAGCCTCTCCAATCTCAAGTTCCTGTAAGCACCTACTCTCTCTCTCTCTCTCTCTCTCTCTCTCTCTCTGTGTTCTTCTTCTTCTTTTGCTTTAAAGCAAATGGCTTTAGAGAAGTGCTTGTAATTATTTCTGGTTCGCTATCGATGGTGGGCTTCGATTTAGAATATCTTTGATTATGCTAAGCAATGCTTATCATTTTCAGTATTTAGAATATATTTCCAGTCCAAGGCTTCTCCTTTTCAGTTCTGGACAGGTCATAGTTTCGGTGGTTTGAGAAGCAATATGAGAAGAAGCATTTATTGACTATCGTTTTCAAAGAAGCCTTAAAGTCCTCTGTTTTTTATTTTTTGTTTTTATCCCCTTCCTCTCTCTCTTGTTTTGTGAGGTTCTGAATATGAAATGATGGCACTGTCACGCCATGCAGGCGACTGAACGGCAACAGGCTGACCGGTGAAATCCCCAGACGACTTACCCAGCTCCGAAATCTCAAGATTCTGTAATTAGTCTCTTTTTCACTTCTCATTTATTTTATTTTTTTCAATTTTTCCTCGTATGAAATAAGATGTTTTTCTTCATGTCGTAAGTAAATCCCTCACTCCTTCGAGTTGAAACCCGTTGTGCAGTGACCTGTCCAACAACGATCTGTGCGGTACCATTCCGACCTCCGGTTCATTTTCCAAATTCTCAGAGCAGAGGTTCGAGACACCCACCCCTCCTCCATCTCTGAATTTCCTTAAAGCCTAGGCACGCACTCACGCGCACTCACTGAACTCCGCAACCACTCTCTTCGTTTGTGTCGTGTTGTGGGAACTTGTGATGTCCTGTCGTGTTTGACTTTGTGCGCTGCTGCCTTTGGTGGTACGAGTCGGGGCAATTAAAGAGTGGGGGTTGTTTTGGTTGCAGTTACGCCAACAATCCCAGATTGGAAGGTCCAGAGTTGGCAGGATTTGTGAGATACGACGCTGGAGGGAGCTGCAACTGACGGATCACGTTGTACCCAAGAGCGAAGTTTTCAGTCCAAGAATCAAAGACCTCCTCCTGTTTTGAGACGCAGGCTTCGTTTCATTTAACCTTGGTTTGGTTTTTCTCAGATGGAGAAGCATGTGATATGCAGTCATTGCACATAACTAACGGCAGTGACCTTCTTTGAATGGGTAAATTTTGGGCGACTCGATCGTGTCCCGACTCGTCAAAGAGCAATACGTATACTTTCACACGAAGCACACCTCTTCACATGAACGCCACATACTACAGAAGTACATCGTTCGATGAACAGGACGGAACTCGAAAGTAGATAAAATTATCAAGAGCAGAAACTTAACACTGGCACGATCCACAATCGCGAGAGATGATGCGCAGTGGCAATAAAAATCAAATCGATTCGAGATCAGCATCCGCATGAACCAAGAGGAAAATTATATGTGGACGTGCTACATGGATCCAAATGGCATATTGGCATAACTATGACTAGATTAGGCTTGACATCAGTGGGGATATGATCTGCCAATGGGAGAATGAATTCCCACTTAAACGCTAAACAAAAGAGATCTGTCCATGTCAAAAAGTAGAAAGAGCCGAAAACATCTTCGTATTTAATTCCTACAAGTATGTACAAATTCTCTGGCTTGACACATGAGAGCGACTATGTAATTCCCTACCAACCGCTCCCCAAAGAAATGGCTTTTAAGGGGGAAAATAATTTACAAATATGCAACTGCGAGAAATTACCACAAGCTACCTTGTATTGGACACCCGTGGATTGCACAAAAAAATGCTCCAACGAATAAATCATCAGGTTGTCCCTGCGTCCAGCAAAAACATAGGATTTCAATCGTGAGTTTTGGGTTGCCGATATAAAGCTCTAGAGCTATTTGGGAACAGAAAGGACCAGATTTTTCACCAAACCAGAAAGGAAGAAGTGCAAAATAACGGCAGTTACAGAATAACGCTTCACGAAGCTAGCAAAGCAAGTGTTAAAAATGTTTCAGACTCATAAAACATTCGCCGAAATTCCATCTATTTAGGAAATGGACACCAAAAACCAAGGCAGGCCCAATGCAGCTAGAACCTAAAGCCTACAAAAGTAAATCTAATCATAAAAAATGCATCGATAGACCAGTTGAGTGATTCAGATCATAAAAATGAAAGGGCCTGTTCAATCCTCTTTCACTAATATATTGCCAAACATGAACTCTGATAGGATTAATTCAATTCCTTCAAAACTATTCTCCCCGATATGGAAGTAAATCATTTGTGAAAGGCATCCCCTTAAGTAAACAATATCTGTCAGCAGAGGTTTTTTAATTACCTCCTATTTAAACGGATGGAAGGATAGCTGGTGCATTAGCTGGTGGAGGCTGGATGTTAGAGAAAGATATCGGTGTTAGCGGCGGAGAAGACACATCTTCTGCTGTCTCTATGTTATTTGGAACTTCCGATGGCTTTGAACCCTGTGGGGTCCTCAAACCACTTGAAGGTATGGAAAAACTACGAGGGACAATCTGAGGAGGAATTGGCAATGGGGATGCTGAAGTCATTGCCACAGGCTCCTTTGTAACTGAATGATCTTGTCCTCGTGGGAACAATGGAGCTGAATGACCCACAAATCCTGAATGTCTGTTATTTGAACCGGCAGGGGGCCTTGGAAGCTCATGGAGCTCACTTATTTTAGGTGACGACGTAAGAGGTGGAGAAGAGATTGTTGACAGTTTTGGAGGAGATGAAAGTGGTTGAGAAATTGGATTTCGCAAGATTGGTCCTGAATATAAATGGGGATGTTCCACTGGTGCTGACAGGTTAGGCTGTGGCTTATTAGTCAATGGTCCAGAGAATGCTTGTCTTTTGAATTTCTTAGAACCAGGAGCACCGAGAGGATCATGGTTTGTGAATAAAAGCCCCTCTGCCAAAGGAGGAGGTAGTAATGGGGATGTGGCATTGTTGTTACTCTCCTTGAAAATGCCATGATTATTCGAGACCAAAGTGCCTGAGAATTTCCCATCAGCTGAGCTTTTCCCGAACTTCTTTGGGTCCAGGGGAGATGAATGCCACAACTTTGGGTTACGCCAGCTCAAACTGGTCTGTCTGGAGGGTGGAAATGGTTTGACCGATGGCGTGGTTATTGAAGTCTTCGCATCCGTCGGTGTGGGCAAGACATAGGTTTGAAGCTTCCGAGTTGATGATTGTCTCATTGGCCCCATTTTGTCCGTAGGATCCGACTTCTTTTCTGGATAGAGTGGAGCCGACTGGGCGAACTTCCTGTTTTCTCCACTAAAATATTCTCCAACGAATTTCTCTGCATTTTCCTGCATGTCAACAAGATGGATCATGAAACTCTGCATCCTATACAGCAATTGACATCAAATGGAAAGAAAACACAGTTAACTAGAGGTCCCAAAAGAGAATATCACAGTGGAAAAAGTATATTCTGATATATCTAGATCCTTAAGTTTTGCAAAGGCTTTCAGACATATGCAGCATGAATTTGCACTCATTGGAAAAGGTTAATGTGCTTATAATGGGCCATATGATGAGCAGCTAGTACAATCTTCATCTACATTTCAACTATTATCTCCAGTCAGATGAGTTACTCAAATCAAACAGATATAGAAGAAAGATCAGACATGGTACTGATGGGGTTTCAGCAAACTTAAGAGTGGGAAAACATAAACACATTACAAAATCATCACATAGGAAATACATTCTCCAGACCGGATACACTCATGAGCATAGACCCAGCACATGCACAAAAGATAAGCAAACCGGCCAGGTACCTTCATGGTTTTGGGCGGAGAAACTTGGGGAAATGTAAGGTCCACCTGATCCAACTGCACAAAAAGTTAATAACTGACGAGTTAATATGGCAAAATGCTAAGATGAAGTTAGCAGAAGACTGGAAACCGTGCTTCATCACCCAAGGTTCATCATATCACTAATTACTTCTACAATAAAGAAAGAACGCCATGTCATAAATTTGACCACGGTTCAGGATATACATGCTTTGCCCTTCAGACCATTTAATGGACCAAGAACAACTACCCTATCAACTATTTTCATCAAAATGTGTCTTCTCGGTGAGACTGTGGCTCAAAAGTACATGACCAGTGTTGTAAACCACCTTAGATTATGTATTCAACTTAAAAATTTTAATCTCGTATGTTGTCAATCCATCACCGAGTAAGAAATGACTATGTGATTGGACAAAAGACTTATGCCCATTAAAGATGTAAAGGCATGACTCTGAAATCTAGACGAACAAGAAAATGACTTTCTGAGTGCACGCACATGCATGGGAGTGCCAAGTGAGATGTACGTTCATCAATACCTCCGAAATGTAACTACTTCTCCCAAAATAAAAATGGTGCTAATTCAGTCAGCCTAATGGAGTAAGGATTTTTTAGTGGAAAAATGCAGCTTTTACACCTTCCCATCAGGGTAAAATAGATGTTTACCTCCATTGAATGCCTAATATTTGAATCAGTCAATGGAGCTTGATCAGATTGCCCATAGTCGAAGCTCAACTCCCCATCATCACGCGTGTCATAACTGTCATCATCTTGATCATCATTCATTTCATCTCCTTCATCATCTTCAAGTCCGTCGAAGGGGTAATCAATATGCTGCTGCACAGCAATAAACTGTACCTGTGGCTCCACATCCTCAAGAGACTTCAGGGCTCTCTTGAAGAAGTTCAACTGTTATGCAAAACTAATGTAAGTAGCCTTGACTAGATGACTAATGTGGTTTTGACAGGCGCCACACCAATAGGGAAGGAAGGGATGAAAAAGAAAAACTGAGAAAGAAACCTGAGCAGCATGATGACGAGCTGCCTGTGTGAGAAGACTACGAGATTGCCCTTGTTTCAGAGATTTCAGCCGGAATATAAACACACTCGCCTCCTCATCAAATTGTTCATAAGCTTCTTGCACTTGCTGCAGGGTAAAATTCTCTCCCTTAACAGTTCTTGATCGACCTTTCTCTCTCTGTTTCTTTAATGTGTCTTCATATATGATCCTGTGGACCAGAACCAGTGTGAAAAAAGAGTAACATCAACCAGAAGAATTGAAAGCATAACAAACCCAATAACCAATAAACACCTTTTTTCGTCACATTGTTGCTTCATCTCCTGCATCATCGTCAACAGAGAAGCCTTAGTAATTGTTACCATCACAACTATTATGCCGTCTCAAAACCACTCACTAACTACAAATAAAATACCATAGGAATGCTGAAGCTGAACTCATTTTCACGATATACTTAAGAGTCATCAGTCGATGATGCAGATCCATTTGATGAATTAAACATTTGCATCTAAGTGCCAAATTCAGCCAACTAATTGGCCTAGTGTTTTATTCACATTGGCTGATTAAAAATAATAATAATAATAATTTCCACAGTGAGGCCACAGGTCTTCTTGATCAAGAGGCATTGTCAGAGCTGCTAACATGAAGAAAACCTGAACCCTCATTATTATTGAGGACCTAAATTTGTCAAACCCTAGAAAACCACACAAAATGGTACGGGGCAATAAAAAGTCTACAGTGATTAAAAGCCACTGCCAAATGTCGGCGTAGTTGTCAACAATGCCAAGTAGGGAACAGTTTTCTTAAATATATCATCATCCTCAGCTGAATCGAACAATTCTATGAGTATAAGCGAATAACGATCTAATCACAGTTACTTCAAACAAAGAAGATGATAGAAGATGACCCAAATAGACAAACCTCAACCGTTCGAAGTTCATTAAGAAGAGACTGTGAGGGGTTTGTGATTGTCCGTGTTATGTGAGAGCGCTGAAAATAAATAAAGAATCATCAGCATGAATGAATTGTAGGAAAACTATTTCCATCTTTTTAAACCTGAGAAAAGACTTACATAGGCATCAAGGTGTTTCTGGAGTTGATACTGTAGTTTACCAAGCATGAGCAAGACCTTTCCTGCATTAAAAGAAGTAGTCAAAAATCTCTATCCCCTTCTCAGCACAAGCATGCACTGCCAAACAAACATGTACATACTTACCACTATCTTCATTATCATTTAATGCGGTATTTTCGAGAAGACATTCACCCAATTCCCGCAAAGACTCCGAGAACTCTGAAAGTACAGTAATGACAACGTTGCTTAAGATCTTCAGAAAATGGCAGAGCATGAGCAGAAGTTAGATGAGATATTGGCACATAAACACAGTTGAAGGTTAAAGCAAATTAGCCAAGCACGTTCAGTACAATTGAGTGCATCACGTTCAGTACAATTGAGTGCATGACACCAAAAAAATCTTGACATTCTCCATCAGCTAGAAGCCAGCTTTAAAAGAGATCAAGAGATTTCGTCTCAAAGAAATTACCAGCATCCAAGCATACTTTTATACAAATGAAAACTCAGCGAACCCATTAGCGATCATGTCAACGTACTCCAAGAGAAGTTGACTTGAAAATCAGTCAAGAAATTGACTTAACAAGAAACAGCAAAGTTTTGATGACATTATCAGTTTTGACATTGATTGGGACAGTAGATAGGGGACAAAACTACAATTCGATCCAAATGGCATCAGTTCCCCTAAAAACTTCATTTGGGGCATGTAAATGCACTTGCTCCTGACATCATTTTATGGCACAGTTTTACCAATATGATTAAAAACACTGAATCCAAAGGAAAGTAAATTGAAGCTGCATCAACAAAGTTGATTATCTGTGCTTATTATAGAGCAACGGATCAATTTTTAGCCACCACAGGAACTCAAGTTATATTTGAACTAAACAAATAAACAGCAACATCAGCTACTCAGAGTGGACAGGCTAATCTAATTTATAGCTCAAATCTCCCGACATCAAATGGCATTTCAAAGCCGTTTGACATGCTCGGCACAAATCTCTCTCACATTAGCATGATAGAATACAAGCAATGAATATTAATGTCGACATTTGAATTCAGAACTACATCATCGACGAGTTAGATACTCACTATTATACTGGACAAGTTATACGCAACTCGTCCTACTGATGACCATAAGCACAACTATCCCCAAAAAAGAAAATAAAATAAAAAGAAAGCGTACCATAACTACTATTCATGGTAGCTGCAGCAGCAGCGAGTAAATTGTCATAGCAATCTCTCATATCGTCCAGGTCCTGCAGCAAATGACAAAGGAGGAGAGTCAGAAGCGCAGGCATCGTATGCACAAGAAACGGATAGTAATGCATTTGAAACTCTGCATCTTCATTATAAAAAAAAAATCAGCTGCAAATCGTATGTCGAAGTGCGACAGTCTCTGGAATCAATTATGAGATGTCGACAACCCTAATCACGTGCCAAGAAAAACATTCAAAACAAGTAGACTGGATGCAAGCAAATACTGTCAAAAGGGGAAAAAGTTTGACAATAAGAGCGGAAAAACAAGCATTCCGATTACGTAATCCCGTCTTCACAAACACTGAGAAATTAGATGGCTCCGAGTAGAACAACATCCATAGCTACAAACTTTTGATGAATACACCCCCTGTCGCCCCTTTGACTAATCACCTCTCGAAACCATTCCTTCCTCGGTTCGTTCAATTCGTCGCGATACTCGCTCACTGGGCCGCGAGACGGCCGTACGCTCGCCGACCTAAAACTAAACCGCACCACCAGCTGTTTTTCTCTCGACTTCGTTCCAGATTGTCGCAGCCACCAAAAGCTACTCATGCGCGCGCGCGCGCGCGCATAAGAGAGAGAGAGAGAGAAGCCGTACCCGAGAAGCCTGAGCGAGCTCGTCCAATTGAGACAGGCATTGGAGATCCCGCTTGTCCTTGGCGCCGACGTGCTTGTGGTGGTGGATTCCGAACCCTCGCAACTTCCTGAGAGAAGTCTTCATCTGAAACCGCCTAAAGCAAAAAGAAGAAGATGAACACCAGCTCCGCGGATCGCCCCGGCGAGTCCGACGATCGCTTTCCCTCCGAATCCCGGGGCAGCGTCGGGGAACCAAAAATCAAACCCAGACGAGAGAGAGCCTCCTTCGAGCCTCGAGCGGAACCCTGCAGATCGCGAGATCGCGACGAGAAGGAGGAGGAACCGAGGAAATGACGACGGCGACGGCGACGGCGGGGCGGCGGCGGCGGCGGCGACGCGGAGGGGATTCCAGAATCAGAGAGGAGAGGATTGGGGCGGGGTATTGATGTGTCGAGGGATGGCGTCTTTTCTTCCCTGGCAGACGAGTCAACTAACGAACGGAAGACGCTCGCGGATTTCTATTTAAGCAAAATCTCTCTCTCTCTCTCTCTCTCTCTTTCTGAGCGCGTGTGGTGCGGTCAAAGGAGACGATGGTGGGCTGGAAGGTTATGTCCGGACTGTTACGCCGAATGACGCGACCGCGATCTTGATCCTTCCTTTACCTCGGAAGAAAGGGAGAAAGAATAAATAAATGAATAATGAGCAGGGAGGCAATCGAAATATAATAAAATAAAATAAAAATAACGAATCGAGCCTCTTTCACTTTCACTGCCGGGGGGTTGGGGCTTGGGGGGCTTTGACTTTTCAACGTTCCTCGTTTGGCGCCATTTCCTACCCTTTCCTTGCGGGCGTGGGTGGGGGCGTGTGGAATAATGACGAGCAAGAGGCCACGAGGATCCGATGGGGCCACGTCATCTCCCCGTACCAAGGCTGGTATGGTATGCCGACCCGTCGATTCGCCAGCGGGCCGGGTAAAGGTCGCGTTCTCGTCGCGTCTGACGTCATCCCCCCCCCCCCCACCTCCCGTGGAATTACGAGGCACTTCCGAGGTGCGCTGCGCTTGCTGCCCAAAAAAAAAAAAAAAAAAAGACTTCCTGATGAAGGAAAATATTCTTTCGTGAAAAGACCGTCTTCAAGGGCGTAAAATGGGAAGAAAAAAAGTACTTTTTTCATCGAGATCATCTCTAGATACTATGAGTCGTGTAGTCGAATGAAGCATCGTATAATTGAACGGTGATATGATTTAATAGACACGCGACAAATCTGAGTGCTTAAATGTGATTGAAGTTGATGGTAAGAATCTTTGAAGAGAAGATGAGACTTGGGTGTGGAGATAAGAAAAGGTGGAGAAGGTATTCGAGAAAAGGGAAGATAAGTGTGTGTTTGGAAAAGGACTTGGGGAAAACGATTTCTTTTTTCTTTCTAACAGAGAAATCATTTTCTTTGATTTTGAGTATTATTATTTTTCTTGATCGCACAATCATTTTTGTAAAAAACAAAAATGCCCTTGAACTTTATTGGGCTAATTTCCTAAGAAACCCTAAACTTCAGGTCCAGTTACAAATCTATCCCGAACTTTTTTTTTTGTTGCAAATCCAATCCCAAATTTACTACGAATTTTGTTTAGTTTAAAAAAATCACCAACTATTTATCTATTCTCAAATCCACATCGGTAAGGCGACATGGAAATTTATTTTTAAAATAAAACCGTTCCAGGATATAAAAATTAGGGACGACTATCTGCAACCTTTGAACAGACGGCTAACAGGGGCAAATTTAGGAAGTACAAAATTGATAATTCTCTTTTCGACCAAAAAAAAATAGGGATAGATTTGGAATTGGACCTAAAATTTGTATTTTTTTTAAAACAAAATAAAATTTTAAGGTAGATTTGGGACTAAACCTAAAATTTGGGGTTTTTTCTAAGGCAAAAAAGAAAATTGAGACAAATTTGGGATTAGCCCTAAAGTTTGAAGTTTTTTCTAAGATAAAAAAAATTGAGATAGAACTAGGACTAAATCTAAAATTTTGAGTTTTTTAAGTAAATTAGACAAAACTTTTGTAGTGTTTGTTTTGTAACTTTCGCTCGCATGATGGCATCGCACAACTTTAAAATGCATCATTTGTATTTAAGGTTGGTGCCACTCCTTAAATGGCACATCATTGCATCACCCTAGGCAATGTGGGATTTGATTCATTAATGAGATCCCTTGGGTTGTTACAGGCTCACTAGCTTTCGCTTGGTTCGTCCCCAAATCACACACATCCGGTTGTACTTGGCTTTGATACTATCGTAAGAGTCAATCTCTAACCCCACTTACCAATGATATTGTTTGCTTTGGGCTCATAGCCCACACGGCTTTAAAACGTGACATTAGTAGTTAAGACCGGTGTCACTCCCTAAATGGAACATCACCTCACATTCCCCAAGTAATGTGGGATTCGGTTCATTCCTGCCCCCATCACCATTCTCACAGGGCATACTCTTGGCCCATCCCTTGCAGGATCGGGTCGTTACAATAGCTTTAGATCCAAATCTTCGTTGTCTTATGTTAGCCTAAATCTCCCATCAGCAAGTAAGCTTGTCAATCCTTCCTTAAAGAGATCCGTGATGTAGCATTTAGCTTGGCGATCCATCCAAGAGGTAGGATTCTTACTTTCTTTTCGAGCCTAACTGGGGTCTTTTCTCTTTTGATGTAAAATTTACCGTTTGGCTTGTCGAAGAAGCAACGGAGCTATCGATAACAAACTTTGCTGCGAAATGATCATCCTTTCTTTAATGAACAGTTGATTCTGACAAGCTTTTCTTTACCTAAACGGAAAAGAAGTTCGAGGAGATTCCTCATATGAGTAGAATGGAATAGGGTTCTTCTGTCTGGAAAATCAAAGTTCATCATTATCAACAGAGCAAGATGCTTATTCAAGAGACAAGTGCAATTGGATGTCACGTTGGGAAACATGAAGCTCAATTAACGGCATTATCCAGAGATAAAAAACTCGTGCCTTCTTTTTCAATTAGGACAATTTAGTCCCACCGCCCTCCGTGCGAAGTGGAACAAGGGAAATTGCAATTCCCATAGTAATTGACTCCTGTTGAACAGCTTGCAATGCCAAATTTCAAAAGGTCCTTCAGGGCCCCGCTGCAAAGGATTTTCCATGGTCAACGAGGCGTGTGTTTACTTAGCTTTCGGCCAAAAGGCCTGTAAAACATATAACCGGAAGAAATTTGCGGGTCTTCGTCCCCGTGCAATTTCTCCGGTGATTTCTTGGCAGCCGCCGTATGGCTGCTAGCCCTCATAAGAGATTAGTCCGTGTGAGCAATGTTTCGCTAATCTCGTGAATCCGGATAGAGATATGAGTCAAAATTGAGATGGATGGATTGTTACAACTTCAAAAAGTTCGCACCCTCAAGTGAAGAGAATCAAATGTGCGTCATGTATTTAAGTACTCTAAAGAAAATAAACAACCTTTAAATGCCCCATTGGGAGGGAGGGCGGAGTTGGTCACATTGAATGCCCACATAATTGTTAGAAGAGATGGTTCGGCATATAAATAAAGTATGAGAAAGTTTTCTTTAAAAGTACCCAAATTATTTTTAAGTAATGGTCAAAAGGGATATCTTCCTTATTTTTACGTATCAGTATGGGCACACCTCCCATCCCCAATTGGGTAGGTATCTTTATTGAGCCCTAAACCCAGCTCTACCCTCTAATTGCTTTACGTCTTGGGGATTCAAAGGTCCAAATGAGACCTAAGATGAAGACTTTTAACGACTTGCTTTAGGTTGGAGATTATGAGTAAAGTATAAGAAAATTTTCTTTAAAAGTACCTAAATTATTTTTTTGATATTTATAAGAATTCATGGCCTCAACCGTTAATCCAGCTCCATTGTATTTGGATTAGCGTCCAGATTACGTTCATTTAATTTGTCATAGTATTGCAACTTTGCCATTCAACTTTCTAGTCATTCAAAGTGGTCAAAACCCATATGAGTTGTCCAACGAAGTATCCCATCACACATCGGTCCGCATTGCCGAATTCTCGACACAGTGAAATTAGGCAAATCACTCAATAAGTCCTAAATATATCATACGAATGTCAATTCAATCATAAACTTCCCCATTTATTAATTTACTCTCAAAACTTTGCACGAAATTCCAATGCAGTAATTTCAGTTAATTTTCATTAAAATCACTGATGTGATGGTTCAATGGAACATAGCCGCATTAGCGATTTTCCGGCGATTTGGCTAGAAGAGATAATTGTCCCAAAAGTCATCAATCCAACGTATGGCGCGTAACTCAATTATAAACCTTTCAATCATGTCAATGTATTTGTAAACCTACTATTTTTCCTTTTAATTATGCCAATTTAATCATAAACATTTCGACGATTTACCAATTTAGTTAAAAATCTATTATTTAGATAATTGACCGAAATGAATACGTTAAATCGTTTATAAAGTCTAAAACTGAATAGACATTACTACAGTAGGTTTAGAACTCTGATTGGATAATCATGATGTCGAAACGCCTCATTAGCACTGCAACAGGAGAAACACGAGAAAATACCACGAAAGAGAAGGGGTAGAAGGGCGTGAAGGAAGGACTTCGATGAACAAACGTGTCGGCGCGGAGAACTCGGACCCATAGGAAAAATGGAGGGGGTCGTGGGACGAGCGGGAAGAAACAATAGAATTGCCGGGACGTTACTGAAAGTTCCGTTCCTAAAACCGAAAAACCGACCGATCATGGTCATATCTTGATTTAGAAAAAGCAAATCGCGTGATGTCACGAAGCTTTTGACCAGAAACACGAACTTCGGTAATTTCCGGACCATGCACGATCAATTCCTTTTTAACAGCTCGTGGCACGTTACGCCTGACTTCCTAGTTCCAGACTTTTGACGGATTCGTTCTAGAAACCGAGAAAAAGACGGAGAGGAACCTAGAGCAGTTGCAAAAAGGTCGAAAATGAACGTCGACCAAAAAAAATAAAAATAAAAAAGTATTGGCTGGAAACAACCGTGGTCATCTCAGATATCATCGTTACTCTCGGATGGAGCATGAATCTTGCCGGTCATCCGATTTCCCTGGCAACTCAGTCATGCCCGATGGCTCACGGCAGGACCGGCCGGCCTGGGAAAATTGTAGGGAAAGGCTTGAGGAGGCTTGAAGGTCCTTATTTAATTAGTCCGGGCCTGCACAATAATCAATTGACTTATTAAAGTAAGCTCGGAATCATCTCAGTCGTAGAAGCGCGCAGTACCTCTTTGAATTTGATGGCGTATTTCGGAGCAAAGAACGTAAGTACTTATTAGTTTTAGCCCAAAAAAAAAAAAAAAGTTAGTACTTTTTATGTTTTCTGTGACCGGACGGACGTAATCTTGCGAGGCCCACGTCGATCGGGCTGGCCCTTGTAGTATTGCTGGCAAAACTGGGCATCGTTCTGATTAGCCCACTTAACAGATGATCGAATTTTATTTTATTTTTTCGTTTTTACACTTTGTTGCGATTACTGGCTAATTGGATGTACCCCGTAGAGTTGCTGAGGAATCAAATTAAATGAAATGAAATAACGACATAAATAATCAATGAACTTTGACTCAATTTGAAATGGTTCTTAAATTTTTAATTTGTTTAATGTAATCTTTATACTTTTTATATATGTTCAAGTTAATCCCTAAACTATATAAAAATAAATTATTTTCATCATTTCATGAGACAACATTAAATATTTTGATATAATTCATACATTATATTGAACATATATCGGACCGTTTGAGGGACAAACGGGGACCGTTTGAGGGACAGAGCTCGTTTCTTCAGCAACAAAGCTTGTCTCTCCTTCGTCCCTTTCCTTCTCCACAACCCTGAACCCAAGTTCTTGATCATCGTCGCCACTCGCCCAATCCAATATCCTCTCTCCACATCCAATCACGAGTCATCGTGATCCCTCATCAACTTCTCCCCTGCAGGCCCAGAAGACCATTACTCTGCCTCCCTAGCGGCGCGGCTGCCACCTCATCACTCCCAAGTAGGGGTGATCGGGTCCAGGGTGGGTGAAGTCTAGACCTGGACTCTGTACCCGACCCTGTTTGCATTGGACCTTGTTCCCGATCCACCCTATTTTTCTGGTCCGAGAACAAGGTTAACCCTGTTTATATTGGAACCTGTTTTGCATAAAAATTGATGTACAACACTCATATGTAAGATAAAGCGTTTACAATCTCGATCAACATAAGCACATCCACCTTAGAGGACCATTCTAGACCAATATTACAAATTCAAGAGCAACTTGGCACTTTAAAAACTTTAAGCCTGATTAGGCCTTAAGCATGTAGCAGTTAAAACGTCATTTATTTCCTGTTGAACAAAACAGCCCCGCATCAATTAAGCAATTTAGCCAATTAACTAGTTGTAGGACAATTTTTGATTGATCACATATCAACCTTGTCCTTGATGCGCTCGATCTTCTTCTCATTCTTTGGCCTTGCGTTCCACGTGGTATAAAATCTCTGACAAAAACCTAAAATTCATATATAAAGAAAAAATCAACAAGAAACCATACTCTAGAGACATTTGCAAAAGTTATGGTTTAATAAAGTCTATTTACTTACCACAAAATCGGAGTTTCGACAAAATGAAGTTTATTTTCCAATGATAATGTCCTTCGTAAGACAATCCAAATCTAAAAAAAAAAAAAAAAAAAAAAAAAAGAGATTAAATAAGGCATTCACTTAATAGATAGTTATGTGAATGAATTACAAGATAGAAAGAAAAATATATGACTTACCCGCCTCAAATTTTTCCGCATTCTCGATGCATTCTTCAATAATAATTGACACGCGAACAACTCTCAACCAATCTTGATTACAAATTAAACCTTCCACCATTCTAGGAGTCAAAGAACTTCGAAAGCCATCAAGTACACGTCCCGATGTACTAAAAGCCAACTCTGAAGCAATGGTAGTCACGGGAATAGACAAAATATCTCGAGCCATCAAAGATAAGATTTCATACTTTGACCCACTTCTCTTCCACCACATCAAAAGATCAATATTAAGGATATCTTCACTTTCAGCTTTAAGATTTGTTTTCATCCAACACTCTTTTCTTCGCGTGGAGAAAGCTTTTGTGCCAAGCATGGATTTCACAATCATTGTCATCAATATCAACATTGGAAGCACTACTACTATTATTCACACTTGAATTACCAAATTTTTCTTTACTAGAAGAGCCAACAAAATATCACTCATAAAATTTATACAAATTCTCCAAAGCGACCTTCACTTTATCATGCATCTCATCAATTTTTGCTTCATCATCATAGATTTGTTCAAACAGAACTTTACATAATTCAACTCCTTTGTAGGATCCAATGCAACCGTAATCAATGCCATCATATTAACTTTATCCAAACTCCCATAATACTTGTCAAACTTCTTTTTCATTTTTAAACCCATAGCTTGAAGCTTTGGGTCTAAAAAATTCGTTGCATTATTCAAATACTTATACAACATAGCTATCCCCTCAAAATAATCATTTGAAGTAACATATGAACTACCCGACATCCTTTTGGTTGCATCATAAAACCGTCTCAAAAATTTAGAAAGAATGATGACATTTTCCTAATCTTCATCTTCAGGAGGATCATTGTCAATTTCTCTTAAGAAAAATAAATATTCATCTTCCATTCTTTTAAAAGCTTTCTTGAACTTTATGGCGGTGTCTAACATCATGTAAGTGGAGTTCCATCTAGTGGCAATATCAAGACAAACCGAACACTTGTATGCAATCCTCTTACTCTCAATGCAAGCTTTGAATGTCTTAGCTCTCGCCGGAGAACTCCTCACATACCTAACTATGTTTTAGATGCGTGCAATAGAATCACGCATCTCATTCAATCCGGCTCTTACTATCAAGTTCTATATATGAGCAGTGCATCTCATATGTAAAGTATTGCCATTCAAAATCCTTCTGAAAATTTTTCTTTTTCTTTCAATCATAAAGACTAACGACCACATCATTTGAACTTGTATTATCCACTATTATTATGAATAGCTTCTTTTCTATTCCCCAATCATAAATGCATTTCTCCACTATTTTTCCAATCTCCTTACCCTTGTGACTATGCATCATCACAAAATTGATTATTCTTTTTTGCAATTGCCAATTTTTATCAATATAATGTGTAGTAAGACACAAATAGTTCAAGTTTTGAATGGAACTCCACATATCCATTGTGAGTGCAATCATAGATTTAAGCTTACCAAAGTAAGCTTTCAAACAAGTCCTTTCACTTAGATATAACTTCATACAATCTCTTGCCATTATAAATCGTGAAAGATGATGGAAAAGAGGTTGCAATTCAGTAACAAAATTGCGAAAACCAACACGTTCAACCATAAAAAATGGTTGTTCATCAATAATAATCATTCGAGTAAGCATATGTCTACAACGTTCTTGATCAAACTTTCATGTTGTTAAGACACTACCACCACTAGTAATATTTTCCCCTACCTCGCCAACCACATTTTTGTCACGTGATGCAAACAACATTTGTTTTTTATCTGCACGAGGATACTTTTTGCACTTTCTCAAGTGCTTCCACATAGTAGAGGTTCCATAATCAACATTATACGCATAATCCATCCCGCAATGAATGCACTTCACCTTAACTTTTTCTGTGTTTTCTCATCTATAATTCTCGAAAAATGATCCCAACAATCTAATTGATGAGCTCGCTTTTTACCCAAAGGAGGATGAGAGTTAGGTACCCTCACCTTGTTTGTCGCGCCCATGGTCGCAGATTCCACTTCATCAGCTCCATGGAATGGCAATTCCATGAGTGGACACATTTTATTATGTCTCTCCACTTCCATTGGTATGTCTTTGTCTTGATCCATTGACTGAAAACTGAAAACAAATTATATAACATTAGGATTCTACAAAAACATATTAGTTTTTATAGTAGCGTGTGATATGGCTAAGATATTGAACATTCAAAGAACAAGTTAAGAAGAATGAAAAGAAAAAATAAAGTAAAGTTTGATCATAGAGACTGAAGCAAATATTTTTTTCTAGTTGTTAATGAAAATGAGATTTATAGTTTTTTGTGTTATCTGAATCCTTAGCACTTAAAAGAAAAATTGTTGTGCTCCCTCCCTCCCTCCCCCTCTCTCGGATGCAATCATGATAGGCCCAAGTAGAGCTCCCTCCCTTTCTCTCTAGGATGCAATCCTGATAAGCCCAAGTAGAGCTAAGCTGGTGTAGCGCTACATATAGCTAGAGACAATCATAACAAATCCTCAAATTGGACTCATCTCAATTTCAAAATAGGGCACATCATGCAGCGATCGACGATCCCATTTTCAGGATTCCACGAGAGATGGGATTCCTTAGGTTGTGATCTTATGGAGATGGATCTCAAAGGGTCCAATTTCCAATCTTATGCTGAAGCCCGAAGAAATTTCATCATCATCAAGCAACTTTAGAGGCCAACGGAGGGTCCAGTACCTTCCATTTGGATGCAACAACACGAAAAATACCCCAGCTCTTTTAAACGATGACTTCATGTACTAAAATATCAGTTAGTTCTAGATTTCTAATTGCCGATAGCCTATCGACAACTAGTCATAAATATCAATCATCGACCAAATTCATAAATTTTAGTCCACCCACCATTCTTTCAGTTCATTACATCTAGAACACACTAAAATCTCAGTAGTTTAAGATTCATAACTCGAACAAATCGGCGAAAAAAATCCTACACAACTCCTGGAGACGGCTCCGGCGGAGGCACACGACTCTACCATCGTTCGCCGTGTGAGCACACGAACGAATCCATATTAGCCCAAAGCAAACTCCAAAAACTCGACACAAGTCGGAAGCACCCGAGAGAGAGAGAGAGAGAGAGAGAGAGAGAGAGAGAGAGAGAGAGAGAGAGAGAGAGAGACCTTGGAACCGGGTGCGGATGACGTCGAGGGGGCGCGCGCGGCGGCCACGGTGGCGAACCCAAGAACGGCTCGGCGGAGGCACATGACTCTACCGTCGTTCGCTGCGTGAGCTCACGAACGAATCCGTATCAGCCCAAAGCAAACTCCAAAAACTCGACACAAACCGGAAGCACCGAGAGAGAGAGAGAGAGAGAGAGAGAGAGAGAGAGAGAGAGACCTTGGAACCGGGTGCGGACGATGTCGAGGGGGTGCGCGGCGGCGACGATGGCGAACCCGGCGACGGCTCAAGCAGTGGCATTCTCCCACTGACGGATCTGGCGATGGCACGACAAAGGAAAAGTTGTCGTGTGACCATGTGAGAGCCTGAGAGGTAAAGATAGAAACAAATTAGGTTTTGGATTTTGGGTTGGCTTACAAACCGGTCCTCAAACCGGTTCCCAAACCGGTCCGATTGATCCGGTTCCGAGTGGGTAATCCCTTAGAACCGGTTCCTGGACCGGTTCAAACCGGTTCTGAATTTTGGGAACCGGTTTCAACCGGAATCGATTCCCAACCCTATTTTCCGGGTGGGCCGGTTCGGGAACCGAGTTTACCCAGTCCAGTTGCACACCCCTACTCCCAAGGTACCCCCCATCGACCCTAATTGAGCCTTGGCTTGGGCTCTGCTTTGCAATTGTGTGCAAGTCTGATGATTAGTGGTGGGAAAATGCGATATTTGACACGGCTGCCATCAGTGCTTAGGGTTTGGGATTAAGAGTTCCGTATGATTTAGATGATTTAAGCTTATGGGCTGCCATTTCGATCTGTTGCCATGATAAGGGGAGTCTACTTTTGTTGGAGTTGCGATTGTACTTGAACACAAAAGAGCAATTTTACCTAATTTAGCTAATTGGCTAGTTGAACTTTGTGATTTCAGTTATGATCTTGACCCTCTGAATATGGATGTATGATATTGTTAGAGATTTTGGATGTCGTGTCAGTAATTGCAGAATATCATAGCTTGTCTTGCCTCTAGGACAACTCTTTTTCTTAAGGTTCTTGATTAAAAGAGTTCTTTCTACCATATGATCGAAATAATGTAGGCTCCGGCAATAGGGTTTTGTTGCTGAAATACAACTTCATTTGCAAATTGATGTTCTATCTAATAAGATGGCTTTGAATTTCCTATGTTGGTTAGTTGTCAAACTCTTGATGATTGTTCATCTTGGGTACTCACAACGCATGCTACCTACATTGTGTTGTGTGCTGCATTTCTGTTTTGATGCATCATTTTTAAAGTGCTTGGATGATGGCACACTTGGATACTTTGAATTATGATAATCTACTTTTGTCCCTCAATACATTGTCTCAGCAATTTCAAATAGTCCTCTATATGTTTTGATTATATTACTTTAGCATGCTTGGTAGAGCCAGTTCAAGCTAACAATTTCACACGAGAGTCAATCATGCCATCCTGTTATATATTTGTTTCTCTATCATCTTGCATTTTCACTAATCAAAACTAGTCTTGTTATGATAGATTAGTCACTAATATTTTTCAAACAAAATGGCGCTGGAATGTATCTCAGTTGGTTAATAAGAAAAATATTGGAGGGTGGATGAGTCATGAGTACAAAGGAAGGTTGACTGGGAATCGATAGATACACTAACATATGCAAGTGATTATGGTTTCATGATGCATCCGTTGGATTTAGTTGGACATGTAAGTTACTATACAACTTATGTACTAAGAAGACCTTATGGTGGTCAATGTTCTTGAAGTAGTACAAAAGCGTTGGTTTAACAAATTTGGTCTGTCAATGAACTGATCTTGTTGTCCTTGTGGTGATGCTTGTTATTAGGTCTAGGATCTTTAGCACTTTGTTGACTTATGATTGAATATGTTTTCCATTCTAATGAAGCAAGGAAGTTACTATATTGGATTCAGCCTGTTTCTTATCATTTTCACCCTTGATGGTTTCCGGTGCTCATCACTTTGTCTTTCCACGCGGCTCCTTGTATATCATCTTAATCTATGAGTTTATATGGCCAACTACTAGTTTCAAAATCTTCCCACTTGGTTCTTTCTATGGTCTGATAGGAGAATACATTGACATTGGACTTTGGACCTTGTGTAGGTCTTGATGACATGCCATCTCATATAAAATCTTCCATGTTTGGATGTACCCTCACGTAAGATTACTTGATTCCATAGCTCTAATGGGGCCGCTATGTTTATGTTATTGTTGCATTAACCATGTTCATTCTTGTACATGAATTTGACTCTCTCTTTGGGTGAAAAATAGCATTCTTCCATAGGAATTTGAAATCAATGTTGTATCATTTTCAGTATTTAGTGTTTGGTATTTCTAGGCTACTTTTCATTAATTTATGGTTTGTTTTTGCCGAGCTTTTGTGGCAATGCAACTTCGATGTGAATTGGCTGTTCGTGCATTGTGTGTTTGTCCAGTTGAGTTTCTGAGGATTTTGACTTGTAGTATAAAAGTTTTGCATTTGTTGTCCATTAACTTTTAATGCGTTTCTTATGTGATCTATAATTTCCCTAAAGAGTGTGTACGTGTTTCCACCTTCAGGACATCCATAAAACTAACAAATGTATCAAATCAAGAGCAAGGGGACATTTTGCAAAAGAAAAGAAGCAATATCTTCCTTTCACAAACTTGCTACATCGCTGAAGAAATTTCAAGTTTGTAACTTTCATCAATGACATAATTTTGATACTTTTGATTAATTAGTGGACTTCAATGAAATTCTTTTAAAATTGTTTGTCATCTTGCCACATATTCTGAATGCTAGTCTTGCCGATATGATAAATTTGCTGAAATATTGTTACAGTGTCCATTTGTAAATCTCCCGTCAAGGCAGTAACAACATTTGCAAATTCAAATATATAATGAGAGAATCTTTAATGAGTGAATCTAGTGGTATAAATAGAAGGAGGCTGAGATTTGTTACATGGGAACACTTTAAAATGATAGAAAATAGCCAAAACAAAGATGAATGTCTATATTATGGGGCTATTATTGGTTGTTCTAGTGCTCAAGGGACTAGTGGGATGCATAATCATTTAGATAGATTAAAGAATTATCCATATGCGAACGTGAAGAAAATGCAAAAAAGTGCCTCGAATGAACTTGTTGGAGTTGGTAGTTCTATTTCAGCTAGTCATTGGAAATTTGATCAAGATGCTAGTCGAAAAGATATAGCAGCAATGTTTATTATTAGTAAACTATCTTTCAAGTTTGTGGAACTTTAGGCATTTCAAGTTTTTGTGAGTAGAATCCAGCCAAAATTTTTAGTCCCTTCAAGAAATACATTAAAGACATTAAGGGATGACTTTTATAAGTTATACCCGGAGGAAATAAGCAAATTGAAAAAATATTTTTCCGATACTTCTCCAAGGTTTATCTTACAACTGACACGTGAACTTCATGTCAAAATCTAAGTTACATGTGTCTTACTGCTTACTTTGTAGACGCTAATTGAAAGTTGTAAAAGAAAATTTTGAATTTTTGTCAAATCCCAAGACATTCGGCTAAGATTAAAGGGAAATGGGTTAAGAAATGCTTAACTAGTTGGAGGATCAAAGGCATTTTTTTTTTATCATTGTTGATAATGCTAATTCCAATGACTTGAGAGTTCAATACTTAAAGAAAAGACTTAACTCTTTGAATGCTTTGATATTATCAGGTGAGTTACTCCATGTGAGATGTTGTGCTCCTATTTTCAGCTTGATTGTGATAGAAGGTTTGAAAGATATAAATGATTTCATTGTTGGAATACGCTCAGCTGTACGTTATGTGAGCTCCTCTCCTTCGAGATTGCAATGGTTTAAGGAGTACATCCCGCTGGAAAATATTGATTCCAATAATCTTGTATATTTAGATGTAGAGGCTCGATGGAATTCAACATACCTGATGTTGGAAGTGGCTTTGAAGTTTCGAAATGCTTTTATCTCATTAGATATTCATGATAGAATATTTGCTGAAGAGCTTTCCAATGTGAAATTTTAGATGGAGAGAAATTGTTATTCTCATTCATATCTTCTGGTGCTTTACAATGCTGTATTTGTAGGCTAATACACAGATAAATCCTAGCAAACAAAAATAAAGGAAAGAAAGCCTAAAAGAGGAGAAAAACTAAAATCCCACAATTTGTGGGTTAATAGCTATAATCCCATGATTTGTGGGATTTAATCAGAATCAAATCTAATCAGAATCAGAATAAAAAACCTCCTAAAAATCCTAATACAGCCATATAATTTGTCTATTTACAGCTCAACATCCAAGGTAAGAGGGTTGCCCGCTAATTTCTTCCTTTCTTGAAGTTGTTCTATGATGCAACTTTAAAAGTATCGGGCTCTTCTTACGTCACTTGCAATGATATGACAAAAGATGTCTATAGGATTTATATGATGATTGATAGATATTGTAGGGATGAGGATAGGAATTTGCATGAAATAGCCAAGAAAATGAAGATCAAGTTTAATAAATATTTTGGCAATGTGAACAACATAAATCTAACATTGTTTATTGCATGTATACTTGACCATCGACATAAGATGGAGTATGTAAAATGGATGATTAATAAAGTGTATGAAGGCAACCGGGCATAAACTTTGCGAGATAGAGTACAAAATTTCTGACATTATTATTTGAGCAATATTGCACAGGTACATGCCCCCAAAGCAACGTGAGATTGAATGGGACAAGGACAGTGAACATTTCAATGTCTCCAGTGGTTGGTGTGGACATTATGACTGCAATGTATCTTAGCCAAATAGGACAAGAATATGTGGAAGAAAAATCTGAATTAGATAAGTATATGGAATAAGAATGTGAACGATATAGCTCCACCTTAGATATCTTAAATTGGTGGAAAGTCAATTCTTCCAGATATCCTATCCTGTCTTCCATTGCTCGAGTTATTTTGGCCGTGCCCATCTCCACTGTAGCATCAGAGTCTGCATTTAGCACGGGAGGTCAAGTACTTGATGTATTTCGTAGCTCCTTGACCCCAATGATGGTAGAGGCTCTTATATATACTCAAGATTGGTTACGAGCCGCACCATTTTCACAATCGATCGAGGAGGACTTAAAAGAACTTGAAAATTTTGAGTCAGGTGAGAAAAAGACAACCATGAAATATTTATATCTTTCAATATTACAATTGATACTTCAATTCTCATTTTTATTGTGAATTTAATGTAGAGTTGTCATCTACGACCATAGACTTGAATTCAATATTGATTTCTCTTTATGATTGATGAAATTAGAGTAAGGTGAAATATATGTATAAACATAATTTTATTTTATATTCTATCTTTGCAAGTTTGGAGGGCCATTTTTCAATTTCATCTCGTTGATAGAGCTCCTGGAGATTGGGAGATAAAAGTTACTTGGGCTTGTTTTGTTTTTAGAGGAAAGGCATTCCCCCGTTTGTTGTTTAAGTTCTCTTAGCGTGTTTTTTTTACTATAGTTGGAGTGTGAGGAATAGTTGTTAACTCCTCTTTTGTTGTCAGTTCTTCCTTAACTCCTCTTCTGGAGTGTGAGAAATAGAGATGAGATTTGCATTTTTTCAATGTTCAAAGAAAGGTATCTATAGAAAGGCATAATACTTGGATTGCAACCACATAATTGATGATTGGGTCTCTTAATTTGATAATTTTATTGAGCTTGTAGCACGTTTGCTTGGCTTGCTTTGTGATTTGTTGTGAATGAAATCTAAATTACTAAAGGAAAACTTACTAACACTTTTATGAAATTATCTTTCAAATTAACAATTTTTTAATGTATAAACAAGAGTGAACGTTTAAGCTATTGGTTGATTAGGAGCTTAAGCTTTTATTTTTGTCAAGCTCATCTTTGATGGAATTACATGATTAAAAATGGCACGTGGCAAGTAGCCAAATATTCCACATGGAAGCCATGTCGAGTTTCCTACGCTTCAATTTTACTGGTGGTGAGCACACGATTTGATTGGGACTTCTTAAGCAAGTCTTCCGTTGACCCAACTAAAACTTTCAAGTCTAGAATGGACTAGAAACCGGAAACTCTAAGTTATTCGGGAATGGGATAAAGTGAATACTTTTTGCCAATAGTTTTTTTTTACACTTATAAACTTTTAGTAATTTATCAGTACGGAATTTTTTTTTTCAATTGAACAATAGAATTGTCTATTAGAGAATCTTCAAGAGAGATTATATTAAGCAATTATTTAAATTGGATATCATTACTTGGCCAATGCTTAAAAAAGAGAGTGAAGTATGTGATCCAAATTGCAAAATCCTTTAAACTTGAAGTGCAGTAACATATTGAATAATTAGTAACGTATTGAATTTAGATTATTTTGAGTTGAACTTAACTTGAATATATATAAATGTGTATAATGAGTTCGAACCAAACCGCCAAATCAGGGCCTAGGAAAATTACTCTTATAATATTCGACTAAAAAAAATAAAACACTCTTATAATATTCGACTAAAAAAAATAAAACAAAAGTGAAAACCCAAAATTGAAAATACGAATCAAATGGGGGCCTAGGAAAATTTCTTATAATATAATATACAATAGACCCGAATAAAAAACGGTTTTTCAAAAAAATCAAACAAAAAAAAAACCTAACTGTAGAGTGTTTTCCTAAAATTAATAATAAAGTTTTTTTTTCATTTCTCAATGCATTGATTCGTGCCTTCAATAAATGGGAAATTTACAAAATTACATATTAACAATGCTCAACTTGTCGTTTATAAGAAAACGACTTCTAATAAAATAAGAAAAATAAAAGTCCAAGAAATGCCTGATGTTTAAATCGAATGCAAATTCGGAGAGAGAATATTACATGACATCAATGAGAATGATCGTAATCAAAATCACATACATGAATAAGTACGGTTTGTTTTAGTTTTTATTGTTTTTATTATTTATTAATTTCCAGTTAAAAACTTGAAGTTGAATTGCTATTAAACTACTATATCCACCCCTAATTAGCATGGGTATTATAAATAACAATTTTTGTTTCTTTTTGAAAATTTATGTTCATGAAAACCCATTATTCTACTCTTGCGCATTTAACTTACATGAAAAATAATCTTTTTAGAGCTGTAAAAGTGAAAATACTCATAAGTCATGAATAAAAAGATTTCCACACGAAAGTAATATATATAATTTTTAACGATAATCGAGTATTAAGAATTCATTTGCATCGTCAACTCCGTGCTTACAAATTATCTTTTAAGTCGAATTAAGCGATAAAGAAAAAAAAAATCTCTTCTTCAAAGATAAATACATATGATATAATAAAGCACGAACATTTTAAGGGGTGAATGATAACCATTCTACGAAATTGATTTATGGAAGAGAAATAGATTTTTTATTTCTATTTTTAAAAGAGTTTAAGTAAAAATTACCGTTTGATAACGAAACAAAATTTCTACTCCAAAAATAGAAATTCACAAAATTTCTTCCTTTCGGATGGGCGGCCACGGCGAACGGTGGGCGACAAGGTGCGCCGGCGGACGATAGCGGTGCTCCGGCGGCGAGCGAGCGAGCGGCGGCGGCGGCCGGCAAATGGGGGCGGCAGCGGCGGCGGCGGGCGGGCGGCGGGGCGGCGGCGGTGATCGATGGCGGCGGCGGCCGCAATCGGTGCGACCCGGCATCTGGCGGATGATGGTTGGCGGTAACGAACGATGACAAAAATTTTTATTTCTTATTTCTATTCCAGAAATAAAAAAATAAAAAATTATTACTTCTGAATTTTATTCCAAATCTATTTTAACTAAAATCTATTTTGGAAATAAAAAAATATAATAATGTTGTCAAATGAATTTCTATTTCAGAAATAAATTTGGAATAGAAAAATTGTTTCTGGAACAGAGAAACTGGTTGTCATGCACCCTAAGTGGTGATTCGAACCATCGGGTCGGGTTCGGGTCGGGATTTAAGGCAAAAGCAAGGCAGGAGAGGAGGAGGAAGAGATTGCAGAGTCGGAGAAAGGCGGCGGGGATGGCGTTCTGGGGCACTCGAGTGATGGAGATAGTGAAGAAGCACGACTCCGGCGGCCTCGTCTGGAAGAGGATCAAGCTCACCTCCACCCGCAAGGCCAACGCCAAGAAGCGCCTCCTCCGCGTCTGGCAGGTCTCCCCCTCTCTCTCTCTCTTCTAGGGTTTTTGCTTCACGTCGGCTAGGGTTTGTCGCATCGCATCCATTTCCGATTGGTAATGCGTTCGTTCGCCGGGTTGTTGGGGCTTCAGTTGTTCCCTGTACCGGCCATTTCTTCCTGCTTCGATTTGCGGGCCTCGGCTGTGCTCTTGCTCTCGTGTGAAATGTCGTTGCTTTCGGTTGCTTGCTTCTTGCTGTAGTTGATCGAGTCGAGATGAGGCGGAAACGGAACGATGGTGGGGTGGCGCGAGCTTGTGCTTTTTCTATGTTCATTGTGTGTTTTGGAGGAGCTGGAGGAGAAATATTAGGAGGTCGGCTAAAGGGGAAAAGAGGGAGATTTTTCATCGAGTACCTTCGGGGTTATTTTTTATGGCGTTTGTCCCTTTCTTTGAGCTCACTCGGAGGAGGTGTCGATTGGTATAACCGTCGCAGGTAGTCTGTGAATCTCTTGTGCGATGAACGACTGATCTGTTTTTTCTCCTCCTTTGAGGATTCGTATGGTTATGAGTAGACTTGACACGGTACCTGCATGCCGCTCGATGTATTGTCTGTTGAGGTTGGGTCCTCGAGCCAAAGCCTGATAGCACACGAACGTAGTAAGAAGAGGAGTGTTATAACTTGTGATTGTTTGTGAGGAAATGCCCCGTGTCAGAGTTTTCATTGAGATGAGAATTGCAGGACAAACAGCCTTTATAGGATCTGCGGTAGTTATCTTCCCACATTTGTCAGCCACACGTTTCATGCATAATGTTGTCAGAAACAAGTTAGATATGGTCCTTATACCCTCAAATTCAGGGTTTCTTGCTTCTTGTTGTTCAAACAATCTTAGTGTAGAGGAAGGTGTCATAACTGGTGGAATGCACTTCAATTTGCTTTTGTTCTGTTATATTGCGGGTAGACTTGAACTGTTCACTTGTCTCTCGTGGTGTCCTAAAATTTGTGTTACTTTTCTTGATAATGGTCGTCGAGATTCTTTTTAAAATTTTGGCATTAGATAAATAGATGTCAGTATCTGGCTAGATTGGTTATTGTCCTTCACATATGTTCCACCACTGCATCATCTTTTGTATCGAAATGAATACAAAAGCTTGCGATAGAATTTGCTGAAGCTTGCAAACTTCTGCGCATGCATACTCATAGGTATATATGTTCTGTAAACTATCATTAACTGATGTATCTGATCATTTGGATAATATTGTCGGATTTTAAAGACGTGTCAGGCTAAGAAATGCACCAGAGTTGGCTGTCATCTTTGTGTGTCATAGTGAATGCTCATCTTGTCTAGTGTGTTCTGCACAAGAAAACTAACTGTTCAACTCTTGCAAGCTACAAGCAATTGGGGGTTTTTACTTTATGTGGTGCCTGTTGTCCTCTTGCATATAGTACATCATTTTAGGAGTTTGAGGATCTTTTTCTAGTTATGCTGCTTGTGAGGTGGTTTCACTATAGGCACTGTTTTTGAATGGGCGAAGGTGATAATGACATATAACCATTCAAGATATGCTTTATGCTTGAATGAGCTCCTTATTTGTAAAAATTTCTGTTATCTCTTCACGATCCTCTTCTTCTGTATCTAACAATTATAAATTCATGTTCATGCACCTGTTCTTGGTACCCCCTTTTTTTTTTCAAATACTTTTGTGTTTTTGAGCTTTCATTTTATATATCAAAAGTGTGTAGATTCTGTAGAAGTCCTGGACTGGTGCGCAGTACTTAAATCCATCCTATCCCAGCTGAGTCATTAAATTTTATCAGTGCTGGCTTGAATTATTATTTCTAGGGCTGGCACAATTTTACTTTCCATTGCCAGGAACTTTTTTTCTTTTTTTGTGTGTGAAGTTGTGGTCTCAGGACAAACCCTTTTGTTCCATGCTACATATGGAGATGGTAGACAACCTACACTTGTTTTTGTGGATAGTGGATTATCTATTGTTTATTGAACAGTTGAAGAATGTCCGCATTCGCTATCTCTAAAACTACTGAAAAATTCAATGCATTTTGTAGAATGAGGCTGTCCTCAAGGCATGTTCAGAAGCACCTCCCTTGAAAACTTCTAGGCTTGCTGCTGATACTACTGCGAGATCAGAGGGAAAGAGTAGTCAAGTTGGCAATGGAGAATTGTAAGAAAATTATGTTTGAAGCAGTGCACTAATATGTGGCCTACAGAAAAGAATCATCTTTGCCTTCTAGTTCCTTTTTTTTTTTAATCGACCATGTGGAGCTCATACAGTTGCAGTGGTTCTCTAAAATTTACTTAGTTGCAGGTAAAACCTCCTTGAGGACTTTAATCATGCCTCATCCAACTTTTGATGCTTAGTGCTTTTACCTTTGTAAGTCTCTGAATGCCATCCTCTTCATTCCTCCTAGCATCTGAGGATTTCTAAGAGATCATGCACGTCCGATTGACCATGCTATCATACATTTATGGCAGTGAGTTTTTTGTTTTCTTTCGCAGTTAATTCAATTGCAGGAAGTTTTTGTTTGAATATACATGTCAGTAGATTATGTCACTTTGTCTGTACGTTGTGTTCCCCTTATTCTAATGGACACTGATACCATTGCTTTGATTTCAAAATTAGACCTGATGATTAATGGTAAAATGTTTCCATGAAGATGAACTTAGTATATCCTAGCTACTGTGTTTTTTTGTCCCGGGACTAAAGAGACTCAACGGACAGAGTTGCAATAATGATCTCACATCTGCCAAATGCAAGGCTACCCTGAGGGGACACCATCCATAAACATTCTCTCAAATTCATGAAATCTTGCTTTGCTGTCTGTTTTCATCGCCTCGTTTGTCTAATTTAATTTCGTTATGTGTGCAAGGACCATGGAAAAACTCTGTATATCTTTCGAATGTAAAAAATCTTGATACTATTTATGTCAAGAGCTTGATTTGGAACTTTTGGGCTTTGAACTGATTACATGCAGTGGAGGTATGATGTTACTGCAAAAAATCACTGTGTCTGCTCGAGAAGCAAAGGCAGGGTTGCAATCATTTTGCGGAATCTATAATGCTTATTCTGTTTGACACGACAGGGTTATAGAGGAAGTTGCATGTAATGCATCTAGATGTGGACCTATCTTCTTGTTGCAGTGTATAAAGATTGACGCTTGAAGGGTGTACGAGTTGATACGAAACCCTCACGGATTGAGATGGGAGGGAAAGGGAAAACCGCCTTCACCAGGCCCCCTTCTTGACTATGAAAATTAGAAGATGGGTTTTGACAAGTAATTGATTTTGCGAGGAGTGGATTAGGACAAATCTTTGAATGCTCCCCGACATGGATCGCCATAATTCAAAGCCCCTACTGCTGGGTCACGCTCTCTAGAGCCAGCTTGCTTGCCAGTACTTCTTACTTAATTTTTTATGTCCTTAATCTATTAGAAATGTCTGCAAGATGTCGGCTGTGAAGGTTCACACGTCCTCTTCCACGCCCGATCTATCTTTCGATCCTCTCTCTCCAGATTTCGTAATGAGCTATCGCTGACCAATGGGGGGTCACGATCTCTTGCTGGAGCAGTTGGGGGTTTTGAAACCGTGGGGACCCGGTTCTTTGGCGGTTGCCGTTGCTTTTGCGTGCAACGGTGCAAGTTCACATGATTTGCCACCCCGTACGCTCGCTCCTTTCATACATGTCAATCAAGCAATGAATCGAACCGCCAGTTCGGGTCTTCCACGATCATGATGAATCGCTGCTGTTCACGTGAGTCTCGAGTGAAGTTTTGGAAAGCATCACGCACCGCCATCATCTCATGCATTTCCATTCGTCTTAAGAGTTTTTTCTTGCTGGAGTTTCTTGGGGATTGGCTGACGAAGAGGGGGGAGGGGTTAGGGGTAGAGTCGCTACCGCTATTATATCACGCTCAGGAACAAGGGGAGGGGGCCCTCCGCGCCGGCCATTATTATATTTCGGCTTGATTAGAAAAAAGAAAGGAAAGGGAAACTGCGGGACACGTCCTTGTTACAGAGATCCTAAGCAACCCAGAGAACTAGATTTTGTCCGAACGGGGCTTGCATTGATATTAGTGGTTGGTTGGTTCGAGAACGGGTCAACGTACCAAATTGATATAATAAAACATTCCCAATCCGCAAAGGCAGAGACCGCCCCCATTATGCCCAATTTGCCCCTCGGCTTAGTAAGATACAAAGACGTGCAGGCCTCTACCCGAATCATACATGCAAACAGGTAGGATTCCCTCTCTCCTTTCCCTCCGTGAAATGAAATTGACCTAATCAGATGAACCTACCCCAACGAGAATAATTTTTTTTAAAAAAAGTTAAAATTTGTGCCCTAATTTTATTTTCTTTAAATTTGAAAAGAAGGAAATTTGGACAGCAAAGGAGTGCCCTGAATTGAATTGTGAGCTCGCGGGTCTACCACATGGCGGGCTACCCACGTGATTGACAATTTCTCCTTTCAATGAGAAAAAAGGGGGGGGTGGGGGCCTAAGTCAGCAATCCCACACATCTTTCTTTTGCTTCCCTCTTGTCATGAAAGCGGAAATGAAAAAAAATGAAGAAATTTCATCGAGTAAGTGACGTGAACAACTCCAGCGTATGCGATCCCTATAAACCACTGCCACAAGAAATCTCTTCTGGTCGGCGATCCCTCTCTCTCTCCATCGTTTTCTTGTTGGTGTTTCATGGAAATGGGGTTTTCTGGGTTTGCCTTCCGGTTATGGCATGGCAGTGTGGTGCTAAAGCCAATTATAGGACAGTTCAGTTCTATTGTTGATCAAGAAAGCTTTACGAGCATTTCCCACTCTCTCTCTCTCTCCCTCTCTCTCTCTGGGTTAAAATGCCGTCCTTTTGGTTCCATCTGGACCTCCAGACAAATTTCTCCGTGACCCACTTCTTGCAACACTTCCTCCCTTCGCCGAAATCAGGGCTTCGCCCGCTTTGTAGGTAATAAGCTGACAACCTACCTTACGGGTAATGATCTCCTTTATATATAACTCACGGTTTTTGCTTGAGGCAATACGCAAAACGTTCGAATAAGATAAAGTTACGTTGAGGTAAGGCTTGTTGGGCGATTGTGATATCCCCAAGCTCACACTGATGTGACTGGACAATTGCATCCCTATTTTTCTTTTTTCTTTTCTTTTACGATGAATCTCGCGTCAATTTTTATGGCGCTAGCAAAGGAGCTCGGTCATCCCGCAACGAGAATACATGCTTTGCTAATGCGTGCATTTTGGTCTTGACCGTCGCGTGTTTGACGATACGCGGGTTAACCCCTTGTGCAAGTGCAAGAGCACTAAAATAACTCCTTCCCATCAGGAATCATGCTTTCTTTTTCTTTCTTTCCCATCCGCTGTGGTCAAAGCTGTGGGGATGGTTGGAAGATAGCGAAGAGAACTTGTGCCATTTGCCATCCGGCAGATGCATAATTTAATGGGCATGTAGCTGAGTCAGGAATTTGGGTCCACCCCTTTTCAATAGGGGCACAGATTCAAGCGACTTGCGCTCATCAATCTGTTCTCGGACGCTAAACACGATCAACCCGTTTCTTGAGTTTACTCTAAACCCGTCAATCACACTAAGTGGCGACGGACTGCGCAAGTAATTACCTACCTTCTATCTAGACAGTTGAGACCAACTCCTTCTCACCCTGTTGCCTAATCACCACGTACCAAACCTTGAGAATCCGCATCCTAAGTGGCCGGAAATGTAAATGCTTCGAGAATAACTTTATTTCCCCCCCTTCCCGTGAATAGGATTCCGCTAATTTTCAATGCTAAAGTGAGGAATATTTGCAAGATTGCCCGAGGTTGGGTCCAAATTCTTGGAGATATAAGGGAGAATTAGGTTCTCTTTCATAGGGTACCGTCCTCTTTAGAAGATTTGGAGGAGTATGTGCGAAGACTTGGCCCGAAAATTCACCTTGGCGCTGGAGATTCCAACCAGTGGGAAAGGACATAGAGGAATCTGTCTTTCTGGGCCAAAAACATAGAAGAAGAATTAGGTTCTGCAAAGCAACAGCCCTTTCTCACGGAAAGAGAGAGAGAGAGAAAGCCCTGTGCAAGAGCCATTTTTGTGCTCCCCCAAAGGTTTCTTTCTTTGGAAAGTTCATGAGCAATTTTTTTTTGTTTGCGCCCATGCATAATTTGTACCAAACGAACGGCAACCATCGATCTTGTAAAGATCCGTGATATTATTACCCCTCTTTCCTCCAACCATTTCCCGTCTTTGCTTAGATGTTGCCATTTTCTTTTCCGTACTTTTGATTGGCGTGCTCCCTAAAAATATCCAAATGCCTTTCTCCGAATCAAAATGAGGACTGTGTTTTGCCTCCTTAAGCGAACAGAATGCGTTGGTAGAGCATGGACTGAAATTTGGGCATTCTAAAAGACATTATACACATAGAAGAAAACTCTGAAATTCCCTAGATTAATACATGACAGTATCGGTCGATCATGACTCTTAACAACATCCATGGACTCTAGATGTTAGCAAAACAAGTTAATAGCCGAAACTCCTCCCCTTTCAACTTTTCTTCTGTGGACATCTCTCTGTCTCTAGTCCCATGATATTACAGAGAAAGAGATGAGAACTAAAAGAAAGCTAACAAGACCAGATATTTGGACTCCTCTTGGACTCCTCGAGGGTTGTTATTCTTCTTCTTCTTCTTCTTTTAAACTGGCTTAAACAGAGAGGCCCCGGAAACTTTGGTTCGAGAAAACCTAGATTTGGTGCAAAATCCTAGTGCTTTAGAGCTTTTCTGAGGCTATTGCAACTACTCTCTTCGTGTTCATCTGTATTATTATGGGAGGACACCTCGGTGACCCCACTCGACCCAGAGGAAGAATCTGGAGCAAGGTTCAAGTCCCTGGTCATGAAGTCATAGAACACGGGCTTGCTTTTCCTGGATTTCGGAGCTTCCTTGAGGTTTTGGCAAGAGACCGCGGTTTCGCCTTCGCTCTTGGAGCTCCTCCTCTTCAAGAATATCCGGCACAGGACCCAGCTTTCCATTGGCTCAACAGGGGTCTGCACAATTCCCAAATCGAATCAGCAAAGTTACAAGAAAAGAAGTAAGGGCAGGGGAAAGGAGAGGGAGCCCGTCGTCATGAGGACAAATAGTGGATGAAAACCAACTAGAACCCCAAAAAGAGATGAACTTTAGCAGTGAAATGCGCTCTGACGGTAATACGAGCCATCGGGGTCACTAAAAAGTTGCAATATCGATCAGCCTGTGGAGCTCGAGACGCGCATTTCGACACACAATGCCAAGTGAGGAGGCTCTCTCGAGACCCTCACCTGGTTCAAGTTCATGATCTTGGGAGGGACCGAGGCTTCAGGGTTGACCAGGCGGTATTCATGCATGATCCAATCGGTCTTGGAGCCGCTCGGGGGCTTGCCTCTGTAGAAGACGAGGGTCTTCTTCATCCCCACCACTTGGCTCTGACTGCCTCTCGAGCTCACGATTTGCCGGTCGATCCCAGTGGCCTTCCAGTACCCTGAGACGGTGGCTCTGTTGGACCTGTTCCCATTCGGGTACTTGGCCTCCCTCGTGCTGAAGAAATACCTCTCTTGATCCAAGTCGCCTGAACCCAGAAGCCGAAACGTCATCAGAACATGCTCAATCCACGATAAGGTTTTCAATTCCGAAGAAGGGAAAAAACGAAACACACACTGACCAGGCAAGTCCCAAGGATCGGACTTGCAGACTTCGACTTCAGGGATGATAGAGGCGGGCAGAGGGAAGGAGAAGACCTTCCTCCTCAGGTACTGAACCACGAGCTCTTCGTCCGTCGGGTGGAACCGAAACCCAGGAGGCAATCGCAGGACCCCATTCTTCACGAAGTTCAGCTTATCCATCTCGCCGAGTACGCTGCCCTTATTAAAACCTCTTTTCGCCTCCCCAAAAAAAAGAGTTAAACGGACAAAAATTCAGGCTTTTCCTCAACAGTTCCGGCTCAAATTCACGACAGCTCGGGTCTTCCCGAAACACGAAAAAAAGAAAAGGCCTCCCCTCTCTCTCTCTCTCTCCCCCAAAAAGATGCCAGATCAAAACAAGAAGACCCTTTAAGGCAAGAGGATGGATGATGGCAAGGACAGCCGGGCTGCGGCAGCAATTTAGGGTGGTGGCGTGGGCCGGGCGTTGGAGGGTGCGTTTGGGAGAGAGGGAAAGTGCGGTGCTTTATAGTAACGGGCGCAGAGCAGAAAGAGAGAGAATAGAATAAGAGGAGACGACATACTTGGCGTAAACCAGACTCAATCTCCATTTTTCCCCCGACGCCATTTATAACAAGTACGTCAGGAACCCAAAAAGTTTTCAAGATTTTCCGGACAGCATCGGGGAAAAAAAAGGTTTAAAACAAATCTTTTAAATCTTTTCCGCTTCCTTCTTTTGTTTAATGGGGCATCCTAAAGAAAGAATAATCGGTCTCTCACTTCGAGTCGACCCCCTCCTATATCGGAATAACCCGAAGCTGCCGTACAGTTTTTTTTTTTTTTTTTTTTTTTCACTTTTTGTCCCTATACATTCGATATACGTGTGATTTGCCATTGGGTCATTATTACTCCTCCAAATTTTCTAATCAAATCCCCGAGAAATCATATCCAACCAAATTTAGCCGACGCGAATGCCGGACAATGCCAAAGCAGGATGCGAAAAAAATATGCAGACGCACGCACACGTGGACGTGGTTGGAAAAATTTAACTAATGTAGACAATATTAGAGTTTGATGAGGATAAAAAATTTTCGAGAATATAGGTCGCGAAATATTTTCCATTTGAGTGTTGCATTGGTTAGACTTTATCCACGTAATATAATGAAATTTAGTGAAAGAAGAGTTTTGATTAGACTTAGCGAAAAAATCATATCGGTTGGCTTAGCGAAATTTAGTAAAGACTTTTCCTAATCATATCGGTTGGATTTAGCGATAACTATTTTTCCTATAGCCCCATTCATATAATTTTCCTCCACATTAGCATTGCAAAGTTAGTCCTTTCCGTCGCTTTAATGTTTCGATTCGAATTATCAAGAAGATTAATGAAACCTTAAGGGATGTCTGTTGTTGGATAGGCAATCGAAAAATTGAGCGGTCATCGTCAACTCCCATGAGTATTTAGAGGACCATGGGCGTTCAGTTTATCGGAACTCGAGCCCCAGAGCACGACATTTATAACAACTCTCGTGTCTCCAAAGTTTTATTGCGAGGCCGTACTGTTCCAACTCAACACACAACATACTCACGAACTCCTGCTAAAGAAAAAAAACAAGACAAGACAATCTTTGGCGAAAACAACTTCTGTTTGGACGAGATTAGCCTCCCCGGAGGGGCGGGGGGCAATGCGGTAAATTCGGACCTCGAGGGCCCTGGCCCTCGTGGGGGTGAGGTCACGTGACGTCACGCTTACAGCTGGAGCTCACCGAGGGAAGACAGACCTTTCGGATCGGCGACAGGGAAAGTACGAAGTTGTCCCTGGGCAAAAAGCCTCGACCGCGAAAAATAAAAAAGGGGGCGGGGGGGAACGGTCAAAGAAAGGGCCGCCGTTATTTGGAGGTGGGGAGCGTACGTCAGTGTACCCCTCGCCGCACGTCTGCCTTGTCCCGCAAGTTTCCCTCGGCCGCTGCCTTCTTCGACTTCGACTTCGATTCGAACTTCCCCTTTTGTCCTTTTTATATATATTTTTTATTCCAGTCGCGACGGTAGGGTGGACAATGTGGTAATTGAAGCATTTGACAATGGTATTAGGCGGCGAAAAAAGATAAATTATCTTCGAATCTAATTTAAATTTGAAATGTTTTGCGTGTATGACGTTGGGATTTTGCCTCCCTCGAATTTTGTTGAAGTACAGGTCCAGTTTTGAAAGAGATTGGAGGAGTTTCATGTAGGTTTTTTGCTCGTGCAAGTGTCAAATCCATGCAAGTTCAATCTTGTTATTCCGAACGGCGATGGCATTGGAGACGTCGAACTTAAGCGTGCATTGATGAAAGGCAAAGTTGCAACAACAGAGAGAGATTTAGGTGCACGGATTTGGTGATTAGTTATTGATTTTGATTTGAGTAAGTCCTATATATGCAATTTGAACGTGCGATCCTAACCTTTTTATGATAATTCATCTTCTCATTTGGAACTTGTTTTACTTGAGATTTAACTATAATATGTCTTGATTTTTCATTTAGCAAGAGAAACAAGTAATTATTTTTATGAAATTGCTTTCCAAACATTCGCATTCTTTTCATGAGATCTCATGAAATACAAATGGTTTTCCTCCGATTATAGGTTTAAACTTCTGGATAGGGCTTTTCTGATGTGATGATATTTTGAGTCATGTTCTATCCTCACTTTATTTCTCACGTGCAGTCTCAAATTTTCGATTGAAAAGTATAATTTCATGCATCTTGGGTTTTCATAGGGCATGAAAAGTCATGATTTTAATAATTATTCGAATAGTTAGCCGTGTTTCCAAGGTTGCCAAAAATTCAGAAACAGGACATGGAGGGGGAGACTCGCAAGTAAAATCAACATTGACATCCCTCGTCGCGAGGGATGGTCCTAAGAAGGGACGTGTCCTCAACTACTCTCCATTTGAAAAAATTCTTAATGAAATGAAAAATAAATAACAAGTTTTGGAAGCAATTTACATTCATCATTCAAACGTATTTCATTGCCTAGTCCAACATCCATCGTTAGCAAGATTTCAAATCCCTAACCGCTCACCAGTTTAAGTTTAAAAATCTCTTTTTAATTCTCATTTCCGATCAAAGTCGAATCACCATATAATTATACGATCCTCACCGATTAGCTTAAAGGGGATCTTGAAAATGTCAGTAAATCCCACATCGTGTTTGATGATTATTATTCAGCATTCGCGAGAATTTCCGACATATAAATCTCGATAAGAATCACACAAAAAGGAATAGTTCTTGCAGCAAAATCAGCTCTAAAAAAGGGGTAGAGACTAAATTGTGAAATTTCGTGTTTCGATCCAAGGCAAATAGTGGAATTTCTCTTACAAGTCGATCTCAATCTCAATTTCAATAATTTCAACCATGAGAACTTGACGGGCAGGGTGGTTTTGGTCATTGCGCGGGCAATCGGGGGAGGAAGAGTCAGAGAGTAAAGAAGGAGAAAATGGGCGGCGGGGCCTACCTGCCTCCAAAACGACAGGCACCCACGTCGGATCGAGGGAAGCCGCCAAAAATGCCACCTTCAAAGTGATGTCCCGTTTCAAGATTTCCTAATATCTTCTTGTCTCACTCTTTTGGATCAGGCTTCTTATAATTTTAGGAGAATTCTCGCCCTCAAGTATCTCCCCAGCTTGCGATGGGACAAACGTGCCCTTCCATTTTATCGAAACGAGAAAAAAATAAAACAAGGAGAAAAAAATAGTAATTCTATCAATTTTTTTCAATTTGAATTTGTTTTTCCGACTTTCGTCCGTATCGCATGATACCTAGTCAAAACTAACGATTATAATAATAAGTCGGTATCCGTAAATAGAGAAATTTGATGTGGCGTGTCGCGAATAGATAAAGCATATAAGATTCTCAGTCCGTTCACCGCATTTGTCCACCTAAATAATATGTCCAATTAGACACTTTTTAATGAGTTTTCTGAGTCCAGAGTTTTCTTTCAAATGAATTTGAAGTCTCCTGTCATCCACACACAAGAAGTCATGCTCGAAACGATTGATCCCCCAAAACAAAAAAAATAAAACTCGGATGAGGAAAAACGCTAGCAACTCCTTGTCTCAAGGCCTCCTTGAACAAGCATCATGCAGGCCTTTATTCTTTTATTGCAGTTCATGTCAAACTCGAAAAACTATTTAAAAAAAAAAAAATCCCCGGAGGGAAGAGATCATATCGATACTGCATGTCCGGATGAGATCATTTCGAAGGAGGCGAGAGAGGATAATCGAGAGACGACAGAAATGTGGAGTGCGGATGTAACGTGTTGGACTGTCGAGAGGGCGGGGTTTTAAAAACAGCAGCTCCACGACATCGACAGGTTGAAGGAAGTTCACCCTCCCCTCTTGGCTCAATTCCGTATGCAACGGGGAACCTCCCTCCCGAGGACTAACTATAGTTTATTACGCAATTTAAATAGAGGAAAATCCAACGTGGGGAGGGGCTAAATTGGCCAAAACCCAAAAGGGGAAAAAACGGGGGGAAATTTTATTTATTCTTTTTAAGAAAGATTAAAGATTCCCACAAGCAAATGGCCTCGCCCCCCCTCCCCGCCCCACTTGCATGCTACAGGGAAAGGTAAGTTGGCCTTTTCCAAAGCCAATTTGCGGCTGTGATGTGAATAGGCATGCTTCTTCACAACTCCTTTTCTTTGAATAATTTTTTATTTTCCCGGAACAGTGCTTAAAATAAAATTAAGTGAACATCTCTCTCTCTCTCTCTCTCTGTCTCTCTCTCTCATCATCGCTACTATCTGCCTGTCTGCTTATTCTTGTGCTGGGAGTCAAAGGCGTTTGCGTGCGGGTGAGGAAGAGGGTTTTAAGGAGCAAAGAGAGAAACGTCAAAGTCTGCAATTATTTGCGTTTTGAGTAAAATATGTTGTCCACTGGAAATGTCTTTCTGCTCTCCGGTTCACATAAATTGCTCGTCTTCTTCTCTCTCTCCTTTTTAAATATTTTTTTAATAATTTTTATTTTATTTTATATATATTTCATGTGCGTCTTTGTTTGCTTGGCTCTGTAATTGGGTAAAGGCTACAACTTTTCTTCCTAAATCATTATTTTTAAAAAATTCACTTCGGCCCCCACCTTTTTTTTGCTTCAATTGGTCTTGTGTTCACCAAATTTGCCTTATCCCTTTTTGGGTTGCCCACTTCTGAAGCATTTTGGATTCCCATAGGTCATTTTGGTCTACACATGGATTTTGTCATCTCACATGTGCACACCGCGCACACAATGAATTTGGAGAGAGAGAGATTTCAAAAGAAGCAAATATCTTTGAATTCATTGTATGTATGATCTAGAAGTTGGAATTTC
The DNA here is from genome assembly GCA_014182365.1 of Eucalyptus tenuipes. NCBI lineage: Eukaryota > Viridiplantae > Streptophyta > Magnoliopsida > Myrtales > Myrtaceae > Eucalyptus > Eucalyptus tenuipes. Next base: position 31,659,968 of record CM024538.1, on the reverse strand, counting down.
GAGTAAAAGAGTGACGCGAGGGGCAAATTCAATTACTTGGAAGGAATAGCAAGAAAGCAGCATAAAGTATTGGACTTGCAAACAAGAGATAAAGTTTTGGGGGTTTCTTACGGGCAAATTGACTTGAACCCCTTCGTTAACTTGAAAGGAGCTGCCCAAATTTTTATATGGAGTGGATTTTGTGTCACCTTAGGTTCGATTTTCTTTGAATAATCTACAAACTGACTATGCATTCAAGATGGCTACGCCTTACCCAATGCGCCACAAGTGTGTGATCATCTCCCTCCTTTCTAAGGTTATTATAATACAAAGGGAAGAGCTTTTGGAGAAGCAACTTTTCGCATTTCTCTCTTTCTCTATCTATTAATTTTTATTCCTTCTCTTCTTTTCCTCTCTTATATGTCTTTTTGTGCTCTCAATTTTTCCCAAGTTACTTTCCTTGATCGCTTTTCTTTATAGTGACTTTCAATTCCACAAGGCATCATCACATGCAAGTTGCAATTAGCTAAAGCGTGCTTCAATGCCGTGACTATGACCTAGATTCGTGTGCGGTGATAGCTCTTGAGAATAAAACACCACAACGCCCCGCTAACTAGAGATACTGTTAGCATTGGAGTCATATGTAATATCATGGACACTAGGAAAAGTGGCAAAAATGGAAGCAGCATGATAGCTCCTCCACAAGCAATGCCTTTATACATGGATTCCCATACGTACACATGAAATTCGTGATATTGGGCCATATCTCATTCTGCATAAAATTGAATCGATGAGCATGGAGCTAGCCCATCATAGATGTGTTCTCTTTAAAAGATTAATTTCTTTCATCTACATAAAAAAAAAAAAACCCTTACGGCAATACGTAACATGATGTCACAAGGGCATGAAATTTCATCCAAATCGGGGTAAACGCATGCTAAACAAGCAAAATATTGAAAATCCACTCAAAACTAAAAATGGGGGACTTCTAGATAAACCCATGTGGCCAGGCAGAAAATTCAAAAGTTCCAATCGATTTCAAGGTTGACTTAGGAATTAGGATCCTTCAATGATGCGAAATGACTTCAGAAGGAGTTCCCTCACTCAACTCATCATAAATCACGAGGGTGGTTGGGTCGATTTTTCTTCATTTTGAAGCTATTTTTGTCAACCCCTCCTTGAAGCAACACAAAAATTTTGCAGCTGATGTACTTCCTCGAGAGAACTTATTAACAAGCAATTTTTTTGATTAAATAAATGTATACATCTGAAGACAACAAGTAGCTGTCTTCCTTCATTTATAGGTAACCCATAGTTTTGGACGACGAAATATGAACGGCACTAGAGCAAATGTAGGATTAACAACTAGGGTTAAGCCCTCACAAGTGTCTTTCTTTGTTTCTTTTTTAAATTTCTTTTAGGTATGGATATATTGAGTCCACAAGTTACAATGACCCCTACATCAACTGTCGATAGTTGACAAGGCGGGGATGAGGAATTCACGCGGACATTAAGAACATAATGTAGGTATAGGCCGCATCACCTAACCCTATTCTTGGAATACACTTATCAATTTCTAATGCACGGCTTAACCTCTTGAGATGCTTTGTGACTGATTCTTGACATGTTTTCCCAGCCACCGAAGTCGCCTCGAAATACCAATTTAGTTACTAAGCTACTTCATCTATCATGGTTCTTGGTTGTTGAATATTTTCACCATTGACACCTTGTTTTAAGTCGGTAATCCGTCTTATGTTTTGTTATTTCTTGATAGCGATTAGATAAGTTTCTTTTCCTATGCCATTCTGAGGAATCAGGGTCATGCGTAAGTCCTTGGTTAATGGATTTGTTACTTGATTCGCTTCCATTTCAAAAATTTCATTTGTCGCAATCGATTTAGTTCGTCCACCGATCAAGGTTTTTATTTTTATCATGTAGTGCCATTAAAATTTCAAGCCATCACTGACCACTGTAGAGTGTCGGCATCACGCAACTACGGTGCCTTAACCCCAAAAATTTAACAAAAAAGAGGAAAAAAGATTCGGTCACTGTGATCCTATAATAGATACCAAATTAGGCTTAATCACGGATTTAGGCGACTTGATACACATACTTTTTGAATTCTACATGCCGCCAAAAGGAGAAAAAATCACAGAAGAAAAAAAAAAGAATCAATAAAGCATAGATGGAGAATTGCATGCGAATCCTACAAAATATGTTTGAAAGTGAAACAGAACCAATGGGTGAAAATACGTAAGTGGGTCAAAGAAAGTACAGTCTAGGAACGTATGTAACAGTCCCCAATGATACCAAACGACACATGAAAGTACCTCTCTCTCTCTCTCTCTCTCTCTCTCTCTCTCTCGCTTGCTGTAGTTGCATGTGGTTCTTCGACTACCAATGGACGGAAGTTGCTTCACAAAGCTTGCAACCGCAAGCCACACTCCATAAACAAGAGAGAAACCGCACATCGAAGAAACTTCCTCAATCAGAAGATAACAAAAATAAATGCGGTCGAGCATCTGCGGGTGCAGCAGCACCAACCGGCCTGCACATTGACGTCACAATCTCGTTGATAAGTCACTTTGGTTTGGTGTGCTTTCTTGGTAACTTACAAGCTACAGATTCCTCGGCCGGGGATGAGCAAGCCGGTGCACGTACATTTTGGACGCAAGGCACGCTCACACATCCTTGCCTTCTTCCCATGCTGTTTTGGGGCTTTTGCTTTTGCTTTTTGCTTTTGCTAATCTCTTTTCTTGCCCCCCAAAGAGAGCTGCCCTTTTCTTCCCCCGTCCGCGTAGAGAAGGCTGTATTAATGGCAGAGCTGTAGTCTTTTTAGGGCGTGTGCACATGCGCTTGTGTGGGTGTTTTGGGATAAACGACATGAGCAAAATACAAGAGGTCGAGAAAAGGAAAATAGATGAGTTGGACTCAAGTGAGCTTCACTCGTAGCGTGATCCGTTCTTCCCTTTTCGATTAACTCCAATATAATTAGAGATCAGCCTACTCCGAAATGGGTTTGGTTGGTGCCTTCTTGTGTAACATAGTCTTGAGTCTTGGCTAAGGATGAGCAGGGGACGAGGCAGGGCAAGGCAAGGCAAGGGGTAGGACAATGATTTTAGGCTTGTTGGGCCGAGCACATTAAACTTTTTTTGAGATGGGTGGGCCCCGACACATCGTTGCGTTCTCGAGCCCGGTATCCGAGACCCAACCGTTTTAATGAAAACTTAATTTTTGTTCAATCTTGGGCGGGTTTCGACAACGATCCTTATGCCCAACCTTGAACTTGGCCCCCGGTCTAGCCGCCAGGACAATTTTGTGGACCTGTCCCGATCCCGCACGATGATCATGTCTAGTTGAGTTAGGACTTCTCGAGGCCGAACACCTTGCGAAGCGTCCCATGGTAGGACTCTGTTGTCAACCTTGACAGCCCACAAGCAGGTCTGGTGGGCTGGGCCTAACACAAGAATTTGCACTCAGCCGTTTGGGATTTGGTCTGCAATGCATGTGACTGACACAGGTTCCTTCTCACGTATCAATGAATCTATGCCACGCTTAAAAATTTCAATGAAGGGATGGGGTTCTGCTCTCTCATTTTGTATTCTTGTCTTCTGTCTTGCTCACAGGTTGGCTACAAAATAAGTAATAACGTTGAGGAATTTGTCAAGGACACTGTGCCGAGTACATAACATAGCATTTCGGGCAAGAGGACTCGGGTTTAAGAGTACAACCAAGCAACATGATCTGATTAGAGGGAAGAGCTTGGTGCTACAAAGTCTTGGTGGGTTGTGAGAACTGATCTGTACACTAACATGGCCACTGTTCTCCAAGGACAAAGCCCTGGGGGTGATGAAAGCACATTGAGGGCTTTTAGACTTCCCGAAATGCTGAGAGGGGTATCAAAGAAGTTGGTTCTTTCTGAATACTTTACAGACCCTTCAGGACTTTATCAACTCTGGTATAAGCTTCAGCAGGAAAGAGAGTTCGTGCTGCGAAAACTGGGGCTTGGCTTTGGCCTCCCCGACTGAAGCTGTCTCTCCCTTCCCCTCCTTGGCAGGACCCATGATGTCTGAGACGGCCTCCGTGATCTCTGGAACGAAATCGACGATCACTCCTTCAATTCCCATCAGATATTGCATGTACACGACCTCGGCCACGTTACTGTTCATAAGCATATATCATCAGTTGAGGCAGCGAAATGGAAATTGTTTCGCCCTTATAAGACCGAAAGAAAAGGGGAAAAAAGAGAAGCATTCAGAAAAAAGCTCACTTTAGCTGGCCGTAGGTGATTAGGGAGAGATTGGACTCCTTGATTCTGTTGATGGCACTAGGATTTCTGAAGATGGCCTTCACTTGGGACACGATCCCTTGCAGTCCGCCGGCTAAACATACCTTTATTGCCTCGTCCAACGAGTTCCTTCTCACGTCCTTGTAAATTTCGGTTCCTCCATTAGTGAGGAAGAATACCTGAGTTGAAAGTCAATCACGAGTATGAAAATGGGTAAATCTTGGATGATCATCAAATAATTAGATTTCTTGAAGCCCATTTTTCCTGCCTGTTATCTATAGAATCGGATACTTGACGAGCAAAGCCCAGCAATCGAGAGTGGTCTTACCGGGTAAGTGCTTTGCAGCTTCCTGATCAAAATGGCTGCATCGGGTTGGAAACTTGAGAACAGAATAGGCCTGTCCTTGGCAAAATTGCTTACTACCTGCTCCAGAAAAATCATGACTTTATGTACTTAAAAGGCAAAGATCAATCGAAAGACTAGAGTATCTGTACATCCTGAGAGCATGCCTTGAGAATAACTTGAAGAACATGGGTGAGTTCTTCTTCTTTGTACTCAATCTGATCGTCAAACTTCAATTCGATGTTGAAGCCGATCAAGGGATCGACTTTCTCGAATGCTTCTTGCAAGGTGCATAGAGGAGCATCATTCTCAACCTTCCACTCGAAAATCCTCCCATCCTTGGTTTTCCTAAAGAGAGGCTTTCCCACCTGAAATTCGAAACGCATGGTCAAACCAGAAGCCATTGTTCTTTCACTAATCTTGCTGAGACAGAGAAACTAATGAATAGTGCAACAGGGACACAAAATGGACGACAATCGGATTACCTCTTCAGGCGAATCTTGTAGTCCATATGAGAGAAATTCGTCTAAGGTGAGGTCCGTGACCCTTTTCTCAATTATCTCTCCCTGCGACCAAGGACCGAATTCAGCATATAATCAGAAATAAAGAAGAAAAAAACGCTTTAAAATAGTTAGATCAGTCAATTGGGTGCACAAAACAAAGTGAATTGCAAACAACGAGGACCACCAACCTTGAGTTCGGAGAGGATGAAGTTGTCATGGAAAATGACTGGGCAGTCATCTTTGGTCACCTACAAAAACAGTTTTGTTTTTCGGTTTACAACACAGTTGCTTCTACGGGGCTCTTCGATGATCACCAATTAGTTTAAGAAAGAGAAAAACAGAAAAACACAAGCCAGTAAAACTAATCAGTCCCCAGAAATTTCGAGAGAAGAAATTTTACAACAAAGGAAGAGAAAAATCTTAAAATGGACAGCTCAATTACTTCATTGATATGATTTCACTAGTTACGGCTTTAAATAGGAAACGGAGCTCGAACTCCAGGTTTTTGACCAACAACCAGCGGATTTTGATTAGGAGAAAGCATGGAGAGGGATTTAATATCTAGACAAGAGCCGAAGAACTGGAAATTCATCGGTATATAGGCACGATGGATGAAATTCATCAGATTTGATGGGGGTTAATTTTGTTCACTGGATGGAGGAAGCTGGAAAATTTTGAAATTTGCAAACTGAACCGGTCTAGGATCCTGACAGGGCTGTCACATACATCCACAGTTTGCCCGAAAAGAAGATCATCATCTGTCAAGAATGGTGTCATCACCTTAAGCCGTGATGGTTCGATAAATTGAACCAGTCCACTAGATTGAATCTCATAGATCATGATGGGTTTTGGTCAAAAAATGATTTATCGCATCATCTTTGATTTCGCGCTCCGATTCAGCGAATCTATCTACTCATTTGTTGTTTTCTTGATTCCGGTCAGGACCCCAGATTTGGACAGGACAGGACAGGTGACAGGAAGCTGTAACGCCCCGTTACCTCACCCTCTTTACGTGTTTCGATTTCGGTCTTGGACTGAAACTTTTTTCTTTTTCTGGAAGAAGCGACGCTTTCGCGGCGAGTAGAGACAGAAAAGCAGGAAACTCTCCGTCGGTGTCACGTGTAGCTCCCCAGAAACCAGGACTCGGTTTCAAGTCTCCGTAATTCAAGAACACCGTCTCCTCCCTAATCATCCGCCGGGGAATCCCGCCGGCGACGCCTGATCCCACCCCGTCTCCAATCACCTCGACGAGTCTCCTAAAACGCTCTCAGAACATTTTTCTTGTCGCGAAACTGCTACGTATTCTATAACAAGAATGGCAATTCTTATTTCTTTCCCAACACTAATTGCGCGCTCCATATCAACAAGGAAAAGCTAATGCGTTAAGGGATCGTGTCCTACCTGAACGTCGAATTCGACGAAGTCGACGGGGAAAGCGGCGGCGGCGTTGAAAGAGCGGATCGAGTTCTCTCTGATGGCTCGCATCCTCCCATCGCTCGATTGCAACACGTTCATCCCGCTTCCTCTGTGTCCCATCACCAACATCTTCTTCGGCTCATCGTCCACCTTGTTCGCTTCTACATGCCGAAAGAAAGTCGACCCAACATCAATCGCGATAAGCTAAAGAAGATAGGAAAGAAGGAAGAAGAGTAAAGCCAGGATAAATTAGCCATCTGTAGCTTACGCACCTCGAAGGAAGCGGGACTGGGAAGAGAGGTCTAATGCGGCGGTCTCCGGGACTCTATCGAGGCTCGGAATGTCGGAGACGTGAACTGCTTTCAGAGCCATTCCTGTTCTTTTCTTTTCTTTTCAACGTTTACAGAGAGGAACAGAGCAAAGAAGAAGAAGAAGAAGAGGAGGAAGAAGAAAGAACGAAGGGGACAGAACGGGAATTTCACCCACGTTACAGTCTCGTGTAAATCACAGAAGAAAGGAGCGGCTTTTATAGTGTTGGAGGCAGAAGGAGAAAAAGAGAAAATAGTCTTTTGTTATGGCAGTTTATCAGGATCTTTCGACATTATCTCTTTTTGTGTCGGGCATGTTCGAAGAGGGTTCCATCGGAAGGGGCTAGAGACACAAGACATTGTTTTTCTGGAGGAATATGCCACTCTCTCTCTCTCTCTCTCTCTCGTGAGGCTCTGTGATCTGGAGATTATACAAGATCTTGAATTTTCCACAATTCGCGGTGCTCCATCTCCATCTCCATCTCCATCTCCATCTCCATGTACTCGCCAAGAATTATTCGGGTAGCTTTAGATTGCCTTCTTAAGATAACTATTAAAGCTGCGTTTGGCAGTCGGGATAAAATTCGGGATAGGATATGATTTATCCTATCCTACGTTTGGCGCTCGCTCAGGACAGGATAAAGTCGGATATAAGGGGGATATAGACAGGATAAAATTATCCCATGGGGGAGATGAGATAAAGGTGGATAGGATTTAATGTTCATAATAGGAAATTTTTTTTTCTTGAATAACAAACTTATTAAATTAAAAAATTGAAATTATATTTCAATATAAATAATATTTGAATTCTAATTTAAGAAATTAAAAATAAAAAAATAAAAATTTATTTTTAATTAATCTTATTTTAATTCATATATTCAACTTTAATTCTATCTTATAATAAACATTCAATTTATAAATTAAATTAAATATTTATATTTATTATATATTTTAGGTATTTTTGTATTTTAGGCATGTTAGTACAGTTTACTACTTGATAAAATTTTATTAAAGAATGATGAAAGGGGAAAAAAGAAATAATAATGAAAATAATATAAAAAAGAGGAAAAATAAAAATAAAAATAAATTAAGGAATAGTGTTACGAGAGATTTTCATCATCTCCGTCTACATGAACATTTAGGTTCATTTATAATAATATGCCGTTTATATAAATATATATATATTTATATATAATATATATATATATATATATATATATATATATATATGATGTGAACATATTCACTTTAATACTGCAATTCACCAAACAATGGACATGATATAGAAAAATTCAAGAATTTCATATCCTATCCTATCCAGTCCTATCCCGATTAGAAATCCGGACGACCAAACGTAACCTTAACGTTAACCACACTCCACGTGGGACGCTCACAGAGATTTCTGGGGAATATGCCGAGGAATATCATCGGGAATGAGTGAAAATTCGAAGTTCCGTCCGTCTGTTGGCTCTGCACTCCTTTGTCCCGGCGCGCTTCGCGTAATAATCGGTAATCCGATTGTTTGCCTTGTTCAAGGGCTGTGGTTACTGGGTAAGTCATGAAAAGGAAGGAAACACCGTGAAACACCGTGTAACATGCAAAGCAAAAGATTCACCGATCGAAGAAGCTTTTGGTTTGGAGCTCACGAGAGGAAGCCGAACGAGTCGGGTCACGGATTGAAATGTTTTTGACCAAGCCCAGGGGGACACATTACACTAATTCAATTGGAGATCACTAATACGTGCCATAGCCGACACCCACAAGGACCAACTGTTAGTTGTGAACGATAACTGAGAGATTTAGTCAATAATAACAGAGTTTGGTGAACAACAGAAATTACTGATAAATGAGACAATCGACAACTTGATTAGAATCGATGATTTTCTGGTGAAAGACCATTTACCACCTTTGTCAATTCGTGCATCCATCCATAAATATTTTCGAAGAATATTCATCACGCTTTTGGTGAAACATTTTTTGGGTATGCCTAGTGGGACCCGATTTTATTGATTCGAGGAGACTACCATGACAAGAATCAGAAATCAAAAGCAGTTCGATAGTGTTGCTGAGACCAACAATAATGTCACGAATTGGTGACGAGGTTGTTGCCAATTCCTAATCTTTAGCGATGGGAGATTGGTCGAAGGAAATCAACACGAAATAATTGATCTTCCAGGACATTAGAATGAAGAGTAGTCGAGGGATTTTGCTCCAAAATCCCACATGGCTTCTACCATGAGAAGATTGCCTAAAGAATGACAAAAAAATATGACTAACTAAATTGTGAGTCACATATTCGATGTGATCGATCCCATTAACATTGTAAATGATGCTTTGTCAAGATCAAGATCGTATGATCCCCCAACATTATTCCAAGTCAATTCAATGGTGACAAACTATGTTCCTAATCTCTCCCCATTTATTGATGCTATTGGTTTGTAATCAACCCCTCTAAGAATTATGCAAAGGTCCGAATCTTCTAATCAAGGAAAAATAATGAGAATAATCATGCTAATGTTGGCCAAAATAAACATAGTGGTAATAATGATTCGGCAAATCAAATTGGTCGACAGGCTAGTCAACTACCAAATGTTTAAAGTATAAGGTTAATGGCTCCATTGGTACCATCCAATACTGTTGCACCTAACATGTCGATTAACATAGATAATCTGGCAAGATTAGCATCATCGCCTAGGGAAAAGATGGTTAACCAAATCCATAATTGAATTTAGCACATTTGGTTGAAGAAATTCGACAACAATTAGGGTTTATTAGACCTGTTTATAGGAAGCCACATCCCCAATATAACCAGAATTTTCCAAGAGCATCATTTGATCTATAGCCAAGTGTGGGAAGCAAGGACAATTGAGTTTCTAAGGCTTGGGTTATTTCCTTTGTCTTTATCAAAACTTCTTTTACGTGGCACACTAGTTTACAACATAATTTGGAGTGTAATTGGCAAAAATAGGACGAAAATTCCATACTTAATATTATAGAACAATACCAAGAGTTTATTAATGTGATAGTGAGTCAGTCAATCATTTTATTGCTCGGTTTAAGAAGGTTAAAAATAGATGTCTTACTTCAATTTTGGATAAACCATTCACAAATTTGGCTTTTAATGGGTTAAAGTTAAACTACAAGAAATGTTTGAAGGCCAAGATGCCGATTTATTTCAATGGGCAACGAGAGTATAAGTATGAGCAATTGTTAAAAGACTCTGATAAATGGCCATATCAAGTCGTTACAAGAAAGCTTTAATAGAAAATTATGAGTCAAAGTATGATCGGAATTTAAATATTGAAGTAAATGTGGCAAAAATAATGGTCAATAAGTCTTATGTTTGTTGATCCTCAAAGCTTTGCCAAAATAATGACAAGAACGGCTAGTGCTAAAGACACTCAAGCTTACTCATTCAACATTAGTAAGTTGCATGAAATTTTAAAATTATTCTTAAAAGATGGCATGATAAAATTTACCGAAAGCTATTTATCCCGAGTAAAGAAGATTTAGTAAACAAAAAATACTGCAAGTGGCACCATACAATTAATTGTGTTGTTTTCAAGAAAATAATTCAAGAAGCAATTCGGCAAGGAAAAATTTGCGGATGATAGGAGGACATATGAAGATCCTTGATTATCTAATTTAAAAAAATTGAATGATTGATAAATTTTTCGATTGTTATAAAGGAGGCATATGTTGACACTCATAAATGACCAACTTTTGATCATAATCAACGAGTGAAAGACTTAATCGATAATAATAGAATTTGATAAACAAAAGTCATAGATGAATAGAACAGTCGACAATGAGAATTGACAATTCTTCAATAAATTTATCGATAACAAACATCAATTATCAATAAGAACCTTCACTGGAATGAAATCATTGATATCAACATGTAATTGCCGAGTAACGATATTATCGGATATATAACTTATTGTGGATAAGTGTTGCTTGTTAATAGGAGGTCATGAAACTTTTTTGTAATTACCAATATGATTAGAAAGTTATTTCTTTTCCGGTAACAATTGCATTAATCGTTGGTAGAGGGTCATAAATTAAAGACTCTCCAATCAATCACAAAACTTATCATTCTTTGCAAATTTATATTTATTCTTAATCTTCTGCACTTTACATGACTTGGCTGCAATTGACTCTAGTCTTCGTACCTTTCGATTTTTTGTCATTTGCTTTCCTATCGAAAATCAACAAAGGACTATTTATAATTTTTATCGATTCACATATCGATTCATATATATTCTTGAAGGATATTTCATCTTGTTTTTGGTGAAACAAATGGAAAGAAGAAAACCAGAAATTTCTGGATGCTATTCTTGACTCAGCTCGATCATCCCCGGGGCCCGAGCTTCAGCATCGACCAGACACTTTCTCGTCAGCTTGCCGGGCACTGTGAGTGGATGGCATTTGATAATGAGATCGCCTGCTTGAGAATATTGCGAAAAGCATGGAAAAGCATATGGTTGCACGTTTAGGCATTCGGGTGACGCACAATTGCCTGTGCACTTTTCCCTTTAGATGGCCGTCGAAGAAACTGGTGACTGAGAAAGAGGAACAATGACCCTTTTATTCCATTCTATGCCCACGACGCTAGTCTGATAAAGGGAGTAAAGGGAGGAGAATTGAAAATCTGGGTGAAAACATTAGGAACAAGTTCGGGCATTCGTGAGAAGGAAGAAAATAAAATAAGTTCTAAATCAACGGTACTTTCTTTCATTTTCCTTCCTCTTCAGTCTCGCAAAGATAGCATTGTTAAAGAATGTTATCCTACAATAATTTTAATGGCGTAATATCTTAATATGTAAATGATTTTTATAGAACCACTTTAAGCTGTTTGAAAAGTCCAATTTATTAGAGGAAGATGTGTTTCAATATTTTAATATCCTTGTATTCCCGCTCAAACGTCAGCTAGACTTTAACCTAAAATTAAGCGTGGAAACACATAACAAGGGCGACGAATAAGGGGCTTGGAAATAGTTGAATTTAGGACCCACCATTACTATGATACCATGATAAATTTTTTGAGATTTTGGTCAATTAAGATCTCACGGAATTTCACATGATATTAAAATTGAGTTTTGCCTTGATTTATTTCATGTGTGCATCTATTATGTTCGTCTTATTTCACTTTTCACTCATAACCCGACTTTCATGTGAGAGAAGTGTTGAAATATCCCATTTTAATCGACTATAAGGCTTGTATGGTCGCCTTTCACGTGTTAGGTTTAATTTTCTAACAATATATAAACACTCAAGAGAGTTTAGAACAATTGCCCAAAAGGGTTTTTTCAATACTCAATTATTTAACAGATATCAAATTTTGACGAGGCACGGCAATATTTTGGAAAACCCTAAAGTCTCCGAGAGACAATGAAACAATCACCGCAGATAATGGAAAGGTGGAAAGGAGAGAGTGTCGTGGTCACTCATTGTTCATCGACCTGCCGATCATCGTCGATGGTGGAAACAAAGGGAAAAGGAAGATTCCTGGTACGTCGCGTTCGTCAATAGTGCTTGCACGATGAAAAGGTCACAAAGGCAAGAAGCTTCTCGTTCAATGAAGGGAGGAGCCGAGGCGTCGAATCACGTCCTTTTCTTTTCGTTTTCTAATAGCCGGAGAAGAAAAGGTCTCCTCACCTTTCCAATTTCCCCTTCTTTTTTTCCGGCGGCTATATGCACGATGAATTCCTCTTCTTCTTTTTAAGCCCATGGTATTGAATTCATTAGCTATTAAATGTTGATTTATGCATTTCATCTGATGGTTTGACGTTTTGGAGCAGTTCGACAGCGCATCGAAATGAAAGAATCCTGCATTCGGATTTCCTGGAGTCTCATTTGTCTCACCGATTATCGACTCCCGTGCCATCCCGAACCGCTCTTGCATGCGAGGGAACATGGTTCCGCCCTTCGTTCTCGCCTCGCCTAAGTTTCTTTCGCATCCGATCATCCCGCTCTTTAATTTCAGTAATTCAAACGATGTTGGAATAATATGTTTGGCAATGCGATAGCGTGCGTGCAAGTCTGTACCCCCGAGTAAAACAAGGAAAACATAAGAACTCCATATGGTCACGATAATTATTGAACATATCTTAGCTGGAATGCACTTGGAAGCAGGTGGACATTCCACTTGCTCATATCATTCTGCCGATTGGTTTATTGCAGCACCGTCGCAGTTTCTTGGCGATTGGACACCCCTCAGGGCGGAATGCTTTTAACTTTGTTAATGCAAGGAAATGATTAATAAACATGGATTATGCTGTTTTACATCCTTTTTCCATAATCTAATGGCGCGAATAACGAGGCCATTAAACGCTCTCTAAGAAATTCAGGCTTTTGATTTATGCAAGCGACCTTGATTAAAACAGTTTACATGCGATTTGTAAGATTTGAAAAGGTAATCTTCAATGTCCAATCTGAAAATCCTCTCATGCCAATGTCGTTGACCGTATGGATTAGATGAGTGTCTCTCCACTTTTAATGTCGTTGATGCTTACAAGGATTATTCCAATGATGGGGCATTATACCTAGATCCTCCAAATGACTTGAGGACGAGTTTTTCTTAATTGGAGGCGATTGACTTGAATGTGGCTATTAGTGACTTTCTGGAATGCCGAATAGACACAAATCCAACTAGAGGGGAAGAACAATTCATGTAACACATGAGAAAATGAATTTCTTATTCAACCAGACCATGATACCAATATGGAAAGCTCATTCCTAGCACTTCATTGTGTTGAAATGGGATTTTTTATGTGTTACACTGTTAAACATATTTCATGAAACTTTTCAATTTTTATTTTAGACAATGTTCATCACATTTTACAAAATATGAAAGACCAAAAAGGAGGATACTTTATATAGTTACGTATTGTATATTTGGCTACTTGATTTATCCAGGTTTATTAATTGTCTCTGATGCTAAGATACGATCAAATTTTGTAAAGGGTGGATAAAGAAAACAAAGTATAAAATGTTTTGTTTACCTTGATTAAGCTTAAAATTGCCAAAAGTAGAAAAAGGAGGTCCTACCGGGAGTCGAACCCAGGTCGCTGGATTCAAAGTCCAGAGTGCTAACCACTACACCATAGAACCACCAGTTGACATTATCTTCTTCCATAATTATTATGTAGATAAATAGGAGGTTCCTCTGCCAACAGAATCCCCCCTCCTCTGAAATATGGACAATTCTCATATGTTTCACCTGCAATTTGCTCGGATCATATTTTCCAAACTAGCTGGATCGCTCCACATCCTCCTTATACGCGGTGGCCCTGACTCCTCGAGTCCACCACGACTCAATAGTCTAGCGATGCTGACGAACTTTGATCCATCCTATTTAAGGAGCTAAATGATTCTTTCTCGCCAAAGTCTTAAAGAGGAGAACAAAAAACTGTTGCAGCTAACAAGATATTGCCATTCCCTCTGAATTTCTAATTGATTTGAAGAAGGCTAAACTCAAGACATGGTACATCAGGAATGTTTCATTTGCAGAGACTGGCCAATAAAATTGCAACATGCTAGTCCCACACATGTCCAGAGACCAATTTCTCGTTTTGGTATAACGTTCTTGTGCACTCTGTGGAGGCAATACAAAACAATCAAGTACCTCCTCCTGAGTCTCCTCATCTGTATTGTACATAAATGACACTGCAGAAGTACATAAAAGCAAAGCGTTTCCCCCACTTTTTTTTTAATCTTCCGGGGGCTATTTTGGACATGGAATATAAAAAGTTCCTTACACTTCATCAAAATCTCTGGCTTCTCAGCAAGCAAAATGCAAGAATCAAGTCAAAGAAAAGCATCATCATCGGAGCTCGAAGCGGAAGGCTTAAGGTGTCAACCGTTAGAGCCATCGAAACTGCCTTGAGTGCTCTGCCGTCTCTTCTCTCGCCAGTTCTCGCCCCACATCTTGGCCTCCGCCACAGCTCTTTCCCTGTCTAAATCCTTGTTCAACATCCTGACCGTGTCTCTCGGAGAATCGTCTTTCTCCGACGACCCTTCGAAATCCCACCTGCGGCCCGATCCTTCTCCTTCCTCGTTCCTCAGGATCTTACTTCCCCGATCGTCTCCACTGCTCTTACCCTCCTTAACACCTCCGGATCCCTGGTTTGCTAGATAAGAAAGAGCTGTGACTACATCCCTCGTGAGAGGACGAGCCGCCGCCTGTTCTTGGATACACATGGATGCCACGGCAAGTGCCTGGTAGAGCCCACGCATCGGGTACTGCCCCTGGAGACTTGGGTCCGCCAGTCTAGAGAACTTGCGGCGGTCATTGATCAGTGGACGTGCCTGATAAGCAAAAATCCATGATGCATGTAATTCATTTTGGTTTTTGCTAGAAGGGAATTAAATTGCACACATCGAATTGAAAATAAATGACAGATTGCAATAGCTAGAATGGGTGCTGAGAAGCTAGGCCGCGCCGCTTTTCCTGTGACTTTATAGCAACTACATTGTAATAGAAATGTCTCTTTGCTGCATAAACTCAGCGAGTCTTTTAGGTTTTTCCTCTTAGTTGAGCTACACGTATATAAAACAGGAGGAAAAAAAACCGATTGGGTTAGGTTGTCCATTTCCATTGTTATTCGACCCAAAACTGAGCTGAAACCCATGTCAAAAGCACAATATCAATCCAATTCATACTTTGATGTGGTCATCCAATCTGGTTGTTGGTACTCTTTATTTTATAATGTTTTCAACTTAGCACAACAAAAACAAAGAGAGAGAAACCGGCCTTACCCATGCAACCAGATTCTGTTCTCCATGAGGAAGGTTACTATCAATGGCCTTACGTCCAGTAATCAGCTCTAGTAAGACCACCCCAAAACTGTAGACATCAGATTTTACCGTGAGTTGTCCAGTCATAGCATACTCGGGAGCACAGTACCCATAAGTCCCCATAACCCTTGTAGAAACATGCGATTTATCTCCAGTTGGCCCGAGCTTTGCGAGCCCAAAATCAGAAAGCTTTGGATGGAATCCTTCATCTAGTAATATATTTGATGACTTGAAATCTCTATAAATAACTGGCGGATTCGCTTTGTCATGCAGGTATTCCAAACCTTTAGCAGCACCAGCAGCTATCTTCATCCTAGTGTTCCAATTTAAAGGCTCCTTCCCAGGAGGAAGATCTGTGGAATGACCAACACTAAGTATTAGCAACAGTACAGAGTGCTGTTAGCAGTGGTCATGCAGCATCACAATAATCCAGAAACAGCAACAGTTACTTCCCTCTAATGGAGATTAGGAACATAATCAGAACCATGTAATTAATTCTGTGCATTATTTTTGTCATCTTAAGATTCACTTGCCCTTAAGACCGTTCCAAATCCAGTTTAAACCATAACTCCGTGGCGGCTAGCCTAGCTACAATCAATGGTCCCCTCATCTATGTTGGTCATTGAGAGCATTGTCGCTCACTCTCGCCCATGACAGAAATGAAGTAAAGGCCAATAGAAAGGGAGAGAATCATGCATAATTATTTCTAATCAAATGAGTCCAGACTACAGAGTCATATCCTCTCACTATTGAAATCGAAATTCCATTGGATGATGTTGTTTTTACATTATTATCAAAAGATCGGCATGAAAAGTAAGTTCCTAGAGCTGAGCACATTCAAAATTATGAGAAACTAACAAGCTGTATCATACCAATTTAGTATCATACAAAACATTACATGCTAGTAGAGCATGGTCTTTGTATCTGCAGATGGGTCAAGAACTAGCTGCTGCTTACCAGGCATTTTCAACTATTGGTGATTTATTATGTATTTGTGCATTTAACCTCATGCTCTCCTCTTCTCATTTAATGAGCTGCCCCCACCACCATTTCTCTCTCTTTCTCTCCACGTGAGAATACTCCCTCTCTCTTCTGTTCTCTTTTGACCGGGTAAGACTCTCCCCCCCCCCCTTTTTTTCTTTTTCTCTCCCCTTGTCCTTCATCTTCATATTCAATTTTGTAAACTTTTCTTCTCAAAAGGGCCCGTGGCTAAGCTTGGTAGCATAGCTCAAGCAGACATGGCTGCTAGGGCTGATTTCTACCGAGCTCAACCGTGAACATCAGGAGGCCTACATTTACTTGTGAGCACAAGGCTGATCTCACACTGCTCGTGCCCATGCTGCCATAAAGAACTTGATACAAGCAGGGATGGCAGCAGGCCGCAAGGGCATCGACAGCAGGGTCAAGCTGCCACGGTCATGTCGGCTCAATAATGTGGTGGTCTGCTGAGATGGGTTACTTGTCTTAAATAAGAGTCAATAATCTCATGTGATGCTGTATAGATTTATTTTTTAAAATCAAATAATCCGTGCTGCTCAATTTCAATTTTGTCCATAATAATAGTTATTAAAGGTGCTCATGCAATTTACTTCCTAACATGTCATTCACTATAATTATTCTTCAAAGAATTACAAAAGGTGCTAACAGAGCAGCAAATGCTTGGCAGATATTGCTAAAGCATTTCAGGGGAAGGACAATTATTTATGAGTTTTTGAGAATGTTGAATATCCAGCCCACGTCCTTAGTTATGATTTTCTTCTACCAATACAACAGCAAAACTAATAATGTATTTTCCCACTATTTGGCATTCGTTGTTATAGATCCTCTCACAGCATCACATTCTATATATTACCACTCTTCTGTAAAATCCAATTACTGAGGAGCTTTCCCTAAAGATTCCACTCCACTTTCAAGTCTTTTAAATCTTTCCCTACTATTTCAACCCGCATTCTCCACATAGTCTCATCTTCTATGTCTATGATGCAACTCCCAGCATTCTCGCACACATCTTTTCTCATTCAAAAAGAAACAGCTTCCTCAGCAAAGTGTTCAAAGCTTGGTTCTTTTTGTCTTGGTTGCTAATTTCCCCAATTTTAAAAATATTTAAACTTTTTCATCACGATACAATAGCTGGGAAAATAGAGAACCCCTTTGCCTAACACCATTCTTGCCTGATCCAAGTATTTAGCATTATTAAATCAAACTCTAAACAACCCCCCCCCAAAAAAAAAAAAAACTCCCTTTTCCTTTCTTGTTACAGAAAATACCACCAAGTCATCATCTTTCAGGCACAAACAGAGCTATTTTGTATACAATCGCATTATCAAGACATAGATCATAGTATAAGTAGAGAATGCACTTTTACTCATATTGAAAGGGAAATCAGACAATTATTAACGTAAATGCTACCATGGAGGTGATCTTCCAATGATCCCAAGGGCATAAATTCATAGACAAGAAGACGCTGGTCACCATCAGCACAGTACCCGATCAAATTCACCAGGTTAGGGTGATGTAGAAGGCTCAACATGAGAACCTCCACCAAGAATTCTCGGTTACCCTGAAGACCATTCCTATCCAATTGCTTAACAGCAACGACCTGCAATGGCAGGGACAAAGTAAACATCAAAACACCAACCATACTCATCACTCACCAATGCACTATTAGAAGTGTCAACATAATAAGCAATTGGAAAATGCGGCAGGATAGTTTCATACGCACCTGAAAAGCAACTACCGGATAGACCTTAGAAAACACAAATTCACTAGCTCTTTACACCTGATTCGCTAAGTCTTTCTAAGTGGACTACAGTGGTTTGAAAACTCCAATATATCTCCATCAAGCAAATGATGAAGTATGGTGCACTAGGTGCTTCAATGAGAGCATAACCAACAATTATTTCACTCATGCATATAAGAACAAAGAGAATACCAAGTCAAGAAAGACCACCATTAAGGGATGCATATAAACTAACCCTCACTTTGCAGTCCCCATGTAAATAACAGTGGGTTGAGTCATGACATTGTAGAAACTAATTATAAAGGAGATTCTTAATAACTCAAACATTATATTAACCAACATATAACATTTCTAAAGTGGTCAATATGAGAGCACATCATACAGCTCACTTGTGCAGGTAAATCACCAGATAATTTACCTGACCAGCACTCTCAAGTCGTCCCTTATATACACGGCCAAATCCTCCTTCTCCTAAGAAACACTCAGACCGGAAATTCTTTGTTGCAGCTGCAAGCTCACGAAAAGTAAATGTCTGAGCAGCAATACCAGGTGTATCCTTAAGGCCAGGTAAATCTCTTTTGACTCCTGCATTGCCTCTCAATCGTGGTCTGTCTACTCCTGCAAACATAATTTGTTGGAGTTAACCATTGGAGTTGCAACTTGACAAGTACATTGAATTCATTGACTTCGAGACAAAAATCAAAAGGTCCACATTTCTGATTTGCAAAATCAAGGGGTACCAAACTGGGTGGTGCCAGCAAAAGAACCTGATTTGGCTCAGTCATTTCTCTCACACTAACCAGAGGCATAATCCACACATAGATTGTCTACTTAGTCATAAGGAGATCTCATTCCACCAAAAGAAACAGGAGATAATCCTCCATGTGGAGTCTGCTTCTTAACAGCAAAGAATAACAATCTCATCAACAGATAATCAAACGAACAATGATCCACGCAACAGCGACAACAAAGCAAGCATCATCATTATCAGACACGCCCAGAACAGATCAAGAAAGCAAATCACTGAAGAACCAGGTAAGTGTCCGTTTCGAAAAAATAAAATAAAAAATTAGGGGTCTCGGCAGGACTGACCAGACGCCAATCTGGAAATGTCAGATGAGAGAGGCCCTTGATTCCGATCGTCGCTCTCCTTCTCGGGATTCAGCTTCACGTCCTCCCTCGAATCGAAACACGAAAAGCAACCCATCCTCTCAAAATGGGACCCCGAATCGATCCTTCCCGAGAACAACAACAACAAACAGCTTTATCTAGAGAGAGTCATCCCTGATGACGCCTCACCATCCAACGTTTTCCCCCAAACACCCAATCAGATTCAGACCCCTCAACACTTGCCTTTACGGTAACCCAACCTTAGAAAACACAAAAGAGAAAAAAAAGGTCCCTCCTTTATCCGATCGAGCAGGTGGGTATGAGCAGAGAGAACCCAGAAAGGCTGCACCTTGAACGGAACCTCGATTCTTCCCGGTTTCAACTGACCTCCCCCGGGAGAAGACGACGTATTTATACAGAGAAGGAATCCACATAACTTCTCCCCACTTTCACCACTTCCATTCTTCTAGATTTTCTCCCTCTTAGAGAGAGAATTTTACTCTTCCTTTTTTTCTTTTTCTTTTTTTTTGGTGGCTTTTTCGGTGATGCGGCAACTTCAACGGTTGACCCTTTAGTTTACCCAAGCAGAAGAAAGGAAGGAAAAGGATAAAGGAAAGGTATCATTGCTCGCATTTACTGTATTTCTAACTTTCTCGAGTGCCTCTCCTCTGGCTTCTACTGTATTTCCAACTTTCTTTCCACCGCAAGAAGGGGAAAAAAAAAGAAAAGAAAAAGAAGAAAGACAGGAATACAGAGCAGTAGGTTTCTACGGAGTTGACGGTATGTATGCACAAAGCGGTCGCGGTCGGGGGTGGTGGCGGCGGTGGCGGAGGCAAAATGGGGAATTCATAAAGACAGGACGGGTCCGATGGCGGGACTGGCGGAGCAGCACGAGCGAAGCCGAGCACGAGCAGTCCAGCAACCGCTCCTTTCGGTTTGGTCGTTGTTGTTTGGCCGAAGATTAAAAAGACGCTGCGGTTCCCCAATTTTTTTTTCCCTTTTTTGAGTGAATTTTTGAAATAATGTATGGTTACGTTTATTCATTGTTTTTATGAAAATATTCACGATTCCATGAATACGGTCTTTACTTATTTTATATTAATTTGTACAGAGCTTTCTTGTTTAACAACATCCATTTTTCATGAATAATTTAGGTCAAGTGGGTAACTTACCATGATGAATTACACTCGTTAATCCTATATACAATATACTATAAATAATGGAAGTAAATGGGCCACTTGCCTCCTATCCCTCCTCGTGTCTCATGATGCGAGACAAAGATATTTGTAGACCTCGTTAATTGAATGAGATATGAGTAAAAATTCAAATGAATAAATTATCAGCGCTTCAAAGAATATAGGATCAAACTTTTATCATTTGCTTTCATCTATATTTATCTACCACCGGATGCTTCATATCAAATTCAATAGATGATTCCAATTTCCACATTTACAGTTCTGCCCCATCTTTACTCATCAAGACTAATATTTATCAAAGACACATCAGGCATCTCGCCATGTAAGCCAAATTCAGATTTTGACTTCACATTGGCGTAGATCGTTCTTTAACTGCTAAATTAATCTGATTTCTTTTTCTTTATCAGAAGAATACAGAAACCGAAAAAGGGTGCGCAAAGAAACTTCTGTACCAAGTGGGGAATCTAAAGGGTTCATGTATTCGGGTCAGAAGAAGGCTCCAGAGGCGAATTATGTCATGCGCATGTGTAAAGCCTCAACCAACATGTTCCACCTCCCTGTTCTCTTCTCGCTTGGAGCCATCGAATAAAGAAAATGCAAAGATCGATCTTATTCAAAACGCAGAAGCGAATCCTTTCGGCGTTAGGTCTGGAACCAGTATATAGTATATGCCGTGAAGATCCCAGCCCTAGCCTTCCCCGAGTGCTCACTCGGCTGCTTCGAATCCCACTAATTTATGACCTGGAGGCCATGAGCTTCCGTCTCAGAAAACTTTTGGAGGGGAACTTTTTCGAGCCCATCTGGGGTTACAGCACGTTGACTTTTGATTCTTTCTCGGATGTTCGCGGTCGCTTTTCGATCTCCGTCGTCGGGAGAAAATCCACCTTGGAAGATAGCTAATGAACCGCGAGCTTCTTTTACATTTCCCCACCGCGGTTCTAAAATACGCGGGGAGGCATAAATGAACATTTGAACGTGTATTACGTAAGTAAATCGAACGGGAACACCTATCTTGTCCAAACTATAATCAATGAAAATTTCTTAACAGAACGGCACAGTGAGAAACCGATATTAGAGAGGGCGAGAAAAATGCTGAACTTAAAATCACACACACACATGTATTTAGGAAAAATGATATAAATGGTTTCTGAACTTTAACTCACCGTGCAATATAGTTTTCGAACTTTAACTCGATATGAAATGTAGTACATGAAATTTTAATTTATTCAATGTAATCCATAAATTTTTAGCACATATTTGATTTAGTCTCTAAACTACATGAAAATATTCAATGTAAGAAATATTCATAAGTATTTGTGCCATTTTCCCTAAATATATCTATATACGTGCTCCAGTCTCTTGTTTAATTCAAGGTCTTTTCTACGTTTAAGTTATGCG
Source organism: Eucalyptus tenuipes (assembly GCA_014182365.1). Classification (NCBI taxonomy): domain Eukaryota; kingdom Viridiplantae; phylum Streptophyta; class Magnoliopsida; order Myrtales; family Myrtaceae; genus Eucalyptus; species Eucalyptus tenuipes. Next base: position 31,637,888 of record CM024538.1, on the reverse strand, counting down.
ATGCCACGAAATGAATAAAATGGGACTCGGACGGAGTTGGTGCGCTGCCCCCTGCTTTGGCTTTGTCTGGCGGTGGAATTCAATTAAGGAGTTAGTGTATTCTGATACACCAGACACGATTCGGTAGAGGAGCTTTGCCTCTCCACATGTCCGCCCAAGTTTCGTATCGTCCTCTCTGATTAGCTTCGGAAAATCTCAATTAGTGCGTATGAACATGGAACGTTACATTAAAGTGCAGGTGTTGCTTTCGCGGGAGCACGAGACTCGCTCGCCGATGATTTGGGAGAACGGATTGTGGATCTTGTCAAAGCTAATGTCCGCGTATTTGGTTTTGGCGTTTCTTCTCCTTTTGACTTGGTAATTCTTCACACGGCTAAACTGTCATTATCATATGCTGGAGCCCATCTGGTCTATTCGAATGAGATTATTCGAGTTGCTTGTCGAGGGCAGATGCTGGAATTTGAATCCATGAAGCGACAGACATCCACCGAAACCCGCTAGTGAAAATGACAGAAGGAGGAGACCCGAACTCGCTCCAAACTCAGATCGACTACAACTCAGCTCGGACAGATTCTTGAATCGCCACTTCAGGAGAGGGGATCTTGTCGTTTCAAGGAAGCATCATTGGATTTCGATTCTATTGGTCGAGTTTTTCTTTTGAGAATGAACTTGTTGAAATATGCTAAAGGTCTTCCCAAATCCATGGGCTGGATAGCATTCCCCACTCAGCTGCAGGAAGCTGATGTTTTGAGAAAGACTATTGGACAACTTTACCATCTTGTTGACTGTATATCGCATGCTTCGGTCCAAATGATGTTAGGGCACTCTTTTTTTGGTGTATTATTATAATGATTAAAAGGATGAAAATCATTTACAAACGTCTCGATCCGTCTCACAAAGAAGGATAGATAAATTTTGTGTCTCACTGTTCAATAATTATAATGTCGCCCTCAATAGGAAGAGATGCATATTGAGACCGTACGCACGCCAGCAAGTTGAAGAGATACATAATTCACTTCTTTGATTAAAAGGGTTCTTTCTTTTTTTTTGTTGGCAATTTATGCAAATAATGTGCTTGGTATGGTGCAAAGTATTTCCATCACGGTACAACATGGGGAAGAGGGCCAAATTCCAACCCGTCTGGCCAAATTCATAATGCACGGCAACTTGCCGTATATAATAAGCATAAACAAATTTTCGTTTCTCTTTTAAAAGCAAATCATATCTTTATCTTACACCACGTTGATCTGGTGGGCAAGATCCAACTTCCGTAAAAATTGGACAAAGTCAAAACAATAGATAAATTAGAGGAAATCGGGCATTGGCAAGTGGAGAGATTGACCCACCCAGACAAGTGGCGCTGTAGGAAGAGCCATAATGAAAGACCGAGACATGCAATGCCACTGTTCTTGTGTGAAGACAGAAGATGAAGTTCGGTCCCTCAGAGGAAACTGAAGGGGAAGATTCACATGTCCTAAATGAGAGATCTGTACGTCATCGATGAACTAGCTCATTAGAGACAAATGCTCTTGTCTTTTACTCTTCTTGTGGGCGGCGGCGAGTCCTTTGACTTGATGTTTTGAGCGTCGCGAGTACTCCGCGAATGAACCTTCGGGTGTAAAAGCCCCCAACAACCGGGCCACTGACGCGACGCGGCACCGCCTTCGGGATGGAGGCGGTGCTCGTTGGCTCGCTCATCAATCTGTCATCTCTTAGAATTCCTTTACAGAATTGAGTTGATTAGGCAATGGCCCCGTGGAAGATACAGGCGCAAGACTTGACTATTTCCCTTTCGCGTCATGTTGATCTTAGAAGATGAGCGTCGTCTGGTGCAGAACCTTAGCGTCTCTTGTGGGGAAAAATGAATTTTCGGTTGAATAGCTTTGTCATCCGGCAACTTGCTAGCGAGTCGCGAATTCCTTGTGTTAAATTACCAATAGTTATTTCTTTGTTTATGAATTATTCTTGGTTTCTAATAAATTACCAATTGGTTTGCTAACGTGTTACAATTATCGACTTCTATGAAAAACAGGCAACTTTAACTTGAGTAGTTACCAACTTTTCTCCAATAACTTTAACATGTAGTTTAAGATTATCAATTCTTCTAGGAGCCACTTAGTTATGTTAACTATTGGTTCCGAATTACCAATTTTTTTTTTAATTGAAGTTACGACTCTTGTAATGAAGTTTCCAACTTTATTTGAATTACTTACCAACTTTTTTTCCCTAATATTTTCTAACTAATTTTAGGTTATCAGTTATTATTTGAAATACTTACGAACATGTAAGATTGTGAAAATGGGTTACAAAACCATATTCTAACCCAAATTTGTTGAAGTAGGTTATATATAGCCCACCTCAAATTTGAAATGTAGTCCACAACATGACCCAAGCTCACTAACTAACTCAACAAATAGTCCATGGAGTTGTCCATTCTTAAGAAGTAATAATTTAAGGAGAAAAATTTCTAAGATTGGAGCTTAGTTTGAGACGGTTCCTGATTAGACTAGGCATGAGTGTTTGAAATTATATTGCATAAAAATAGTTCGGTATAGATTAATGGGCAAATAGCACAAATTGTCCCCGGATTTTGGTATAATTTGTAACGTGGTTCTTGAACTTTTAATTTGTTTAATGTGGTTCATAAACTTTAACTCAATGTGTAATAGTTACCTTGAAGTGTAAATTTAATCGATATAGTCATTAAAATGTTTATACATTTTCAATTTAGTCCCTAGATAATGTTCAAATGTTCAAGTGTGTATTTTCATTAATTCAAGTTCATGGACAACATTGAATATTTTCATATAGTTGAGGACTAAATTTAATATATACCAAAAGTTTATGTACCATATTGAACAAAATTAGAAGTTTAAGAATGAAATTACACATCGAAATAAAGTTTAAGGATTACATTGAATAAATTAAAAATTAGGGACCACATTGCATATTTGACCAAAATTTATGGATCATTTATGTCATTATGGTTCTACCTAGGATTTGGACTCAACTACTCCGAAAACCAATATGGTTCCAAATTTCTAGAACTAGTCTAATCCTCGGTTCCAAATTTTTGGAATCAATGGGAACTAGCTTAATTCCCGGTTTCAAGTAAAGAACTACCATGGAATTGGACCGCCTTCAAAAACCTAATAACCCTAGTTCTTCTCTTATTATCTTTTTGTTTTCTCTCTCCTTTTCTCTTCTCTCTCCAAGGCTCCTACCTCATTTAGACACTTCATGACTCTCTCTCTCTCTCTCTCAACTCACCCTCCTCCTCGCTTGCTTGCGGCTCAAACCCTTGCTTGTTCTCAACTCGCCTTCACTTAAACTATTGTTAAGCAATTGACTATATTATTTATTTTGTTTTCAAGTGGCTAGAATGTGGAGTAATATTTTTATGGATCAATGAGGTTTGTGATTTATGTTTTATGTTATATGTTTTGAACTTTTTATCTTTTATAATTATATATGACTACGTGTTCATCTTATAGATCGTTACTTTTGGCATATAAATGATTTCTTTTGTTCATTGAATTATTTTGTTGCTCATATTATTTTGCTATAAGAAATAAAATAAAAAAAAAAAGGAACAAAAAAAAATAGGTTGTCGGGTAGATCCTAAAATTAGATCAGAAAAACATGGTGGGTTCCAAGATCCTTCCAAAACAAACAAAGAAGGTTACAGGTTTGGAATCATCCATTTTAAAACTGATCGTCCCTAATTTATAGGATCAATTTGGGCTATACCATTTTTTATTTGTCCCAATTCCAACTAGACCCACCCAATTAATGGGCCTATCAACATGCATTCGTTGTTTTTGAATAACCAACTTTGCTATAAACTTAACCACTTTTTTTTAAGCCGTCAACTTTTATGTGAAATTTCCGTCTTTCATAAAAGTTACCTATTCTCATTTAAAAATACTAAATTTTCGATATCATTTTTTCCAATGTTATTCACGTTTGTTATGTGATAAACTTACCTCTTCCGCTGATGGCATTTGATAGAAAGAGCAGTTTGTGAATAATAATTTTCTTATGTCAAAATTATTTTAGGCTGTCCGTGTCTTGGTGGATCTCTCTTTTTCTTTGTTTTGTTTTTGATTCCTCAATATGGTGAACTTTCTAGATGTGTAGAGTTTGTAGCTGCAGTGATGCATAATCAGAAAAAACCAGATTGTCGAAATTCGTTGAGCCCAACCCAAGTTCGTGCAATACAAAGCCCATAAATCTTTCTGGACACGGCCCGTAACACTAGCATTTTCGTCTTCAGTACAGGGCACGCGAAAAGGATAAAGACGGAAATAGAATAGTTAGGAACAAATAATAAGAATTCACACAATCCCCTTTAGAGATTGATAGTTGAGGCCTAGTTTATTTCATTATCGTCATCTTAAAAGTCAATAAATAAAAGGATGTTACAATTTGTGCACGATTATTCTTATTAATTCCTAACAGTGGATTTAATATAATCATTATCCTATTAATGATTAAATAATGAAATAATTATTAAAAAGATAAAATATCTTATGAATGTTAAATTGATTAATTAGGTTTTATTATTTATCAATGGTCTAATTGCATTATAGCTATTATTATATTAAAATTAATGAATTAATTAAAACCATTTAAAAATTGTATAAATTATTAATAGTAGTTTAATACTTTAAATTCACAATAGAAATTTTGACCAAAAAAAAATCACAATAGAAATTGTAGTGTGATTCAATAATAAATTATCTAATCATTATTTCAATGGCTGATATCACAAATTATCCCAAACTAATATGTTTGTGTCACATTTACCCCATATTAATATTTATATTACAAAACTCCCAAACTGGTACTTCAATGCTAGATTTACCCTAAAATAATTTTTTTATTATAGAAAATCCAAAAATTTACATAGGTAAATCCACTGAAATTTGCTAATATAAGTTTTGAAAATCTACTAAAATTCATAATTTATAGTGACACATGAAAATGACACAAAAAATCATTTCAAGTAAATGTGGCACTAGCATACCGTGGAATTATTTGTGATACAAAAGTTAGTTTGCAGTAAATGCGGCACTAATATTCACTAATATTTTAATTTTGGATATTTGGTAATGAAATTTAAGCATTTATAAGGGATAATTGTCCAAAAAATTATAAATTCATTATAGGCTGGCCAATTTCATTTTATAAATTTCAATTTAATCAGTTTTCCTAAACATTTTGATGATTCAATATAGTCATCCAACCAAATTTGGCCGGTACAGAGACTACCATAGACAAAAAGGAAAAGGAAAGGGAAAAAGAAAAAAAAAGAAAAAGGAAAGAAAGAAGAGGAAAAAACTTTTTAAAAAATTACAAAAAACATCCATGTTATCGACTTCTAGCCAAAATTGACTAGATTGGGTATGTTGGAAAATTACTAAAATGTTTAGGATTAAATTAATCAAATTGTAAAGTTTAAGACTAAATTGGCCGTTGTACAATAGGTTTAAGACTTTGGAACAATTTTGTTGCATTTATGTTACATAGTTAATATTTGGAAGTCGATATTTATTATTATAATAGCGATTTCTAGCCAAAATTGACTAGATTGGCTATGTTGGAAAATTCTTAAAATGTTTATGATTAAATTAGCCAAATTGTAAAGTTTAAAATTAAGGCTTTGTTCGTTTCGCGGAAAATGTGGCGTTTTTGGAAAATATTTTTCAAAAAGTCATTTTCCAGGAAAATATAATTATTTTCGGTATTCGGATGAAACTTGAAAATGAAGTGGAAAATATTTTTTACTATTCGATAAGGAAAATATTTTCCTCCATATACTAATTTTCATTTATTTTATTTTTTAAAATGGAATTTTCATATTTTTTAAATTTGATTTTTATTTTTTTTTTATTTTTAAAATCTATTATTAATTTTTTTCATTTTCTTTTTCTTTTCTTTTTTCTTTGTTTTCCATCTCCTTCTTTCTTGGTCGGACGCTGGTCACGGCGATGGCCCGCGACCAGCCACTTGCGAACCTCGAGCTTACCAACGAGCATGAGGCTTGCCGCTCACCAAGTTGGCGAGCGCGAGTGTCGAGCTTGAGGCTTGCCAGATCGACAAGCGCGAACTTGAGATCGACAAGCTCGAGGTTTGCCTAGTGATGGCTGACGACTAACTAAGAAAGAAGAAGATGGAAAACAAAGAAAAGAAAAAGAAAATAAGAAAATAAAAATAATTTAGAATACCTTTTTCTTTTTATGGAAAAAATTTCCTCAAGGAATTCATTTTCTGTGAAACGAACGCTGGGAAATTCGGAAAAAAATTTCCAAAAAATGATTTTCCGCGAAATGAACGGAGCCTAAATTGGTCGTTGTACAATAGGCCTAAGACTTTGGAACAATTTTGCCGCATTTATGATACATAGTTAATATTCGGAATTCGATGCATATTATATTATAATCATTGCAGAAATTATGATGATTTTTATAAATCATTCAAATCGATGTAATCATTTTGAGTGCGCATTCGGATAAGCAAATCGTATCAAGCACTCAACATCTATCAATCGAATCATCTTATAAACTGGCCTTCGTGTCTCCAACATTATTCAACAATAAATTTCAACCGAATACGGATGGCTAGCAGTTAGAGATTGGTTGGCATTAGAAAATTACAAAAAGTCCTCAACTTATTATACATATGTCAATTCTATCATAAATATTGTAATTTTATCAATTGAATTATAAATTTTTTGATAATTTACTGATTTTGGCTGGAGATTAATGACATTAACACTGGCCGTCTTATGCTGGAGCTGACATTGATAATTTTTACATTTTTTTAATGTTTTGAAATTTTTAATTCTCTTTTCTTTTCTTTTGAATTTTTTTTTTCTCTTTCTTTCTTTGTCCTTGTTCTTTACAATGCAAAGCAAAGGAATGTGAGGCTTCGCGCAGGATATCTACGGCAGACAAGATCCTCCCTTCGCCGTATGCCGACGATTTTCCTTTTTCTCTTGATTCTTAGTAGCCGTTTTGTCTCATACAGGTTAGATTCTTACTCTTGACATGACGTACATCTATATATCAATTGAGCGATTCTTGAATCTGACTCGGTTCGATAACGTGAGAGTCCATCCTAAACATCGACCGATCGGAATGCTTTCGGAAAGAACACCATGAAGAGGAAGAGGCCGGCTGAAACGACAACACGGAGGGTCACACTGGTTGGACCTGATCCAGAAGACACGAAGGGAATGGTGAATGTTCCGCCCTTCCTTCCCTTCCCTAATCCTCCAAAACACAAAAATGGGGAGCACGACTCCGTCGTCGCCAATATATATCCATATATATTGTTTTTACTTAATAATTTTTTTTTTAAATTTTTTTAACCGGTTCATATCTAATTTGAAAGACGTATCTTGCTCAATACCCGTCTAGAAAATGTATATTTTTAAAAGCGTCGCCTGCAAGAACACCACTTAAACCGGGACGGGACACGGACGTGCGAACAACGTAGACCGCAGAAACCGACGTGGCGGCCACCCACGCCCCCTCCCCGAGAACATGACCGAGCTGACCTTCCCCCTCCGGATCAACGTCCGGGCCCACTGACCGCCACGTGGCCCGCTCCCCAACGTTAACTCCTGCTAAATCCTAAAAAGAACCAAAAAAAAAAAAAAAAAAAACCAAAAGCGATCCTGAGCCCCTGCTGGATGTGCTCCTCTTGCTTCTTCCTCTCCTCTCTTCCCTCCAAAAATAGCCCTCGTTCCTCCTCCCACGTCCCCACCACCCCCATGCAAGAACTGCAAGAAGATCGCGAAATGATTTCATAAACATTTTTTTCGCGCATTTCGTAATCGTGATGACGACTCTGATATGATCTGCCCAGTCTCTCTTCCGTTTTCCTCTCTCGCCGTCTGATAGATCTCCATCGCCCATCCGTCACCATCGCCCGCGTCGTCCTCGTCATTATCGTCGATCCGCATCCATGGAGAAATCGCCAGCTCCTGAGAAATCTAGCAGTTTCGCGAGAAACGACGGCAAGGATATCAAGGATGTTGAGGAGTCTCCCGATTCCCCGGCGGTCGACACAAGCCCTGAAGTCCTTCAAGGACCGGCCTCCGAAGAGAACGAGGCGGCGGAGGAGTCTAATACCGAGGAGCCCGACTTGACCCTCCCTCAGGTCTGGGACGAGATCGACGTGTTCCTCGGACGTAATTCTGACTCGCCGTGCGATGACGGTGAATCGAAAACGGATTCGGATCCCGTTGAGATCCCGAGAGCGGTCGAGTTGCTTTCCAGGAATGTCGAGTCCATGATCGATAAGTACGCGATGGACGCTGGCAAGTCCAAGTTCGGCCACGACCCGGAGGAGGACTCGAGCTTCTTTGGCTCGGTGAGCCGGCTCTCGAAGCTCGCGGACAAGATCGGGGATTTAAAGCCGAGCGATGAGAATGCGAACGTGCCGTGTTCTTCTTCTCTGAACAGGACCAGCTCCGTGCTGCAGCGAGCGATGTCATTTCTGGAGGAGGAGCTTCGCGCCATCCTCGACGAGGACTCCAGGACTGGAAGTGACGATTCGGATCCGAAATCTGCCAAGGCAAAGAAATCGTCATCGTTCAATAATGGCAGTCACGACTACGATCGGTGCATCCTTCCCGATCCCGAGCCTGCCTCCACGGAGGAGGAGTTTCCATCTTTTATGTCTGAAACGATCTCTATCATGAGCAAGATCGCGGACACGATGATCTCTGCAGGCTACGAGACCGAGTGCTGCGTGCTGTGGATGTTCATGAGGCGGAGGGCATTCAAGTCAGAGTTGAGCAAGGGAGGGCTCGACGTCCTCAGCATCGACGACGTCCAGCGAATGCAATGGGATTCCCTGGAAAGAGAGATCTCCACGTGGATCACCGCCGTCAAGCGATGCTGCACCATCCTCCTACCTGGCGAGGGTGCCCTCACCGAGTCGGTGTTCTTGGGACAGCTGGAGATTGGGCAGGTCCTGTACTGCGACCTCGCGCGCTCCGTCTCCTTCCGGCTTCTCAACTTCGCAGAAGCCGTTGTGCTGACGAACCGGTCCGCAGAGAAGCTGTTCAAGTTTCTCGACATGTACGAGACACTGCAAGACCTGATCGCAGCGGTCGATGGGGCGAAGGTGTACTCAGATGATCCCAGGAAGGAGGAGGTCAGGGCGGAGATGGTGGCAGTGAAGGGAAGGATTGGGGAGGCGGCCGTGAGCATATTCTGCCAGCTGGAGAGCTCGATCAAGAGCGACAGCAGCAGGGTCCCTGTCCCGAGCGGGGCGGTGCATCCCCTCACTCGGTACACGATGAATTACCTCGAGTACGCCTGTGAGTACAAGGACACCCTGGAGCAGGTGTTTCAGCAACACCATGAAAGGGCCATCGTCGAGACGTCCGACAGCGAACCCATGTACAATACGGACTCCCCGTCAACGAAAAGATCGCCGTTCTCTGTGCAGCTGACGACAGTGATGGACCTCCTGGACGCAAACCTGGAGATGAAGTCGAAGCTGTACAAGGACCAATCGCTGCGGTACATATTCCTGATGAACAACGGAAGGTATATCGTGCAGAAGATCAAGGGGTCGAGCAAGATACATCAGCTGATGGGGGACACATGGTGCCGGAGGAGGTCGTCGGACCTGAGGCAGTACCACAAGAACTACCAGCGCGAGACATGGTACCGGCTGCTGCAGTGCCTGAACCACGAGGGCCTGCAGGTGAACGGGAAGGTATCGAAGGCAGTGCTCAAGGAGCGGTTCAAGTGCTTCAATTCCATGTTCGATGACATCCACAAGACGCAGAGCACATGGGTAGTGAACGATGAGCAACTGCAGTCCGAGCTTAGGGTCTCGATCTCTGCAGTCATCACACCAGCGTACCGGTCATTCCTCGGCCGGTTCAACCAGTTCCTGGACCCGGGAAGGCAGAGCGAGAAGTACATCAAGTATCAGCCCGAGGACATCGAATCTCTCATCGATGAGTTGTTTGATGGCAACCCCACGTCAATGGGAAGGAGACGGACGTGACTTTCACCTGGTGAGAGAGCCGCGAGTAACAGCTGGGGATGATGATTCCTTTTATGAAAAGATACCATGGGACTTTTTGTTAGATGATTATTGTTTTCTGGCAAGATGACAGAGTCGGGTCGATGCAATTTTTTGGGACGTTCTTGACAATTATTCCTGGGGTTGATGTAAAAGTTCAATTGACATTTTGATAAAGGCAATGTAACGAGAAGTTTCGAGCACATGTTGCGAATCTGAACTGTTTAATCCGTTCACGTTAGGTCATCTTCGTCAGGAGATCTCGTCCCGAGATCGCATTACCAGGACAGCATTGGAACCGTATGTATAACCCGCCGTCTACCAATTACCCAAGTATAATCTAACCTTGTTTTGATTAAAATGTACATGGAGAAACACTGACTACCGGACTGAACAAAAACTAATATACCTCGTCTATCAGATAAACTTGAAGCCTTGCTCATGAAATTGATGGATGTATGGAACAACTGACCATCCTGCGATTTTACGGTTGTCAGAAATCCTTCCATAAGCAAGAGTTCATACCATGTCAATGTTGAATTTGATGAGCCTGTAATCTGTGCTTCAGCGTTCGACTTTGCGATTTAAGACCTTCATGTCTTGTAACTGCCTTAACATATGAAGCAGCCGATCAATCTCACTAGACGCAGCCTGTGTCAAATGGATAATAAGACTTGAGCAAAAACAACTGATACGTGACCAATTATAACATTAGGAAAAGCGTGTGCGGACCGTCAGTTGCTCCCTGAGTTCGTCTTCCTCCTGTTCTCCCTGGGTCCTTTCCTCCACAAACATGTTAATTAATGCTGTGTGCTCCTTGTCCGCGTCTCTAATTTTTTCTTCTCCTTCCTTAAGCTGTATTTCACACCCAAAAAGAATGCAAACCGCCACTCTTTAAGACTGATCGAGCAGATATACAACTACTTGTACTTAGAAACTAGAAGAAGCAAGAACAGAAAAGCACATGTATACAGGTAGTGTCCATTGTTAACATCTGCAATCTGTGAGCAAGGCAATGCAAATCACCGGATGACACTGAAAAGAATCATTTTTCCACTTACTTTTGTTTCAAGTGATTTGCGTCTTTCTCTCTCCACCTGCAACTGGTGCAGCAAATTTATTGCATCCAATCCCACTTTTTCTTTTAATCTTGCAAAGAACGAACGTAGATATATGATTTGACATTACCAATAAGTAGCGACTTCTAAAGGTGTGAAAAAAGGAAATTCAGATAGCACTTTTTTACCTTTGTCTTAAATCGTAGTTCTCTTCTTTCAACCTGACTAACATGTCTGTTTGGCAAGCAGAAACATGAGCATCACTGTTTCTGATACCGTCCTGTGGAGTGAACAAGAAACATGAAAAAATTAGATAGAGACAAGTGGGAAAAAACTGCCTACTTGCAAGGAACTGAGATCTCAGAACCAGTCTCGTTACACCAATCATAAGATAGACAACCTTTGCACAATTTATTCAAGTAAATGACAGAATAGAGACCATCCTTGTCATACATGAAAAGTCAGCCACCCCAAAAAAAAGAAAAAGGCCACAGAAAATTAGATACTCTCTGTGCTTATGATAATTTTTATGATGTGTATACATATTTATAAGCAGCAAGAAGCATCAAGTTTCCTGAACAGGTAATTATGGAAAGAAACATGAGACTGTAAAACTGAGAATCTACCATTGTTTGGGAAGCTCTTCCCAAGGAACCAATTTTGAAATTATGTGTTATAGTTTGTTGGCCATCAACATTAGCCAAGGAAGCCTTGTCAGAACTTCTTTGCTCGCTTGATTCATCCAAGTCCGTAGATCCCTCCTCCTGGTTCACATTCTGCTTGAACTTGGAACATGGACTGATTACTCCACTCCCCTTCCCTACTAAGGGAGAACATGATTTACTTTTATTAGAGCCTTTCATTTGGGAAGAAACTGATTTCTTTGATTGTCGAGTTGCTGCATAACCAACATGATGGCAATTTGTATTCCTGATAAATGATTGAACAGGAATTTGTTAAGAGGTACATTACCTTCTTGGCCCCCAAAAGAGAAAGGGATACGCATGATGAAGCCACAAACAGTTGATATGGATAAAAGACCATGCAAGGTTCAACAAAATAGCCCTAAAACACATCATAGAGCCAGGAGAAATGTAAAACAAACCAGTAATTTCTCTGCATCACCACCAGGCGTGCCTCAAGTCTTGAAAGCACTATTGTGCGCTCAAAGTCTTGTTTGTCATGAGCAGGTTCAATGAAGTTCACTTCCAACACACCTGTCATGGGAAGAAACATATGGAGAGCAAGGTTGAAAAACCACTCCTTCCAAGAGCTATTATTGCCATGCAAAATCAAGAGCTACCATCTAATTCTTCCCCTGCAATTATAATCAACCTTACCTATAACCCCACGGCCATCACTTCCAGCAGCATTCCAAACCCTCCAGAAGGGCTGACAAATAGGACAGGGATATGACTAAAGGAACTCCAGAGAACAGAAAACAAGCACTGCAGAACTTAATAATATTAATCTACCCTCCATTGTATTTTCTCTCTCAACAACTCAAAATACAGTAGTTGATTGCCAATTTCATGTGTCTTAGGAGCTGGTACTACTTAATCAGTTAAAAGAAGAATAGAGTGCAAGTAGGACATCATGCAACTCGAGAAAATAGAAAGTATTAGGACTCAGGAACTGTAGAACCTACAACATCAAATACAATGTAAAAGACATGCAACCAGCATCCAGCAAAACCATTGTTGATTAAAATTTTAAGTGACATATATCCTTGTAAGAGGAATAGTCGATATAACATTTCTCTTCATGAGTACCACAAGAAAAAATACAGTAAAAAAAAATTCAAAACTAAATCATAGATCAAGCACCTAATCAAATGAAGTGCCCAGACTCATAAGTGCATTTATTTGAACAAAAATTTGATACAAATCCAGGCGCCCAACCTCTCAACTTTGATAATTGATTCATATTATGTACAATGAAACAAAAGCAAAAATCTTCAACAGAATTTTAAGACGAACCTTAATAAGTCGATTCTTATGGTAAACATTGAAACCTTGAACATCAATGTGATAGGAAGCATCCTTCACAAAGCCAATGGTCACACTGGCAACCATCTGTTGAAAAATAAAGCATGTTCAGTCGATCCAAAATTTAAAGCCATCTGGCAGGTCAAAGCAAATGATCAATTACATTTGAATTGTTGGGCACACTGTCGGCAACATTTGAAGGCTTGTATGTTATCTTCTGGCTCAGCATCATGTCATTCACCAGGCTGTGGTGTCTAACATCTGCCCCACGCAAAATGATCCTGAAATCAGGTGGCAGCCTGAGATAGAGGATTGATGCATAACTCTGGCAACATGAAAAGGAAAACATAAGTTATGACCATCATACAAATTTAGCATCTGAATATCCTGTCAACATGTGCAAATCCCACCAAATGAATACATAACTGTTTTTCCAAATTTTGCGGTGTAACAAACAACTTAGTAGAAATTATTTTTTGGTTAGGATGGGCTGCCATCCAAATTTTAAGTATCAATCAAGAATGACATAGATAGCTGTCATACATGGTGCTTCACTGGCATTTGTGCCAGATTCACAGATTTTTGCCAAGCTATGTAAATTATAGACAATAACAGACATTTCAGACAACAGCCAGTCCAGACAGCACTTTAAAAGCACTATAACAAAAGTCGAATAGATGCAACACAGTGAACCAGCACACGCATTTTTGAGTCCACTGTCCATCCGTACACATGACACAAATATTAGTAGAAACAGAACTAGAACATATGCCCAGCAGATATACTAATTGTCAGGATGTCTTCCCGGCAGGAAGCAGGAAAAACCCTCTTGATGCACATATTAGAATATTGTTCATCTCCGAAAGCTGAAGTGTAATAAAACTTTCTATAGAAGAAGCCAGATCAGTCTACCAATGGATTGAGTAAGCTTCGTGGAAATTACTGGAAAGGTGGTCCCAGTTTGCAAGACACTCGACAGAAGACGAAGATTGTTTTTCAAGAAAAGAAAACTGACCCCTTTCTAACAAAACAGAAGTCAGAACATGATTAGATCCTCCATTCAACAAAACTTACTGGCACTACTGCATATATCTTAAAAATTATGGTGTTTTAATTGATCGCATGACATGTACCCTCAACGAATGTCGGTAAGTCAGAAAATGTTTCAAGTTCGGAAACTGTTTAGCCATCTTTATTTTCTTCTCTTCCCGATTTACTCCCCTGATTTGAATATCCTGCGAATTCATAGGTGAAATTCATCAACTTAGGAACTCACCAAGCAGTATTCGACCTCGTAAGGGTTAAAGTTAAACTTGCCATAAGAAAGTAAAGGTGCTTAAGGCATACATGAGGATCGGTATCAAAATTGAGTTCCAGCCTTCCGTCATCATCTTCCCATAAATTATATATCATTATGCGTGTACCTTGATTTTGTAACAAATTGAACTGCGAGCAATAGAAATTAGTCATAGAGAGCAATAGAGATCAATAAACAATTCCTGCCAGCTCGCAATCTTCCATGAAACTCTTTTAAACCATAATGCCGGTGAATAACTTGGTCTGCCTAGTCAAATTTAATATAATGAAATCAATTGTCAAAGCCAAATTTACCACAATAAGAAAAGCATTCAATCAGAATGACCTCGAAATAATAGGAAGACCAGGAAGAGGATGAGGATCATGAGATGTGAAAGAACTAATCCTCTTTTTTCCATAGATAATACACGTCAGAAAATGTCATTCCTATGTCAGAATAGAAGCAGAGTGACGTGGAAGAATAATAAGGACAAATCAGTGAGAAATTCTTAGAACACCAAGTTACCTGCTGAAGAAGTTCTTCCTTATTTTCAAATGGTGACCAATGCAAAATGGTTTCAAAGTTTCTATTCCAATCCTCTGTAGAAGATCTGATTATCTTGCTCCATTCTTGTCCCTTTTTCTCGTAATCAACCTTACAATTTCCAATGACAAGTCACGAGAAAGATTTTACAGAAATTGTTCAACAATGTTAAACGGACTTGTTTAGTATAGACCGACGGTTAGCACAAAGAAGAAAGCACTAGCTTCTCATATTCTTTCGAAGTAGTAGATATTGATACGATAAACACAAGGCAACCTTTCCTGTTTCTCAGCAATCACCCACATCAACCACCCAATATCATCTCACAAGAGATTGGACTTATAACTTCTTGCGCAATTGGGAGTTCAGAATTATTACACTTCATACATTTACTGAAGATAAAGTATTATTACTAGCAATCCACAGTGATAGACCTGACATTGCTTATGCTATTAACAAGATGACAACAGGATGTAGGGCTAAAATAGAATCTATCAACAGCATTCTATCATACTATGTAAATATCTGGACCCTGTAATCTGGACATCCCAAATAGGTTCTGTCATTGTGATTGCACATCATTGTCGAAATTTGAGTTTCCTTGAATATGCAAATACAACTATAAACAGAGAATAGAGGATGAAAGACACAATAAATGAGCAAAAGTGGATGGACTCGTTGGTGAAAAAGATCTGTGCAAACACATCCATTCCTTGACAAGGACTTTTTCATCCCAACAGAAACTAGTAAAGATGAAAATGGAAAAACCGGGATAGGAATCCTTTAAAATAGAGAAAACGCCTCTTTGGTTTATGGAAATAGATTTATACCCACATTAAACTTTTGGTGACATGAGAGTCTCTTTACTGGCTACAGTCTTTGATAGACCTTATAGAGAGTATGAGATATACCTACTAATCAGTTACATTGGTTGGCTCTCTTGTGGTGCCATTTTACTATAAAAAGTTGCAGGTGAAAAGAGTTGAGGTACACATCAAAGACTAAATTGGGATGAAAGTTTAATATACTTACAATAGGAACAATTATATCTTCCTTCCCTGTTGCCCTTAGAAATGTGTAGGACAACATACCAATGCTTTGTGATGCGCTGGAAGGAATAATATGTTTTCAGTTATCAAAGCACTTTATAGCATGATATTCTATGCTAATCTTCAGTTAATAGCGGAAATAATTCAATTTCTTTTGGGAATTTCCATTTGACCAAATATATAGCAGAGCTTTTAATGACAGTCAATCAACAAGGGAGCAAAAACAAGCTTTGAAAATAAGTTTCCATGCTAAATAGAAGACACACACCTCATTCCTCCTAATTTCCCGCTACGTGAGAATACAATCACATCTGCTCCCAGCCTCATGGTACTTGTCTTGAACCCATTTCCATCTATAAAGAAGGAAAGAAAAAGGAGGTGCATAGGTATAAAACCCTTATTTAACTATTGTCTTTCTGAAGACAGAAATGGGTAAATGAAATACAAGCAGAGCTCACATTGACCAATTGTGTTTGCAGCTTTGCTTTTGGCAGAATATCCAAGAGACATGCACTTCCTCATTTTGTCAGGGGTCATCCCTCTACCATTATCTGCAGTTAACGAGTCAGCATGCGTATTCGTTAATATCAGGGTAAACACAATCATGATAGCTTCTCCAACAATGTCATAGTGAAAGAATTAATAACATGAAATTATCTGTTCTCTGAGATCATTAGATGGTCAAGCAATCAAAACATAATACACACAATGCTGGCTCTTGCTAGCAAATGAAGGCTATGCTGCAAATATATCTCACAGGCCTATTTTCAGGGAGTTGCAATGCAAGAATGGTGACTGGTGAAACAAACAAATATCATAGCATGTGTTCTGTGTGGCTAAGGGGGTGTTAGAGAAAGAGAGAGAGAGAGAGAGAGAGAGAGAGAGAGAGAGAGAGAGGAGGGAAGGGGGAGAGGGGTACCTTCAATCACCAAGGCTATGAAATTCTTCCTTTTATTTTCCAACAAGTCAATGTGAACATAAGTGGCTCCATTGCAAACCTACCGTTATCATAGTAAGGAAATGTCCGCCATGAACAGACGCACAGATGTACAAGATTCATATCGTTACCTCATCTACAGCGTTGTCAAGAAGCTCCGCAAAAGCTGCATATCAAAATTCTAGAAAGTGAGATTGCTCCACCTAATACACAAAGCCGTATACGGCAAACAAACAAAAAGGTTCTGAAAGGACTAAGACTCCAGCATTTAGCTAATCAGAGAGGGATACCTCCTAGAGCCCATTTATGGCTGGTTGCATTGGAATGGAGAAACTTGGGATGGACTCTGAGACGAGCCATGCCAACTGAAGCACCAAATTATAAGAGAAACGAAGGCAGATTGGTCAGTTAGACATGCAAGTGCAAGCGCTGTCGACACACCCCAGAGAATATGCTTAGAAGAAATCAAACTCAAGACCTGTAGCTGCAGACATCGACATGCTATTGAGTTGTTAGACAACGGCCCGTTTTACAGTTTGTGAAGATCAAAATCGAAACTTGTTTTTGCAATGTGCATCAATGGAACAGGACGACAATGCACGTTTACAAGGAAAATACACGACAGCGAATTGCCTCTGAAAGTACTTCTATCAGCGTAGGAAGGAGAGAGTGTTATGTAAAATCATTTCGATACGGACCAAACCAGTCATGAATACAATGCGTACCATCGCGAGAAGCAAGAACGTCGCGATTGCTTTCCCCCTCGTAATCCCCAGCCTTCCAGAACTGCCGGCGCACAGCTCGAGCCTGAACCGTCCGGCCGCCGTCGACAGCCTCCACGGGCGAGCACGGCGGCAGCGGAGCGAGGAAATCGACGGGAACCGCTACGTCGACGGCTTCCTCGTCGAGCTTCGGTTTCTTCAACGCCAAGTCACGGTCTATCTCCTTCAGGCTCCTCGTCTTCTTGCGCTTCGGAGCGCCCACGCTCGCGCCAAGCGCCGCGGCTCGTAGACAGCTGCCGTCGCCGTCGGTGCGATCGCTGCATCCACTGTCCTCGTCGTCGTCGCCGCCGCCGTCGACGCCGTCGTCGCCGTCGTCGCTGCTGATGTAAATCGGCGAGATGATCGGCGTACGGTCGCTCCGCGTGCGTACGAACTCGTCAGGCTCTCGCTTGACGATGGAGTCCATCGCAGAATGCCAGTGCCGTCCACTGCCGTCAGTAGGGCCGCGAGATTTGCTCCAGTAGCAGAAAGAGAGAGAGAGAGAGAGGACGGAGTTTCAGGAAGGGAAGAGAGAGAAGTGGCGCGACGCGGATTGGTTTTCTCTTTTTTCCGGTTTTTTTAAAATACTTTGAAAAATGCACATAATAAATTTACTTAAAAATAATTTCTTAACCATAAAAAATTAAATTGATATATTTATGACGAATTTATTATTTATTAACAGAAGACAAAACTCTAAATTAGTACATCGATCAACGCGTGCCATCCAACTCAGCATTTTGACCGTAAAATTTAACGAAATCTAACAAATAGTGCATTTTTAATAGTTATATATGTTTGGGGTTTTTGTAGAATAAATTTGGCATAAATGTAATAATTTTATATTTTTCATTGCATCGTTTTTTTTTTTTTTTTGGTCATTTTAACATTAAAATCGTGAATTTTATGAAGGGTGGACGATGGTTTGGGAAAAAACCAAAAAAGAAAGATAAATACACAAAAGTTGTAAAGGAATATGTTAGGAATTAATTACTTCCATTTCTTTTGAACTTTTATTTCAATATGTAGCGATTCTCGGCTTTATCATCGGACCAACTGTCTAGGATCTTTCAAAAATATGTGTGTATATATAAATGGCCAGGTAATCACGCATGCTGACATGGATTTTTCATAACTTCTCTTTTTTTTTTTTTTTTCCTTTCCCTTATGGTCACCTTTTTGCGCAAGAGAGGAAGTTCAAATTAAACAGATCGAGGTTGTCGAAAACAGAAAAAAAAAAGCTTTTGGTCTACTTTTCTATATTTTCTTAATCCTTATCTGCAGCAAGCCTTGATTGGGAATTTTCTTTTGATCCAATTCCAAGATTCCGACTGATAAAGTTTTCTTATCCTATTATCATCCAAACAATAAGTATGAAAAGATCCACTTTAATGTGAATTTTCGAAACAATAAAAAGCTTGCACATCTGCGAGGGAGATTTTCAGATTCCGTTAAAATTTCACATTTTCATTCGCCTAAATCAAAATATAGTAAGAAGAATCATTATCATTATGAATATGTAAGGAGAATTAATGACCCTCGACGCGACTGTATTAGATGGATTGGAATATCATCTGTCCACGTGGAAAAAAAAAAACCAAAATTGAGGTTTTGAATGGGTGGTTGATACAAAACGAAAGAGTTTTTGAATGCGCAAAGGATTAGAAAGGCTTGAGGAAATGAATCTAAAAAGAAATAAGGCTCCGTTCGTTTTATAGAAAATAACTTTCGGAAAAATATTTTTGAATTTTCCGACGTTCGTTTTATGAAAAATAAATTGGTTGGGGAAAACATTTTTCATAAAGGGAAAAAAGTCCTCAAACATAAGAGAAAATGTTCCACTTTTGAGAAAGAGAAAAACATTTTCATACCTTCTCTCACCTCACTTCCCTTCATCAAATACATTTTTCTTTTATTTTTTTAAAAAATTGATTTTTAAATTATTTTCTATTATTTTTCTTTTTTCTTTTCTCTTTCTTCTTCTTCTTCTTCATTGACCGGTCGCCGGCCACGGTGGCGGCTAGCAACTTGCTAGAGACAAGCTGGAGCCTTGGCACAGTCGGTGAGATTTGAGCTTGCAAGATTCCGGTGAAATCGAGCCTCGTCAACTTGTTCTACCTCGCTTGATCAAGGGAGGCCAAGCTTGCCCAACGCCCGCGAGCTCCAGCCCTGCCAGATCTGACCACTTAGGGGGGCTCGAGCCTTACCAGAGGTCGCTCAACGTTTGCAAGGCTCGATTTTAAAAAGAAAAAAAGAAAAATGTATTTGATGAAGGATAGTGAGGTGAATAATGTATGGAAAATGTTTTCCTCTTTCTCAAAAGTAGAAAACATTTTCCTTTACTTTAGAGGGCTTTTTTTTCCTTCATAAAAAATGTTTTTCCCAATCAATTCATTTTCCGTAAAACAAATGTCAGAAAATCCGAAAAACGTTTTTCCAAAAATTATTTTTTGAAAAACAAATGGAACCTAAAGACATTAATGTTCTCTTATCTGACATTAATCGAGGTGCCTTAGATCTTTGGTATCTAGTTACAAGGGAACCCCCTTATCAGACAAAGGTTATTTCCAACTGATAAGGGCTATCAGCACTTGTTTGCTAATGCGGCGAGTTGCCAAACTACGTTCTTTATTTTTAACGTATTGGCGCCCACGCATCCTACTCCTCCTATCGATACAATATCTTTTTCAAGTTCTCTACTTGGCTTTACCCTCAAAGGCCTAAGGAATGTTTAACGTATGAAGGATCGATACAATATCTTTTTCAAGCTCTCTACTTGGTTCTACCCTCAAAGGCCTAAGGAATTTTTAACATACGAAGGATGCTGAGGTTTGCACGAAACCTCAGACGAAGTAGTTTAAAGACTTACTCAGCTCCAAGACATTAATATTCTCTCATCAGACTTTTATGTGAGGCTTGAGGTTAGAGCTAGGGGTGATCGGGTCCAGGGTGGGTAGGGTCTAGACCTGGACCCTATACCCGACCTTGTTATAATCGGTTCTCTTTTTTTGGACCCTATACCCGACCTTGTTTGTATTGGACCCTGTTCCCGACACACCCTGTTTTTCCGGTCCGGGAACAGGGTTAACTCTGTTTATATTGAAACCTGTTTTGCATAAAAATTGTTATACAACACTCATATGTAAGATAAAGCGTTTGAATGCAAATTGCTTCCACTGATCAATGTAGGACACTTCTAAACAACCTACTTTTCTGTCCAAGTCTCCTTGGAAAACATAATAAAAATCAAGTCATTGATGGTGAAATTATCCTATGAGGTTTATGTCCAGTCAATCTTCTGAAGGCAATAAGCAATTCCCTGCAAGGAACGTGAAAGTGAGTTGGGGGAAAGCATAAACTTAATATATTAATGATAGGCGCAAGAAAATAAACAGAACCCTACCTAATCATTCCTCCAGCTTTCCCCTCCGAGTCTGTTTGGGAATGTACAAATCATTAATCATAATGGCAACAAGAGGGAGTGCCAAGATCGGACTTTTGACTTGAACCTCTGATGCCATGTTGAATAATCACTTTTGAGAAAGCTTAAATTGTTAAGAAACATGCCATGAATGAATACCAAGCATGTATGCCATTGAGAGTGTCAAGCAATCATTAAAATCCATTGTACAATATGACTTGAGAAGCACAAAACTGAATATACCATATCAAATTAATTTTGAAAATGTAAGTGCCCCTAAATTGGTCACATCTTCATTCAAAGCATCGTTGTATATACTGACTTGTTTTGTGCATCTATTATATTTAAAATTGATGCCGGTTACTTATATTTAGTCTGAAAAATCACTAATCAATCAAGATTACATGAAAATAAAGACTTACTTTGACAAGTAAGGTCAATTTATGATCCTTGTGAATGGAAATATTGGCATAAATTTCCCATGAAAGAATATATAGTTGGCAAGGCGAATTGAAATATAACGGGCGAGCTACAATTATTGAAGTACCATGGCTTTTTAACAACAGTGGAGGCTTTTCTTCCGACTAGCTTGATAAACATTATTAGATGGAGGATAGAAGTATGCATAAGCATTTTCACCAGGAACTTCAGTTGGAAATTCAATCGGCTACGGCAAGCTGAAATAAGGCGGTACTTCAAACTGCGGTGAAGAGGACCATATAATTCGAAAATCAATGACTTCGACTTTTCGTCATTAAAAGTCACCTGCGAGACAATAAACAAAAGGAAATTATAACAACAATGAGAAACACTAATTTACTGCAGCACAGTCCACACTTCACTAAATATGAGGAGATTACTACGGTAAAGTATTGCAAGCACCTTAGCCACGAGATATTGGAAGTACTCCCGATGCTCCCTCAACATATAGGCAATTGTTTCTGAAGTCGCAAAAGAAGAATGTGCACAATATACCAATCCATCAGCTTAAAAAAATTAGTAACAACAATTCGTCACAAAGAAGGTATTGAACTTACTATGTCTTGTATGTCTGTGAATGGAATGTCAAGCAATGATAATGAGCTCGAAGAACGTCAATAATTGCAAGATGAGACCTTCCCCCCGCCGCAAGCAGATTCTAAATAATTGATATGAAGAATCATACAATAATTTGTATTTCGATCATGTTAACACCTTAGATCATCACATGTAGCTGCAAGCAATCAGGGTCTTCTGTTTGTCGCTTTGAATAACTTCATACGAGTTCATACCGAAAACCCATAATGGCCTAGCAAACTCAGCATTTGATGGATAAAGAGGCAGGACCTCATTTGTAGATTCAATCTGTTGAATCATAGTAAATCAGATCTCTCAATCACTGAAACCCAGCAATGAATCATCATAGGTCTCTCATTATACAGTCGAGATACCAAGCCAAAGATAAAGTTCAGCCATATGCAGACTTCGGACAAAAAAAACAAAAAAAGAAAAAACCATCTAGCTTCACAGGATAGAAAGAAATGAAGCAAACCTTTTGAACATTTAGGTCATGTAAGAGAATGCATAAGTCTTAATCTTTATGAGATGTTCAGAAGCAAAATCAGGCGAATATAACGCACAACTTTGTCAACTCATTCCTGAAGTTGATTTTATATGCAGAGGCAACCCTGTTCACATTATAAACCAGTCCAACAGCCAAAAAAAATTCGACAATTGAAAGTCTTGACCAGCAGTTGCATCATATCAATTTTGAAGCACCGTGGTGCTGCATCATTTTTAAATTTCTGGAATTCCACAGAACTAAACCTTTAAACCTAAACATCGGATTCACCGATTGTATAATTTGAAAAAAAAAAAATAATCATGGCCATGAGCCGACACCGGAGAGCAGCTTTTAGATGGTCCTAGGACTCATAGCAGTTAATTAAATTCCAATGTCATGCACGGCACATATCAGCATCAACGAGCTGCGAAGCCGACCAGGTGGGTAATCCCTTGGAACCGGTTCCCGGACCAGTTCAAACAGGGTCTGAATTTTGGGAACTGGTTCCCGGACCGGTTTCAACCTGAACCGGTTCCCGACCCTGTTTTCCGGGTGGGCCGGACCGGGAACCGGGTAAACCCGGTCTGTTGCACACCCCTAGTTAGAGCAGATTTATAAAACACAAGGGTTGTCCTGAATATTCTCACCAAAAGTCACAGGGTGTCCTAATAATTCACACTCTAAAAAAAGATTTGCATTAGCCTAGAATTCTAATATTAATGACAAATTTCAAAAAGCTTTCAAGTTTGTGTTTGAAATTGGGAAAATTATCCAAAAAATCATAAATCTATTATACCACAGTCAATTTACTTATAAACATTTTGACAATTTAGTCTTAAACCTTTAGATAATTTACCATTTTAGTTTAAAACTTTTTGACAATTAATTATTCTTATGGGCATAGAACACTATTGGTGTCCCAAGCCCGGTAACATTGTAGAACTTTTCCAGAGAAAATCATTCATTTATTCAGACCCCATCCAATTGGAAGAAAGTTGGTCCATGAATAAATTGATCCATAAAATGACACTAAAATTCTTTCCTTCGCCTGAATTTCTTGCTGAAAAATATGGACAAGTCGACTAGCGTAAGTGAGATAAAAGTCTGACTAACATGAAACAAGTAAAAGGAAGTGCTAGAAACAACGGGGGGATTAAATGAACAAGAGAACACTACACATTTTCATCAGAAATTTCATATCATTCCCAATCCTTCGTTCGGCCAGAACACTTCTCCATCAAACTTCGTTCACCATCGACCTCATTAACGCAAAACATTTTCATTCCGAGAAGAGTTTCGCCATCCAATCTGATCAACAAAGAGCAAGGCATTACATAAAGGACAAGAGCTACCCAACACCGACCGTTGCACAACCACAACGTAATCGACAAAATCTGAATCAGCAAGACCGCCACCCCCTAGCATGCACAGCAAAATCATTTGGACGACTTCACCGAAGACCGGCGATTAGCCGATAGTTTGCATTACATAATGCTTAGCACAATGATCAAATTAACCGCAAAAAACGTCAATATCTTCTTCATCTGCGTCCTAATCTCAGATTGACCAGCTTTCTTGTGAACGCGCCTCTTCTCGGCCTGACGAGCCCTCTTGGCGGCGGAGTCTGCCCTCTTTGTCGGAGCCGCATCACACACGACGGAGAAACGGGGTGGGTTCTTCTCGCCATTGCTCACCAACGAACGACCTAAAAACGAAGACCGAACGACGAAACTGAGACTCGAGAAGAACCGAAAAATACGCATCGGAAGGCCGTCGTGGAGGTTATCTCCAGATAAAAAGAGGCAGAGAGGGTTTTGAAAGCGATGAGACTGTGAGAAGGAGCAGGAGAAAAAGAGGCATTGAGCGAGAGAGTTTTGAATTTGCAGGGAAGAACGAAGCAAGAAGATAAGCTCGCCATTTCTCCTTATCACGAGGCGGAGAGGAAGAAGCTCGTGAGACAGAGGGAAAATGATTTTTTTTTTTTTTTTTTTTAAGAAACGGAAATTATTTTTCTCAGTTTTGATAGGGTGATTTTTACTGACCGGAAAAAGTTTTCCTAAAGTATTCATTCTCCACGCCCCGAACACCAAAATTGAAAAAAAAAAAAAAATTTGGTGAAATATTTTCCACAAAACATATATAGCCTCAATTTCAATTTCTTTTGCTTCGGGTAAGTTATCAGATATATTCAAATTTGTGCATAGTATAATCTCATTCGAATTTTGAAAGTCGTCCCCGACTGTTTTTATTTATCTCTTTTTCTAGCAACATACATAAATTCTAATAGTAAATTAGTAGTGAGAAAAAAAAAATCATATAGCTCCGTTTGTTTCATGAGATAATAATTTTTGGAAAAATATTTTTCTTATTCTCCAGCGTTTAGTTTGCTCAGTAAAACGAGTCAATAAACAATGTTATCCTGATCAAGGGAAACCTATGCTTTAAGTTGGAAAAGTAATTTATTCTTTAAAAAACTGAAAATTATTTTTCAAAATATGATTAAGTATCAACATTTGGACCTGAAACTCTAACCTTGGGCATGGAAATGCCAACGTTGGTTTCTGGGTCCCCAGCCCCTAGGGCCACGTCTATGGTGCCTAGGTCAAGTCCATCAAGGTCAAACCCGTGACCTCGATGCCTATTCTTGAGTACGCGGTGCCTGCCCTAGGACCATCAAGGTTAAGTCCAAGAGCTCGATGCACACATTCGAGGTCCCGGCGTTTGCCCCTAGATCTATTGAGGCTAGGCCAAAAGCCCACCCCAGGCCCACAAAGGCCAAGCGTGGGATCCCAATACCCGAGCTTGGATCCCTAACACCCGGGCTTGGGTTCACGAAAGTCATACCCGGGTCCACAAAATCATTGCAGGGTTTCGCATCTCTAATCCTTATCTGAAATTGTTGCCAGAAAAATCAATCCAAAAACTCTCCTTCCATTAATAATCCTCCACATTTTGTCAACAATATCTTTTCCGTTAATTAATAATTAAAACAACACCCCAATAATTTAATCTTTTGAATATCAAAACTCTTGCATACGCACGTTGCCTACGCACTCTATTATATTCAAGTAGACCCGCGGAAATCTCATTTAAAAATCGAAGTTATAGAACTACAAGTAACCGCATTCGACCCGAAAGAAAGCAGATACGCATTGCATGGAATGAGATTAGAATCCCTCCATGCTCTAGACGGCTCACATGAGCACCTCCCCAATTAGAGACGCTCGCCTTTGCGTGGCCACAAGAACGAGCAATCGGATTCGAAGATCCAAAAGGAATTTACCTTCTTCTTTTTTTATACGTAGCGAGTATGCTGCGCCATCTAATCCGACTAGAAAGATAGTTATCAAATCGGATAGGCAAAGTTGCGATGAGTTTCGGCTGCCCCTGGGTATGTATTCCTCATGCATGATCATGTTAAATTGCGTACGGTGTAGGGTTAGGTTCTGTTCATGCAATCATGCATTTAAAAATGTCTCCGAGGCATTTAAAGTCATGCTTGGCTAATACTTTACCCTTTTCTTCTTGTTTGGTGAATCTTAAAACTAATTCAGCCTCGAGAAAATCTTTCGTTAATCACTATCCATTTCAGGATCATTCTTTGAAGTTGGCGGAAAAGAATTTGTCTCCATGCAGCCCTTGTCACGTCAATGCATTTGTTAGATTACTTTGCCAAATAATATATCGACAGTGACAAGTGCCCCATGCACGCGGACGATTTCTTTTCGACTGCCCGTGTTATCAATGGGAATCCAATAATTTATGTCATTATTCCAGAACAAATTATATTTGATTCGACTCGATGTGACAATTCGTGTGCCCACGTAAGATGATGCGCAAGAATGTAAATCATCGTTTATGATACGTTTAATCGTATGTTGTGTAATTTAAAGTATGATTTGGTTGTTTACCTAGACCTCTTCTTTTTGCCCCTATTAGGCCGTTGTCATAAACCATTGTTTGATAAAAGAGAAGGGGTAAAAAAAAGGTAAGAGAGAGAGAGATGCATTTGGGCTTGGTAGCGTGCCAAATTGAGGGGATCAACTCCCAAATTTTTTAATTTGTGACAAATATTTTCTTCCACAACGATGTAAGTTAAAAAAATGAAAATATTAGGAATTTATATAGATCATTTTTTGGGGCACTAATTAGCTCGATAATGAGTTTGTCACTTGTGAGGCGTTCGATGACGAGGGAACTATTTGTGGAAAATATAAAGCTTGAATTTGCACGAAGTTTTTTGAATTTCCAAGGCAAATTAGTGGTTTAACAATTCCTTTCTAATATGATAGTAAAATTTACGTATGCATGCCCAAAAAATGTAACCTTTAAGGAACATCATTGAAGGATGAGAAAGTGCAATTTGAGTTATTTATGGAAAAATGGATTTAAGTTCTTATATAAGGTGGGGAAGAATAGTTTAGATTTACAGTCGATGAAAAATCATTAGGTTAACTCGAATATTTTGTTGATGTTATTAGTTGCAAAAACGCAATCCCACAATCTCCGTGACTAGAACAAGAATGCATATAATAAAATAGAAAGATTAACACACCCGGATTGGTCATTCTTGATGCGAAAAAGTGATGATCCAAAAACAAGTGTTTCTCTTTTATTATCCTCTGTATCATTAGCTCAATGAGACGACCCCTCACCTAAAGATCCATCGTTCTTGATGCAGAAAAGTGACTCTTTAAGTGTTTCTCCTCTATTACATTCTGTATCACTGGCTCAATAATACGTCCCTCTCACTTTTACCATCTAGTAAATGTTCCTTATGTGAGGATAATTGTGTGTGTAAGGGCAGAAGAGAGACCCAAACCCTCTCATTATGGGCCGGACTCTATTCGGTCCGCACTAGCAAGTCTCATCTTAAATTAATTAAAAAACATTTTACTCACCTTATTAAACTAATCCCGTAAAATGGTAAATTACAATGTCATTTTATAGTATTGTCGATACTTTAAAGTGAAATTTGTATGTGTATCATTCTCATAATATTAGGTTGTGATAGTTTCGTTTATGGTAAGGGAAATTTGTGACGGTCAGACATGGTTTATTTTTATTCAATATCTTGCCCCTTTTCCCAGCAGGAAATCCGATCGAGGCAGTTCTACCTTTAGGACGAGAAATCAAACATTTGTCCATAATATACTCTATTAATTTCCTTCATTATTTTTTCTTTCACGAACGATGCTAAGATCAGACACGTGTCTAGTTTCAAAATAAAATATTGCCTGCATAAATATCCGTTTCAAAAGAAAAATCTTTCAATTTGACAAATGAGGGGGGCGATTCCTTTGTTTTTTATTCCATTGAAAATTACTAGAATAGACAACGCGAAGAATGGCATTCCTTTTGACAATTTCACCAGATCAATAATGTCCATCTTAATTAAAAAATAAAATAAAATATAGGAAGAAGATCTTCACAAATACATGATATCCATTAATCATAACCATCGTTTTCACTCTTCCATTTCTTGCCTTCCCACCAGATAGACATCAATTAGGGGTGGGGATTTCAAAATTGGCAAGTTCCCCCATCAAAACCGATTTCTAGTTTTTGAAACTTGAAACTACCACCTTATTTGCTTTGGATTTGACTCTAAAACTTACAATGTTTTCCTGGTCTGATTCCAAAGTCTATCCGAAAACATATTTTTCTATTGTTACTTTTTTTTTAATTTCATTTTTAACAGCAAAATAATATGACCATCAAAACGATTGAAAGTAAAAGATAAATAAGGGCGAGAGAACAAAGGCAAGACAGGAGAGATTTGCAAGGCTCAAACAAGCAAAGGCGAGCGACGAGCGAGCAAGGATGAGGATGAGTTCCAAGCAAGAGAGAGGGAGAGTAGTGAAATATCTTAGTGAGGTTGGAGAAAAAAGAGAAAATTAGAGAAAAAAAATAGGGATCTTACACTTTATGAAATTGGCTCCAAATTTAGTCTACTTCCCAAGTGATCCTTCACTCGAAACCGAAAATTAGAACAGTTATCAGTGGCTCCCAAAAAAATTAATTAAGAACCTAAATGTGCATTCATTTCGCAGAAAATTAGTGAGTTGAAAAATTTAAAAGGAATAATCGATTATATTGCTTACAAAATTAAATGAATGGA
Source organism: Eucalyptus tenuipes (assembly GCA_014182365.1). Taxonomy (NCBI): domain Eukaryota; kingdom Viridiplantae; phylum Streptophyta; class Magnoliopsida; order Myrtales; family Myrtaceae; genus Eucalyptus; species Eucalyptus tenuipes. The sequence goes on along the minus strand of CM024538.1, from coordinate 31,609,114 downwards.
AAACTTTTTCATCTCCAAGAAAATAGTTAGGCATAGATTGTTGTTGATGATGAAAACAATTTATGTTGACTAATTTTTCTAAACGATATAAATAATCATTTTTATAAAATATTTTTCAAATCATTCATTTTCCGCAAAATAAACGTACCCTAACTAAATCGATATTTATGATAATTTGATCTGATTTCCCAATTAAACTCATCTGATTGCACAACATACTATCAACTACCATCAATATAACTTGTTCATAACGATCATCAAGACCTTTACCACCATTTCTAAGTTCAATGCAACAATTTATCAATTACCATCAATATAACTTGTCCATATCGACCATCAAGACGTTTACCACCATTTCTAAATTCATTGCAACTATTAATTGATAAGTATTCCAAAGACCCCAAAGTCAAAGGGCAAAAATCCCACTCGCTTTCAAGAAGTACCAAAATCAAAAATCGGGCTCAATTTGCGTGGTCGACTGGGTTCCACCTGGGGTTATATCAATTGCCTGATTAAAACTTTTAAATTCTGGCTTTTTTTAGGGTCAGAAAATTATTTCCAATTACGTTTAAAAAAAATTGAAAAATGGCCAATGCCGTTGTATCTGGGTCAGGTCGATCTGCTTGGCCGAGCAATTACCATCGCAACTTCCACAATTGAGAAAGATCTGATCTGACATGGTCAAATGGGTTTTGGACATCACCTTTTCTCTTAGTCATGAGAAAAGCCACTTTAAGGGAAATTTCCACCAAATTCATGGGCTTGCATCGCTAGTCGTACAAATATGATAATATACAGGTTATCAAAGTCCACACGGGATGGCTTAATTATGATGTTATTAGCACTTGATAGTATGAGATATAGAACACATGTTTTGTGTGAGAATAATGAGATATCTAAGTTTTTAGAACAATTAACTGTGCAAGAGGTCTCGAGTTTAAATATTTCTAGGCTCCTTATTTGCCTTGCTTATTATGTGTCTCTCATGCTTAATACTGGGTCAAAGTCACCTTCATCAAATAGTTTGATCTTTTAGAACTGTCGACTATAATCCAACAAAATCCATCTAGCATCTTGTACGCAATCTACACCATTTCTGTTCCTTGGTCAATAGGTTGATTCCATATGGGGTTGCATCGTAAAACACTCGTAATGCTCAAATCTCCCGCACATTCGCTGAACTTGCAGAAAATTACTCGTTCTTCAAGAGTAAAATGAATAATGAGGGTATAAAATGCGTGTCGTGTTATATTCATGTAAAAGTAATTCAATTCTTCACTAACTTTACATCCTTTCATTAATCAGTTTAATAATATAACATGTCAACTTCATTTATACCTAAAAAAGCATCATTGTAGATATCATATCCCCACAAAGTAGTAATAATGTTCAATTATTAGATATGACCTCAACGTGAAGCATTGTCTTTTAATTAAATAATGGCCATATTATAATGCGACACCTTTTCTTATTTGTAGTACAATTGACGCAAACTCGCGATGGCACACTTCTTATAACAATGCCGAGCTGTTAATGTATTTTCAAGAAAAATAACAATATGTACTCGTAAGATTTATAAAACGTAAGAGGTGTCCGAGTATTCTAGCCAAAACTCAAAGGGTGTCCGAATAATTTACACTCTGCAAAAAAAAAAAAAAAAAAATGCATTAGCCTAGAAATCTAATATTAATGAAAAATTTCATAAAATTTGGAGGTTAGCGCCTGCCTCTGAGTATCCCTCTTTAAATAATAGTTGGATAAATAGAGACTGCATTGGAAATTGGGAAAATTGTTCAAAAAGTTTTAAACCTATTATATGGTGGCTAATTTAGTCTTAAACATTTCAATTGTGCCAATTTGATCTTAAATATTTTGACTATTTGCCAATTTAGTCTTAAACATTTTGATTAATTGTCAATTTAGTCCTAAAACTTTTGACGATTTGCCAATTTTATCCATGGCTATGTAAACATTACATAAAGATAGAGTTTGCAAATAAAGGGGTTGGATCGGTTTAGATTCGATTGATTTCGAATTCTTATAAAGTCAGGTGCAGCTTCGTCCTGGTATGTAGGATTTCAAGTGCATGCCGAACCCACACCATTCAGCCCTGTTTCATTTCAATTTGTCGATTTTCTGAACGTAAGTTGGGTTTCACTCCGGTGATTTCTAGTTTTGGTTCTCCTAGGTTTTGGATAGTCCAAATATAAGGTTAATTTCGGTTTCATTTATATCTCATTCGAATTTTGGAGATCGTCCTCAACTGTTTTTTCTTTATGTCTTTATCTTGCAACATACATAAATCTGAATAGTAAATTGGTAGTGAGCAAAAAACATCATATATATATATATAAGAAGTGTCATAACTTGTAAGGTTTGGCATTTCGACCTTCATTTTATATTAAAAATTGCTCCACGCTTCACGCAAAAATAAGAAACATTTATAATAATTAAGTTATGACCATTTAGTTTTTTTTAATAAGTTAAAAGAACTAATTCGGTGTTTCTCAAAGATATAAAGTTCGTTTCATTTGAAATGTCGCCTATTGTAACCATCACAATCACTTATACCAAAATCAAAGCTAGGACAATACATCAAGTCGCTGTAGGGTTTCACATCTCTGATCCTTATTTGAAATTGTTGGCAGAAAAATCAATCCAAAAATTCTCCTTCCATGACTGATTCTCCACATTTTGTCAACAATATCTTTTCCGTTAATTAATAATTAAAACACTTCCCCAATAATTTCACCTTGCGAAATCTTTTAAATATCAACATTCTGCATACTCGTAACTCGTTCGCACTGTATTATATTGAAGTAGACACAGGAAAATCTCATTTAAAGATCGAAGTTTTAAAACTACAAACAAACTGCTTGATCTTTGACAGGAAGTTTTGTCAACCAAAAGAATCTCGAATCGTCTGATCTCAAGCCAGTTACTACATCACATGAAGTTGGCATCGAACAGAAGATGTAACGATCTCATTCGTCTTGCATTGCGTCGGGACGGCCTTGAATATGCGTGAGTATAGATTGGAGGAGGACGTGAACAGGAACCACGCCAGTACGGACGAGCAGAAGGGAGTGAAGGACAAGAGGGTTTGGATTCATACGTCCATGTGGACATTATAGTATCTTAGTTTTCCTTGTGCACTCAACCCGAAAGATATATGCAGAGACGACAGCGACCAGTTTACTTCGCAATTTGCAAAGCGGTGGATAGAATATACACTCGACTCGAAAGAAAGCAGATACATATTGCATGGAATGAGATTAGGATCCTTCGATACTCTAGACGGCTCACATGAGCACCTCTCCAATTAGAATCGCTCGTGTTTCCGTTGCCATACAAATGAGTAATCGGATTCGAAGATCTGAAAGAAATTTACCCTATCTTTTCATACTTAGCGAGCATACCGCACCATCTAATCTGGCCAAGAAGATAGTTATCTAATCGGATAAGCAAAGTTACCATAAGTTTCAGATGCCCTGGATCCTTATTCCTCATGCATGATCATGTTAAATTGCGTATGGTTTAGGGTTTGATTCTGTTCATTCAATCATGCATTTAAAAACGTCTCCCTTGCGTGAAAGCGGCAAGTTTACGTCGCTTCAAATAAATTCCACCTGCTATTTCGTAAAGTCTTGCTTGGCTAATACTTCACCCTTTTCTTCTTGTCTTGGTGAGAAGCTTAATACTAACTTGCCTTGAGAAAAGCTTTTGTTAATCCTTATCTGTTTCGGAATCAATCTTTGAAGTTTGTGGATAAAATTTTGTCCGCGTGCGACTCTTGTCACGTCGATGCGTCTATTGGATTGCTTTGCTAAATAACACTTCGACAAGATAAGTGCCGCATGCATGCAAAAATTTTCTTTTCAACTATACGTGTTACCAATGAGAAACCAGATACTTTATATCATTATTTGGGAATAAATTATGTCCGATACGACCTGATGTGATAATACACGTGTGCATGTAGAATGATGTATAAGGGTGTTACACAATAGAAAGAAAAAAAATCGATCTCCATAAGTTTACTAGGATGTTGTGTTATTAAAATATAATTTGGCTATTCTCCTAGACCTTTTTTTCTTTCCTTTTATTAGGCCGTTTTCACTTTTCATAAACCATTGTTTGATGATAATAATAATAATAATAATAATAATAATAATAATAATAATAATAATAATAATAATAATAATAATAATAAGGCGAAAAAGGCTTTACGGCATGACAGTTTTTAGGTTAAGCCACAATTTTTTGAAATAGTGGACCCCACGAAAAATTATTATTATTTTGTTACTCGTTTCTTTGTGATTCAAAATAAATTGTTAGTCTTACAGTAGATTAAAAATTATTACATAAGTATATTTCTAAAAAAAAAAAAAAAAAAAGAGATGCATTTGGGTTTGCTAGCGGGTCAAATTGGAAGGACCATACTCCCAAATGTGCGAAAAATATTTTCTTTCACAACAATGTATTTCAAAAATGAAAATATTAGGAATTAAGTTAAATTATTTTTTGGGTCCTAATTAGCTCGATAATGTGCAGTTGAGCAGTTTAATGACGACGGAACTATTTGTGGAGACATAAAGCTTAAGATTGTACGTAATTTTTTAATTTCCAAGGCAAATTAGTGGTTTGACAATTCCTTTCTAATATAATAGTAAAAATTACATAAGTATGCACGCGCAAAAAATGTAACTTATAAGGGACATCGACGAAGGAAGAGAAAGTGTAATTTTAGTTATTTACAGAAAAATGGATTTAAGTTTTCACATAAGGCAAGGAAGATTAGTTTAGATTTACGGTCGATAAGAGATCTATAGATTAACTCGAATGTTTTATCGATACGTCATAGAGATCTATATTGACATCAATTATCGTATTTGAACGACGTGTTTTATAGTATTGTTGATAGTTTTAAGTGAAGTTTGTGCACGTATCATTCTTACAGTATTCAGTCATGATAATTTCGTCTATGGTAACGGTAAATCGTGTCAGTCAAACATGGTTTATTTTCATTCAATATCTTGCCCCATTTCCAAGCACGAACTCTGATCGATGCAGTTCTACCTTTAGGACGAGAATTAAGCATTTGTCCATCCTATACTTTATTAATTTCCTTCATAATTTTTTATTTCACGAACAATGCCAAGATCGGACACGTGTCTAGTTTCAAAATAAAATATTGCCTACAAAAATCCGTTTCAAAAGAAAATCTTCCAATTTGACAAATGAGGGGGCGACTCCTTGGTTTTTTTCCATCGAAAATTAATAAAATGAACTCCACGAAGATTGGCATTCGAACTTTTGACATTTTCACCGGATCAATAATGTCCACCTTAATTATAAATAAATAAATAAAATATACAAATATATGATATCGACTAATCACGACCATCATTTTCACTCCTCCTTTTTTCTGTCTTCCCACTGGATCAATTAGGGGTGATCGGTTCTAAGGTGGGTACTGTGTAGGACCTAGAACCTATAATGTTAGAACTAATTCCCAATTTTTAGAACCAAGAAAGTACCTTATTTGCACCAAAACCAACTTAAAACCTACTTTGTTTTTCGAGTCCAATTCCAGAGTTTACCCCCCAAAGAGAAAGAGAGACCGAGAGAACAATTAGAATTTTAAGCTTTATGAAATTAGTTCCAAGTTTGGTCCAAACCCTTAGTGGTTCTTCACTTGGAACCATAAACCGGACTGATTCCCAATGGCTCCAAAAAATGGTAATTGGGATCCGAAACGATTTCAACGGGAATCTTGTATCACACCAATTTTCAGGACGGTCTAATTAGATTTCTAGATAAAACCAACCCAATTGCACGGCCAACTATTGACTACCATCAATTGAACTTGTCAATATGGACCATCAAGACCTTTTCCCCCATTTCTAAATTGAATGCGATAATTGATTGATTAGTATTCCAAAAAAAAAACCAAATTCATCATGCAATCCCACTTGGTTTTCGGCGGTATCAAAGTCAAATTTTGGGCTCAATTTGCATGGTCAACTATGTTCCACTCGGGTTTATAATAATTGCCTGTTTCAAAATTTTAAATTCTGACTTTTTTTTGGGTCAGAAGATTATTTCATCACGTTTTTAAAATTGAAAATACCAATGCCGTTGTATCTGGGTCAGGTCGATCTGCTTGGCTGAGCAATTACCAACCACAATTGAGAAAACACTGATCTGAAATTGTCAAATGTGTTTTGGCCATTACCTTTTCTCTTCGTCATGAGAAAAGCCACTTTAAGGGAAATTTCCACCAAATTCCTGAGCTTGCATCGCCAGTCGTATCGTATGTGTAAGATGACATGCGGGTTATGAAAGTCTAGATCCGACATAATCTCGTATCTTTGTGCCCAATCTACACATATGTCCATTCCTTGGCTATTAGGCAGATTCCACGTGGGGTTGCGTTGTAAAATACTCATAATGCTATCCCATCTTCCCCACCTGCACGTTCCCGGAACTTGTTTAGAGTAAAATGAATGATGCGGGTAAGACGGGGGCCGAATCGTTCTCGTGTGAAAATACTTCAATTCTTCACTAATTTTATATCCTGTCATTAATTAGTTTAATGATATAACATTTCAACTTCATTTATACCTAAAAAGTATTATTGTAATTGTCATACTCCCACAAAGCATCAATTAAGTTCAAGTATTACTTATGACATTAACGTCAAGCACTGCCTTTTGATTAATGGCCATACTTTAATGCGAAAATATTTCTTATCTATACTCCATAATTGTTACATTTGCGAGCTGGCTCAAGTTAGAACCAAATGTGATTTAATTTGGAATTAAATTTTTATTTCTTTATTTCCGGTGGAAAAAATAATGGATCCATAGAATAAAACTCACTGTTGCTCGCTAGTAGGTCCTTATTGAGATCACAATGTGAAGAGTTAAAGCTTGAACGAATTGTAGACTTGGTTTGAAGTTGTATATTTAGGTCACTTTTGTTTTATGAAAAATAAATAATTTGTAAAACACTTTCTTAAAAAACTAAATACAATAGCTCGCGTCACTCGCAAGCAATAATTAAATTTGTTGTTGATAATTAAAATATTTCTAATCGATTAATTTTTTTTAAACGATACGAGCGATTGCTTTTTAATAAAATATTTTTCAAATCATTTATTTTTCAAGAAATTAACGAAACCTAATCAATGTTAGTGAAAACAGAGCGCCACGTGGAAATACTTGGTAAATATAATTTCTGTGTGCGGAGACCGTGAGCACCCCGTGATGGAATGGTCCAATGACGAAGCAGCATCTGAACATGCGGGGGGAAAAAGCAATCGAAGTTCTAAATGACTTTTTAGAGGGGAATGACTACGTGGCAAATTCTAATTAAAAAGTGGGTAAATAATTGAGGTCTGCCACCATGGATGTCGGGTGGCCGTCTCGCTCCCTTGGACCGGATCGTCCCGGGTGACGTGGCGGATGATTGCGCAAATTTTTCCTTCGAATCGCGACAGGGGAAGTGCGCTTAATGCTTGCATTTTGTGGTTGACTTGGCCTCTCCTCGTGACATAATTACGGCGCTTTTTTCTACCGACGAGGCCAATGGGTTGCGATCTTCGTGACCCACAGGACTCCGGGCAACCTTCCACGTCTTGACTGCGACACTCAAGCGTGACTAAGTGAGATCGAAAGTGTTACCGCCGCCGAGCGTATGGCGGTCCGGCGGTAAAAATGGTCCGCGTCATCTCTCGCGAGATCAAAAACTCAAGTCGCCTCACGGCCGAAACTCCAGCCCTCTCACTCCTCGAGCATTTGCTACCTCATATGTTGGGAATCCCTGACTTTGGTGCATCGGCCGGACTGCGGTGACAGGCTCCTGTACCGACATGCATTCGGGGAAAATTACGAAAAAGATCTTACATTTAATACAATTGCGTCAATTCGATCCTAAAAGCTTTTAATTGTACCAATTAAGTCTTAAATCTTTTTACGTTTTGCCAATTCAATTCATCCGGCCAATTTTAGTAAAAATTATTAAAGTGGATGTTGCCTGTTTTATATGATATGCTAGCATTGACGTAGATAATTTTTACTAATTTTTTAAAAATTCTTTAGTTTCTTTACTTTTTTCTGTTTGCTCCGAGGGTTGCCGGCTAACCCTTGCCAGTCGCAAGCAAGAGGCAGGATGCCCTTGTTGGCAATAGGCAATCGAGGCCGTCACAGTCCTCGCCCAGACCCAGCGAGGGTTAGGCGTGAGGGTTGTTGGCCCTAAGTCTAGGAAAAAAAGTAAAGAAAAATTATCCACATCAACGCTAGTCGTGTCACGTAGTATGGCCAATGTCTACGTTAGCAATTTTCAATCAAAATTATCTAGACAGATTCAATTGGAAAAACGTGAAAAGATTTGTGGACTCAATCAACACAATTAAAAGGTTTATGACTGAATTAATATAATTGTAATAAGTTTAGGATCTTTCTTTTTTTTTTTTTTTATAATTCTTGCAATGAACTCAACAGAGGCCTTGAGACAATAAGTCATTGTTGTGCCAGTTGCGCCTCCCCCTTGTATTCGTTGATAGAAAAGAATAAGAAAAAATAAATTAAATTTTATCGAATTGTGATTAGATTTGAATTTAGACTCGCTCTTGATAATCTCAATACGATAATGACGTGACGTATACGTTTATCCAAAGTTAGAGTTTCAAGAATACATAGCACCATTCCTAAGTCCATCCAGAAATTCTAAGCAGCGGATCCTACATATAATCATGGCACGTCAATATTGAAATACAGCTCTAAATGATTCAGTCACGTGGTGGACGCCAGAATATACGAAGAAGTGGAACTGAGCTTCTAGGTTATTGCCAACTGAGTGCTCATCATCATTTCGCCAAAATAATATCAACAAATAATTTAAAAGGAGGTAAAAATTAAAAAAAAGAACAAATAAATTAATTGGGGTGGAGGTTGGCGAATCTAACCAAAGATCCATGATTGCTCCAGTTTCAAATATTTATCGCTGACTAACGACAATAACAAAAGGCAAAAACCACCCCATTTGTCCCCTCCCCCGGAGCGGGTCCCCTCGATACACAGGAACTGGCCACTTCCGTCCTTGTTAGGATCGCCCGGACAAGTGCCATGTACTTAGACGTGGGGCAACACAAAAAATTATAAGGATTATGTCAACGAGGATTTTTCTTTAACACTCACCAAGCATGTTTGATTAGAAATAATCGAGTTTTCTAGGTGCTAATCATGCCCATCACAGGAAAAAAAAGAAAAGAAAAAAGAAGAAGATAGGGTTTTTGAAAGTTGAAAATTTCTTGTTGGGTTGTTCAACGAGCGTCTTTGGAGGAGCACCAGTTGATCCAATTGCGAATATTAAAAAGAAAAGAAAGGAGAAGGAAAAAAAGAATTGAATAATGAAGTAGGGTTTCTCTCGTAGGGTTGACAAGTGGATAATCTTTTCAAGAATTGATTTCTGTACGCTAACCCCCCTTTTGGCTCTACATATGAAAGCTGCGCTGTTGGCCATGCCGTGCTTTCCCCCATTAAAACCGCGATAGCTCTCCTTCGTCAGATCACATCTCGTGAGGTTTCCCATCGATCCCTTTTTTATTCGCCTCGCCCTCGCTCCCGCTCTCCCTCTCCCTCTCCCTCTCTTCCCCAGTCTGTCACTCTGCGCTGTTCTTGAAAGCTCTCGAAGATGGCGTCTTTCTTGTTGGCTTGAATCCTCCCTCGTTCGATAATTCACTCTCTCGGTTTCTTGAAACCTTACTGTCCCTTTTCTTTCTCGATCCTCTCTTGCATGTTTCGGGGGGTCTTGAAGTTGTCGGAAGAAACATGAGTAACCCGATGTTGCCGAGGGTGATGGCCATGTTCCATTTGGTCTACGATCGAGGGTAATTCGATCGCCACCCTTTTTGCTCTCTTTTCACCCGAAAGTTCCCTTCTTTTCGTGCTCTTTTTGAGCCACGCCTCCGCAGAAAAAAAGTATTTTCGATTTCTTGGCTAAAGGAGAGAGGAGAAAAAGTGATGGAAGCCAACATGGGAAAAGCGAAAAAGAGCCTGATCACCAAGACATGGGAGCGATGCATATCCATCGGCCGGGGCGGCGGCAAAAAGGCCGCGGCCTCCTCCCCAGGCCGCCTCACGAGGAAGACCAAGTCGTGGAACAGCTCCAGCGCTGGGGCGGCGGCGGCGGCCATGGAGTGTGGCCGCGGGGGCAGGCGGCGGGTGGCTCCGGAGGGGTGCTTCTCGGTGTACGTGGGTCCCGGGAAGCAGAAGTTCGTGATCAAGACGGAGTACGCCAACCACCCGCTCTTCAAGGCCCTCCTCGACGAGGCCGAGGCCGAGTACGGGTACAGCAGCGGCGGGCCCATCGAGCTCCCCTGCGACGTGTCGGTCTTCTGCAGGGTGCTGATGGAGATGGACTCCGCCGACGACGACGGGGGCCGGGTAGGCGGCCTCGGCGCGAAGCGGCGGGTCGGGTGCGGAGTCAACCAGGGCTACGGCGGGTACCGCCTGCTCAGCCCGTCCAGGATGATCGCCATAAATCAGTTCTAGTTCTAGAGTATACTAATGCTTTCGCTATGTTTTATACACATGTGGGAATATGATAGGAGCAAGTAGTTTGGCGTGTCTTTGGTTTTTAGTGTTTGTTTTCGTCTTCGAAAAATAAGTAAACAGTCCGAAGAAGAAGTGCATTCGAATTTGAATAGGTCGTCGCAGCAGGTTGTCATGTAAAAGAGACAGAGAGGGAGAGAAGACGATACCATGTGGCGGCAGTCGGGGATGTACGTGGTAGCTTGAGGACGTAAGATCCTAGCCATGCGTTTGTATATCTAGAGGCCAGATCTACTTTGGATGTGATTATGTATGTGACCTGTGATCGTGTGGTTTGTGGAATTACTGCGGCTTTGTCCCGAATGTTTTGGTTCTAATGAAGCCATGGCAAGGCATACAACGTCGGAGGGAGCGAACCCTCAATGTTAACTCAAGCATAAATCGAGTCCTCTCGACATACAAAATTATTGTAGTGATTGATCATACGAATTGCACGACGAGGAGGTGGAGGCGCTCGACCGATGGGGTTTAGGGATAAGCGACTTGTCAACTTGTGGTGTTGAGAGTCTATTAGTTAAATGACTTGGGGGACCATTTTGCAAATCGAAACGAGGAAGCATAAGACCTGCCCTGCTTGGCTATAACCTCCACACGGTGTACCTCTATGCGAATGGAAAATGCATCCCGTGTCATTGCTCAACCGATGAAGCCTTTAACTGATCCCAAGTCATGAGCTGTGTGGGGTATTTCGGTACGATGCGTGACTCATTTAGTGTCGGAGTTTTGAACCCGTGCCTTACTGGGGACGATTTGTGCCCAACATGGGGCTTGAGGCTCTAAAATTTTCTTCGTGTCAATGGGGGAAAAAGTCACCAATTTTATGCAAATACTTCGACTAAAACTATGGTTTTTCATAAGTACTTCAATTGAAAATAAGATCGGTTGGCAGGAGGAAATGAATTTTAGGCCGTGTCACTTTTAGTGTGACAATATAATAAGGTTTGTCAAGACTATGATGATAAATTGTCGGAAAAAAGTACCAAAAAAATCTTAAACTTATTGCATTTATATTAATTTAGTACTAAACATTTCAATTGAATTAATTTAATTCTAGACCTTTTTTATATTAGTACTAATTCAATTTATCTAACCAATTTAGAGCGGAAATCATGGATGTTGACCATCTTATGTTGCACAATTAGCCCTTATATTGATATTTTTCATATTTTATATTTTATATTTTATTTTCTTGAAATTTTAATTTTTATTAATTTTTTCCTTTTTTTTCTTTCTTCTCTTTTCCTTCCTTCCTTTTTTTTTTTTTTTTTTTGTCCACCGTCGCCAACAAGGATTGCCGGAGCTCACCACTTCTTCCCATTCCTCTACAGCTTCTCCCCCATGTGCCGCTTCTAGGTCGCTTTGTAAACATGGCAATTGTTTTCGCGAGCGCCTCGATTTTGATTGTGTAGCAAGTGGAAGCTAGAGAATGATTCTTTTTGTCTTGCTCTCACTCTAGATTCGATTTTGATTTGGCATTAGGATTTTTGCGCGTTTCTTGCTTAGGGCTCTGGTGGACCTAAAAGAGACCCTATCCTTCCTCCGCTTGTCTCTCCCGTTGATTTTGGTCGTTCGATTCGATTTCAAGTCAAAGAAGAGATAGCGGCTAGGCATTTTCACTGCTAAGATTGATATGGATTCTACGGTTCTCCAACTTTCTCTTCGCCATGATGGTCATGGTCGTCCTCTCTCATACCTTCCAATTGTTCCTGCTTGCCATCGCCACTTGCCTCGATAGTTGCCTCTTATTTTCGGTGAATGCCACCATCGGTGAGGGCTTCATGGCCCTCACCCAGTGGTCAACGAGCTTTGGCTACCGTCGCCCACCTCAGTGAAAAGAAAAAGATAAGAAAAAAAAATTGAAAAAAAAAATGTCCACATCAATGCCAATCGTGCTACATAGGACGTTTGGCTTTTACATCAATAATTGTCGGTGTAAGTTGGTCGAATGAACTCAATTGATACAAATGTGAAAATTTTTATAACTAAATTTATTCAATGAAAATGTTTATGATTGAATTGATACAAATGTAACAAGTTAAAAAAAAAAATTGTACTTTTCCTCAAATTATTGCAACTCTCGGTCATTAATGCAGAGACAAAAAAATTAGGAACTGTCTAAAATTATATAAACAAATCTTCGTAGGCACTTTGTATATCTCAGCTTTTACTTTTGAAAGATTTAGGAGATGGAAAGGTAGGCCATACTAGGGTGCCTTTTTTCTTTTTCTTTTTCTTTTTTTTTTGGGGGGTGGGACGGGGGCGGCAATGAGGGTTCGTGTCTGTACATGACTAACGAAAAGAAACCTTGGTTTGTAGACTAAGTTGACAATGTGATGAGTACCCTCAACAAATGAAGATGCGTTAGAACACCTGTCCTTGTCTCATAGTAATTCCGCACCATCTCTTATTGTTTACACCAAAAAATAGTGATCTCTTTGTAATCGACATATGATTAGTTAAAATTGTTAAAAACATGACTCAAGCCATAGGGGAATCGACAATTATGTGACGTGGACATCAACGGCTATATGATATGATCATTGATAATAATGAGAAGTAAGGGATGTTTAGCATGTGCCATGACTCGTCAACGGAACCTTCAGGTGATTAGCTTCTTTAAAATTTGGCTAAGTGTTGGAATAAGAAAAAAAAGAAAAAGGGAACACCTTGGTTCAGAGATGTCGAATGGAGGCACCAGTGTCGAGTGACGGTTGAGCATCCCGATGACTTGGGAAGTTGTAACTTCTTACAGGTAACATTTGCCAGCGTACAAATAACATCCCATGAATCTTGGAGGACGCATACTTTTAACTGCTTGTTGTAATCTTGGTTAATGGGCCGTTAATAAAAAAAAAAAACGCGATGCACATTTTAACTGGCCACATCTCATACAAGGATTCCCAATGTGTTTGGGTAAGACCTCTTTTTCAATGAAACACTTGGTACGATCTACTATAATTTTCACTCTATTTCTATGCTTTGCTCGTATCCCCGGACGTGCAAGGATAATCACGTTGAAAAGCAGGTTTATCCCAACGGTGCACATAAAGAGGGGAGACAACGAATCCTCTCTCGACCAATCGCCAGAATAACTCCAAGGGAGAAAAAAACGAGGGAAAAGGGGGGGCTCGCACTGTATTTAGCTAAGTAAACATCGCAATCGTACTCAATCAATTAAAGGGATCCGAAAGCTGTCGATTTCGCATGCCCAGTTTTTTCCCTCGTGAAGGACAATTATCAATCACCGAACGGGGGGACCAACGCTCTTCGGCTCCACACACGTCATTCACCGCGCACGCCTCTCGTCACGGCCGTGGTTTTGACCATCGACGTAGCTGTTTATCCATGCGTAGAGGCAATCCTGGCGGATGATAGCAACTTATCCAATCCCTCCAAACCTTATGTAACTTGTCCTCTGATCCTATCCTAATTTCGGGTTGAAAGGATGGCCCTTCGAGCTTGAAAAAAGCCATCCGCAAGAGCGCCCTCGGTTGCCCTTTTTGCTAGGGACACGCACCACCCATATATGCGGTGCCTGAACTTACGTGATGGGAGGCAGGTCCCTTTCATTTATTTTGACTTAGGAGGGTTCCCGCGGTTGGCACAGCTAGGAGAGGGAGACTTAAGACTCTTGGAAAAGATTTTCTTAAAGATCATCACTTGTACCGGTTACAACATTAAATAAACGAGAAAAAAATGACATCTACATTAAGTGCACCTTTTTTTTTTTTTTTTTTTTGTGGAAACAAGTCAAGCCACAATACATGAAAAAGGGCAAACCCGGTTCCACACTAAAGAGAATAATGAAGAAAGTTATAAAGTATGTAAATGATTTTTTTTTTCGTGGTCGATCCAATGGAGAGGCAGTGAAAGGCTTCTTCACGTGAGGTTCACGTAAGCATGGATGTAGAGTCCTCTCGTAGATCGGCAGGCTTGTCCACTCCATAGTTACTTCCAGAGTAGCCACTTGACAACTTTCTCGCGTAAGCATGGATAAAAAGTCTCCCGGTGGGATCATACAATTTGTGATTTAGATGGCATTGATCAACATGGCCTGTATTCTATACAATAACTTACGATCATCTCCGGTCCATGGAATATCACACGTGTGCATGTAAGGGCTTCTTCGTTTTATCAGTAATTAATCGGTTTGACTAAGATATTTGGGATTCTAGAGTTGCTCAGCCCCACCTCTATCGTGATGGAGCATATGCGTTTATCAGCTTGGCCGCTAGAGTATTTACGCTTCAGACGATTATAATATTTTCAGTTTATCGTGTACCTTTGGTAACTAGCACCCCTGTAAGGAGTCTACCAATTGCAAGCGGCATAGGTCAAGACGAAGCGAGTTCCCTTCACGGTCATATAAGGGAGATTCAATTGTCAGGAGCCGATAGGATTAGTCGAATACTCTGATATGTCTAGGGATTTGGCATGACTTGTTATGAATAGAGAAGTTGCTTTAAATTACGGCAATTATTTAGAGTGCGTTTGGTAACGATTCTGTTCCCGAAAACAATTTCTTATCAGAATTAATTCATTTTTATTCTGTTCCTAGGAACAATTTCTAAGTATTTTAAGCCGTTTGATAATTGTCCAAAATTTCTAATTCTGAAATAGAATTGCGTTTGGTATCGTGCTCAAAATTTCTACTCTAAATCATTTTATTTTAATTTTAAAATAATTCTTTTCTTTTCTTTTCTTTTCCTTTCTCTCTCCTATTCTTCTTCTTTAGGTGGCCGGTCGCCGGACGAGGGCCGGCGACCTCACCGGAGCGTCGCCGACCCTTGGCAAGGCCGGCCCTTGTCGACTGAGCCAGATCACGAGGCTCATTAAGGCTGGGTGAGGCCCGCCTGGCCACCGATGAGGGCGAGCCTTGCCCTGGCTTGGCGAGCCTCCGGCGACCAGCGGCGGTGGGCGGTAGATGAAGAAGAAGAAAATGGCTTGATTCTTAGATTTGTTCTCGGGAACAATGATCAACTTTTTTTTTGTTCTTGATTCTTTTCTAAATCTACTTCCAAAAACAAAAAAATATAAATTTGTTCCTGGGAACAAAAATTTTACTAAACATGATTCTGTTTCAAAACTACTATTGGGAACAAAAAATCAGAATATGGAACTGTTTGGATGGTTACCAAACATGCCCTTAACGATTCAAGTACGATTGATATATCTGACCCCTGCCCCAAAAAGTACAATTGATATGTGCTAATATAAAGTAGGATCTTTCACAATTCAAATTGAAAAATTGATGAGGATTCATCCCAAAGGGCGTCATGGGATGCGTAAGTACTAAGCTCTATAGATTTAATCAAGACTCCATTTGTTTCGCAGCAATTGAAAGATTTGGAAATCATTTTCTTGAAAATAATCGCTTCTATTGCTTACAAAAATAAATAAATGAGAAATACTATTACCATTCAAGAAAACATTTAGATATAAATTGTTGTTGATGATAAAAATATTTTCATTAACTAATTATTTCTAGTGATATAGCAATTATTTTTAGGAAAAAAAATTTCAAATCATTTCTTTTTCGCAAAATCAACACGACCTAAATGGATGATATGGCTACTGATAAAGTCCCTCTATTGGATACTAGAACTAATGATGGACTTGACGAAGTCGCTTAAGCTTGTCCGACTAAAGTTGAGTCCAGAGATTAATGAGGATGGGTGTTGGCAAGGGCTTGTAGAGGCTAGCCTTCCCAACCCAAACAACGAAATATATTTTCTTGTCAATGGATGGGCTAAGGTAAGAAATTTTGCCGAATCGGAGACCTAAACTGGACTTTAGAATGCATCTAATGAACTTCAAGTTATCGAAATCTTGTCATGCCTTGGAATGGGGATTTCGGACGCCACATGAAAACACGGCTCAAATGTGATCCTGAAATTAATGGGTCTGGGTCCAGCGAAATTACGTCTGGGCCGATTTCGTGCCAACTCGCAGGGCACAAGTAGTAATCATATAGTAATCATATCGTGTATTTTTCCAATCCAGTAGACAATAACCTATTTAAATTAACGGGGTTAGTGCTGATACATGTACGTGACCAATGTAGACACCATTGACTGAAAATTCTTTCTTTTCCATGCTATTCATGGTTGAGATTTTAAATAAATGACATTTCATTGACAATGCATGTATACTTTTTAGTCTGATTTGAGGATATTTTGTTGACGTTTATGGCAATATGTAAATAGATCTTATACAAAAATTGAGGATGTTTCGTGTTAGGTTTGTGTTAATGAGTTGATTTCGTGTCAATAGGTTAATTTTGCCAGTATTAATGTGTATATGTGTGTGCGTATATAAAGGAATACACTACGAACGTATCAAGATAAATGATATGGATCGGCCCTTTGATTTTTCCAAGGAGCTCCGTGAGGTTCAAATCGCACGTTGCGGACAATGACGTCAATTCTGCCAATCTAACAAGTCAAGTGTACTCAAGATTATTGAGGCCCAGCCCAACACCTGCAACGAGCTTACTTTGGTATCGAGCGTTTCTTTTCTTTTTCTCCCGCTTTATAAGGACAATTAATTTTTGGCAACAATTATGTATACGTGGATATAAAATGCCTAATCGAAAATAGGGTCTTTGAAATTCAAATTCCAAGAAATCGACAAGGATGTATTCCAAAGGGGATCGTGATCGGCCCATCACACTATGCGTAAATGCTAAGCTCGGTTGATTTTAATCAAGTGGAAGGTATGGGTACTAAAAATTTGGTGTTTGGTTCGGCATTTACAACTCCCCTTAGCCAAATGCTCCCATTTGAAATACTGAAAGCCCAAAGTAGGTGGGGACCTGCTTAATAATAGCATGGCTTGTCCAACTAAAATTTACTCCCAGAAATAAAAGAATAGAAATTATCACTGTTTGACAAGTTAACAAACAGGCCCTTAACGATCCACGAAGTCGCTTGGGCTTGTCCGACTAAAATTGGGTCTAAAGACTAATGTGGAATGGTGTCGGCAAGGGCTTATAGAAGCTGGCCTACCAAACCCAAACAAAGCAATGTATTCTCTCTCGTTAATGGGCGGGCTAAGGTAAGAAATTAGGCCTAATTCGAGGCCCAAACTGGAATGCACCCAGTCATCGCTTACGTCCGCTGGGACTAGTTCCTCTGCTTTCAGGTGATCGAGAGGGCATCTCTGCGTTGAGGATGATATCTTAGCAAAGAACTTCAAGCCATCGAAATCTTATCACGGCTTAGGGATCGTGATTTTTCAGATTCCGCACGATAACACGGTAACGGGTTTGGGTCGAGGAAAGTTTTGTTGGAGTCGATTTCGTATCGCTTCACGAGGCATAAATTGATCATATCATGATTGTGTCCAATCTACTAGATAATAACTTGTTTAAATTAGTGGGGTTAATGTCGATACAACATGTATTCGATCCATTTAAACTTGATTGAGCAAAATATTATTCTTTTTTTCCAGTGCTTTTTACCAGTGAAATTTCAAGTAAGTGATGTTTCATCGAATATTCACATATATTTTTATATATAATACAAAGATATTTCGTTGACAGTCATTGCAATTGGTAGATAGTATAAAAAATTAAGAGATATACTATGTCAGCTCCGTGTTCATGAGTTAGTTTTGTGTTAACATCATTGATTTGGTATCATATATATATGTGTGTGTGTTGTATCGTGTCATGTCAGTTCAATAATTTTCAAATCGTGTTTATGTTGAGTAAGTTGACACGATCAATCAATCATGTACGTACGGCACGAACACGAATCAACACTCATAACTATGACCTCCATTTTATGCTTACAAAGAAGAGTGAAGGAAGCATAATATGGACTTCTCCAAATTTTACCGTGGATAATTGGCAGGCCAAGATTTTTGGCCGTGACATGAGACTTGTAAATTTTGGCAGTATATAAATAAATAAACTAAAAACGAGAAAGACTTTTTTTGTTTTTTTGGATAAGTAAAACGAGAAAGACTTAAATTATTAAAAAGAAGAAGCAAATCCATCGTTATGATTAGGGAAGAAGCAACGTAGAAGCAAGGGGGGAATAAATAAATAAAAAAAAAGAAGGGGAAAAAAAATCCCAGAAAAACAGGCTCGAATTCCCCCTTGAGTCGATTTGGCTGTTCTGACCACCCAAACCCTCAGCCTCACCCCCCCATTCTCCCTTCCCGAATCACTCTCACACAGCAGTCCCTCCCCTTCCTCCCTCCCCTCTCTCTCTCTCTGCCTGCGAGTGTTTCCCCCATCTGCACCAACCCCTACTCCCCTCTCGAAACCCTAAAAATTTCATCCCCCGTCAATCTCCAGCTCACCCGTCGCTCCACCCCCTCTCTCTCTCTCTCTCTCTCTCCTCGTCTCCGCCGTGTCGCCGTCGCGCGCCTCTCCGATCCCGTGCCCCCCGCCTCGCGCCAATTCGTCCGCGGCTCGATGGCTGAAGGCAAGTTCGATCTACCCGACGATCTGCTGTCCTCGAAGCCCGCCGATCGCTCCTTCCCTCCTCCCAAAAGTACTTCCACCTCTCCCTCTCTTCTCTTGCCCTCGCCTTCTTCTTCTTCTTTTTTATTTTTTTGGTGGTTTTCTGTCCTTGTAAAATTATCGATCTTCTTGCGGTCGCGCCGAATCTGCATTCCTCGCCTCGTTTGCGTCGGGCGATTCGGATGCGGTTTTCGCGAGTCGCGCCTGATGCGAGCGGGCCCCTAGGGTTCGTGATCTGGAGCATCGAAATGGCGCGGCTGGCGCGTTTTGACCGTTTTATGAGGCGACGGCTTTGTCAGATTGGGGTTTCGGCTGTTTTGTATTGCATCTATTCAATCGGGCCTTGGTTTTTGTTCTTGCCCTTGTCACCTACGACTTTCTGGAGTGGCTTTATCTTAAATTTTGTTTCGCTCTTGCGATTTTATCTGTTTCAGATTAGTATTACTATTTCTTTTTCTTTGCGAGAAGAAGGGAATTTGAATGCATCTCTCTCGCTCATGATGGTAGCGTAATGTTTTGCTCGTCCTGCATCTGATGAATCGTGTTGCTTTTAGACTTTTAGGTTTCGATTACTCGAGTGCTTATCTTTAACTACTTCAGTTTCATATTTGATCTGTTTTCTTTTCCTTCTTTTTTTTTTTTTATTGAGATTTCTTTTTATGAACTTCATGTTTAAAATTTTTCGACATTGAGTTTCTGTGATTTTCTTTGCCAGGGTTTTTTCCCCCCTTACGCTGTACCGAGTTTATTCAGTTCTTTTTCCAGCTTGTGCCTTCTGGTCGTGTTTTCGACTGAGGAATTAATAAGCTCGAGTAGTTCCAGTGATACCCCTGTTTGTGGCAATATCATCAAATTTTTCCTGTCGACGACATAGTTTTTTCCCCCCAGAATAAATGGGGATTTTGATAGATCAAGTGCTTGATCGGTACATAGGATACTGCTAAAGCAATTGAAATGATTGGCTATGTTGGATTTTCGTGTAGCTACGAGATCGCCATATCATGGATTTACGTTCACCAACGAAGAAATTTTTTAATGATATGAGGTGGCTCCAAGCCTTGAATTTGTGACCTCCCTAGTTCAGGGCTGTCCTAATGAAGAAATTGACGGGAGAACTTTGCCAATTAGTTTACCATGTGAACTCTGATTTCCCCTATTACAATCTTGTTGCATCCTTATGAAGAAATTTATTCCTTCATGATAAGCTAATTGTCTGTTTACTGGGTGATGTACTGTAAGCAGACAAGGTTAAAGCTTGTCTTTTTCAAACTTTGTTTAGTCATCTACTGTCTTTCTCTGTGCATGCTCTTACTTTTATCTTAGGGTTGTATTAGTATGTGCCTTATTAATTACATCTTCATGCTGAATGCTTGAAATGCTGTTATTAAGTTGGGTAACATTGGTGGATTTTGAGGTGCTGATATGTGCTTATTGTATCTAGTGGAAGCTCTGGGAGGACAGTTTGAGGAAAAAGTGCTCATGGGGCCAAATGATGAGTCGAAAGGTACTTTTTGCACTCTGATATTGTAGTTTGAATGTTTGATTGGCAATGGAGAAAATTGCAGTATGGCAGCAGAATAGCTTGTACATGTGGCTACTTTATTTTGCTTAGAATTATCTCATAAAAGTAGAAGTTTTTCCAGCAGTTAATCTGGTTGAGTTGTTCAATTGCAGATCAACTGGCGTCAGAGAGCAGCATACCTTTGTCCCCTCAATGGCTTTATGCTAAACCAACCGAGACTAAGATGGTACTTTCAGTGCTCTAAATGGCCATAGATACTGAGGTTTTTTGTCTGGATTTTTTTTTTTAACCCCTCAGAAAGTAGCTTTCATGGTATAGAATTGTAGAAATTGCCTTGATTGAAAAGTTGGCTCTAATTTTGGCACCTGAAGGTGTGCAACTCATAAAAATAGCTTACTCCTTAATGGTTGACATGCTAGAGTTTGTGACATTTTTCATAGTGTGAGTAGGAAGTTGAGATCGCAAAATATTCGTTAAAGTGTTTTTGGAGGGAGGAATCCTTTTAGGACATCTTTATAGTAGATGAACGTCTGAACTGCTAGCAATTTCGGACAAGGACGTGTTCTTTTCCTCATTGGCTTTCATTCTTAAAATATTTTAATAGTGGAAATAGGGACTTATCAATTTGCTGCAACTTTAATACCAGGGTGAGCAAATAAGGTAAAAATATTGTTTCTCATGTATGTCTCTAATTTTGGTTTTTAAAGCAACCTAAAGCCTCCAGGCAGAGAATCAGCTCTAGCGACAATCAAGTAATTGCAGCTGGTGTATAATGATCCCAACTAGGACTTTCTATTCAATCGGATACCTTTACAAGACACAGTCTCCTTTCCATAATTTATAGCCCAGTATAATCTCCTTGACGGCCATGTCCTTGCACGTTGACCATCATTAGACCGCATTTCTTTTAGCCTCATCCTTTTTAGCTGGCCAGCAGTTTTTTGGCTGCTTCTCATTGGCCAGCATTTTTTGGAGTTTATGAGTCTTTTGCACTGTAGGACAACATCATTTTAATTTCTCTTAAGCTATTCCTTTCTCCTGTAGATTTCTTTAAATCATATGAGATTCCCGGATCTGGAAGGTGCATTTATGAAGTATCAATGTTTGTTGCCACTTGCAGGAAATGCGAGCTCCATCTTCAGTGTCAGTTGGAAATGCAGGCGATCCCCCTCAAAAGGAGAACTGGCGTTTGGAAGGGACTGAGGACAAAAAAGACTGGAGGAGAGCTGTCACTGACAATGAAAGTGGCCGTCGCTGGCGTGAAGAGGAGAGGGAAACTGGCCTACTTGGCGGTAGGAGAGACCGCAGGAAACCTGATCGTCGTGCTGACAATGTTCCGGTCCGGGAAGCTAATGAAGGTAGAACGTTGGCTGCCAGTGAAAAGTGGAGCGATGGTAATACTCGCACAGCTGGGCATGAAACACGACGTGACAGCAAGTGGTCTTCAAGGTGGGGTCCTGAGGACAAGGATAAAGAATCTCGCAATGAAAAGAGGGCAGATGCAGAGAAGGAAGAGGGTCACCTCGACAATGCACCACTTTTAGGCAGCAATCGTGGAGCTCCTGAGCGTGAATCTGAGTCCCGGGATAAGTGGAGGCCACGCCACAGAATGGAAGTTCATTCCAGCATTTCGGCTCCCTATCGCGCTGCTCCTGGTTTTGGAACCGAAAGAGGAAGAGTGGAGGGTTCTCATACGGGTTTTACCGTTGGACGAGGAAGGTCCAGTACGATGGGAAGATCTTCGGGCACTATTGGTGCTGCTCATTCTGACAAAAGTGAGAGCGTCCCTGGAAAACCAATTCTCTTAACTGATTCTTTTTGTTACCCAAGGGCAAAGCTTCTTGACATTTATCGCAAGCAAAAAGTCGAACAATCCTTTACTTCCATGCCCGATGACATGGAGGAATTGGCCCCCATAGCTCAAGCAGATGTTGCTGAACCGCTAGCTTTCTTAACCCCTGATGCTGAAGAGGAGGTAATAATGAATGCACGATTTTTTTCTCCTTAATATCTCTGTCTATTTGTTTTCGGCCAGAAGTTATACTTATTTGATTAAGGTTAATCTCCCAATATTTGTGTTTTTCCTTCATAAAATTAGGCTATCCTTGGTGATATATGGAGGGGGAAGATCACTGGCAGTGGAGCAGTGTATAATTCATTTAGGAAAGGCAGATCAACTGAAAATGTTACTGGTATTTAACTCAGCAACTACGCTTCTCTCAGCATGCTAATTTTACTGTCACTGAATCTTCTGCCGATTTTCAATTTTCAGGTCTTGGTGATGTTGAATCTGCTGACGAGGGGAAACAGGGCATTCTCTCCTTGGTATCCGCTGAAGAGAATGGGGATACCTTCCAAGAGCTTTGGGAAACTGATACCTCTCAAGCCGATAATAAAACTGCTGCATGGAATAGTGGTTCTCAAGTGATTACATTGGGGGGTAAATGACTTTCTTCCTCCTGTTTCTATCGGTTTTTGATATGATGTAGTGCAGTGCAGGGGTGTAGTCATTTGATTTGTATTAGTGGATTTAGCTTGAACTTATTGATTTCATCTTATGGTGCAGAAGACGTTAAAAACCAAGGAGTGGATCAGAAAATTCCTGCTGAAGTTAATCATCATGGGGATGCTGTTGATAATGGTACCCGAGGATCAAATGAAATTGATAGTCTTTACTTTGCCACTTCCCAGATGGATATCGCTAATAATGGGATGGGCACACTATCTGCTTTTACCAATCAATCTCAATTTCAAGATGTTACTTCTCCTTTTGGCATCAGATCGAAGCTTTCCAATGACTCAACTTCTCTATTTGGATTGACCTCTCCTCTCCAACATCAGGGTGGAAACATCCATCCTTTAAGTTCTAACGAGGCAAAAGAGTCAGAGAGGAGTATTTCTGCGGAGGAGCTTAGTTTATATTACCTTGATCCTCAAGGAGAGATCCAAGGACCTTTTCTCGGGGTGGACATCATTTCATGGTTTGAACAGGGGTTTTTTGGCACTGACTTACTGGTCCGCCTGGCAGATGCTCCTGAAGGAAAACCTTTTCAAGAATTGGGTGAGGTGATGCCGCATCTTGAGGGCATCCACGCCATTGCCACTGGTGCTGATCAGATTTTGCAATTAGATGAATCTAATGCTTTAGGTGGTAAATTGGAGACTGGTGTGCCTACTGCTGCTCCTGCTGGTAAAGTTGATGATTTATACATCATGGAAAATCGGTCATTACCAGAGATTAGGAGTATGTCGGCTCAGAATGTCCAAGGCATAGTATCCGAATCTGGTGTACCTCATCTGTCTCATTTGGAGACAGGGTTTAATGATTTTGCTGCCCAAGATGAAGGTGAGTTCTCTTATTTGTGCCTGCTTTGCTTTTGCTTGTACTGTTTCTCATTTGGCTGTGAATTATTTTCTTGATAAATGTGCCGGCAGTCACTAGTGTTGGGAAAGAATAGCAATGCTTCCTATTCTCATAGTACTGTTTCTTTCCAGAAATTGTTTTCCCAGGAAGACCAGGAAGTAGTGGCCATCCTATTGGAAGATCTACTGGAAACATCCATGATGCTTCTCTGAAACCTCTGAGCCACTCTTCTGTTCAAGCTGAATCGAAAGTGCCCAGCATGCAAAACCAAAGTGATAACATGATGCATCCTTTCGGTTTACTTTGGTCCGAGATTGAAGCCCCTAATGCAAAGCATGCTGCTGCATCCAACTTGCCTTCTGCCATGGGAAGGGGTCCTCAATTTGGAGGCATTTCTGACCCGGCTCTCGTTGCAGATAATTGGTCTGATTCATACAGAAGGAATGCAGCTTTTGACTACCCCAACTTGTATCAGGAAACTGTGCCTTCTCGAAGCTTTCCACGCATGGAGCAAGAATCAAACCGTCTTGATCTATCGGAGCAACTGTTGTCAAGGCAACTTCAGCATCATCATCTCCAACAGCAAAACCTGTTACCTTTTCATGCAAATTCCGGCCATTCCATTTTGGAACAAATGGCTGGTGAACAACTGGCACACCAGCAGCAGCTGGCCGCCCATGCTGTACCAGATATGGAGCATATAATGGCACTACAGCTCCAACAACAGCGACAGCATCAGCTTCAACGTCAGTTGCAGCAGCAGCAGCAGCAGCAGCAGCAGTTTCAGCATCAACAGAAACTTCTGCAGGAGCAACAGCAGTCCCAAGTTCAACAGGTTCAACAGGTTCTGCTTGAACAATTCCTGAGAAACCGATTGCAAGATCCTGGCCTTGCGCAGTCACCTGTTGATCCTCTGAGAGCCAACAACGCTCTCGATCGGGCTATATTGGAGCAACAGCTTCTCAATGAACTGAAACAACGTTCTCATCATCCTGCCAGACATATTGATCCATCACTTGAGCAGATGACTGAGGCAAAATTCGCTCGTTTGCCACAAGAGCTTCAGGAGTTACTCATAGCTCGTGCTCAGCGTGGACAACTTCAACCTTTGGACCATCAGATACTGCAAGAACAACTTCAAGCTAGGCAGTTTCAAATGGGAATGGGGCTAACTCCCAATATGGAAGAAAGGCGCCTTGGCTCTGGCTGGCCAGTTGACGAACCTGATCAGTTCCTTAGGATGCATGGTAGTCACCGATCTCACGCATCAGGGTTTAGCCCACTAGATTTTTATCAGCAGCAACAGGGGC
This sequence comes from Eucalyptus tenuipes, assembly GCA_014182365.1. Lineage (NCBI taxonomy): Eukaryota > Viridiplantae > Streptophyta > Magnoliopsida > Myrtales > Myrtaceae > Eucalyptus > Eucalyptus tenuipes. Next base: position 31,583,826 of record CM024538.1, on the reverse strand, counting down.
CATCCAACGAAGACCAGCTGAACTTCTTTGACAGGAATCATTCGTTACAAGAGCGTATGAGACAAGGTTCTTATGAACCTAGCGGGCTGTCTTTTGAGCGTTCGATTTCTTTACCAACTGGTAATGCCGGAATGAATCTGGATGTCCTAAATGCTATGACTCGTGTTCATGGTTTAGACATGCAAGAGTCTAGCACAAGAACAAAATCTGCTGCTCAAGCAAAGTTTGCTTCGGAATTGCACCCTCGGGGTGCCCCTCACTCTTTACTTCCTAACCAATTTCATGCTTCTCAGCTGGATGCAATGGATGGTCACTGGTCTGAGAATAACGGGCAGCTTGCAAATGACTGGATGGAATCTCGAATTCAGCAATTGCATATTGGTCCTGAACGCCAAAAAAAGGAACAATTGGGTAAAGTGACTTCTGAAGACCCGAGTTCGTGGATGTCAGATGGACAAGATGATGACAAGTCAAAGCAGCTGCTTATGGAATTGCTTCATCAGAAATCTGGCCATCAACCCACCCAGTACGCAGATGTTAGTGAGGGAGTACCAGGGGAGAGAAGGCCTATATCCGGCTTTTACTCTAGTTCGAATGCCCTGGATCGTCAATTTAATCTGCTTCAGGACCGAGAAGCTGGTTTAAGCAACTCGTTTCCCGTAGGTTCCTATGGATCAAATTCCTCTGATCGCGCCAGCAGTTTTGAAAACAGAGATGAGTTGACATTTAGAATGGATTCTGGGGCATTGGCTGCTGCAGATCCATTCTTGTCTGGTATTCACGGATCTGGGATGGGTTTTCACACTAATCCAAGCAGGAACGACAATAATTCAGCCCACACAAAGGAGCTTGCCGAGGCAGAGGGGAGGAAGGGTGTACCAAAGAGTGAGGGCAAATTAAAGGGTTCGCTCTTTGAGATTCAAGAAGCTGTGGCTGAACAAGCAGGATTGGCTGCTACAGATCATGGTGGAGTACCTATCACTTCCTTTAGCAGGCATGCTTCTCTTGGTGCTGCTGCAGGTACTTTAGATTTGATGTTCTATTTTAGTGTTTATTATGGTTATGTTCAATTTCTATTGGTAAATGAAATTTAAATCTTTTGTAGGTGAAAATACAATCTTCTATGAAGAAGGAATTGGAAACCGGTATCCTGAACAGATAAGCAAGGATCAGTAAGTATCCCTTCCTGCATTGCCTAAAGAGTGGAGAAGGAGCATAGTTGTGGTGTTTGTCTTGGTTAATTGTCGAACATGGCATATGGCAGCAGGCAGTTGCTGCTGAACCTGAAATTGCTAGCTTGATAGCCAAGATGCTCCTCTTGTTTTGGATTCACTTTTCTTGTCTACTCATGTAACTGGAGGTTTTTTTGTTACAAATGATATTCAGAAAATCGAAAGCTGGTGTTATAATCCTCTCATTTTGTGGACTCTTTCAAAAGACTCATACTAGTCATAGTTTCCATGGCATGTGACTCAGTTTTAGAGAGTTATGTGGCAATGTTTTTGTTAGTTTCGTGTAATGCGGGTCATAGTCCGTGGCATTAATTTACTGGTCGTTGATTTGGTTGCATTGTTGATATTTATTTTTGATCATATCGGCTCTTAAATCCTGCTTATACAATTGGTCTTGTTCCCTCCTAAACTCTAAATGCTGGTTATCTCCCAGAACAAAGTTATGAGGTCACTAATGGCTGATTACTGTCTATCCTTGGTTATCCTTCTCTCTTCTTCTTTGGGTATGGCAGTCCATTCTTCTTTGTATGTCTTACTTCAATTACTCATACATGTTTGACAATGGCTTTCGACAGTGTGCGAGTCATTTTGTCCAAAAGTCAAGACAATATGATGCTTAGGGGCCCATCCCAGGAAGGACAGTCAGAGCTTGTGTCCGATCCTCTTGCGAGGCTCAAAAGTGCTTTTCCCAGTGTTCCTGATGGTAAGTTTGATGTCGTTTTCTTTGTGTCCCCTTTTGAGTCATTGATCGGTCTGGTGGAGATGGTTGTGTTCTGTTTTGGGTTGATTGGGGGAGAGTTTGTTTAACCGAGTTGATCCCTATTTGGCTGCTGGGTAAAGCTTCATGAAGTTGATGGTTTTACAGGGTCGAGACAAGACCAAGGAGGGAATCCAACAAAGCAAGGTGTTGAGGACATCGCTGCTGGCAAGAAAGATATGCGTTTCAGGCGTACTTCATCTTGCGATGATGCAGAGGTGTCGGAAGCATCTTTTATTGACATGCTAAAAAGTACGAAGAAGACTGCACCACAAGAGCCCCAATCGGCAGCAGGAGTTTCAGAATCATTTGAAGGAAGTCAAGCTGGACGAAGTGGAAAGAAGAAAGGGAAGAAAGGGAAGCAAATTGATCCTGCCCTTTTGGGTTTCAAAGTCACCAGCAATCGCATCATGATGGGCGAAATTCAACGTATAGATGATTAAGCCCCTTTGTAAACTCTTATACATGCTGTACAGAGATTAGGAGCTTGTATAGATTTAGAGGTGTTCAGTAGTGTTTAGTGTATAGCGCTCATCTGTACACAGAAAATTTTCACCCTTGCTTTTCTCCTGCCATCGACAGCGAGATATATCGAAAATCGGCTTCTAACACCATGAAATTTTACAATTGAATATGTCAAGTGAGATTCCACCTGACGGGTCGCATTGTGATCTCTTTAGCTCTGTTTGTCTTGTTCTTGGCATTCCTTGGCATCATTTGGTTCGGATCAGTGGAAAGGAATCCGGTATGTTGAACCAGCTGCATTTTATTCCAGGAGGCAACAACTATTTTTAATTATCCAGAACTTTATGTCTGGAACTTGGCACGAATGAGTCATCGAATTTCTTCTTTGCCAATGGTGGGAACTCCTTACTGGTTATGGTGGATGGCTAGAAGGGCAACATGATTGAGCAAACCATCTATTAATGACATATTTTAGTGGACATAATCACTTGTACAAAATCGATACCGAGTGCGAGAATTCACATAGCAAGAGTCAGAAGACCAACCAACTTCAACATAGAAGGATGATTGAGGAAAGCAGAGGGGTGGTGGCACCACACTCCACAACAGAGATCCACCTTCGGACACCATACATCAGCTCCCCCATAGCACTGCCCTTCCAACACTCCTATCAAGACCACGAAATCCTAGCCTAGGAACACAACACCTGGCCACTCTATGCACGCCTCTCATCCGAAACATCCGTCTGGCCTTCTCTCTGATAAATTTTACAACGGGCCTAAATTTATTGTTGTCCAATGTTCTCATAAACCCGATGTTTAGAGCCAGCCATTGGGGAAGAGCTTCATGACTGTTCTGCCCATAATCCATTCCAGCTCAGAAGACGCTAGAGGCACTTGTTTGGCAATGAGAGAGACTGCATCTTTCGCTCCTTTATAACCACATTCCGGTACAACAAATGGGAAGTCACTGCAAAAAAGAAAAAAAGAAGATATAAGCATCAACACGTAATTGCCAAATAAGTTTGATTTCTTCATTCGTGTGTTCTAAATATCCTCACTACATCTACATGTGTTCCTTTGTTCAAGGAGTGGAGCTGGCAGAACTTACCTGCCCCATAATATTCGGTTCGCACCAAAGTGGGTAATAAGTTTTGAAAGAAGGTCAGATAAATCAAGATACGGAAATGGCATTCTCGACACCCTGAAAAGAGCACTGAATTTTACGTACACCTGTTCAGCAAGAGATCATGTCAACAGGAACCTCCAGCTGATACATTAAAAAGAGAGAATCCACTGTGAAAGGCGTCTAAAGATGGTGGGGTTGTCAAAGCGAAAAATACAAGAAGACATGGCTCAGAGATGTGCTCGTGAGTAATATTCAAACAGCATTAACTATGTGGCTTCAACCAAGTAAAGAGTTATATTCATAGAAACAGAGAAGAAATTGAATGCCTGTCTAGGGCACCGATACCTGAGGGTATCTGGACAATCTTAGAAGCTCAGAGAAGGTGCGACTTTCCTCATCATTTCTGAACGAGACAAATAAGTGCCTCAAGGTGTGCCAAACAACTAAGGAATCAAATAACATTTCGATGTCACTACAATTAAATCACTCACAGTGGTGGCTTGCAGAAAGCTAAATGATCAAGCAAAACCACTGTCAAAGGAAATTCTTTGCATAGCTCTTCGATTTCTGAAATATGGAGATTAAGGCCCTAGATAATAACAGAAATGTGAGCTCATGGCATTTCAATATAATTAGTGAGAATTGGAATGAATGATCATGATCATGACGTGATTTAAGGTCTTTCAAATATAATCGTCTCGCATATAACAAGACATAAACATTGGTTCGCCATAAAACCAACAGCTTCATCAAGGATCACGTAGCACACAAAATGTCCACATAATTGACAAAGACGATGCCATACTTTCATGCACATGAAGCCCACAGGTATCCCAAGCTCTCCTGCTTTAGAGAATAATGCCTTTCCAACTTCATTGGTCATCTGCCAACATCAACATGTACGTTAGAGACATCATATAACTCTGAAGAGTTCACTCCTCTTCTACGGTAAATCCTAGTAGTGACTCCTACAGCTTTGAGGGATCAAGACAAATACTATGCCAGAATCTATGACATCTTGCAATGATTCTCCCTCTTAGGATGTCCTGTTATAAAAGGTTTTTGCATTCTTAGAATCCCCCCTTCCCGCGAATTAACATATGCATAATTGAGTTTCGCTTCTGCGTAATTTTAAGCCATCTTTAGAGTCAGAATACACTATATCCTTGGCAACCAGTTCATTGCGCAAGAAGTACTGAATATGCAGAAATTTGTTTGTTTCTTTCTTTGTCATCCTGGCTTCTTCCTGAAAGTCAGTAGAACAATCTGCTGGATACATCTAATACCGCATGTGCTAAATCTGAATCAGAAAAGAAAATCATCTCAAAGAAGGTGCGCAGCTATTTCGGACTGAAATCAACACCTTTTGACCAGAAGGCCACAAATATGGGTTGAAACGAACAGCTCTATAACCATCCTGTCATGACATCAGAACAATATCAGAGTATAGTCTAATTCCATCAAGTTCTTTTATACGATGACAACTGTGACATTCGCACCTTCAAAACAAGCTGCTCCAACTTCTCAATACCACTTCCATCTTCTGCAGGATTGGCAAGGCAACAACCAACGAATTTAGTTGGATATTTTTTTAAGACGCTGTCCAAATACGAGCTTGTATGAGGGAAATATACTCCCAAAAGGAGAGGAATTAAGCAGAACATACTCCAGACAACCATAAGTTACCATACTTTACAACGTACATAGCAATTGAACCAGTGACTTCCAATTTGATGGGGAAAAGTAGCGAAGCTAAATTCTTGATGACTATTGATTAATTATGTGATTGTGATTCTTGGCTCTCCATATATAGAAGTGCAGCAATTTCAGCCAAACCCAAATGGCCTACAACTTAGGGCGAAACTAGTGCACGAAGTCTTAGATGATTCTAGTTTCTACTATGAAATGAGAAGAACGAAGAAATTTTCAACAGACCTCGTCACTAAAGAGTGGTCGAACATGTGATTAATAGGTTGCACAATGAGAGCACCATCTACGCCTGCTTCATCCATAGACTGCATAAATAAACCAACGAACAGCCAAACCTCACTGAGAACAGCTTGCTAAGTGAAATTGTACCTTTTCATTTATGCAGAAGACAGATGCTTCTGTGCTCAATCCACATTTGAACAAATGAACACTATCTTACATTCCACATTATTTAGATTAGGTCTACTTCTCTGCGTCAATAATCTTGACCTGATAAGAAGAACCGTCCACGCATATTCATTTTTTGATGGCTATAACACATATAGCACCTAACCAAACGAACATAGCTGCATATTTCCTGAGTAAAAAGAAACTTCCTGTTGCATCGTTCTCGTCTTTGGCTCGACTAATTTAAGATTAATAGAATAAAACCATAACAAAATCTGCATAATTCAGATCTCAAATCGGGTCTACTTCGTCTCATTCTCAACCACGCCTTCAATAACACAGGTAAAATGCGTTCTATCGAAACCAACATGCAAGAACCACCCATAAGACATACCTGGAGAAGAAAATCAACATCTCCCGGTAAAGTCGGTTGTTGCCCAGGAAAGTAAGGATATTTATCTGCAGCCTTCACGAAGCCCAAAAAAAAAAAAAAAGAATAAGAAATTACACAAACATAATAAACACAACCCCACACCACAAATGCATCAACTTGTCGAAACCAACGATCATCTCGTCATCAATCTTCGTAGTTACTCCCCCAAACCAACTAAAATAGAAAAACCCACCTTCCTTTCTTGCATTTCTGGCGAGACCGAAACAAGTACATACCAAAAGTGAAGTTCTTGCGAACTTTCAGGAGATGGGTCGATGATTATACCTCTGCGGGAGAAGCCCACACGTGCAAGTGCGAATCGATCACTTTGGCGGGGAAAGGCGCCCCGCCCTCGGTTCCGCTCGCGGCCATTTTAGCGGCGGAAGGTCTCGACTTCAACGGCGATTTCCAATGGAATGGCGCGACGACGGGGATGGAGGAGGCGTGGCGAGGATCGATCGCGAGCAGCAAAGGCCTCGCTCTCGCTGCCATTTTTAAAGGTGTGGAATTGTCTGAAAATCCCATGGAGGATCGCCTGCGGAGAAGGGAAGCGTGGAAGCCATCTCCTGCGAATGCCGACCGTCCGATCAGAAGAAGATGAAAAATGCAAGCCGTCCGATCGGTTCGAAAAGAACCCCCCCTTCTTTTGTTTTAGATCAAGAATAAGCAGAAGATCAAAAGGTCAAAAACATTTACTTTCTCGCCAACGTTTAAGATATTATAGAAAAATTTATGTAAATCTAAGCATCAATAGTAATGGTACAAACAAAAAATCTAAATATCAACGGTTGATTATTTTAATAAATTTTAGACTAAAAAAGAAAATGTGCAAGCTACAGGATATAAATTAGTAAAGAGTTAAAAATAAAAATCAATGGGCGACATCCTGACATCAATACATCGTTGACTATAAAAATGTTTGAGTTACTAAAAGAAAAATTTAGTCTCATCATGCAACCATGTGATCCCTAGGAGTAAGTGTAATTAGACCCACTTTTTAAATATCTCTCAATATTTAGAGCCATACTCGACTCTTTTAAATTCTATTAAATCAAGAAATAAGTTTGATAAATTTTGCTTGATGACAATCTTATGCTATTTATAAATGCCATCATAAACGTGGCCCATGTCTTGATAGACCGTTTGTTTTGGTGATGGTAAGCTGCATTTTCCTTATATCCTCATTGTAAATGTTTAATTAAAGTTAGTGAATATCCAAAAACTCTCACGAACTTTTCCCATTTGGTGTTTCAATCGTCCTATTTGGTGACACTTTACCTTGAATCGATCTCGTGCCATCCTATGGTCCATGGCCAGTCCAATTTCCGAGTCATAATACTCCTGAACAGACAGCCTGTTTCAACTGTACGGAGTTTCCCATTTTCACCTCAATTTGCAGCAGTCACATTTACGCGGCGATCAGGTGAGTATCCGAAGTTTTCACATAGTTCTCGAGCGAGGAAAGCAAGCTAAGAGGAGGTCAGCAATGGCCCTGCGCATCTTCGATTCTACTACAACTTACTAAGCGTTCGCAAGGCCTACAAGAAATCCATGAAATCTCATAACAAGAGGGCAAGATCCAATGCTCACGATAATTCAAATCCAGTGATCGTCGGTTACATTTTACAGCACATCTAGCTGCGCAGAATGCTTATCTTTATCCTCAGGGAACTGTTTTCGGAAGGCGAAGTTTGTGGAAGAAAACAGATTGAGCTGATTAAACTTACCAGAGGTTGTTTTCTTTTAATAGCAAAGAGGAGGCTGTGCAGACGCAGCAGACACAAGACAGCTTGCTATAAGGATGACTCACTGACTGAACAACCCATTTTGAGTAGTAATTGGTGATTTCTGGTTCAGTATGGAAGCTCAATAGATTGCAAACGCTTAACCTTGTTCGTGTGCTACATTCGAAAAAGATCACTAACATGCAAAAAAATTACATGGTACAGATGATCAACAACCCGCAAAGTTCAATCAAGAAGCCAAACGGAACATCAACCCGAAATCAAATACCGATGGACCGCTCACCGCCCCCATCTGCGTAAGAGAACCCCATTAGGGATTTGCTAGGGTCAATACACAACAAGCTCGGTCTTCATACGGATTACAAAGGAGAGTCTCGAAGGGTCAAGCTAGAACCTGATCATACTCACCTTGATGACCTAGATAATTTACCATAAGCACAGTTAGTCAATACTTCATCATTCCCAGTTCATCCTTAAACCGGGCAAAAGTAGAATTTCCAACAGACCATCTTTCATTCTCGCCCCAAAATTCTCTTTCAACCTCAGGAAACCATCCGATTTATGTAGTATTTAGTCCTCAAGAAATTGCGAAGTTGAGCCCTCAAGATCTCTTGACCAAAGCTAAAATGACCCAGAAGAAGATGACAATTCCTTCTACTCCCCTGATTCTTCCGAACCGTCCCCTTCATCATCTGGGGTTTGTTGCTGCTGGTGATGACCCACCGAGACCGTCTCGCCGCCTCCGCTCTGCCCCATCTGCTGGAAAATCTGGCTCAATGATGAGTGAGAATTCATGACCCCACCATGGCCATCCTGCGATAGCCCCAGCTCCAAACCCGGAATCCTCTGGTTTGACCCACTCAAGAAAGTGGGGAAGCTGATCAGCCCCACATTCATGTTCGGAAACTCGACCCCTTGAAACCCAAACTTGGACACGTAATTCGAACTCTCGCCCCCTATGCTCGCCCCCACAGCTGCAGGCTGATCGGAGTAATGAACGAGCCCCGGCCTGATACCGCTCACTGGGGGCCAAACCCCGCTGGCGACAACCTGCGATCTACTGAAATTCCCATTCGAAATCGCCAAATTGGTCCTGCCTCCGAACCCAATAAGCGGCCCCACACCCCCCAACCCTTCCATCTTGGCCGAAACAGAGCTGCCCTGTTCCGAAACAGAGGAGCCTGCCGCGTTAAGGGCCGAGGCGGGGACCGTCCCGGTCCCGGTGGCGGCAACGATCGACGGCTCGGCTTGCTGCAACAGCCACTGGATCGTCTCTCCATCGGTCTTGTGACCCAATTCTCTGGTCAATTGGAAAATCCTAGCCGCACACAGAGCAGGCATCCTGATTCTCCTTCCTCTGCCATCGACCTTCTTGTGCCTGTCCTTGTTGGAGCTTCTCTTGGGCGCCAATTGCTTCTTCGACTCGTCCTTGCTCGCTATCACAATCTGGAAGTCTTTGATCTCAGAAGGGTTCTTTTCTTTTTGGTGTTGCTGCTGATTTGAGCCATTGGACTCCATGAGAGTGATGAAGCGGAGAGAGAGAAGAGAAGAGAGAGAGGGAGAGTAGAGAGAGGGGTGAATGAATGGGGCCAAACAGAGACGATCTTCTTCCAGATAGAAAACCCTAGATATTTCCTATGACTTTTCAGTGCAATTTGTGAATCGAGAGTGCTACTGTTTGGAATTGGAACCGCTGGAAAAAAAAAATTCAAGCTTTTCTTTTTCCAAGTTTTAAAGTCACCCACCACTCCGCTCCACTATCTCTTCTTTTTCTCTTTTACCGATCCATCTCTCTGTCGTTTGACTTTTTACCGCCACACGAAATTCCAAGCCATTGACTTAGGCACTGCTCACCCGGAAATTCTGTCAAGTTCCAATTTTTTTTTTTTTTTTTTTTGTTTTTGCTGTGATCTAACATACGAAATGGAGAGAAAAGAGAAGCCTTTTTAGCCGGTCCGGAATCCATCCACCCGATGGATGTGCGCAGCGAATGAGAAATAGGATAATCAGAGCACAGGAAATTGGGAGGGGAGTTGGGAAGATGCTGCTTTCAAGAATTATTGCAGCAGACACCATAACTGATGGCAATCATGAACCACCACAGACTTTTCCGCACCAAGCGACATGAGAAGGAAGTTAAATTTTCTCCTCCCTTTTGCCAGTTTCACACTGGCAAATTATCGGAAGCTTCTGGTCTTGAAGGCAAAGAAGGGGTCTCCTTCTCGGGTTTTTTTCACTGGGTTCTTTTTATATTCTTTTACTGGTGATTATAATGGGTGGAGGAGGGCTGGACGTTGAAAATTCAAGCAATCATGCGTCAAACTGTGACTAAGGGAATCAAACAAAAGTTGGGTTTGTCAGTGCATTGATGTCCCCGTCTCCAGCATGATTGTACCAGTCGGTTGCTTGTTTCTCTTCTTCCTATGTGTCGTAGTAAATGGGGATGCTCCGTGCGGAGAACAGTGAGAGCCGTGGCCCCAAAAGCATCCTCCCTCTCCTCTCCTCCCTCTCGACGCGTGACGAAGGGTGAGAAGTTATCACTTTAGTGCCGATAATCTCTCTCTCTCTCTACATTTATATTTTGAATGAATGTCTGATTTGAGTCACGAATTCCCTTGAAAAGCCATTCACTTTAGCTCGAGTTTCCATTCTATTCCAAACTCTCTAGCATGTTTCATAATTCTAATCTAAATAATTTTTTTGTACATAAAAAAATAAACTTTTAGTCAATACTCAAATATGACCCTTGTCAAGTTCTCGTCAAGTATAACATGTTAGAATTTTAGCATCATTGCAAGAAAACTTGATGAAAACTAGATTTTAGTATTGACTAAAAATTGACACTTTTTCATGAAATAAAAAAAAAAAAAGAACAAAAATTGAGATCAGACTTAAAGTTAGTATTTTTTATAAAATAAAAACAAAGTTTAGGTTAGAATTGAGATATAAGTTAAAATTGATGTGTTTCTTATGAGACAAAAAAAACTTAAATCAAGATTGAGTCTTGAGCTAAAGTTGTTGCTTTTTAAGAGAATCGGACCTCATTTGATTTAGAGTTCTCACAATAATAAGCTCGATTTCTCTTGTTTGCTTCTTGATTTCTACAGATTATAATTCAGCCACGATGATGATGAATAGCATTTGTGGCTCAAGTTATAGATTCATTAATAGGCTTAATTATGATTTTTAGGATCTTGAGGAGCAGAAGAAATCGAGCTTATTATCAGGTGGGCTCTGAGAGTAATCTCTCCACAATGTAGAGGTCCATTATTAGATTGATGGACATGAGATTATCTTTTGATTAAACTTGATTGGATGCCGTCATCTCTTTGTGCTAAGCTTCTTATTTTTACAAGAAAGTTCAAGTCCGTTAATTACTCTAATTGATTTTTGGAGGTAAATAAGATAGATATGCTATGATTAAGTTGAATGTCACGTGTCAATATAAGATACCGATATATTACTTTTGTTTACAAATAGTGTATCAAAGAAAAACTCCTATTCGAGAACTCATATGCTCGTGGCCAGAGAGAGAGAGAGAGAGAGAGAGAGGGGGGATTGTATTTTGGCTTAGTCCCTTTCATGTCAAGTCTATCTTTTTAATTTGATTTTATATAATTGCACTTCGTGGCTGTGAGAAATTTGAGAGATATTGCTTTGAATTCAACTCGAACAAGTTCCATTGAAGATATGGACGTGGAAACTCAACTATTGAATAACTTACGAAACAAGCTACAAGTCCCACAGACTTTTTAAGTTTGGACTTTGTCTGTGCAGATGAGGATGATCCATAACAGTTTCCACGCATTTTGGTGGAATTTGAATACGTGGTCTCCAAATACTGAGCTAAAAATCTCTCGATTCGTCAATTAATTCATAAGGTATCCTCATTACCTTTTTCGACTTTCCCTTGGACATATGGGATAAAATGCTTGCTCATAGGAATCAAATTCTTTGATTGAGATTGGACATGCTAATAGTATGCACCACCTCACCACCTCTCTCTCTCCCTCTCCCCCCCTCCCCGTGCGCAGAAAGCCCTTTGATCTCATGATTATGAAGTACACATCAAGGCACAAAAATATAAGATGGGCACACCGAGCTTCCCTTCATCTTGATGATCAGTAGCCCAACATGATTGAATGTCACGATCAAATCTCCAATTATGTAGATGTAAATAGCTTTGTACTTAAGCCCATCTAAATGATCTTTAGACGCAAAGGGCTACGCGCCTATCTTTAACATAAGTCTTCCTGACAACAACCATCCATCGAGCCAGAATTTATTGCTTTTTGAGCAGCCAATGAGGATCCTGACGACTTCCAAAACACATGTCTCGACTTTCAGAAATATCTTTGGATTTACCCATCGGAAGTCGTCGGACCAAAGATCCGGGCGGTGTCGCTGTAATGATGCGTAGGTGGAACATAGGCATCAAATAGTGAGAGAGGCCCTGCGATTTCAGAAGTCCTGCGTCGCGCTCAACTGGGAATCTCAGGGCGGGTCCCGCTCTCCTCTTCAGCTTCATTCATTAGCTTTTGACATATCACCCGATTTTACCTATAAAAGTTGCGTTTTTTTGCCTATGGTGTCGACAATAATTTAGTTCTGCACGTCGTCTGGGAATGTTCACTTTAGAAAAAAAAAACGGAGCTCTATCCCTATTTTGTCCGTCACGAGTCACTTGACTTTATCATTAGTTTATCTTTCTCAGCTCCCATCGCATGATTGCACGAGGACACGGCTTCCGTATGTAATCCAAATGGTAGATGACTACTGGGGAAATCGTTTGTTTTTGGTCTCGATGTCCTATGCTGTCAATTTGTCTGAGGCATCGATCTGTCCTCTGGTCTAATGTTAAGATTATCTTCTGGCATTAGCAATAATAATGAATAGATAATGAATAGAGAAAGAAAAGGGAAGAAAAGGAATCGTCCGATGCAAGCGAACATGTTAAATGGGGTCTTTTGTTTTGAATTTGCTCAAATGGGCTTTTCTTTGGTTGCGTCAAGTGTCATAGAGCACCATGACCAGACCCATGGTTTAAAGATTTGCGATGGTCTTCACTTCATCATGTTGATCTGAAGTGAAGAGGATGGAGTGGTTCTTGGCAATGTCGTCAGACCTGGGAAATCTCAACCGTTCGTTTTGAATCGACTTGATTGTACCTCGCCAGGCAACGACCAAATGGGAAAAAACGACGATGAAAGAGCAACATAATTGGTTCGGCGTGACTGAATCTGAATAACAACAGGAGAAGATCCAAACAATTGTCTGATCAGCATGACCAGAAAACAAAGCGATCCCATGACCCCTTTTCTCTCTTGGAAGCAAGACGCGGACACGGTAGGTACACAAAGTGAGAACTTCGGGTCGGAGTCCGACACGTGCTCGGTCCACGACGGGGAGAACGGGCATGGCATGTAAACTAGCGTCTGGTTTTTCTAAATAAATCCCCATTGGACTCCACTTTCAAGTGATGATATAATGTTTGATGTCGCCCTTCACCGTTTCTTGGTGTACTTCTCTTTGGAGATGCGCGACGATACAACCTTCTTTTTTTTTTTTTTTTTTTGGAACTGGAGAAAATGCCGAGCACAGCTCCCCTTCCGCAATTAGAGGGGGAAATGCTCAAACCAACGCGCCCAGAGCGGGATGGGTACCTTCTGTTTTTTGAGAAAAAAGCCTGAAGAAGTCTTTGATCCGTTTTGGATGAATTCATGAATCATCAGAACTGCCATCGCTCACAATCCCAACCCCGAAGATGGGCTTAGCTTCTCGACAGTAGTTCGGTGGAACGCATCACAAGACAGTAGGCCATACTGCGGTTTCTCAGCTTCCAGACATCGATTCGTTCTTCCTCTTTTTTTCGTTTTCCATTTCATTCGGACGACTTGACACAATGCCTCCCTGCCTGAAGAAAAGAAAGCGAGGCAAAAGAAACAAATTTGTAACCAATTACCTGCTTAGATTCGCGTAGTTGAGTTACCCATTCCAAATTCCTTCCATTCAAGGATAAATTCATTTGAAGAGACGATACATCCTATTCCTTCCAGAAATTCAAGACAGCGCCAGGAAACCATGAAACAAACCCTGAAATGCTCATGTTTTGTCCCGTTCCGGATGTGTGAGAATAAAGGTAATGGAATAAATGGGAGTAGGCCCTGAAACATTTTCACCACTTAAGACAGGACATCGATCTGCTTATCATTCTGTCCTAGAAACTACTTCTACCGAATAATACCAGGTTTTTTCCTCACAAGAACACCTGGACATTACCCTATTAATCCACTTCAGAAGTGAGAGAATAACTGAGGTTAGGTATGGAGCTTTCCACCGTTGGCACCACGATCCGACCTGAAGGAGTTTACTGCTCCATCCCGAGGTCACCCCAACGGACCTTGTATCTTGCTGCAAGATAGTGGGCCCCAACTGGGCCCCGGCTTCCATAAGGGTAGTACTCAGGGATAATCTTCTTCTCCTCAAGTTCTTTCAACACTGGCGTGAAGCGCGACCAAGCAGCATCAAGCTCGTCACTGCGGATGAACAACCTTCTCTCTCCTTCAATAGCGTCGAGCAAAAGCCTCTCATATGCATCTGGGATCTCCTTTGAATATCTGTAAAGCACCAGGATATTCATTCCCTTTTTTTTTTCCCTCTTTTTTTTGTGCAAATGATAGCAGAATGTGGTGCAAGTGCTCACCAATTACAAAGCCAATAAATTGCCTAATAACAGAGAAGCTATTTTGAAAGTTACCTTGCTGCATAGTGCAGATTTAGATTACTCCGGTCCAATCTCATCCCCAAACCAGGGACCTTGTTATTGATCTTCAAATAAATGGCCTCATCTGGCTGAACTCGAATAACCAGCTCATTTGTGGCTTGATCGAGATCTGTCCCTATGTTGCGATTATAGAGATTACCTGGCACATGTCTGAACTGCACCCGTATCTCAGCCCTGTGTTAAAGGACAGAGCAGAAAAGCAAAGGTAAAAGGCAAATTCATGACATTCCTTGTGAAATAATTGAAACCAAGAAGAAAAATCTGTTCGTGACATCTTAAAACCACATATACCTTTTATTATGCAGTGCCTTTCCAGCTTTCATCAGGAAAGGCACGCCATCCCATCTTGCATTATCGATGAAAAGCGCAGCTGCAGCAAAAGTTGGTGTCAGGCTGTCTTTAGGCACGGTATTATCATCTGTATAAGCTGGGTAGGTAATCCCTCCTTTAGTGTGGCTCTTGTATTGCCCTATAACCACATCTTCAAGACTCAGTGGCCTCATTGAACGCAAGACTTTGACCTGGTATATACTCGAAACGATCAGTACAAAAAACTATCCAAAAAGATGAAAGCATATTGAGGTTTCCGCTAAAGTACCTTTTCATTCCTGATATCCTCAGCATCCAAACTTACAGGAGTTTCCATTGCAAAGAGCGCAAGTATTTGGAGCAGGTGATTTTGCATGATATCTCTTATAATCCCGTAGTGGTCAAAGTACCTAAAACATGCAGTGGCATTTAGGCAAACCTTAAGCTTAAGCAGTACATTGACTAGGAGCTCACAGACAAAGAAACATACCCTCCACGTCCTTCTGTGCCAAAATCTTCCGAAAATATCAATTGCACATTCCTTATATACTGCCTTGACCATAAAGGTTCGAAAATGAGATTCGAAAAGCGTAGAACAGATAAGTTTTCCACAAGCTCCTTCCCTAGATAGTGGTCAATCCTATAAGAAGCACTCTCGTAGTCAGCTCTACTCAATATTACCGACCTATGGATTAGCATCATACTTGATGAAAGCAGTACCTGAAAATCTGATCCTCCTCTAGGTACTGCTTAAGAGCTTTGGTCAAAGCAGCTGATGATTCTGAATCCCGACCAAAGGGTTTCTCAACAATGACCCTAGTCCAGCCATTACCAGATGAAGCTGATAAGCTTGCACATCTTACAGCTTCAATGAAAATATTTGGCGGAATTGAAAGATAGAAGAGGCGGTTAGAGACTCTTCCACCCTATATACAGATCGTTCGTAATTGTCCCATGAAATAGAAAAAGATACTCAATCAGTGACCCAAACAAAAGCTCTCCACTCAGCTTATATGAGGCATGCACTAATTACTCAACCAAACCACACAAATAAATAGCTCCAACTTGATACAATTGAGTTTGAATTTGAACTGAACTACAATGAGTAAACCAACAACTCGATTATATTAGATCAGGCTGTTGTAACCTGCGTAGGAATAATCACAAAATTAAGAAAAACCAAGGCAAATTAGAACTAAATTCATGTTTAGGGCTTGCAATTTGTTGCCCTACTCATATGATATAACCTTGCTAGGGACTTGCTTTTTGGTCCCAAGTAATTCTCCAGAAACAAATTCTGGTCTAAGCCAAGATGACCTGCTCAACTCCTTTAAAAATGATTTTCCCTGACTTATTATAGCGATACCACATGTTGGTTCTCTAACACGAGTTTAGACATATGAACTAGACTTCCAAGAAGTATTCAGCTTTGTAGCAATCTGAGGGATTGGAAACCCAAGCTATTGATTGGACAAAATACAAAAAAAATTATTGATATGCATTCCACGATAAGTTTATTCTTAAAAGGGTTGAAGGTACCATGAACATGCTAGAAGCATAAAAGCACAAGAAAATTAGAATATTCAGATTAATATTTGTCCTGTCAGAAACTATATCAGACGGGACCCTCCGTAATAAACATGCTACTCATGCCATGTAGTCCAGTGTCGTTTGACCTCATTCATAAGCCATTTGCACTTCATCTTTGGTGTGCAATAACCCAATTTGACATGATGATAAAATGACATGGAAAAACAAATTGCCAGCCCCACTTTCCCTTGCATAAGCATTAAGATTTTGCGAATTACTAGCAAAGTCAAAACTCAAGTATGTTACTAAGATTACCTCATGCTCCTTCAGCTTTTTGTCTAGCTTCGCAAAGTTTTCTTGAGAATCATATTGACCAGAATGATAGAAGCATCTTTTGAGGAATTGGTCCATCTTTTCACCACAGTTCTCCCTGAGAGACAAAAAGATAAAATTTATTTGCTTGATCCAATCTTCCAGAAAGCAAAGAGACAGCTTCCAAGAGAGTCAAGCATCTCTTAATGCACCAAAATCCTCGAAAGCAAGACGGACATTTTAAACCACACAGAAAGAAAAGATAAGAGCTAGATCACCTCTTATCAATCCGGCACGTGAGTGTCTTGCTAATCATGTTTCTGAGTTCTTCATCAGTCATCTTAGTCCGAGCATAACCAAATATAGTGAAGTGCTGCAAACATAGAACCATCATCAACAGCTTGCTTTGTCTATGCATCCACAAGAACGAATCACAGCAAAAGATTTTACTTTTAATATGATTAAACAAGCCTACTTCCCATAGCTCCATACCTCAGGAAGACAATCTTCATAGTACAGCGCAAAAAGTGCAGGAAATATCTTCTTCTTGGCAAGGTCACCAGAGGCCCCGACAACAGTGATACTGACAGTGGAGCCATTGTTATTCAAGAATTCAGCTGCACCTTTACGTTCTTCAGATGATGTAGCTGAGACCGGCCCCTCTGTTAATTTCTCAAAAGGAGTCTCATTTTCAAACGGTGCTGGAGCTACTGCACCTGAATGAAATGATCAAACAAGTAAAGAAGGCAGGAAGAGACATCCCGGGATTCACCGTCATCAGTATGACATTAAACGTTACCATTTCCCTAACGAGTGAGAGAATGCTTGCCACAAAGGAAGGTTCAGTCACAATGTTAAATCCATATCTTTTTCCTATATCCTAGAACAGAGAAGAGATTAGCCCAACAGGGCCAGCTGAACAAAGACTTCCAGATTAACTTGCACAGGTACCATGACTCATCTTTGCCACACGATCAGATATCGAGCCATGCATTCCTTAACAATGATAAACGATTGAGAGACTCCTAAAAATTCTACACAACCACCCACCACCTCTAGTTCTGATTAAACAATTCGATTCAACGCCGACAACATCAGAAATTAATAGGACATCGTTCTGTGATTGGTAGCGGAATAAACAGGCGATAACTTACTGAGTTGGACCAACCCCAAAATCGAGCTGACAAAATGGCCAGCAAGCTAATGCAATTGCGGCAATATTACGCAAAATGATGATTCAAGAAACGACCAAAGACGAAGATGACGGACCATCTTGCATGTGGACGGCGCTTGTGAAGCACTTCCCGTGGAACCGAGAAGAAACCTTAGCCGAACAATACCGCTTCGGAATCGAAGATAACGTTATCCGCCGGTGATGGCGTCCACGTATCGACCACGACGGCGCGTGGGAAGACGACGCCGCCGACGACGACGACGACGGCGACGGCGACAGCGGAGGCGTTGCGTAGGAGCGACAGCTCGTCGAAGAAAGCGTCGCCATCCCAATCAAAACTTTCTTGGGAAAGAAGAATAAAAATCGAAACTTTCTTCGCTGCGTCGTCGAACGAAATCCCACCACCGAACAACAACAACAACAACAAGCGATCTCCTCCTTCGATCGAAGATGGAGAAACGGAGGAAAATGGGTTTTCGGGAGGAGGCAAGCGAGCGAAACGGGCGAGCTTATGAAGAGCCGAGAACGTGGGGGGCACGATTGAGGAGAGGAGCTTCGGAGATGCCGAGGGGCGAGTCCCTTGAGATCTCCGAAAGGCTGGTTTTGTCTTTGCAACAAGGAATCGCCCCCTCCAAATGTTTTATTTTCTTCGGGGGAGAAAGAAGACAAGTGGGCGCCTGCCGCTTTTGGTGTAAATTTTACCAAGTATACCTCGTGGAACACGGCCCCGTAGAAAAAGGCACATTCCGTACATGAAAAATTTCAATTGAGCTATTCAATTTCGAGAGACTCGTTTTGCACCAATTGACAAACCATGGGTGCATTGAGTAAATTGTTAGGTACAAGAAGTTAACGGCTTTTTGCTAAAGTGGTGTATTGGATCCGCCAAATAGCTAGCAAACA
The DNA here is from genome assembly GCA_014182365.1 of Eucalyptus tenuipes. NCBI lineage: Eukaryota > Viridiplantae > Streptophyta > Magnoliopsida > Myrtales > Myrtaceae > Eucalyptus > Eucalyptus tenuipes. The sequence continues at coordinate 31,564,957 of CM024538.1, read as the reverse complement.
ATCTACAGAGTTACTCTAGTACATAGCAAGTGGACCTTTTTTTCCGTTAAAATAAAAATTTTATTTTGAAATATTGAACTGTAAAGGAAACTCATCTTTTCAATTTGATCGAAGACACGATCATTCGTACCCATGTTGAAAAGAGGGATTGCCTTCTTGTAGCTCAAGTCTAGACGAGCTGGTATTAGAATCATTGAGTTTTTTCTTTTTTTCCTAAACATTTGATTGCTGATTCGAGGAGTCGCCCAAATTTATTATTGGGTATGGACCACGGACCATTAAAATCAATATTCCTCGTTTCCATAAGATCATCGTCTATTGTGTTAGCTTCTTTTGTCACTTAACTGTCGATTGGGCTAACATATAGAGGCAACGGCATAAGATTTTCCACGTGATGCACACCTAATTCACAAGGGCTGCGAAACAAGTAATTAAGACATGTAGGTAAGACATTGGACACCAGAATAAAAAAGAGCCTCTACCTAAGAGCCTATGTCCACCAAAAAAAAAAGAGATTGATGGAATTTCTTTTATAAGATTGAGTTTATTCGATAGATCAAACCGTGATCATAATGAAAGTCGATTGCCCAAACTCGACCAACCTCATAAAAGAGTGTCTCAGTCATGTTGTCCACTATTTCGATCATGCAAGAGCTCCCATTCCTCCCATGGCGGTGGACGTTAAAATCAATTAAGAAGGCAAGCGGCTCATTAACTAACCCTCGCCGAAGTTCAATTTATTCCATGGCGATCAAAATGACCTGGCCATGGTCCCGAAAGGACCAATGGAAGTACGATCTTGTGACGCTCAAGGAAAGGGTAGATTCCGTAATAGCCAAAGGCGTTCGTTTGCATTTAAAGCTCCCGCGTGCGTCGCACGAGATTATTTAAGGTACCCTAGAAATAATTTTCATATAAAGTTTATTTAGGAGTAACGATCCATATCTTTACTATCACAATAATAAAAATATCCTAAATTTTTTTTATCGTGCCAATTGAGTTCTAAACCTTTTTATATTTTTTTAATTGAGTCAATCAAACCAATTTATTAATATGAAAACTAGTCGTCTTACGTGATATGGCTGGTGCTAATATTCACCTTTTTAGGGCAAAAGTCATTAAAAATTCCAAACTATACGCACTGTGACACATTTACTCTCAATTTTTTCCCAAAATCACCGAAAATCTAAAATTTAAATTTGTTGACACATTTATTTTCCATCAAGGTTCTGTCATAAGCACTATTAAAAATCTCTATACATGGACTCTAGAAAGCAAATGATGTTAACATGGCGTCCACGTGGTTATAACAAATGAGAATGATGTTGTTTAGCTAAAAAAATCATCTAACAGAAGCTTAACGGAGAGTAAACGTATTACATGGATATAAAATTTGAATTTTTGATAGCTTTTCTCCATAGTTTTAAGGGAAAATTTCAAATAATGACTCGAAGTTGATCAAATTTCTCAAATAAGGACCCGAAATGAACTTTGTGTCAGATAAAGACCTAAAGTGGACCCATTGTCTCAAATAAGGACTCGAAGTGGTTGAATCAATTCCAAATAAGAACCTCAGCTTGCTAGTCAGCCAAATATTTGCCCGGAGTAGAATCAAGCATGTGACATTTTCGACGATCGAAGTTTGGGCAATTTTGTCCAAAAAAATTATAGGGAAAATGAACAAATCCTAAAACATAAACAAAAAAACCCTAGGTTTTCTACGGTCTCCCCGTTCCTTGTACCCATCCTCTACAAAGTCAAAGACCGAAGTTCTCCCATTCCTTGTACCCATCCTCGCAAAGTCAAAGACCCAAATTCTTCGTTGGTTGAGGCACGAATTCAAAAACAAGAAGAAAACCATATGCTTCTTTCTTTGTTTGCGGAGACCCAAATTCTCCACCGGTCGAGTAAGGCGAGGAGCGACGAGAAGTGGGTCGCGATGATGACCGGGCAACATTTTGGTTGAGGAGCAGCTGGCGAGAAGAAAGAAGAAAACGTAAACATCTATATGAATAACCTAAACTTAATTAATTTAGAATTTTCCTTTTTTTTTCCAATCACAAATTTCTGACAAAATTGTCCCGATTTTAATCGCCGAAAAATGTCTGCCGGCGAACTAAGGTCCTTAATAAAGATTAACTTGATCACTTCGGGTTTTTATTTGACACAAAATTCACTTCGGGTCCTTATTTAAAACAATGGATCCACTTCGGGTCCTTATATGACACAAAGTTCACTTTGGATCTTTATTTGAGAAAATAGATTTACTTCGAGTCCTTATTTAGAAATTTCCCTAGTTTTATATATATATATATAGGTGTCTTTTCTTCTTTTGGTCCAAGGGCCGGCAAGGGTTGTCGGCCATCATCTGATGCCCTCACTATGGGCAATGGGGGCTTGGGTGAAGACCATGATGCCCTCGCTAAATCTGGACTAAGTGATAGTGACGTAGCCCTCGCCCATGGTGTCGAGGTTGTGTCAGCCCTAGCCCATGTCCAGTGAGGGTTGGTCGACGACCTTTACCAACCCTTGGTAAAAAAAAAAGTAAAGAGAGAAAAGAAAAAACCAAAAAAATTCAAAAATTTATTAAAATGTCATTTACAAATTTCGACATTAGAATCAACCACCTATCGTGCCACGTAGGAAGCCTAGCCTTTATGTAAGTATTCTAGTCAAAATTGGCCAGATGGACTCAATTGGCAAAATATAAAAATATTTACAAAATAATTGGCGCAGTTGAAATTAGGGATGCAAGTGGTTCGGTTTGGTTCGATTTTTTTTAAAAACCAAACCAATAAAGAAATTCGTAGAACCAAACCGAAATCCCAGGTTGATTCGGTTGGGTTTTTTTATTCTTACTTTGTTTTTTTTTTTTTTTTTTTTTGCTGTTATATATCATAACATTAATTTTCCAATCAAATTGCCTTTTGCCAAGCAAGATGGAAACTTCATTGGTTGTAATAGGGGTTTCATTTTTTAATTAGGTGAAAAAATTGGTTCAATATACCGCTGTTACTTTTCCAAATGAAAATAATTTTGCGAATGCTACCACGTGGAAATAAATAAAATGCAATAGTAAATTCCATAACAATTCAATCTCCTTGATATTAGCATTTTACTTCATTTTTAATCAATTTAAAAGACACCAAAATCCTTATTTTTTGCATGAAATCTAAAGTAACATATTAGCTGCATAATACATATAATAGATAATGAAGGCTTGAGAACACAATCCATGGTTTGTATTATGGATTCGCACAATAGGCTTGGAGAAGAATTGGTCTTGCATATCTCTGCGGACATAATTAAAGATATAAATGGTGCCAATAAATGAATTTTAATTATGAAAAAGATGAATGAATTTTATATTATCTTAGGGTCCATTCGTTTCATGAAAAATTTCACGTTTGCAAAAAATGTTTCTAGGAAGTCATTTTCCCAAAAAATAACTATATATTTCCGATAGTCGGCTAAAACTTGAAATTGGGTGGAAAATAGTTTCCAATGTTTGTTATCTAATTTGACTTTTTGGCCAAAATTACCAAAAAAAATTGAATTTTAATATTTTTAATTGACAAAAAAATTATTTTAATTATTATATTTTTAAAATTATTTTTATTTCTAAAAAAATCGATTTTTTATTATTTAAAATTTTTCTTGTTTCTTTCTCTCTTTTTTCCTCCTCCTTCCTTTGTCGCTGCTTGCCTCAATGATGGTCGGTCACCGCCCGAAGGCTAACCAAGACGTAGATCGCTAGATCCAACGAGCTTGAGGCTTGACTAATCCAAGTGAGCAGTGAGCTCACTGGCTAGTGGACGCGATTCGCTTGGATTGGTTGAGCCTCAAGCTCGTTGGCCTTGGCGAAGCTCGGGCTCACCTAGATTAGGCAAGCCACGAGCTTGCCGACCCTATCTAAGTGAGCTCAAGCTCTGTTGAGGGCTGCGAGCTCGAGGCTCGGTCGATCCAGGCGAGCCCAAGCTTTGCCGAGGCTGGTGAGCTTGTGGCTTACCAGATCGGGCAAGCTTGACCCTCACCATCGTCGCATCTAGCCTTGGGTGAGGCTGGAGTTGACTTGTGGCTGGTCGTCGGCCGCCATCGTAGCCGGCAACCAGACAAGGAAGGAGAAAAAGAAAAAAATTGTGATCCTTTTTGTCTTTTCAAATGAATGGGTTGTAGACATGAAACTGAATTTTTAATAGGGACTTCAAAGTTAAATATGTATATTCGCTTTTGAGATTAACAAACAAAGAAAAGAGCAAGAATTAAAATTTTAGATTTTATCAATTTGGTTTGGTTAACCGAAACGGTTAAAAAAGTTTCAATTTTTAATATTATCCAATCCGAATGAGAACCGAACAAAAAAATCAAACTTTTTGATTCCGTTTGATTCAATTTTTAGTTCGGTTTTTGACACTTCTAGTTGAAATGTTTAGAATTAAATTTACATAATCAGAATATTTAAAATTGAATTAATATAAGTGCAATAAGATTAAGACTTTTGTGATAATTTCTTCCGTCTTTACTTATTTCAGTAGTGTGATAGTTTTTCCACATTTGTTTATAAAGCGAAATTAGATAAATCCGAATAACATACTTGACTGTTAAATACCGAAGAATGACATGGGATTTCTCGGGATCAATGTTGGACCAGCTCGAGTTCAATTCCTCCGGACATGGGGATCAAATGATACGAGAACAGGAACGAATGGGTCGGGCTGGAGTCAGAAATCGAAGGCTCGAATTAGGACTCGGGCCTACTACAAAAGCTTTGCTCTTAATTGCTCTTATCGTATCCGTCAATCAATTGAAGTCCTTGCCGACCTTACGATGCCCTGCGACGATAGTCAATTTCTTATCACAGTCGAAACACGAGTGAGACTGGTCCAAATCCAAAAGAAGCGTAAGTTCCTGCTTACCTCATGTATTCTCATTGCTTTTTTTTACCCACTACTACCAGCTATAGTTAAGCCTATGGACTTTCGGTCGTACACTTTCGATTGTAGTTGCCGACGAACTCTTTTTTGTTAATTTAACTTTTCTCTATAGACTGAACGTTAGAGAGAGAGAGACATCGTCAATTAGGTTCTTTCCATGTGAGATCAATGGCTTTTTGAAGCGAAGAAAATGGCTTGGATGGATGAATTGGGATTCGCCTTAACCTCTTGTCAAAATGTTAGGTTTAAGATTCCAATCGGTCGCATCAACTATTCATTACGTGAGACAGTCACTGCAGCCCTACCAGGTTTAAGCATAGAAGCACAGGTTCCGTGCTACCCCTATCATGTCTGTGCGAATATGTTTTAATTATAGTTAAATTATTTGGTACGTGGAATCAAAATCAACACGTTTTAAATGATATGAAGTGGCACGAATTATAAACACGATTATGACACAACAACACAAACCGTTACCCCTCTCATATTATCGAAGTCACTGCGTTATTATTGTAAGAACGAATGACCACCCATTTTTGCCTCGTGCATTATGTGGGGAATCTCATGAATTACGCTGCTAACCCTGTACCATGGGCCCGAAAAGCAACTAACTAAACGCTGCAAAAAGCGTATTTTGTGGCAGGGTTTGGCCCAACTCTCTTTAGTCAGAGTATCAATTCCTAAAAAGAACGCCGACGAATCGAAGCACCTATTTGCTCCTAACCTTTGGCATTGATCTGGGGAACACTGGGACGATAACATCGTAAAGGATCGCATGTCCAAGGAAAATGTCTTTACCAACGTCCATACTTGCAAGTTCCGATAAGATAACCATGTTAAAAAAAAAAAAAAATGTAAAACCCGAGGTAAAAATGTTTACTCACGCCTGGACGGCTTTGAAATTGAAACGCTTTCTTGCGAGCTTAAGATTTGCTTCATGCTAATCCACCAGCGTAAAACGGGCCACACGTGCACGACACAGACCAAAGACATCCGAAACCAACTTCTTCTTCAGATGCCTCGACAAAGCAAAATGTTATTTATACTATGGTCGAATTACAAGATCCGACGTACTAGGCGGTTCGGTAAATTGTAAGTAAATACTCACGTATGGTGGATTGATTTCGATGACCGATGACTGACTTATCCCGTGCTTTATTGTATCGATTTTGTATTTCGCGTTTGGCACGAGTACGACATTTCTCTTTTTGCATGGGGCATGTGATGAGACGAGAGGCTTTTGGCCTCCACTTGGTTTCGACTTTGGGCCATCGGCGCGCTTTCCCCCTTTTTTTACCGTGAAATTGCGGAGCCACCACTTCCCCGAAATACGGAAGGCCGACTCTTCGTAGCTAAGGAAGGAATAATCAAACACCCTTCTAACACCAAGTCAGACGTCAACGTCAGAGACCTGAATTATCGCGTCATTGTGGAATAACAATATGAGTGTATATTGCTCCCTCTAATTCCAATATTATTAGCAACTCTTGTAACCCCTATCATCACGTGTGGAGAAGGAATAAAGGCATGTTTGGTTCAGCATTTATGAAGTCCTTTTAGACCCTAAAACTTTTTCAGCAAAAGTAAATGTTGTTTGGCAAAAATTTTGGATTGCTCTAGGGAGATGTAATTTCTCCAAAACTCTCTAAAGGTTTTTAATCTAATGTAGGTATGTAGATATTTTGAAATGTTGTATTTCTGAAATACAATTTTTTCTTTTTCAACTTTGCCCTCGCTCAATTTCATCATTCCAGAAATGTTTTTGAAAACCTTAACTTTGCCTTGGCCATCAACGAACAACTAGCAAGCAATTGGCGTGTGCTCGGCATGCCATCGATGAGCGGCCAATGAGCCATGGCCAACCTTGCTTGAGATCGCTCAACCTCACCTGCAATGATTGAGTTATGCTAGTATATAGTTTGAGATTTTTTTATTAAAAAATTAGCAAAAATCATTTACAATGTGTAATTTGTAACAAATGGCATTTATGTCAAAGTTACTTTCAAATGTACTTTTAAAATACACTTTATCAAACATTACTTGTATTTTGGAAAAAAAATTTAATCCAATTCTTTTTTGTATTTTTCCAAAGACATTCTCCAAAAGCCAAATCAAACACATCCAAAGTCCTAGACCTAAAAAGACCTATCTATTGCTGTGTAAATATAATAATCCTGGACAACTAGACTCAAACTTGAAATGCGACCGTAAAACCCAAGGGGGAAATTGGGAAATTGTGAAAAGTGAGTATGCATGCAAGTTATTATGGGTAAAAACAAATGAAGATTGGTTTTTGCAATTTACCCAGTTTCTAATATTCAAGATTCTCCATATGCAGGAGAGCAACGAGCGTTTTGAAATTCACTCTTCTTCCACACAGAGTAAGCTCAATCATGAACTATAACTTTTTGAGCGTTTAATTTCTGTTCTAAAAACTTAAATGTAGTTCAGCAACCTCTTTTCCTTCACCGACTTAAGAAGTTTCAGTCTATGAAATTAGATGCGGGACTTTCTTCTCATCAACCCGAAAGACCATTATAACTTAGATGAAGAAATATGTTTCATCAACTTAAAAATTCGACCTATAAATAATATTCTAAAACAGAATCAAGATGTACATACTATTCTAGATTTATCCCATGCAAACGAATTAGAGAGTTGCTAGGATCATACATTTGCTACTATGAAAAGACAAACTAGTTGCTAAAGCTCGCATGCGAGCAAGGCAAGCTTATGCCCTAGCGCGCGTACATTAGAGAGATCTAGCTTCAAGCCACCTTTGTCTGTTAACCATGGCAATGAATTCCTCAACTCTCTTCTTCAATTCCTCGCTAGGAATCCCATCCTCCTCTTGTCCATCTCTCTCATCTTTTTCATCATCATCATGTTGTTCTTGTTCAGCCTCTGGTTTGTCGTCATCACCATCATCATCATCATCATCATCATCATGTTGTTCTTGTTCAGCCTCTAGTTTGTCATCATTACCATCACCTGACTCCTTTTCGCTCTCTTCTTCTTTTCTCACCTCATCTACGGTCATCCTCTCCTCCTCTAATTCCCTCGAACTTTTGCTTCCCGGGCCAGCGGAGAGCATCTTCCTGGTTCGGCTCCTCTCGACATACTCTTCATAGATCTCATCACGCGACATAGCCGACGAGCACAGGCCTCCGAGCTTCGACTCTCCAAGGAGGAAGGCAACGATGGCATTCACCACTAAGAACAGACACTTTGGACTGAGCAATGAAGTCCTGACATGTGGGAGGGTGACGAACAGGAAATGCTCGATGGAGGGCAACCAAAAGAGGTAGGAACAGAATAGACTACATGTCAGTGCAGTCAAAAGGTAGGGGATGAAAGCATAAAGAAGATGGTGGTGCTTCTTGGCCTTGTGATTCTTCATGGCAGTTTGAAGCTTCAGTGCTTCGATTGGATCCATCGTTTTTGAAGTCTCAAAGGAAAGATCCTCTATCAGGTTTTGTGGTTGAGAGTTTCAGAGAGCAATGAAGAGAATTACTCTCTTCTAGCTGAGGAGGACCTGATGAGCAAAAGCTTTGATGAGTGAGATTTCGCATCTGACTGAACATAGAGCAGTGATAGCAAGGCCTTTTGTAGTGTGGGGAAAGGGGGGATATTTCTGGGGAGAGATTCTGTGAATAATGTTGCCCTAACTTTAATTGTTGTTTTTTGCTTCCTCTTTTCTTCTTTTCTTTCTTGGGAAGAATTGCTTTTGGAAAAGTAATGGGCAGATTAAGAATGTGCTTATTTGGGTGCCTTTGTTTAGCCCCATGCACTGTACCATTTGATGGTTTCGAAGTTTCCAGCTAGTTTAGACGCAATATCTTATTCATTCATATGATGCTACACATACATTTTTGACAATCCAACGAGGACATCTTTTGCTATCCACCTTCATGCTATAGGTATGTATTAAGGCCAGTCGAAAAAAATATAATACTATGTGATGTGACAAACTGTAAATGGATATTTAAAAAGTGACTATATTCGATACCTAATAAAAATACAGTGTGTCACATCACTTGATATATCAATTATGTAAATCAATCTTTGTATACATTGCCTTTCTCTTTTTATTCATGAGTATGCTAAGGAAGAATTCAATTTCATCTTTTTCCCCAACATGATAAGCGCTATCAGGTTTTTGTTAAAATGAATTTAACAAAAGAATGTTTTGTCAGGCGCATTAATAGATAAAACAAAAGGTTGCATATTGAAATTACAAAATTTCTCTTTTTATTGCTTAATAAGTGTTTGAGTTGACGGAAATTAGACATTATTGCAAGTATTGAATATGATCCCATGGCGTTAAGCCATGCCCAAACTTATGTATCATCGGCATGCTTGGTCGGCAGAAGTTGAGTCAAACGTATATATTCTCTAGTTAAATATTAAATGTACAAAGCAAGCATGTGCATTAAGGTTTGCTGGCTTTATTTTTGGTGATGCGATGCCTTTATGCTATTTTTTTCTGTGGCACGTTTAGAAAGTAGGGCAAAAGTACTGCCTTTTACTCTCAAATTCTGTCCACAAAAACATCTGCATTTCCTCTAATTGCCACGATATAGTTTGGATCATGCCTTACATAATTCCTCGGAAAGCTTCCCGACTGGCTTTATCCTCAAAAAGGTGAATTTAGACCACCGAACTGTTTGTTCGTAAAAAAATTAACGATTTGTAATACGTACATTTTTTTTTTAAATACCCCCTTACAAAAACGAATGGAATGCAGTGTGTTTTCATCATCAACGAAAAATGTTTAGCCCAGGTTGTAGTTGATAATTGAAATATGTTCATGTAGCCTAATTTTTTTACAAGATGCAAACAATCACTTTTAGGAAAATAAGATTATTGATTTTTCGTGAAACAAATATGTAAATTCAAAAGATAATGGCAATTACTTAATTTAATTTTAGACTATGACAATCGATTATCGTTGGATTCAAAAGTACTAAATTTTTCTTATAGGAAACAAAAGGAGAACTTTCTATGGCGTCATGTATCATCAGTCGAAGATATTTCGCTTTATAACTTCTTATAAATTGAAATATTTCACAAAAATCATGTGTTTAATGAGACGTTCTCAAACCAAATTCTATAAAGTGAAGGAAGTATGGTTTTTGCTTTTTTTGGTCGAAAAGGAAGTATGGACTATGGAATTTGAGAGCGGCAAAGGATCAGGTTTTTCAATTTACCTTTTATCTATTTCTTTTCTGGGGAAGTAACTTTGCATGGTAGTGAAGATGGGCTGTAAAGAAGGTCCACTAGGCAACCAAAGTATGCGATACTTTGTTGGATTTCCAGTATATTATTTTAAACTTTCTCTCATGACAATTTCGGGTTGGATCTCAAATCAAAGTTGATTTGCAGGACCTAACCTTTACCGATGTCCTTGAAACTTCCCGGGAGGCTTGTGGTGCTGCCCTGTTTTTCTCATACGAGTTGAAGGTTCAATGAATCGGTGTTCTTGCTTTTGGAGAAATGGACGGATATTCTCAAAAGATTCCATACTAAAAAGACCACACTACTTGTCTCAATAATTACCAGAATCATAGACAGGAGGGTATGAAGCTTCACAGGAAGGCCCCTAAAGCACGGTGAAGGGAAAAAACTAGGACTTTCCGAAGATCGTATATCCCAGTTTAATAATAATTGAGACAGGTTTCAACTAAGGGTAAAGCTGCTTTAGATTTTTCATCCTCCAAGTATGGTATAATAATTTGATACCCATTAAAGATCCTTATATTGCAGTTTTTTCCAAACTGAGAGGAGTCTGTGGGCTAGTCGACTTTTGAGCAAGCTTTTGAATGGTGGATAAGAGCGGCTCGAAGTGCATGAACCATGTTTGCCGCGAGCCTCACAGAGGGATATACCCTTGATGCGAAATCTGTCGGAACGTATTTTGGGAAATCGCTCGAGAGTTTTACCCTCGAAAAGATGTTATACCCTTGATGCGAAATCTGTCAGAATGTAATTTGGGAAATCGCTCGAGAGTTTTACCCTAAAAAAGATGTTATAAGCCGGGTGAGGAAACATCAGAATGTGATTAGTTACAGCCAGAAGTTTATGAAGATATGAGGGCAGCCCTCCGAAACATGTAAATTCCATTGAATGCAGTATCTTCCTCAAATAGTTGGCCTGTCAAACGGGTGGGTTATGTCGGATTTGGGTCGGGTCGTAATTGGTCTAACCCAAATCGACTCATTTAACTCGTTTATGATCCATTTATCATAATGTCAATTTTTTTATCCATACTCAACCTATACCCAACATTTACCAAAAAAAAAAAAAAAAAAACCTATACCCAACTCATTTAACTAAATCTAAGAAAACTTATGTCATGATTTTTTAATAAAAAAATTGTATTGCTAAAATACTTTTATGCAATACAAATTTAATGGACAATTTTTATAATTTTTAAAATCTAATGTTTAATTATTTTTTAATTATTTTTATAATTTGAACTTTTAATTTTTATTTTATTTTTAAAAATATAATTTTTAATGTCTTTTCTTTTTCTGCTTCTTTGGCCTCCTCCTCATTAGATCCGGCAAGCTCAAGCCTCTCTTGGCCTGTCGCCATGTTGGCCACCAACTAAGGAAGGAGGAAGAAGGAAGAAGGAAGAAAAAAAAAAAATTGTAATTTCAATTTTTACAAAAATATATTTTTATAAAGTTAAAGAGAAAAGAGAGAGTGTGGGGCTTGGGTTGAAAATTGGTTCTAAGTCTAATCTATTTAAGACTCATTTATCTTAAAATTTCAATTTTCAAGCCCATTGAACTAATCTCTTCAAAAAGTAAGTGATCTATATATAATCCATTTATGACTTAAATGGATCATATATGAGTCTAACACCAATTTTGCCACCTCTATCAAATAGTGACAGGCAACAAAGAAAACCATTACAAAATTAGGTGGATGTGTAGTTTAAGATTCAGGCCGATGTGTCAATGCTACTAGTTTGTGTGTCTCCTTTGATCTTCCGGAAATATTCAGGCAAATTTCCCGAAGGCGTCTGGATTTTATACTAAAAATCAAGAGATTGTGGAACGAGGACTTCAACACAAGTATACTGGATGGCAGACTGGTGCAAACAAAACTCAATTTCATCATTGATGAACTAAATCCAGCATAAGGTACAAAAGAAAAGGCACCATTCTCGCTTGAATCGAATAGAGCCAGGACAGCATTAGCCCCCCACAATGAACTCAACCACAAGAACAGCCAGTGAAAACATCAAGATCACTACAGGTTACTCGACTGCAGGCACAAGACCTGCAAGACACAACTAATTCTCGATGAAATCGACAAAGAAAATGGATGGCTATGACTAAAAAATGAATCCTCGATATCTAAGGAAGAATCTGGAGAATCAGATTGCCGGCCATACACTATTGAGGAAAAGAATGGACTATTTTCTATTTCTAACTCTAAGGCACAAAACTGCATGAAGGATGGCTTCAAAGTACTACGGCAACTTTCTCTGGAGATACAAGGGAAGCAGGATGAGCAAAGAGGGGTTCGTAGTGATCAGCTCCGGCGCCACACCACCCTGTGCATTAAAATCAATTGTGAGGCAACGTTAAATCCAGATGGAGAGTTCAAAATTCCAGACCAACTTGCTAAAAGACAGCAATTTTCTCTTCTTTCCATTTTGTTTCTGTTGGTTTTCTGGGAAGCAGGCAGAATGCCAAATTCGTTTACCTGTTCCTTTCATGAAAAGGAATAGAGGAGGACCCTGTATTTGACTTCTTGGACAATGAGGAAGGAAGAAAATGCAGCTGTCTTCATCAACCATTGCATCAGATCCATGGGCTTGCACCTGAAATTGACAACATCATAGCTCGGTAGAGGATGATCACTCGGAAACTCTTCCAGTTTAGCAAGTAGGAGGAAAATGGATTAAGAGAGCATAGCAGGTATATATCAAGGAGCAAGGAAAGAAAATAAGAAGGAAAACAAGATATATTTAGGACTTAAAAGTATCGTAAATCTATGAAGCAAAGAGAACAGCAATGTAGACCTACTGTTAGTTTATAGAGGGTTCTCAAACTTCAAAGTCACTAAGGGACAAAAGATTCATAGGATATGTCACTTGAGCCAGAAAATAATGTTCAAAATACAAAGCCTGCACAAACAGCATAGGGCAGCAAAGGTGAAATGTCCAATATTGTCTACTTAGGCTGTGACTGCTACTCATTCAAATCTGTGACAGTTATCTGCCAATCGTCCCAGCTAAGGGCTATCAACAAGGGAGAGTTATGGATAACAGAAAACTAAGAGGCACACGAAGGAAAACTGTAGAAGTTTCAAACCTCCAACCGCATTGCTAACTAGAAATTGCTTCACCAGCAGGACATAAGGAACCCAGAGACCAGGAGTTGCAGCAGCTCCAGTTGGTCAGATGTGAGAGAGAGAGAGAGAGAGAGTAAAGCCAGGGTAAGTCCAACGATAATCCAGCCAAGTCTTGGATGACTCAGCATAATTTGGAGGACTTACTGAATTTCCAAGGAAAGCTAATCATATTTCAGCTAACTGCAGGGCTTATGTAGTGTCCTACAAGCTCAAATGAGACCTGTAGTCTCCTTGAGATCTCAAGCATTTGAAACAGCAATATCCTTAAAAGGTCCTTGTAATGACATATGTGAGAGACCAGTTAAGTGCCAAACGAATACAAATTTTTAAGCTAATTTTCCAGGCTAATCTACCCAGGACGTAGACCGCCTATACCATGGCATAAGCATTACTTCAAAAATCATGAGCGTAGCCAAAGTCTCACAAGATACAAACAAAAAGCAATATCATAGGCCCACTACAGAAGAAAGGGAACAGCCTAATCAAAGCTTATAATGACAAAGAGAAAGAATTTTACACTTACAACAAAAATCTCTCGGTCGAACTCTGTGGCAAGGCATTCAATTGCTATGTCATCACCAAATGCTGCAGCATGACCTTCTCTATTCTCATCTACATATAATAAACCCTCCTCAGTGTACTGCAAAGTGATGATATCATATTCATCGTCAGATGAACCGGAGATTGACATGTATTTGGCCCAACTTGAGCAATCATTCACGGGAATGCATCTCTCTCTGTAAATAGATTCCGCTGCCAATTCTCTTCAATAAAAAAAAAAAGGGAATGCATCAAGAATAGTAAAACCAAGATTCAATTGAAACTGTGGAACCCAGTTCAGTTCAAGAGTGCAACTTTGTTCCTTAAACCTTATCACATTCAATGTCACTATAATAAACGTAGTGCATTCAATTCGAAGCGTACATCCTTCAAGTTTCAAGAAAAAGTTCAGTCGAAAACTCGCCAAAGAGACATCTGGGTAACATCGCAAACAGAATTGCAAAATCAACCGAACCAGTTTAATGGTTTAGTTCGATTTTTTCTCCAGCACATAATAACAAGAAAATGAAAGACATCCAAAGCCACGCCCTTGAATAAACTTCCTAATGACCCGAAAATCCCAGACGCTAATTTCTGGCTCAAACCCTAGCTTAACTCCAGTAAAGGTAAAAGAAAATCAAGAATCCACAAGCTTTCTTCTCTTTCTCATTTCTTATCCTTTTCAACCAACCAAAGCAGGCAGTCAACGAATCCAATAAACCAAATCTTGACAAACTACGGTCAACGAAACCCACAAAAAGAATTCGTCATTTCATGGTAAAGAAAGAAACCTAGATTGCTACCTCTGCATCCCAAGCTGAACCAGTTCTTCAATGGCCGAATCAAGAGCAACCCTGTCCTCTTTCTTGGTCAACAGCTTCACCTCCTGAACCACATGCACCCCCCATCCGCTCTTCAGATCCGGCGAGTACATGTGCCGAATCGCGTCCTCCACCTTCTCCTTCTCCTCCCCGGGCGCCGATCCGAGGCCCTCCAAGAACCGCCCCACCACGCGCCGCCTCAGATCCCGCGCGTCGCCCCCACGCGCCGCCGCGCCCCCCGTCGTCGCCCTCAGCGACGCCGTGAAGAGGCAGTTCCCGTCGGCCGACACCTCCCCGCCGTGGGACAGGTAGAAGACCGCCGGCGGGGCTTCCTTGTCGTGCGGGTGCCGCCAGAGGACGCCCTTGGAGCGGAGGCGCTGGAGCCGGCGCCGCTGCTGGTCCTCGAGGCCGGCCACGTCGTCCCAGGAGGCCGCGATCTGCCGGTTGTGGTGGACGGAGAGCTCGACGGCCGGTACGGAATCGAGGGATTCCGCGTCGGCGTCCCTCCAGGGCACGATGGCCGTCGACGCCGGGGACGGGAATGTCTCCGCCACCGCCGCCGAATCGCACAGTAGCTTCCCCATTTAAGATTAAAGATCCCTTCTTTCCCCCACCTCCCTTTTCCTTGCGTATAAATTCCTGCTGTTTTCTCTTTCCTCGCTTCTTGTTCTTCTTCAATGAAGGCGTTGCAGACGCAGGAAGAGAGAGAGAGAGAGGGAGAGAGAGCGGGGGAGGAGAGAGAGAGAGGGTTAACGGATAGATTGGCAACGCGGGAGAGAAACGGGACACGTGTGGCGAATCTGTGGCTCCTTTTAGTGGGGCGCAGCGAACCTTAGCAGCCCGTTGCTAACGTGAGCTGGTGGACCACTGCGCTTCATCCTCGACCAGTCCCAGTTGTTTTTGCTTTTTTTTTTTAAATAAAAAAATAAAAGGAATTGGAATTATTTTATTCTGCTGCTCGACGTTATTAGTTGGCAAAATGGCATATTCACTTTCTTTTTTTTTATTGGTGGGGTTCTGCTGTTGCGACTGCCGCGGCCAATAGGGAGACGACACGAGAGCATTCTCTCGGGGCGCTCACCTTTGACTAATCAAAAAAACCGGTCCGAAAAAGGCGAAATCTTCCACGGCGCTGCGGCTCGGGGGGCCAGCGGCGCCTCGAGGGGGAGCCGAGGGGCCGGCGCGCCATCCGCGACAGGAGCCGGTGTCCGCTTCGGCTTCCTCGGCTCCAGCGTAACGGTCAAATGATGACGTGGCGCGTCACGATTGGGTTCGAAATCGTGTTTTAACGACAGGTCAGGGCATCTCCATTATTCAACGGGCGAGAAATGTTTGCGTTTGCGGAAAATGGGACTGAAACGGAAATGCTGATGCTTTTGGATTTTTCTTTCTAATTTTCTCAGTTTTGTGGATTTATCCAAAGAAGCAAAAATGGAAGATGTGGATGGCGATGCCACGTTAAATATGAGAGATGGGACAGGCTCGATTTTCTCGTTTTGACTCAGAGAGACTTGAGTTATGGCATATCTACCAATTTATTAATTAACCCCACAAGTCGAATTAATAAAATTGACAATCAATATGAAATTAATATTCTCTAATTTACATCATATCAAAAATATATTGTAAATAGTAAAAGTCAGGTATAGATCCATGAATAACTATATTTGTTATTTATATTGTAGGAAAAATATAAGTAATGACTTAAAGTGCCTTTATTTGAATTTTTTTCAAATAAGTATATGAAGTGAACCTTATTTTAAATAATAAGTTGAAGTTGCCATGTCACTTTCAGAAAAAAAAAAAAAAAAAAAGCATAACTCATCTGTTGATAAGGACATTTTCGTCCTTTTTTTTTTTTAATTTTTATTTTTGTGTATTAGATGAAATTTTTAAAAAAAATGGAAGAGGACGACGAGGGCTCTGCAAGCCCTTGCTGTCGCCACCCCACCATTGCGAGGAAAGGCCAACGATGGTAGGAGATGGCTAGCTAGGGGTTGGCGATGGCCTACAAGCCTCGGCTAACTACTAGCGATTGCCAACTGCAGCGAGGGCCGCAATCCTCACCCAAATTTGGGTGGGGTATGCAGGTCATCATATACCCTTAGCTAGCCATCCCTATCATCGCCAGCCCTTTTTGCTTCTTTTTTTTTTTTAATTAATTTAGGTTAATATTCGAAAAATTTCAAACCAGATGTATATGCGACAAATTTATCAAAAACTAATTTTTTTTATCACTAAAAACTCCAAACTAATATAACTTTGACAAATTTACCCAAACTAGTTCATTTGTGACAAATTTACCCTCTATTAGTTTCCATTAAATTTTACTATTAAATTACTAAGTTGAATGACACGTGACAGTTGACTAGTGTACTAATTTGTGATTTTTATTCTTTGTTTGTCATATTTATACAATTTTTGTGACTTTTTGTAGTATAAATCCAATTTAATAGAGGGTATATTTGTCATAAATATATTAATTTAGGGTTTTTGCGGTTGAATAAATTGGTTTGGGGTAAATTTATCATAAGTATATCATTTTGGGTTTTTAATGATCGGCTTGGGTAAATTTGTCACAAATTTACCACTTTGGGATTTTTCAAGTCAAAAAATTAGTTTGAGACAAATTTGTCATAGGTGTATCAGTTTGGAGTATTTCAAGGTATTAACCCATTAATTTATTTTTAACATAATTGAAATAATATTTAAAATTAAATTGTATTGGACAAAAATGCCCTTGACTTGTCGGAATATCTAGTCAGTCGACGAATTAAGTCCTTATTTGAAATTGTCACGGTCAATTCAAGCTTTTGTTTGAGAAAATAAAAGTATTTTAGGCCGTATTTGAAAATTTTCTTATATTGTATGCACATGATTGGTATAAACAAAAGTTCATTTACATCATGTTATGTCTTGTGTGAAATGGAAAAGCATTCGTCCACAAAATCATATGGTTGTTAGTAAAATTACGAGAGAGAGGAGGAAAAGAAGAAGAAAGTAAAAGAAGATGATGCATGTCACGTGCGTTTGTTTTTTCATCCTGTGAGGGCAACACTAGCTTGCCATGTGAACACAAAAGACTGAAAGTTCATTTCATGAGTGCACGTTTATTTCATAAAAAATAAATGATTTCATAATTATTTTTCCAAAAGTGATTAATCATATTATTTATATATGAATGAACAAAAAAATATTTTTATTATCCACACAAACTTATTGTCAATAGTGAAAACATATTTTATGAACTTATTATTTCAAGTGATTATTTTTAAAAATAATTTTCAAATTAAGTGTCACGAGTACGGGAGGATTCACGGACCATGACACATGCGTGCATTTGTTTTCATCCGATGAGGGCAACACTAACTTGCCATGTGAACACAAAAGGCCAAAGTTCATTGTCATGCGTGTGCATTTATTTCATAAAAAATGAATGATTTCATAATTATCTTTCCAAAAGTGATTACTCACATTACTTATATATGAATGAACAAAAAATATTTTTATTATGCACACAAACTTATTGTCAATAGTGAAAACATATTTTATGAACTTATTGTTTCAAGTGATTATTTATAAAAAAATAATTTTCAAACTATACATTTTTCGCGAAATAATCGAATATTTGTCCTTAACATGTCCTTAACATGGGAAAAAGGAAAAAAATTGGAAAAGACCGAAATTATCCCATCTTTTGCCTCTGTACGCTTTGCATCAGGAAAATTACAAAAAAGTTCCAAACTTATTATTATTGTGCTAATTGAGTTATAAGCTTCTTTTTTTTTTTTTTTTTTTGTTGGCTAATTTAATCCTAAAATTAGGTTTTGCTAGTGAATGTTTTTTTTTGTACCAATTCAATTCATCCACCCAAATTAGGTTGGTCAACGCTAGCGAATGTTGACATGTATAATTTTTGTATCATGTACAATTTTTTATATTTTTTTTCAAATTTCTTTATTAATTTTTTATAATTTTCTTTTTATTCTTTATTTTTTTCCCTTATTCCTTTTTCCTCTAGCCAATCGCCACCGACCAGAGGCGAGGGCCGCAAGGTTAGTCTCACCACCTCATTGTCGTTGAGCAAGGCTTGCACTTACCATGGAGTGAGGTCCCACCAAATTTGGTGATGCGCAACCTCGTTGTTGATGGGTGAAATCTTGCAAGATATAGCGAGGCTTGGCCTTGCCCAACCATGGCAAGGGTTGATCTCGCCAATGGGTATTAGGGGTGACCCACGCCAAATATGGGAAGCCTTGCCATGGCTGGGCAAGGCTCGCCCTTGCCAGTGGCCGGCGGGGGTGAGCCTCGCCAATGGTCAGCAAGGCTAACCTTGCTAGCCCTAAGCCATGGAAGAAGGAAGAAGTGAAGGGAAAGAAGAGAAGGGAAGAAAAAAAAGAGAGAGAGAGAGAAAATTTGAAGAAAAATTATTAAGACGGAATCTTTTGCGGCTCGGGGTCGAGCGGGGTCTCGAGGGGGAAGCCGAGCGCCGGCATGCCACCCTCGACAAGAGCCGGCATCACTTCAGCTTCCTAGGCTCCAGCGTAACGGTCAAATGATGACGTGGCATGTCTCGATTGGGTTCAAAATCCTGTTTTAACGACAGGTCGGGGCATCTCCATTATTCAACGTTCGAGAAATGTTTGCATGTGCGGAAAATGGGACTGAAACGGAAATGCTGATGCTTTTGGATTTTTCTTTCTAATTTTCTCAGTTTTGGGGTTTTATCCAAAGAAGCAAAAATAGAAGATGTGGATAGCGATGCAACGTTAAATTTGCGAGATGGGATAGGCTCGATTTTCTCGTTTTGACTAGAGAGACTTGAGTTATGGCATATTTCCTAGTTTATTAATTAACCCCACGAGTCTTATCGGACTTATGCTTATCTGAAGAATGGGGGAACAAGCACACTTGGAGAGTGCACATATTCATACCTAATGATTTTCCACAAAGTGGTGACGAAAGATCTAACTTGTACAAATCTTTCCAAAAAGTTTTTTTGTACGACAATTAAATAGTCAAACACTAGATTAACTAATCTTAATCTGAAAATGGTACTTTTTTAAAAAAAAGTGCGTACAGTCTTTTTGTGTTTACGAGCCAAAGTTTTAACACAAGAAAGTCGAAGTATATATTTTACTCGAAAAATACTTGCACAAATAGCTATATTAAATAGGAATTGTCTTTATATGATTTCTAATGAGATCGGAGGGAAATTAATACGTGCTCTAGCGAAATCATCAAATGGGTTACTTTACCCTTTTTTACTTTTCATGATAGGTTGGCTAAGCTAAGGAAAACGAAATTGACAATCAATATGAAATTAATATTCTCTGATTTATATCATATAAAAAATATATTGTAAATAGTAAACGTTAGGTGTAGATCCATGAATACCTACATTTATCATTTACATTGTAGGAAAAATTCTAAATAAGGGCATCAAATGCCCTTATTTAAATTTTCTCAAATAAAGGTATGGAGTGACCTTATTTTAAATAATAACTTGAAGTGGCAACATCAATTTCAGAAAAAAAGCCTAACTCACCAACCGATAAGGGCATTTTCATCCTTTACTTCTTTATTTTTGTGCATTGATGAATTTTTTTTTTTTTAAATGGAAGGGGATAACGAGGGCTATGTAGGCCCTTGTTGTCGCCACCCCACCATCGCCGGGAAGGGCTAGTGATGACAGGGGATAGCTAGCTAAGAGTCGGCGATGGCCTATAGGCCTTGCAAATTACTAATAACCGCTTGCTGTGGCGAGGGCCACAATCCTCACCCAGGGGAGGGCTTGTAGGCCACCACAGACCCTTGGTTGGCCATCCCTACCATCGTCGACCTTTTTTTTTAATTAATTTATTTTAAATATAATTTAAATAAAATTCAAAATTAAGTTGTATTGGACAACCCTTAACTTGCTAGAATATCTAGCTGATCGGCGAATCATCTTCTTATTTGAAATTGTCATGGCCACTTCAGGCTCTTATTTGAAAAAATGAGGATATTTCAAGTCATTATTTGAAATTTTCCTATATTATATGCACATAATTGGTATAAATACAAATTCACTTGCATCGTGTTATGTCTTGTGTAAAATGGAAAAGCATTTGTCCACAAAATCATATGGTTGTACTAAAATTACAAGAGAGGGAGGAGGAAAAGAAGAAGAAAGTACAAGAAGACTAATTTTCATACAATAAGGGCAACACTAGCTTACCATGTGAACACGAAAGGCCAAAGTTCATTGTCACGTGTGTTCGTTTATTTCACAAAAATAAATGATTTCATAATTATCTTTTCAAAAGTGATTACTCTCATCACTTCTATATGAACAAACAAAAAATATTTTTATCGTCCACACAAACTTATTGTTAATAGTGAGAACATATTTTATGAACTTATTATTTCAAGTGATTATTTAAAAAAAATATTTTTAAATTATTTATTTTTCGTGAAATAATTGAATATTTATCCTTAACATGGGAAAAAGGACAAAAATTGGAAAAGACCGAAATTATCCCATCTTTTGCCTATGTATGCCTTGCATCAGGAAAATTACAAAAAAAGTACTAAACTTATTACTATTATGCTAATTTAGTTCTAAACTTTTTTGGGGTCAATTCAATTCTAAATTTTTTGTAATTGTGTCAATTTAGTTCACTTGACCAAATTTGGCTAGTCAGCACCACGTGTACAATTTTTATTTTTTCTAATTTCTTTATTAATTTTTATATATATTTATTTTTTTCCCTTCTTCCTTCTTCCCTTGACCGATCACCACCGACTAGAGGCAAGGGCTAGCAAAGTCAGTCTCGCCACCTCATTGTTGCTCGGCAAAGCTCACGCTTGCCATGGTTGAGTGAGCCCCTGCCAAATTTGGTGAGGTGCGACCTTGCCATTGCTGGGTGAGGTCTCGCTAGATATGGTGAGACTTGGCCTCACCTAGCCATGGAGAGGGTCGACCTCACCACTGGCTATTAGGAGCGACTCTCACCAAATTTGGCTAGGTCTTGCCATGGTTGGGTGAAGGTCGCCCTTGCTAGTGGTTGGTGGCCAATGAGGTTGATCTCATTGGCCCTAGGTTAGGGGAAGAAGGAAAAAGAATAAGAAAATTTGAAAAAAAAATTATTAAGAGATTGTCCACCAGTCAAATTTGACTTAATGGATTGAATTGGCACAATGAGAAAAAGTTTAGGACTAAATTAGAAAAAAAAAAGTTTATGATTGAATTGGTACAATTACAAAAGATTTAAGACTTTTTTGGTAATTCTCCTCAATGTATCCTTACATTCAAATGCAAATTACATCATTAAACTTATGTAATTTTGAATTCTGCTAAACATGGACAATTATACTAATGTTTTATCAAATAGTCATTACTCTTAAAAAAAAATGTCCCGACCACTTTTTAAACTTCATTGTCGTCACATCACCAAGATATCACCACAATTCGCGTAAAGTCTTGTTTCTTTTCTCGTAGCTCCGTTTTGGCATCACTTTCTAATGATTCAGCTTAAGGATGGTTTTGATGCACATAGGTACTTGTCATGAAATCCCGAACCATGTCTACGGTTATTGATGACTCTTCATGTTTGCATGGGACGGTCGAATTTTACCGAGACGAGATTTGAGTTCGGTCGAAATCCTACTCCGGTGCCTGGCGATGCTATTTGCAGGAAGAAGCCTCGTCCCAGGCCTTCCACCTTAACTGTGTTGGCCACCACGATCATTTCCGACTGGCGGGGAGGGCCTTACCGCCACACCGGCGGTTTCCGAGGGCGGCGGGATGCTCAGGCCCAACGCCACACTGGGGACGACCGTTGGGGATTGGTATTGACGTTGGCTCAGCATGTGCGACAATAGTTACCACCGCAAGGAATTAGGGCTATGGCAACGAATTATGAATTTTGTCACCGGTGATCCGCTCTAGAGGGACAAAATCTCAGTCTGGTCACATAGGAGAAAACAAGAACAGACATTAGGCCAAGAAATACTGGTTTAATCGCACTTTGATAGAGCAAAGGCGACGAAATAAAAAATTTCGTCACTGTTGAATTGAACGGTAACAACGAAATTTTTATTTCATTGTTCCGTCGGAGTAGGCCAAATCAAGTTTCTACGCCTTTGATATGAGCAAGGGCAGGATGACGGCGTCTAGTTGCCTTTGGTCTTAGCAAACGCATGAATGGTGATCTGCTCATACTATTCATTTGAATTCTCTTTTAGGTTCTAATAGTTAATCGGCGAGTAGGATGAGAGCGGTTTTGGCTGGGGACTTTTTGGGAGATGATTTGGGTAATAGTTCTAAGATGGTTGCACATATTTTTGTTACTGTTACCTTTGTCAAGGTCAGTTTGATCGCTCGCTCGCTGGAGATGTATAATTTCGTCTTTGGGCTTTGTGGTTTAGCTGGTGAGACGCCTATATATTTTTGGTGGACTTTGGAGTTCTGGTTCTCATAACTAGCTTGTCGTTCTATATATATATTTGGGTTTAATAAATCTATGTATATTGATCATATGCGAGACTACATCCGTCAGGTGGGGTGGGAGCACTGTTGTTCCACTCCTTATACTTAGGTGGAGCTAAGTACGGACATCGACGGTGTTGGTGCCACTTGAAGAGAAGATGATTTTCTTTTCTTTACATTTCCTTTTCCTTTGGATTTATGCAAATGATGAAATTACGCCCCACTTTTTGTTAACGTGGATTGAGCCCATAGTCCGCGACGCAGTCTGGCCCAACTTAGGTTTATAATCTTTGAAGAAGCATTTCTTCTTAGGTTATAACAGATTGTAATCGCGCATGCTTATGGTAATTTCTATGTGAATTATCCGAACAGCAAAAATCTCAAAAGTTCTTAATCATTGTTCATGTATCGACGGAACGTAATTAATATGGATTGAACTTGCAAGTGCTAGGTCAAGGATTTGATTCCCGACTCTTCGATGCCGCCGTTCTATCCTTAATTTTTTTTTTTTTTATTTCGTTTGACATTTTAAATCCCGTTAACAAATATAAGACTTTTTTTTGGTCGAAAACAAATAAAGATTTTACATAGCCTAGTTTATTCCTTTTCTGTTACTTTGAAAATCTAATTAATTGTTAAACTTTTGATTTCCGAATTATCTATTCAAATATAGAAGTGAAGTTAAAATTTTTTTTTTGTCAAATCAATTCGTTAATGCGAAACTCAAATTTAGGATGAGAAATTTGTAATAAGATGATATTATTGATAGATGGTGCAATTGATCCTACTAAAAGTACATTCTTTTTTTCCTTCACATAGAAAGATATTAACGGTGAAATGATTTGTTAGCTGAAAATGTGCTGTGCTATACTTTAATTTTTGTTTTCGAATCAAGCCACTACTGTGAAAATCAAGCTTAGAGGAAGAGGAGGAGGAGGAGGAGGAGGAGGAGAAGAAGGGGCCCACTCGCATCGCATGCAGTTCGGATCGTCTTACGAATTCCTACAGGTGTGAGTGAGACGCGGGACGGTGGCAATCGGCGGGCACCCACGTGGCGGGGGAGTCCACGTGTCGCGAGCTGCGGGCGACACGTCCAAGCGACAACGGTGCAGAGTCATCCGCTTCCCTATTACCCAGCACTCCTCTCTTCCTTTCTCCTCTTCCGGTAATGGTTCGTTCTTCTTCTTCGTCTTCGCGTTCGGAGGAACTTTTCTTTCGTCTTTCGATCACTTTCTCGCGACACCGATTCTGGGTAAGTCTCTGTTCTCTTTCCCGTTTCTCTTTTCCTTTTAGCTTACATGCATCGTTTTCCTCGGTGATGGGCGAGGCTTGTTTGGTTCTTTTGCTTATGAGTTGATAGTTTCCTGGGATATATTTACCCCAGTTCCGGGTTTAGAAATGGTGGAACCTAGCTATGTCAAGAGCTTAGAATCTTGATCGCTCTTGAGGAGCTTAATTTACATGTTTTTAGCTTTGCATTACCTGTCGGGTTGTGTTTTGCGAGTTTCGCGGATGCGGCATGGTTGTCTTGTTGTGCAGTCGATAATGTCGTGACTGATCTGTTTTCTGAGCGGGTCTTCGCTGCTAACTAACAATGGAAGAGCGATTTTTCTTAGGTCACGTAATGGACTTGAATCTTTGTATTAGCAGAATCCGATAACGGGCTTTCTGATGGGATGATGCTTGTACATGATTCTTGGTATGTTATGTACATATCAAGTTAGGATTTGATGCAAGAAAAATGAGAGTTTACTTGTCTGCTGAATTCTGTTCCTTGCCTTCACATTCTTGCATAGTTTGCTAAAACTGATTATGACCTTTTTCCCCCGGTTTTATCTTTTTGCTGGACTTTGCAGTAGCAGCATCATCTCTGAACTTCAATAACTCAATCGAAGGTAGTAGTGATAAGGGGAACGAAAATGTCAGGAGCAACCTTGGGTGTGGCCCCCGGTGCAGAGCTTGACCAAACCGTCCTCTCTGCTGCCACTAAACCAACTAAGAAGGCCGTAAACCAGCAATCCCTTATTGGCGGAGTGATGGGCTCGTTGCGTGTGATCGAGCTCCAGCTTGTCGCCTTTATAATGGTGTTCTCTGCGAGTGGCCTCGTCCCCATTCTCGACCTCATTTTTCCCGCCTTCGCGTCTGTGTATCTCATGGCCCTCTCGAAGCTGGCCTTCCCATCTCACGGCAATGCCGCTGCGGCTTCAGCAGAGATCTTCCAGGGTGGCAGGCTGTTCAGGCTCTACGTTGTGGTGGGGACTACTGTCGGATTGTTTCTGCCATTGGCTTACGTGCTGGGAGGTTTCGCAAGGGGTGATGACCATGCAGTGCGGTCGGCGACTCCGCACTTGTTCTTGCTTTCATGTCAGATATTGACTGAGAACTTGATTAGTGGGCTGTCGCTTTTTTCACCACCTGTGAGGGCATTGGTGCCATTGTTGTATACTGTGAGGCGGATATTCGTGACCATTGATTGGATGACTGATGCGTGGTTTGATAAGACTCTGCCGGCAAATGCACAGCTTAAGGTAAGAGTGGAAAACCACATGCTACTTCATCTACGTGTGTTCCCTTAGAGTCATAACTCAATCTTGCGTATTTTCTCAAAGGGTTTCTGTTTTGAACATTTGTTACTTCTACTATGAACAATCTTTGCAAAATTTTTCAGGATAAGTCCTTGGAAAGGTAGGCTTGTCATCTTGTTGGAAAAGAGTTTGCTCAACAATTAAAGGTTGTTGTCGAACAGTATAATGTCGTGCAGACTGTACAGTGTTTGCATGGATTGTGAACAGATACTTTGTTCATATGATCAGTTAGTGACTTACAGCAAGAACACTAGATATTCTCATTGAAAAGAGTTTGCTCAACAATTAAAGGTGGTTGTCGAACAGTATAATGTCGTGCAGACTGTACAGTGTTTGCATGGATTGTGAACAGATACTTTGTTCATATGATCAGTTAGTGACTTACAGCAAGAACACTAGATATTCTCATTGAAACTTTTAACTGAAGATTCAAAGTTTATTCGTGATTCTGCACTCTTTTATATTGTCAATCATATTTTAAACCTTTCGACTCCTTATGGAACTGAGTCTGCTGTTGAACATACCTATAATTACATGGTTATTTCTTATTTTGTGGTCCAGGATGTGGTGTGGTTCTGGTTTGGGAGGAGTTTGGCAGCGGTCAATCTGCTATACTTCTCAGTTAACTTGTTTGGGTTCTTGATTCCGCGGTTCCTTCCGCAGGCATTTGAGAGATACTTCAGGGAAAGAGATGAGATTCACGGAAAAATGGCAGAGGATAAGCCTCGCGTAGCTGCAGCTGCAAACAAATCACAGCGGTCAGATAAGAAATCTGATTGACGCCCTTTCTAGTCATGCTGGCCTATGTTTATCACAGTTTTCGCTCTCTATGACTTGGGAAATCATCTACTTTTCTCGTTCTAACTGGAACATGTCTCTGCTCTTTTACTTGACAATCATGTGTCTTTAGGTTTCTCTTATAATCGATACAGCATTTGTATTGCGGAAATCAGTGAGAATGGTTTATGTTGAATGCGACTGATCGTGTTCTTTGGCTTTTTCGCTCCGTTCAGATAGGAAACTGACTCTGGATTCAGTGTCATGCATACTATGCGAGTGAATATGAGATATTTTGAATTAGGTTAAGATGAATCGACTATATTTGGCGCCGGAGCTTGCTCGATCTCTCGCGCTTGGCTCTGTGGGGAGCAGGATATGTGATTGAAGATGATGCTTCATTTGTCATTAGTATAAGATGCGAGGTTGCGGGATGTGAGGTGATGAGAGGTGTATAAGCCTCTCTCTCATTCGCATAGGCTACGGAAACTTGTGTACTCTTGAGTGTCGTATTTGAGATTCTGAGAAGGCTTCTAAGGGCCGGGAACCGAGAACCGAACTGACCAATGTAACTCCAACCGAGAACCGAGCTGACCAATGTAACTCCAAATAAATTGGACTAATGCATGAAGAAAATGTTTCGAAACCTAACAACAGAAACCTCTGTCGGGTAAAGAACTTGAGGAGCATATCTGATAGCCGATGTCCTCAACCCCTCAGGTAGCTTTGGCAAATTCGTGACCGCGCAATCGACTACTCCGGCTTCGTCCACGAAGCTTAAATTTAACGAATGGACGAGCACACAGCACGTTAGGAATAGGCCGATGATCGGTCACCTCCAATAATCGACATCCTACAGCGTAGTCTGTGAAAGAAAGTCGCATCGATGTGGTGGGTCATCACCGTCCATAAAGCTTGGCACCATCTGTTTGCCTCCTCTTCGCTGTTTGGTATTGCGAGTGATCTCCAACAGGAGGAAGAAAGAGAATCCCGACGCTTTTTCAATGGGGAAATCAGGTGATGATGGTATGGCGATGAGGGTGGTGACAAACGGTGCCCATGCTCATGCGTATCAAGAATTAACATCACTGCATACACGACGGCATTTACGTATGACGAGACAACATAGCATGGCGTGGTGAGGAAGAAAATGTGCTAAAGCTCACTGCCTCGGCTCAGTAGACATATACAGAATATGACCCTGCATTTTCAGGAAGAAAAAGAACAAAACAATGTGGCTGGGTCATCGTGAATGAAATTCATAAACGATGCTTGGAACTAGTTTCTTCAGAAGCCACGAAAGGGTGGAGAGAGGTTCCACAATACCAACAGGGATTAGTGTTGGTTACGGCTACTTTCCTTTCCAATCAAAACGTCGCCTACCTTGCGTGTGGGGCTACTAGTTTTCATTTCATATCTGAAATTTTTCCTACTAGGAAATCCAGTATGAACTTTGGACATATAATAGTTCCGAATTGGGATCCATTTTTTCTTTTATCCTTTGATAAAAAGATTCAGTCTGGCCTGGCTTCGGCGTCCCACTTCCTTGCTGTTAAGGTAACGACTTCGGCCATGGCCATTTACTAGCCTTACATATAATTTCATTACCCTCACAAGCAAGACGCTGGTCAAGTTCATGGTGTTCACTCCGGAAGATCTGATCGAAGAATGAGTAGCATGTCATTCGTGCATTCGATGAGAGCTGCTCGTTGAACTTTAATGACTAACGGGAGTACGTCGATTAGGGGAGAAATGGTACCAGTAATGGGATCTTCTGGCCTTTCCACTGAGGGTTCTCCCTCCCTCCCTCCTTAGCTCTCTCTCTGAGTAGGACCAAGCAATCATTGTACTACCGATTGGCAATCTCTCATCAATCAGATTATACAGTAAATATGCGAGATGGATTCACGTAACGACACTTGTGTTCGTATATTGCGAAAGCGATAAAGTTGCCCGAGAACAACAGGCACCCACCCAGAGGCAAAGGCCCTAAGAGATGGATAATCAGTCCGAAGAGATGATGAAAGGGAGCTACAGCAAGGCCAAAATGGCCTCGGAACGTGTTTGGATCTCCGCTGGATTGGTCTACTAATGAACTCGAACGAATCGTCTTCATGTCTTTCCTTTTCTCATGCAAATTCTTCACGTCGGACGGCCAAATAATCATCTTGTGGCAACTAATGTCCAGGATGACTCGATCACGACGGGAACTTGGTGATCCCACAACAGAAAGAGTCTGGGTGGTAGGGCCTTCCAACATGACCAGTTTCTGGGACATGCGTGCTCAAGCCGGCTTCACCACATACCTCCAAATCGATCATGTTTCAACCGCAGAACTCTATGATCAAAATTAGCCGGAGCAGTTAGTTTAACTAACCGGCACATTAACTGCAGCTCCTAGCGGCCCAACACTAGATCAATCCGGCGAAGAGAATACCGCAAATGCCTGTGAATCTATGAATGTTTGTGTTGCCGTTCAAGACACCGAGATGGTTGGCTTCAAATGCAGTAACATTGCACCTATTTCAGGCGACTTTTAGAGCATATTACTGTTTATGTAATCTGGATATCATCTAACCAGTAATTAAAGTAGCAATTGTAGAGATTAACACTGGATTAGGTGCCACAAAGTCAAATTTAACGTGGCCCACCTTCACGTGTACCTACCCAAGAAGCTGGAGATTTCCAGATTTGTTGTCCTTTTCAAGGAAAGATTTTTTCCCTTGTCCAGTTCATTTTAACCATCTTCGTCAACAGAGCCTTCGCTGTCGTCCCCACAATGAAGGCCTTTTCCCCAAATACCCGGTGTCTTATACTAATATAAATACCGACCTGAACAAGTCATTGTAAAGAGCTGGTCGTGCAAAATGAGTGACAGTCAGCGGATACCGGTTTGCAACGAAACAAAAACCACCGCCACTTGCACACGTTGAACTCTTGTACATGGTGAAGAAGATGATGCTATAGCACGAAAAAGTGATTGAAGTGATTATTGATACCAAACAAACACATGGGGAACAAAAGAGGTAATGTAAAATAATCAGCAACACCACCTCACTACGAACATGTACTGATGGCTTTACATATGATCGCACGCTCGAGACATGCTGCACTCATCCATCCATCTATTTGTGGGATTCGGTTTTAACAAAAGAACAGGCAACAACTGCTTGGAACCATCCGCATGTCTTCTTTCAAGCCATCTCTATCTCATATCAGCGAGAACAATCTCGATAAATCTTTTCTAAATTGACTCTTAAAAATAGGTCCTCTTCCATCGACTCCCCATAGAACAAAGGAGATCAGAACACACGAGATTGCTGCAACAAGATGAAGGTAAATGTGTATTCTGCTTCATGTAGAGGAGAATCGGGACGTTCTCGGTCTCCCAATGTAATCATTCTATCTCGATGCTGCAGTTACTTGGTTGGATGCATCGAAAGTTCCGCCAGACTGGTGGCGAGCCACTCAAGGACCTAGTTATTGGTAAGCTCCTTCCAGAATATATCTGCTGTTAGTTCCCTCAATCTTTTCATCAAACAAACAAGGGTTGTCAGGTGTGTCATCAATGACAGGTTCATTTACTTCCGACGATCTAAAAGAAGAAATTGACACACTTCCGTTAAGAAGAATCAAATTGTTTAAAATTATTATTATAAGTTTCACATTAGATTGTGCACGGACCGTTTAACACTTTATAGAAGCCATCATTTATTGTTAAAGACATGGGATGCTACTTAGGGAAACCGATTTGCAGCTTTTTCTGCATAGACAGAGTCATTCAGCGGTTGTACTTGGCTGTGTCACAGTACAAAAAACGTGCAACGTGCTGTTTAGTTCAGTGGCTATAACAATGACACGTGCCCAAATTGAATTTCTTTTCAGCTCTTTGCCTATGCTTATTCCGTCTCTACATTTTGTGCATCAGGAAACCCCTGCAATTGCCTTTCTGGGCAGCGATCAATCGATGATCAGGAGTACTACCAACACACAAATTATGGCGCCAAACCCGCCAGACATGGCCAGCAAGAGAACCGACTCCGAAAATCATTTGCTAGCTTGGAGGTGGCAAGAGCGGAATATGAAAACCGACAGGAGGAAGAGTTCCTCGTTGGAGAGCCCCAGCTCTTCCCTGGCTTTCTTGCAATAGGCACCCTTGGTTCAGACACTCCCTTGTCTGATCCTTCAACACCAACATTTGCTAACTCGGTCGACTACATAACTGAAAAGGAAACTGAAATGACGGAAAATGAACTGAGGTTGATCAACGATGAGTTAGAGAAGGTGCTGGTAGCCGAAGCCAAGGAAGACAGCAGCAATGACTCGTCAGGAAGATCCAGTCAAGTCAGCATGGGAAGAAGCAGCCACGGTAGCACCATCACCCTCAGTGGAAAGCCAATTTTAGACGGCCAAGAGACCAACAATGGGAGCACAAATACAGTCTACCCGCTCCAAGGATATCTTTTTGGGTCGGCCATCGAATTGTCGGAAACAACAGCAGCGGTGAAGAAGGAACACAGGACATCACTCGGAGAGCTGTTTCAGAGGAGCAAACTGACAGAGGATGTACATGAGTCGAAACCTGAGAGGGAGGAGAGGCATACGGCGATGAACCTTATGAAAAAGAAGCTGAAGAAAAAAATGCTTCTTCCTTCTAGGAGCTCCACTGCAACTGCTGGCATGAATGTTGACTCAACTTCAGCGGAGACAAAGCTGCAAAAGGTACATCGACAAATTTCCTAACAAAGCAAACATTTTGTTTGTATTTTCATTCTCGCTCTATTAGGCGATGTAAAATTTGCTAGATGCTACTCCGTCCCTAACGTGAACTGTCGCTTGAAATGGCACTATGATGCCAACTAAGTTATTCCAACTTGTTTTTTATTGAACTGATGGGTCTGCAGTTCAACTAGCCACCGCAGCATTGACACAGCGATGAAATAAAGAGGCGCGGCAAAGGGATGATTTCCTAGGTAGATCCTAGAATCGGACAGAACTGGCCCTATCCAGCCAGTTCTGGCCAGTTCTAATCCAGTTGGGACTGGAAACAGCTAATACCGGTCTGGTTTCCGGTTCAGGGTGTGGAACTGGATCAAACAAAGGAACTGGACTGAGATAACCTTTAATTCTTTGTTTACTCTAGCTTGTTGCCGCTTCTGGTTTCCTGCTTGTCATGCTAAGAAATTTCACGGCTGCTTCATCATGCCTAGACGACAAAGTCGCAAAAATCTTTGGCCAAATAAAGAAAGTGACGATGGCATAAAACAAGAGAAGCTGCTAAGAAATTATAAGAATTTGCCATAAAGATGTTTATTTGTCAGAGACATAAAGTTGATGGGTGGGTGGGGCTCATATTTTTCTTATCTGTTTAGTAGATAAAACATTGTTTATTAATGAGGGAATATTGAAGCACTGACATTATGTTGATCACAAGTCATCATCAGTTTTCAGGAAAAAAAAA
This sequence comes from Eucalyptus tenuipes, assembly GCA_014182365.1. Taxonomy (NCBI): domain Eukaryota; kingdom Viridiplantae; phylum Streptophyta; class Magnoliopsida; order Myrtales; family Myrtaceae; genus Eucalyptus; species Eucalyptus tenuipes. The sequence goes on along the minus strand of CM024538.1, from coordinate 31,532,996 downwards.
GAAAAAAAAGAATTGGCTGGTTGTGATAGACCTTGAAACTGGATGAGATCAATGGGTGGTTCTGGATTTCAAAAATAAGGAACCGATTCTGTCGGGACAGGTTCGACACCAGGTCTGGATGCTACTTACCCTAGAATCGCTTCCCTTCCGTGTGGATGATTGAATCGTATCATAGAACATTAATATCATAGAACTTCGGTAAAACTCTTTGAGCTCCACTTATAATCTGATGCATGGCGTGTAGATTCTTCAGATGTTCCACAGAAAGGTCCACCCTGAGAGTTCCGCCTCCACCAAAAAGACAGAGAAGAAGCAGCAGAAAGAGAGCAAGAAGAAAACAAGCCAGGAAAGTAAGAAGAAAAACAGAGATCAGGAACTTCACAACAAGCCAGCCCAGTTCAAACTTGCTGGGAGTGAGTCGAATGGAAACAGGGAGTGCTGGATCAAGACGGACGCGGACTGTAAGTATGCATTTTCCCTGATTTTCAACACCCGTGATGTGAACCGTCACATGCTCGAAACGAACACATGCCAAAAGGTTTACTTCCAGAAGCGTTTTCTTTTTGATGAGGAGAACCCTAAAATAAATCCAGACAAGCATTTGCAATCGAGCAGGAAATTTCACTTCGGTATTTCTGAAAGAGATATCTACTTGCGGAGTTCATGGTCAATCCGTTTGATCCAACTAAAACACGCAAGCAAACCTCCTCAACCAATCGTGCTCATTGGCAACTTTAACTTTTCGCAGAAAACGAAATACACAGTTGCCACCTAGTCCATAAAAATGAATTTCTTCGAAGCAGAAAATATGTTTACAACAAGATCATTTTTAGATTTCCTTTTTCTATTATCTAGACTGAGGGAGCTATAATATGGGTCACCGCAGATCTGGTGCTGGAGCTGTAGAAGCAGATGAAGGGAGCAAAAGCAGCTGAGGAACCCTCCATAAGTAGTATGTGTTTTTCTCTGATGTTTTTCGTTGATGGTGAACTGTAGCAAGTTGGTACGAGAATGACATTTGTATAGAGCCAAATAAAAGAGGCTCTCCTCTTAAGATCCTACTCTTGAGTTGTTTGACATGGTGTGCAACGACCGTGTGGTTCAGTACTGGATATATATATTTGGAGCGCTGTTGGGAATGTATGTTGGAATATGATCAATTTCCAGTGAGCTTATTCTCACATGTATTATCTTGCTAGAGTATCGCATTAACTATACCTATCGCAATTACAGGGTTCTAAAGCGCTGAACCATTCATGTAAATGGCAAACATTGCCAGCCTGCAAAGAGAGTTGCGATGCATGACTCCCACTCTAAAACCCAGTGAAACATCAGAACGCACAAATTTTGAACTATAGAAAGAGAGCTGTTTAGGTTGATGAAGAAAATTAATGGGAAACTGATATGCAAGGCACTTTTCTAGGCCATGAGATATATGGTGCTTGCCAATCCACATCACTAGTTGATAATCAGGCATATATATTATTCTGATAAACAAGAGCACAGTCGTGCGAAAATCCAAGAATGTCAAGGACTGAAGATTAAGATACAAAATGACCCATGATGTTAAAGTTCGAAGAACAGGTCCCAAGAAGATTGAGAAACACCCAGCCAAAGCCACTTAGCAAGCACTGTCCATGAAACTTACCAACAATTCCTGGACCATTCCTCTATCTGGCATCTTTCCTGCAGCACCATAAATAGGAGCCTTCCCTCCGCTTATGGGACCTGGATTTTCTTTGACCTAGGGAAGGAATTAATCACAACAAGTGAGAAAGATGAGTCTGCACATCATGGTAATGGTGTGCAGTTATTTATATTGAGTATCAAGTACAAGAAGAATACTCCCAGATAACCGATTCATGTCTAATTGATAACTTTAAAACAAGTGAAGATGGCATAGCTTTTTTTAGCGACTCACAGTGTTCACGGATTCCTTCAAATCCTTGAGGAAGTCTTCAACCATTGGTACATGTTGAAGGGTCACACATATATGTAAGCTGATTTGAGACACACGGAAGGAAGAAACAGTCAGGCATTTTGTAGGCCATGTTTATTCTGACAAATATTTGATGCCGCTTGTCAATGGAGCACCTTAACCCAAAATTAACAACTGTAATATACACTAAACAACTAGCAGCACAAAAGATCCTCCTCCATAAAGATTGTTCATTAAAATCTTGATAACATAAAAGAACAGTGCAAGAAAACAATGTCTACTCTTCACTTAGAAGTCGGAGGTGGCCCCGACAGTGAATCAACACTCGAAAAGAATTTGCATTGCATTCCTAAAATTTCCTTGTACCAGATAAATAAATAAAAAAAAGCCCACCTGTTGGGTCTCTGCAGTGCATTCAAGTGCCAGCCTTTGGATGACATGATATCATTGACTTCGAATATGTCAATAACATCAGAACCAAAGGCTACAATTGTCATGTCCGGCCTGCCAATGATGAAAATCTCTGGAATTTCCTTTATTCTGCAAAATAAGTTGATAGATATTTTTCAGTCACTGAAAGATCTGGAAGATTTAAACAGATTGTAATGTATAGCCAATATACCCTCTTTCAATCTTCTTTGACGCTTCCATGATCTCTTTTGTGTTTTCTAGATAACCTATAAAATGCGATGAAACATAACCAACCAACAGTGAAGATTTGAAGAGTACAAAATTAGTAAGAAAGGGAACAAGAAGCAAGAGGGAACTTCCTAAGGCAAACTAGGTTGGAACCAGCTTAATTTTGCACCTTCCTCCCCTAGAGACATCATTGCCGCCCAAGCACCAGCAATCAAGCCCCCTGGTCTGCTCCCAGCCATGGTTGGAGATATATAGAGACCTCCAGACCACTCCGTCACTGCACCATGAAGATGGAAATGAACAAAATAGACAAGGAGAATAATATTTAATTCATGCACATGCTTGAAAAGAATTTCCAATTTGAGGGATAAAGAGAACATGGGGTTCCCTTGAGTATCATTTATACCAGGCTTCACAAGAAAAAAAAAAAATTAGCATCTAAAAGAACTCCACAACAATCTCTTAGTACAAGTATCAACCACAGAAATTAGTCATACTTCTGATCCATTGAATAACAACATCACAGGTTCAAAAGAATCAATTTTGGAAGCCACTGTAAAGAAAAATCCTCTCCTCTCCTTTTTCCATCTTCACATTTCATAAACCCTCCCAATTCAACATGCAACAAACCAAAGATCTATCTCCTTTCAAATTACTAAGCTAAAGCAAGTAACAAGCAGAAATACAAACAGAGAAATGATAATTACAAGCCCCCTTGCGTATAGAGAGAATGAACTCACCAGCAACAAATTGATGCTGTTGGAGAATGAAAGCCAAAAAAATCCATCATGGCAGGTCCCCATATACACAGTTAATCATGAAGCTAGATCAGAAATAATATCCTTAAAAGCAGGGAAATATATAGGATCATGCGACCCAAGCAACAATTTGATAATGCATCGCCCTTTAAGAATCTCCCACAGAGTTGAAAAATAGGGACACTAAAAGCAGTACCAAGTAACTTCGCTTGCAACAAATTGAAATGAAGACTAGAAATGGAGCAAAGTAATGAATTTGAACGTGTTGAATTTTAGCTTGCTTTTTATTGTTTATCATATTGACTCACTCTTGAAATACTGAAAATAAATCGATAGCCAGACCTGGAGCTATTAAAAGAGAACTATACGATCATATCCTAAAAAGTTCTTCAAAGCAGCAGTACATTAAACACTATTTGAACCCCTAAAAAAGGAATATCGTCTTCCAGGGGAAAAGAACCACATAGGTACAGCATGTACATGTGGTGCCTAGATATTAGAAAATAGGTCCAGAATACATATTAGGCATACTTCGTGATTCTCTCCATATAAGTCTGACCTTATTCATGAAACGAATTACGTAAATAGTAACTACACCAAACAACTAACCAGAGGCAAGAATGCAAGCAAGAAATCAGGCAAAACCACACCAAGTGAGAGCGTCAGAATTTGAATTCTTAACTCACACACTAGAACCATTTTAGGAGACTGTTTGTCTCAAAAGTTCTAGCCAATAGGGCCAGACCCATAATGTACATAAAGCATACCCTTGATGAATCAGATGGTCATAGGGCAAAACAAAGCACAAAGGCCTCATGCTCAACCTAACCACAGCAATGTACTCAATAAACAGGTGATGGAGCAAACTTTATCAGATAAATCATTCACGAAAAACTTCTCAACTAGCTTCTCTTTGAATGGGACTTTTCATTTTGTAGAAATGCACACATAAAACATGCCCACAAACTTAGCTTTAAATGACCCCAGCAATGGAGAAGTTTGCTAAAAGCGGGAGCAACATTAGTGGATTACCTTCCTGATGTCATGATTTCTGTATAGAACTACACTAGTTCCCTTAGGGGCCAAACCATATTTGTGTACATCTACTGATATTGATGTTACCCCTTCAACAGAAAAATCAAAGGGAGGAACTGGATACCTGCAATTTAGGTCAAGGAGGAAAAAAAAAACAAGGCTTATTTTAGTTGCAAAAGTTATATACCTACATACCATATGAACATGAAAAATAGGATCACAACTTAAATATTCCAAAAAGACACACAATAGATGTTTGTACTCTTTTCAGAACTTGCCAAAGAGAAGCAAGAAGCCACAGATCAATCTGCCTCGAAGTCCCACCAAACAAATCAAGATATATCTAAATGAGTCTCTCTTCCTTTCCAATGTTTACAAGTTGAAGACGAAGGCTATGTTGGAGACAACAAAATGGGGGGACCTCAACCTTGGGTGCACAGTAATGAAAAATTTTAAATTTTTGAGAGAAGAAGTGAAAATTTAAAATTATAGGCACTTTCCTCACTTTTCCTCCACCTAGTGTCTTCCGAACATAGCATAAAGAATCTGAGTCATTTAAACTTGAGAATAATTATGACCGCGACAATAGAGCACATAAATCCTTTTGATGGACTGTCGTCACTCATCAGCAAGCAGCTTTCTAATATTTTTTAGGGTAGTAGCTAGACGGGGGAAATTGCCGATTGTATAGGAATTGCTGTCAGAATAAAACCAAGTTACCCGAGTTTACGAGCGAAAGGTAATACAAAGCCACCAAGACAAAGGTCAACATGGAGACATATGTTGAAGCTAGAAGCGAGTTCACCAAGCTCCTACACAAAATAATACAAGATAACCTCTTTAGAGACAAATATAAGCATATCATTGAACTGGCGCTATTAGGTCAAGGGCCCTTTTGACTGTTAACACAAACGCAGGATTTGTACATACCTCAATGGGATCAATGATGCCATGAGGAAACCCGGGTGCAGATCCAATAATCTAAGAATCATTACAAGATAATAACCATTAAAAAGTGTAGCCACTAAAACTACAACAGTTCTTCTTTCTATTATTGACAACAAAAGTCAATGACAAAAAAAGGTTATTTATAAACTTCTTTCGGAACAAAGAACACAAGAAAACGAAAATTAATGCAAGAAATAGTAGAGAAGAGTAATCTTTTAGTGCCAACCAAGATGGTGTTTCTGTTAATGTGCCGCTTAATTGCTTTTACATCCGCTCGGAATTCTTTATTCACTGGAACACGCCACAGTTTGATGTTGAAGTACTGAGCAGCCTTGTCATATGCTGAGTGTGCAGATTCCGGTATTATCCTAAAGTTAGATGGAATTTTGCAAACCTTTGCAAATTAAGAACAAAGACATAAACAATGAACTTTCCAGGAGGTAAAAGAAACAGAGAACCATCTCACGTACATTTCAGGCGATGTAATTCCCTTCTTAGCTCTCATATAATCACGTGAAGTCTTCACTGCTAATAATATACTCTCCGTTCCCCCAGATGTCATGTTTCCACATATTTGACCTCCCGAAACTTTTTCTTTACTTCCCAGTAAAGCAGCAGTCATGGCAACAACCTCTGCCTCAAATCGAACCACACTGTGGAAGACATCCAAGTGCAACGGATTGGTGTGTGCAAACCTGACAAGGACGCAAAATAAGAGTCTGGGAAGAGAGAATATACTAAACACTCTATAAAAGGCTGAAACTCGTGATTTTATTTTCCAAATTGTGCATCTGAACCAGTAAAATTGGCCAGACAAGAAATGCTTCAATCGACAACGGATTATTATTGTTCATTATCCGAATAAAAAATCTCTGAAACAACAATCTCTCAGCATCCAACAAAGAAGGGCCACTCAATGCTTTAACCGTATATCACAAAAGTGATTGATTTAGCTGATGTCTTTTTCAGCAGAAGATGTTCAAATGGATGAGAACATGTACTGAAACTATGCAAGAAGCACCGAAGTAAGACAATAAAGTTTACTTAGACTTTGGGTAATTTGCATGTATATCAGTTGTTCCACCAAAATTGAAGCCACTTTAGCAGCTAAAGGAATACATTATGGGCAGGAGGATCTTCGGAAACAAGATAAGTGCAAAGTAGCCGTGTTTGATATACTAACATAGAAGAGGCCTCATTTATCAGTGAAAAATGCCCCTCGCATTCGCTTCCCCTGATATATCTGCCAAAACCGGGTAAACTATCTCAGGATATTTTCATCAAGAGCATTTTATAAAAACACGCAAGGATCTTTAAATGATAAACATACACTGTACCCGAGCATTTGCCTTGCCAAACCGCATCATTCCTTTTTTCTTCCTTCATCATATCTATTGTGCCATTTCCCATACCAGATCTTGGCAACTCAGTTCTCCAGCTTTTTCTTTTAGATTGACCACCAGACTGTAACTGGTCCACCACCTACAAGTTCAAGTAACTAAGCTAGCAGACTTAATGATGTGAATTGTACAAGAACCAAAACACAGATTCTTCTTAGATAGACTTGGATCGTGCTTGTCCAGTACAGCCTAACAATAAGATACATCAGCAGATGTATGCATTAGCAGAATGTGAACTAGGCATATGCTGATCCAAGAACATGCCTTTCTTGTTTTATATTGGGGTCTCTCTTTTTTCTCCCCGCTTTCTAGGGAGGGCTAGGGGAGGGGTTAAAATCCTTAGATTTGGATACATAAAAGTGTCGTGACTTCACCCAGTGTACATGATATAAAAATCTTCATTGCAATTCACCACATGCATATCGTCCGCAATGGCCTCCCCTCAGGCGAAAAGAAAATCACCAAAAAAATTTCCATGAAGACCAATTCTTGTCATGTTTCCTGAGACAATACACTAGATTCGAATAAATTAAAAAGGCTCATGTGCCTCAGCTCTGAAGCCTTTATTGTAGGGTGCGCCATGCACACCGCGACACTGAGCCTTGGTCCTCTCAATGCCAGCACAATATACAGAAATATAATAAGAGGGAAATTACGCAATTAGTCTATGGTGGATTGGTATGATCCACGGTTTCATCCTAAACATAAGAAGACATCAACCATTGACCACAAACATAACAAGTACACCCCAAACAACTGTGAATATCATCACTCTTACTCCCACTCTGTCTTCAAAACTTTTATAGGCTCGGTCTAAGTGGATGTTGTGGGTGTTTTTGTACTGTTAATTGTAGGGAACCAAAACGATGTAACTTGTAATCCCCCCCCTGCTCTAACGGTACCAGTCGGTCCATGCCGATGAGCGTGAACCAGGTCCCGTGCAATTACTACTTTGTCTGTCGCTAGAAGGCTGCTCTGGCCACAGAAGTCAGCAGAGGCGCAATAGAGCAGCAGCTTCCCATTAAAATCTGAGAAAAGCAGTTCGCTATTGCCAGGGAAAGATGTTTAGAGACGATGAAACACCTATCCACCAATTTTTCTATCGATCAATCAGAAAAAAAACGAGATCACATCAGACGGCTACGCATGCCTCCGATCCCCTGGATGGACAATGAGGCATGCGATTACGGCCCTGTTATCTTCTGTGCCACGCATTGAAAGCCCGTTCAGCGACGTGCAGTCAATGCTGTTTTCGCCCCTCTCAGAACGTCGACAAAATTAAATGCTCGCACTAATTCTAGCGAAAATCGAAGAACTCTGACCTTCTGCTTCTCTGCATCTATATAACTCTTCACGGCAGGGACCAACCTGTAGCCAAATCAAGAAGGGCGAAATGAATCGAAGCTCGAAGCGACGAACCGCAGCGCCAAAAAAAAAAAATAGAGCCCCGCGCGGAGCGGGCACAGCAGCCCTCGGATTAGCGAGAGAGGAGGAAGCGAGGGGGGAGGAGGCCGTACTTGGCGCAGCTCATGAAGAAGCCTATGAAGGTCGCCTTGAGCCCTCTCTCGTGCAAAATGCCGACGAACGATCGGACCGCGCGGGCGACGAGGACGGCGAGGAGAGGCGCGAGGAGCAGGGCGAGCGGCTCGTACTGCGACAGGAAGGAGTTCGCGGAAGCTCTCAGGCGGAGAACGGCGGGCGCCATGGCGGCAGCAGACGAAGGAGAAGGAGAAGGAGAAGGAGATGACGATGACGTCGGATCGATCGTCGTCGTCGAGAAGATGGAAGACGACGATACGTTGAAGAATTAAGAAGCAGCTCGCAGTTGCTTATCGTCCAGTAGCGCACGGTAATGGCTAGTTCGTTCGATTAAGAAATGATCGCGTGGAGGCCGGGGGAACGAGGCGTGCTTTGGTCGTTTTCAGGCAGGACCGATCCTTGCTTTTTATTTTTTTTCTTCTTTTTTTGGTCTAATGACCGATCGTTGCTTGCGCCGCGACGTTTCGGCTAGAAATTGCAAAGCGTTCTTTGCCTCTCAGCCGCACGAGAGGCTCGATTTAGGAGGTGTCGCAGTCGCGTCGTCACGCTAGAATAAAGAAGAAAGAAATCGAATCGGCTGCGTTCTCCCCCGGTTCCGATTCCTGGTTGCTGATATTATGAATGGGGACGAGCTGTTGGAAGTTGGTGCGGAGCAGTTGGGACTTTCTTTTGATGATGGGTTTTCCATGAGGCATCTGAATTTTACGTAATTATAAGACGAAAGATTTAAGTTGAAATTCTCGATCTATGAGGTACTTGAATTGTCTTTCTTTTTTTTGCCCTTTTCGTTATGCTCTTCTTATGAGAGACGTTGACTATTTATTTTAGACAAAAAAGGGGAGTATGTATTGGGCTTACTTTACAATAGATGGAATAGGGAAGTTTGGGATTTTGACTTTCCAGAAGAAATGCGTCTACTAAACTCTTCTCTTTATGAGTTATCACCTTTAGGACGAACGAGATGATTTATTTCCATATCCTGTCGAATGAAGCAAAGTGAGCTTTTTAATTTCCAAATGACGTGCTCATTCTCCTCTCTTAAGGCTTGGGCCCGAATTGTTAGTGTATGCATTTTTCTGAAGTTATCTCTTATATTTAATAAAGATTATTCAGACACTCAATAAGTCTCGAAAGCTCATTAATATCAATAAAGAATAAAATGGAAAAAGCATGTAGTGCAATACCCAATTTTGATGCTTAATTCTTGGTGTATCTTCTAAAGTTCGAAACGGCACTAAATCAGTAACATTCGACTTCACGAACGGGCCGAACCCCAAAAAGAGATTCGGGGAATAGCATTTGTAATCCATTCAAAATTCTTAATAATAAAGATTACAGTGCAACGCCTTTTCTTTCCGGGTTTTCTTTTCTTTTTCCCGATTTAGATGTGCGGAAGTGGGACAGGGAGGAAACTGGGCGTACGTTAGACCGTGAAATGGGCCATCGCCTAAAAAATCTTGGTACGTCCAAACCCGGTCCACGAGTTAAAAATCTTTTCAGGCATGGAAAATAGCCTTTGCACGTGTCGTCCTATCATAGGGCTACGAAAATCAAGAGAAACGTGGGACTCCTTCGTAGGGGAGCCAGTATGCGCTGCCCCCGGCGCGCGGGTGAGCTCGACCTCTCGGGCGTCATCGGATCGGACGGCTCCCGCTCGGGGCCACTTGATCCAACGGTACAGGTGCGCAGGGACGGATCTTCCGGTGAAAAGACCGAAAAGCCCTTCTGGTGGGTTCGAGGCTCACGGCGGATGAAGGCCCGGAAAGTAGCAAAACTAGACCACGGCCTCCGGGCCCCATTGATTGTCCAACCGTTGTTGTGGCTAACTTTCTCCCTTTTCGCTTGAATGGTGTTGGGCCCAGATATTTTAGTTTCATATGCATTGCATATGATAGAACATGTCGATCAAGTCCATCTAAATTATTAATCAATGCGGGCGAGTACAGTGAACAGACATAATTAATGGTTCAGATGATATTGATTCACGTATTTTATAGATCATCCAATAACTTCTTCAGATGATGCACACGCTAGGCTCTATGTCTGGGTTAAGCCGACCAAGGGCGATTTTAGGGTACGGCGGTAATTAACTTATTATTTGGAAGGGAACTAGTATAGTAACCCACCGCAATCATGATTTTTCCTTAAATTTGAATTCTCTGTGGTAGGATTCATCCCTCAACCATCAAAACTTGAGCTGAAAACATTGACATACTTTTCTCACTAGGTCCATAGGGTTGGTGAAAGCAACTTTTTTTCATGACTAGTGATGGAACATGATACATAACAAACACGAGGAATCACACTTTTTCTTTTACAATACAATATACCCTCTTTCTATGGTCGGTGAATAAGGAGAAACACGGACATGAGAAGAACATGATCCACTTCATAAATAGTGAGCTCAAACAACTGGCATACGACTTAACTCACGTCTAATTAATCTCGAAAGTTTAGGCGAGTTATTTTTGCTACAGGCTGTCAATTCATTGTTTCCGACATGTTGGTACAAGAAAAACACCCGAAGTCGACAAGATTAACAATAGTCAACTAGATTACCCGAAGGTGGGAAGAAAAAAAACGACTTGGTCCACCAATTCTTAAGTTTATTGCCATAGGGGCTATTCATACCATATAAGGTGACAAACTCATGTAAAACTTAAGCGATAAAATCCATATTCTATCGTCATTAATTCAATCGAAAGTGGGACAATACGACGGTACATTTTGGATCTAAAGCCTTTTTCTTTTTTTTTCAGTCGACGCGTAATGATTATACAAAATTACAACTTTCAAGACCCTTAAGATCACTCTTTCATCGACAACACAATGGACTATATGTGGTATCAAGCGTTGCCCAAGATAACAATTTAGTTTGCTGCTTTTGTTATCAATATCTGTCAAAAAAGAATTTTAAAAATCAACGAAACGTATTTATCAATGTGTGATGCAAATTATCGGTCGCTTTTCCACCTACTTATCAAACCAAAAGCCACATGTATCAGGAGCCAAGGAAGACTTCAAAGCCTCTAGTACTTGGCCAAGATAATTCAAACCCATGATCAGGGAAGCTTCTGCAACCCGTGCTCGATAGTCCTCTCTCACAGACCCTATTTCCACATACCATGGTCCTTGCATGGCTAGGAATTTGGTCCGACCTGACGGTGGTACGCGCAATATTTGAGTTCCACCCGTCGACGGTACTCTCAAAAATCCGTAGCATGAATTGATTAAAGTACATAAATTTAGCTTAAAAGTCGCCAAGAACACAAACTCACCAAGTGAGTTTGTTAATCCGATTCAGGATATAATCGTGGGTTTGGCAAGTTCTCACACTTTAGTGCACCGCCGAATTATTAATTAATTAGACCAACCACCAAAAATGCATTAAAGGATCTCTATTTCACCGAACCCTCTTTTGGGAACATTCAAAAGATGATCATTTTCTGGAGCTTTCGCTTTTCGTTCCGAGGGGGGCGTGGCCGCGATATTCAAATGCAGATCGACGCGTGGGCGACTGCGCGTGTAGTAGTTTCAAGGCGTGAAAGGGAAGTTGGACCGGATCGTGACAAGAGCATTAGGTGGTGAGCAGAGAGTACCAGTCATTGAAGGCGATCAAAAAGAGAGGCCGCCGGGGGACGGGGCTGACGCGCGGGGTGACGATCGTTGATCGCGACTTGGACCATGTGCATTGATAGTGGTTACAAAACCCATTCTAACAGGTCAATGGTTCGTTTGTTTTGAATTTTGAGTTTTGACTTCTAGAAATAATTTAAAATAAATTTTTTCTTTTTACTTTTCTGTCACGATATTATCTGAATTTTAAATCATATTACGTGGATGTACGTGCCAACATCTATAATTTATTAAAGTTTGAAGCGTTTAAATATTTTTTTAATCACTGGAAAAATTGTGCGTGGATTAGATATACAATACATACACCAATCACCCTAGGAATGAATAACAAACCTATGGTAGAAGCTGGGAGGCTATCCAGATTGTCCTCGATAATCCTCTCATTCCCTCACTTTCCTCTTCTGACTCCATGCCGAAGTGCTCTCCTGTAATGTTTTCGCAGAAACTACAATTTGCACAAAGAGAGACCCCTTGAATTCCCCCACATCTTATCATTGTAATTGGTGTTTGCGATTCGGATTATGTCCTATTATAAATACGAGACACCTTTAGGTTCAGTAATATCCAATAGATATATCATTTACGCTCTCTCTCTGTCTCGGTTTTGATCCTAGAATGTCTTGTTGGCCACTGGCTAATTTTTCATTGATTGGCTAAGCAATACAATCAATCTTTTCAAAAGAACATATTTTTTAATGTTTAATTTGCCGTGAATCAAACTATGGCTTTTGAATTTAATAGCGGGTGATCCAGGGGTATGTTGAAAACAAACAATTCAGTCCAAAGACGTTTTCCCACAAGTCTCCTCGAAGGCTGAGATTAAGAATATAAGTTAATCACACGTCCTTAATATACCTCCATTCATGCTTAGAGTTGTAACTACGTTTCCAACCCCATCTTTGGGGTTTCCCTCTGTCGTTTATATAACTCCACTATAAATTTACATTAATAATTTGAGTTGCAAAAACATTTTCTGCAAAGTTATTTAAATTTTCCTTGATGTTTCTTATCGGTTTTCTTACTTTCTTGGCACCATCTTAAGAACCAACAAAGGTCTAGGAAGTTAAAGAGACGATAATAACCTTCTAGTATTTTTTTTTTGTTCTATAGAGCAATATTAATTGACAAGAATCCTTATATCATATTAATTAGATCTTACTCATTAGACATCGGAAAGTCCAACTTTTAAGGATCTAAAAGGGTATTTCGAGTTAAAAGACCAAAGGGGCTCTTGATTGACACCACAAACAAATTCTCTTATATTCAATTATATATACGTATATTAGATTATAAATATATTTTAGATTCCATTGCCATCCGTTATATGTTGCAAAAATGTATCTATTTCTGCAGTACATTATAAGTATTTATATTGCAAAATCGATTATCTTCTATATTAAAATATTTTCACATTGGTTTTTTCATCATGAGTCGATGTATAATTAAGTAGCCGCCTATTATTCAACTTATATAATTAATTAGTAATGACCTCTTTAAAATCACACGAATCACTTTAAAAAATATTATTTACTTAACATCAATCTTAGGGCCCATTTGGTTTGGCTTTGGGCAAATGTTATTGGGAAAATGTAAATACCTTTGAGCTAAAGAGATTTGTGCAAATGCAAATAGCGTTTGGTAAATTGTAGTTTTAAAGTGCATTGTGAAAGGACTTTAGCTTGAACACCGTTTGGTAAAAACTACATTTTGTAAAGGATTTTTGTTAAATTTTATAATTAAAAAAGTTTTTTTTTTTTTTAACGTAGCCACCGGTGGCTAGATTTGGCCGTCGGACAGCCTCGCCTGAGGTTCGGCGACCTTAGGCGGGAGTCGCTTGGGTTCGCGCGACCTAGGCGACGGTCGCCTGTTGACGTCGGACCTCAGGCGACGTTAGGGGTTCGCGACCTAGGCGACGGCTGCCTGGGTTGCACGGCTGTCACTTGGGTCGTGTGACCTTAGGCGGCGGTCGCCGGGGTTGGGCGACGGTCCCCGGTGTGGGCCACTCCTTGGCCAGCGGTCATCGGCCTCCGTTCGTCTCTTCGAATAAGATGAACAGTATCGGGAAGAAGATGAACGATCAGGACTTGCATTTCGAAGATGCAACTTCCCAAAATACCTCTAGAGGTGAATTGGGCTAAAGGCCTTTAGAGCCATTTGGAGATGCAGTTGCATCTTACCAAAGTCATCAAAAATCAAATCAAACGCGTTTACATTTGGCCAAGGGACTTGAGTCCCAAAGCCGAACCAACCGGGACCTTAGATAGGCAGAATAATTTTTTTTTTTAGTAGCTAATTTAATCGGCGTCAAATTTGGCGGTCTCCAAGTAATTAATGCAAAAGGAAAGCGAAAGAGAATGGAACTCCGCGACGTGGCTCGACCACAGAGCTCCGTTCTCCCCAACAATTACTGATTCTCCCTTGAATTTGGTGCGCTAGAAATCACTCAAAACTCACAATCAGTCAATAAAACGAGCATCGTTCGAGCCAGGGCCCCATAGCCACCGTACGTATCCGGCAGAACAGCGCAAATCTTCTGATATACGCGTGTAATCGTAAGATTGAATCTTCAAATGCACACGCGACATTCCAAAGGCGGATTCAAAGCCGCCCACGGAGTCGGCTCGCCGTCGAGAGCCCGTCTTTTGAACGTTCTCCGAGTGACGCCAAGGACGATGTAATCCGTCCTTGGAATCATCTGCATCTACAAGGAAAGGCGAGCTCCCTCGTACCGTCGACGAAAGGAACCACCAGAGGAGAGGAGCGACCGGGGACCAACAGCGATGGTCTCATGATCGGATCGGTCAAAATCTTCGGTCCGTCCGCGAATCGTGGTCAAATAGAGAGGACTATAAACAGTGGCTGGCGTGCCTACGCGTGTATGCGTCGTGTATAATATTCGTCCCACGTGACTTTGGATTCGTTTTGCTGTAATTCAGTATCATAATAGAGTACCGGCATAGCTGTTAACTGGGATAAGAGCTCTTATGTTTTAGTTATATCCGTGCTGATATGGCACTCTCTGCTTCATATTATGAGAGGGTTGGTGAATTATTTTCAACTCCACGGCCCCTCGATAAAGGAGAATGTTGTGCCCTGAGATGTGTTGTTCGGCTTGTGTATCCATGTGTTCTTCTTTTGTAGCGGATTAGGTGGAGCTCGGGTCAGCTTTCGCATGCCTCGACTTATCTATGAATATATAAATGCTGCATACCTCCACGTAGTCCCAATGTATTCAAGATTTTACTTTTGAAGTATCCCCAATAAGACTTGAGCCCAGAAATAATTTGATTTGTTAGGAGAAAACTCTATTATCATGCTTATGCTATATAAAGATTATCATTATTTTTGTTTCACTTTATTCTAGTTATTTTTAATATTTGAAAAAAGCATGTCAAAAGGTGCACGGATATTGAAATTATAGTTATTTTAATATATTTTTTTATAATTTTACGAAACAATTTTTCCTCGATCAACCAGAGAGAAAAAAGCGAACAATAAAAAAAAAAAAAAAAACTGATGTCCCACTAAGTCCAAAATTGCATGAACACTCACTAGTTAAGTAACCCCCAATTTTTCTTTTTTCTCTCCTCTAATTTGCGCATCCAACCCAGGAGGAGAATTCTACTTCCAAGCGCACGTTATTTTGCATTGAAATCGAATCATCTTATAGCTCGTAAACGGCCTTTTAATCTGTTTTTGTCTTGAGAATTCTGGATAATGTAAAATTCTAATCAGCTCGGTTAATATCGGAACGAGAATCTATGTCCACGTCGCGGTCCCTTCACCTTTGAATTGACAATATTATAATGGGAATGCCATTTAACAAGGGACCTCGAATGGAATATTATTCCGTTGGTAAGAAGACAAAAGAGGGGTCAAGGTTCCATCTTCTCCGCTCTCGCTAGCACGCCACTCGACCCATTTCCTATTTCGTCTGCAATCATGGACACTTGGCGTGCGAAAGTGAACTTACCAGGTAGCAATTCCCCTTAGGCCAGATATGGTTAATTCATCCAAGCTAGCAAAAACATGTAGTCAGGATCTGAAAGACACAGAGATTCTCTAAGGCTGGATCCACGTGCCCTGCCTTGTCCTTAGGACTTTGGAGGGGAAAAAAAGAAAAGAAAAGAAAGATATGCATGTGGCCGTGGCATGCTAAGATCGAAGCACGACGAGCTGAATCTGCATTTCACGACGGAGCACGAGGATCCGTTCCTGTCGTCCAGCGGCGGGCGACGTGCGCTATTCAAACTTGGCCTGCGCGACCGGTCAACACAAGCATGCGTGCTTTATTCTATTATCATTATCTTTTAACCGGGCATTGATTCGGACCACCGGTTACCGATTATTGTTTTTATCGAATCATCACTTCATTTAATGTTTCGCGCACGGTTTGTATACATAACTCCCGTCTGGTTAATGGGAAACACGTAGCCTTTACTAGTCGATATCGCTCGCAATATCACTTGGTGTCTTGAGTACCGGGAAAAAATAAAAAGATAGTGCTTGGGGGTAGAGTTTATGGCATTTCAATGACAAAATTTTTAGAGTTTTGCCTATAAGTTGTATGTAGAGGAGGAAAAATAAGAAGACTGGGATGATATTCTATAGGCTACTACTTTCAATGGATGAGGTTATGTCTTAATATAGATCGGTTGATTTACAATGTCATATTAGAGCAGAAGATACTAGATTTTTATCTCGGAAACCGAAAGTCTCTCATTTAAAACCCAACAATGGTGTGCAAGTTCCACAAAGAAATTTATTGAGTGACGCTAAGTTCCTTGGTAGAGCCTTGTGGTTGTATTTGGGGGGTCTTGATTATTAGATTTCACAACATGAAAGTTTTCTTGTTGAGCTTGTGGTCAGTTGTTCCCTTTCTTTGTCGTTATCGATAAAATTCTAAAACTACTCGAAAAAAAAAATACTAAAAGTTTACCATAGCTTTTAATAAGATTGGAAATCCTTTCTGATATTTTTATTACTCCTACAAAGTCATGACACATTGTGTTGAAATTTCGAAATCCACCCCTCTATTTTTCAAGATGTCACATCACTACCTCAGCTAGGTTTAAGGAGTCAATTCACTCATCCTAATTCGAGAAGACCCCAGACTTCTCATCGATATCAATTTATAAGACGAAGCTTGGTAATTAAATAGATCATGCCAGAAAACACCGGTAAAGAAAATCTTTGGTAACATAGCAGTCCTTTCCTAATTTCAGTTCTTTCTTTTTGGTGGATGACCAAGAGCAATTTAGTGTCTTGCATTTGCATGTGCTACTCGAGGTGCGAGATGAAACATTTCATGGATATGGAAGCTAAGCTATCTCAACTTTGTCGTCCGGAGCTATAATTGATCCAAACGTGTCGTATCCGTCGTCACTTGCGGAAGCATCGTCATCTCCACCAGCCTAACATCGAGAAAAGAAAGTGCACACCTTCCACGAGTCGCTATCCATGGAAAAAAAACAAAAAATACAACTGCATTGTCACTTAGAAAAGTTCGGTAGAAACCAACGAAATTAGCTTAATACGTGTGGCTCGTGTCCTGCTATTTTCCTGATAAAACCTCTTAATGTGCAATCATGAAGTCCGGCAGCATTTCCACCTCCGCCTTCTGATCGTAACTTGCGCTGTATTATTTACAGAGAGAGAATTCGTTTTTTGTCCATGTTTATGTTTAGAAGATTGTTTTTGTCTCGTGAACATTGTTAAGTGATGAAATCCGTTTGTCAGTGTGGTTAAACTGTAGATTCCAATGAACTGAACGCATGACAATCACCTTTCTGCTCGTGAAAATCACTTGTTCCGCAGGTCAACCTTCAACTAATTTACTATACTAGAATGAGAAAGTTACATTGGTTTATTTACTATTTGCTGCTTGGGGCATGCACAAACGATATACAAATAGATTTAATTTAAATAAATGGGCATTGTTTTTAATTGCCTCATTATTATCATACGTATGTATCACATGGTGCGATCCTTAAAAAATGTACGGGCAAGTAAGTTTCATTCACTGATCTAGATATGCAATTTCATATGATTTCTTTTAACATCTATAAGATATTTTTTGTTACAATATAGTTTCTTTGTACTCCCATCTTTATTCTTCAGTAATAAGTTGCCACCTAACGTGTCGTCCACGACTTGTAACGTAGGATAAAGTTAAGACAAGGCTAATCAGACGCTTAGCCGTCGCTCTAGCGGCCACGGCCCCGTGTTAAAGTTAAAAGACTTTCCCTTCTTTCTATCTTTCTCACGTTCCCAACCCCATAAATCCCCGACGTCTTGCACTTTCCTCTTCCTTCTTCTCATTCCATGAACATCCACTGCGACGAGCCTCTCTCTTCTTCTCTCTCTTTCATGGATAACCTGAGCTACTCTTCTCCACTCCTTCCTTGCCCACCTTCACCGCCGATGTCTTCTTCATCTCCGTCTTTGCTGTCATTGAACCCTAGATTGACCGGCTTGGATGCTTATAACGCCGAATTCAAAGGACATGGCGATGACAATATCGAGCAAAGTGGTTATCTGGGGCTGGTCATGTCGAACTCATCGTCATCGGATCACCGTCGCGTGCCTGAAGCGCCTACAGCGGTGGATGAGAATGACGCCGAGAACGCCTTGAAGGCAGTCAAGAAGAAGGGAGGAAAGAAGGTGAGGAAGCCGAAGTATGCTTTCCAGACAAGGAGTCAAGTGGACATACTCGACGACGGTTACCGGTGGAGGAAGTATGGCCAAAAGGCCGTGAAGAACAACAGATTCCCACGGTAAGTTAATTGATTGAGGTCATTATCCTCTAGGTTTTTCCGTTTATAAATTTTTTTGGAAGAGCGTGAGAAAATATAGAGTTAAATATCTTTGAGACGGACTGAATCGGACGATCTCCTGCACCGATACCATTTCTGAAAGCAAACGTTCAGATCTTTAAACGAGGATTTGCGATATATTATTTTGCACAACTTGTTATCCTAAATTCTAACTTTCTTTATCGCTCGTTTGCTTGTTAGTCTCTCTCTCTCTCTCTCTCTCTCGCTAGGTCATCCTCTTATCATCATCGAACTGTACTTGTTCAGACTTCTTCTAGATGCTGGAAACGTTGGACAAGAAAGATTAGGTTAGACTTCCATCGCCAAGTCGAACTAACATTTACACGCGATCACTATAATCATCACACCACTAGAATTCGACGATTAGGTAAATCCAGAACACGACTGGTCATAAAATTTTTGGCAGCTTGAGTTATACGATATGGTTACCCTCTCGTGAGTTACTATCAAACTTAGGTTGTTTCATAGTAGCTCAGTACAGTCACCGGATCAAAATAGAAGAGGGGGGGAGAGAGAGGTGGAGAGAATAGAGTTGTTTGGTAGCTGTCAATTCCATTGACAGTTGACACAGGTGAGGAAGCATATCTACTAGGAGCTAGATTTGGCATACTTATCCCGTCAGAAACCAAAAATCAAGGGCTTTCTTCACGGGTTGCCATCGCTGTGATGGTTGATGTGATTCCACATCTATGTATTTGATGTTTTCATTATAGGTGCTCTAGAGATTGCCGTGCTCTATTGGAACTAAAACCCTTTTCATATCATTGAATTGGAACTGAAGTGTGCATATTCGAACTCTCTCTCTCTCTCTCTCTCTCTCTCTTTCTTTTTGGAGGATACATGAGAACTGAGAAGAGATCAATACTTGAATTCAGTTTTGGTACTTGGGTTTGAACGAAAAAAGTTCTAATCAGTTTTAGTCGAACTAAAAACATCTGGTTTTTTTGGCATGTCGCCATATGATTACAAAAGGGTTTGACATTGTTACATAACTTGAAGGAAACATGAAATCAACAATTTACAGTGTAGAAACCCTTCACGTTTAAACAATGTTGTGCGACATAAGTTGCAGTATCAAAATCGAAAGGATGAATCACGCGCGCAATTTTAACTAATTGGAAGGTCTGATGAGCCCTAAAGTATACGGTAGTGATATAAGGATGCCGGTGTATAATTAATTCTTCTGGATTGACTCGAAAGAAAGGCAATACGTACAATTAGATATTTGACATTCTAATATTCAGCCTAGCTTGAATAATATGCTGATGATGACTCCTAATTTCATCGGTAAGGGCAAAATTCTCAACGGTGTTGACTAAAAGGATCATTTACTATCCGTTCTTAATAAGTTCGTCAAACATAAATCTGCATAATGCATCAATTTATCACAAATTTCTACTTCCGCATCATTAAGAGTGGTTTGAATATTGGCCTTCGTTCCTCCTCTAGTCCATGAGAACCTTCTTCGACTGACCCGAAAGTTTGAACAGGCTTCACGATCATATCGACACCAGTTTCCTATCTCACCTCCCAGATTAATCCCAGATATGATTATGAGCCCAGGAACTTTCCAATGGAGAAGCAAGACCTTTGCGATTTGTTTGTATGCATGTGTATAAATGAGTAGTTTATCATCTGTTATGTCTGTCTTATCCGTCTTTAACATTTGCGAGCGATTCGGTGCATGCATGCAGGAGCTACTATCGTTGCACGTTCCACGGCTGCAACGTGAAGAAGCAAGTCCAACGACTGACCAAAGACGAAGGCGTGGTGGTGACGACGTACGAAGGAATGCATTCTCATCCGATCGAGAAATCCACGGAGAACTTCGAGCACATCTTGGGCCAGCTGCAGATCTACGGTGCCTCCCTTCAATAGGTCGCCAACGCCCGTTGTCGCTGTTAACTTTTTCACATTCTGGGACATCGAAATAGTAGTAACATACATACTGTATATTGAAAAGAGCGTTAACTGACCACGCACCTCATTTTGAACTACACAGGGCCTAGAGAAGATATTGTATCCAGCAGATTACTTTTATGTTATCTCTTGATTGTATGTTGCGTGAACTACTCTTAATTAGCTCTCGATCACGCTAACCCCGGTGTACATCATTGGTCTCTCTAGCTTTAGGAACATATATTTTTTTTTTATAATTATTATGAAAAGTGAAGGATCTAGTTCAATACCTAGAATACCAATTTTAGAGGAACTCCATCAGCAAAACAGAAGAAGGAAAAGAGTGACTTAGAGCTATTCACAGTGCCCATTTAGCCATCTCCTGAGCGGTCACATTCAACTCGGAGATTGCAAAAAAAAAGAGCCCATATCCAAACTTGTCAACATATTCAATTGAACTCGCAATCACTCAAAAGTTTAAGCAAATGAATTATGTGTCAACTAGAATATATCAACTACTCTACGCTACACTGATTCTTTGATTTCAGTAATCTCCTCTTTACATATGAGCTCATAGCTTGGTTTCCTTCACATTAAATTAGGCATCTCTCTACATCAATATGTCTCAACTTAAATCTCCACTTTGTTGCTTGTGAGAAGCGCAACAACAATGCCCACCTTCATCGAACCATGAAGATATCTATTGGGACCGCATTGGTACACCACAATGACCACCTTCACTTTTGGTCTTTTTTGCTAGACCAAACCATGAAGGTTACCTCGAAACTACATTGGTCATGAAACTCCTTCAATGTGGTATTCATCAAACACTGATACATATTACTATAAATCAATCTAATACCATTTGTCAAGAATGCACGACAAAAGCTCAATACTTCACCTAAGGTGATCATCAGGAGAGATCTCAAATCTAAGCTCGATAACATATCCGATTGGATTCACCGTCACTCAAAAGCTTAAGTTATGAGTTATAGCCCAACAATGATATATTAATTACTCTAACACTATATAAATTTTTAGAAGTTGGACTTTTTTCAACACAATTCAAACATACATTTCGACATAAGAAAATAACCATGACTCGTGACAAGAAAACTTGGCCAAGATGTGCACAAAGAGACCAGCTT
This sequence comes from Eucalyptus tenuipes, assembly GCA_014182365.1. Classification (NCBI taxonomy): domain Eukaryota; kingdom Viridiplantae; phylum Streptophyta; class Magnoliopsida; order Myrtales; family Myrtaceae; genus Eucalyptus; species Eucalyptus tenuipes. The sequence goes on along the minus strand of CM024538.1, from coordinate 31,511,219 downwards.
CTAGATGACAGTGAGTGCACTTATAGATTTAATCAGAGAAAGTGAATCACTCTTACGATGAACTAATTACTACCACACCTCCTATTCCACTTAGGGGTGTGCAATACAGACCGTCCAAATGGATAGAACCAGCCAGTTTGGATAGGTTCGAAGTGTCAGTGTGGTTCCTAATTCCTAAAAGTGGAATCGGTACTTGAGTGGCACAGTTACGGTTTCCAAGAGAGAACCAGAATGGACTAGACCAACTATATATAACCTCCTATTATTATTATCATCATCATCATCATCATCATCATCATTTCTTCTTCTTAAAAAAAAAAAAATGTAAAGTAAACACTATCTTGTCAAGTGGCATTACAAGATACGGCATAAGGACTCTTCACTCGTCGTCACTTTTATCAACATCTTAGGATTTGTCACTCTTTCTTGTTATACATGGACACTCTTTGGTGCAAAAAAAGAAAAAAGAAAAGTAACTAGTTATATTGGATCGAATCGGATCGGGAACCAATCACCTCTAGTTCCACTAGATATGAGCGGTCCAATGCGATGCAATGTCTCCCCGATCAAATTCCTTGTCATTGAAACAATTCCCTGCAGTCGATAATAAGCCGATTCGGATTTATTTTAGCTGCTGCATCAACATTGATCTCTATAATGTTCAATTTTATTCTAATAGGTCAAAACCCTCTTTACCGTATTGATTGGTTTAGTTTTTACTACGGCTTGTTTTGCCATCTCTGATTGGGTGCATCTTGATTAGCCCATCCAGGATTCAGAAAAACTTCTAGACCCATCGGTCGAGTTAGGGCCGCCCGTAGCCGGATCCTTAGCTCATTTATTGTTCATTATCAATCCATCGCTAACCGAGTCTCGCGGAGGAGGGAATTTTTTTTTTGAGTTCGACCATTTTTTTTTTTGGTTATGTATAGTGGGCTCGGTCTTATGGGCCGAAAGTTGGGCCCGCTTCTGTTGACTGCCTCCACCGGATCCAAGAAGAGGCATATGCTGAATTTCATGTCATTGCTTTGCAATTTTGGTCCACATATATGATATTGTGTCTCTATTTGTTTTGTAGACGGAAAATACTTGTATGGTTTTGAATAATTAAAAAATATTTTCATTACTGATAATATTATTTTCTTTCAGATCATTTATTTTTCTTGAAATTAATTAATAAAAGATATTTCTATTGTTAATATTAATTCATGTCTAAATTTTTTATTCACAATATGAATAAATTTTATTATATTTTTACCTATAAATGATCAAAATTAGGAAAACCTCTTTCCAAAGTTTTGGTTTTTCGTGAAACAGAAGGCTATCGCCCAAATATAAATAATAAATCTTTTCCAAAATCTTTGCCAAATATAAATCACATGTTATATTTTCTTTCCCCCTTTTGATGGTACCGCCCCAGCCCAAAAAAATCCCAAAAGGGGGCATATTCGACTGCGTGCGATGGCAGGTTTCGTAAATAAAGAGGAATCGAGGGCCATTCGTCTGGAAAAAACCGTGCGTAGGGCTGGCTCTTCTTCTCCAAGCTAGCAGCTGAACGCAACTCCGGAGTTCCCCCAGTCTCTCTCTCTCTCTCTCACTAAAGCGCGAGCCGCGAGGGGCGACGCGAACGAAGTTTCGAAGCCTGTAAACCCTCCCTCCCTCCCTCCGTCCCGCCGATTTCGGCGCCGGCCGCGCTTTCGGCTTCCTTCGATGACGGTCCTGGTGCTCTGACGGCGCACTCGCCCTCCGCCAATCGTCGGCTCGATTGCGATTCCGTCCGTCTGATCGCCGGCGATGGCCCTCCCCATCGGGAAGCTCGCTATCCTCGTCGGCGCAGGTTAGTTCGCGAACCCCCGCTCTCTCTCTCTCGATCGGGCCGGGATTTCCGCTGCGTTAGTTGGGAATTCAGTGACTCGAGTTCGGTGCTGTGCGGTCGCTCGGTGTTTTCGTGTCCTGTCTAGCGAGAGAATGATCGTGAAATTGGTGTTTTTTTACGCGAGTCGTCGAGCGGTTCCTGTGGAAATACTTGCGGACGGGCTTGGCGAGGGGGAAATCGTGGTTCGTGTTATGCGCATGAGGAGGACTTTGGTGTTCTGGTGAGGTGATTTTTTAGGGATATGATCCGTGGCTTGGTCGGTAACATGTGTGATGAGATGCGGTGACCATTGTTGCTGAAGCTAGGAATTTGCTGGCAGCGAGAAATGTCGAGTTTGGCTTTAGCAATGCTTGAAGTAGCTTGTGTCACTTTGTAGAGATTTATGACTTAGCTGTCTGAGATTCTGAGAACTGTAATGGGTGAAGAGTGCTCTCTCCCGAGGGTAATGCTGCCAGGGACATGGTCAATTTCTAACTTTACTAGTGATTTCCTTGTTCATTATAAACTATTAGAAAAGGAGAGATAGTCTGAAGGAAGGAATCCCTCTTATCATGAAAAGACGTATGCCTTTCAGGATCCTGATAATTATCTGGGCAGAATGCTCCCTGGAGTATATGGGTAAGATAAAAGCCAATGACATCGAGAGTTTGAGAGTTTATATCACTTCATCCTTTGCCGTCCAAGAGTAAATGTAATGCGCAAATTCGATAAATATCTATATTAGCATGACTTCCGTTTATTTGGTGAAGAACTCAAATTCTGCGCATTGAACGAGGTTGCTGATGGTTGGGGCTTAGTGAACGCAGAAGAATATCTAGTTAATCTCGAGTCATGAAACTATAGGAAGCATGGACTAAATACTGCGAATTTTTGGCCCCCAAGGAAAAAAATAGGTGAAAACCTCAGCTACACAAGGCATGAATTTCTCACCATATCAGCATCCTTAAGTGTTTGTAAATCAACCGATGCAGAATATGTGGTTCCAGTATTTTTTTTTTCCTTTAAATATTTATTTAATTGCTCTTTCCTGGAGGAAATATTAATGATTTCTTCCTCTGGTGCATGCATGTGCGATGGTTTTTCTTGAACACTTTTATGCTTGGGATTTTTAATGTTGCTAGTTGTTTGATGTTTACTGTTAATCTTTCGTGGGTCTTTTGATTTCCTGGAAACCTATTAGGTTCGGGTTGTGGTATTATAATTGAAAGTCTCAATGGATTGTGTTGCTGACTGATGAAAGTCGTCTTATGTCATCTAGGTGTTGTTGGGTCGGTTCTTGCAAAAGAAGGTCGCATGCCAAGTGTTTCAGACGTTTTCTCTGGTGCTTTTAAGGTATTCAACTGCATCTATTTCAGTGTCTCTCTTTACTTTTTCCATACTTCCTTTGTCCAGTTTAATTATTTATGAATAATCCTATTGCACGATACTTGTAGAAATCGAATTCTTCACCATACTAGAGGCTTTGTATGGACTGTTGGTACTTTCAATTCTTTTGGTATGAGGGATAAGGAATATATAATCTGAATATCCTTTTTACTTTTCAGCTTGCAAGCAGGGCTAGAATAACTTTTCATTAAGATTAATTGGATGCTGCAGGAAATGTAGTTTCTGTAGAGTTATCCTTAGGATTAATAATTGTTGAGAGATTAAGATGGTGGTGACATGGATGGTTTTATGAGTATGGTCATAATTTTTGCCCTGTCTTGAAGTGAATGCATTATCTATCTGATTATATTATCCGGGATGATGTCACATGGAGGGATAAAGGTTTCTGACTGAAGTCCCTGTAACAAATTTCTTATTGATGTTGTAATAGTCATTCTGGAGTCTATTTATGCACCAGAACAACAAAAGCATGTGAATAGCATTCCTATGCCTGCTACGAGCCATAGCATGTGAATATCGTTCCTAAGCCTGCTATGAGTCATCTTATTAGCAGTCCATAGTATTCAATATAGTGTTCGTGTACCACAGGAAATTGGTAAAATTGGTAAAATTGGAAATATATCTGCCTTCACGAGAAATGTGATTTTATTAAAATTTTGCTTTCATTATTCTTTTTGAAGTTATGGTGTTGAAGCTTTTCTTACGGTGGAGTAATTGTGGCAGGTGCTGAAGGGAATCAAGAAAGATGAGTCCACTTCATCTGTGAACAAGCCACGAAATGACTCCTTGATGGCTCAGGTTTACGTGTGCTCCATGATTTCTTGGAGCATTGATTTCATTTATTTGTTTTACTTCCTGATAAGAAGTTATGTTTTCTTATGTTCACATATGGCAATAGTTTTGGAAAAGAAATATGAGGGTTTGCTGATCTGTCTTAACACAACTATTTGAAGGACCTGATCTGAAGAAAATGCTAGATAGCACGACTCTTCTATGGATATTAAAGTTTTGCTTCCTTGTGGATTTGCACCAAACTGCTTTCATATGAAAGCTATGCTGTAATTATGTGATCAAGTAATTTGATAAATTGGAATGGTCTATGTCTTGCTGTTTGACTCGATGCTAAACATATTGTTCTCAAAAACTTGAGAGATAATTATTGTTTGTATGAAAATGTGTCTGTGAATGTTGTTATTGGGACCATCTTTGAGTGGTACTATGCAAACTTTTTCTCTGTCTATGTAGGTGTACCCTAACACTGTCTATTTGTATTTTTGGCCATTTGCCATTTGGTATTTTATTAATTCGCCTTATAATTGTCTCTTCTTTTGCTGAACGACATACGAAAATGAGTGTAAGAATTTTGTTATGGTTGTGAAAAAGGAAAAACAGTTTCAAGGAAACTAGATATCCTTGTGTTTGTCTCCTTATTTCCTATTTTTTGGTGCCTCTGACCCTTAGATCTATCTAATTATGTCCAAGTTAACATGGGACTTTATTGTGACCTTCTGTTTGATTGGTTTATGGTCTTGAAACTTTCTAGCACTTGTTGGACTTTTATTGAGTAAAAAATTTCCTCATTGTGTGTATCTGGCAGGTTAACAGCCTCAGGCAGGAACTTCAGATATTGGCATCAAGTAGGCCAGTTACAATTGTAACTGCTTCTGGAACAGGTTTTAGTGTTGGACAATCTATTTGCTGCAATAGCTAATCTACATGTGCAATGTCAGCTCTCTGTTTGTGTGTGTGTTTGGTGGAGACTGCTATGGCAATAAACTTTATCACGTACAAATATCCCAGATTATATCTTCTGCTGACCAGTAAATCTTTTTAAGCTGCAAATATGTATATTCAATGGTGAAGAGAATGCAAGCTGCATTATAGTTCTGAAATGATTATTGCTAGTGTTTTCTGTATTATGATGTGAGTGCTTTTTGCTACTTAACTTAAAAGTATCACATGTCCTTTTCATGCCTTTCCTTTCCCTTGATTTGTCACTAAAATCAGGGAAAGATTAAGTAAGGTGTGGAATTTACTTATGTATGCACTTTAAGTGATGTTATTTTATCAGGCAATAGTCTGAATAGCAGCTTTTATTGACTTATTTGTTTCTTTTACAACTTATAGTAGGTTTTGACTTGTATCAGTGTATGCAGGCACCAGCAGATATGGTATCGTGATAGTTGTTGTTGTGGTGGGATATGGATATGTTTGGTGGAAGGTTTGCCTTTTGGATCTATCTCAGTACCTAATAGCCAGACTCTACAATTTTATAACCTTTTCTTTATAGGCTGACACATACTGTAAAATGCTCTACAGGGGTGGAAACTTCCTGATCTGATGTTTGCTACCAGACGAAGTTTATCAGATGCCTGCACGTCTATTGCTAAACAGCTTGAAAATGTTTATTCATCGATCTCGGTATTATATTGATTCCCTCACAGCTTAATGCTGTCCTTCAATCTCATTGACATGTACCTATAAAATATTTTTAGGTCATGCTTTAAGTGCACATCATGCTCTGGGCTGCCAAAATAGTTCAAACTTTTTTTAGTGCTATGCATCTTTGGTTGTTGCTAAAAGCAAACTCTCCCCTTCAGTTTTTGTTCATGTTGTGCATATTTTTACAGTTTGGAGTGAGAAAACAAACTTTATGTACTTTCATTTGGAGCACTTGCTTTCAGAAAGAGTTCTTCCATTTGAAGCAAATTCTCTTTCCATGTAGTGATTTGAATATTGATTGATGACATTTTATTTTGGCCTGTCTCATAAGTGATGTATAAATGAACATGTGATTTATGCACGGTACATGAAATGAAAGATCTTTCTTATTGGGAATTCAGTAAGGAGCAGACAATGTGCGAATTAATTTCGTGAGAAAATGGTTAAAGCACATGACATTTTCTGCTCTCTTTGAACCATGGATTTTTGGTTAGGTGGGTGTGGTGGTAGTATGCTTTTAAACTTTCTGAAGGAGAACGATAATGAGAATCATTGGACTGCTTAAATTTATGAAATAGCACTTTCATAAAGTAGACAATGCTAAATTTAAATTTCCTCATACATCTTTAAAGGATGATGGCTGTTTGCTAACAGTGGAATTGATTGTTGCTGATCCTGGTATTTTTCAGGCTACCAAGCGACATTTATCTTCGAGAATTGATCGCTTGGATTGCAGCGTGGATGAGTTTGCCCAGATTACTGCTGCAACAAAAGATACGGTATGTTCTATCTTAGGTGGTGGCCAAAAATACAATCATTAAGCTTGATGATGGTCTAGAACACGGTGCTATTTGGTTGCTGAAAGAACATTCTTACTCAATATTGATTTTGTTTTCCAAAAGTTAGTATATGTCATACTTCATTTGACTTCTAGTGGTGTTATCTTCAATGCTTTGGATCCTGCATGTTTTAGGTTGGAACTCAGAATATTGCACCTTCATCAGCAGAAGAAAATGAGCGAGAGAGGGAGGGTGGAAGAGGGAGTGGGAAAGAGGGAGAGAAAAGGGAGAGAAAAAAAGAAAAGGGGGGTGGGGGAGGGGAGGGGGGGGAGGGGAGGAGGGAGGGGAGAGAGAGAAAAGCTGCTATTATTTTTTTTAATTGGTGCATTCCATTTCACTTAGCTTTTGTAACAGATTACACAACCGACTTCACTGACTCATCACAGCCGAATTTGAAACTTCTAGACTGCCTCATCTAACTCTTGTAGCCAGTCATCCAGCTCAATGTTAATCTTCCTACTCAGCCTCCCCCGCCGCAGTGCAAGAATATTTTAGTAATGACTTTTAATGTTCAGGTATCTGATATAAGTGCTGATGTGGAGGCAATTAATGCAAATGTTACAAGTGTTCGGAGTGCTGTAGAGAATCTGGTAAATTGATCTCATAGGAGCTCTTTCTTTTTTCTTTTTGCGTAATCATCTTTTTCTCTGTGACTGACTTGTTCCATCTTTGTGCTTTCATGTCTCAGGAATCAAAGATTGGCAGAATTGAAGGCAAACAGGTAATTGCAGTTGCTAGTCCCTTGATTTTATTCCATTGCATTTTTTCTAATGTTAGATTGTAATCCCTATGGCGGATTATCTGCTACACAGGACTCTACGAACATTGGAGTACTGGAGTTGTGTGCCTTTGCCTCAAGTTTGAGTAATGGAAGAACTTCAGAGCGTAGTCAGGTATGTGCTTAAACTCCTTCCTTTCTCCACAGTTCGGCAATTTTCCTTTGTTATTGTTTAGTTCCCTCCCAAAATGGACAGTTCCGAGGTTGCATGCATAGCAATTAATTGTGGTGTGACTCAGCTTGCAGATCTCTCATTGGTTGCTTGTGCTCTCTACAATATGTTGACATTGGATGAAAAGTAAATTTTTGTCAAATTTCATTTATACCTTCATTTACTTGCTAGATAAAATGCGCTTAGTTTTACATTTGGGAAAATTCTAAATAAGGGCTTGAGATGCTGAATGGATCTTGTTTCAAATAAGGATTTGAAGTGCCCATATTAGTCACAAAGAAGGGCTTGAAGTGGTTATGGTTGTTTCAAATAAGAGCTTAGCCTTGTCGGCTGGCAAAATATTCTGGTCGATCAGGGATATTTTCGTCAAAACACAAGTTAAATTTAAAAATTAAATTATATTAATAAAAGGAATTAAAAAAAGAAAAAACGTAGGCTGCTGCCTCCCCATCGCTCGCCCCATTGCCGGTGGGGTGGCGGTGAAGGCCGGTAGGGTTGCCGGCGCCTAGCCGAGGGCCGACGACCCTTGCCGACTAGAAGCGGGAGAGGACAGCCACCCTCTACCAAATCTGGGGCAGGGTCACCTGCCCTTGTCCAAGCACTGGTGACCCCACTGGTAATGGGACAGCGGCCATAGGCAGGAAGGGCTCCCTCCCACTTGTGTTTTTATTTTTTTAAAAGTTTTATTTTTTAAAATTTTCATATAATAGATAAAAGAAAAAAAGGAAAAAAATTAAAAATTTTAAAATACAAATTTGCTCTTCATAGATAGTGAGTTCAGGCTTTTCTTTAAAACCGATATGGGCATTTCAGACCCTTATTTGAAACAACGTTCACCGTCGGACATTTGAGAAAATGAGAGCACTTCGGGCCCTCATGTGAAATAATGTCCACTTGGGGCCTTTATGTGACTAAACGAAAGCATTTCAGGCCCTTATTTGGAATTTTCCTTCTATATTTTGGTATATTGTGGGTGGAATTATTTATCATTAGAACATTTGCCAAATTCGCATCAGGATGAGCCTATAATCTAGGCTACTCTTTTTCTGTTTTGGTCAGGAAAATCTGGGATTGACATCCTCAAATCATCTGCTTACGCTTGGTTGTCTCTGTCTAGCTGTTATTAGCTTAATCAACTTGTTTTCTCCAAATTTATAGGCTTCACTGACCACTTCGACTAGAGCTGCTCTTGAGTCGGCCCCTTCTTCACTTGCTTCCGCTGTAAGATGTTGTTGTGTAGCTTGCATATGTGCTTTCTGTTTTCCCCCTTGCCTGTTCTCATTGGATGTCACTTGTGCAGGGGCATATCAATTCATTGCCTCCATCACCATCTAATTCCAATGGATCTCGCCAGGTTGGTTAACTTGCCATTGGCAGTAGCTAATAATACAAAGTAGATGAATGCAGTTATCAAGCAATGGGTGTCTCCATGCTGGTCTACAATTTGTTGAATCTCTAAAAATCTCTTATGTTCAGCTGAAGTTTTGTCATTGTGATAGTGGCTGCTTTGTTTACGATGACCGCAGCTGGATTCTAATTGTGGTGGAGAGAGGTTAATAGTGTTGCAAGTTCTTTAGATGTCAGTGCTTAGATTTTGAGATGCGCCTCTGTAACATGTCTCAATATGCAATTTGTTACGTCTCTGATTTGATTTTTTTTTTTTTAGGTTTTCCGACCCCTACAGAGTGCGGTCTCTGCCTCTGGCATCATGGTGACTTTGTCATCACTTTTCCTCCATGATTTGTATTTTTCACTTCTTGCTTTGTTGAGACTCAAGGTTGCCAATCATTGTGCTTTTCAGGAGAGTCTAGGAGATTCAAAAATTGCCTTGAGAACTCCCGACGTTTCAAATGGAAACCAAGTTCCTAAAGACGCGAACGGCAACGGGTCTTCGAGTTCTGGCATGTTTGGGATCTCACGAATAAATGCCTCCTTTCTCACGAGAACGCACAGCTTAACAAGTTCAGTTCTTCGGCAAGTGCGCTCAAGTACCCAGCAATCATAACATTTCTCGAAATCAAAAATGAAGAATTTTTCATGCGGTCGCACGCTTGCCTCATCAAGCGGCCTTCTAAGCCGTGCGAGTGGCCAGAAGCTGTACGACTAAATAGGTTGTCCCCACACTAAATTAATTGAAAGACGGACTGGGCACCGAATTTTTGTAGAGATCTATGGTTGCTAAAATGGTTACTTAGGTCATTTTTGGCGTGTATATTTCTGGTTATAGGTCTCTGTCCAGTTGGAAGTTAGGACGAAAAAGATTAGTAGTAAAAATAAAACCGTCCTTTGTCTTTGGATTATCTATTACCCCTTTTTTTCTGCCACTATGCCTGTGCTTTTTATGTATTTACAGTACTGCAAGCTCAAGCAATTGAACATGTCCGCGTTCTATCATGCAAGGACTCCAGAATTACTCTTTTCATGATACAGAGACATTATGATAAAAGATATTTATAGAACTGATTTCTTTGATGTCTCCCATCCATATTTCTGCCACATCAATGTCTGAAAATGTCTGGGAACTCGCATGATTGTTGGTGCTCGGTGGTGGTTTGGCCTTCGGAACCTTTCGGATTGTGTCGGTGCCCATTCCTATGATATGCTAAGCAAAATCTAACGTGTCATAGAAACATATTCAACTGGCAGATCAATGTGACATTAGTCAGTAAGAGGTCATTATGGATCTATACACTTAACTGAGTTGAGACAAAAATTGACTAAATCTATTCGTTTTGTCAAAAATGAATAATTTTGAAAAATGTAAAATGATCACTCATATCATTTTACATAATTAATTTGCATTTAAAATTTTTCATTGATAATGAATATAAATTTTTGTTTATTTATTTTCCTAAGCGAGATAAATAATTATTTCTAAAGAAATATTTTTAAAATTATTTATTTTTCATAAAATAAATACACGAAGATGACTTTCTCCGGGAGAAACTATTTTGCAGGCTCAGTACTACGGCAAGCGAACTCTCCCGCCCTTTTTTAGCCATCCCAGGGCCCTTTTGACCTTTTCCGCATGCGGAAGAGCCAGAGACCGTCCTTTCGAGTATCGTTTCGCCTCCCAATCTCCATAAGACACGAATTCATCAGGCTCGACGATACGGAGCCCTGTTCCCTCTACAAGATCGCCTTCTGCTCCAGGTTCTTCCTCGATCTCCCGTTGTTTTCCCTGCAGATTTCCGATCAGAATGTGGCGCCGCTTGTTTCGTAAGCTGCTAACCGCCGATCGATTCGCTTGGAAAAAAAGAAAGCTGATTTCTCCGTCGGCGGTGCACCGCTCGTCGCCACTCTCTTCCTCCGTCTCTCGCTTGTGGAGTTGGAAGCACGAGAGAATCGCACTACCAGGTATAGAAGTCCCTCTCACTTGTTGCTTCTGCTCGAGTTGGAATTCTCTGGCTATAATCTTCGTATTCCTAACTTCCGACTTGACTATCGATGTCGATTGGAGTGAACACGAGGTCTGAGGCCCAATTCCTCAAAAACTGGAATCACTAGGCCTCGTCCATCTGTTTTCTCGAATCTAATCCAGTGATCGACACGATGTCTTTCGGAAGAGTTGTTCGGAGACTTTGATCTCCCGAACGCGCTTTGTGTCTCGGCACAGTATCTGAAGAGGTCGCATTCTCCTGGTGTACGATTTGCTTGCGTAATTTCCCCGGATGAATATCCTTTAGCAAGAGGAAAGTATCGTCGCGATCGTACGATGAGGTACTCTCGTTCGAGATAATACATTCTGACACACGAGCATTGCTCGGTTCGATAGAGGCTCTGTGTAAGTCACGGCATCTGCACTTGAACTAACACTTCCTAAATCGAAGTCGATGAATAGAATGAGATTCCAATCTGCACATGGATGGGACAAAACCTTTTTCGTTCACAGTTGCTCCTATTTTCTCAATAACCAAACGGCATATAACCAAATGGTCAGGTTAGCGAAAGAGTTACACTTACCGTTAGTGAATACTTCATTTTCTCAGGTACCTTCTTGTATCTTATCGCCATCTTTTCCCCTGATCTGTGGAAATAAGGCTTATAATGTGATTAATCGGTGTTTCGCCTCGCATCATGGATACACGACGCATTTTCCTTCCTTAGTGCGCCGTAAATAACAAACTCCGGAAGGAGTAAGCATGTTCGGGTTTCAGTGTCCTCCCAGAACGCTGGGAGCAAAAGGTCAGGCCTAAGAAACAAGGGACATCTAATCTTGGCCTCTGTTAATACTTTGTCAAGACTAGAATCTTGACCATGTGCAGGGGTTCTATGGCACTTCTTGGGAGTTCAGAATGCTTTGTGCTGCAGAAATACCCTGTCCTAGCATGTGTTTGCTCACACATGCAAATGCTCTGACCCGTTTTATACTGTTTTGGCCCATAATCTGGACATGCTTATTCTCAAGTGGGTGCTCCACTACCCTAGAGCTAAAGTTCTTCTAATCTGTTCGGTATCTGATAAAGCTGATGTTCGGGCTAATTTGCCTCCACAAAATCCCTCGCGTGGTGAACTCACTGTCCCTAAGCTAATACGATGATCTGCCCTCATGTGGCAGTAATTCATCTGGAGTTGGTCAATTTGTACCTTTGCCGGTTGCCCACCATTAAAGCCAGGCGACATCTGAGTTTGATTTGTCTTGGGAATCCGAATAACACTTTAGACAAGATTTCAAAATATGGGGCCTGGTCAGGTGAAGTCACGGTAATGTAAATTCAATTGTTTCGCGTGTCCGGTCAGAAGATTGTTTGTTAAATCGCATTAATCAAAATGAATTTTTCTGTGCAGTGAAGTGTGAATTATTCAGTTACTTCATCTGGCATGTCATGTTAATGAAGAGTAAAATGAGTCCATTTGTCAGTGAGAATTAGTCGTTTATAGTAAATTTTACTCGATCGTGGTAAAATTATCTCATTTTTACTAACACATTCAACAAGTAAAGTATTGTCAATAGTGAATTTTATTTTTTTGACCAACCGGTAGTAAACCTCATTCACGTAAATCATATTTGGTCTTAATAGACTTTTTCATTTCAATTAAACATTATCCAAATAATCATTTCATTTAATCAATATATTCATTACATATATTAGATTATATTGAGAAAAAATACAATTAAAAACGTGGAGAGAGGGAGAGTTGGCTTGATAGTTGCTGTGCCACCGCCCGCCGCAGCTAACAACGGGTATCGCAGCCTCACCTGTAATTGGAGAGAGCAGCACAGCTATGGCTCTCTTCGATCGACAAGGGTCGCGCGACCTTGATAGATCAAAGACAAGAAAATCCTCACCAGCTATTGGCGAGGGTCGCACCACTCTCTTCAGCACCATGCGAGGGTTGGCTACCTTTGCCGTTGCTCCACAGGGCCGATGTGATTGGCTTCCACTCCCAGCCACTTTCCTTTTTGTTTCTTTTTTCTATTTTCAATTTTAAAAATTCTCTTTTTGTGATTTATTTTAGAAGAACTTTTTGTTTTGCATGTGATTCATCTTCTTTTTGACTATGCTTAGTGTGTTCATTTACCATTATTTAGTTGGCTAGATTAATTTTTGTCAATATTACACTCATGAAAATGGGATATTACTAACAATAATGCGTTTTAATTCAATGTGTTTATTTGCTACACCTGAGATATTTACCACAAATGAGATTCATCTACCTTATAGTAAATTTGTTTTTTTTACTAAGAACGATGGGCAACCTGATCAGCCGATTAAAAAATGGACTGTGCAGATTGATTGTATCTTTTAGCTGCGTGTGGTCTAAATTTTTGATTGGGTCACTTGACCATAAAAGATTCCTTCAGGTTGATGTTTTCTCAGGTCTGAACTTACCTTTTATGGAATAGGATGTTGGAAAACATGTGCTCTCTTAATATTTTATAGTATATTCTTGAGTAAGTGAGATTGAAGGGACTGCATGACAGCTGAATGTAACCTTTATATGGGTTAAAGTGAAGTGACTGTAGGGATCCCGTGAATTTTTACTAGGTGTCGTAGCATTTGAACTCCAACTTTTACTTTTCTCCTGGGTGTGCAATGTTGCCTGAATTGAACTCTACTCTGAAAACCGCCAATTTTGCTTCTTCATTTTTTTAACATATTTGTGGATGTAAGAGGTCCCAATTGGTCTATTGCGCAACAGCAAGCAATGCTTCCGTTGAAAAACATTGTGTGCGCATTACCAATTGTTGGAAAACGCCAATCAATGAAGAATGAGCCACTGGTCGTTCAGCTTCCAACTAAAAAGTAGGTTCGTTGAGTATTTTGTTAGTGTAAGTCAGATATGAGATTTGCGGAATTAAGAATGAGAAAATTTTAATACAGGAAGCTCCTTTGCCCTGCTATAATGACTGGACCATCTCTTAAGTTAGCAACCTTTTTTCTTCTTGGTTTAGGTTTATGCAGTTGGATCAGTTGCACTGACAAATGGTTAGTTAAAAACAGGTGCATTCCAATGATAGCAATTTAGCAAACCATATTCTATGTTCAACTTCTTTGTCTGTGTTCTTACATACATGAACTGCTTCACGAGGGACAAAAGCTGGGGTCTCAGGTAGTTTAGAAGATTTAAAGGACTTGGTTTCTGGACTGCATTTGTGGGATTTGGACTTGGCCAAGCTCGTCGGTAGCAGATGAAACTGTCAATAATGATGATTCGTCCAGGAAAAATCCGTAGTGTCTTGGTGCTGCTTCTTAATAGTGCCCACAAAGCGCCGCCATAGTGCTTAAGCGGCTCAAGTTGCGTCACTGTGACGTTATGTCATGCTTTGCGACATTATTCCTCAATGAAATCAATTCATTATGCTAAAGGTTCATGCTACAGACTATTAATTCTTTTGCTTTTGCCGTATTTTCTAATGAATTATCAGATGAGCACTCCTTAGTCTTGAGCATGAAATCATTATCATGCACATGGGCCTGATTAAAAAGTTTGTCGGGATGGTTTCTTTTTCGGGTTGCTGTTTATATAATAATACACGAGAGCATTCGTGTAGCTGTATCATTCGAAATCTTATAGTGGGTTAAAAGATTGAAGATTCCGTGTAGATGCCGGGAATTTCTGGTCTGAGGCTTTTTGGCGGATGTTCTGGGCGACTACTTATGTTTTTCTTTTCTTTTTGTCAATTTTGGATTCCTTGAGGTTTAATTATGGAAAGTAGCCAACTTAAAAAGAAACCCCTTTTTAGAGTTCCAAGGATCTTGACAAAGCAGACCCAACGACAGCTTAGCTTAATGCCTGACTTTTTCTTTTTTCTTTTTTTATATAGGATGGTTATTCAATTCCTCTTGGGTTTTGATAGGGTTCTATTATTTAATCGGTTTGATAGAGTTCTATTATTTAATCAATCTAGCTTAGAGCCCGAGATTCCCATGACCAAGCCAACCCTTTCCCATCTTATCTTTTGCAGTTCCCATAGACCTTTCGAAGTAAACTTTCCCGAGCATTGGACTGGGAAGAAGCTGTTTGACAGGGCTCGGTGATGTACCCAAGAAACCTCCCCATATTAATTATTTCGCGACCGGACAGGACAGTGTGACTTATCTACGCCAAAGCTTCGACCGGCAACGCCAAAATTTGGGTTTACATATCTAGGAAATGAACTCTACCCAATGCAAATTAGATTGACGACACCCAAATTTGGAGGTTTGTCCCGAAATGGACTGTGCCATTATAATAGTAAAGATTAGATCTAACGGGAAGTTGTTTCAAATTTCAGAACTTCCAAAAAAGGCATATGAGCAGGCTTATGCTGCTTGATGGAATGGATCACTTGACTATTTTTAGTGAAGTGTGGGAGCATCACATGATTGATTTATGAGTTCGTCTTGCTACAAATTTATGAAAAACCCATAGGTTTGGTATTTGAGCTAAGTTGTGGTTTTATTATAGTTTGGTCATTGCTTCTTTGGCACGTCAAATAAGTGCCCCCCCAAAACTAGGCAGCCCTCTCTATGCCAGACTAATGAAAAAACCAAAACGCTGTCTTCCTCTTGTATCCCGAATAGCAAAGTGGTAACAGAAGGCAAGGAGAGGAATCTGTAGGGCAAAGAGACCGCGTAGTAGCTCCAGGAAACTATCTTGAAGAATGTAGACAGGATGGTGAAGTCGACCTTATGCCTCGTGAAGTGAAACATTTTTGAGGTTCGAAACCTTTGATCAGTTTGTTGCTATATTAAATCAACTTGTAAAGTAATGAAACAAATTGGAACTGATTACTGAAATTACTAATTGCTTTTAGGCACTCAATGGAAAATGACCTATTTTAGTAAATCAACTTTAGTACTTCTAATTTTATTATATAGATTTATTTGATGTTTGGTGATAGGAATGGATGGGGAGTCAATTGCTATACGGTAGGATAACGTAAGGTCTACATAGACTAGTTTCGTGTCCAAGGTGACCTAGTCATCTACTTTAGCAAAAGGAGCTAGTAAGGAGGAAAGACAATACCTTTATGACAGAACCCATTTAATATTAGCTTTGATACAACCTGTATCATGCAACTTTAGGCCATGTTATATCATCATCGGTCTCCATTGACATGGATGTTTTTGCTCTTTTCCGTTTGGTTGACCCATTTTTCACGACTAATGTTCAGAATTTTGCAGCGCACACTATTTGGTAAAATGTCTCATTTCCATCAAACGATTTCAAGATCATGGTACACGCCTGAGCATTACCCAGGATAGATAACTAATTCATCATAAAAAAAAGGAAAATTCATAATTCTAAAGTGAAGACGTAAATGTGATATGACATCCAATTGCTTTTTGGTTGTAGGGGACTGACTTGTATGCTCGAATGCTCAACCCCCCCTTCCCCTCCGTCACCTTACCTTACCTAATCGCTCTAATTAATTAAAAGCCTACTCTACTGACATCTAAAGCGGTACCTAGGAGTCTGCAAAAGCTATGCCTCGCTGGACCATTACCCAAGTTTCCATTTTTGTTGGCTAATGCAATTTGCATCCCCCATGATGATGTCCTAAGATAAGCAATAATGCTTCCTCGGCTTATTTTAGTCCGAGATTGCGTGGCTGCACTTCCCTTTCCAGACTTCGCAGTTGAAATTTCTAGTTCCTTGCTGTTTGAAGAGCTCGATCCTCCTCCGTATGCGTTTCGACATCTATAGCTTAATGATACTTCAAAAATAAGCATTCGTCTTGTCCTCCTTATTCAACTGGTTAGATTTGCTGGCTCCGTTGTCAACTCTCGCTGTACCAATGTGCTGTTTCTCTTTCTTGTGGGGCTTGGCATTTATGGCTCCGTCCTTCCCCCAGTGAAGTTCGAAGCCAAAGCCGCCCCCACCTACAATAATAAAAACTAAAGAGGAGACAAATCCAAAACGAACAAGTTTGGGAGTCGGCCAACTTAGAGGGCAACCTTTTTTTGCTTAAGATGGGAAATGATGGTTACGTCTCTCGAAATGATTTTTGGTTGCTCGTGCTCTTGTAATGAAAGTTGAGAATGAACGTTTCGTGCCCCCATCAATTTGTGGTGGATCGGAAGGCGGGAAAAAGGCAAAGATGACGCATACTCCACGACACACATCTCCATCGTGCTGCTCATAGTGGCCATGCAATTGCCACTTCTTTGCCCTTTGTGCCTGGAGATTATATTCTGCAATTCTTTTTTCTTTTCCCCATTTTGGCGTGACCCCCTCAAAAAAGGTTGGAAATATAATTGATAAGGATTTTTTATTTATTTATTTTCTCTCATGCTCGATTCAATTTTTCACTATACTCCATACTTTACCTCTCCGCATAGCCCATGTGTGGTTCAAAGCTACAGTTGTTAGATGCTTAAATGTGGAAAGTGAAGCAGAGCTCGGTACGAAAAGTTAAGCCATTAAATATGCATTTGAATTTTACTTTGGGATACGAATGGCATCTTGACCGATGAAGACTCGTGAAAAGGAAAATGTCGGTTGGCTAGTAAAATCGACTGGTGTTGCTCCCTCCGGGGAAAAGCTTTCGAGATGTTGTTTTCTCCACGGACTTTCTAGTGAAGAGAAATTAGATGTAAAATCTAATATGATGATCTTGGTAACTAGCTTTAAAGCAGGGTTTGGCACATGGATTTTCTCAATCCAAAAAAGGCGAAAGGGAATTGAACCACAGGCTAATCTTTTGTGGGACACATATCATCAGACAGTCTGGTTCAGAACCACTCCATCTGCTTGAATCCCTAGAGTTTGAAACTCGGGATGTCCTCCAGCGCCACATATCCTTAACTACTTTTGCTCCCCACTGGCCAGGCTTTGTCTTGAATCTCGAACACCACACGTTCATCTCTGCAAGGACTGAGGTGTGGTTGTGTCCGACCAAAGAAGTGGAATTGATGGGAGGAAGGGTCGTGGGTTGGTTGGTCTCATTTAAGACGGGGTTTACCATCCGGCATCTTGGGAAAGGGAAGTATTTTTATGCGTAGATTTTTGTCGATATACATGTTCTTGTCAAAATGACTGTTAAAAAATCAGTTACACCTCGCATCTTTTCTTTGCCCAGTGAAATATCGAGGGTTGATCAGTTTGATACAAAAGTATAACATCGTATTTATTGTACGAAGTACTTTAACCGACGTGGTTGTTCTCCTGGGTCAAGTCCATCCTTTTCTTTTCTTTTTCAAGTGAAAACGTTCATCTCAAAGTTAGAATCGTGAGAATTTGAAAAAAAATATTATGATCATAATGATTTATACCTTCAACTTCTTCTAATTTTGTTTTTTAAAAATTGAACTCTCATCAGTTCTGGACCATTTTGGGCTTTTTGAAATACATACGAGTGGATATATGAGGTTATCTATCCATCGCATGTCATAGCTTGTTAAACTAGAATGTGCTTTTTTTTTTTTTTTTTTTTTTTGGGGGGGGCTAAAAAGTTTAAAAGTACATTTTTAGTAGATACAAAAACTGAAAAATAAAGGGGCCTTGAAACATTAGAGCACATGCTATCGAGAACTTTCGTCGAAGTCGCAAAGGGTCTGATTTTCAATAGTTAAAATGAGGAAAAGAGGTTGTGCGTGCATTAGGCGCTGTGCCATAGTCCCTATTATTATTTACCACTTCCCATCTAGAATACAACACCTCAAAAGCCCTCTCTGTCTGTCTACTATTAGCTACTGCTAGTTAAAAAAATCTCCAACCTGTAATAAGAAAATTCAGGGGCAGAGTCCTAAGCGGGATTCGCTTTCCGATTATCGTCCAAGACTGACCGGAGTCGACGACCGAGGTCCATGCTCGGTTTTAAGTAGATTTAAAAATCTCTGTGGACTTCATGTTTTTAAAGTTGACCAGAAATGAATCCTTGGAAATGAAAGAATTTTGAAGAAAAGAAAATTAAAAGAAAGAGAACAAGACATCGGACAAACAACAGGGATCCCTCTCTCTATCTCAATCTCTATCTCTATCTCTATCTCTTTCTCCCTTATAATGGAGTCAAGCAACGAACGAAGGTGGGGGAATGTGAAACGACACAAAAGAACTCCATTGTGAATCTCTCTCTCTCTCTCTCTCTCTCTTCCTCTCTACTTTTGTGAAACAACACAAAAGAACTCCATGGTTATCTCTCTCTCTCTCTCTCTCTGTACTTTTATCTTGCTCTCGAACACAAAACTTGAAAAGTTGAAAGCAACTACACCCTGTCCCTTTCCCTGCCACTCGTTCTCGGGCTTTTGTTGTTTTTTATTTTCATCTCTCTCTCTCTCTCTCTCTCTCTCTCTCTCTCTCTTCTCTGTGTCTCTCTCTTCTTGAATTGTTTTTTCGTACTTCTCTTTCTTCCATGCTTGGGAGGTGAGGCTACCAGCTCAAAAAGGAAGAGGAGGCTCCCATCTCTCTTCTTGTTTCTTGACCCTTTCGTTCCGATTTCCTTTCCTTCTCTCTCTGAGGCTGACACACACTCACACACACTGTCTCACCCAAATTGGGATACATTATCCGTTTCTCCGTTGCGCCTCTCAATAAGCTCCACAATAGAAACCAGTCTCTCTGTCTCTGTCTCTGCTGCCTCATAGTGCAAACCGTTGTGGGGTTTGGAGACGCTCATGGCCGTGAGATGAAGGTTGTTTTCTTCTTTCGCTTTTTCTGCACTTAATTTATTGTTCACGTTCCCCATGTATGGCCTCCGAATTTAATGCTTAAATTGGTCCTCGACTCGCAGTCCCTCTTGACTTTCGAAGTTTTTCCTTGCAGCTGGACAGGCTGCAAGTGAGTAAGATTATGTCTTTGCAGTTCTTGTGACGTTGATTCTGGGGATCTCTCAGGCGCCCGTGATTCCACCTTTTCTGGAGCTTTATTTGTGATGGGTACTTGCCGTTTTAATTTTCTCTTTTCGCTACGTAGCTGTCCTTACGATTTTTTTAACTGGGTCAGTACTGCAATTCGACATGGCAGTGCACAATTGGGTATAGTGTGCCTTTCTATGTTTTAGCTAATTTTTTTTTTCTTTTGAAGAGAATGCGCGCAGTTACGGGAGTCTGATTTCGAAATTGATCTTGGATTCTGTAGCAGCACGGTTATTGTCGATATTGGACTCAGTGTGCTGAAAATCATTGTGAATTGTGTAAAGTTAACTTTTTCCTGGAGCCAGTGATTTTGGCATGATTAGAGAACTGTCCACGCGTAAGATGCCCTCATTGTGTGTGTCTTACATAATCATGTTTGAAAAATCAAGTTTTTATGTTCTAGGAAGTGCGAAGTGTAGATTCTTGAGTGGACCACTATCCGCTTCTGGAACATTTTTCTTTGGTCTAAAATTTCTTGAGCATTGATGCATCTGGTAAAGACAGTGTTGAATCTTTGAAATCCATAGACTCAACAGTTTTGCCTGCATCTGGCAGAAAACGAGTATAGGCATAATATTTTTTGAGTAACGAATGTCGTAGTACACATATGAAGTGTGAAAAGCAAATTTAACATCTTACCTACTGATATTAGGGAAACAGTTTCACTCGCTTGCCATGTCCTTCTTTCTTGGGCTGAAGCACATCATAATCCATGGATGATAGGATGAGACAGAGCTTGAGTAAGGGGAAGAAAAAAGTAGAAACAGAGAAGGAAATTTTATGGGCTGCAACCTCAGCTCCTTGGAGTTGGGACTAAATTGAAGCCAAGGAAGGATTTTACTGGATTGGTTCAGTTTTAGGGTTGTGCTGCTTGGAGCTATATAACAGAGGGATTGCCTTGTGGATTAAAGCTCAGGAGTGGGGGAGTTTGGAGGAGGAATCTCGGGAGAAGCTGGACAATCCTGCAGCTTCTTTGATGGATTCCTCATCAAATGGATCGTTAAAGCGGGCTCGAGCACCTGGTTTTGGTAGCCAAGTTGCTTCTTGCTTAGTTGATGGATGTGATTCGGACCTTAGTAAGTGCAGAGACTATCATCGCCGGCACAAAGTGTGTGAGCTACACTCGAAAACCCCTAAGGTTATCATTAGGGGTCAGGAACAACGGTTCTGCCAGCAGTGCAGCAGGTGAGGATTAATGAGTGTCTAAGGCATGCACCCAATTCCTACTTAGCTAATTGACTGCCTTTGTTTTAGCATTAGCTTGTGAAATGGCAAATTTTCTCCATTGAACTTGCACTGGTCATTCTTTCATTCAGCTATATTGCTCTTGTTTCCTTCATTAGTCACTGTGCTTTATCATGCCACGGTATCACATCTTCTGCTTTACTATTAAGTATTCAAGTGGAATGGCATGATTTACCTAGAAATCAGACGTCGACATGCCTTGTGATTCACATTTGAACTGAGCTCAAACTGGTGACTCTTCAGGATATACAAATGGTTTGTTGGCCATTAAGCATTTAATTAGGAAATAAAAATGTGTGATTAATTTTGAGTCGACTTGTTGAAATTATCTTCCAGTGGCTAACGATTTTTGAGCACAAAGCTACTTGTCATCAGAAACAGCTATATACACAGAAGAAATGTCTCCTGGAAAAGTATTCCTTTCCTGTGGTACTTCCTTTTTTGGGCTTTCTCTTATGCGTTGTGCCTGTTTTATTTTGAATCAGTGCATGTATCTTTACTTGAGCTATTTCAGACTTTCCCTTAAAACAGCCATAACCATGTATATGAAATCTGCGCTACAATAAAAGAACCTCCTGTATGTTGAACTCTTTTGGACAGATTTCATTCATTAGCGGAATTCGATGATGTGAAGCGAAGCTGCAGAAAACGTCTTGATGGTCACAACAGACGTCGGAGGAAGCCACAGCCTGACCCCTTGTCCCTGACTGCTGGCCGGTTCCTCCCAAGTCACCAAGGTTCAAAGTCGTTAACCATGGTCCACAACTTCTCTTTTATCCCTATTTCAAAAGACGGGATCTTTGTCCATCTTTCTTTCGCATTCCTCAGCTTTATAAACTATAAACTAATGCTTGCACACGCCTATTCCAGGTACCAGATTTTCACCTTTCAGTGGTCCGCAGATGTTTCCAGCTAGTGCTTTAGCAAGCTGCTCTTGGCCTGGAGTTGTCAAAGTAGAGGATGACACCACTTCTTACAACACGCCTCAGCTCATTAACTTCAATGAACGAAATCTCTCCTTCCCAGGATCAACCTCGTCTCACTTCAAAGGGCATATACAATTTCCCTTCTTGCAAGGAACCAGTGCTGCACACCTTGGAGCTTCGATATGTAAGCCTGCCCTCAACCCCAATTCCACTACCGGAACTGGTGGTAATGGTAACAATGCCAGATCCTCTTCCAGTGGCTTAAACAGAGTTGTCGCCTCCGAGCGTGCTCTCTCTCTTCTGTCATCACCACCAGCCGAGAATTCCGAGAAGGGTTTAAGCCGCATGATGCAGCTCGTCCCATCCACCTCTGCTCAATCATTGACCACCGACCTGCGCTACAATAGATTAGGACTTGGCAAGCCCGGGAATCCTGGTATGGATTCTGAGAGCACTGGCAGTGGGGAACTCCATTACCATGGGATATTCCAATCTGAGCATGCTGGATTTTCTGCGAATGGACAGCACCAGACTCCCTCTTTCTCTTGGGAGTAGTATTTGCCCTTTACTAGAATAACCCGGTGGAGCTTCTTGAAGACATAATAAATGTAGTGCCGTTCCAAGACCTTGAAGTTTTACATGGTACATTAAATGTTCTTGTATATAGAATTTGAACCACGATAATCCAGGGGTTCTGTTTGCTCCCATTGTTATCTGAAAACATCTCCTTGGACAGTGTGTTCTCTACTGCTTTCGTATGTATGATGCATCTAAAGTGGACATATCTGTGTGCTTGGATTGAGTTACTTTTGGTTCTAGGACCCTGGACAATGAGTATGTGCCTTCTCGCATTGCCTTATGGAAATGGTATATGGAGAATGTACTTTAAGGTGTTTGGTTAAAAATCAGTTGAAAAGTATCTGAGAGCTGCTTTTGTTTGCGAACTTACTGGTGTATGCGGTTAGCGGGCGATGGAACTAGTCCACTATGCCCAAGAAGGGACTAGTGCACTTTTCATCCTGGAAATTGCTGTGAATGATGAAAGGCACAAAACAGAAGCACTACCCATAGTTGGTGGGGTGCACGTAGCGCTATCATTCTATGTATTTAGTCCAAAACTGGAGGATAAACTTGCACATTGCACACCAGAAGCAGTTCAGGACACTCTTAATTCTAAGTCATACCCAGTTGCTGGCTGGGTTGGATTCATTTTACGTTATGCAGCCTCATAGAGGAAAGAAAAGGTATCGGCTACATTGCTAATACGTTGTAATAAGTCCATCAGATCATCGGTATGACATTCATCTGAACTTATTTTAGTCGAGATATAAGGCCAAGGCACAAAATGCCTTCTCATAATATGGTCAAACGAGAGTCACAGTTTGCATCGGTGGTTTTCATATGGCGAGACTAGGCTTGAGGAATGTGGAGTAGGAAGGCTGAACTAAGTGATCGAATTTTATGCTGATGAAAATGCAATCAAAGAAGGTTGGCTTGAAGAAATATGGCCTACTTTCCGCAGAAGGTCAGCGCTAAAGCAGTTACTTTCTGCAGAAGGTCAACCTTAAACTAGGTACTTCGACTTCAAGCAAAAGACCGTTCACTTTCTGTCCGTTTCTTTCTTCTGGATGGCCTATCATCTTCTTCTTCATCCGGAGGATTTGTATAAAGGGAACACTGACATCGACAACCCTGAAATTTATGTGTCAGCGCCGCTGGAATTATTAGTTTTTCATCGCTGTTGAATATCCATAGATTCTTTTCGTATACGTCTTGTGTTTTTCTAATGCCTAATCTCAATCACTTGAGCCTAGCTACTAGCTATTGGACCTTATCAACAGGTGAACTGATTAGGTGAAGCCTAAATACGAACATGAAGATGTTTATATCAGCCCGTCCATAATAAAAAGAAATTGGTTGGTTACACATTAAATGGTTCGAACATGGGCGGATTTAGGCACATGAGGTTCAAGAAGGGAATTGCTAGTTCATGCACGCCCATCGTGCTCTTCAGTCGTGCCCATGATCACCTCAGCCAGCTACAAACCGTGTACAAAATGCTCTGACGATTGTCATCGACAAGAGAAAAGGTAATTCGATCTGAAGGAATGCGCCAGATTGAGCAAAGATTTGATGCATTCTACAGATGGGCTTAGGATTAAACATGTGAACAGTTTTGAGACATTGAATGTAGTCATGAAAGAAGGGAAGCTGCCTTTCGCCTTTTGCTTTATAGCCTCTTTCTTTTGTCTGCTCCTCGTCAGATTCGATGGCTACCAACATTTCGTCCGACATCCGATCTTATGTCATCCACCGATTTTGACAGAAGATTTCTTGCGATCATGGGCTTGATTCATAGATGATAATTCGTGGATATCGCCCGCACGCAAACTCGAGTAGATACGAATATAGATTAATGTCCATAGTTACAACCCATCGGACGAAACCTGGTGCAGAAAAATGCGGATGGTTTCGTCTTAAATTTTCTTATGCGACATTTACCACAGGGAGAGATCACTAGGTTTTAATGTACTGGTGTTGAAGTCAATCTAAAATTGAAACCCCCAACTTCAATTTAAAAGGATCTGGCATAACTCCGACCCTATCCACAGTAGATAGTATAGCACCAAACAACTAACAAAGACATCGCCAAAAACACAACAACGAAATATTTCAAACTAATGTGCCATGACAAATTTTGTTGACTTCAAATTGGTATGTTTATGATAAATTTATCTTTTATTAGTTTCCGTTAAATTTTATCACTAAATTGTTGAGTTAGATAATATTTGACAGTTGATGAATATACTAATTTAGGGTTTTATCCTCCGTTTGTCACGAGGATATCAATTTGTGGATTTTCATGGTATTTATTCAATTTAATGAAAAGTAATGAAAGGTAAATTTATCAAAAATGTATTAGTTTAGGATTTTTCATGGTATTACTCCTAAAATTTACAATTTGTCGAGAAAAGAAATAACATAAGTACGACTCAATCTTTTGCTGAAGAGGCAGTAGGTTTTGCTTTTGCATGGTTGGGGAGAGAGCATGTCAGCAAAATTCCATCCTGCAGAATATGAAGTCACAAACGCCTTCGAACATTATCATAAATCACTTTTTTAGGGAAGCATAGAAGAAGCTTCGAATCACTCTTGGCGATTCGCCAATCACAAAGGAGCATCAATTGCCGAAGTTATAAAAATTCGTCCTAATCCACTTCCTGATTTAACAGTGTTAGAGGCACTAAACAATCTGATGCCAACACAGCCAATCACAAAATGGCAATTTTTTTTAATAAAAATAAAGAAAATAAATTGCATAGGTAAAAGGGATCATTTGGTTCGAGATATTGATTGTGGGCCCTTGGGCCAATTTTGTTCCTGATGTCTATCCAATAAACGTCCAGACTTTTAATTATTCATGTTTAAGGTTCTGCACCTCAAAATCCCTGAGATTATTGCACTTAAAAAACGTTTTGCTGCCCTAACCATCATTAAGGGGAGACCAACCAGGCCACTTCACAAGGGGACCAGTCCGGAAGTGCCTTACCCGGCTGGTTCAAAACTGGTTCACATGGGTACTAGTCCTGCTTTTCATTTCATAATATGAGAGTCAGTTCTGATCAATTCATTTCCTTTGTCCGGAACCGGCCGGTTTTACCCATAATCCTGGTACATGGAATCGTATTGGTTGTGAATTGGTTTACCCTTAACTCTAAGTAACTTATTTTGTTCTTTTCTTAATATAATGGGAAATATTTGTCAAAATTGAATATGTTTCATACATTATCCTCAAGTAATAAAAAAAAAAAAAAAAAAAAGGCCGGCTGGTTTCGGGGTTAATAAAGTTGGTGCCTGGTTCCAAAAGCGAAGAATCAACACAATAGCGTAGGTTCCTCTCAACTTACAACCGATCACATCTATTATGGTTAACTTTTTAATGGGGCCTTTTGCATTCATCCAAATACTTTTAAGCCAAGCTTCGCAATCAAGCGATATCCACTGCCGGACTTTGGCAATCGGATTAGGTCTGTTTCTCTTGATCAGATTGAAAAAGAAAAACATTCCTTTTAGATCATTGTAGTGACCGCCAAATCCTCAAAGTATCCCACCCCCCGACCTCACTTTTGTCGGAATATATAATCCTTCTCAAGTTGTGCTAAACTGTACGCACGAAGGAATGATCAATAGCCGACCCAACGATATGAACCCGCGTTTCGATGCCAGATACTGACGAAACTTTAGAGGGATAATATGCTTTGTATGCAAACGCTAGATGCTAAATATCACTCCCACATAATTAAGGAAATGTAAGAATATTCGTATTCCTTCCTCTAGATTTCCTTCACATTCCTGCTGATCAACTATTTGATTAGTTCAACGCCTTTTCTTTTAGTATATATGTACATGTGAGGAACGTGTTTCTCCATTATAGAGCAGATACAAGAACGATAAACACTTTCCACTCATAATCCCTCTGCAAAATATGGATGCCGCAAACCACAAGAGAAGAGGCTTCCTGAAGAACACGCTAGTCAAGCCGCTCTCCCGACTCGCCAATCAGTTTCCGCTGGCTCACGGCGGTGGTAGCAAGGTGAAGCCGAGCCCGCCTGCTGCCCGAGACAGCCAGGGTGGATACTATTCGACAACCCGGAGGAGCGTATCAGGCCACTTGGCGATACCACCGGTTCAGGTTGGGTCTACAGTGAAAGCCAATCATGTTTGTGGGTTGAGCGTTGGGTATGTACAACAGAATTCATATTACGGCGACGACGAGAATGTGGACTCGAAGGCTGCAAGCTACATTTACAACGTCCGAGAACGGTTCCGATTGCACGAAAGTGTTGGTTCCGATCAAGCTTATTATCCAGAAATGCTATGAAGAGGGGACGGCCTCCTCATGGCGTTTTGCATTATGACATGTTTTAAGTTTTATTTTACCTAATTTGCTTAAAGAGAGTCTATAGATGCTTCTTGCTTCCGGCATGATGGGTCCTCCATCGCTTGATCATCAATGTTTACGCTTCTCCTAGTTTAATATTAGAAAATTCCACGGATACCTTCTTTTTCCAATCGTCTTCTTATGTGACAGTAGTTCTGAAGTCTTTGGCGATGCTAGTTATAAAATCACAAAAGGCTAGATCCCTATCGTTTATCGAAAGCTTTTCAATTAATTTTACATTTACTATTATGTATTATCAGAATTAAGACGAATGTACACGACCATGTTACGATCGGAGAATGTTCTTCCTTGATGCGGTGATGTCCATCAAATGGAAGATACTTTTCTTCGCGCAATGTCCGCATTCTTTCTCACAAACAATAAGCATCTATAGATGAGTGTGGCGTGACATTAAGGTGATGCAATTAACAGCCAAATGCTAAACCGTGGGGGGCCTGTTGGGCAGGCTTGGATGCCTAAATGGGCTTTTGACCATTCAGCCGTGGGCAAAGGCTGCGGCCGTCACCCCCGCCGGTGATCGGGTCTACCCGTGCTTGCGTGCCCGATAATCGAGGTCTACTGCCCGGAACCCTACGAATGTAGTCTTACGTGCAGACAGGACGTTTTGCTTTCGGAAGCTCGTCCGCTGCCTTACAAATAAGAGTGTTACGGACGTATAAAGAAAAACTTGACCAGTGTTACGGACGTATAAAGAAAATGTGACTTGCATGCATTCACAAAAAAAAAAAAAAAAAAAAAAAAAAAAAAAAAAAGAAAATGTGTTATGCCGAGCCAAATGTGGTATTATAGGAATAATTTTAGTTTTTCATTTAGCGGGTACTTTTGCCATGAGTTTAATCACAAAATAATAACACAAATGGTCCATGAAATTGACCCGATATGTAATATTGTCCATGAATTTTGGCTTAATATGCGATGTAGTCCCTAAACTTTTAATTTGTTTGATGTGAATCCTGAACTTTTTGTACATTTTAAATGTAATCCCTAAATTATATGAAGATATTTAACATAGTCCTCCATCAAAAAAA
This sequence comes from Eucalyptus tenuipes, assembly GCA_014182365.1. Lineage (NCBI taxonomy): Eukaryota > Viridiplantae > Streptophyta > Magnoliopsida > Myrtales > Myrtaceae > Eucalyptus > Eucalyptus tenuipes. The sequence goes on along the minus strand of CM024538.1, from coordinate 31,483,280 downwards.
AAAAATTAGGAATAACATTGAAATTTTTTATATAATCTAGAAACTAAATTGAATATATATATCAAAAGTTAAGGAACTGCATTAAAAAAATTAAATGTTTATGGACCACATTGTACATGAGATTAAAGTTTAGAATCACATTAAACAAATTAAAAGTTCGGGAACTAGCATATTGGGCCAACATTCAGAGATTGTTTGTGTCATTTTTCCTTTAATCACGATAGGATTAAAAAAATAATAGATAAGTGAATAAATTTGAATGTATTAGACGGGAGAGTATTCATCACCTTTTTCTTTATTCCCTTCTTGATACGATGCGACGACGAGGTGGATCGGGTAATCCCCGTATCGTAGCATTAAAATCAATCTGCTAAGTACAGCATTTAAGATGGCCCATCTAACAAAAGGGGCCTTTTAACATGCGCAAAAAAGATTTGTGCGTATCATCTTTGATAAGGACGGCCAATAATTTGTAGGCCTCCCCCCCTTTTTCAGTCCCTTAAATATTTGAGAACTTTGATCCATTTGGTGGGTCGGCCTCAACAGAAAGACTACCGTCCATACTACATCGCACCTCCATCCACAGCGCACGTTAAAAAAAAAAAAAATAAAACAATAAAGATCAAGCTCGATGCAATCTCCCATCATCGGAAAATGGTAAAATTTTAAATAAGAATCTGAAGTGAACCTTATGTCAAATAAGAGCCTAAAGTGGCCATCTTAGTCTTAAATAAGGATCTGAAGTGGCCTAACCTTAATGGTCACCGGGCGGCTAAATATTCCTACTGATCGAGAGCATTTTCGTCAAAAAACAATTTTAATTCAAATTAATTTTTATTTTCATGTTTCTCTTTTATTTTTTCTCTCTTTTTTTTTTTTTCCTTTCCCAACAAGGGCCAATGAGGGCTGCCTTGCCAACGCCAGCAAGAGCCTAGATGAGGTGACTCTCGTCCAGATCTAACAAGAGCTGGCCTTGCCCATGGCTTTCGAGAGCGATCTCGCCAGATCTGGCGAGGGCGGCCTCACCTAAGTCAAGGGTTGCCTCGCCAAACGTTGGTAAGGCAAACCTTGCTCCAGATCTGGCAAGGGCCAACCTCTTTTATGGCTAAAAAGGGTGGCCTCTTTCAAGGCAAGGGTCACCTCTTGGTGGCCGATATCTAGCCAGACAACGGCGAAGAAGAAAGAAAAAACTAGAAAAAAAGAAAGAAATACCCTTTTTTTAAAGGTAAAGGACGAAAATACTTTGACCAACTGGAAAGTCAAACCGTTTTATGAAACTAATATAGTTACTTCATGTACTTATTTGAAGTAAAATTCATTTTAGATCTTTATTTGAAAAAATGAGGGGTACTTTAAGTCCTTATTTGATATAATGTTTACTCCAGACTCTTATTTAAATGAATAATGACATTTCAAACACTTATGTAGAATTTTCCCTCTAAAAATTTTGAAAAAAAATGCCGCTTATTCGCAACAATACAACACGAATCGAGACATGCCCCAAATGCGGCATCTCGATCCTATCGATAATAGTTGATACCGAATGGGATCTAAAGATTTGCTTACACTCACATTAATGAGCCACGCGGGGTGAATATTTATGCACTAGAAAAAGAAATTTAGAAAAGAATGTTTGATCATTACAATAGTAAATGACGTTCGATTGTCTTCTTTCGCGGGTGGTTCCCCACGACCTATCAAAGTGAAAGAGAGAGAGAGAGGAATCAAGTTCCCACGTGGTAGGGTTGGCTGATGTCATTTCAAACTCCTTTGTAGAATTTTCCCTCTAAAAATTTCGAAAAAAAAATGCCGCTTATTCGCGACAATACAACACGAATCGAGACGTGCCCAAAATGCGGCATCTCGATCCTATTGAGAGCAGTTGATACCGAATGGGATCTAAAGATTTGCTTACACTCGCATTAATCGGTCACGCGGGGTGAATATTTATGCACTAGAAAAAGAAATTCAGAAAAGAATACTTGATCATCACGATAGTAAATGACGTTCGATTGTCTTCTTTCGCAGGTGGTTCCCCACGGCCCGTTAAAGCGAAAGAGAGAGAGGAATCGAGTTCCCACATGGTAGGGTTAGCTGATTTTATAGAGAAGAGGCCCCGGGTCTAGCTACGACCAGCGCCCTCTACTCCATCGAACAAAAAATAAAATAAAATAAAAAGTAATACATAAATATGGGATTGAGATATGAAAAGAAGCACTTGGCCCGCCACCTGGGAAATTATTATTTGCACCCACTGGAAAGTCCTGCAATTCACTGTTCAGTCCCTTCTTTTTCAAGCATTCCACTTTTTGGCCCCGGCAGGTCGAAGTGCGATTGTCTCCTCCACCGGGATCCCCTCGTCCCTGTGGATATGTGTTGCGTATACTTGTGCAGAAAAAAGAAGAAGAAAGAAAACCATCATGTGAGAGTTACCAATTATCACACGTTTTCTCTCTCTCTCTCTCATCCAACAGCGATGCGACGAAGGCGAACATCTCATCGGAAAAGATTTTTACATCATTTCCGGTGGTTTAAACAGAGTTGTCACCTCCGAGCGTGCTCTCTCTCTTCTGTCATCACCACCAGCCGAGACTTACGAGAAGGGTTTAAGCCGCATGATGCAGCTCGTCCCATCCACCTCTGCTCAATCATTGACCACCGAATTGCGCTATAATCGATTAGGATTTGGCAAGCTTGCGAATTCTGGTCTGGATTCTGAGAGAACTGGCAATGGGGAACTCCATTACCATGGGGATATTCCAATCTGAGCATGCTGGACTATCTGCAAATGGACAGCACCAGACTCCCTCTTTCTCTTGGGAGTAGTGTTTCACCGGTTTTTATTCCTGTGAAAATTTTTCACCAAAAGTTGCATTTTGGTTTTATTATGAGAGACTCAGGTTCTGTGTTCAGTTTGGACATAAAATATCAAATGTAATGAAGAGTTTTATAAATCAACTTGTATATACAATCCTAACAATTGATACTTAGGTGACTCGACGACTAACTATCCCTGGACACAAATTACACTAAAATTTAATCAATGATGCAACTTGGACATCAACAACTAGCTAATCTACACTTTGAACTCAAACTAAGCCAAAATTTAATCTACGATATAGCTTGTTTTAGGTGTAGAGCTAGAATTTAATCAACAACAATACCCTTAGATAATAAACACAATGTCGGAATTTAATCAATGACTTTGGACTTGTGGAACAATGCTAGAATTCAATTGACGATGTTGGACCGGATAAAGATACATGCTGAAATTTAATCAGTGATGGGAATCTAGGAAACTACAGCTAAAATGTGATAAAATAAAGATAAAGCAAATATAGTTGTTGTGTGTTGTTTGGTCTATCTTTCTTGATTTAGAGGTTGCGGTATTTATAGGGAGCTGATATTCTTTAGTCGGTTGCTCTTCCTTGGGCATTACTCTTCATGACCTCAATGTGTTTCATCTCTTCAAGACGATCTTATCCTTTAACAACCGTTTCTTGACCTGTTGATGATTCCCCTGCAGCTTGCTCATCAAGCAAATACCGTTCCCTATTTTTACACACGTTTCTCGTAGTAGTTATTCTTGCTCGAGTTCTAATGCTAATTTCACTTAGACTTCAAGTCTAGTACACTATCTTCATAGCTTGACACGTGGTCATTAATTACTTGGCCGTCAACTCTAGGTTTAGCTTCTAGAATTCTATCAAGGCTCGGCTTAAGTAACCTCCGCAAAAGTTGTTTCCCTCTGATTTTGTGAGCTAAAATGGGGCGTTTTCATCCAAAACTCCCTTGTGACCAGCACGTTGTTCCAAAGGTAAATTTGGGTGTCAACAATTAGTATTTGCCTTTTACTAGAATAACCCGGTCGAGCTTCTTGAAGACATAATAAATGTAGTGCCGTTCCAAGACCTTAAAGTTTTACAAGGTACATTACATGTTCTTGTATATAGAATTTGAACAGCAATAATCCGGGGGTTCTATTTGCTCCCATTGTTATCTGAACGTATCTCCTTGGACAGTACATTATCTACTGCTTTCGTATGTATGAGGCATCTAAAGTGGACATATCTGTGTGCTTGGACTGAGTTGCTTTTGATTCTAGGACCCCGGAATATTAGTATGTGGGTTCTCGCATTGCCTTATGGAAATGGTATGTGGAGAATGTACTTTAAGGTGCTTAATTAAAAGTCAGTTGAAAGGTATCCGTGAGGCGCTTTTGATTGCATACTTACTGGTTTATGCTGTTAGCGGGTGATGGAATTAGTCCACTATGCCTGCGAAGGGAGATAAAGGAAATTGCCGTGATTGGTGAAAGGCACAAAACACAAGCACTACCTTTGCTTGGTGGAGCGCACGTACCGCTGTCATTCTATGTATTCAGTCCAAAACTGGAGGATGCACTTGCACAATGCACGCCAGAAACAGTTCAGTACACTCTTAATCCTAAGTCTTAGCCAATTGCAAGCCGGGTTGGATTCATTTTACGTTATGCAGCTTTGAAAAGCAAAGAAAAGGTAAAGGCTACATTGCTAATACAGTGTAATAAGCCGATCAGATTATCGGTACGATGTTCATCTGAACATATTTTTATCGGCATGTGGCATCGAGATATAAGGCCAAGGCACAAAATGCCTTCTCATAATATGGTCAAACGAGAGACACATAGTTTGCATCGGTGGTTTTCCAATGGCGAGACTAGAGATGCTTGAGGATTGTTGAGTAGGAAGGCTAAACTAAGCGATCGAATTTTACTCCGATGAAAATGCAATCAAATAAGGTGTGGCTTGAAGAAATATGTCCTACTTTCTGCAGAAGGTCTTCCTTAAACTAGGTACTTCTACATGAAGCAAAAGACCGTTCACTTGCTGTTGCCAAACACGAAGTAGTTTGAGCACCGGAAGTTGTGTTCCCTATTCATACAGGATAAGTGGGGTTACTTCGGAAAAATTTCAAATCTAGACAATCCCACTTGTACAAACAATTTCATACCTAACAAAATAAAACTAAATTCAACACAACGAACCAAATTGAATCAGATTATCCAAATTTGGACTTTTCGTATCACATTTGAGAAGCTCGAGATTTATGTGTCCACGCAGTTTGAATTATCGGTTTTTCATCATCCTTGAATATCCACATATTATTTTCATATACGTGGTCTCGTGTTTTTTAGGTGCCTAACCTCAATTACCTGATCCTAGCTATTAACTATTGAATTTATTAATGGGTAAATTGGTTAGGTAAAGCTTAGCGACAAACACAAAGATGTTTATTTAAGCCATGGCAGATTGAGGCAAGTCGAGTTCAAGAAGGGAATTGCTAGTTCATGCACGCCCATTGAGCTCTTCGGCCATGCCCATGATCACCTCGGCTAGCTACAAACCATTTGTATAAAATGCTCTTTGACGATTTTGATCGACAAGAGTAAAGGTAATCCCATCCGGAGGAATGAGCCAAATTGAGAAAAGATTTACATTCTACAGATAGGCTCAGGCTTGAAAATGTCTATAACAGTTTTTGGGACATTGGACGTAGTCATGAAAGAAGGGAAGCTGCCTTTTGCCCTTTGCTTTATAGCCTCTTTCTTTTGTTTGCATCACATCAGATTCGATGGTTACCAACATTCCGTCTGGCGTCTGAACCTATGTTATCCTTCGATGTTGACAGGCGAAGATTTCTTCCGATCAAGGGCTTGATTCGTACATGACAAGTAGTGAATATCGCCTGCACGCAAACTCGGGCAAATACGAATGTAGCTTTATGTTCATACTTCCAAGCCACCGGACGAAACCTGGTGCAGAAAAATGTGGCCGGTTTTGTCTTCAATTTTTTTATGCTACATTTACCGCAGTAAGAGACCACTAGGTTTAATGTACTGAAGTCGATCTAAAATTGAAACCCCAACCTAAACAGCACCCCAAGTTCAATTTAAAAGAATCTGGCATTACTCCAACCCTATCCACAGTAGATGACAAAGCACCTATCAACTAAGCAAGATATCACCAAAAACACGACATCTCATCCATAAAAAAGTTACAATTTGTCAAGACAAGAAATAACAAAAGGACAAACTCAATCTTTTGTTAAAGGGGCAGTAGGTTTTGCTTTCGCGTGGTAGGGGAGAGGCTGTCAGCAAAATTCCATTCTGCAGAATATGAAGTCACGAACGGCCTCGAACATATCATATATCACTTTTTACGGAAACATAGAAGAAGCTTCGAGTCACCTTGGCGATTCTCGGAGCATCAATTGCCGAAGTTGTAAAAATTCGTCCAAATCCACTTGCTGATTTAACAGTTTTAGAGGCATGAAACAATCCGATTCCAACACATCCAATCAGAAAGGGGCAATTCTTGTATAGAAAAAGAAAGAAATTAAATTGCATCTGAAAAAGGGATTATTTGGTACGAGATATTGATTGGGGGCCCTTGGGCCAACCCTTGTTCTGATGTCTATCCAATAAAAGTCCAGACTTTTAACCAAAATTATTCTTGTTTTAGGTTCTGCACCCTCAAAATCCTAGGAGATTATTGTCGCACTTAGAAAACGTTCTGCTGTCCTAACTATCATTCAGGGGAGAGCAATCAGGCCAGTTCGCAAGGAGACTGGTCCCATTCTCGATTTCACAGTCCAGAACCAATTTTGACAACTTCATTTCAGGTTTTATATCCTGAACCGATTGATTCTACCTAGAATCCTATAACACGGATTCATACAGGCTCTGAACTTGTTTACCCTTGATTTTAAGTAACTTATTTTATTCTTTTCTTAATATAATAAAAATATAAGTTTCATATATTATCCTTGAGTAGTAAAACAAAACTAAAATAAATAACAAAAAGCTAGCTGGTTTTGAGGTTAATAAAGTTGGTGCCTGGTTCCAAAGACGAAAAATTGACCCTGATAGCATAGGTTCTAAATTTTAGGATTGGAACGGAATCCACTCACCCTGCAATCGATTTCCCTTACTTTTGTTAACTTTTTAATCAGCCCTTTTGCATTCTCTCAAATGCTTCTATGCCTAGCTTCGCAATCAAATGATTTGGCAATCGGATTAGGTCTGTTTCTCTTGATCAGATGGAAAAAGACAAACATTCTGTTTAGATCACTATAGTGACCGCCAAATCCTCAAAGTATCCCAACCCCGACCTCACTTTTGTCGGAATATATAATCCTTCTTGAGTTTTGCAAAAGTGTACGAATGAAGGAATGATCAATAGCCGACCCACGGTATGAACCCGCGTTTTGATGCCAGATACAGACAAAACTTTAGAGGGATAATGTGCTCTGTATGCAAATCCTAGATGCTAAATATCACTCTTACATAATTGAGAAATGAAGAATATTCTTATTCCTTCTCTAGATTTCCTTCACATTCCTGCTGATCAACCATTTAACTAATTAAACGCCTTTTCTTTTAGTATATATATGTGTGTGAGGAACGTGCCTCTCCATTATAGAGCAGATACAAGAACGATAAACACTTTCCACTTATAATCCCTCTGCAAAAAATGGAAACCACAAGCCACAAGAGACGAGGCTTCCTGAAGAACATGCTAGTCAAGCCGTTCTCCCGACTCACTAATCCGCTTCCACTGGCTCATGGCGGTGGTAGCAATGGAAGCAAGATGAAGCCGAGCCCACCTGCCGCCCGAGACAGCCAGGGTGGATACTATTCAACAGCCCGGAGAAGCGTATCAGGCCTCTCGACAATACCGCCGGTTCAGATTGGGTCCACGGCGAAAGCCAATCACGTTCGTGGATTGAGCGTTGGGTATGTACAACAAAGTTCATATTATGGCGACGATGAGAATGTGGACTTGAAGGCTGAGAGCTACATTTACACCGTCCGAGAACGGTTCCGATCGCACGAAAGTGTTGGTTCCGATCAAGCTTATTAACCAGAAATGCTCTGAAGAGGCGACGATCTCCTCATGGCGCTTTGCATTATCACATGTTTTTAAGTATTTCTTTTCCTAATTTGTTTAAAGAGAGTCTATAGACGCTTCTTGCTTCCGGCATACGATGGGGTCCTCCTTCCCTCGATCATCAAGGTTTACGAATTACCTAGTTAAATATTAGAAAATATCGCAGATACCTTCTTTTTCCAATAGTCTTCTCATGTTATGACAGTCCTGAAGCCTTTGGCGATCCTAGTTATTAAATCACAAAGGCTAGATCTCTATCATTTATCGAAAGCTTTTCAAGTAATTCTATATTTACTGTGCTGTGTTATTGGAACTAAGACAAATGTATACGTTTGTGTTACGATCAGAGAACGTTCCTTCTTGATGCGGTGATGTTCATTGAATGGAAGATACTTTTCTTCACACAAAGTCTGCATTCTTTCTCACAAACAATAAGTGCGTGCGCGATAACCATCATTTTCTCCGTTTTTCTATTTTTCTACTCTTGAGAGTAGATTTGAAATAGAAATTCGTTTGGTAGAGCAATTTCATTTTTCTATTTATATAAAAAAAATTTTACTCCAGAAATAGGTTTAGAATAGAAATGAAAAGTAAAATTTTTTTACTTTCTATTTCTAAAACAAAAAGTGAGAAATAAAAGTTTCTCTTATTGCTCACTCTCTACTAGCTGATTGCCCACTCGTTAGCGCTTGCCGCCTCCCACCCGCTGATGGTTACCCATCGCTAGCCACCGATTGCCTGTCGCTGGACGTTGACCGCCTTACTCTGATCACCCCCAGCGGTGGCCCACCGCTAGACGCCAATTGCCGGATACTCACCACCCGCCCCCAAACGCTAAATGTCGACTGCTGGACATCAGTTGCCGAACATTGGCCATTGAACTTCAGTTGCTTGACGTTGATTGCCCACCATCCCATCCACAGCCTCCTCCTAGTACTGCTCAGGATGGAGAAATTTTGTGTTATTCTCGAATGATTTTCTATTCCGAGAATAGAAATTTTATATAGTTATCAAATGCCTATTTTTGCTCAAAAATTTGTCCATGGAATAAAAATTAAAAAATCTACTTTTATTCGGAAATTAATTTATGAAAAAGAAACGTTATTACTCGTGCCCCAAGCATCTATGGTTGAGTGTGGCGTGACTTCAATTTGTAGCAATTAACCGCCAAATGCTAAACCATGGGGGCCTCGTTGGGCGGCTTTAGATGCCGAAAGGGCTCGACCATTCAGCCAGTGGCGGCCGGCTTGACCCCATCGGTGGTCGGGTCTGCCCATGCTTGTGTGCTCGATAATTGAGGTCTACCGTCCGGAACCCTACAAATGCAGTTTTACGTGCGGACAAGATGGTTTGCTTTTGGAGGCTCGTTCGCGACAATACATATATGAGTGTTACTGATGTACGAAGACAGATTGATTTGCATGTGGAGTAATGACACAAATATTCCATGAACATTAGTTCAATGTGTAATGTGATTTCTAAACTTTTAATTTGTTAAATAAGGACTATGGACTTTTGGTATTTATTCAATATAGTCATTTATTAATTTAAGATTAAAGATAATATTGAACATTTTTATATAATATAAAAACTAATTGAATATGTATTAAAAGTGAAAGGACTACGTTGAGCAAATTAAAAATTCAAGAATCACATTGCATATTAGGTAAAAGTTCGGAGATCATATTAAATAAATTAAAAATTTATGAACCACATTACGTATTGGATCAACGTTCGGAAACTATTTGTTTGATTTTCTCTCTAATCATGATAGGATTAAAAAAAATAGATAACCAGATTAATTCGAACTTATTAAACGAGGGAGTATTTATCACCTTTTTCTTTATTCTCTTCTCAATACGATACGACAAGGAATCCGTATCGTAGCATTGCAATCAATCTGCTAAGTACAGCATTTATAGATGGCCCATCTAACAAAAGGGGCCTTTTGACACGCACAAAACAGATTGGGGCGTATCATCTTTGTTAAGGACGGCCGAAGTTTTTGCAGGCCTCCCTCCCTTTTTTTGTCCCTTAAATATTTGGGAACTAATCCCTTTGGTGGATCGGCCTCAACAGAATGAGTACCATCCATCCAACGTCACACGTCCATCCACACTGCACGTAAAAAAATAAATTATAAAAATCGAACCCGATACAATCCTCCATTATCGGAAAATGGGAAAATTCTAAATAAAGACCTGCAGTGAATATTGTGTTGAATGAGAACCTGAAATGGCCATGTCATTCTCAAATAAGGATTTGAAATGACCATGACAATTATAAATAAGGCTTTGATATTGCCAATTGCCGGCCGGCTAAATATTCTAACTAGTCAAGGGCATTTTCATCGAAAGATGATTTCAATTTTAAATTATTTTTTATTTTCATTTTTATCTCTTGTATTTTTTTTCTAGTGAACCAACAAGAGCCTAGGTGAGGTGACCCTTGCCTAAATCTAGCGATGGCCGGTCTTGCTTATTACTTTTGAGTAGGGGTGAGCATTAGTCTAGGGTCAACTCTGGATCGACCCTAGACTGGCTCAACCCTGCCAGTCCTGATCTGGTTCCTAGGGAGATTAGGTTGGTCCTTGGTCCTGAGATTTCTAGATCAGTACTGTGTGGATTGATCCCCGGTCCTCGAGTTTAGGGTCGATCCAACCTAGACCAAATATATCTAATATATTATTTATAATTTTTTTATTTAGAGAAAACCCTAAAATAAACGGCGTCAAGAACATTAAACATCTCTTTAGTGATGAGTTCAAGTAATTTTGTATTGTTCTTTAATAACTTAGATTTTTAATATCTTTTATGATGTCAAAAGTCATAATTTACAAATGAAAAAAAAAATGGCATAAACAACTTCTCACGGCATTCTCCTCTAATACTCGTTCTCTTTTGTCTTATTTGTCCTCTTAATCTTTAATTTACCAAAATCAAAATAAACAACTTTTTCGCTCACCACTCGACACTCATCTCGCTCGCTTTGGGTCATTCGTGCCGCTTGCCGCTTGATGTTCACTTGGCTTGTTGCTCTCCGCTCGATGCTCAGTCTACTTGATGCTTATCCCACTCGCCGCTTGCCTTTCTCAGCGGACCTCGCTCATCACCAAACCCATTGGGTCAGTCTGGTCCTCGGGCGCCTTTTTAGAGAATACAAAAAATGAAATAAAAAAATTATTGATTGGTCCCGAGTTTACCCTGGAACTGAACCGAACCCATTGGGTCAGTCCGGTCTTCAGTCGCCTTTTTAAGGAGTACAAAAAATGAAATAAAAAAATTATCGGTTAGTCTGGGATTGACTCTGGAACTGGACCGAATCCACTAGGTCAATCCAGTCCTCGATCCCAAGCTTAATAGGGTCAATTCTCGATCCCAAAAATTGAGGACCAGCACTATGCGAGTTGGTTTTAGGGTTAGGAGGTGGATCGTCCTAACCCGGACTATGTTTACCCCTACTTTTTAGGACAATCTCGCCCAAATATAGCGAGGGCAGCCTCACCTAAGGTTAGGGTCACCTCGCCTAGCTCTCTTTGAGTATCTCAAGTGACCACCGTCAAAGAAGAAAGGAAAAACTAGAAAAAGAAAGAAAGAAAGAATTTAAAAGAAAAATAAGAAAAGATAAATGATAAAAATGTCCTTGACCAATTGGAAAATCAAGTCGTATTTTGAAACTGACATAACCAGAAATAAAATTCATTTCAAACCCTTAATTGATAAAATAAGGACACTTCCTATCCTTATTTGAAATAAGATCTATTTTAGTCCTTTATTTGAGAATGGCATTTCAAGCACTTATTTGTCGCTTAGTCGTTATGAGACATGACACGAATCGAGACATGGCTAGAACACGGGATCTTGGTGCCGTCGAGAGAGGTCGATACCGAACGGGATCTAAAGATTTGCTTATGCTCGCATTAATCGGCCACTCGGGGTGAATATTTCTGCAGTAGAAAAAGAATGCTTGATTGTTTTAATTAGTAAATGACGTTCGATTGTCCTTTTCCTCGCGGGTGGTTCCCCACGGCTTGTTAAAGCGAAAGAGAGAGGGGAATCGAGTTCCCACGTGGTAGGGTTGGCTGATTTTATAAGGAGAAGGTCCCGGCTCTAGCTAGGGCCAGCGCGCCCTTTATTCCAATGAACAGAAATTAAAATAAACAAACAGAAATGCATGAATATGAAAAGAACAACTTGGCCCGCCACCTGGGACATTATTATTTGCGCCCATTGGAAAGTTTTGCAAGTCACTGTTCAGTCCCTCCTTTTTCAAGCATTCCACTTTTTGGCCCCGGCAGGTCGGAGTGCTTGTTCTTCTCCCTTAATATCCCCTCTTGTCCCTGTGGAAATATGTTCGTATACTTGCGGGAAAAAAAGAAGAACCTTCATGTGAGAGTTATCAATTATCACTTTTTTTTTTCTTTTCCATCCAATGCCAGACCATCCCAAATTTGAAGATCGACGGCGATGCGGCGAAGGCCAACATCTCGTCGGAAAGAACTTTGTAATCATTCACCTAACTAATCATAAAAATATAAAATGTCTTTCTTGTGCTTTCCAAGGAATATTTCGAGTGCCCAATTCACTAGATTTTCTCCTTTTTCTTTTCCTTTTTCTTTTTCCCAAAATACACGCTTTGATCACAATCCAATCAAATTGGCCAAATGTTCGACGCATCGTGATTTCCATTAAGAAATTAGTTCAACTTCAGTTAGAACGCATTAATATTAAAGAAATGAAAGTTCGTGCGTCGAGTTGTTTGATTCCTGCTTTCCTGCTCGCGTCGTTCTGCACAATTAGGGTCTGAGAGGGGGCCCGCTAATTGGGCCTGAGAGGCCCAAAACTGATGGAGCCCAAGATCGTCTTCTCCAATCTCCATTGCTTCCTTGACATGGAAACATATGGACCAGACGATCCGCCTTGGCATGCTTTAATTTAGCCATAATCATCGTCCTTCCTCTCGCGCTTTTTCGAGCACGATCTGTCTAACCAGCAAAGGTCCTTGCACGTCTCGGGCCGTGGAAATTCCAAGCGCTCGAGATGCCAAGTGCTCGTCCTGAAGTGGCTAATTACCCCTTTTTGCTCCTTAATTCTACGGCATATGCACGCGTTTTCCATTCTTATCCGCGAGAAATTACGAGGGTCATGTGGAGAGGTGGGGAAAAGGTGGTTGTCGCGTCGGTTTTTCTCTGGGCGGGTGGGACACGCTAAAGAAAAAAAGGTGAGGACAATTCTTATGGTCGAGACTTTATTTGTTTGTGGAAAATGAATGATTGAGAAGACATTTTCTTAGAAACAATGGCTTGCATAACTTGAAATAATTAATCAATAAAAAATATCTTGTTATTGATAACAATTCACAATTGAACATCTTCGTAAACAATAAAAGTATTTCTCGTTTGCTTTTGTAAACGACACAATTTATCATTTTCAGGAAAATAATTTTCAAATTAACCCAGGATGCAACATAAGCGATTTAGGGTTGGTATTTGAGCACTTTGTTTGTGTTCTGATGCGGAAGACGGAATAGGACTGGGGAACAGGTGGAGCCTCTTCATGGAGACATCGCTAGGATTATCTCTTACGTCTCATGTAACTTACAAATTCAGATTTCATTAGGATCCGTTTACAACAGGCCTAATCCTCGTACTTCATTTTGTATATGTTTCGAAAAAAAAGACTTAAAAAGGTAATAAAAGAAACAGAACAATATTTGTGGAAACATGAAGGATGGTTTCTAAAGTTGATGTACAAAGCCATATTGCACATCAATCTTATTATGTGCGTTTGTTTAAATGCTTTGTCACATTTTTTTTTTCCCAACAAATCAACTTATAAATTATTTCAAGTAATTATAGCATGTCCCGCCAGTGTAAAGGAATTTTCTACAAACCGCCTCATACACCATTGATTTGATAAAGGAGGCAGTTGTAATCCTCAAATTAAGGGAAAATTTCAAAAAAAGGACCGAGAGTGCCATTATTTCCTCAAATAAGGACCCGAAGTAGACTTTGTTTTAAATAAGGATTTGAAGTGACATCAATTTCTCAAATGAGGGCATGAAATGGATGTTGTTTCAAATTAAGACCTGAAGTGACTATGTCCATTTCAAATAAGAACCCGACTTTTTGACGATCAGGGTTATTTTTGTCATTTTCCATTCCCCTCCCCTTTTTTTTTGTTCTTCTTCTTCCTCTTCGTCGGTGGCCGTGGTCACCGGCGATGCCCACAAAGGGCTGGGCGAGGGCCGCCCACATCGGCCACAAGCAAGGCGACCCTCACCCAAGGGCAATCCGCAAAGTCGGCCCTCACCGGCCCCAAGTGAGGCCGACCCTCACCAGACCAGCCATTGGCAAGGGCTAGTGAGGGTCATTGCCCGCTAGCAAGGGTGGTCAAGCCCTCGTCTAGGGTAGGCGAGGTCGACCCTTGCCCGATAGGGCCGGCAAGGGCCAACCTTGTGGATGGCCCCAAGCGAGGGTCGCCTTGCCTGTGGTCGGCATGGGTGGCCCTCGCTGGCGAGGGCGACCCTTACCCAGCCCTCTGTGGGCATCACTGGTGGCCGATCTACCATCGACAAAGAGGAAGAAGAAGAGCCAAAAAAAAAAGAAAGGAAAGAAAAAGGAAAAATAGAAGAAAATAAGGGAATATGGCAAATAATGAAAATACCCTTGACCGATCGAAAAATTTAACCGGTGAGGTCAGGTCCTTAGTTGAAACAACCAAAGCAATTTGGCTCTTATTTGAAACAACCAATGCCACTTTAGGTCCTTATTTCAAAAAAAATCCACTTCAGGTCCTTATTTGAGAAAATAAAGGCATTCCGGATCCTTTTTTGAAAATTTCCCTCAAATCAATAGCGAATGGCGTTGCATTTGTGATATTTCCTTGTACTTGTGGTCTTTGCTCTGTTTTTCCCAATTTTTTTTTCTTTATGTTAGCATAACCAAGCGATGAGACCATAAACAATCTAAACATTCTAATTTAGCATTTTTTATGTGCTATTTATTTGAAATTGTTAGAATATTTAAATAATAAACCAAGTCTTCATCTAATAGCTTAAGTTTTTAAAATAATTAACGATGGTCTTACAATTTCTTTTATGGTATTAGAATTAGAGATCCTGAATTCAAATATTTTCAGGTTCTATTTGTTTTCCCAATTAAATATTTACACTCTTGACACTAGGGAAAAAGACCTATTTAAGTGTGAGGGGAAATGCTTCAATATTTAAATAATCAATCCAACTTTCATCTAATAGCTCATGCTTTTATAATTAGCAATAGTCACACAAATTCTCATAGAAACTTTATATCGAGAGCAAGCTATGTTTTTTAAAAAGCAAAAGCAACTTATTTTGGTACCGGAGGACTATTCTTTCGATCTACTTTCATCGATCAGCTCCATTTTTTTGCGCGACAAATGATATTAACCAACTAATACTACTAACTAGGGGTATTTAATTTACCCGTGAAGGTACTAAACAAAGTGGCTTTAGGAAAAGACAAAATCACAAGATGGGGGAAGTTGCTCCTCTGGATAAATCAACTTGTGCAATTTCCGTTGCTATCGACGGCAAGTTAAATTTGGCCGCGATCTTTTTTTTTTTGAAACTTTCACTTGGACTAAGGGAATCGAATCGTAGATGGCTCTGTTTGCGCGAAATAAATTCCATGGCCCTATTACGGCACGAGAATGCGCAAATAATCACCCGCCCCCGTTCATCATTTTCATTTTAATTTTCGACGGATCAAAAGGGAATCGTCTCATGCATAAACGATCTCCCCAAAGAGAGCAATTGAAATCTCGAAAGAGAAGATATGTCTCGGGCAAAGGGCCAATGGGAAAGCGAAAGATATCGAGGAGCTGTGGTGGTGGTGGTGGTGGTGGTGGTGGTGGGGAAAGTACATTCACGATTGGACAGATGGACGTTTGAGTGGGGCGATGGGCAAAACCTCTCTCTCTGTCTCTCTCTCTCCGAGGAACGAAAAGACTTCCTTAAACAGGGGTTTGCCCGAAACAGAAATCGGCCCGCGTGTTATTGCAGGCGATGCTGACGTTGCCTGTCCTAAAACGGCAAACCCCTCTCTGACCCCACTCTACAGCTACTGGCGTGGGCCCCACCACCACACCCGCTCTCTCCCTCTCTCTCTCTCTCTCTCCAAGAAAGAGAGAAGGAAAAAAAAAAAAAACACTTCATCGTCAACCATTGAATGCAGCGCACCAACGTCCTCCCTTCATTCTTCCTCATCCGCCATCCTCGTCACCCTGCCCTTTCTGGTCCCCCCCACCTAATCAAATACCGGCCCGAACCACAGCCTAACCTCTCCTTTTCTCTCTACAATCTTATAGTGCCCGTTTGAACTTGAACGATCAAAGATAATCCGGGTTCGAGAGAGTTTTAACGGATCGGATCTAAACTTCGAATGCAAGCAAGCTAGAAAGCTGTTGTAATGTATCGACCTCGGAAATGTCTTTTTTTTTTCTTTTTTTTTTTTGAGTTCGAAGTAATCTTATCCAATTAAATGGACCCATCAGAGTTCAAATGCGCTGTTCTGAATTTTCTCAAGATTGTTATGAGCCTCGAGCTTTCCAATAAAACAGGATTGAAGCGCGGAGGGCTTCCGAATAATTTTACTAAGTATCGGAATATTTCGATTGAAGATCTCAAAATAGCCATTCGGAACCCCCTCGAGCTCATCCTTAATTCATGGAGGAGTGAATGACGACACAAATCTTTGGCGAAAAATAATCGGATGCATATAGACATTCCATGTGCATATCCATTATCATCTATTAATCTTATCAATCATTTCGTGAGACTAGTTTTCTGTGATATGAAATCCTAGCTATTCTCTTTCCCCTTCTGTATGTCAGACCATACCCGAAAGACCGACTTCTTTTCCGATTCCCTTCGCCTCCGCGATCGGCTTCCGTACACCGATTCATAAGGGACACGAATCCGACATTAGTTTCACGTCGTAATTATTAATTAAACCGTGCCTGGTCAATAATTCATTCTCCCCGTCCACATCCCCCCCACATGCCAAGTCCCTATCACGCTTTGGACCACACACCCCAACACGCGCCCCCACGCGCGCTGCTCCGCGACTTGGTATTTTCTGAAGGGCGGGAGAAAACCCACATGTGTCCGTTTTGTCTCGGCGCGTTCGATGTTGCCCTGATTGGTCCCCACGCCATCGCTGTTAGTCGCTGTTCTCCCATGGAAAGTCTCCTCCTCGGCATTTCATTACCGCTCGCTTTTCTTTCTTTCTTTCTTCTTTTCTTTCATTAGCGTACCTCGGAGAATTATTTCGTCTGTTGGACGGCGCGATCCAACGAGCAAGAGCCGTCGGATTACGTTCTCTCGGTGCGTGCGCGAGGAGAGCCAATCGGTGGCCGACGCTTGTCCGCTCGGGGGTGCAATTATTCCATGCCAATGCTTGCTGACTCTCTCAATGGTTCCTTGCTTACGTCATTTTACGTTTTTGTCTCGTCCGCCCGGGGTTCAACAAGCCGTGTCGTTTTGATTGAAAATCAACCTCACCATTACCCGAACGACGTGAAGCATCGTTCTTCCTTGGTGCGAAGTCGACGTCTTGGATAGCATTTATACGACAAGGTGAATTACGAACCCTACCGCGGATCCACACCTGCTATGCCCAACTCGAAATTATTAACTCGTGTGTTTTTGTCGCTTCGACCCACGTCATTTTCACGAAATATGTTGCTTTTTTTATTCTTAGTCTCCGCTCGCATTTCAATTATTGTCCCCGGTCTTTCATAGGGGCAAACGGATAATTTAAGTATAATCATATGGCTTATTATATTTGGCGAGAGTTCTTCCAATAACAGATCATGGGCGGGATTGATTTGATTTTAGAAATGAGCTTTGGGTATAATGCAAATATTAATAGCCAAAACCCTTTGGGAAAATGCGACTTCTGTTTGGTAAAAACTCCTTTACAAGATAACTATAGGTGATGTAGTGTCAAACTTTTTTTTGCAAAGGGCTGTAATTTTTTCGTTTTTTAAAGAAATTCAAATTCTTTGTCAGTGATCTAGATCGGGCGCCAACGGTCGAGATCGCACGACCCTAGGCAACGAGGCCTGCCCAACCCAAGTGATTGTTGCCTAGGTTATCGCAACCCGAGCATCCTTCACTGAGGTAGTGTGATCCCAAGCAGCAAGGCCTTGGGTCGCACGACCTTGCTGGCCCGTCATCGGTCTCTCTCCGGCCTTTCGTTGGTCAGATCCGACCTTGTTAGCTAGCAATAACGAGGGACACAATAAAAAACTGAATAATTGATAAGGGTAGTTTTGGAAAAAAAACATTATTTTACTCTAGTTTCAACATTCCGGAAATGCTACTTTAAAAGGATGATCCCTACTTGCTTTGGGCTTTTGGGATTTCCACAACAACATTTGGTCAAAAGCTACTTTGAAAAGCTTGCAAATATCCCAACATTTCCTCAAGAGGTTTTGAAGGGTGAAAGCCCATTGAGAAAGCTAACAAACGCATCATAAATTACTAACTTTCCTCGTTATTAATTGGCGATGTCATTGTATGGCGTGGATAGTAATTTCTAATACTCATCACTAGCGTACACTTGGAAGTCTTCACCGAGGCCAAACGCCCAATCTGACCTATGGTCGAGCATTCTCTTTGGCCAACGAGTGGCCCCAATTTGTCCCAAATCCGGTCCTCAATTTTGCTTCTCATAGGGGTGTGCAACCAAACCAGTTTTACCCAAGAACCAGATCAGACAACATGAAAAATAGGCTTGGGAACCGATTCTGGGAACAGGTTCCAAAAATTTGGAACCGGTTGTAACTTGTTATCGGTCCGAGATTAGGTTATGAGTGAATACCCACTTGGGAACTGGACCGAACTGCTCTATTTTGAAATCAATTTCGAAACTGGTTTTATAAGTTAAAAAGCCAAAATCCTAATTTCTTTTTTCCCTAAATTCTAACATCAACACTCCTTCATTCTTTATATTTCATCAAAAGTCATCGTTAGTCTTTCCTCTTCTCCTAAATTTTTATGGATCAATGGGAAATAGAGTTTTATAATTTATGTTTTATGTTGCGTGTTTGAAGTTTTTATCGTTCATAATTATACGTGACTACGTAATTATATTATGGATTGTTGTTTTTGGCATATTAGGATTTCTGTTATTTATCTTTTATTTTGAATTATTTTGTTACTCATAACCTCATATGATTTTTCTATAAAAAGTGAACTAAAAAAAGGAACAAATAACTAAAACAAGTTCTTGGGTAAACCTTGGAATCGGTCCAAAAAAATAGAGTAGGTTCCAAGACCAGTTTCAAGCAAACAGAGTAGATTTCAAGGTCCAAAAACTAGGAACTGGTTATGACAGAGTAAGTTCCAGATTCCAGCTCTATAATCTATCCTCTTTGGAATCGATCACCCCTAGCCTCTAGTCTTCCTCATGAACCCAAGAGATGGACTAAAAATTGGAAACATCATTTAAATCATATCGCAATCCTACTCTCAAGTCACACCATATCCGTATGCCTGAGTACGAAAGAGAAGGCCCTCTAACGTCTCTATGTATTACTGAAACAATGGCAGATGAACTAACTATTTAACCTCTCCATAATTCAATGTTGCATCACCGAGACGATCGAGTTTCACCACGATACTGATAGATACATGCTTTTCCTCGATACACGCCTCTGCGATGAAGAGCTGCCTGAGATTTGCTCGAAAAAGTTGTGAGCGGTTCTTTCATGGCGGCGGAAAGCGGGCGGTGCGCGAAAACAGGAGAGAGCAACTCATTAGGATCCTTAATGCGAAATCGAAACGTTCTTACACATCGTGCAATTGCATGTAAGTCATCATCGGAAGTACCGTTCACTTTGACTACACAAAAGGTCCCATGAAACGCCGCCGGACATCGCCGCAAATCTTATGCCTATCGAATCGAAACACCCTTTGGTTTTCTTTTTTGTCCTTTTATTCGCTTCCTCCTCCTTATTTTAATTCGATTGGAAAATGTGACACAACGATTCGATTCATCTTTCTTTGAGTTTTGGGGTCACGTGATTCTCCTCCAACCCGAAAATAATGGCTTCAGCTGGAGGGGGCTCTCATCCCACTTCTCCATCCGACACGTGGCACGTCCACTGGTCATCTCCCTTACTTCCCTTTTTTTTTCCCATATTTTGGCTTTGCGCTTTTTCCACCTTCCGATAGATCACCGTCCGCACGCATTCACGCATCCCTCCCCCCCGTCTTCTCCACCGTCCGATCAGAAAGCCACCCGTAAGGAGCCAAGAACCCTGGGGCACGTACGGCCATTGTACGTATAACTTTCTGCATACCTCGATCTACACCCAAAGAGAAAGCTAATGAAAAATTAACTAAAATGAATCGAGGGATGGATTCTTTTAACCATCTGTGTGGATTATTCGCACGAATATAAGAAGGAATTCTTCCCTTAGAAATCGAGTGCTCGATCTTTTATGACGAGGATTCAAATACTTGAGATCCCGATCTCTGTCATCAACTTAAATACGAATTCAGAGCGGGACCATTAAAGACGTAAATTATTAAAAGTATCGTGTACGTATGGACGTCTTCCATCACGAGATGTCAATAACTTTATATGAGTGAAAGTATTTCATTTGGTCAGAGACTTTTGTTGAGCTGCGGGTGTGTATATAAGTGGGTAGGAGGCAGAGAGAGTTTGGAAAACCGAGAGAGAGTTCCATTTTTAACAAGAGAAGAATCGTGGGGTTGCTTCTTTTTTTGTTCTCCTTTCTCCCTGTGCTTAGAGAGAGACAGAAGAGAGAGAGAGAGTAGAAAGAGAATGGGGAGAGGGAGGGTGGAGCTGAAGAGGATCGAGAACAAGATCAACAGGCAAGTGACGTTCGCGAAGAGGAGGAATGGGCTCCTCAAGAAAGCCTACGAGCTCTCCGTGCTTTGCGACGCCGAGGTCGCTCTAATCATCTTCTCCCATAGAGGAAAGCTGTACGAGTTCTGCAGCAGCTCAAGGTATACCACCCACCCGAAAAGAAAAAAAGAACAAAACAAAGCTCCACCCTTTTTAATTTTTTTTTTTTAAAAGTGTTTTGATCGAACCAGCGTCACTTTTTTTTCTCTGGGGAGAAAACCCATCGAAGAAACTAAGGTTGTTTGCGTTGCATTTGGTTTCTGTTCTTCGGTTAAGTGGTTTTAGAGAAGGCAAAAGTTGACCTTTCTCGGTGCTCAGGCCCGAGTCTTGCCGTTTTCGTGAATGTCTTGGCGTTTTTAGCAGGCTGGGTGTTGCTGTATTGTTAGATCTGCAACTGGAAAACCATGAAAAGAAGCAAATCCGCACACACCGTGTTTATCTCTCCTTCTTTTGTTTTTTTTTGTCTCCGAGTCTTGTTTTTTCTCTTAATTGCTCTCTCGACCTAAAGCTGTTTTACCTCGTTGGTTGCCAATGTCTGAAACTTCCATGTCTCTCGAGTTTTTTCCTGTGTCAACATGGTCCGATCTGAGCAACCAGATGCTGATCAAGCCTAGCCAACTGAAAACCTTGGTTTCGCTCGTGTTTTAGCGTACAGGGATTGTTTTTCTCATGTACCTCTTTACACTCTCTCTATATTGAAGTACCCCCATTGATGGGTTCTTCACTGATGGTGTTGTGACTTTTTGTCACAAGGAGAGAAATCTTATTTTTCTTTGGTTTCTCTTCATGTTAAGTTTCATTTGACCGTAATCCCTCCATTAGCACTCTCCCTTTCGAGCTCCGAATTTGAGACCTGCAGTCGTTTTCCGATGAAGCGAGACATCTCAGTGTTCATTCTTGCCTGTAAAACAAGGAAATTAAGGAAAATCTATTCTTGTATTTGTAGGGGAAGAACTGGGTTACCCAGATCAAAAAAATTTCCCTTTGCTTCTCTCTCTCTCTCTCTCATGCTTTGTTTCTGCGGATCAGGTACAATGAAAATTTTTTATTAGGGTTTTATCATCTCCCAGAAGCTGGTGTAAGGTCTAGGGTTTTCTTGGGGCTTCGGATTTCTCTCTCTCTCTCAAACAATAAAGAGTTCCGGTTCCTCTGAAATTCAATGGATAATCGGACCAATTTTTGAGGTACCACTTGATGGGATGTCGCCTATTAACCTCGAGATTTTATAGTTTCCTCCTGCAAATTACTCAATGCAAATCAAATCACTCAATTTTCAGGGGCATTTCATCTATATCTTGTACTTTGACTCTTTGAAAAGATGGCTTTCGCTGGTTCAGATGGGAAAAATGGCGCACGATAAGATCATTATACTCTTGACAAGGATTTGACTTGACAAGCTAAGTTCCGATCGAGACCTTGTTGAAGAATGATAAATAAAAAGTCACATGCTTGCATCTCAAATATTGGATTTTTGTTCTCAAAGGGAAAAGTCCTGATTATTTCTGTTTCAAATTTATTGAACGAGCTCTATTTTTAGTAAGGCAACACCATGACACCATCGTGTAGGATAAAATCTCTCTTTGAAAATTTTTTCTATCATATGGCAGTGAAACAAGTAAAAATTTACTTATTAATAAGTTAAGAATATCCACGATTTTACAAAAGCATTTGTTTATGAAAATTGATTAATACAATGTCGTGTGCATATTTTAAAAAGTCACCGTTGTCAAGTTCATATTCTAGTTATTTGATATGATAATGTGAAATTCGAAAAAAGATTTTTCTTGACACAACAATTATGTAAAAAGAATATCAATCTATCTACCAAGGAAAATAAAGAGTGAAAATGTTAGCACAAATGATACGATTCCTCTTCGGTTGTTATGATATGTAAATATTTGTATAAATTACTCTTGGCTAAGTATTCATGTTGTAACTTAAGTTTTAATTGCTATCTTTTACGGCGATTTTTTTTTTCTTTTTGTCCGGCAAGTTTTCTCTTGGGGTTGGGGTATGTGGTTGTTAGAATTTGAAACTGAGAGCTCCAAAGTCTCAAGCATTTTGGGTAATAAGATTTGGTCTGTAGATTGAATGCGAGTTTACGGGCCTCTGATTGTTTTTTCAGTCTAGAATTAGGGAAAAGAAAAAAGCACCTTTACAAACTGAGAAGATGAACAGGATTTTGATCTTGTTGCACTCAAGTCATATGTTACTGTGAAAATATCTCTTGCAGAATTTCGCTTGACAGACCATGGCATTTTGCCTTCTCTTTTGTAGACCGTGTATATACTACTTTCACACCAGCACTGCACGCTTTGTCCACATGCTCGCAGTTGCTTCCTTAGGTGCATAATCGTTGTTTTGTACAGGTTAATTAAGGGGCAGGCATGCATATAGTACTGAATTTTAACACATGATCTAGTATGCGCATGCTCATATATCTTGAAGATTGGAAAGCTATCATAGAGTTTTCCAATAGCTGAAATAGATATATCTTATCTTGCGCGATAAGTTTACACCTTGATAAAGTACTTAATGTGAAGCAATCAATTAAGTCTTCAAGGCAACCGATTGTTAACTACTTGTAACTACACTTGAAAACGTGGCCTCGCAAGGTAAAATTTTATTTCAAATTATTGTTTGATTCTATGAGGAGGATTTCGTGCCATCTTAATTTCGAATAGGAGGCTTTTGATTGCATGTATAATATGAAAATTCTTTACCACTTTGTCAATGTTGGTAGTAGTTGCACCTTCTGCTCCTCATTCATTGATCTTTATATAAAAAGCAGCATGCTCAAAACCTTGGAAAGGTATCAAAAATGCAACTATGGAGCACCGGAGCCTAGCATCTCTACCCGGGAAGCACAACTGGTAATGACCATCATGATCCCATCTTTAGGATATTGTTTTTTCTCATTCCTGCAATCTAGGGTATTGAAAACGAATTTTTTTTTTCTCAGTAAATTATGCGGCATTATGTACATGCGACTAAGTTTGATCAGTTCCACAAAACAAGGGTTCCAAAACGAAGTAACCAGTAGGGTCATCTGATTGAATCGCCGAGCTCCATCTATAAGTGATAGCAAACGAAGTTTAATAAACGCATTTCGTACATATGTAGCATTTTTTATATTCCTCCTAATTTGTTAAGCTTTTTAGCAACCTTTTCAACTTTTTACCATTGCAATTAGCTATGCATCTGGATATGGAACCCTGCAAATTTAGCGCTTAAATTGTTATGCCACGTATAGTTTCTGATTGACTCATGTGGCAGCCCAGATTTTATAAAAGTTCCAGCTCAACTTCTTTTGTCATCCCTAAGCTCCTTAAGACTTTCCAATCTAACTGAAATTTGTATATTCGTGAAACACCCTCCCTGAAAATGGAAAGGAAAAAGGAATGAAGTAGTTAGGTGAATGTAGTAAGGTATTTACCTTCAATTTTGCTGCCTACCATATCTACTGGCAAAATCTAGTGAACAAGTTAGAGTGTCCTTTGATATCTAAGTGAAAGTGGTGCAACGTGATGCTTGTCCCTTCTGTTTTTCTTTTCTTTTCCTTATTCGTGCCTTGTAAGTTGGGAGTATTCCTTTTTTTTCTTTTTTCTTTCCCGGTGGGCTATGCTCTCGGTACTAAGTATGCTCGGACCCTTTTTCTTGTTTCCTCCTCATGCATTCTTGTTCATTTCTCATGCTTTACGTTAGTGATGCATGTGATGGTAAGTTTAGTTCAACTCCTAATTAGTCTTTCGAAAGAGAGATTTATAGCACTTATTTTGCATGTAAAATTCTGAAAGAAACAGCAAAACCCTCATGAATGCAACTAAGTACCAATTTCCTGGTGTTTGTGTCGGATTTTTCTCAAACAGGAAATGCATGCTGAATTAGTTGAAAGTGTTGTTACGTGCAGGGCATAGTTTTATTTTGATTGAAGCAAACTTGTGCGTGATATGCCTTCTTACTAGTGAGGACTGACAATTCAGTGTTGTGCTTGCTTGTATAATTATCTTTTGAGCTATAATCCAAGTTTCTTTGCTCGAAATGCAATCAATCAGGAGCTAAGCAGTCAGCAGGAATATCTGAAACTTAAGGCACGCTATGAAGCCCTACAGCGAACGCAAAGGTATCTTATTGCGAATCATTCTCCAAAACCAGTGATGTACCCACACTCATAAACACACATTGAATATGCTGACCATCGATTGTGCGTTATGTCTATTTATTTTTTTTCTGTCCCCCGGCTAGGAATCTTCTTGGGGAAGAATTAGGCCCTCTGAGCAGCAAAGAACTGGAGTCTCTGGAAAGGCAGCTCGATTCATCCTTAAAGCAGATTCGATCCACTCGAGTACGCATTAGACAGTTTCTCTTATCCTTTCTACGCAGTGCTTTGTGTTTTCTAATATATGCCAAGTTTCTTGTTAAGAAGAGTCTCCATTTTATAACAAAGAGTTTAGGCCTCACCAAATAAAAACCAGCAATTAATAGAAAGAACTCAAGGCTCTTCAAGCGGATATTTCTATCTCTTAAGGTTAAGGCAATTGGGCATGAATCCAAACGCTTGTCCAAGGATCTGTGCATACTTCGATACTGAGGCAAGAGGATAATAAGACTTGATGGCCCATCTATTATGCAGTTTAGTGCTAAGATAAAAGTCGTGGATGAATACACTTTCTAAGTGAACTTGTGCTTTGGCTTTTCCAGACACAGTATATGCTGGACCAGCTCACTGACCTTCAACGCAAGGTACGATAAGATTGGCTCTTCTGTTTATATTTTAGCCATCAGGTATTTACATTTGGAACTCCATTCATGTGCAGGAGCAGCACCTCAACGAAGCAAACCGGACCTTGAAGCAGCGGGTGAGTGCGCTTACACCAATCTGATTGGAGAGAATTATAGACATGCTAAGAATAGTTTAGCATAACTCACTTAGTAGTATTTGACAAGAAAAAAGCCATATATGGCCATGATCCTTTGATTAGTATTTAGCTCTTTATTCTCATCGTTAGTCTCCATCTTATTTTTGTTAACTGCAATTGCTATATATGTAACATTGCAAGACAGGTCACATTTACCATGTTTGCATGAGTATCATCTTGAGGAGAGCTCAGCAGTAGTTAAAAGCAACATGCGAATTTAAATGTGGGTGAAAGGAAGAAAATGAGTGTTAGTGCATGAGTCAGTGATCATGAGCTGATGCATTTGGTTTGCGCAGCTCATGGAAGGGTACCAAGCAACTGCGCTGCAAATGAACCCGGCCGCTGCAGAGGAAATGGTTTATGGTGGTCGGCACTTGGCTCCACCACATCATGGACATGATGCCTTCTTTCATCCCCTAGACTGTGAACCCACCTTGCAAATTGGGTAAGCCTCTCTCCCTCTCTCTCTCTCCCCTTCGTATCAGTAATCTCTTCAATGCTAATCTTCTCTTTATGACCTCTCCACATACATCATGTGGTATTGAGTACACAGCAATACCCTCAACTGCATATCATATATCTCCATCCCGGGCTTCACTTTATGTAGAATCGATATAGCTCTCTTTACATGTCACTACTCGAACATCAAAGATTTATTTTGTCCCTAATTGAGTTGAATTCCGTGGCTGCAGATACCCACAAGATCCTTCTGCATCGGTAGTCACAGCAGGTCCGAGTTCAAGTAGTTACATGCCAGGATGGTTGCCATGACAGACAGTGGAAGCTCGTTTTGCTTATATATATATAGATAATCGTCCTCGATTTGTTCTCTATGATGTCCAATGGAAAAAGAACATGTGACGATAAGGTTATGCAATTATGGTTTCGAGTTTGGGAATACTCAGAAATAATTAATCTATAGTGTGATTCCGTGTGTGTTTGCGAATCATTATCGCCATTATGAATTCGTTTGATCCATGATGCCATGTTTCGGGTCTTTTGACAGTGTCTAATATTGGGGTTCCTATGAAATTTCGTTTCTATTGAGGTTCATTTCAAGTGGTGCATCTTTTGCTGTGAGGGGTATTGTTCGCCATGTATCGTCGCTGAGAACTCGAACTCGGCTGGGGATCTAACTTGGCTACTGTTTTTCTCTCATTTTCCGTTTGGAGGAAAGCCGTCGTCCTGCCAACATGATAGAGTTATTCTAAGGCCCATTCCAATGCCCAAGTGCCGCAATTTTTAGGACAACGGGCCTGCTATTGTGTTTTCCTCATCCTTTTTGGGCCCATGCTGTCTCTTCCTAATTTGCTGCGAGGATTTTGTTCAAGATCGCGACTCTGATTAGATTGACCTTTGATTACTATTTAGCAAATGGCCTCGAGCCACTTAACATGAGGTATTCAGTAAGATGCGTGACCGAATAGGGAGATTAGCACAGATAAGCTCTGCAAAATGGAAATAGTTAGATGAGCAGGGCATGGACCTGGTATTTGCATGCATTGAGAAGTATGATTACCCAATATTATGTTAAATCCATGATAATCGGCATGCCTTTCTAAGCTGTTAAGAAAAGGAGTACTGCCGGATCCAAATTGGGGTATTAATCCGTTAGCTTTTTGCCCAATTACCAGTTGAAGCCATTTGTAATTTTCCTTTTATTTCAAGCGATCGATTACCTTATAAAAAGACATAAAAACATATTTTATATAATATATCCATCCCTAAGAAATGAGTCGTTATACACACAAAATTCATTCATTGTGTGCTATGTGCTCGACAATGTTTCGTTTCCTTTTAATGAGTCAATATGCTAAATCTGACCGCATTTTTACGCGCCTAACTTTTCTATAAAAAAAAGGAGGAAATTATTATTACGAACGCTAAAAAGCATTTGAGTGATTTGAACGTACCGCTGATAAATGGTAAGTTTTACCAGATCCGTAGACACGACACGTGCGTTGTATCGTCTGACATGTCGTCAAACAACTGGGATGATAGGTTTTCTCATCGAGCAGTGTGCCACGTCTGCTGATAATCTGTGTTTTTGTTTCTTTATTTTCTGATTATATCTGCCCACATTCTGAACGATGTTTGTGGTCAAAACGTAGCCAATCACGATCGATCAATAAGGCCTTTTGGATTCGATAAATAAAAAATAAAAAAATAAGGCCTTTTGGAGTTCCGATGCATCGTGCATTGGCCACAGGTTGGCCCTGGAATTTCATGCTTGCAAAAGGGCAGTTTCACCAAGGACCTTTCGGCTTATAAGGCACGTGGGACGTTCTTACATCACTTTTTAATGGACATGGGCCGGACCGTTATATTGTGTAATTTATTCTTCTTCTTCTTTTTTTCTGTTGAGATAATACTACCGAAAATTTCAAACTAGTTTATTCACATTTATCCTCAAATTTATTTTCATGTCACAAAAAAATTCATACTAGGATATTTATTCTATATTTATTCTAAATTGATTTTCGTTTCACAAAAAATCTTGAATTTTTAGATACATTTGGCACGTGTGTACAAATTTAAATTTTTTGTAACAAGAAAATTAATTTGAGGTAGATGTGTAACGAATGTACCAATTTCGGATTTTTGTAATAGCAAATTTTTCTTTTTTGGCTTTATTGACCAGAGGCAAAGGTATTAGTTCACTTGTTGAAGTAGGAAATGTTCGAGGGGCAAAAAGAGAAAAAAAAAAATATGATGTAGATACATTTTAATAGTGAGGGAGTCACAAAATAAATGTTTAATAAATATATACCCAAAGTAAATTATCTTTTTCCTAAGGGTGTGTTTGTCTAAGTGAAAGCGTTTTTGGGAAATTAATTTTCCGGACTTTCATTCATTTGGTTCGCCAAAAATAATTAGTCAATCAAAAATACTTCCCGATTAATGAAATATTCGTGCATAAAATTAAGAAAGTGAATTTTTAAATCTAAAAATGTGAAAACACTATTCAGGATTACTTTTCTCCCTCTCCCTAGTAAACTTAAAACCGACTCAGTCTCGGCCCGCTCGGATTTTATTGGGAAAATACGTTTCTTCCTTGACAAATATTTTCATCGCTGGAATCTCTCAATGATTGGAGCATTGCTTCTAACATGAGAGCGGAGACTTGGTGGAGGAGACCACCGATGCACGCTACGAGTCTACTGCTCAACGTTGTGGAGAAGCTCAGACAGCAGAAACTCCGATTGGCGTGCAGAAAACGTGAGGCCCCCTAATGTAAATTGTTAGTTCAAATGTTTTTCGTAAAATTGAAATCATTTTCCAAATGAAATCCAAACACATTTTTGGTCACATATCATCAAACGAAAGCAAACTTACTATTTTATTGAAAAATGATTTTCTAAAAAGCATGTTCCTTTATCATGTAGTTCTTCTCTAAACAAGCATACCCTAAATTTGAAGATGAATTCTTTCATAGATCTTTTTTACAAAAAAAAAAAAAAAAAAAATAGTCAGATCTCTAAAGATTACTTTCCACATGATAATTGGGAGGTCAAGTGCATGAGGATTTATATCTACAAAAAACAATCTTTCACAAAGGTACTTCTCGAAAGGTCGTAATTGAATATGGTAAGTGATAATCGTTACCTCTTCTCTCATTGTAGCCAAATGGTATGAACAATATATGATAATGACGAAACACCTATATGTGAATGTCCTCAACTTGTCCTAGAGTAAGAAAGAAAGCACTTAACAGGACATTTTGATCGAGAACAAAAAACTCTTCATCAATTGAGGAGAAAAAACCCCATCAAAACTCAGCCTAAGCAAGTTAATATAATTGAAGGAAGCAATGACCTAACCACCACCCCAATGCAAAGCTCTTGTAGGCTTGTAAGGATGGTTCGACACAACCAACCTTGACACAGCCAACCCACTAATGAGAGATAAGTCTACCTATATATAAATGAGCTATTGTCCTTCTAGTTACTGATCAAAACATCAGAGGGTCCATTCAGGTCATAAAATCTAGATGCCATGGCCTTTGGTACGTGAGTGCCGGTCGAATCCCTAACTAGAGACTATGACCAGTTTCAAAGGATCAAATTGCACGCAAAAGAGCTGCATGCATCTACGTAGTTATACATAAACGTGGGGATGAAACATATTTTTTCATCCCACATATCAGACGCGCAACATAAAATTTGTTGGAAACATTGCGTGGGGGCGTCGCCCTTTGTACAAATGTAGAATGCCAAGTTTGAACGAAGAAGAAACCCTCGCGTGGGCGACATCTCGATCGAGACCGGGGGCGGCCAGAAAAAGGAAAGACGACAAAAGCGTCGCTGCGCATTTTAAAGGATTTTGGATGAGACGCGACCTGAGGCCGCATCTCGCCGAGCCGCAACTGGCCAGGCACACGTCGGCCAGACACGTGTCCCGGGCCATTTTTGCCGGAGCGACTCGAATTCCAGACGGTCCCTCCCCTCCGACAGATTGCGCTTTTATCGGATTATAAATCGAAGAACGCGAAATATAAATGCGTGTGGGAGGGAAGAGAGAGCAGAACGGTCGCGTCTTTTTTTATATTTCCTTCGTTTTTCTCTTTCTCGGGGGATTACGGAGGGAGACAGATTGCGAGTGCGTCGTCTCTTCTCCATCGTCTCGCTGGCTCTCTCGCTTTCGAATCGGCTCCAGGACTAGGGCAACGGGAGGGAAGGAAGGAGGGAGGGAGGGAGGGAGATAGTGAGTGCTGGCGATTCGATTTTTCTTTCTCCTCTTTCCCTTTCCCCCCGTGTCTCTCTCTCTCGTTAGCCCTCCTCACATACAACTCTCTCTCTCTCTCACTCTCTCTCTCTCTCTCTCTCGCTGTCTCGTCGAGATTCGGTCGCGTGGGGAGAAAATGGGGAGGAAGAAGTTGGCGATGAAGCGAATCGAGAACAACAGCAGCCGGCAGGTCACCTTCTCGAAGCGGCGGAACGGGCTGATCAAGAAGGCGCGGGAGCTCGCCATCCTGTGCGACGTCGAGGTCGCCCTCCTCGTCTTCTCCAGCCGCGGCAAGCCGTACGTGTTCTGCAGCGGCAACAACAGGTGTGTCCCTCTCCATCTCCTTCTTAACTAGTAATTTCTAGAGGGTCCGAGATGCTCTCTCCCTTTTAACTAGTAATTTCTAGAAAGTCGGAGATGTGTGTTTTTTTATAATTCCTCCTCCTGTCTTTTTTTATGTCGCTGTTCTCGGCTCCTTTTCTGCGTTCGGGACCCGTGGCTTCTTTCCTTTTATGGAAACGTTTTCCTCGCCTGTTTTCGCTTTCGCTTCGGCTCCCCCATTAATTAATTGGGGCGCCATTTTTAGGGATACGAAGTAGACCGATCTCTTACTATATTTGACTGCCTTTTCCTCCCCGTTTTATTCATTGTTTTGGTTCCTCGCACTGTGGTTTTTGCACTATGCATAGCGTGATTTGGTGGGTTCGATTGCATATAATATAATACTGGATTGGGATCTCTTTTTCTTCGCCCGGTTTTTAGAACTTTACGCCGCTGGTCTTCTTCTTCTCCTCCTCCTTCTTCTATGGGTGTTCTTGACGTGGCGTCTGGAGGAGGTTCGATGACGTCAAACGGAATGATTAATCTTATCGAATTTGCATGTTTGGTGTTGAACACCTGTTGCTGGCTCGTGCGTCCCCCCTTCCTTATTCGCTGTTTTTGGCGGTGGGCGATGGACGAGTCGTCCTTTCAGTCGGACATTCAAGTGTCGACATGCCAGCTTGACCCCTGACATCGATCGGATGCGCTGAGTGGATCATCTACCAGGCATTACGGCGGCGCATGCCTGGTAGATGATCTCGGTACTTGAACAACATCCCTTCGTTCTGAGAAAGTTGCTTTACGTTCTGCCAAAGTTTTGAAATAGCAAAAAATTATATGAAATCATTATCGCCCGACACCTTTGGAAGGACACTACCTCGATTCAAATTATATGGATACTGTGCTATCACGGTACTAATTGATAGTGTTGTTGGTATATATATTTGAAAGACCGTCATATGAAATTTAGAATAGATGTCTCTGTAATATCGTGTCGCATGACGATTTATTTATATATCTTGATAGAGGTAAACCTATCTAATTTGTTTATCGTGCATTGATTTTTGTTACACTATGATTGAGTTTGTGGTACTTTTCCAAATTGAGTGCTCAAAAAACAAATGATAAGGTGCATCACTTTAGGAAAAATTTTAAAAGCTACACCACCTCAATAGCTTTGGGTAGGCTGTTGTGAAAGTGTTTTACAAGCAAGGGTGCTGCAGCTGTGAGACTTTTTGGCCGAACGGCTCGAAAAGCCGAGACCCCTTATTACACTGCTATGCAGCTGCGGAGATGATGTACTTATCTAGTTTATTAGCTTCTTTTTACACTAATGTTCCATGCTTCCCCATATTCGCTTGACATGGGGGTTCTAACACTTGCACCCCAATTTATCGTAAAAGAAGGGGTCTATCTTGACTAAGTGGGTCATCAAGGAGGGTTGCTCCATCCAAATAGTCATTGCATATTAAGAAATGAAAGACAATAAAAAGCCGTATATACACGACAATAAAGAGGATCAAGACCAGGCCTCAACCATCTTGATCACAAATTTTATGATTAAGTTCGATCTTAAAAAAATTTCGCATGTGTATATGCTAATTCTTAGTAAAAGAGTCCAAATGCCAGAAGAACTCACATAAATAAACGCATCCAATCTCCTGAAGATTCTTGTTTCTCCATTTGGCAACTCAAGTGAAGTTGGCGCGCAAGGTCCATGACTACATGTGTGCATGCAAGTATCTGAGCCTAGAGGGAAACACAAAAAATTATATATATGAGGTATGTTGCTGAGCAAGAGCATCACCGATCTTTTAGAATTCTTGTGCTCTAAGAATGATTAGAGTTGTGGCAACACAAGTAGGAATATTGTTGGCAATAAGCATAAACGGTGATCGGAAAAAAAATGTCAACAAGTAGGGGAAAATCTTTCAATCCATCGGTCCAATGGAGGCAAGGTGGGTATTACCTTTAGGTTTGAATTCCTAGAGAGAATTTTAATCTAAAGATCATGGCTACTTCCAATTCCCACAATTTTTTATTGAGCCAAAGATTCCCCTTATAGCCCTCAAGGAGTGTTTATTCTCTCCATCCGAAACTCTTGGATCACTCTCATTAGTAACCAGGACCACTGCTCCATTCTAACTCTAGACGCATCGACACCAACCACCACTATCTTAATGGAATGTTCCTCACAGTCAAAATTGGGTTAAAAAAAGATGTCTTTGGCTCTAGCTCTCTCGCACTCTAAAGTCTTCCGTGACTAGAGTAGAGACAATGTAAGGGAAGAAAGTGGGGTAATCCATTCACACTCATAAACACAAACTTAACTGACTTAAGAAAGTCGTTCACCATGTGTATCCAAGCATTTAATGCCATCTTTCATTACCTGGGATTATGCCACATCTCTTATGAAAGGGGCAGATGGTCAGTTTATAAATGTAAAAGTCTCATCTTTTTAGCTAGCTTTTCTTGAAGAGAGAGGCACAAGAACATCCAACATCGGTATCGAAGCCCAAGTTATAACAAGTTTGGACAAACAATCGAGAGGGGTGGTTCAACCTAAGCTCGAGGTAGAGATTATTGAAGTTATCCTACATCGGTTGTGAAGAGGGCAAATGATCACTTTGTAAGTGTGAGGAATATCGTTTAAGCTAGCTCCTGGGGTAAGAGAAGCAAAGCCCGATGTTTCTGTGAAAGAGGCACGTGGTCAATTAATTAGTGTGAGGAAAAGTCTCGCTCTTTGAGTTTGCTTTTGGGGTGAGGTAAGCTCGACTTATCCCTTTCATAAGGCTAACTTGTTATTTCACGTAAATCATCCTAATATCCTCATCACCATGGTGGAGATGGGACTTGCTACCAAAATTGGGAAAATTAGCAAGGTCATGACGATGAGACTAGAATAAAAACATTCAAGCTTTTTGCTTATTTTTGGGACTCACATCCCAGCTTGATAGTATTTTGAACTTGTTGAATTGTATAAAATAGTCGGGCTTATTGTATTAGTTAAATCTTTTGTCCTTTTTACTTGATGGTATTACTCGATGAATTGTTCACACAATCCTGGTATTTGTTGACAACATCAAAGTCACACGGACTGAGAAGATGGAATCTTTCTTAGATTTTAAAGGTCAAAATAACCCTTTTGAGGTATTTTCTATTAAGGGGCATGAAAAACAAAGAATTTGTTCAAGTTGTCAAACTTTTAAAATTGATCATCAGTATATTTGATATCGAAACATCTTCTCTAGCATTCGACAGCTTTTTATGTGGGTCACGATATTTTTTAATGCTCGTGCTTGAAGAAACTACGGCTTATGCCTCAAGTTAAGGGAGGTTAAGATAGAGGAGTCTTTCCTTGGTTTTAAAGATTAGAACAATAGTTTGTACCATTTTGAGGCATTTTCTTTTCAAGGGGCCTAGAAAACAAAGAACTTATAGAATTTTTCTTTTTAATTTGAGTATTTATTTTGATAGTAAAAAATTCTTTTTTGCTTGGTTAGCAACAATTTTTTCAGGTAATGTCATAGTATCTGTCTATGCTTGTGCTTGAAGAAGCAACAACTTCCACCTCAAATTAAAGGAGGTTAAGATTCTAGTGAAATATTGATAATTTCGTAAGCTTCGTCGCGTCAACCTTTCAAGTGTTAGGAAGCAAAGCATATGGCATCTTGTAGTTGTAGTTTTGAGGCAATGGTTAATATACATGATTGTGTTGTAGACCCCAAATAAAAGACAGGATTTTTTCAAGGTGAAAGAATTGGGAAATTGTTTTGGTGATGCGACTCTTGTGAGAACATAGCAAGCGTTTCAAACGAGTGCATGACCACCTCTATCATCGTAATTAAGGTGTTAAAGAATATTGCGATTATGATAAGTATGAATGTGCTCTTTGAAGCATATGAGAATTAGATTAACATGCGCAAAAAATTTAGGTCTTTTAGCTATATGCAGATGGATACATTAAGGGCAAAGATTGAAAGAGTTGGGGAGAGATCTCCTAAAATTTTTTTGGCAAGGAATCACTTGAGGAGAAAGCTAGGTGGTTCGGCAAGGACCTTTGTGAACATTTAATGTTGAATATAAGGACAGTACATGCAAGTTGCCGTGGTTCACTAGTGTTGTGGGCTGAAAGCTTCCTAATTGATGTCGAGCCTGTGCAATGTCATATTAGGCCAACCTTGCCGGTTCCCAAGGATGGTATAGCAAATAACATTCTCATAGTATACTATGCCCCACTTGAATTAGTATGGCTATCCAATCTCTTTAGCTAGACATATGGATTACTTTAGCTAGCATAACAATTGGTTTTGGCCCGTTGTGGCCATAATGAGGAGACTTGACTTTAACTCCCAATTAGTTTTTGCATGGAAGGCCAATCCCACCTTCAGAAATCGTCTAGGATGATAAGGGCGCGTTTGGTAACGCTTCTATCCTCGGGAACAATTTCTGATCAGAAATGATTCTTTTTTATTCTGTTCCTGGGAACAATTTTTAAGCATTTTAAGTCTTTTGATAACTGTTCAAAATTTCAATTTCCTTTGTCACTGTTTTCAAAATTTCTATTTCAAATCATTTTTTTAAAAATAATTTTATTACTTTTTTCCTTCTTTTTTTTTTTTTTTCCTTCTTTTCTTTTTTTCCTTTCTTTTCTTCTTCTTCTTCTTCTTCTTCAAGGTTGCCGGTTGCCAGCCTTGGGATGACTGGCAACTGGCCAAACGAGGGCCGATGACCTCACCGGAGTGTTGTCGGCCCTTAGTGAGGCCGTGCCTCGTCAGCAGCTAGGCGAGGCTCGGCCGAGCCATGGCGGGCGAGCGGCCTTGCCCAAATCCGGCGAGGTCGAGCCTTGCCGGTGGCTAAGGGAGGCCGAGCAAGCCTCCGGCGAGCTCACCGGACCTCACCTTGGCTTGGCGAGCCTCTGACGAGTTCGCCGAACCTCGCCCAACCGGTTGCCGGTGACCAGTGCCAGCAGTGGACGGCAACGGTGGCGGCGGCGACAATTGAAGAAGAAGAAAGAGAGAAGAAGAACAAGAAAAAAGTAAAGAAAAGAGAGAAAATAGGTTGGTTGATTATAGAATTGTTTCCGAAAACAAATAATTAACTTTTTTTTATTTCTTGATTCTGTTCCAAATCTACTTCCGAGAACAAAAAAATAGAAATTTGGTCCTGAGAACAAAAATTTTACCAAACGAATTTTTGTTCTAAATCTACTCCAGGGAACAAAAGAATAGAAATTATTACTCTTTGACAACCCTACGTCCCATCTTCAAGATCAAAATATTCTAATAGCACCTCCCTTTATTGATTTCTAATTGCAATACAACAAATTTTATTACCATTACTTGTCATACTTGTTACGTTCGAGCTTCCAATTCCTCAAGGAAAGACATGCAATGGTTTGTACTTGCATCTTGGATGAGTTAAAAGAGTGGCATCAACTCCCTACGTATTTGTCCATGAGTGGTCAATACACAATCTAAAGATTCCTGAGGAAGATAATCATACAATTCATGGACGTTTAACGCCAAGAACTTCTAAATCATCCTATTTTATCTTTCTTTTTATATTGCTCACATTTTATCCTAATTAGCCTTCTTTTTTAAAAGCCAAAAACTGTTTGTTTGACGTTTCCCTTTGTTTTTTTTAACTTTTACCATTTATCTAAGATTTACATGAATGATCAAATCTTGTGTAGCAAAATTGACCGGTTCACTTGTTGCCCTGTCCAAACTAAGATTATTGCGAGTATCTAGCGACATGTTTTCCCACTGTTTGACTTCTCTAATTGACTTCACTAAACCAAGCTTTTCATGAAGCTGTAATAAATACAAGTAGTTGGTAGATGGAGAGATTCACTGTTAGATTGAGAAGAGATCTATGATTATAATATGAGGAGTACTTGGAAAGAAATTCCTTAGACCACACGGGTGAGAGAACACTAGATTAATGGGCCTGTTATAGCTGCATGAGCATTTGTAGGGAAGGATTTTTCAATATCACCTTGTAGATAATCATCGCTTAATCTTACAGATAATAATCATTTGCCCAAAGTACAAGCTTCACAAGCAAAACATACATATAAGTTCATGGAATAGCCTTATTTCTTTTGCTTTTGGTTAACTTATTAAAAAAAATGAGAATAAGAATTGATCAATGAGCCATGTGAAATAGAAAACACCTACTCACACGAATTATGATACCTTGCTTTTGTAATAAAAGAAAATTTTCTAAAATTGTGGCGATTGATAGTCTCCAATTTCAATAGATAAGATTATCCTTTCAATTTGACTCGCACTTCTTTTTAAAGAAATTTTTCTAAAATCTTGGCGATTGATGGTGTCCAATTTTAATAGATAAGATTATCTTTCAATTTGAATCGCACTTCTTTTAAGACTTGTTACTTTTATAAAATTTTATGTGACTTAGTTACTTTTATGATCAACTACTTCAAGAAATTGGGGTAGCCCATGAGTTAACTTTGCATTCTATAGAACTTAGAATTCTAATGTAGAACTTGAATTATCTAATAGTGTTCGGGAAAAACTTCGTAGTCCTTTTGTGTAATTGCTTTTCATTATCAATGAGATTAAAATAAAGCTTGCCTATCATAAAAAAGCGAATATTTCAATTATTACGATGAATAGTTTATTATTCCGTGAAGGAATTCAAGCCATGACTACTTTTTTCCCATAACTTTTCTAGAATATCCATAATATTGCCATGAGTATACTAAAATGAGACATGCCAACATCCAACTTCTATATTCCTCCTTTTAGAAAAAATCATCTTATTCATGCTTTTAAGGCTCCAGATGGGTGTCTACATTTTTGGATGCTTTACAACGAAGGATTGCACATCTTTTGGTACTTCTCTATGATGAAATTCCAATTAATATTGATACATCTAGGAGGGCATTTTCATGGGCAAAGAGTTTCTTGGCCTATGACAAGGTCGTGCTACATGCCCGGTTAGTCGAGAACACTATAATTGCCTTACATAAATAGGTCGTTCTCGAGGATAGTATTGAGAATCACATCCTTGTATTCCAACTATACGATGCTCAATTTAGCTCTGTTCCAATCCCTTCAGATGAAACATGTTCAAGATGACAACTAGTTACAGCTTGCCATTGCCATAAATAGAATAATATCTTGTCCCACAAATTTGTACATAGGGATCAACTTGCCATTGGAGATCCTTTTAGACGATATTCATCTCATTTTGGATTGCTAGCACAAAGAACCTAACTCTACTCCCATGAATTGGAAGCATCCAACCTTCTGATTCTCTCACACTTCCTCAATGCCATGAAGCCCCATTCTTCAGCTCATAGGGATATGGGAAAAATCGAATCTTGACATTCCCCCACCCAATTTCCACATAATCTTGGTTGTGGGCTATCCTGGCGTTTCTTTATGTTCTTTAATAAGCATCTCCACTCTCTTGGGACTTTGGTAAATGTTTTCCAGTACAGGTCACTCCACTCCATCAATTTCTTCCCCTATCAAAGTTGTTAAAGAATGGTTCACTTTTGCTTTTCTTGACAAGTGTAGCTCCCAAACCAATTGTACTCCATCGATAGCAGCTTCTTGTACTACAAGGCATCTCCCAATACTAGCAAGCCAATGGACGTTTCTCTTCTTGTTGGAAATGTGGCAACATATCTCTTCTTGGCATTGGTCCTATAGTCTGAGAAACTTACTCTAATCCTACTTGTTAGGTTTGAAAAT
Source organism: Eucalyptus tenuipes (assembly GCA_014182365.1). Lineage (NCBI taxonomy): Eukaryota > Viridiplantae > Streptophyta > Magnoliopsida > Myrtales > Myrtaceae > Eucalyptus > Eucalyptus tenuipes. Next base: position 31,444,732 of record CM024538.1, on the reverse strand, counting down.
TTCTTGGTCAAGGATGAGGTCGTGCGGCACATGATGAGTGGAGAACACCAGGCAACCTTCCTTAAGTAGTTTGCTCTCGAGGACAATATGGCCAATTGCAGCCTCTACCAAATTGTACCATAGCTAATTCAACTCGGACATCCAATATCTTGAGCAAGGCATACGGATCACTTCAGCTTGGCAACTAGTCTTGACCTACCAAGGCCATAATCAAGAGTATGACATCAGCTCCTATGCACAGCCAACTTGGCCTTTAGAAGTTCTTTAAGGTGATAATTATGCCATCCTTAGAATCTTAGCACAAACACCCTAACGCCACTTCCACAAACCAATTGTATCAACCCTTCTAACCACAAAGCCCTACTCTTCAACTACACAAGCACGGCGAAAGACTGTGACAATATGATGGATGACTCAGAAGGTTTTTGTATGAGGTGTCTTGCGACCCAATCTATTTGAGTTGTAATCCACCAAGGCAATTACTATTGTTTTGGCTGTTGGTTAGGAAGAAAAAAAAAACACGCAATTCAAGAACCAATGTTGCAAAACATCGTGCACACATCTGCATTTGGTATCTTGATTTGGGCAAGTTAGTGATCTTGTTTCACCAACCTTAATAAGCATTTACTTGATCTTTATAATCAACATGGGAATCCTTACAGGCAACATGAAAGAAGATTATTATAGAATTGAAATGCAATTTTTAATAACGATTTAGAGCTTGATACCGTCTTACATTACTTGAGGAGTGATAAAAAAAAATTTGAGATTTGACTGCAGCAATTGGGATGTTTAGTTCAAGCTTCGTATATGAATTTGGACTTCTAAATACTACTTGTTGGTTAAAGCAATTGAAAGATTCATGTTAAAATTCCATATAGATTTCGAGGATGCTTCACAAGTTTTCTTGCTCAAATTCCATGAATTCTTGAAATGTCTCAATGAATCATTATTTGAGCATAATTGGGCCCAAATCGTGGCACTATCCGATATTGGACTTAGTGGATCAGGTGCGCAAAAGCAAGCCTACAAGCCCATGATCAGTTTTACACTTTGATACTAGTTTGACCCATCTATCAACAATGTATGGAGTCTTTTTCGTCCAAACCTTATTGAAAAAGCTCATGTAGTAATCACTAGGTAAATGATACCTTTCTTTCTTCCCAACAATCAATCTCTAGTCCAAAACGTCTAAAAGTTACATATCTATTGAAATTCACATGTAGCCCACGTGAACCCAATGATTATTGACTTTGACACTTTTTGTACTCTTTAAGTATCTCAAGTCTTCCAAGAGTGCCTTGATCCGAGTTTGTGCGGAGCACTTGTAATGCATTCTTCCACTGGAATAGGTAATACTTTTTGTGAGAGTTGGTGAAAACCACTACCAAATGTTCTAAAAGCTTAAGCTTTTAGATAAAGACATGGTTTATTATTTAAATATTTTAACTCTCCCATCACGCTTAGTCTGGTCTTTTTGCCTAGTACTAAACATGGAAATTTTATTAAAGAGGCAAATGGGGTCAAGAAAGATTAACTCAAGACCTCTAGTTCTGATATTATGTAAGATTCGATGAGACTATTATCTATTATTCTAAAAGCTTCAACTTTTAGATGATCGCGTGGTTTGTTATTTAAATATTCCAACACTTCTAAAGCTATTTATTGGGTTCAACTCCTTATTCTCTTCAACATGATAGCCCCTTGATGTAGCTTTTAGATGAATGTGTGATTTGTTATTTAAATATTCCAGCACTTCTAATGCGATGCAGGGGGTTCAACTGTTTATTCTCTTCAACACGATAGCCCCTTGATGTACACTGTATTGTTGACTAACACTGCCAAGATCTTATGACTATTTTCAATCTTACTTTCTAACAAACGATCATGCATATTGCATGTGCACCATTGTATTGGGATGTTGTGTGCTTGAGTCGGCTAGTATACTCCTGATTGCCCATGCATGTTCCTTTGATTGGGCCCAAAACATAGACGGTGACAACAAGAAAAAATGTAGAACATAAAGAACATGCCTTGGTGATAGATCCGTTTGATCCTCACTATATATAGGTAACTTGATTTGAAGACAAATAACAGTAACAAGATGGTTACGTGATGTGTGGTGCGTGATCAATTGAGCTTGCTTATGCCACTATCATAATTGTGTCAACTAATTATACATGCTCTCAAGTAAGTGTTAGGAAATAAGATATTGGTCGATTTTTTTAACACATTTATTAAAAAGTTTCTACATGTATAGTTTCTTGAACGTGTTATACATTTTATTTTTTTATTGTTTCAACATGTTCGGCATATTTCTTTGAAGCTTTACGTGTATAATTTCTCGAACATCTTATTTATGTTTCATCATGCAATAGAATATGCAGTCAATCTAAATACAAGATCCGAGCTTTTATCGAGTGATGCAGTCCAACTACAGGATAGAGATAATATATTCACCTATTTTAGTTTTCTGTAATACATGTTTGAGTAATTGCTGTTAATATTTACAAAATTCTGACATGATTCTCTCTTATAATCAATTTTATTGCAATTTTTTTCTCTTTGTTTAGTCAGAGGGCATGCAGCACATTTTGAACAATTATTCCAAATGGAGGTGACTATGAAATACAAGACCATATGAGACAAGTTAGTCTTGTATGTTAACGTGACTCTTTTTGCAAGTAACTGTGTCAGGGGAGTATTCAAAGTGCAATGACAATATTGACTTGGATGAGACTTATGATGCTGTGCACTTATAGTACAAAATCAATGAGTTTGTCCCAATACTGTTATATTGCTTGTGGATTATAAATATTTATTTTGATGCTTAAATAGTCACATGTTTTGTTATTGTGAATTTAGAATTATGTTTATTTAGTCTTTAGCCAAACCGACCATGTAGTAGTCTACATGGGAATTGTTCGATAATGATGGCATCAACCTCGCATCTTGCTCAAGTCAAACTTCAACGGATGACAATCCTAATTTATGGATCTCTAACATCTGACTTTGCTCGGAGTCACCGACTAAAAACAATTATTCTTTCATGTCTAATATGTGCCACGCTGAAGCAAAATGATTGTTTAAAGTTCTATTGAACAACAGATAACAAAATAACATAATCAGTAGAAAAATTTCCAGTCAAGTTATAGGACCATCCATCCATCCGTGAGCCAGAAAAATTCTTAATCTTCCTTCTTTATATGAAAAGTATATTGCCTAGGAAAAAGTCATCACCAAATAGGTAAATCATACAATCCTGTAATGACTTTCAGCCATAGGTCATCTAGGTAAATACATAAGGACAAAATTAGATTTTTTAAAGTATTGCAGTTTTAGCTCCTTCAATTAGTTTTAATATGGGCTGAGTAAGTCTTGCTCGAGAGAAAGAGACAATTTGTGATATAAGAGGAGGGAGTGTTGTATTAAGTGTAACAAATAAATAGATGCCTACCAACTTGAGCCTGAAAGGATGGTAGCAAATACACGTTAACAATTATCATTATTATATAATGTCACTCATCTATATGATAATTAAAAACATTAAGGGTGTATTTGTTTCACGGAAAATGAATTTGGAAAACTTTTTTAAAGATGATTGCTTGTTCGCTTTGAAAAATGAACAAACAAAAAATATTTTTTCCATCCATGAAAATGTTTTCTTGCAGTATAAGTGATTATTTTTAGGAAAATGTTTTCCACATCATTTGTTTTTCGTGAAACAAACAAAGCCTAAGTAAGAAGGATGTTTGTTGATAAGCAATGAACAATGGATGAGGTTGTGCTAGAATGGATTGCTTATTTTATAGTGGCAGATCATTTGTTATGTTTGTAGAGCAAAGTGGGCATTGAAATTCTCTCAAAGCTTATCTTCGTAGCTCTCTTTCAATGGTATGAATATATGGTTGCCACTATTGATAAAGGCTCTAGTAAATGACATAGTTTTCTCAACTCTTCTTCAATTTAAAGTGATGCTGGACATGTTGAAGTCACACATACTAACGCTCTCATAAACCGCACTCAGAATTAGACAAGATTGATGATAAGAGTCATCAATGACTTTGTAAACAGGAAGTCTCTGTTTTTTTTTTTTTTTTTTTTTTTGGTAGAAGGTAAAATATATTGACTATAAACCAAAGAGCTATACAGCTATACAGCAAAAACTCGGCACCAAAAACTTGCACTCACGAAGACAAACAAGTCAGAGCGAGTGGAATGGTACCAAGGAAAAAAGGGGGGAGGGGGAGGGTGAGGGGGGGAGCCACAAACTGCATATAAAAGCAACCAACACAGCGGATACAAGGAAAGGGAGAACAGGGAGTCTCTGTTATTTTGATATAGGCTTGAATCTATAATAGTACTTTCTTTTAGAGAAATAATCCTTTTTGAATATTAGTTCGGTACTAGTAATTATGAGATAACCTTCATTTACCTATGTATAACTTGATCACCTACAAAATGAATCTTTCTAATTCTTTCAAAAACTGAAAAATCCTAATTCCGATCTTTATAACTCTTAACTGAGAATTGATGTTTGAAATGGTTATGAAGCGGAATTAGTGACTTGACAAGTAGGTTGACATGTCTTCACGAAAGTACACAGACGTGGTGATGGATTGCACAATTCTGATGAACTTAGGTTGTATATGGCATCAAATAACATGAATCTGATGAATTTAAGTTTTATATGGCGTCAGCAAATAATTCCCTAAATATTTCATCCGGATTGTTGGTCAAATTACTGGTCAGAGCAAATGATTAGCTGTAAACCTTGCCTCTTTTCTCCTTTCCTCATCTTAATATTTTTTTCCCTTTTTCTTCATCTGCGTTTTGGTTAAGTACATTGAGTTGATAGGCTTGAACCTCATCTAATAGTTTTACTGCTGCTGGAGAAAAATAACATTTTGTAGTTTTCTTTTTTCACTTTCTTTATGGGTAGGGCTAAAATTTCCTCAGAAATCATAAATACGAGTTGTTTGGTATCTTTTGCTAAGTGAGCCTTCTGGATCAATTTGTGAGATTGAAAATATTGGAACCAATATGTCGACTCCTAGAATGTGTCTTGCCAGTTGCAAGAAAGTAACACTTATACATACAAATGATATAAAGTTAGGAGTTCGATCATGTCTTTCATCTAGGTGGGAAGGAACATCATTCACGTGCATTACTATTGCTTTCTATGATGAAGTCCACAACGATATGGTGCTAGACCTTTTATGACCCTATCAAGTTGGTCAAATAATGTTTATTTTATATTTTGACTTAGGTATATAAGCAAAGAACCACTTCTTAATCAGGTTTGCTCATTATCTAATTCGTTGTTTTTGCTTATTATTGCCATGATTTGCTTTGGAGACATGTAAAGAGATTTTCTGATGCCAAAGGAACGTCGATAATATTCCATCTCCAACAATATTAGTAAAAAGCTACTTAAGGCCAACAAAAGTGGGACGCTAATTTTTGTAAGAGGACAAGGTATTCAGGCCTTTCACCTCAACTAATCTATCACAGAAACATGCACACTGTCCTATCCACGTACACTAGGTAAGGATCCATTTATGGGGTGGTTGTGTGCGACTTTTAAGGTTCATTTGTGTGGGAGACTGTAAGATTGGAACATGGATGTGGAGTATCCAAATTAAGTGATTGATCCTTAGATATCTTTTAGAGCAAGGACTATATGACTGTGCTCGCCAATAAACTAAAGACCGAACCTGTTAGTCTACGTGACCAGTTAAACTGAAAACCACTTTAAGATTCTATACTATAGATAAGTTGAATTAGGCATAGCCAAAATCCATTTTGAAGCATCATTACTTAGGTTGAATTGATATAAGCATGCCGTTTGGGTCTACTTCAATTCATGTCACGATCGAGTAAGGCTATTCCTTTATTATGCAACCTTGAACCCGACCTTGAGACATGGAAGATGAAGCTTTCATCAATATGTAACTCTTGTCTGTTCTCCAGTTATCTCCTTCCAATATAGTTTGCATGCCCATCTCTTCTTTCACCTGTAAAATTGCATGGTTGGAGGATCAGGTAGAGCTTTTATTATACAAAAATTGCTGATGGAGTCTCCTATTGGCCTCGATTTTTTGGTAGGCAGTTGCCTGGCAGACGGTTGCATAACTGCCTTTGTTTCTCTTTTACCTTAATGATGCATAGCTATTGAAAGAAGCCTGGTTGCTGTATATCAGAATCAGTTCCTATCAACTTTTGAAAATGTTTTCTCTTGATGCTTTATGATGATTATTTGGTCTTATCACCAAGTTGGTATGTGGTGAGCTCAAGAGGCTGCTCGGGGTATATGTTACCCGCTAACTCTAGCATGTCTCTGGATATCATCTTAATGCTGTTTAGCAACGGGTAAAAGGGCTTTTTCTCTCTGTTTGGTTTTAGCTGGTCATATGTCATAAAGTCAGATTCAGAGGTTCAGCTTATAGTCAAGGTCTATTATTATATGCATACCTTTGGCATAGGGGTTTAATTGCCCTTTGATTGTTTCTTGGCTTGAATTGTTTGCTTGACCAACCTTTGCATCCCACCACTCGATTGACTTCTCACAGAAGTGTTTCTGAAGTCAAAAGGCAATCTTTTTTGGGAGTTACTGAGGATCTCTCAAAACATTACCCTGGAAAATGATCTAGAATTACCAGTGCCGATCTTATTGTTATAATCTTAAGCTCAATCAAAAGGTTGTGAAAAGCTGAATTTTTTTTTTTCCAGATCAGATTTTGGGGTTTTATTTTTTCCCAGAAGTATCTCATCACTTGCCTTAAAGACAAATGTCTGGACTACGATGTAAAAATTTAAAGGGATGTATATCCTTTTTATCTTGTTGAGGAAATTAATGGCCAGACAGAGGACAACACATATTTAGGAAATTAACTGGTTAGACCGCAAAGAGACAGATCTCTGGTGTGTTAAACTCAACTGACCATTTTTGAATCACAAGCTATCGCTGTAGGAATGCTTGCTTCATATAAAATTTGAGTTGGATGTCATTTTAAGAATGTGCATTTGAGTTGGATATCATTTTAAAGAATGTGTGTTGATTTTTTATTTGCATATGAACCTTCGTGCAGGCTCTTGAACAAGTAAATCATTTTTGGTCTAGAGAATGTCGAGCAATCTTGTTTATAAGAGGAACATGTGACATCAGCTTTGCTGCAACCTTGACGCCAGAACAAATTGTTTACTTTCGAATAGTCAAACTTACTTTGTAGTTTGTATGACAATGGTTGATCTTTCTGGGCAACTCTGAGATTATGGCAAGAATATTCTGAAGTGACAACTTCATCTATATGTGGTGGATCTATCTCATTGAGTTTTATAGTCTTGTCAATACTGATGTTTCTGAATTTTTGGCTGGAAGAAAGGCTTGGGTTGAGTAATTTTGGGATGTAGTGGGATTCTTATGCTTCTGATATTCTTACTCTACAAGATGATCACTGTCATATGAATGTTATCTATTATGATTTAGAATGGTTGACTCAACCTTCCACACTTGAGCATTCAACATAAGCCTAGTCGAGTTGCTATGCTCTCTGTAGATAGATGTCATGAGGAGCTGGAACCACCTTCAGAGGTGATTAGGGCATATCATTCTCCTACTTTTGTTCTTATGTACTGTTGGCTAGGTATGGTTTCGTGAAATATCTCCCTTACTGGGCCTGGAGTAACATGTTGAAGCTTTTACCTATTTTTCTATAACATTTCTTCATGCCTATATATAGCTTTTCCTGCATTTGGATGTTGCCTTTCTAGTCCTGCCTGCCAGGACACTGATTACTACGTCATTGGCATCATTTATGACTGTTGTTCCTTCCTTTTCTGACCATTGAGATTGTGTCATAGATTGGTGTGGCCTCATGTCTGGCTCTAATCTAGTGATCTACAGTCTTGATGCTTATAGTACTAAATGCACTGAGTCCTTGCTTCAGCTTGGCTGAGATCCTTGAGCGTTATCGGAATCATTCTGAAGAAGCAGAGGGCTCCAAAGAAGCTAACCAGGTATATACTAACTTTGTACCAAGAGCTTGATATCAAAGCATTACTTCAATGGCATCTGAGGAAAAAGCAAATAGAGCTGACTCCAAGGATCAGTCCAATTTGAATCCCACTAAAGAGGAAACCTGTCTGAATTCAAATTCTATCCATCTTCAATATTTTTCTTGGACTTAGATGCTAAATCACAATCCGAGTCCCGTCACGTCTAGATTGGATCATGTCAGCGTCCTGACATACAAAAATGGTTTGGCAGGTGTTGTCTGGTCTGTTGAATACTAATTGATTGATTCTTTGGAAAGACTCAATGCTGAATACGTAATGGTGCAGTGGAGCATCTATATCAGATTAAACATGCTATTGAATCTGTTACAGTTGTCTGTAATCGCAATGCTTGTTGACTAAAGTTATGTGCCTTATGCATACATACTTTTCCCTACACTTGCACTTAAGCCATCTTCTTGGGTACAACTACTATTATAGCTGCAAAATCCACTCCTTAATGATCGTTTTTGCTTAGGGATGCCCATCCGGAGAATCAAGCCAGCAATCACCCTCACAACTGCTGCAGTTAGTTCAAAGGCAATATACTTTGGCTTCTCCAAAACTTCAGCTCATCCGGTATAGGATTAAGCTTGTTTACCATCCTTTCCTCCTCCATTCGTTGCAGATATGTGGAAGGGTCAGATGATGACAATGTCAGTGTGACTGATCTAGTGCAATTGGAAGAACAACTCGATGCTGCTATCATGCAGACTCAAAACAGAAAGGTGTTGTCTCTGATTTTCGTCAACAAATGAAAGTTTAATCCCTCTTCTCTGAGGCGCAATATCTTTGAATTCTATAAAATTGCAATACAATGCCTGTGCTGTTGAAAATATTTTGGGGCCCATAAATCTGTGCTTTCTATGCTGACCGACCTATCTAATTATTGGCAGTTACAGTTCTTCTTAGTAAGGGTGTGGACATGGATGCTAAATACAATCGTCATGGGATTTTTCTCTCCAGACTTTTTTCCATGATGCTGTATCACTTGGATCACTCAGGATCAGCTTTTTGTACTTTAATCTATTGCTTCTTCAAAATGAACCTAATTCGGACTTTCAACTCTTCATCCCGGTTTATAATTTTTGTCCCTGCATAATCTTAAGATGTATCTTCATTGACATTCACTTTCTTCCTCCCCAAATGGTCACGTTTTGTTAGCAACATTGAACCCAGTTCACGTCCAGTATATTAGTCTACCGTTGCGGTTACTTTGTGCAACATTTCCTGGGTAGACCACTGGATATTTACACGGTTCTCTTAAAATGTAATGGAGGTCTGTAGTAAAATGGCACTAACACATGGAGAAATACAGGCGTGGAGTTTCTCCAAACTTAGTTAATTGAACTTTCAAATTTGATACAATGAGCTAAAAGGTTCTTTGACTACCAGTCATGTGTACTGGATTTGCACAAATTGGGATTGATATACTTTTTATGATCTAATTGACCATAGACTTATGACACTGCACCATTGTAGCTCAGCACCAATAAATAATCCCCAAAGAATTCCAAGAATTTTTCTACTATGCTTGTTCCAACCCTCAACTCCGTTTTCTAGATTTGATTCAAATGGACACAGTTGTTCCACTCTTTGAAGGCACTGTTGTATCACCAGATCGATTTTTCCAATGCATCTCCTTTCTAAGGGATTTCTCCACAATGGCTGTGGATAGCTGCTGCTCAAGTGGCCAGAAAAGGCAACAGTTAGCTGCTCGAGTGGTAGAATAAGACTTGGCTGATCTTATGCACTGGACTTCTAGCTATATCCAGTTGTTTGTGCAACTTATGCACGATCCTTGCATGAAATGACTTGTTTCTTATCAGTAATTCTTTCTGCAGACTCAGCTGATGATGGAGTCTGTCATGACTCTCCAGGATCAGGTATCCAATTTCAACTCTTTCTTCCTTTCTTATAATTTTCACCTCCTGTATTAATTGAATTTCTGGAGCATAACTATTTGTACATCTCGATTTTTCAAAATGCCACTCGAAAGTTTTTATTCTGATGGATATAGCTTCTGCAAGTGTTGAGCCATTCTATCTCACCATGGGGACTAAGGGGAGGACTTAAGTGGCCATGAGTGCAGTTCACTACCATGTAAATTTAACCTGTAAAGACGACTACTAAGGCTGCCACCTCCACCACTATCTCTTGCCCCATCCCTTTCATATATCTGTCTGTTTACCTCTCTCCCTCTCCTTTCTTGTCTTTCATGGGGTAGGGCAGCCGCTGGGAATTGCGCAGGGCGGTTGCCAGCAAAGCTTAGTGACCAATTGACCTTTGCAGAATTGGTCAGTGAGAGCATCGAGGGAGTGTTGATTGGGTTGGTGGGTTATAGAGAGGGTGCGGCTGAACCATCTGACGAAAGACGGATCGAAGAATGAGAAGTAGTGATTCACTGTGCGAGAAATAGCTCCTTACATGTATTGGTTCAGGTCCACAACCCGCCTATCATAACCAATGATGTTGCTGCCTCGTTACAGGCCAACCGAGTCTCAAAAAGGAATCCTTATTTGTTCTTGCTGTCGGCAGAAAATGTCTTAATATGCGGACCAAGAGGAAAAGGTTGCCTCCTCTTTGTTGCATCCTAAGGAAGTTTGACCAGATCATCTGCTCTGTATTTCTCATAGAGTCTTATCGTCACTCTCTTAGGAGAGGTTTACATGTCCTTATGGGTTTCCCAATTTCCAGATAACGCTAAACTCCATCAGTGGAGTTTTTCCTGCTCTGACAAAGAGTTTGAAACATGCTAGGTCATTCTCCTCTTGCCCAGATTACCACCATTTCAAACCTATATTGGAGGATCCACATTCAGAATGCCGAAAAAGATTAACTGCGTATTACAGTAGAAAGCGGCTTGTTTGTCTGCCAAAGGAAAAATCTTGACATTCTAATCAATCCAACTTTAGAGTTGAATTTACACTGGGGCTTAGTTCTCGTGTGGGATATGTTACTTGGTTAATATATATGGTACATCCAGCTAACAAGTCTACCCAGTAACACTGGAATATCTACGTAAGAAGCCAAGAGCACACCACTCGAAAAAAAAACAGAAAAGTCGAGAGGGCACAGCATCATGAATATAGAGGTATAAATGCTGTAGAAGATGTAAAACATTCGGAAATGTAATCATCGGTTTCCCAAAGGTAAACGAAACAACTTATAAAGGAACGACAGGATTAATGTGTCCAGGAGTTCAGTGCGAAATTCCAAGCATAACCTGAATTATGCCGGTGCACAGCTCTGAAGGAAAGTGAGATTCTGACTCTGCAAACAGTATAGACAAAGGAAGTTGCTGTTGTTAATAAAGCTTGACAAAAATTAAAAAGTGGTGCAACTTTTCATACAGTAGAGAAAAGAGTAGATTAAAATGTTACACTCCTGATATATCGAGTTTGATGCTTTCATGTTCTCTGCAGGAAAGGTTGCTGAGAGAAGAGAACGAACTACTGGAGAGGGAGGTGCGATTTTCAACTTTTCTGTTCAAGATACTCTTTGGCAAATTATATAGGTGTTATTGATATATTTGCAATATGATGTGCAGATAGCGTCCATGAAGGCGAATGATGAACCCCCGAATGAGGGTACAATAAGATATCCCAGGCTCCAAGACAACCAGTCCGTTGACCAATCTCAACAAGCTACACTCAGTTTATTCCGATAATACCGGAGGAGACAGCAATGCCTGAGTTCAAGAACCACGAGGCCAGGCGCAGTTGCAGCAAATTTCGTGGTCCGACCAACTGAAATTCTGCCAACAACCTGGCAGATACAAAATGCACAATACCTGCCGTTTGATTTTCTATGTTGTTGTACCTCAAGATGCGACAGAATTTGCTATTCTTAAGTTCAATTATTTCAATTATGATCTGTAGATAGGTGGTGACCAGTGATTCTCTTCAAAACCACCAAGTTGCATGGCCGTGGCCATGTCGTCATTTCTATCCTCTCTTCCGATCCGGAGAGGCTGTATTGGCAATAGCTGGATGTACCAAACCTGGAGTTGTACGTCAAATAAAAGTTACTTTTGTGTGCTATTCTGCTAAGACTGTTGTCATAGCTTCTCACTTGAGTTACAAGGCGTCGTTGTTTTCTAATCTTTAGAGAGAGTTGGGTTTTTCTTGTTATTTTTTCTAAAAAAGCAAGAGTCTAAATTAAGCTTTTTGGAGGATCTCAGAAGAGTAAAACATTCTCTAGCTCGCACTTGGCCTTTCTACACAGCTTTCAAGAGAGATATAATGAATAAAACGGGGGTATATAGTTAGTAACGTGGTCATTTTTGCTTTAATTATACGATTCTTGCAGAAGCGCTTCTCTATTCCACCATTTCAAAACTTTGGGTTTGCAAGTTTTCTTTGTTGATATAGATGTAGTTTTGTCTAAATGATTTCTATGGACCCGAGAAGTAGGGATGGTGGCAAAGAGAGAGGCTAATAGTGAATTAGGCCCAATAGACTCCCCTCCGTCCGAAGACGGTGGACCCGGTTCGCCGTCGGATTGCAAACTGCAAGCAGGTGCGAACCACCCAAAAAAAAAAAATGCTTAATATGGGATGGATTGGAGCTCGATAAAAGCAATTTTTCATTTAATGGTCCTCTTTTTTTCCACACTTTTCTTTCCCTTACTCGTATCAGTATGTTCTGTATGCCGTGCTACAAGTCTATGGACAATGGTTTACTGGTTTTTAATGGCATTTCTTGGGTTTAAGGGACTGCCAATGTAACACCAACATGAAGCGTGTCGCGTGGCAACATCAAACCAATTCGTTTTGCCGAAGATAAAGTAGTAGAATTAGTAGTTGTGCGCCTAGCGTGGGAGCTGTTAAAGTTACCTCATGAATAATCCACCGACTCCTGCCGACTTTTTTCACGAATTTCAGGTGGACACTTGTGCCTGCAGAATTGCAGACACCGAGCAATCCATGCATCCACCTGTGCACGAAGAAGAAGAAGCCGAGCTGCAGACTCGACGGCAACTCTTTCCTCGCGATACGCATCGGTTAAATACAAAACGCGACGGTACGCCATCGTCAAGCCAACACTATAGACGTCATGGCTTGTCCACTTCTATTGCTTATCGAATCTATGGGACGTTCAAGCATACGAGGTACATACATTGATCTTATATGGACCATGTAATCCTGCTGTGTCGCGCGGGCCAATTCTACGTGTTTTTCTTATCATTGTTTACACCGAATGCGCGGATGAGAGCGTAAGGATAATATATACGAAGTGATTGGTAAGGGGAATCTAACTATTGCTCGCACAAAACAACCGAGATCATGCAGCTGAGACAATGAAGGGAAGGCTCATATGAACATAGGGAATTGAACGCCGTACCTCTCGAATACTGTCCGACGACGTATTATCTGTGCAACGAGCCAGGGACTATCAACTGACGTAATATTCCCGAGCTTCTGATCAAACAGAGAAAGACAATATAAGACAATGAGAGATCGAATTCAACCCGAACGAAAATGCAACTCTCAGACTCACTAGATCGTCACAATGATCTTCATCGTGAACTCCGCTTCGAAGCGCGTGCGCGTGCTAGAGAGAGAGAGACAGAGAGAGAGAGAGAGAGGAGGGGCACAGATCTGAGAGTGCTTGAAAGAAAGGAGGGGCGAGCGAAGGAAGTGGGGAGGGGGAAGTTGCTTGGAGTGAAGGTTTCTTATGATTTGTATTGGCTTGAGCTGAGGTGGCGGGGAAGGGATCAATAAATAGAGAATCCGCCTTACCTTTGGGCCCGTCCTACGTTGCCCGGTGGCTCTTCGAAGGGCGCTACGGCCTTGTCTTTCCAACGAAAATGACATGATGGGATGGGATGGGATGGATTTGATACAGGGAAGTAAAGACATTGACCTCCTTTCGTCTCCACTCTGTAGGAGTTCCCTCCCCTTGGGGGTAATCTCCTTGCCTTCCCCTCCTTCACGTGAAACCGAGGCTGCAATGACATCATTAAATAAATAGAAAAAAAAAAAAAAAAAAAAAAGAGCTGGCAATTTCCGACTGATTAAAATCTCGCCTATCACAATACCTTACTAAAGTGCAATGTGCCGAACCCCAATGAATCGATCTGGAGAACGGCGAAATCATATTATAACCCGCTTTTAAGTCGTTCGGGCCTCGAGTTTTTTGGTATTCGGGCTCCTGTTCACCTCGATCTATCGAATGCGTACGCACATCTCTTGAGTATGAAGCGTTGAATTGGGAGGTGAAGCTCACTGATTCCGAACATGGCGCAACGAGCCCATCTGCAAAGGGTTTCACTTCCGCTGATTCAGTTGGAGCATACTCAACTTGAATGATCTTTTCCACCAGAACTGTTAGGTAAGTTGGAATCGAATTTGTGAAATGATACGACAAGATTTTTGGTCGGTGCATGTATAAATAGTGTAATTGCATATATATCCACCCATTTGACATAGTGAATAGATCATCTCAAAATGAAACCATTTCATGGGTCAGGAACAAAAATCCTTCCTTTTGAAGAGTGCATGAATGAACCGATTACTATTTTGTTATACAATTGCTATCTTTGCAATGCATCGAATCTTATTATGAGGACTACCTCGTTTGGAGTTCAAACTTCTTTAAATTTTATATATATATATATATATATATATATATATATATATATATATATCAATAAATTATTGCTTTCATTTGATCAATACCCAAGAGATCTTTTGGAACTTGTGAATTTTGACATCCAGACACTTTGCATATTGCATTTCCCAAAATTGCTAAAGCTAAATTATTACCTTTTTACATTTTTAATTTCAAAAAGAAAATTAATATTGGGTTTTGTTAGCATAATAATTTTTGCGATACTATGAAAATAACAGTTTATTGTAAGTCATAAATTCTTAAAGAATTCTTAAAGAAGTGGATTTCATAATAATTTATAATTATTTACAGTTTGATTTTTATGATTTAAAATAAACTATTATTCTCATAATACATTAAATGCCATCACATAATCATTTCTAATTAATTTTAGCCTCGGAAAAGATTATCTTCGGCTCATTAAGTACACTTGATAAAGAAACGATTCATTTTGAAAACAGTGTCACGCACGGCACGAGATAGTGACCGTACAAGAATTGCAATAATTTTCCGATGAATTGTTTGGTAAAATACCGAGACGCGTCCACAGAATCCTCTAACAAAATGCGGATGGAGCTTCCCCGGCACCATTTGGTTCGTTTCCAGGCGTCAGAGGTTCTCTTTTCCTCGCCTTTTCCTCAGCCACTTGCCATCCAAAATATACACTTTTCAGTCCTGAAAATGCAAAAAGAAAAAAACCACTAAGAAGAAAGAAAAGACCATTCGACTACGTTCGTTCCCCCTTTCTCCCCGACAGACACCAGCTCAGCGACTCTGAGAGCCAAGTGAATTCTCGCTTCCGATCACTTAATGATGATCGAAACGATGCGATCCCCATTACTCTGCCGACTTCTCGAACGAACCTCCGGCGGCCACTTGTGCCTGCCGAGTCGCGGACAGCTTCGCGATTCGGGCGCACGCGGATCATGGGACAGAGAGACGACGAAGAGGAAATATAAATCTAGGTTTTGCTCGCGCGAGCGTTGGGGAATCAAATACCGTACCTCTTCGTCATGCACGAGGCTCGTACACGCATAAATTCAAATCGTCAAACCGAAAGGCGAGACTTGTTGAACTCGAATTTATGGTACGGCGAGTCCAATTGACGTGCTGGAATAGATGGGTCCACTTCGACCGATGCAGTTCACCGTTGCTCGAGGATTTCTTCGCGGAACTACCGGCGATTGAGAGGATCGGATTTACGGATTGATGTCAGAAAGTTTTCAACTGGTACGTGTATACAGCGCATCTCGATAAACATGTGGTGTTTTCAAGACAGAGGAATTGCATCTATACCCATGTTCTGAAAACATGAAAATTACATGGATGTGAGTCAAATTCATTGGTCAAGAACACAAATCCATTTAAGTTTCTTTTTGGAGTGTGTTTGAATAAAATGATTTATTTTTTTTAGTTGTTTGGAGTATCCATATTTTTCCAATAAAATTTCGCATTTGCTTTTTTAAGAATTTATTTTTGATTTGGTAAGAAATCCCTAAGATTTTTAGGAACTTATAGATATTATCTAGATTCTGTATATGACAAATTTTGAAGTTTCTTGCGCTTAGCGGATATATTCACGTTTTTAAAAGATTGGTTCTTAAGTAAAAGAGAAAAAAAAAAGTTTATTTTGGAAACGTTTTGCAAAAAAAAAAAAAGTAATTCTATTATTGACTGCCAACAGAAAATCAAACTCTATACAAGGCTTATTAATTAAACTAAACAAGAAATGTCTTGTTCTGGGCATGAATATAAATAGTATCACGCGAAACACGAGATGGTCGCTATGTTTATATTTGCAAAACTTTTGTGATTAAATAAATTTGATAAATACTGAGACGCATTAACTAAATTCTCTTATATAAAGTGCGGATAGGACTTCTTGGGCATCAGCTGCATCCTTTCCAGGTGTCAGCGGTTCCCTTGTTCATGACCTTTTGTGCTGCCACGTGTCAGTCAAATATTTTATTTTCTACTCCAAGAAGGAAAAGGAAAAGAAAACGAGGCCGTTTCACTGCGTTGCCCTTTCTCGCGCCTAATTTGAGTAAGCCCTTGCCCGGGCTCATCAATGCCCCACCGGTCGCAGCTGAGGCAGCTCTCCTTTAGTCGGGGTGAGGCTTTCGCGATCAATGAATATGATGGAAAATATAAAATATTAATAAAAAAATCAATTTAAAAAAAATTATATAAATTATTTACGTCATTGTTGATTGTGTCGCATTGGCATGAGACGTTTATATCGATGATCTTTTGTCAAAATTAGCCGGAATGATTCGATTGGCATATTATTAAAAGACTTAACACCAAATTGATGTAAGTAAGACTTTTTTTTGGATGATTTATTCTTGATTTACTTGACATTAGTAGACATAAAAGAATTGGACACTTTACCTACCATATTCCAAAAGGGGCCTATCTAGCTAATTATTTCATTTCTCTTGTGGGCCCACTTCATTCAATAATTGCGCATTTGCGCACCATCGGAGTTCCCAGCTTGCCCTTTCCAAACTTGACAAGTGTGGACCCATAAAAAATTAACACATGATACATGTGAGATTGATACATGAAAATGACGTATCCAAATTTCCAAAGTTTCCTCCGTTGACCAATTGGTGATTTTTTTTTCCTTTCCTCTGATATCTTAGGACTTTAATGACTAATTTATCTTATCAAAGAGGAAAAAAAAAAAAAACAATGCATTGACATTCATAAGATGTTCAAAATGCGAAGCACCTCCGAAATTTTCTTGAGTCAAGCGCTTTTAAAGATCTTTGGATTTAGAAATGTAATCGCCTCTTTTCAAAACTTTCCAAAATATCTGTCAAATGATACTTATATTTACTCGAGGGCTTGTTTAGAGTCTAGGAGACTTTGAGAGTGAGTCCAAGGGAAAAACAAAAGTAGGCTTGTAATTGGAGAAGGGACCAAAGGATGGGATTGTGAAGGCCAGAAGCAGTAGATGGCAAAAGAAATGCGCGGATTTAATGTGATTTTAATAGCGGCACGTTTACACATAAGGTGATCGGTGATGGCTGAATTATAACATCAGCTAAATCGTGCGCGCGATCGGCCGTGCCATTTCTGTAAATCCCATTCAGGAGGGACGTGCAACCCACGCGAAGCAATGACTTGCGTCAGATAAAGCGCACGGCTTCCTTGATTGCACGCTTTACACCATACGACTACGGCTTAACCTCAATCTTCCACCGGTCAATCCTGTTCCAGACTCCAACTGCTATCCTTCAACCATCATAACTCTCTCTGTCTCTCTCGATCGACGAGTTGCGGAAATCGGAAGTGATGAACGGCTCGAAGCCATCGTGAAAACTCTCTCTCTCTCTCTCCTTCTCCGATCAGGTTCCCGCCGGTCGGCGAGAATTCCGTTCCTGCTCCATTCGGTTCCGGCGAAACGCAGGTATGATGAGAAGACAGCGACCGGACCAGCTGTCCAGCGTCCTTCACGAGCTCTCCGCCCTGGCCCTCAGCCTCCTCCGCTCGGCCCCCGCGCCGGCCCCCTTCTCCGACGACCCTCCCCCGCGGCCGCCGGTCCCGGGCCCCCTCCGTCGCCGTCGGCGGCGGGGGGGGGCGGGGAGGTCTCCGGCGCCGCAGATGACGCCCGCGGGGTTCGCGTCGCTGATGCTAGGGCTGTCGCTCGCGCTGATGCTGTGCGGGTCGGTGACGTTCTTCATAGGGTTCGTGTTGATGCCCTGGGTGCTCGGGCTGGTGATGGTCCTGTACGTGGCCGGGATCGTGTCCACTCTCTCCGTCTTGGGGCGGTCCGTCCTTTGCTTCGCCACGGCTTCGCCGGCCTGGCGAAAGGACATGGCTTGTAAGTGCTCGATTCCACTGCCTACTGTCCGCTGTTGTTGATGAAGTTCTCGAGCGAGGAATTAGAGTGCGTAGTTATCGGTTGTGTCATTTGCCGGTTCGCTTTGCTCAAATTGGTTCCATCTGTTCGTCTGCTTCTGTGCTTTGCTTGGTATTCGTGTTGTGGAGCAGGGTGAAGGAGAGAACTTTTTGCTGAACTTTGGTGCTTGCTAATTGCGGATCTACAATGACCCCGCGTATCTCGCTTTGTTGTTTCTTAGGAGATATCTGGAAGGAGTTTGGTCACCATGGTTCTATACTTGCTCGATTGTTCTTCAATGTATATTCTTGTGGTTGGCCATTGAATTAGGCGTCATCATTCTGTTCTATAGTGCCGCATTTAGTCCCTCATTTCGTATGCGAACTCGTGCATATAGAACTGCACGCCTTGTGTTCGGCATGAAGTACTCTGGTGCGTGTAGAACTGAATATCCTCCTCGCATCCTCTGATTCTATATTGGAATCGGAAGTGGACCCTTGTGTTGGACCAATATCTTGATGCGAAATGTCTGCTGATGGAAAAAAAAGAGATAAAAAACACAGGCCCAAGTTTTTTGAGTTTGGAACCTGATATAATGACATTTACAGAACAAAGGTTTGATTGGGCTTGTAGTTAATTGCATTGTTGATATTTTCAAGTGCCCGAATTGGTGGAAGCACCTTTAAGTGCACGTTTCTTTTATAAGAAGAATCATTTGAATGTACTCTACAATTATTGGTAGATCAATCTAGCATGAGTCTGCGATGGAGCCAATTTCTGAGTAAAGTTTGGATGAGTTTGCTGTTTGTCTTTAAATAGTACTGTTGAAACAAATTATAAGTGCTCAGAGTCAGAGTAGTATGATTTGCCGTTATCTTCTTTCTTATCATATGTTGCAAAATTTTAGTTGATTAGTTTTCTTGTTGTCCATATATTATTTGATATGATTGCCATGTTATTCTCAACAAAACAAATACGAGTATTGCACTAATGATGACCTTAGTAAGGCTTCATCGTCACAAAGTTCTGCTTTTGGCTTTTGTTGGAGTGATTAGTCACTTGCTCTATCTTGATCGTGTTTTTATTTAACCACGGCTTGCATCATCTAATGAATTCTCACCATTTCGTCTTGAAAGATTGTTAATTAAGATATCCTTTCCCCAAAATGTCTGTTGATGTAGCATGGAAGCTGCTGTGAAAAGGATACCAATTTATAAAGAAGAGAGCACCAGTAGGTTATGGTCACCGAAGACGAATAGCACCACATGATTATATTTGAAGGTGGTGGTGGTGGTGCTGCTGCTGCTGCTGGAACAACAATTGGGAAGTATTAAAAAGTTCCTTTTTAGAAGTCCCAAAGTTGGAATGGATGAGGAGGTTAGAGATGATATGTTGATATAGCTTATTATGTCGGCCGTAAACTGAAATCGTATCTTTACTGAAATAACTCAAAGATAGTTTATCAATATGAGAAATCCCACTCTCAGAAAGCCCTTTCTGAGTTTCCTCAATTACATCCTCATCCTTGTACACTTCTCTGCTTCTGTTCTCTTCGTTATGCGTCTGGCCCTTAGAAATTTACCGGACTGACTGGAATTTGTCGGTTGTAAAAGGGTGTTGGTTCTTTGATAGATACCGGGAGAAACCCTTTCTGTTCATGGTGCAGTTCTCCCGTTGTTGCTCACATATGGAGGAGTATCAATGGTTACTGTCAAAGCTTCTTTTAGCTAAACGTTGACGTAACTCAAGAGGAAAGGGTGGTTGTTGTGGAAATTGACTAATTGATGTTGCAAAATTTATTAATATTGATGTGTGCGATGGGGATGGGTACATGTGTGGGGAGGATAAAGACGATGGCGTGTTCTTATCATTTTGCGTGTCCTACTCGGGTGCGGACCTGCCCGGTGGTTTCTTTGGTTTCTCTCCTGAATCTCCGGGAAAAGATGCACGCCCTCGGTTGTATCTTTGGGCAAAGTGGGGATCGCTACTTTTGGAGTTTGCCAGCCTTATTTGTACATCTGTGGGCTTGTGCGTATCCTTCCAATGAGAGCTAAAACGATGTCAGCAACATGTGGTGGTGTCGATCAATTTGAGGTTGACATACTTCAATTTATAGCGGGAGACGATGGACGCGTGATTGCTTTGTTCACGTCGCTTGTAAATAGAGTTTAAGAAACGGTCTTCGGACTCTACGTCCAATTTACGTTCCGTTCATTTTACGAAAAATGATTTTAAAAAATATTTTTCAAATTTTTCGATATTTATTTCACAAAAATGAACCAGTTAGGAAAAACATTTCTAATAAAGGAAAAAATTACTTTTAGATGGAAGAAAATATTTTGCACATTTGAAAAGGAGAAAAATATTTTCCTCACTCACTTTATCTTATCTTACATCCATGTTAACCTTTTTATCTTTGTTTTTCTTTTTTTTTCTTTTTGTTCATTTTTTAAAAATTCAAATTTTTTATTCTTTTATTCTTTTTCCTTTTTTTCTTTCTTTTTTTTTTTTTTTTTTTTTAAGTCTGTCTTGGTTGGTCATCGGCCACAACGACCAATGGCAACTTACCACAAGCGAGCAATGAGCTTGAGCCTTAGCTCGTCGCTCGTCCAATTGGCGACAAGCTTGAGCCCACCATCAACGGTGAGCTAGGGCTCCAAGTTCGTCGATTTGGCGAGTAGTGAGCTTGAGGACTCGACAAGCCCGCTCGCCTCGGCTCACCGATCTCGACAAGTTCAAGCTCACTCTCTAGTGTCGAGGCAAGCTCAAACTTGCTTTTGGCCAGTCACCGGCTGAGTCACCGGCTGTCGCCGTGGCCGGCGACCGGCCGAAGAAGAAAACAAAGACAAAGAAAAGAAAAAGATAAATATAAATATAAAATAATTAAAAAAGTGATTGTTTCAAAGTATAAAAATACAATTAAATTTATATTTTTAAAAATAAAATAATAAAAAATTGAAAAAAGAGTGCATGAAAGAAAAAAATTTCCATGCCGAATAGCGAAAAATATTTTCCACTTCTTTTAGATTTCGGCCGAACATCAGAAAAATAATTAAATTTTCTTGAAAAGTTATTTTGAAAAATATTTTTCAAAATTATTATATTTTCCGCGAAACGAACGACGCTTTAGATTGATGGAGCAAGTTGGCACGTGTATGCATCTAAAACGGATGTAGCCCCACATGGCAATATTTTATGTGATGGCATCAATAAAGAAAGCCAGAATGAAGGGTTCCATTTCAACGAGTTTATGGAAGGGATCGTATCCAGATCGAGCAGCGTCCACATAAATCGTTGAGGCGTTCACGCGGGAATAAAAGTATCGTGTCATGTTGCGTGTTGGTTATTTAGTTTCGATTATGGCCTGGAAAGAAGTAGTGGGCCAAAGAGTGAGCCGGAAGCTTCGCTTTTAATTTCTTGCCGACTTCTCTGAGGTGTCCTCTTTAAAGCATTCTTTAGATCTCGATGGGGTTTACTCGACTTTAATATCCTAATGACGAGCTGGCGTGCGACATATCCCACGATGGTTTGCGGAAAAGGCTCTGGAGCAGAGAGCCTTTGCGCCGAAGTTTTTGCACGGAACAGAGCATCGACTCATCTATCTCATTATCATTAGCGGTGCAACCTAAGAACCCAGAAGACAGCAACTTTGATTTTGTAGAACACTGAAACCATCGGCCGATGAACTGTGCACACCGTCCGAGTACACTTGAAGACCAGATATGCGGCGTTTTGAACGATGTCACAGGTCAAGGCCAAGGTCGGAAAACGGATTCTGGAAAGAGAAAAAAAACATAGAACGAAACTCATGCTCTGCCCTGGAGATTCGTACTATTTTTGCGCTGAAGCTACTTGATCATAAGAGATCACGATTTACTTGACACAAAGAGTTCGAGTATGAAATTTGCATCAAATGATCGGGTCATGAATTGGCATGAATTAGCAAGTTCTGCAAAGTTTTTCACAAAAGCATACCGGAGGTACTATATCAGCTGTGATATTGAGATTATCTGTTTGCTGACGGCACACCCTCCAGCACCAGACAAAACTGAACTAATTATACATCAATAATACATCCTGTGTTGGAATTATCATCAAAGAAGAACAAGAATAACAAAGTCCTTAGAACCCATCAAACCACTCGCATCCAAAAGCATCAAATCAAAAGTAATGTGAATGACCAGCATCAAATGGCTATCCGGTGTAGATGTGGACGCCGATAGCGATGAGGAAGATGGTGAGGAGACCGAAAAAGATGATGGTGTGAACAAGTATGGACAACCCGCTCGTTTCCATGTTCCCGAATTGGATGAAGCGTTGTCTTCCCGGTAGCTGGAACAGCAAGCCCGGGCTTAACAGCACAAACAGCACCACCGCTATCACCACCGGTCCCCAATCCGCCATTTCCTTCGCTCCTGCCCCTCCTGCGTCTTGGTTAACTCAATGACGTGCTCTAGATCTCTTGGGTGTACGTATAAAGGAGAAGGAATAATGCACCCAGCACAGCAGCGCAATTGCGCTATATATATAGAGAGAATCCAGGAGAAGCAAGAAAGGAATATCATTTGATGGGGGGGAATTTAATCGCGTGGCCGGCATTTCGTTTTGTTTTTTCATTCGTTTGTGCTGCATACTTTATTGGGTTCTCCAAAAGACGTGGCGGGAGGTCATTGGACCTCGGGAAACACTGGCTTGCTTTTTCATTGCGGATGAATATTTACGTTGTTAAAGCATGGATTATAAAACATGAACTTACTGACGATTCGCTTCTCGACGCTTCTTGTCGGTTCTGATCGTGGCGAGTTCGCGTGTGTTGAACTGCCGTTTGATGGATCGATGTTCCGGGCTGATCTGCTGCTGTGGTTTTTTGGTTTGATCTTGCCCCTGGCGATCAGCTTCACACGCCACGTCAAAAGTATGAATGGCTTTGGTCGGTTAGATTGCGGATAATACTTGACAAGATTGCTGTCGCGATCGTATGACGTTCGATGGAGGAAGTGTCCAAAAATTCCGTTTGCACCACGGTAAACTCTGAAATGATGGTTGCACCATGGTACTTGTGGCAGTTGAAGGTTTTTAGTAACTTACCAATTATGTTAGATTTCTTACCACTCAAAGCTAAACCGTAGCAGTAACTGTTGATTCATTATTGGGTTCGTGATAGTAAATATGTTATTTCATTGGTACCATACATATAGATATGCACCAGCTTTTAAAATCAGAAAAAAGCATTGGGTTTATCCGCGGCAATTTATGTGGGCACCGATTGCTTTGCCATGACCGACGCTTCCTTAGCAAGTAGGGAAGGTCATTTCCTTAAAGTCGCATCTCCTTAGCCCCCGGTCATGAGTTACAAACGATATCCAAGTCGGGCTTTCAGCATTCTTTCCGCGAAGCAAAGGAGGGCTAGGAACACGTATATATTTTGAGAAGCAAAACAATTGAATAATGTAATCAAATTTCAACCCCTCTTGCTGACAAATCTCAGCAGAGGACAAGATATCACGAAGGCCCCAAAAAAGCACAAACTAGAAGAAAGCAAAAACCCATAATAGGCTCCCTTAAGACAGCCAAAAGCAAATCGCTAGTGTCATCGACGCAGCTCACTAAGGCGAACATACATCGACTGGGCACGATCCGAATCGACTCAACCCAGGTACAAGTGCACTTTGACGGCGAGCAAGAAGACACAGATGAGGCTGAAGTACAGGAGGGAATGAATCATGATCGACGCACCGCTTGTGCCGAAGGTGCCAAACTCCACACATCTTTGCTGTCCAGGGATCTGGAACAGCAAACCCGGAGTCAAGAGCACGAATAGTAGCACCGACACGAGAACCGGGCCCCAATTCTCCATCTTTCCAGCGATCACTTCTAATCAATCGACCACTTCTCTGGAGAACTCGACAGTACAGAAGCTGATTTTGTTTCTTCCTTTTGCGCTGGTTATCTTGGAAGTTCAATGCACTTATATAGAAAGAGCTGGCCATTCAAGAAAAGAAAAGAGAATAACTTGGGCACGTGAAGAGAATAACTTGGGGTGTAATGCTTGCTAAGTGGAGTATAACACCAAGGCTGATTGCCGCTTCAGTCTCTTTAAGCTTCATGTTCCCACAGAATATGTGAAGTCCAAGCAAAATGAAAGAGGCCACTGCTTCAGTTTCAGCAGATTAGGAAGCCTCCGTCTAAAGGGTTCTTGGTCTGACATTGTGATTCCGATGCTACTCGACTTTGGTCTCCAGACACTTGAAAGCGCGATTCTTGAATTAAGAACTCGCCATGAAAAGGAGAACTGCATGCAGAAGGTAAAGCTTCACGTATAGGATGGCCGCAAGGCTTTCAGAGTTTTTTGACGGAGAAATACTACGTAAGGGATATCGGATTTTATGGATCCGAACCAAATACTTAACTAGTCAAACAGATTAATTCTTCAGTTCTACAAATAATTTTTTGTTGAACGAAAATTGTATCCATAGCTTAAAAGCATACAAAAGAAACACGTAATCTTCATGACAAAGTAAATCGAAATAGAGCAAGAATACTGAAAAATAAAACCAAATCTAAAACAAGGAGATTCAACAAAGCACTAGTAAAGCTAAGTACACACTCGTTCCACGAGAACAAATCTGTCAAGTAAAATAATTGACAGCCGATTATTAGATCTTATACTTTTGCCAGTGATGAGCACATGCTGGAAATTATTTCTCCAGTAACTATGACATTGGCACGTGCATAGGTCCAGCTTTCTCTTCACCGTCTTCATATGAAGACAACCAAAATAAGTTGAATAAATGCAGATCTAACATGTGGAGGAGCCAAACTCCTACAATCATCATTGCAGCTTGCAGAGAACTCATAAATGAACATTGTATAGGGGTTTCGAATTCCAAAAGTATGTTTATTAAAATCTCATATCTAGATCAGGAGAGAATATGTTTATTAAA
This sequence comes from Eucalyptus tenuipes, assembly GCA_014182365.1. Lineage (NCBI taxonomy): Eukaryota > Viridiplantae > Streptophyta > Magnoliopsida > Myrtales > Myrtaceae > Eucalyptus > Eucalyptus tenuipes. Next base: position 31,419,272 of record CM024538.1, on the reverse strand, counting down.
CTCTCATATCTAGACCAAGAGAGAATAGCATGTACATCTAAAATTAGATCAGGAGAGTTTAAATTCCCAAATCAAAAAAAAAAAAAATCGGGAGAAGAGAACTCTCAAATTTAAATCATGAGAAAAGAAAAGACAAGAAAAGAATAAAACGCAAACAAAATCAGTAAACGGGAGATGTCTTATGGCACTGCCCCCATTGAAAGCACTGCATGAACTAACCTACGTACATCACCTAAATTCGACCATATCATGTTCGGGACAAGGTAAGCCTGCCTGAGTACCCCGATTTTTGATGGGTTTTGTTCCTATCTTTTGTGTGTGTCTTCGATCCTCACTACCATTACTTCCCCATCCTCCCTTCTCTCTCTTACTATGTGTGATTTTCTTTTTCATTTTTCATGATTTTTATCCCGACTAGAAAAATGTCTATCTGGCCTTTAGTTTATCCAGTCAGCATTAACATGGCACTTATATGACAATTCGCACTGAGAATCTTCTTTTGTAATTTTAACGAAATAAAAAGAATAGGTCTAAGGTTCATACGGACACCAAAACAAAAATAGGTAAATGGATGACATCGGACAAACGGGAAACGATACAGAGACTTAATCCCGACGGAAAAGAGAACTAAGAAAGCTATATAAGAAAGTCCAAAATGACAAAAAAAGAAGACGAGCAAAACGCCACGCATCGAGATAGCTTTCAAAACGGCCCCCACGCGTCACCTCATCTCCACAGATGCCGCGGCTACGCTGGCCGTATCGAGAACGATCGAGGCGAGAACTGACGAAGAAGCCGAGGGATTATCGTTGTCCACCATCAGCAGCGACACATGGAAACGAACCCAAACCCCGATCTCGAACTAGTTCACCTCGCAATCCAGCGACTCCTTCAAGATAAGAAGAAGATGAGAGAGGAGCGGAAGCTACAGCCTCAAGCCTCCGGCGATTTAGTCTTTTCTGAACATGAGGTCGACAACGACAACGACGACGACGACAACCTCCTCCTGTCTAAATTGCTCTCTCAGGTAAAGATCAATCCCAGCTCAATGTATATCCGGGTTGTCTCTTGGGCATTTAGATAAGTTGATTCCATTGCTTCGCCCCCATAAAAAACCGAGACCCAAGTCAAATTTCGTTTGCTTGTTTATACTGAACTCGTGCTTAAATTTGAGTTCTCTTTTAAGTCTAAGGAGCTTTGGGTTCCATGAAGCGAACTATATGATCACCAATTTTGAACTCTGCCTCGTCGCTGAAGCAGGTGGAATCATTGAAAGCGAGTCGCGCGATCAAGAAACCTGAGGCATTGGCCGATACTGTGGTTGCAGTCGACGACATCAGGGCGAAGAGCGATGCCGCGATCGAGGCGGTTGAGCTTGAAGCTGAGGAGGAACAAGAGGGTGGCGAAACAAAGGCTACACCGGAGGAGATAGTGAGAGAGCTGAGGAAGGTGAAGAGGCAGAACACGGTGACGCACTGGCTTCTATCGGCCATGATCGTGCTCACCGTCGCTTGGCAGATCTCGGAGGTGTCCCTCATTATGAAGGTGAGAGAAGGCCTGAGCCATCCGTTCAGGTCCTTAGGGGGCGCGATAACAGAGTTCTTCAAAGGTCCAGCTCCGAAAGGCCGTGACGATGTGGACGAGGACGCCGACCAGAGGCAGAGCGAGACGATTGGAATCCCTCCTCTTAAGATGCCGGAGTTTCCGCAGTTCGATGTGCCCAATCTGACTCCAAACGGTGAAAATCATTCCCCCGGAAGTGGTTGAAATACAGGGTTATCTGGAAAATGTTCAGCTTTCTAGGAAGGCACTCCCTTAATGTTTCTCATTTGAAGTTGCCGGCTTCAATTCAGTTTGAATTTGACTATCTCTCTCTCTCTCTCTCTCTCTCTCTCTCTCTCTGACTTTGTTGCTATCTGGTAACCATGATCAAAGTCAAAGTACGTAAGCCAGCCATCGGCTTGACCTTTCAACCAACTGAAAAATTACGGGGACCTTCTGCATTTGACTTCACGAAGAACAATCCACGAAAGAAATCATGCCTGACCACTCGACAGTAGCAGGTTTTCTCGCAGCAATGGAAAAGTTGGAGATGCAATCAGGCAAAGCCTGCGACTGTATCTCTTCCGACGCGTCATACACAGCCAAGCCACGAGGAAACTGAGAAAACTGAAAACTGACGGATTATCCGGCAGCATTAAACGGTAGAGAGAACAATCTTGCAAGGCTGCCAATTCCAAAGTTGGATAATTTTACATGTACCTCAGAACTTCAAAGCTCGACCCGACCAAACTTATGGCCTGGAGAAAAGAGGTAAAAAGATTGTATCAAACCGCAAAACAGGAATAAACAGAGGAGCGATTTTCACTTAAACCAATCACGATTAACATATCCATATTCTTCAAGAGACGGAGGACGCTGGATGCTAAACGCAACCATCCAAAAGAAACCCAGATGCATTTAAAATTCAAGCACCAGACGGTAGCAAGCATATGGTTCATACAATCTTGACGTCCAAGCAATAAATTCTTCTTGTGGACACGAAGCCCTTCTCGTGTTCATGCGTAGTTCAGTCGGAAGATATCATTCAGCACGTAAAAGCTTCCTTGGGGCGTCGGCATCAAATGGAACAACTGAAAATAGAAGGCACGTAGAGAATGAGGTCAAGAAGTAGTTGACAAGGAACAAGGCCTGATATCATCCAGCAAGCCGAGACAGTTCTTTTTGCGGGCAATAATAATAAGAGAATTATCAATTGGAGACTAAAACCGACAGCTCTCATAATGGCGAGAAAAATGGATGATACCACAATAACAACCGAGAAAAACTTGCAAAAACCAGTCAATCGGCAGATGCCGACTCTAAAAGATGAACAAACTAAAGAGCCAAGAAGGAGGTGACCCACCATCCACATCCAGCAGTAATTTCAATTCCATCAAATACTTGCAGACAACAGCAAACAAAGGCTAGACTCTTAAGGATCACACATACTCATAGTAGTGGTCGGACACTGAATACAACACCTGAATCTCAATCAACTGCAAATGGGCGAGCAGAATCCCCAAGCAAGCAGCAACAATCTACAAAGCAATGCAGGGTCTCCCTTCGATCTAAGAGTGCGTTCGTTTACAGTGTCATGGAGAAAGACAATAGGGAAAGATACTCCTAATGGGTAAAGACTCACGAGCATATCAGAGAAATCTAGCACCGTTTCCCCAACACGTGTTCAGAACATCCTTCACCACATAAACATAGGAAGAGCAAAGAGGTAACGCATCAAGAAATCATAACCAAGCACATGCGATAATCTGCATCAATCAATTAACCTATCGAAATACCCAAAACGAGGAATTGCACTCCAAGCAGATCTGCCAATATGAACTCCACTCCAGCAGTCAGTGGTCACCACCCACAACAAAACTTACGCCGATCGACCGTACTGACCTTGATAATCCACATAAACATTCAGACAAAACAGATTCAGCCATAACGACAGCTCTGCTAGATCAGCACCCTCGCACACGCACACGCTCAATCAACAAAGGACAACCTTCCAGACAAAGGTTCCAACTCCCAATTTAACCCTAGCGATAGAGAAGAGAACGGAGAAGGGGGGGCGCTCGCCTGGCTGAACTTGAGGGCGTGCTGCTCGCCGGCGAGCTGGAGGTTGCCGCTGACGAAGACGAGCATGCCGCCGGCGGGGCCGGAGGGCTGGCAGTCGACGGTGGTGATGCTGTGCTGGCACTGCTGGAAGGGGAGGGAGGTGAGCTTGGAGACGATGCTCTGCGACCCTTGGATCTTCTGGCCCTCGAAGGTCAGCATCGACCCTTCCTGGTACAGATTCGCCAGCCCCCCGCGATTCGCATCGAACGTCGAGTAGTAGTGTTCCACGAACGCCTTCGCCACCGCGTCTGGATCCATCCGTCTCTCTCTCTCTCTCTCTCTCTCTCTCTCTCTCTCCCGCCGCACCCGATCCCACCACCACCGACCCCCCACTCTAAAAATCCCTCCTTTTTCTCCTCTCTCTTCTGGGGCTTCTCAAGCCCTAATCCCACGCGATGCACAGAGCGCAGAGCAATGCCCAGGGGGCGGATATTTGAATGGGAAAGAGACGAGACATTGCCTGGCGTTCCGTCGTGGGTTGTCTTTTTATTGGCGAGCGAGCGTTGATCTTACGCACCGATTCTTAGTCGATTCGGTTTCGTCTTAAGTTGCCCGCGAATTCCCGTTCCTAGATTCGTCGTAAATTCTCCTTTCCATGTCTGCAAATTTCTAAAACTTTCCGTTTGCTGATGAAGCAAAAGGAGCCTACTCCGAAAGGTCGGTCTAAGGTTGTCTAAGGAGGATTTCTATGTTCGGGTGGAATTAGTGAACAAGTATGAACCATCATCACAAAAGCATCGGAGATCGATCAACCAATGATATCACTGCATAGCCAGAAAACCTGCGATGAGATACTTTCCTCGAACGGACCCACCCTTCTCTTCCATCTGAGAAGGTGCTCGCCTTCCCTTCCTGCCTGCATTTTTCATGTTCGACCAAAAATGAGATAAAAGCGACGATTGAAACGGAGGAAACAAGAGGAACTGCCCTTCACCCATTCAGTAAGCCTTGCCTTTTCATCATTACTCAAAAGCTAGAGAATCGGAAAATTTTCTTGATTCTGCCTCTGATTTATGTGTACAGTGTACTTTGCTCACACAAAGCAATCCGATTACATCAAATTGGTTCCGACAACTTGCTGAAAAGGACAAAAAATGGCGACGAAGAGAGTCGTTGTACTATACATCAGTCATGGCCTCGACCCTTTACATGCTTCAAACAAAATTGATTGGGGCAAACTTGAATGCGAATACTGACGTTCTTTATTCGAGTAATATACATGGAATGCTCTGTCTCTAAGGGAATGCAGTCTAACCAAACCTCCTGGCTACAATCTCAATAGCTACATGCATGTACACACTGTGAGGGTCTAGTCTACAGATATACACCTATGTCAGAGAGATTCCTGCACCATTTCCAAGCAGCCATCGATCCAGAGTTCAATTGGCGAACTTCAGATCGCCTAATTACCAAACGTCATCTTGCAAACGGTTTAGATCAGCTGTACAGAAAATAATTGAAGTGGTTTTGAACCAATATGCCACTCGTTGGGAAATCAATGAAAATTCAACTCCAGCGGGTGACCTTAACTTCTTTATGTATATGCTCCCGTGACAAGACACACCTGATAAATCCAAAAATGCGCAAGAAATCAATAGGTGTCTGAAGAAAATCCCTTTGGTTTCACATGAAATATATCAGCGAATTTCGATTGCATCTTACCAGAAGGAAATCCAACTGCTCTAAAAGTAAGAAGAATCAAGAAATGTGTAGCTAAGGAGAGGCCAGAGAAAACTCACTCTTGTTAAAGAATTCCAACGTTCACCAGTAAGGCTGCCAAAGTGCCTAAACAACCAAGACTTCTGCTCACCAAAACAATTAGCCATCTATGGTGGCCTCTCTACAAGTTTCGATTCAATGATGACTGGGAAAAAGCGCGAAACTTCTCTAAAAAGTTGTTCCGCTTCAAATGGCTTTGAAACATATCCATCCATTCCAAACTTTGTGCATTCTTCATGAGTAGCGTGAATCACATCTGCAGTCATGGCCAAAATCGGTAGGTGGAAATTCGAGATATTTTCACGTGGCCCTGAGGATGACTGTCCTGGTAGGAATTCCTTGCTCGGAGTTTGTTCCATCTGTCGAATTCTTTTTGTAGCTTCAAATCTGAACAAAAGAATTATAGAACCATTAGATGCACGTATCCATTATCACCACCTAGTTGACATAGAAAAGGTTATCCAAATCCATTACATCAGACACATACAAATCTCCGAAAGTATATACACTTTCTATACAACATTTGATGAAAAAAATGAGTGCTTGAGCAGGAAAACGCCATACCCATCCATCCCTGGCATCTGGATATCCATGAAGCAGGCATCAAAATCATGCGGTGGTCTGAGCAAAGCAATTGCTTTTTCCCCACTGTCTGTACAAACCACATCAGCTCCATATTTCTTCAAAGCTCCCTCGGCCACTCTGAGGTTTACTTTGTTGTCATCCACAACTAGGATTTTTCTACCACGGAGAAGGTTGCGGAGAAACAGACTCGGAGACTCCCCATTGGAGCAACTTATTCGGTTTCCAACTCCCATGACTCGCTGTAAAGACGCCACCAGCATACTAGCCCTTAGAGGCTTCATGATCACGAATGGACCAGTAGCATCTGTAGTCACACCACTCATCCTACTAGAGCTGATAGAATTAGATAGAAGAAACAACCGTGGAGACACCCGTGGCTTCATGTCCCTCAATTTATCCAGAAAGATTGCCGACAAACCAGAGTCCTTGTCCCAAATTTCCCATTCCAAGAGCACCATATCTATTCTGCAATTCCCACTTTGTATGGTGTGGAGGCACTGGTTCAAGTCTGCAACTACCTCAACATGAATGCCAAGCCTCTGGATATGATACTTTGATACATTGGCGCGGACAGGTCTCGTGTCAACTACCAATGCTTTCATACCATGAAATTCTGAGGCACCAGAGTCACCTTGTCCTTTCACTTGCTGGCCCTTGCACTCTTTTGAGGTAGAACAGGGATCATCGAAAACTGCAGTAAAGGTAAAGGTGGATCCCACCTGGGGTATGCTTACAAATCCAATCTCCCCATTCATGAGGCCAACCAGACATTTGCTTATGCTTAGCCCAATACCTGTGCCCCCATGTGTTCGAGAAATTGATGGGCGCACTTGCATGAAAGGAGTGAAAACACGGGATTGTGCCTCTGGAGGAATACCTATCCCTGTATCCTCGACTGAAATAATGAGATTGATTGGATTAGAGAAGGATGACGGCACTGGAGACGCAGGCCCTTCCTGGCTGAATGTCCTAAATTTTGCCCAGCTGAGTTGTCTGTCTGGTACTGGGAAGCCACTCAACGTACTCCTTGTTGCTGATTCCATTTCAGCATCAGTTGAGTTCATCACCTCATCAACAAGATGGACTGTGACCAAGATATGTCCTTTCTCTGTGAACTAAGGCGAACATATACAGTCTGTAAGTCATGTTTGTCAATGAGCAAGGAAGGGGAACATACACATAGTCTGGTAGTCACATTTCAATTAGCAAGGAAAGCAATAGTCACAGGGTTACCGAATAGAACATCTAAAAATGAATTAATGGTTTGAAAAGAAACACATTTTCCACGAATAGTTAAAGGAACAAGTTGATCAAACTTTGAAGTACCAAATATTATTCGTTTTTGACTTCTCTCTTTGCTTGCCATTCAAGAACAACGTTCAGAAAAGGGCCTTTTAAATGAGTTTCTAAGGGCACTATGAACCAACTATCAACTGAAAGTTTATATTTACAAGACACTGAAGAAGAATAGAATGCGACACATCATGGGAAATTTAAACATGATAAACTCCCTTTTTAAATATGCAAAGCACATCTGTTGCAGCTTGACGTAATTATATAGTTGATACAAAAAGCTGTAGCTTAGCAAAATCCTCAAAAAGAAACCCTTGCCATGGTCCCCCCAAAGATTTGATACACGATGAAGAGGAGAAAAGCCTAGAGAACTAAAAGTCAGTTTTGGGTGACTGGATTTACGAATCTTCCATCCAAAAGGCATATTCCTTTTTGAATGCTTCCTCAATTTGTTGAAGACTTCAAGAGCAGTGACCATTCTAATTTCTACTTTTGCGTCGGTCACAGGAAAATTTGATACTACTCAAGAATTATAATGGCGACTTGAGATTCAAAAACAAAGTTCTCAGAAAATGTGCGAACCACACTTAAATAGCTTACTTTAATTGAGTTCCCCATAAGATTTGTGATGATCTGCCGAAATCTCCCTGGATCACCAATCAACTTCTCCGGAACATTTTCAGAAATGTAAACCGCTAGCTGCAGATTTGAAGGGGTGGAAATTATTAGATAATGACTCAGGTGAATTAGCGGCACCATGTAACAAAGGCAGTCAATACCTCCACTCCTTTTTCTTGAGATTTCCCCGAGAAGAGGGACAAGACATCATCCAATATGACCCTTAGATCAAACTGCACAGCCTCAATCTCAATCTTACCAGATTCAATCTTCGCTTGGTCCAAGACCTCATTTATAAGTGAAACCAAAGCTTTTCCACTTTCCTGTGCAGTTCTAACATAATCTTGTTGAGTTTCATCAAGATCTGTGTCCATCAACATATGCAACATTCCTGCAATACAAGCATTGTCATGTTATGACCTTCACTTATTATATATATCCCTACATGTGCGAAGCAAAATGTAAAGAAACAGTTTTTCCACATACTCACCTAGAACTCCATTCATGGGGGTTCTGATCTCATGCGAAACAGTAGCAAGAAACTATAGAAGGCAAAACAAAATCTGTTACTGCATCGCTCAGTATGTTTTAAATCAAAACATAATCAACAAAAACGTGAATTACCTGTGACTTTGCCACATCAGCTGCCTCTGCTCGCTTCTTAAGTTCCATCATCTTATGGTAGTCATCTTCAACTTTGGCAATTCGATTCACTGTTGCTTGGAAAATATACCCAACAAGTAAGGCAATCACAAGAATGCCAAATGATGTAGTTATTGCAAGCCATGGCCATGGTGCTTTTTGTTTGAATCTGTTTGCATTACAGAGTCAGTCGTGCAAGTTTCTACAAATCACAGGGATAGATAATTCACACAAAAAATATAGGTACCCTCTAGCAGAATTTAGAACATCATAATTGTGGCTATCACAGATCCTATGGTAAACACCAGAACTTTCACTTATTTCCAGTGCATGACATCTTTCAAGAACAGACAGCAAGGGCCGCTAGACAACTAAGCTAATGTCCAACAGTCCAAGTGATGCATGGACCACACATCAGAAAAAGGGGCTAGGCCAGCCATGAGAGGACTTAAAGCACTACATATTACTTTAACACATTGGCCAAGGGGCTTCTTTTTACTTCTTAGACCATATAGTCAAAAAGAGCACTGCACAAGTTAGATGAACACCACAAGTATCTACGAGGAAAGGAAACAATTACCTGCAGCGCATCTCATGTTTCCTGAACGGATCCCCAAAATTGAGAGTGCTGACATGCTCTAGATAATCTTCCGATACATCTGAACCATACATGCTGATTGGATGTGACCAATTGGTGGTGTCATATACATTCACAACAATGTTCTGCTTGCTTGCGAGCTGTTGAAGCAACTTCGCAACTAGTGATTCAATATGGAAGACCCCACCAAGGTACCTGCTTCAGAGAACTGTAAATGTTAGGAAGCCACAGTATCTGCCTGACAAGCTGTCATCACTTCTATTTATGCGTGCCTGATAGCAAGAGAACCAACCAAGATGGAGAACATTACCCGTCAGTTGCCTCAATCCTCTCCTCAGGAGTGGCATTTGGAGGTAGATCCTTATTGTATACAGCAAAGGTCAATATAACTCCAAGACTGTTTGTTTTAATTAACCTAAATGGAGCAGTCAGGACCCCTTTTCCAGAAGCTCTTGCACGTAAAACATTTTCACGGTCTTCCTAGTGGATGGATGCAAGCAAATATCAAAGCCCATGAGCAAAATGTTACCAAACAAAAGGTGGAGGGAAATTGTAGAGTGCTACATTAAAGATCACAACAACTCAAAACAATAATCCAATTATGACAACGTGTTTGGGGGGGGATTCAGTAGGTTTCATCATAGGTTGCCACTGAGGCTAGAATCTGCCAACATACAATTGGAAGGAAATTCACCTTTCCTGACAGCATATCAAGAGAAACGACATGGCCAATGGTATCTTGTGCAAAGATGACTGGCGCATATTCATCTTGTACTGGGGACGGTTCCGATCCTTCAAGTTCAGAGTTATCCTTGTGAACTGGGGTTTTTTCCACGGTATCCATCCTCTTAATCTTCCAACCTTGTGCCTTCTCAAACTCTTCTCTGTCACAATGAAGCACTCTTACCGCATATGCAATGAAACTTGTCAGAGGCCTCTCAAAAGCAGTTCTTTCTGTGTACCTCGCGAAGGTCCTCTGTCAGTCACAAACGATTAGCTTTTGCTGCTGATCATTAATTAAGAAAACTAGAATCGGCTAGTATATGAAGATCATATTCATTGAGACAGAAATTAATATTTATTGGCTGCACTAGCTTTTCAAGTAGAATTCAAGAAAGTGAAATGTCCTGGAGTTACGACATCCTTTCAAGTCAGCTAATTTACATATATCGGTGCAAACCAAGCATCTATATGAAATTAGCTCTCTTAAATGCAAACAGTATTTAATATCAGACGGTCCTCCGATCAGGGAGGCTATCTGAATTAGGCAAGTAGAAAACAAAGTGGGGATAAAACTAATTGACTCGATTAGCTTGAAGCACTCAGAAAGCAAGATTTACCTGATCAATAGCGGAAGGCTGCTTGCCATGGTGGAAAGTGGAGATCAGAATGGACATGGCTTGGACATGGTTCATGCTGACATTAAACTGGTCCTGCAACATTCTAGCTCTCTCATCGCACATGCTCCCGAGGGTCTCTCTCCTCTTCTCCGCGGCCTGCGAGCTCATGTACCAGAAGATAGACGCAGAGATGATGAACCAGCCGATGATCCACGTCCACAAGACCTTCCTCCACCAAGTCTTCCTGAATTTCTTCGACCCAGCTTGGCTGTTGTGGCTGGGGTGGATCTTGTAAACATTCCCCAACACCTTCTCCAACCAATTCAGTGACATTTTGCCCCCATCGCCAAGAAAACCGGCCTTGGTCATCTCACCACCAAAAACCCACCAATTCTTGGAAATCAAGGACACCACCCAGCAGCACAGCAGCCATAGTAGATGCCCCACCTTCAGACCGAAACCGAGTACATGGAGCAAACTCATCCACAACAGGGACTCGACCCAGCTCAGCAACAAGTACTTTAAAAGGGCGAAATCAGAACAGTGACCAGATTTGTGTTTAAAAAAATCAAAAGAAGAAGGTAAGTAGGGTGGGGGGCGCCCTCACCCTCTAACCAAGAACCCACCCACGACTCAAGAAACGCCAGACGAAGCACCGAACCTAAAAGAAAGACCACTGATTCACCAACCTGGAAGCAGGAACGAATCAAGGAGCACCCCCCACCCCACTGGATTCTTGATTTTCCAAGGAGAGCGTGGTTTCGGCCCCCGTTAAATGTCAACCGAAACCCCCCCGAGCAAACAGATGGGCGGGGCTGTTGATTGGCAACTAGAATAACCAAATAATCCAGTTATTCTAACCGGAAACTGAAACCGAAACACAAACCCCCACCCACGAGGGAATCTTGCCCGGAAATCTAGTCCGGGAGCTAGAGCTCTAGTGAACCCAAAAAAAATCTAAGCGTGGGGGGAACGAATCCGCACCGCGCGCCGGATAATCTCGACTCCCTCGAAGCGAGAATTTTTACTGAACAGGACCAAACAGTCAAGAACTCCAAGACGAAATACAGCTAAAGAAGAGAAATTATGGAGATTGTTGGGAAGAAGCGAGAGGAAAGCGCCGAGGTACGACGTCAAGACGGGGAAGGAGAAGGAGGAGGAGCAAGGAAGGAGGGAGGAGGAAGCAGAAGAAGAATCTGCTCGAAAGCAAGAATAGAAGTATATGATGTTGGCCGGTTAGCACAGAGGCCATTATCTCTTCCCCCCGTACTCTCTCCATCCCAAGAACGGAAATTATTACGTTTCAAAAAAAAAAAAAAAAAACATATTCCCGTAAAATCGAATTATCTCTGTATTTTTATAAGTCGAATTTCGCCTAGATGACAAAAAGGGCAAGGATAGGCAGAGTTTAGGGATGAAGACGTGAAAAAAACATATCCCCATCAAAAGAAAGTTTTCGAGCCTGATGCCGTTTTCAAAATATTCGATTTAAATCATAACTCTCAACTTCACGTCAGCATACTAACCGAACCGAATAAATCTTCTCGCGAAATGTTCTATTCGCTCGGGCGTCACTATTTTATCCGGAAAAAAAAATCTCGATCGATTAATTTAACAAATTGATTAAATTATGCAGTAGATCCATTTTGCATTACGAGTGACGGAATTTGTACGCGTGCATTGTTGGCGGGTTGGGGGGGGATCCGAAAAGGGAAAAAGAGGGAGAAATTAAAAAATGAGAAAAAAGCTTTTTCGGCTCGGTGCTGCGTTTCACATCCCTGTCCATCTACAAGAGCGCACAGGTTCTACACGCTAGCTCGTCCCCATTCGCAATATTTATTTTTTATTTTTTTGGGCCCCCCACCCCCTGGGGGGAGTTTGTGTGGTGCGGCTGTAATTCTTGTGGACAAAAGTACCCTCGCCCGGGGCCTGAAATTTCGGAGACTGGTGGTCACGTGCGGCCTCGCGGCCAGATGGCATCTGATGCCCCGCGCCCCCCGCAACTTCCCCCAAATTGCAATTCGAGGACAAAAAGGCAGGGGGGAGCTCGAGCGAAAAGATAAAATTAAAATAATCAGAATATATGAAATGAATAAATAAATGGAGTGGTTTAATTGATTATTGAAAATTTTATGAATAGAAGAAAAAGGGCGGGGCGGGGACACGATAGGAACCTCTCGAGGTGTTATTATGTTTCTAGCTGTTGTGGGAATCTAAAGCACTGTTCTGAAACAGGGGGTGCGAAAAGCGGATTAAGTTATAAAGAGATTAGATTTAATTTTTGTATTTTGGGTTTTTACATGGGTGTGCAATTATTAAAGGGAGTTAATTTCGGGGTGCTGGAGATTGTCCATTGATGGCGCTTTCTCTTTGGGGGGGCAGGCCTTGCCTCCACCTGACTAGCCGCCCTCTCTCTTCGGGTTCTAGCCCCACTTTGATGGACATTTAGGGAGAAGAAAAGAGGTGCAATTAGATGGGTGCTGTTAAGCATGTTAAATGAGGAAAGATTCGCTTTCTCGAAGCTGTAATCGTGCATTGCAATAAGTGATCGGTGTATTGTAAACTGCGAGATTCTTTTAATCAGGTAAGACCGACAGTTCTTGACACGACGTGCGGGTTTGAATAGATTTGCGTTTTACTATAAACGAATTGGTGCCATGACGAAGGAGACACGCGATCAAAATCATGCCATGGACGGGTTGACCTATCTAGTTGTTAAAATACAACGTATGGTTAAATGAACTGTCATTTATTTTATCGGGACATATACTTAAATGCATTCTAACGCATTTAATGCTCAAAATCTAGTGTTTTCTTTAAACTTAATAATTTGCAACGTGATATCCATACCAGAGGGAGTCAAAGCTAAAATAAAATAATATTTAATATAAACATTTGGAATATTAGAAAATAAAATAAACCCTCCCATACTTTCGAGGAAAAGAAAAGAAAATTTATTTTGATACCACGTCTTCTCTAAACACGACATAATGGTCACGCGCCGACCCCATCCGAAGATGTCCAATCTCGATCTAATCAGCGCGTCGTCAACTCATTAGATCAAATCGAAATGCCCACGACACATCCATCGTGCCGAAGAGCCCCACGAATTTCCCCCTCCAAAAAAAAAAAATCAAGACCCGATGGATGCCCCCCGAGAGGGAGAGCAGTGGCAAGGAGGCGTGAATAAGCGGGAGGAACAGGGGCAGAAGTCGAAAGTATGCGGGGAATTTTCCCATTTCCTCTACTTTGTATTTTTATTTTTTATTTTTTTTCTTTCTTTTTGGGATGGAGGAAGTGATTAGGCCAATCGGGTGATTCAGTGGGAACCTCGCTACTTTTGTCATGTTGCGACAGCTACGTCCGACGTCAGCGCACCGGTTCTCTCCGCCATCCGGCCAATGAGGGACAACCTCCCTTTTCAGCTTTTGCCCACGTGTCGCTCCGGGAGATGGTCGCCGCTCCCCAACCTCTCCCCCGTCGCCAAAAGCCACTCCCCTACTTTTTATTCGCCTCCCCCGCCCCCGCCCCTCCAACCTCCCCCATTCAGTTTTCATCCGTCACGATAAAATCGATTATTCGCACCCTTTTTCCAGGACCATCCCGAATGTTCTCAGAATTTATTAAATAAAAACGTGATTTATTATCGAAATATTATAATATAAATATGATTTATTATTTAAATATTTTAACACTCACTTTTTACGAAGGCTTAATCTCGCCTTTTGACGAAGCAAAATAAATTTAAAAAAAAATCGAATTTAGAATCTCTAACTCTAATATTATATGAGATTTTTTTATATGCTTAATTTTTGTAGTCACAGACATTAAATACGGTCAGACCCCAAAATTAAAAAAAAAAATGCCAAATATGGGCAATGATTGATAGGGACCAAAAATATTTCTTGTGGATATATGCTAAATAAGTACTTAATCATGTTCGGTCAAACAGGGTACAAGTCAATCCTACAATATCCGGAAAAGTTCAAGTTGTTCGCATGTTTAGTAACATCAATATACATTTAATGAAAGATGCGATAAAACATGCTTTGATTTTTTTTTGTCAAAAAAAAGATTCATTTCTTTGTATATAGAAACTTTCAAACCTAGTAAATCCTAATAGTTGCCTAATTAAACAAATACCATAATGCAAATAACGAAACATAATATGTAGCTAAAAGTATACTCTTATCCCTTAAGAACAGATCTGTTACCAAAAATGTTTAACGGTTAATCACCAAATTCAGTAATTAGTACACGTCGAGATCCCCCACTCCATCTACAATGGCTTGTGGTGTGCAAAGATGCCAACATCATTACGTTGAAAAAATACGTATCAAAATCTAAATTGGGAGAGTAAAACCTCCGGATCTAACCTAAATCTAAATCAGGAGAAGAAAGCGACCTAATCTCTAGAAGGTTGTGGAGTTAAATCACAAACATCCTCCTCAATGTTACTCAATCAATTAAATCACGTGAGATTTCTCCCTCGACCCAATGACGTATCGAGCATAGGTGGCCCTTATCTGGCATGAATGACATCGAACGAGACTTCTGCTTTCTCTGCTATAGTTTACATCATATAAGTTGAAATTTGGCATACCTATTCAAGCCAAAAACAGAATGCTGTAGTCTGGCAATTCCCACGAAATAAAAAATAGAAGAGAAGAAGAATTTCAAAATGTCAAGATATCAAACGGCAGTTGCAGCCATGCCCGCGTTTTAAAGTCAGCCACGACTTATTTTAAAGAGTTTATTGCGACCGTCTTGCTGATTAATAAATAAATGGAGAATAGAAGTTAAAGCAATCTAATTTTCGAAGTTAACAACCAACTGCGGACAGCATTATGCCGTTCTGAGTATGTTTTAAGTTATGGATATCAAATTTAACTAGCCGTGAATACTTGATAAAATTCATTACTACTTGTTTTTTTTTTTTTTTTTTCGATAGAAGAAAAATTATATTCATCGTTCAATTATCACATGAGAATAACATAAACTTTCATAGTAAAACCCAAAACACTGCAAAACAAAGCCAGATCAGAATACAATGAGGATCAATAGAGCACTAGTAGGGTTAAGCACATATTTATTTTATGAGAGCCAATCTGTCAAGCAAAATAATCATGGTCAATCAACGAAAATCATTTCTCCAATAAGTACAGCGTTACTAGTTGGCAAAGTGCACCTAGGTTTGGCTTTCTCTACACCATAACCATATGAAACAATCAAAATAGGTCTAACAAACATAAATCTAACATTTGGAAGAACATATCTTTGTAATTTAGCAAGACGCTCGAGCTTTTGTGACCACCATTAAAATTGATGGGAGAGGATCTATACACAAACAGAGCACATGGGTATCAAATCCCCAAACACATCTTTACTAAACTCCTAGATTATTAAATTCCCATATTTTTTACCAAAAAAAAAAACTCATAGATTTAGATCAAGAGAGGATAGCTTGTAGATCTAGAATTAGACTGGAAAAGTTGAAACTCTCAAATTTAGAATTAGATCAGGAAAAGAGAGCTCTCAAATCCAGATCGGGAGAAAAGAACAAAAAAGAACAAAAAATCTCAAACAAAATCAACAAGAGAAGGAGGGTGAGGGTGAGATTAGCTCAAACCCTCCCAATCTCTGAAGGTTAAAAAAGACGACGAGAGAGAAAAGGGCGTCGATACTTGTTTTCATATTCGCAATTAGAAAGTTGTACCAAATATGATATAACTTAAGTGCTAGACTTAAGCTTAAGCTAATAATCAAGGAGAAGGTGTATACCCAAAGCCCGTCAACACAACATAATGAAGCTAAAGATTCAACTGGTGGCACTCACTACCATCATACCATGTGATCGAATTCAAGAAGGTGGAACTTACTTAAGCACGATTACTAGAAAAATAGAAAGTAATAACAATAATGATTGAACCTTTAATTAATATAAAACAGCGAAGGGAGATTAGATAAAGTCGGCGTGCTTAGCCAATGCTCTCGCAATATTTATTAAACACCCAAACAAAGAAAATTCATAATGTTCAGTGCACTACACTCCCTTGTATATGGTATTCGCCACTTCGAAACTCCAAACAATTTTAACCAGCAACATGCTTCACAGATAGAATCCTAAAATAGAACGCGCATTTAGGTTTTAATCGAGTTGCCATGATCTGTTCTCGCGCGCTTCCATTGGCCAGTAGCTCGCCAAGTCAATTTTCCTGACAAATATCCAACTTTCCGACAACGCAATTCGAGAATGCAACTCTCCCCATTAATCAATGATTAAGAGGCTCGTGGAGGGATTAAAGTGGGTGCAGTTAGGCGAATTGAGCCAATGTTTTTGCCCAGATAGTGGCATTTTCTTCGACGCGTACGGCGCAAAAATATAATAAGGCTTTGCAGAAGGAAATCCACTTTCCGCCTACATTATTTTTTATTTTTTTATTTTGAAAAAAGAAGAAGAAGAAGCGGAGGACATCATTTATATCTTACTATAATAAAGGACTTCATTATTCGACATGACCGAAATTTATTGAATACATTTTTCTTGGCGACCACTTACAAAAGACTGTAAACCAAGCACTCCGTGGTATGAATCCCATAGTCCTTTCATTTTGTCTCATGTGTGTGTTGATGAAGTATGTGCGCTGGAATGACAACGACAATGCCATGGCACCGTACTAGACTCCACTAATACTTATAGGTTTCCTTCGCAATCCGAAATAAAGGAACCGAAAAATTTGAATTTGCTGTGAAAGTCATCTACATTTCGTGACTTCAATGTGTCGGCCTGATGTAATCAAAGCTCGATATCTTCAATATTGGAGATAGTTCAGATGGAGTATAAATTCGAACCTGTCAATATGTCTAGTTGTGTCCACCTTTGTTCAACTATAGTTCGTAACTTTAACGGGTTAGGCCAATGCAACCGAAGCCCGATACCTTCAATTGTGGAGATAACCAAGAGGAAGCGTAAGTCTAAATCTGTCAACAAATCTAGTTTTTTTTTTTTTTGGGGTAACCGAGGAATCGCCGGAAATTCCATTTCGCTTATGCTAATCAGGGTCACATCGCCCTTCGATGCTCGGTAGCACCGTCGGACGTCGTCGCAAGCCACTATTTAGACGTAAAACTTCTGGGGAGGCTAGCTTAGGACCCCAACACCAGGACCCCCCGCTTAAGACACTTTAGCACCGAGAGAGTTCGAACTCTCGACCTCGGCGATGAATGAGAGAACGCACACCAACTGCGCTACCCGTGGTTGGGTTCAACAAATCTAATTGCGTCCATCTCTATTGAAGAACTTAATTTGATGAGTTGTGGGCCCATTTAAGATTTATCAACTACTCCACAATACACTAATTTTCAAACGAGTGGCTTTTCTAACACGCCTCGCACGTGTGCATCTCAACACAATGATCGGCTTCCATCTCAAGCCGGCTAAAACACCTCCGTTTTCTTTTTTCTTTTTTTTCCGAAGGATGAAAGTATGGACAAATAATCCGAATTTCTCAAGTGAATTTCAATAGAAGCATTTATAGTTAAACAGCACAATTTACCCACAACATGTAATCGCATGCATCTTCTTCTTCTTTTTTTAATCACGCCCAAGCTGCGTTAATCAAAAGTGGCAAGACAAATTGCTAGTCTTGCTCCACCTAATCTTCAAGCAAAAAGGAGAGGAAAAAAAAAAAAAGAAATTTCAAAATCTTTTTTTCTTTTCTTTTTAAAATGGAGAACACGTTGTGAACAAGCATCGGAGGTAAAATTAACCCCTCCCTTAATCACGGCCAACAGGGAAAAGGGGAGGAGGGGTGACGAAGGGCGGACGGGCAAAGAAGGAAGGAGAGGGAATAAAGCTTTAAAGCGTTCGCGGCAGCAGCATCTCATCATTCCCTTGGATGGGGCCTTTGCTCTTTAATTATCTCCCCCCCACTAAATTAACGTTTTAATTAAAAAGTCGGGTGCTTTGTTTAATCGCTGTCTTGTTCTTGCAAGCCACTTCTTTGATGCCGGCTGCTGCCGCACGTGTCACCTGACGGGCCGTTGATAGGTCGCGAGCCTCGAAGCATCTAGATCGTGAATTTAAGGTGCATTTGCTTTAGGGAAAACTTCATATAAAAAAAAGGGGTTAATGCTTCTCGGGAAATCATTTTTTAGGAAGGTTGTTTGTTTTCCCGACACTAGCAAGCTCAAGCCTCGCCTGAGGCCGATTAGAGCTGGCAATATGGGTCAAAAACCCATATTATGACCCATTTTTAGTTAAATAGGTCATATATGGGTCAAGTGAAAGTTAAATATGGGTCAAAAATGAGTCAAGTGAAGGTTAAATATGGGTCAGAAATGAGTCAAGTGAAAGTTAAATATGGGTCAGAAATGGGTCAGTGAATGTAAAACACAAAAAGAAATAGTCTAAATGAGTTATAAGGAAACTCATTTTAAAGTTTAAACCCTTGGCCTTTTTAAATTTATAAAAATGTTTTTAATAAAAAATCGAAATTATAATTATTTTTCATATTTCAATTTTTTTTTTTTTTTTCTTTTTCTTTTTCTTTTTTCTTTCTTTTCTTCATTCCTTACCGACGCGTCGGCCGGTGTGATGGCCTCGCTAAATCGGGCGAGTCTCGAGCCTTGCCGGATCCGGGCGAGGCTTGAGCTCACCCGTCGGGCGGGACCTCGGCCTCGCCAATCTGGTGAGATCGAGCCTCGCCGACGATTGGCGAGGCTCGAGCTCGCCGGCGTCGGGCAAGGCTCGATCTCGCCAGATCGGCCGAGGCCGAGGCTCCGCCCGACTCCGGCGAGCTCGAGCCTCGCCGACGACTAGCGAGGCTCGAGCTCGCGGCGTCGGGCGAGCCTCGGCCTTGCCGGATCGGCGAGATCAAGCCCCACCCGACGTCGACGAGCTTGATCTCGCCTGCGGCCGGTCGCGGCCGTCATCGTGGGGCGGCCAAACGAAGGGAGAAAAAAAAAAAGAGAAAATAAAAAAATAAAAAAAATAATTAAAAAAAATAATTATTAAAAAAATAAAAATAAAAAAATTATATTTTTTTTAAAAAAATTTTTTTAAAAATAAAAATAATTAAAAATTATATTTTTAAAAAATAAAATTAATTAAAAATTATATTTTTAAAAAATAAATTAATTTTTTTATTTTTTAAATAAAAATTCGATTTTTTAAAATATTTTAAAAAAGAATTATAAATTTTTTTCATTAAATTTGTATTGCATAAAAATTGTTAAAAAATTTGTATTACATAAAAATGTTTTAACAATAAATAGGTTTTAGTAATACTGATCGGGTCGGATATGGGTCGGATATGGGTTGGGTCGGGTATGGGCCACTATATTTACACTACAAGAATATGGGTCAAAACGGGTTAAATGGGTCAAATATGGGTCGACCCATTTTCGACCCGGCCCATACCCGACCCAACACACCCATTTGCCACCTCTACCGGTCGTCGCAGGCCCATGCCTATGGCTGGTCGACAAGTCGAAAAGATAAAGGAAAGATAAAAAAGAATATTTAAAAAATCGATTTTTAAATAAGAGAAAAAATAAAATATTGAAAATTCATGATGAACAATTTCGAAAAGTGCTTTTACTGTCTTAAATTTAGTAGTTCACTTTCTTAAATTTAAGCATGAATAGTTTCCTTGATTGGAAAGTATTTTTTATTTATGATTAATTATTTTTAGCAAACCAAGTGGGCGAAAGTTCGGAAAACTAATTCCGAGAAAACACTTTCCCTCAAACAAACGCACCCTTGATAGTGTTATATACTGGAATACTTTGTTAATTTGATGGTGGACTGATACTCTTGTCTCAGCCATATATACAAACTAAGATAATCACATGTTATAGATGCGGACGGCAAATTAAGCTAAAAACCTAACAAGTTATTATTAGGTCATGAAGGAGCCTCTCTAAGATCAGGAAAATAAAAAAAAAATCATAGACCTATTATATTTGTATCAATTCAGTTATAAACTTTTCAATTTAATTGATTTAATTTTAAAATCCTTTTAAAATTTGCCAATATGGTCTATTCGACCAATTTTGGTTGAAAATTGCTAATACAAATGCCAGTCGTACTATTTAGTACGACCAATGCTGAGTAGACAATTTTTGCAATTATTTTTAGTCTTTTTTATTGTTTTTCTTCCTCCATCAATTACCATACCTCCTTAATGCTTGGCAATCGGCCACAAGGAGGCTCACCCTGGCTTATCAAGCAAGGCTCGCCATTGTGGGGCGAGGTTGCTCGAAGCCGGTGAGTTTCAACCTTGCTCGAAGCTGGCAAGCCGACTCTTGCCAACCTTTAGCCAAGCTCAACCTCGCCTCAAAGAGGTTGCTTGAGGCTGGCAAGGGGTGACCTCTATAGAGCCTCGCCTCACTTGAGGTTGGTGAAGTTGATGCTCCCTAGATACCAGCAAGATGACCTTGTCAACCTCGGGCAACCTCGCCCTTGCGAGGACAAGACTCTCATTTGCGGTTGTTCACCAAAAAACGTGGAGGCTGACGATATATGGAGGAGAGAGAAAAAAAAAAAAGAATAAAGAAAAAGAATAAAGCAAAATATTAAAAAAATAATTTGTAAAAATATTCACGTCAGCGCTAATTATGTCATATAAAATGGTCAGTATTGATTGCCGGCCATGACGATGGATGTGCGTGCGCATCATGGTCTTTATCGAGAGAGGGCGTTCATTTAGTGCCATCCGAACAATCCCGTGAAGGCGTGAACCCGAGCACTGGTTGCCCTTTTGCCTAGTTAGATTCCATGGCTTTTCCGAGTTCGAGAATTTTCCCGCCTCCTCGGTGGTCCATAACGACCTCCCTTCCCCTTTTTTATAATTTCCTCTTTGGCTTGCTGAAGTAGTCACGAGGCCACAATCAAGAAATCATGTCGTCGCGGGGCATTAACTTTTCGTGTACTCTGGCGTTCCTCGACGGCCGCATGGAGCCCTCGACGAGCAGGGTATCTATGGTACGCATGCAGCCGTGCATCGGAATGATTGGGTCGCTCGCTCTAACGCCATCGCGGCGTTCCGATGGATCAACCCAAGCATATTCAATAGAGGCTCCGAATCCTTAAAAGCCCTCGTGTCCCGTCGCGTTTCCTATGCTATAGGCGATTCCGTCCGTCATGTCGTGAACGAGACTGTTTAATATTTTCCAGCATCATCTAACCATAACCGATCAAAGTCAAGTCCAAGGGAAAAGTATCAAAGAGTCATAAATCTATTGCAGTAGCATTAATTCAAATATAAACCTTTCAACTGTATCAATCTAGTCTTAAACATTTCACATTGATACTGATTCAGTTCATTTGGTCAATTTATGTCGGAAATCGTTAACGTGGACATTGCTCGTCGTACCTAGTACCACTCGCGCTCGAGTGGCATGACCAGAATGAAAAGAAAAGAAAGAAAAAAATAAAAAATAACAAAATAACAAAAGAAAAGAAAAGAAAAGAAAATTATTAAAAAAATTAAATTATTATTTTAATATATCCATATTAGAGCTAGCCTTACCACATAGAACGATTAGCGTTCATGTTAGCGATTTCTAGTATAAATTGATTGGATGGACTAAATCAATACCAATGTGAAAATGTCTTGGACTAACTTATCCCAATTGAAATGTTGATAATTCAATTGGTACAAATGCAATATATTTAGAACTTTTTGGTACTTTTCCTTTGAGCCAAGACTGTTTGTGTTATTTTTATTGCCAATTCAATTTTTGGTAGCACGTATTCCAAGTCTGCATGTATAAATGACATCAAATCCCATGTGCACCATGCTTCTCATTCAAACCTCGCGCAACGGCTCATTAGATTTGCATTGTACAAAAATTGGTCAAAACGAGTTAAATAGATCTATTTAGATTGAATCATATATTGACCCAACCCAACCCGGCCCGACCCGGCAATTTGACGGGTCTAATGAAGGGTTCTTGTTCTAATACACATGTTAGGGCCACGCGTTGAAGCCGCCCACGTGCGCAATTTTCGCGTTTTGTTCTCTTTCGTTCTTCCAACAATTCGTGAAGAGTCACCGCAAAGGCTTGGATAAAAGGAACCCCCCAGCAACGATCAAAATACAAGTTGGGAAAAGGGTCCCCGCAGACGGTCGCAGTCCGGAGGCCAGTGAATCGGTTTTTGCTTTCAATCATTGTTGCTTCAATTGAAAGAAGTGGAAATTGATGACCACCCATGTCCACACCATTAAAATACAGTGTCGAGAATAAAGTCTTTGTAGGCATTATAATATATTTCCACAAACCTTTGAATTGGCAAAAGAGGCTACAAACCGCTCGACAGGACTTTTTCGAAAGAATGGTTTACAAAACCAGACCAAACATTTCTTCCCGGTCCGCTTTTGGTTTCGACTTTTTCGAAGCTAGGTCGAGTTGGTCCGCCTATCATTTTTTAACATTTATCATTAGGAAGGAAGGAGCGTAGGAACCCAAGATTTATTATGTGTGAACCTATATGCCTAGTTATGATTATATATATGATTATATATATATATATATATAGGCTCTAGTTTCCTTCATGAAAACGGTCTCATTTCTATAAGCTATTTTAGCAATTTTAAATTCACGAAATTACTCGCAGAGTAGAAAGAAAAAGGAAAATAAATCGGTCTAGGTTTCCTGACCCTATAAATCGTTTGGTAAGATTTCACTCGACGTTCATTGGAACCTAACCGAACCGAACTGCACACCAATCAAGTAGAGCGCCAAAATGTCGGAAACCTCGTCGCGTTTTTCCCATTTCCCCGCTGGGACAGACCAATGCGAAAGCAACGAGTTATCTTTTAGCACGACCTCATCATTGGGCAAGCCAGTTTCATCTCCACTCAAAAAGCCATGGGCAGCCCCGAAAAGAGGCGCAGCTAACATTTGCAGCTCATCCCTTCCCCAATGGAGTTTGGTCACTTTAAAAGATGGCTGCGTTTTTCTCCGTCCCAGTTGCTGTCCAAAAATAATTCCCGGTTCGGTTTGCATGATTTGTGGGGACGAGGCGCTCGCAAATAATTGAAGGGTTCTTTTGGCAATCCGGATATGGACACGGACACGACCAGCTGCGCTTCACTGACTTCGGCTCCAGCTGTTTACATGAATTCCTACCCCCTCCCCCCTTGCCCCTTTTCCGTCTCTCCCTCCCTCTTTTTCCACACCAAAACTCGGGGGGTTATCATCAGCAATAACAACCGTGTAGGCCCCGAAGCATGCCGTCTGGGAAATGATTGTGAAACGAAGGAGATGGAACTCTCTCTCTCTCTCTCTCTCTAGCTCACGTGCACCCAATTGAAGGAAACTATAGAGGAGAAGAAGATGAAGAATTTGCATTCACATTGCTTCCGGGACTCGCCATTACAAGGAGAAGCTCCCATTGACGTCGG
The DNA here is from genome assembly GCA_014182365.1 of Eucalyptus tenuipes. Lineage (NCBI taxonomy): Eukaryota > Viridiplantae > Streptophyta > Magnoliopsida > Myrtales > Myrtaceae > Eucalyptus > Eucalyptus tenuipes. The sequence goes on along the minus strand of CM024538.1, from coordinate 31,395,402 downwards.
AGTTGCATACTTGTTATGTCGAAAATTCGCATATGTTTGGCCGAAACATCACGGGGGAAACAGTTGGAATGTAAAGGAGAGGTTCGTGTTGGAAACAGCTGCCCGACGAAAACGAATCGCTCGACATGACCTTGAAGCGATTTGCGACAGATGTCTATGATTTTCCTCTTCAAGGTTTCACTGACGTGTCGAATCTCGTGCGCATATTAGTTTCATAGTTTCGAAATATCTTTTCCCGTGACATACTTGCAGTTACCGACCAACCACGGCAAAAATATCAAAAATGTACGTGCAAATTGCTTTTGAGACTGATCATACTGAAATAAAAGTCAGTTCATAGAAAGAGTTTTTTTCAAGCGAAAAAAAATAGAAACGGTTCTTGATTTTAGTTCTGTGCTAAAATGTAAAAAGCACCCATGAAAATATACATACATACACATATGTACACACACAAATATATATAAATACATAGTTTTTTGGTTTTTCGAGGGGATTGACTGTTGATTGTTGATGGTGTTTGCTGGCTTTAGGCATGATTTGCAGCCCATTCAAGGGTCCAAAGCCCAAACTGGGCCGAGCTCAAACGGCCCATCGACCTTTTCCAAAACCACAGCGCATCAAATTCGGTCCTCCGTATATTTTGACATTTGCCCCCCCGGTTCAGTTGTAATGGCTTTTCACGTCTCGTCACTTCAACTTCAGCGTACCATCTTTTATTCCGAGAATAAAATCAGACTGATGTTAACGCACTAAAAACCAAATATTAAGTGACTCGTAAGAAAATGCCCATCCATGAGGTGACAAGGTGGACTTTGATTACGTTTCGCCATACATTTGAATATTTCAGCACATTATCCTGCCGTCCTTTGACATATCGACTTTGTACAAATTTAAAAGCGAAAATACCACCAATGCACTTAAATCATGCCCACCATAACATGAATTCTTTAAACATTTTTTGTGGTGCAAAAAATTCTTCAAAATTTATATCAGTACCACAAATTTACCTTTTGCCGCAATTTTGTCCAAAATGATGTTAAAGATCTAATGGAACAATGTTTCTATCATGATATCTTTTATCCAAAGCATGGTGATGGGTTCTTAATCGGCTTGATCTCGATCTATTTCGGTTCTCCTTGAAACCGGGAACCGAATTGCTCGGTTAAAAAATCAGGAATTAAATTGACACTCTTGAGAAATGGAGTTAGCCGATCAGTTTGGTTTGTTCTAGGCGGTTTCTAATTCAGGTGGTCCATTCTGCATACCCTATTCTCTCTCTCTCCCCCTTCGAGTTCGATGTTTACGGATTAAAAGAGGAAAAAAAAAACCCACCCGTAAATAGCCGTGATGGTTGGACTTTACTACTCATCGCAAGGAACGAGTTCAATATCTGATCTTCGCAACTGGCTGACCGAGCCCCCAGAGGTGGTTTGACGCCAACCCCGAGGGTTTACGTCTAAATAAATAGCCGGTTTGCGGTGACTCACCGATTCTACCGAATACCGAATATCATAGGGTCGTGTGATCCGATGGTCCCTCAGTCATAAAAAAAAAAAAAAACGCTACTCCGTACTCCTGCTCACCGACCTCTGGCTGTTTATGCCCGCATGACCAGTCACCACGCTCCACGTGTCGCCACTGCCCAATCCATTCATAACGCCTGAAGGCGCTAAACGAGCACGGGGCGGATTCCAGAGGTTTCCCTCGAGCTAATTAAAGCCGCGGAAAAACAGACGATCCCCAAGTCCGATTTCTCGACGACAACCGGACAAGGTCGATCTTCTTCACCTTCAGATCGTCTTAGCTGCTCTCGAGCTTCCATCGGATTCCCGCGGTCGAATCTCTCTCCGCAACCATGGTAAATCAGCATCTCTTTTTTTTTTTTTTTTTTTTTTTCCTTTTTCCCTAGTGGTTTCTGTGATCGTGCCGGTTTCGATGTGCCAATTCATGCAATTTCGAAGGGTTCCTTTTGGGGGGCACGATTGGGAAATCAGTTGCTTTGCTGATGCGCATCGATCGATGCGTCCTTAGATTTTAACGTCTCGTGAGTTAATTATTTAGGTTCGAGGCTTTCGTGGCTGAATCGACGGTGCATGTAGGTCGACGAGGAAGTCGATTGGGTTTGAGTTTTGATTTGTCAAATTCAATGAGCATCTGGCTAATGCGGATTCTTCAATTGGTTAGAAATTATGGTCGATAGCTCCTGACAGATCCATTGAAAAGGGATGCGTGTGTTCATAGGGTCGCCGCAACTCGTTTTGCGGCCACAAAATTTGAATTGCGTGGATTGACGTGCTTGTGCAGACGACGTCGAGGCGATTCGCGGATAGGAAGGTGGATAGGTTCGAGAAGAACATCACCAAGAGAGGGGCTGTTCCCGAGACGACCGCCAAGAAGGGGAAGGACTTCCCTGTGGGACCTGTCTTGCTTGGGTTCTTCATATTTGTGGTGATCGGGTCGTGTAAGTTCCCATTCGATATTCTGTTCATGAAAGCATTTGATCCTCATATGCTTTGTAAATCTGACCAGAAGTAGAGTTTACAGAGTTGTATGCATGGGCATGCGTGCTTTCGTTTTTGTTCATTATTTTGGTTGGTCTCATCCTTTGATGCTATGTACATCTAGGTTCGAGGTGTTCGTCCTGATCCTTTTAATACAATACATCAAGGTTTAGATTTTCTCTTCTTAAAGTTTGACTCTTGGCTGGCAATTTGGTTTTAGGCATATCAATGACTTTCTACATTGGCGTAAACGCTCTCGATTGTCGTTTAGTTGTGATTATCTTAAAGATCGTCCGAACAAAGTCAAGCCTTTTGCATGCACTGGTCTCTCTTCATGATTTATAATTAGGTCTTGATTATACACGGTTGTCTAGTTTATTTCCTTACATGCTGCTTTTGTCGATTCTTTTGTTGTGGGGCAGCTCTATTCCAAATTATCCGGACAGCAACAACTGGGGGCATGGCATAAGACAAGCAACCCTCTAAGGAAGGCCGATGGATGACTCTGTGCCATGTCGTGTCCTTTGTGTTCTCTCGGATTGTAGGGAAGTGTCGTGTCCTTTGTGTTCTCTTAGATTGTAGGGAAGTGACTTTGCTTGTGCTTGACCAGTTGCTTTGGGAAACCCATAAGCTGAATAATATACATCCAGTTGTTTCGTTGGTTCTCTCAGTCTCAGCGCTGTCTCAGCTGTAACTATGATAGATCTTTGGTAAGTAGGACTTTTACAATGGCGATCAGCCATAGCTCTCTCGGAACAAAGGTTCTCATGGAGGGTTTCGACTTACTACTTGGAATTTCGGAAATCGAAGGTTGAAATGATTAAGGACATAACAATCTAGGCAAATCCTGAATTATTATGAAGCACGAGTGAAGACCGAAGTTAGATAGCAATAACATACGTGCAGAGACTTTTCAATCAGAGTAGACTGGATAGCCGTGGAGAGTCCTTTTTGTTTTCTTGGCCAAAAGATGAGTGTGGATGCAAGTTTGTGGCGAATGTGTTCTCTCCTCCTTTTAGAAGATACGTTCTTGGGAGGAACTTTGCATCAACTTTTTCTTCACCCTCAAATTGCCTGGATCGTTGTCTTTGAAAGTCAAATCCGTCGGGAAGCTTGAATAGCTGTCTTTGGGCATAAATTGTACTCACCTTTATGGTTTGGTATTCTTTAGAAGCTTGAAAAGCAGCACCATAAGGCATAAACTCAAATCATTGGTCGGAGCCAAATTTCTAAAAGTTGCGTTGTCGTGACATGAGAATAGATTTTGATTCTAATATAGGTGTTCATCGTTTTCTGAGGATGAGGTGCACTGGCAAGAGCTTTAGAAAATAGTAGAAGAGGTTGCAAACTAGGAGAGAGTTTGGTTCGACGAGGAGCAGCAGTGACTGTGCTGAAATGATGTGCTTGTGCGAGTGAAATTCATCGGGAGTGCTGCTTTGCCAGCCACATCGATCCTTCCTAAACAGAATGACACACCAAATGACAAGCCCTTCGTCTCCATTACCATTTTTGTTTTGTTCTTTTTCGTCTCCTCTGATGTTGCTGATTCAATGGCCCTTCATTCACATTCACGTGGAAGTTAGGGAAAACAAACAAAGTTTCTTTTCGCCCCATGTTCTCATTTTTCCTTCCACTGAAAACACGCACTTGCAATTCTTGGAACTTTTCCTACAGCTACAAGCATGATTAGCGGAACCTGGAAAGTCATCTGAGTCAGTTCTGGATTTAAGATGTTCCCGTGAAGTGTAGGAACTGCTTGGTTGAAACCATTACTCCCCCGTGAGCAAACAACTTCGTACCAACAAATGCATCATGCAAAACTCGTATCAATCTTGCGTATCTCATTCCCTATAAATAACTCAGCTCACGACTTCCTTTCCCCATGGCCACATCCACCATGGGCACTTTCATCGAGAGCGTGGTGAGTGAGGAAGAGCACATCTTCAGGAGCCAGTACCCTGCAGTCCCTATCCCGAACTCCACCCTTCCGGATTTCGTTCTCCATGGTGCCGAACTGTATGCTGACAAGGTGGCGTTTGTGGACTCTGTGTCGGGGAGATCGTACACCTACGCAGAGGTGGTTAGGGACACCAGGAGGTTCGCCAGAGCTTTGAGGTTGCTCGGTCTGAGGAAGGGGAGGGTAGTGATCGTGGTGCTGCCGAATGTTGCTGAGTATGGAATCGTTGCTCTTGGCATAATGGCGGCCGGTGCTGTGTTCTCGGGCGCTAACCCAACGATGCATGCTTCGGAAATTAAGAAGCAGGTGGAGGCTGCCGACGCCAAGCTAATCGTGACAGATGGACTGAATTATGAAAAGGTAAACTTTCTGACTGACCGCTATAATACTCCAAAGGACAATGATATACTCTGGAGACATTGATCGAGCAAACATCTGTACAATTTGTTTCACTATCTCGTTTCTTATCCAACTTTACAGCAAATCCACCATTGTTCTTTCTGGGTTGACATGAACTCGTCGAGCTTTATGTGCACCGCATGCAAAAGATCAGCTCGGTGTTTTCTGTGGATTTCTAGTCTAAACAGAACTATTTTTGTTTAGAGTTTTTGTACACATCCTTCATAGATAGCAGAACATGTACTTCATCTAGACTCCATTCGCTCTGATCCATCAGGTAAAAAGCTTTGGCCTTCCTGTCGTCGTGCTGGGCGGAGAGCAAATAGATATGGCCACAAACTGGGACGATTTGCTCAGAGCAGGAGACCGTGCGAGCATCAGTACAGTTGAAGAGGATGTCGACCACAACGATCTGTGTGCCCTCCCTTTCTCTTCGGGCACCACAGGGATCTCAAAAGGCGTGATGCTGACTCACAGGAACTTGGTGGCTAACCTGTGCTCCACGCTCTTCAGCGTCCCGCCCGAAATGGTGGGTCAGGTCACGATACTCGGCCTGATTCCGTTCTTTCACATTTACGGTATCACCGGAATCTGCTGTGCCAGCCTCAAGAATAAGGGGAAGGTTGTGGTCATGAATCGGTTTGATCTCCGGAGCTTTCTTAATGCTCTGATCACGCACGAAGTCAATTTTGCACCAATCGTGCCTCCAATTATATTGTCTCTGGTAAAGGACCCAATAGTAGATGAGTTCGACCTCAGTAAGCTCAAGCTCAGTGCCATAATGACTGCAGCGGCCCCGCTAGCACCGGAAATTCTCTCTGCCTTCGAGAATAAGTTCCCCGGAGTCCAGGTTCAAGAGGTGAGTACTGATTACTGGCTGTAAAGTTGAAGACTTGATCGGTTTGTGTGGCTATTCTCTTTAGAAAGACATAGTCCGCAATGACATTTTGAGGTCTGTTTTACTTGCAAAGCAATGTCATTATGAAATGTATAGGTATGTGTTAATCTGCTGCTTTCCTTCTTGGCTATACTGGGGTAAGTTACTTTCCTTTTTTTGCTTCCAGGCATATGGGTTAACAGAGCACAGCTGCATAACGCTCACCCATGGGGACCCAAGAAAAGATCACGGCATCTCGAAGAAAAATTCAGTGGGTTTTGTCCTCCCGAATTTGGAAATCAAGTTCATCGATCCGGAGAATGGCCAGTCTTTGCCCAAGAACACACCTGGGGAACTATGCGTCAGAAGCGAATGCGTGATGCGAGGTGCGATTCGATTAATTTCTTAGAACATATCAGCACATTAGGTCGACAGTGATGCCAGGCATCTGAGCATGTTGTTCTCAGGTTACTACAAGAATGAGGAAGAGACATCGAGGACCATAGACAAGGACGGGTGGCTCCACACAGGCGATATAGGGTACATCGACGACGATGGAGATGTTTTCATCGTAGATCGCATCAAGGAACTGATAAAGTATAAGGGTTTCCAAGTAAGATTACGGTTCAACCTGGCTGATGCCCTATAATGTCTATGCATATAAATGTGTGTGCTCTGCCACCGCGTTTCTGTCTCACGGACTTCAAGTTCAAGCAGTCGTGTGCTGGTGGGAAGGATCACAACTTCCCCATTAGTTTCCTAAACCGATACCGTGTTTCCAGGTCGCTCCGGCTGAGCTAGAGGCCATTCTTCTTACTCATTCCTCCATCGACGATGCAGCAGTAGTCCCGTAAGTACAGGGCTGTCGTGTCGGTTTGCATTCATGTCTTAACTCTGTGAAACACTAATTTAGTCGTCCAAAGGCCTGAACATTTTCCCCTCGCACAAACGATGTTTGTCCTTGCGTGATGTCCAGGCTTCCCGATGAAAAGGCGGGAGAGATCCCGGCGGCATGCGTCGTGCTGAACCCCGGCGCCAAGGAAACCGAGGACGACATAATCAGCTACGTCGCCTCCAACGTGGCGGGCTACAAGAGAGTGCGGGCGGTGCAGTTCGTGGACAGCATCCCGAAATCTCCCTCGGGGAAGATCCTGAGGAGGCTCCTGAGAGACAAGATGATGCAGCACATGCAGATGAAGATCAAGACGAAGGCAGCAGCAACACCATGAAAACGGCAGCAAATACCATGTTGTTGTCGTCGATCTCCCCGCATACGATACGATATATCGCATCAATGATCGAAACTCTAAAAGCCAAAGGGGCCTTGTCCAAGAATCTCGCCTTTACTTTTTTCCAATTAAGGCATACCAAAGCAAATTCCTTTCTCGGACCTCAAACTTTTGAGGAGCCGTCCCCCCGTCCGGCCCGAATCATAATACATCTTATACTCCCGTCGGCTTTAGCAACGGGGAGATAATGCTCATTTTTAAGTACAAAGGCGAAAGCGGCAAACCTTAAATCGGCCCCTCAGCGCGCCACACGTGGACCTGCCCGATTCGCCACGGAGATGGTGGCCGTCTCTATCTTACATTAATATAAGATTAGTGCCAACCTCATTCCGCATAGGACGTGCCCAATTTAATATCCGAAGCATGTTGGGGGTCGATTTCCCCCCCTTTAAAAATGACCCGAATTGAAATTTCTTTTAATAAAAAAGAGAGGGGAGAGGGGGGAGAGCCCACCTTTCAGCTCCTAAAGTAGTGATTACTGAATTGCTCATGTCTCGATCGCATCCCCCACCACTAACTTTTCCCTTTCCTTTTTATAATCCCCCCCTGCTGCAAAGGAGTCACCAAGTTGCTCCTGAGGTGACTTCGCCTGAAGGGATCTCCTTTTGTAAAAGCAGCAATATGTATGCGTCTCGCTGCTTGGTGCAGTGCCGAAATGCTAATTTTGACACCACCTTTTCTTTCCGCGAAGCCCGTGCGGTTCTATTCTGATCGGACAATTGTCCTTATGCTGTGGAGTTCATGATTCCCGGCTAGGAACTGTACGAGAAAAGGATTGTAATAATCGCTATTGGGTTCGAGAATTCGATAAAGCTTGTCGGACGTTCTTCCTTTACTTTCTCCTCGAAGTTTTGCTGCCCAGTAAAAACGAAAGTGCACCGACTGGACATAAAATATGGATTAAATTCGGAATGTCTCCGAACTTTGCCTTTCTTTTTTGGGTACCTCAAGTGTTGCCGAAGGAGAATGAAAACCAAAGGCGAAATGCATAAGGAAACGAAAAGGAGTTCCGAGCCGCTTTAAATGCGCACGAATTGCAGAATTTCCTTTCGAGGCGTGAACCGGCAACGTTGGATGCGGAAAATGTCGGCATTCCGAGATAATAATTGAATAGAAGGGCAAAAAAAACAGGGTGCAAAAACTAGGCCATTGACCTAAAACGAAAGACCGGATGCCCTGCCAGTTGGTCAATCTTAGGATTAGTTCGGAACGTGGGCGATTGAGAATTTCCAAGATTTTTAAAAGGCCGATAGCAAAATTTCAACGGGGCCATCGATGAGATTCCGGGGTGGAAAAATTCGACCGTGGCTCCTACGTGGAACACGACGGGCGACTTTCTAGATTTTAACTTCTCAATAGATCGAAATAAGATCCCTTTTTGAGTTCGAGCAGTGCGATTCCGCACTCGTGTCCCGAAGGGGATGGAGAGGGTCAACTTTGGGCCAAGTCGTCGGCGGGGAGAAAATTGAAAAAAAAAAAAAAGAAGGCAAGCGGTTGGACGCCGAGTCGACTCGGTCCGAGTCGTCGCGGGATCAAAGAATAAAGAAAAGAAAATAATAGTGTGGGGAAGGGGGGAAAGGCCCAAAAAAAAGGAAAGAAGAGAAAGCCAAAGCGTCCAAAAACTGCAAGGCTGTATCCAGTGGGAGCCGTGCTAGAGAGAGAGAGAGAGAGTGGGGGAGTAAATACAGCAGCAGCTCCTCCTCCGTCGTCCCCTCCTCCGCCTCCTCCTCCTTGTCCCTTCCCTTCCGCCTCCCCTTTTTCTTTTCTCTTTTATTCTCTATTTATTTTTATTTTTTTAAATATATATATATATATATATAAATTGGGGGAAGGGGTTGGTGCGTGCGAGGGGTGTGTGTGCGAGAACAGTGGGGGGAGGGGGTGAAGTTGCCATGATCTTTTCATTCTCTCTGCTCTCCTCGCAGTCCTAAAAGCTGAGCCCCCCTCTCCCTCAGTCAGTCTCTCTCTCTCTCTCTCTCTCACATCTCTCGTTCAGCCTTTTTTCCTCCATTTGGCCAAGCAACGCCCGCCGCGCGACCCGAAGGCTTCCGGGTAAGATCCCTTCTTTTCCTCCTCCTCCTCCTCCTCTTCCCCCGGAAAGCTCGTCCCCCCCGATCTGTTGCTCTCCTCGGGATTGAGGAGACACGGACGGACGGGAAAGGAAAGGAAGGGAAGGGAAGGGAAGGGAAGGGAAAAAAAGCCGCCGCGATTTCTCTGTCGCCTTCTTCTTCTTCTTCTTCGATTTTGTCCCCCCTTTCCCCCCCCCTTCCACTGCCCCTTTCTGTTGAGGATAAAACAAGTCTCGTGGAGAGAGAGAGAGTGAGTGAAAAAGTGAGTAATGAGGAGTTGAGTTGACGAGCGAGGGTTGGTAAATCTGGCAAAGCGTCCGGCTTTGATGGAAGCGAGCCAGCGAGCCAGCGTGCGAGGATTTGGTAGCGGGGGGAAGGGAGGGAGGGAGGAGGAGAAAGTCGCTGTTCGCTTTTTGCCTTTTTCGTGTTTTCCTTCCTTCCGTCTTATCATTTCGCTTCTTCTTCTTCTTCGTTTTTTTTTTTTTTTTTTTTTGGTGTCTGCTTCTGCTTCTCCTTCTTTTTTTTTTTTTTTTTTTTTGGGCCGCCGCCGCGAGAAATTTCCTGAGCTGCGGAAACGGCGGCGTTCGCTCTGGGCCGAAAGATTCTCTGCTGGAATCTGCGAAAGAGAGAAAGCGCAGAGACAAGGACCGCTGTGCTTATCTTCTTCTGTTCTTTTTTTTTTTTTTTTTTTTTTTTTGGGGGTACTGATCAAAGTCGTTGCCGGTAGTAGACACGCCCTAGTGATGTTTTCGAGAGCATGGACTGGTAGAAGGATCCGTTCGCTGTCCGGTTCTGTCCGGTTTTCGCCGAGGAATCGATTGCTGTTTTATCGGTCGGAGAGAGATGGGATTGCTCCTTCTTGTTTCTGGTTATGAGTTGACCGTCATTCTTGCTGTTTTTTTTTTTTTTTTTTCCCCTTCCTTCCAATTGATTGAGAAATTTCGGGATGACCGGTTTGTGTTTGTTTCCTTTTCACATTAGATCTCTGTGATGGTCGTTGACATTTCTCCGACGAAGACTTTGATTCTTTGTACGATTGGGTCGAGGATTAAGCATCTTGCACCTTTGATCGGGTTATGGGAACTGAATATAGACTCTGATGTTGTGAACATCTCCTTCGTTGCTTCCCGTCGTGTTTGACCGCTTTTTCAGTGCCTTTGATGTGCTATTTTTCCCGCAATTTACATGGACATTCGGTGGGTTTCCTGTTGTTTTCGCCATAAAAGAGACGGCTAATCATGGTGGGAAAATGGATGCAGATCTGGTGCTCGTTGCTATTCCGTCCGTCGATAGGAGGCTACGCTGAAAGAAGTTGATGAGCGCAATTTCACTGATGGAGTGGAATGCGAAACCTCCTTTGCAGTGGGAATGGGAGAATCTTATGATGTTCGGTTCAAAAGCGACCGAAACCTCTAAGCCGCTGCGAGCGACTGATTGGGGAATCGAGGCAGAGGAGCTGATTGACCCCGGGTCCTTATTTCTGTATGAGAATGGTGGCGGCAGCAGCAGTTGTACCAGCATTGATCCGGGCTACACTTCTGTGTCCAAGAGCTCGAAATCGGCTTCCGTCAATTCTTCGTCTACGGACGAATTGAAAATCTCGAAATTCTCTGTGGAGGCACATGAAGGCTTTTCTCTGCAGAGTAGCAAGAAAGAAATGGCAGTGAATGATTTTACCGGAATGTCACCGGCACTTGAACCTTCGGTCTGCTCTGGTGAGCCACTGCTCAGTCTAAAGCTCGGTAAAAGGATATATTTTGAAAATACTATTGACAAGGACCATGTGAAGACCCAAGACCTTCCTTCGGTCATGAAATCACCTGATACTCCAGCAAAGAGAAACAAATCCAACTGTCAGGGTACGTCTGCCCCACGCTGCCAAGTTGAAGGCTGTAACCTTGACCTCTCTTCAGCTAAAGATTACCACCGCAAGCATAGGGTTTGTGAGAGTCACTCTAAATGCCCTAAGGTCATCGTCAGTGGTGTAGAGCGTCGGTTTTGTCAGCAATGCAGCAGGTAAAGCTTCCCATGGTCTTCAGATAGTGAGTGAAAAGACATAAAAATTGCCTGATTTCTTTTTCCTCTTATGCCTCTGTTGCCGATCACGTGTATTTAGTCCTACTTGCAGAAGCAGCTATAGCATAATGTATGGATGTTATCCATTCTATCGATAACAAAAAGAAAGTAGCAATTGAGTTTCAAATGGTTTGACTTTAACTTACAGCTTAATTTCTAATGTCAAGGTTTCATGGGCTATCTGAGTTTGACGAAAAGAAGCGTAGCTGTCGCAAGCGCCTATCTGATCACAATGCAAGACGTCGCAAGCCCCCGCCGGATGTGACCCAGTTGAATCCGGCTAGACTGTCTGCACTGTTTTATGGTACTGTAACGTACTCTTTAGGTGTTTCTGCTGCATTGTCATTTCGACCCATCTACTACAAGTGGAATCTGATTATCCTTCAGATAACGTTATTGTCCAAATGGTTGAGTACATTGTTTTGACTCTGTTGTATGACCAGTGACCGCATTCAAATATTTTCACGTTTTAAGGGCGTGTGTATTTTTCAGGAAAGCTTTCTAAGCCATCACTTGTGTTGCTCTTATTTATGTCAACATAAAATAGAACCTGCATTCTTATTGAAGCTTTCTACTCTGTCAAATGATCTGTGACTTCGTGTCAGATTTTTTTTTTCCCCCTCTGCTTGATGGCCTTTATTTTTTAGGAAAATTTCTGGACCATCATCACTTCTACTACTTTTATTTTCTTAAATAGATGCCAGAGTCACATGGAAACTCTCTGGTGTTTTTGGAGTATATGATAGAGGTATTAAGTTTGATGAGCTTACTGAGTGCAGCGTAAGCTAACCAGAGAATATTGCCTCAAAGCTCTCCTTATCCTTTATGTAATAATAAATACTACTCACTTTGGACAGGTCCTGCATCACTGTAATGGTTAAGTTCTATCCTGCTTGAAATTGAGTTTGGAGGGCCCAAGTCAATATGCACTCTCCTAAATTTTTTTTGTCATTGATTGGCCCCAAGTGTGGGACTTCAGATCAGTAGTTTAAAGTGCAACTTCCAATCTAATAGGATAGAAGTGTATGAACTTTAACTACAATGCATTTTGGTGAAGATATCGAACTGAACCTGGCACTGATTTCGATTGGATGTTGAAGATTTAATCTACAGTCTATTTTGCTAGATAACTTGGGAATAGTCAAACGCATCCAAGAACCTTTGTTGTCAATGCCACATGCCATGCACGAGGTTACATTGGTTTTGTTCCTTACATAAATATGACATGCTATCTGTACATATATTTATCCAGGTGGGATGCAGCAGTTGAATCCAGTCTTGAGCAGAGCTCCAGCTGTCCACACCAGGTCTACTGCTAGTTTTAAATGGGCAGATACACAGGATACTAAGCTCATAGAGAAAGGTCCGAAGCTTCCAATAGTCGGAGGTGTTGGTGAGTGTATAAGTATCCCAAGCAATGGGATACCGGACACCCTCAAGTCCACTGGATTGGGTAAAAGCTATAACGAACTTCTATCATCAAAAGGCATGCCAGTCAAAACTACTGGTGGAGGTATGACCTGCTACATTTTTTGTGCTTTACAACTACACTTTGTAGCTTTTATTTCGTAAATTATATATGATCTAGCTGATTACACTATCAGTTGATTTACAAAATTATATTATTAATGGACATTAATGTGGTCTATTGATGGAAAAAGATCGTTATTCCTCGGATCATCTGGATTTGCTCTGCAGATGCACTTGAACCTTACACATTCTCAGCGGGCCATATTTATGATTTTGATTCAACAGAACTCGCATGCTTGCTCTGGCAATTTGCTTCTACTCAAAGCTTTTTTGTCATTGTCTTCTGATTAGAGTTCGGTAAATTTTCATAAAGCTTCTCTAAATTCTTGATAATTGTAGATGATTGAGGGGCTTCATTAGCACTGTTTGATATGGGACTGTACAGATTAATGCATGCATGATTTCAAAGTATTGTGAAATGTCGCCTGGTCAAGACAGAAAGTCATGAGTGCTACTTAAGATATGGTTTTGAATCTGACTGTCATTCTAATATTATTCGAGCAATTGTGTTTCCTTCCCATAGCTATGACTGGACTCTCCCAATTTGGACAGGTTTAGGGGAATCTCTGGCATCTCCCAATATGGACCCATCGCAAAATATTCAACGTGCTCTCTCTCTTCTGTCAACTGATTCTCGTGATCCAATCAGACAAAAATCGGCATCGCATGAGCATTCTGTTCATACCAATAACAATTGCATGAGCACGGATCAGCCATCAATGTATGCTTTTGGCCAAAGCTCAAGGCTAGCTTCATCTGGATACTGGCATGCTGAACAGCGGCCAAAGCATTCCCAAACTCACATCTTGAATCCTCACAATGAGAGCAACATCATCAGCTTTGGTGGCAGCGGCAGCATGCAAGAATGTCTGTTCTCGGAGGCAAGGCATGAATTTAGCTTCGACTCCGTCCAACTGAACTGACTACATGTGGGCATTTGAAACTGCATTTTCAGGTGAGCCCACAACTTAGTGAACCTCTCAACATTGTACATATGCAAATGCGGTCACGGGCAGATTTATCTCCTTAGGTGACAATGCAGTGCCATTGCTAATCTAGAGCAACGCTTCGTTATATGTGCAGGTAACTGTGGCATGTCGTTATCTTTCTTGTGCCGGCGCAGTCATCCAGCTCCATTTTCTCAGGTCAGACTCGGTGATGGGGGTGAATAGATACTTTGGAAGCTCCTGCGCCAGTCAGGCAACGTAAATGCACGGATTCTGTTAAACTTCACGCGAAAAAAAAAGAAAAAAGCGTCACTAAGTTAACATCTCGTACTCTTGTTGTTTGCAAATGTTGGAACTGGCTACGCACTGTTTACTTGCAACAGATTGCTCAAATTTTAAACTTGGTCATGTTTGTGCTTCCGCATGGTGTAAATTCTAAATTTTGTACTTGTCTAAGATGGTGCGGCATGGATGGAAGAATGAAAAGCATAATGGGTGATATACCCCAGTGCGATACATGACAGAATACACACTTGCCTCCCTACTCAGGCAATATCGGCGTCTCTCTGGGCTATGTAACTTTGCATGAGAGATCTCAACCGCCTCGCGAGCAAATCTTGTGTCTCCACATGAACAATATTCCATGTCATTTTCTTATCCTTTTCTTGTGGGTATGACGAACGACCGTTCAGGAGTAGACCCCAGTGAAATGGTTTTTTCGCTCACGCCTGTCACGTGCCCTCTCGCGATGCTATTCCTCCTATATTCAGAAAACCAAGTCGTTCTTTCAAAGTGAGCTTGCAAGAGGTCGTCAAGGTGCCTCTACCGTTTCGATGACATGTCATCAATCTCCGGTGTGGATTGTGGTGTCAGCGTTGGAACGGGGGGCGCCAATGTAATCAGTCAAGGGAACGATGCTCTAGTTTTATACCACTCGCTTAAAGAAACCCCTTACGGATGCACGGAACTTGCCATCAATTTCATTCTAATCATCAACCAAACTGCATTATTTCTATCGAGGGAATCATTTTGCGATTATTTTCATTTACGAGGAATCCCTACGACAACAATTGCACCAGGGGCAACTGCTTTTGCCAAGTTGCAGCTTCTAATCGACACAGCCTCATTAGAACTAAATCACGATTAAGATTCTCCCAAATTACTTAATTCTGAGGTTCATGACCAGACTGTAATAGTCCGGTACAATTTCAAATTCCAGTTTATATACACAACCAGAGCGATCTTAGCATCCCCAGTCTGAGAACCACACCCTGATGCTTAATCGATCATATAGCAGCAATTAATCTTACAAGAATGGAATTTAAAAGCTTTGATCAAAATAAACTAGCTAGCGTTAAAAGTTTAAACTGGACTGTCCGTGAAAAGAGTGGAAACGACATTGGTGGTGGCGCAGCAACGATACACTAGCTCCGCAGCCCCCAAACCAGGGTCCTCTTCGAGTTCCCGCCAAAATTATGCGAAAAGAAATCGAGGCAACTTTAAATCTTATCCATTCAGATGCTTCTAGAGATTTCAAATGCTAGATCATAAGTCAAAATTTGCGGTTCTTCAAACACACAAAGTCAAAAAATGCTTTGCCTTCTCTTACCGGAAAAATGAGGTTTAAATCTAATAAACAAAGCAATGTCATAATCAGTTTTCATTAAATACAGCCACTGGCCTCAAATACAGATGAGAGAATGCAATCTGTCAAGCCCATAGCCATGGTAGAGAGCTAAAAGCTTAAGCAGAAAAATCTAAAATTGCACACAAGTCATATATAAACGGTCAGTTCACACATGCATGCACGTCAGCCACTTGATTTGGAAGAAACCAACCAAAAGTATAGCTAAGTCATAGATCCATAGCACAGTGAACCCTATGCTTATGTTATAATAGATTTCATTATGGATGACACCCTTCTGTTGTTTTCGGCAAAAAAAAGAATTTGACCCGTGTAGCAAGAATAGCGTTCAGGACCCCTCTCTCCACATTAACCATATGAGAAAGAAAACAAGTTGAAACTGAAGCAACACAAAAGTGACAGCACTGCTATACCCAGAGGATAGCCTCAAACTCCAAGACCCCTTGCGGCACATGTAACTATCCTCACAAAAGCAAGAAGTTTTTCACACATTAAAAACAGGAATTACACCACTAGCAGTTGGCCCCGATCAAGTCTATCATTTCATGACGAAACCTTGAAAAGGTTGTGATAGCCTAGTATTGATGCATGGATGCAGGACAAAGCACTTCCTAACAGAAATTATCAATAATCAGCACACTGCACTGCCGAAAAGGCGACTTCAATGTCATAATAGCTATAGACAAATGACTTCACCATAATTCAAAACTCACAAATTCCAGGCTTTGGACAATGAAAGTACTTCACCACATAAATGATTAACTGAACCAAGGAAAAGAAGTAACACCCTACCCCTATCTTAGCCAGCGACAAAGACTGAGTGTACATTGGCATTATTGCACCAACTGGAAGAGAGAACTTTGCTGCAAGAGCATAATGACCTACGACAACTGGAACCAACCTCAACAATACGTCCAATGCTAACTCGCTAGCACCTTATTCATCAAACGGATCCACAAAGACAAAACATTCCATTACAATGACCTCCACACTTCATGGGAAGGTTGAGTAACTTGAAAACTTGAAAACAACTGCACCACAAGGACAACAAGACTGACTTTGAGACAACCATACTGGGAAATGCTGGACGACGACTCTGGACCTTCTCAACCCTCATGTATGTCCTAGTACTCACTGGAAAAGTAGATAACTGCTTATCAATAAGTGCACAAAAGAATTGCTCCATTCAATAAAAAAGTTGAAAGAGGGCAGATGCAGCAGCGCCAGGCCAACTTAGCCCTCCAATTGGAAGTAGAAAAGAAAAGGAATAATAGTCTGCGTTCTTTAAGTATGTATATAAAAAAGTGGCTGACAAAAATAACAAAGACTTCAAACAACAAATGCACACATATCAAGTGTACATAACAAACCTGTTCATTTTCATCCTTGTCCTGGGAAGGGGACTTTTCAGGCTCAGCAGGCTTTTCAGCCCCACAGTTTTGTCTATTACATTTTGTTCTGAACGGATAATTTATATTTCCACATTGCTCACACTTCCAGCTTCCGTCTGGCATTTTTTGTTCTGGAGCATGTCATGCATTAGTACCAAAAAAATGGTAAAAAGCACGTGCATTTGCGAATAGAATGACTTACTTGAACTTTTATCAGACTTTGAAACCTGCAATATTGGTAGGAAAGAAATTAACACTACACAAACAAATTGTGAGGAGTACACCATATTGAATTTGATCCATATGGAGTCAAGGGAGAATTCTAATGAGACAAGCAATAGTAAATTTGACATGACAGAAATTAAAATTCAGCTATTTTACCCCTTCATAATAGAAAATGTAGCACAAACCTGGGATCCGGGCTTAGGAGTATTGCACTTCCTCATGTTGCAAACTGGTCTAAAGGAAAAGTTGACATTTCCACATTTCGGGCAAGTCCAATCATCATCCCGCATTGCATCTACAATGATTTAAACCATGATATTTTTCGTCAGATGCGAATGCCAGAAACCCCTTTGTATTTGATCTGATGAAAAGTTTCAAATAACAAAGCTCCACCTTTTCTATGGCTTTTATCATCTGGATACAGCCCTGGCCTTGGTCCCTGTGTGAAGATATACATATAGAGTTCTATTGCGTGAATAAGACGTTCAGATTTAACACAGTGGTGGGATGCGAATAAACTACAAGATAACTTGTCATCCACTATCAAGCAAAATTTCATACATACCATACCACTAGGTGCCATGGGCAACCGTAACCCATATCGATCCATCATAGGGGGCATACCATACATCCCTAAGGAAAGCAAAAACTCCCAAGTATAAGAGGGGGGAATAAAAATGTGAACATTTTCAATTGTCCAACCAGACATAAAAGGTGCATACGACAAACCGCGATAGACAAGAATCATTTATGCTTCCACTTGTGTCTTTACACGTACTCTTATATAACGCCAAACTCACCAAACTCAATATTTTTGACTAATAATAAAGGCATACATAATAACTATCAATTGAGAAATGCTCTGTACAATGTACAACAAGAATTGTAGAATCACAAAAACACAAAAGGCATGCTCATGATTTAATTTCACATTTTCAAGTAGGATCCTTGATCATTTGAGGACTGCATTGAAACATAACATACCATTTCCCATCATGGGTCCACCTGAATACGGTGCTGGTCCAGATAGGTGTAGTGATCTGTAAGGGCTGCCAGGAGAAAGACGGCTGCCATAACTGTAAGGATATGCAGAGCCCCCAGGAAAAGGGACCTCGTAGGGAGAAATGGAGGGACCATGGAAAATAGAAGAGCCATAAGGTGGCACACCCATAATCATAGAGGAAGGAGACCCAGGACCCATGTATGGAGATGTGGAGGAAAAACCCTGGGCTGTGTGCATGGGCTTCATGGCAGATTTCTACATGTAATAAACAGATATTACAATTAGAAAAGCGAAACTTACACCAAGGATGCAACAAGTAATAAAGAAGTGTAACAAATGATGAACCTACAGTAACAAGGGAAAAACAGGCAGGAGCAGAAAAGCTTCTAGAGCAACTTCATGACAAAATTTGCTTCTACTAACTTTTGTACATTGCTCAAGGAAGATACTGCAGAAAGGAGGATACTTCCTGTCAGAAAATTAAGCCTCACAATTTGCATTTTAATTTGGGTTCTGCAGTTTGATAAAGCTTTTGGAATATTGTAATGCACTAAGCAAGAGTAATAGAATTCACTAAATCATCATTATTCCTTTGCTATAAAACATGACTTGCTTGAGACAACTTCTTGAAACGACAATACTCTCAAATTCTAGACAAACACATTTAGAATTCTAGACAGCACATTTCACCTTCTTGTGAGAAAACTTCCTTCTTTCAAAGGCTTCTATATTTTGTGGTGCCAAACGTTTTCAGAGAAATTCTAATTTAAGGAACTATATGCTCACATACTTAACCATACACATTCCTGAGCTCTCTAGGTCTATTGCCATAACTCCCCTGCTGTCTTGAAACATTCATACATGAACTCCAACATGTCGTAATAGGAGGGTACTCATATGAACCCAGATCAAACCATATGACATGCGGAATCTAACAAAAGTCGGAGAAAGAACACATCTCTTATTCTCAACTGTCTGACAACAATCTCTTGTTCCCACTCATGCAAACCACTAGAGCACTAACTTCATTTGCAAATACTAGTCAAACTATCACCAGACATAAGCATACAAGTGACTAAAACAATCAATATCGACAAGCTATTTCAACGTACCATATGTCTATTGATGATAATTGGCACTAATATACATGGCACAACAGAATGAAGTGATATTCAGATATCGGCAGAATAAATGCTAAACGCGAGGCTGCATACCTACATGAGTACCAACTGAAAACGAGACGTCTTTAAAATTAATTTAGAAAACACAATCGTATAGTTTTCGGGAACAAATATAAAGTTTCTCACCGAATTATGCTCCGCTGGCCTCGGTTGAGTGCAATTCCGCATGTTGCACGTTGTTCTGAATGAAAAGTTAACATTTCCACAACTAGGGCAAGTCCAATCATCTTCCCTGCGGCTACCTACAAACAGAAAATCCTTATTTTCATGTACGTACACCAATACCTTCCAGCAAGCTAGAAGAAACTGATTACAGAATATTGAGCAAAGAAAAATTAGGTGGACATGAATCAGAAAGAACCAACTTCAAGAAGACAACCCTAACACTAAACAACAGCCCCGTCGTGCACCAAACACTAGACTGTAAGACTAGAACTAGAGATAATTTGATCGAGACAAGCCGGAGCTTCGATCAGTAAAATCCGAAGCATAACAGTTATCATAAGAAGCACCCGCCGCTAATTCACAAGCGCCAATTTTACAAAAAACGCTAATTCCTGCCCATCTTTCCACAAGTCCTGCACGGTACCACCACGGACGACGAAACGAGGAACGAGACAGCACCATTACGAATTCAACTACATCGAAACATCCCCCCCGAATAGCAAAAGCAGCAACAATAGCAGCAGCAGAGGCAACAAACCACCGCGAGACAAACAACGACAACAACAAAAAAGTTCGCGAGAGCAGCGGAAATCAGGTACCGTCGGTCCGAGCGCGCTTGACGGCTTGAGAATTCCGGTTGTCCACCTGCGCGACATCCAAAATTTCCCCTCTCACAGAGTCAGTCGAGAGAAAACCCACGCCTCGGAATCGAATCGAACGGATCTGACGACAACTACCTGAGACATGGCGATTGCTGGATTGCGGAGAATCCGAGGGACGGTCCTGCTCGAGATTCCGATTCCCCGATGCGCGCGCGCGCGAGCGAGCAAGAGTTGCTGGGGCTGTCGCTGCTCTCTTTGCTTTTGTTGTTGCCGTTGTTGGGGTTGTTGCCCTAGCAGAGCAGAGAGGAGTACGGGCAGCGCGCAAAGACGAACCGCGTCCTGAGGATACGCGATTTTCGCTCCAGTGAAATTTTTTTTTTTTATTCTTATTTTTTTTTGGCCAGGATTGCTTGGAGTTAAAAATTTTGACAGTAACAGGAAAGTTCTTTTTCCCCCTATTTGGGTGTTTCAAAAAAAGGAAAAAAATCACTAAAACATCAAAAACCACACGCTATGTCCGTTACGACACATTTAAGCCTAATCCCTTATTTATAATATTAAAAATCCCAAACATGTATCTATATTTGCCCTCCGTCAAAATTCTATTAGATGATTTTCAACCAAAACAATGCCGTTCTTTTTCAATAATGTTTGCTTTTTTGTTATTTATATAAGTAAATTTTAACTATTTTTATTGATAAAATTTTAACGCACGATTAATATATAACATCAATATAAGTTTGTAGTTTTTTGTATTGTAAAAAAAATATTAAAATAAATGTGTAAAAAAAAGGGATTATTGGCTTTTGCCATAAAAAAAAAGAGGGGAAATGGGTCAAAATTGCTTTTATTTATTTTTCGTAATAGGTGTAAATTGTTTTAATCTTTAGACAACAATCTTCATTTGCATCTGGACCGAAAATTACTGAATCCATCCATTATCTTGGCGATGGATTTTGTTAAATAAATTACAGTATGGGGATTGAAGTTGAACGAGGACAAATAGTAGTACACAGACCCATTTTTGTATCCTCCCTCAAATTTTGATCTGCTTATTCGACGTTGGAGCCAAGTACCAATTTTGTAATTTGACCCATTTCTCCGGTTCTGGGTCACATTTTTTTATTAAAAAATGATGCAGATTCGTCTTGAACTCCGCGGGCGATAATATATGGACCACTTTCTTCGTAATTTCCTCTAAAAACATTGCGAGATAAATCCCACCCTTTTTTTCGGGGGAGTAGAATGTAAACCACCGAAAAAAATTCGCGTGCTCAACTCGAATTTGACAAATTATTTTGGTTCCCAAGTCAGTTTCGTTGCTACTTTTAACCAAATTTAAGCCCGTATTAGCATAGGCACATTAGAGGAATCGCTTCCCAAAAAACAGACGAGCTCAATGATACCAAACGCTTGAAGGAAAAGCATGTTAAAAACCAAGCACAAGGAAACGTAGAGAGATTGTTCTAAGTCAGCGGAAGAGCTAGGACTCGGAATCCCAAACTTCAATACAATTATAACTAGGCCGAAGCGCGATCGACAAGCCTCCACCGCCTCGCCGGCCGGCTCAGAGCTCGAGCCAACCAGGGAACGAGGTGAAAAGGATGGTCGCGAGAACAATCGCCGAGGCGCTCATGGATCTCTGCATGTTTCTGCTAGAGCTTTCGCTGGCGTTTTCAGGCAACGACGGTGTTGCCGTTCCTGTTCCTGCAGTCGCCGGAGCAGCCGTCGACGAAGAAGAAGCGTTGGTGAATATGGCGGCGTCCGGAGACGACGGAGGTATGCCCAGAAGTTCTGCAGATGTGGAGATTAAAATTTTCAGAGTTAAAGAAGAGCACGTATTGAGCACATCAAAACACATCGAATGTTTCCTTGATAAAACGACGGCGCTTGGACAGACTCCTATCTTCGAGTTATCAACTTATCAGTTATCATACAAATACCGATACGCATGTTCATGCGCAATTTCCTCGTCGTTTTTACGAGACCTAGGTTCTTTTCTTTTCGCTTTGAAATTTTAGAGGAAAAGTCATAAGCAGAAAGAAATACAGAAAAGTAACTCTTTTTCATCTTCCCAAAAGGAAATGGACATTAAGGTAATCCATCTTGGAAGACCGATAATTATTTGTACTCGACAAGCTTCATCTCCCGAGCAATAATTCCTTGAGAGTGGGTGCATGCAATTAATAAGGCAAAAGTACCTAAAAAAGTATGACTCGACATAATTCAAATACACCTATAGAGCCGAATCTGGACCATGGAAATCGGTGGATCCCATGCAAGTCATGGGATTCATTGAACTTTCACCATCTGTTACGTCCGTCCGTCGCATGATCATGGAATTCCGAGGACGAATGAAAATCACACAAAACCAGGCACTAGAGATGGCGAGAGAGAGAAGAGAGAGATTGAGTTACTGGGGCAGTCGCTGATGCTGGAGTTCTTGAGGTTGCAGGCGGAGGGGAGCTGGAGGAGGCGGGACTCCTGGATGTTCATGCTCTTGATCATGGGGCTGCTCCCGTTGTGGATCTGCTCGATGAAGAAGCAGAGGCACGCCGGGTCGCTCTCCCTTATCTCCCCCACCGACTCGCAGCACTGCTTCGGCGGCGCCGCCCCCTTCCCCTGCACGAAGTCCAGGCACGACGTCACCTTGTCGAAGTCCCCCAAGCAGTGCTGCGCCACCGGCGCCGCCGCCGCCGCCGCCCCGCCGCCTCCTCGCATCGCGAGCGAGGCCGAGCACGCGAGGGCGGCGCCGATCAGCAGGAAGAAGCCGGGTCTCATGGTGTGCCGCGCGGGGAGAAGCTGAGGATTGGAGGATGGCGAGAGGAGCGAGTGCATGCGAGGGTGAGAAAGGATGCTTGAAAAGAGTGCGGAACTGGAATGGGACGATGTGGGGGGTGGGGGCATTAAAGAGAGTTTGTTGAAGCTGGGAATCGAACTGAGGCCGCCCGATCTGCGTGTGGGGCCCGCGCGATGATCCGACGGCTGCGGATCAGAGTAGAGAGATGGCGAGGCGCACGCAGCTCCTTCCTTCATGCATTATATCGTCGTCTCGTCTGTTTTGTAGCAACACTTCCACATGCAGAGAAGAGCGGTTCCCTGGTCTTCTCGAGGCTATGCTGGGTAACTCGAATCGACTGTTTTCGGATTCGATTGCATCCACGACGTCTATTTAAGGTAACATCACATAAATTGCGTGCAAAATTTGACGAAGGCTGGCCACAAATGACAAGAGTCGACTCCCTTACCTAACACTCATAGTCCACAAGGTTGTAAAACCGTTCTTGTTCGATATGCACCGGAAGATAAGGTGCGAAACTTACTGGACATATTCCAATGAAATAGTAAATAATGCTGAAAGGGCGACCTCTCATCGCTTGATGTAACGAGAACGCGGGACGTCCGTCCCGCCTTATGAAGAGAGTGCCGAATTCGATGGCCATTTTTGCGGGTTCGTCGCGACCATTACTAAGGGTTTCAAACTCAGCGCGGTTTGATCAAGCTGACCGCGTGACCATGGTGAGATGGTCGCTGTTCTTTTGTTCTTTCGGCCGCAGACAGTTCACAATTCAAATCCGCCATTCCAGTATGGGTGGTCTAATTATGATGAGACGGGATGGGCATTGAATGAAGACTTTAAGGGGGGCAGTTGGGTAGCTATTTAGTGCCAATGAAGTTGGGTCGGTCGTGCTTTTGCAGACTGCCTGGAGGAGAGTGATGGAAGAGACCGGTGGAGCTCTTAAATGAATGAGGGGTTGACCTGCTGTCTTCTGCCAGCCTGGGACTCTCACCGTACGTCTCCCCGAGGTCGCATCTTTGCTCACTCCGGCCCCGACACGTGCACGCACGGATCGGAAAACCGCCCTCCGAAATCGAAAAGGACTTTCGTTGCCTAATACCCTTGAGACGTATTAAGTAACCCAACGGCGAACACGTTGCAGCTCTAGTGTCCTGTTTTTCTTGCGAATCCCGTAATCCGTATTCCGAAGAATTGAATCTTCTCCGCTTGTGACGGACGTTTGCGATGGCTAATTTGATTAAAATGAAAAGGCCCGTCAAAGAATTTCTCTTGTCGAACTGCAATAAGAAGCTTTGCTTTGGGAATCCCGACTCGTTCGCCAATTTGATTACCGCCCGAGAGTTTCGGGCAGGAGGAAAAAACTCGTGCAAGGCCCGCGCCAAGGAAAGGTACGAGTGAAGGCCGAACTAGGCCCGTGGGCTGGGTTCGACTATTTAGTCTTGCACTTATCTGGCGGAAGAAAATTTAGTCCCACATCGGACCACAACTGACAAATTGAACAGTTTATAAGCAGGGAGGAGAGGAACACTGGGCACGACCTTACTTGAACAGGATCTGTTCTATAGGCTCGTACCTCTGTGTCCTTGAGACCTAAGGAGACAGGAACCAAAGTCTGGTGGATGAATCGTGGCTGTGTGATCAGAGCGTGATTAATGGCTCTTGTGGGTTCTACGGACCTGCTAGTGCTGTAGAGGATCGGTCCCAGGCAATGCAATACTTTGCCTGAGATGGTCACGCAGCTGTCTGACAGACTCCCAACCTTTTTTCTTTTACCTTCTTTTGTTTTTATCGCCCTTTCCTATTCCACGTAATCTGCCAAGGCAATATATAAAGATTTGTTTTTGAACGAGGAAAAAAAAAGGCTAATATGATTATTCAGCAGTTCACGAAAAAAATGTATGGTCGTTATAGTTGAAACCCAGTCTAAATATGATTTTTTTTTTGGGATGGAACTTTGTGACGTCAAGTCGAATATTTGCATGTCAAATTTGGGTTATTTTAGCTGTTTCCTATCTAAATTAATTATTATTTTTATTTGTAACCATTCTTTACTCAAGGGCTACAGTATCTCGTAAATACATATTCGTTCTTTAGCCGTTCGAAATAAATAAAATAAGTAGAGTTTTAAAAACAATAAATGATATTTTATTTATATTAGCTAAAACTTATTTGCTCTTTTTTATTCCATCACAACAATATCAATTTTGCCTATATTAAGAATTGACCAATTATTAAACTCTGGATGAATAGTTTCTCTGACCCATTTTTTCTCGATAGTGTATTGTTAACAATTTCTTTTCCATTCCTTTCATTTTAAACAAAAGAAAAATCGATAGAATATTTTGCATTTATGACTTCTCTCAAATATCAACCAAGAAAAATAAGCAAATATAAAATTATTCATAAATCTTTATGACATGTACCCTATGGTGGCTAGGTTCATAAATTACGATCGACAAACATCGCGAGTTACGAGATAAATCTCATCACGGATCATTTACTTGAAACTATTCAATATCCTTATGAAATATAGTTATAGCTAATCCATTTTGAATTTGATAAATACATTGCTTGCAAAGTATGTATTCGTATATATTATATCGATCTATCCGTTTTTTTATTGGAAATCGGAAACCGGCATACAAAGAAACACATCCTTAATTACAATATTGATTTTGAAATTTGTATATTTTGCGGTGACCGCGATGATTATCGTCTAGAAAATTGTTAGCCGTCTGAACAAATGACACAGAGAAGGGGCGAATTCAAGAACCTACGGATTTTTACTTCATTAATGCTTCGAATACAGAATACAAGAATGAAGTTCTTCGGGGTATTTTTATAATTTGCTCCTGGCAAAAAAAAATAGAAAATAGAAAATAAAAGACAATATGTTGACCCCTTATTTACTTTTAAGTTTTCAACTCCCCCCGGATCCCTTCTTTCACCAGCCGTCAAATTCACGGCGAGGTCTCGAACGACCTCTTCCTCACTAGCAGGCACGTGATCCTCGACGGCTGCACGTGCACGCCGTCGAGCGTGCACACCACGAAGTCCGGCCGGTGGAGCGCGAGCGCCAGGTGGTGGCCGTCGCCGAACGCCATCGCCGACGCGTCCAGCAGCACGTGCCATGAGTTCCGGTGGGCCTCCGATATCCAGTGCATCGAGTACGTCGTCCCGTCCGCCGCCGCCGGGTACGCGAACAGCCCCTTCGGCACGTGCTTGCACTTCTTCCGGAAGTACTGGCTCAGCTGCGACCCCCTGATCCGGAGGTCCAGCCACGTCGCCGGCGCCGGCACCGCCTTCGCCTCCTTCGCCGCCGCGAAGCCCCGGATCCGGTCGTCCTCCTCGCCGACGATCGTCAGGTAGTAGCTCCCGCGGGCGAAGGGGTAGCTCTCCCCGATCATCACCATCGCGTCCCTGTAGCTCGGCGCGAAGACGACGAGGTATTCGTCCTCCGTCAGCCCGCAGTGCTTGAGCGCCCTGTTCCGGGCTTGGATCTCGGGGATGGAGATGAAATTCGCCTGCGGCGACGATTTCTTCGCGAGGATGTCGAGGAGTCTGGACGGTTCGAACTGAGTCCGGTCGAGATCGGAGAAGCTGCGACTGAAGTAGGGCGAAGCAGAGGAGGCGGAGAGGGAATCCCTTCTGAGCAAATTGCGCTTGTCGTCGGAGTCGTCGGCGACGGAGAGACTGTCCATGTCGAGGGCGCGAGGCTCGACGAGGCCGTTTGAGTACTGGGGATATTTGGTGAGGATGTACTGTTCGACGTATTGCATTTCGCTCGGCGTGATGGGGCCCGACCATCTCAGGCCGAGCCCGCGCAGCGTGGATATGGCTTCGGCGACCAGGTGAGCTGGGATCACGCTTTTTGCTTTCTGCTTTTTTTTTTTTTTTTTTTTTTGGGAAGATCGCCATGAAAATGGAAAACGAGTTAGGATGCAGAGATGGATTGAAGCCTAGATGGGGAAGGAATGGATTAGGAAAAGCTTGCCTTAATGATCATGCTGGTTGGTCTGCTGTTGCTGCTTTGACTTGACGGCCTTGTCGGCGATGCCTCAAGCTCACCATCCACATTGACCTGATGATCAAGATCGCTAGAAAGTTTTATTAAATCCCTTTTCGAGTATGTTCAAGAAACAATCAAGAAATCTACCGAAAAGATGAAAGACAGGATTTTTGATAATGAGAGAGAGAGACAGAGAGAGAGATGGGTTACCTTCAAATCGCCATTAAGGACGACGTTTTCCTCCCTGTTTCTTCCCATGATTCTCCTGGCTTGTTAAGGGGAAAAGAAAAGGAAACGGGAGAGACTTTGGGATTAATATTCTGTGCTAATAAGAATTTAGCGTAGAAAAGGGGGAGAAGATGGAGGAGGAGGTGAAGAAAGAGAGGCGTGGAAAAGGAAAGATGCGAAAGTCTAAATGGGCCGAAGATGGTATGACCGGGGAAGTCGAAGGTGGTTATGGAAAAGTGATTATTGCAATTTGGCGATGCCATTTATATAATCATACATAAGAGAAGTGACAAGGAATAAGCGCCGACGGTGACGAAAGTCATGTCCCACATCAAGGTAGAAGAACGCACTGTACCAAGACCATCTGATTGCACGTCAATTCCCATTATTCAATCCCCTCCTGTCCATGCTTTTTTTTTTCCCGCATAGCTCGGAGATTAAAGCTTCACAAACGACTCAGATAATGACAGTGTTATCGTTCTGGTTCATGGTAACCGAGTCTCCGAGTGAATTCACAATGTCGAATCGACGGCGGTCAATCCGTCGCTGAAGCTTTGCTTGGGAGCGTTTCTACTTTTCTACTTCTGCTCATTCTCTAGATAGCCGTGAAGTGCTAGATCCATGGGAGTTTTGTTCGTCCAAAGTCAGCAGCTATGAGATGTACAGATTAGGATGATTGAATATCCAATTGGGTTCGATTAAAGAATGCATGGGGTCTCCCTAAAGAAACCGGCGGTGACTGCTCGAACGATTGAGGACGTTGAGAAATGTTTGGAGGGCCCGTTAGCAAGGCGTCTGTTTCTACATAAGATAAATAGAATATTCTTGGACTCGAGAAGGACCAATCGTTGGGACGATCCGTGACCCGTTGGACCGTATATTATCATATTCATCGGCGAGCTTCTTGTTAAAAATCATGCCTCGGCATGACTTGGTTACCTCTCTTCGAAAATAATATTCTAATGCGTGCAACGTTAGGTGCTCTGCTTTGGAGCCAAGCCAACAGCAGCTATCTTAACTCCGTTCCATAGCCCCATGGGATTTGACAGCGAGGAACGATTGGTCAAAGCAATGAACTCGACTTGTTCGGACAGCGAGTCTTGATTATGAACAGAGGTGGTTCGCTCAAACACGAGCCTTTCCTTGCTCAGATTCAACGCGACCAGACAGTTGACTGACAAAACCCACAAGTGGTATTAAGTTACTCCAAGGATGTCTATAAATTTTAGGTCGAAGCTGGAACGATCTCTGACCAAACAAACCATCGACAAAGCAGAGCAATCAAACAACCGACACATCAGAGGGCTTCGATAAGTAAAACCACTCAAACGTTAGCCTCAGGTACGTAGTTCGTATAAGTTTTGTTGTCGGGATGATTGCCTTTCGGGCGCCAAGATGTACACCAAGTCACCCCGCACACACGACATCCACCTGAATATTAGGAGTCTTGTCTCTGTCTTCCTCGACGGTGGACAGCGAGAGGCTGGGAGCAGCTTCTCCTGCATATTGGGATTACAAAATTCGATCTCATGGCGCGAATTACAGTAATAGGCTCGCAATTGGGAGTCAAAAAAACTTAAAAATCGAGGCACGATAGCGTGCTTAAGCGTAAAAGCCTGAAAGGGGTGCGCGGGTGGTGGAGGCTCATCCTGCACGTTGGCCGTTTCAGTCAGCTCGCAGCGGGAAAGTGGTTGGTCTGCGTCACTGATGGGTACATCAGGAATGGTCTTAGCAAAATTCGGTCAAAGGTGCCGACGATCAACAACGACATATATGGTTTCTTAATACTTGGACTATTACTGCGAAGGCATCTATCCAGCATTTTTTCCATATTTAATTTGGTTTCTCATAGAAAATGACAATAAATTTTTTTTCTGTTTAGATCAAGGAAACAAAAGAAACATACTCACGTCCTCCATCTCTCCTTCGCTTTTCCCCATCGAACCCTGTCCAATTACCAAGCTCTATCTTCCCCTCCCAAAACCTTGTTTTCACGGTGAAGTCAGCAGTAACATCGTACCTTCGGGTCTGTAGAAGGTTTTAACCAAAGGTAACTCGTGCTATAAACCTCATGACATGCAAAGTGACCCAAACCTCCCTTCTATTGAGGAGGAGGAAGCCGGTGATCAGGGTCAGAAATTCTCACCGTGCCAGCCGAAGACACGGCCGCATGCTAAAAATGTCCGCATAAGTTGACGCTTAGGAGGTATTGCGGAAAGCTAACTAGGATAGATAAATATGAATTTGATTATGACCTGCTCAACCCTACTTTCCGCAAAAGTGCTACTTCGCATTCCAACGTCACGGCGCACGCAAGCTAAAAACCTGCCCCCATTTTAGGCAGGGCAATAATTTATCGAGCTGATGATGTCATCCGAATGTTTGCGGGGGTAAGTTTTGGAAACCCTCTCACGAACCACAATCTTCCTTTAGATCCTTCTAGTGTCAACGTTACCGGACCATTCATGTCGAAATTAGCAAGAGTCAAATTCACGTCATCAGTAACTCCGAACCAATATGGCGATACCCACCCATGATTTTCCGATAACAGCAAAAGCAAAGCAGAAAGAAACAAATGGAAGACGCTGCCGACATATCCAATGGTATGCAGTCATGTGAGGGACGAAATAGTCCTTCCAAATAAACTGAGGTTACATGCAATTGGCACGGTCTAAATCATTCTCAAATATTATTACAAGATGATAGAGCAAAAATGGACCAATTAAATGGACTAGGTACGAAAATCAAGGATTAAAAATCTACACTCAGCCTGAAAGCACAAAAGCACTATGATTACAAAAAGTACTTCATGCGCTCGTCTCTTCTCATTGCATTATATACTGCTTGAACCTGTGAAGCCATCAAAACTTGATGTTCAATCATTGCGTCACTTGCATTAAATCGCTAAATATTATACTAGAGCAAAACCAGCATTCTCCAAACACCAATTAAACAGATGGTCTCTTCTAGTCTAAGGCAAGGCAATCATATATGCCTAGGCAAAGTTGTGACCAACTATAATGCATTAAGCTTCATCTAAGTTTTGCAAAAGCCCTCAAATTTGCTTAAGTCACAACTACCAATGGTGATGACATCCTCCCGAAGACACTGTGCTATCCGACCTGAATAGAATGCTTGTTACGTATGCACGATTCGCCCACTTAAATAATGGACCTCTTTTTCTAATCCATATAATTGCAACATGCATTCTTCGTTCTTGACACACTAAACTTTAACCACGGCCACAGTATGATAGCTGTATAATGCTGACCGGCTTGCATAATTGTGGCTATGCACCTTGTCTGGGCTCCTACTCAAGCATCCATGCATAATCTAATTTCACTTGGAAAGAGAGAGAGAGAGAGAGATAGAGAGAGACCTGCTCACTTGAAACAACATGAATAGGTCCTATATTTACAGACACATATTTGCCCCTTGATGAAGACTTTTGCCTCACCCGGCCCTGTTGCAAAGCACAATTAGAGAAGATTTAGTTTATCATGTTGAGTTATCGATTATTGGAAAGATAAATTACA
Source organism: Eucalyptus tenuipes (assembly GCA_014182365.1). Taxonomy (NCBI): domain Eukaryota; kingdom Viridiplantae; phylum Streptophyta; class Magnoliopsida; order Myrtales; family Myrtaceae; genus Eucalyptus; species Eucalyptus tenuipes. Next base: position 31,364,972 of record CM024538.1, on the reverse strand, counting down.
TAATGCTTGAACCATCAATGAATGACCAAACAAAGTTTGAAGTTACATAAAAAAATGCCGTACCAACAGACTTAAGGCCTGGATTAAAAAGGGCAATATTAAAATCAGAAAATTCCAAGGTCGACAACAAGCAAGCAACTGCATGCTTGATCTCCCTTTGTGACTTTATATGATTTAGGTAAAGAAAATACTACTTGACCTCATGGAGTCCAAAACAACAGATGGAACCAGATATGAATGAAGGGGACGCCGGGGGACATTGGGCCCCTCAAACATTAGCCATATTGACAATGACGTTTGTTATAGGCCAAAAGACTTTGGCCTTCAAAGATGTGCCAAAAATGGGCCAATGCCCTCCAAGCGTGGATCTAGTTTCATCTTTGAGCCTATTTAATAAATCAAGAAATGGCAAAAACGTGATCCACCTCAAGTTTTAGCATCCCTCTGTCTCTCTCTCTTTCTCCATATGTCTTACCCACAAATTCGACCTTACAATTTTAACTAGATTCATTTGTTACTCTTTTCTTATACAATTATGATTATATCAATTATAGTAATATTTTCTACATTTCTAATTTTTACTCTAAAATATCTGCATATTGCAATATTGTGCATGCATTATACTTTGGCTTTTAAAAGGAATGTGCTTTAGTTTTAACATACTTAATCATGGAAGAACAAGTGCTTAAAACCGGTTATCTTATTATGGTAGGAGAAAATTTATTTATTTTTTTCCTTATCATTAGCTAGTATCAGTTTTCCCCTCAAAAGACCTCCCCCCAAAAAAAAAAAAAAAAAAAAAAAAAAAAAAAGCAATTAATAATAATAAGACTAATGAGGCTCCATCTCCTGTCTAAAGATGGCTGATCTTCCGTGCAAACTAGCCACCTTATGATATTATTTGAATCATTGATATTCAACAATTTCATGGTAAATTTTTCACCTAGCAATAGAGCTCTTGATAGATGTTGCAACAGACAGGTGAATCACAGCTCCTTAAGCTATTGATGATGCCAGATGATTACCAGGTATCAGCAGACACGTGCTTCTATAACGTATGTTCACTGAATACTTAGCAAGAATGGATAGATATGTTTAGTAATTGTAGATTGCTCTTAAAGACCATTCAACATCATGACCGCAGGCCCTACAGCATTTGCAAGACAGAATTCTCTGTATAACCCACAATCATCACAACAGAATAGCTTGTGCATATCTGCACTACACCAGATTATCCAGAAAGTCTTTGTTTGCACTGCATCATAATCTCATCTGACTGGTGCATTCACAGATCCATTCCAGATATCTTTTCCACGTCAAATAAGTTTACTATGACATTCACAATCCACCTCATATTGAGACTGATTGCTGAAATATCTCCAAAAACATTTCACCAGTAAAATGTATTGTGAATGCAACTACCAAGCAACACAATCCTGTCACTCTCTTCCTTAAGCTAGATTATCCCTAGAACTAAATAAAGGTTGAACCCACATTTGCATCCAAATAAGTACCAAGTTATCAATCTACTTTGCAGAGATAGAACTGAGAGGAATTACATAAGATGAACGTCTTCATTGCAACAGAGTTAGTACTTGTGCTAAATCACATCAAGTTTGCTCATCATCACTAGTAGACACGAGTATTTTTGTTTTAAGGACTATTCCAATACACCAAACAAGATTTTGCCATGTCAGTTGTCACTATTAGGGATAATATTACTTTTTGGTCCTGTAACTTGTGCCAATTATGCAATCAAGTCCTTCAACTTTTTTGTTCAATAAAATACTTTCATTTGTATGATCTGTGCTATCGAACCTTTTCATTATAAACATACTTAATAATGCTGACATGGCAGCTAACATGGACACTATAAATACCTCAAAAAAGGAAAATTGAGTGAAGTTTGATAATCAAAACAAAATTCAGAAAAAAATGAGCTAAAAAAAAAAGAGAGAGAAAAAGAGGTGGCAGCCCAATCTGGCAATGGTCCGCGCCACCAACCCACCTCAGCCCTAGCTAAGGTCACACAACTCAAGTGAGGGTTTGACAGGGCCAACTCTTGCCTCAGATGACCTGTGGCAGAGAAAGGGGGCATGGGTAGTAATCAAATTCAGGACCCTCACTTACCCATTGAAGCTTGTGATTTGACTCTCAAATTAAATAATCTCTCCAGCATATTCATTTTTCATTACATTCCCATTTGCTCAATGGCCTCTTAAGATACGAAGTCTAGGTGTCTCATAATTTCATTGCAGCCGAGAATCTCAAAAACTTGAAAGACAATTTGTTCTTCAAGAGACGGTCTCGTGAGATTCGGCCACATGATACCTTGGTTGGGTTGTGTGACCTCTGGAAGGGGTTGCTGGGGTTGAGCAGCGATGGTAGTGCAGACCGTCACTGGTGGTGGCTGCCCTGGCCACCTCCTTTCCTCCCTCAATTTCTTTCTCTCTCGGATTTTTTTTTTCCTCGAATTTTCTGAATTTTATTTTGATTTTTAAACTTCTCCGTTCATATTCTCTTTCTTTAGATTTCTGGATGTGCCATGTTAGCCGCCACATCAGCAGTGTCAAGTATGTTAATAATGAAAAAGACATGATTGCACAAATCATGCAATTCAAAGGACTCAATTGACCAAATTAAAAGATAATTGACTTAATTGCACAATTGGCATAAGTTAAAGGGCCAATATCCCCTTATAATTAACTAAAACTTGGTCTGAATGTCAGAAAGAAAGATGCTCCCAAAAAATTACATGATGCATGCATCTAATCCCATACAACATTTTAAAAACTTCCCCAGTTCCAAACTACATGAAACTATAATGATACATGCATCTAATCCCATACAACATTTTAAAAACTTCCCCAGCTCCAAACTACATGATACTATAACTTTACCAAAAACTAGAAGACTTCTACACAGGTGATGTGCCAAAATATGATGATTGTGTCAACTTTATCTCATCAATACCATCATCTCATTGTAAATTCTGATTCTTGGGAAATAAAGAGTACCTTGGGAATTGGTTGTTGGATAACAGATTCAACGGCAACGATCATAGCTTGCACAAAATCATCACCACCAGTTCCAATGGCAGTAAACCCTCTAACTGTCGGATAAGTGTTAACCTGTTAAGCAGGATGCTGCTGCTGTTAGCTTCATATCTGAATAGCTGCTCTTATAGAATCATACTTCTTCTTATGGTTAGGTATTTGCAGTTTGCACCATAATGCAGTACCCCAGTCGTTGTCAAGAATGAATCTTTACTCTATAGAAGCTATGGATACAAAGAGTGCCATCCTCACTCAATTGCCTCTAATGTCCTATGCGTGTGATCAGAAAAATACTTCATACTGGTTCATAATCTGCCAAAAGATTTAATAGTTCAATATTCACACGCGATTATCTATGATTCACCAGATTATATTAATTCAGACGCAGAATTATGGACTGCTCTGGAACGCTAAAGATGCCAAAAAGACCATAGCAGTCTGCATTGTGGAAATGAAGGCCATTACCTTCTTATCCAAAGCAAGCCATTCGTTGGTCGAATCATCACTTACTGTACCACCAATAACCACATTTGTTGTTTGCCCTACTCTCCCTTCTGCCTTAGAAACCTCTGAAAGCAAACGCTGCAGCTATTAGAAAATTTTACGATCGCGCAGAAAAATTTACGATTACCAACACAGTCAAAATAAGAACACCGACTCAACATCTAACGATGACTTCAATTAGCAGAAAAGTGTAGACCACTGAATTGTCATGATAAAATATCAAACAAGTATGCTGGCCCTCATCCAATTCTCGTTCTTCATTTAGCATATAGCATAGCCTCGCGTAACTACGTCTTCCTAATCTGAAAACCCCACAATGAGAACGCAAACGTGGACTGCTGAGCAGAAAACACTGATGATCGATGCCAGCACCACCCCTGTAATCCTATCCTTCTACAACGACAGAGAATCCACAAGCAGCTGAGATTAATTCCTCCAAACTACATCAACACCGAGCGCTCCCACGAATATCGGAGCCAGAAGTTAAACCGTAACTCCCTACACAATCCGCAGCCTCACCCTCCCCCAAACCCTAACGGACGAGAAACGAACCTGAAATGGCCTTGAGAACGGCCTCCTGAGGCGGGCCTTGCTCTTGATCGTCCTCCGAGTTCTCGGACGACGACGACGAGGGACCGTTGCTCCCGACGGAGTAGCTCCGCACCTGGCCTCGCCTCGCGGGGTGGAAATCCGGGGCCCAGGGAGGCCGGTAGCTGCAGCCCAGCTTGCGCGGGCGGCGGCGGCGGAGGAGAAGACGACGGCGAAGGAGCGCCGGCGAGGGAGAGGGAGAGCGAGGCGGGAGCCGCGAGGGAAGGCTTCCACGGCTCGGCCAGGAAGACGCAGCGCAGCACGGTCCTGCCCGCCATTATAGTTCTGCTCGCGATTTGGATTTCGTCCGCGGCTTCGGATTCTTTTCTCGGTTTTCTTTGCTTCGGTTTCGGGGTGTCGCGCGTGCGCGGGGAAAGCGAAGGATGCTCTTGGCCTGAAACGCTTTCGGAAGGGAGGAGATTTTTCTCTGTGCTGGTTCGGCTATCGGTCAGGGACGCCTCGACCCCCGGAGCTCGGGCTCCCCCGCTCCGAAATTTGCGCGGACGATTATACCCTCTGGCTGACCACCTTCGCTTTTTTTTTTTTTTTTTTTAAAATCCTCTTTTTAGTTCATATTAATTAACGAAAATTTATTAGGATTAATATCACAAATACACCAAATAGGTAATAACCACGACAAATTTATTCCAAACCAATTTTTTAATCAATAAAAGTCTCAAATCGATATATCCGTGATAAATTTAATTCAAATTACTTTTTTTATAGCTAAAAATCTCAAATTGGTACACATGTGACAATTTTACTCTTCATTAATCTCCATTAAATTTGATTAATACCGTAAAAAACTTCAAATTAGTACATTTATAACTAACGAAAGGAAAAATCCAAAATCAATACACCCATCAACTCCCAAATGTCATATAACTCGGTAATTTGATGGAAACTAACGAAGAATAAATTAATCACAAATATACCAATTTAAAGATTTTAGTAATTAAAAAAAATTAGGATAAATTTGTTATGAGAATACCGATTTGGAATTTTTTGTAGTATCAAGCCAATTTATTAATAACAATCAAAATTAAATTTCTTCCTAGAATAGGTCCGGTAACAAGCGTAATATTTACAATGACCTCTCATTTTATTTTCAGCATGTTGTATAAAAAATTTTATGTCTAATTTCTAAATAGTTACTTTAGAATATTTTGAATAAAAAATCCTTATAATTGTGATGATATAAATTGAAATGAATCGAGCTAAATAAGTACACAGTTTGAGGAGTATAAGTTTCAGCTCCGACGGCCAAGAGAAGTAACATAACCAGGAGAAGTAATAAACTTCACGTCTCTTCCTTTTGTTATTTACTTTTTCAGTTATGTGAGTTGCTTAACCACAGTAACTTAAGTCGATTTAAAATCACGCCGCAAGCATTAAATATGCATGTGCGATTACTTTTCTTTATATATAATCCTCGCAAATTAAGTCTTAACAAAATAAGTTTTCTAAAATGTAGCATCAATGATTTTCAAGAGAATGAAAAAAAATGTGGAGAGTGGGATTTGAACCCACGCCCTTTCGGACCAGAACCTTAATCTGGCGCCTTAGACCAACTCGGCCATCTCCACTTTGGTGATGCTAAGTTCGTCAAAATTATTTTTATATACGTTGTTAGTAAAATTCCGTAATCCGACAAAAGTCTATCTTCGCAATGCGTCCAAGGTAGACGTCCTGGAAAAGGATCAGTTTGAGGCCGTCTTCTTTGTCATATGCAATCTGCCGTGCTATGGTTTCTATCTCATTCTTATATCTCCTACTTAGAGTAATTAATTTTCTTTAAGATGTCATGAATTTTGATGGCACTAATCCCTTTGATCTTTGACTCGATTAATCCATATGGTTGACAGAAATAAAATTGAACCTGCAAAGTGTTTAATGTAACTTTTACAATTGCTCCGGATGAGAGGTTATGTCATTCGAAAAGGGATTTGCAATGTATAATAACTCGGTAAAGTAGCTAATTAACAAATTACGTCTCTCGATAATCAAATTACTAAATAATAACCGAGTCCATGAATTTTGAGTGGCACTACCAAAGTAATTCTCTTGAATGAAACGTTTGGTCATTTGGAGTTGTACTTCTTATTAATCTTGTCACGCATCATGAACAGATATATATATTGCAATGTTGACAACCTCTTATCATTTTTTTTTTGGTGAAATTTACATTGACAACCTCTTATCATTGATATAAACTTAACATGGCATTTCAAACGTGTGAACAAAAAAATGTACAACTATTTACCATCACAATAAATTCAACATGATTTTTTTAACATCTCGAAGAGATGCACAAATTTCAATCAGCATGACAAAAAAACTCTTTTATTCATTTATTCTTGTTGTTATAACGTTCGCATGTTAGCTCATCTTAATCTTATTGGATTGACAGCTAGTAATGACGAGGACCAACACAATCTCGACTCCAAAATACAATCCACTTTCTTCAAAACTTCGATTTCGCAATCTCTCGTCAACGCTGAAATTACTCTCATCAAGTATCAGGAAATTATCATTTCACCTAAAACAAGTATCCCGCTTTTTTCTTCCATGCCTTTTGGTCAAAGGTCCGGCCTTTCTTTCGTGGACGAAAAACCAATGATGTTATTTTTGTCACGCGGATCGAAAGCCACGCGTTTTTCAATTACTTTGAAAAATGATGTTCAAATTGCCAAAATGGTGCAAAATGTGTGCACTTTTATTTGTTCACATGTTAAAGGTCGTGTTGAATTTAACATGCTGATAGGATGCTATGTTTTTTTTCCCCTTTCGTCTTCTTTTTTTTGGGCACGTGGCCCACATAAAACCTAGAAATCATTGGTGTCGGAAAACCTTGCAAAATATCTACAAATTATACTCCGCATGCATGTCTCGGGCTTTCATACAGGACCACAGCCGCCTCCAAATCCTTTATCCTTTTCAAGACTTCATTTATTTTGCGAAAGGTAAATATTTAAAATTTTTATTAAAATTGTTTGCTATAAAACTATCGATAAATAATTTTATGAAAATATTTTTCAAATCATTTGGTAAAATCTTTAATGGCCTTATCCACCCGAAACTCGTACCAAAGACCACGTGGAATGTTTTGATTTTTCCTCCTTCCCCCGAAAAAAAGACGCGGTAGTCATGGGCGAAGACCAAGACAATCCGCTCCCAGACAAAATAAATATTCAGGCCAAAAAGGATATTGCCGCGAAGCCCCCCCTCCATCCGGACCGTCCGTCGGGCGCTCCTGGCGACGCGATCCCGGCCGTCGACCAGCCGTCCCGTTTGACCACTCGTTTTACCCAACCTCACTGGCCTCCTCTGGCCCATACGAAAATACACGGAGACCATTCTAAATTCGAAAGCAGAATCTCGAGAGATCCGGCACTCGCAAGGCAAGGCCCAATCACCGCCCTCTCCCCCAAAAATAAATAAATAAATCGTCGTTCCGAAGAAACAAAAACACGAATTATAGGAAAACAAAAACACTTCCACGGCAAGCCACCGGACGCTTTCAAGCCTACGTGTGTGACCTTGCAACCACTTTTCATTTTCTCCCCCACTATAAATTATCAAAATAAACCCTGGAAATTTTATTTTATTCATTCGAGCCACCCGAAAAGAGGAAAAGATAAAAAAAAATCTGTGCTTCCTCTTCTCTTGCAGCTCCACACACCTCTCTCTCTCTCCCTCTCTCGCCGGCTCTCGCCACCTCCCCCATCCGGAGGATTCCGTCCGGGATATGGGTCCGATCGTGCTGACGCAGCTGGCGACGGGCCTGAGCGTCTTGGCCGGGGCGGCCCTGGTCAAGTCGGTCATGGACCAGAAGCCCATGGCCGGCCCCTTCCCGCGGTGCCCGAGCTGCAACGGCACCGGCCGGGTCGCCTGCATGTGCTCGCGGTGGTCGGACGGCGACGTCGGGTGCCGGACCTGCGCCGGGTCCGGCCGGATGGGGTGCAGCAGCTGCGGGGGGACGGGCACGGGCCGGCCCCTCCCGGTCCAGCTCTCGGTGAGGCGCCCCAACCCTCCTCCTCCGTACTAACCGGGCCGCGGGCGGCGGCTTCTGTGTAACTTGTTATATCTCTCTCTCTCGCTTTCCTTTTGGGAATTGAGTTATGTATTATAAATTGGGAAGATACTTGGAGGAAGGAGATGGGATGTGCTATTAGGATGTAATGGAATGAGAATACTGCAAATTCAGATTCTTATATGACGACGTTGATGATGATGGTGATATATTCTTTAGTAACTAGCTAGGATCTTGTTAAACAGTTTTCCTCACGGTTTCAGATAAGTGTTGTCGATATCGTGTAGCTCTCTAGTCTCTACTACCTTTGAATGAATGCATCTCTTTGCCGATTCACAATAGCTTCAGCGCTTGAAGGACGAATGGAAGAATTTACGTGCGCGGAAGCCCTTCCTGCCGTTCAAATTGACGTTGCTTTTGGAATGAATTAGAAAGAATGAAAAGGTTAATGGTGTGCATAGACGTAGTATTTTGCAGAACCAGCGCAAGAACAAGATGCAAGTTTTCTGTCCAATTTGTCGACTTTTCCCGGCCACGGTGGAGGCTCAATGGGGATGTTGCATTGCTAGACAAGGTCTTGCTCCTGGCAGTTCTGCTTCTTGGGCAAGAGTTCTAACGTTTCCTAACATGTACCTAATCTCGTGCGCTTATTCGGTAAAGATAGCTCCATCTCGTGTGCCGTGAGCCTAATTTGGGATTCATATGCACATTAGATGCCCGTAGATCGGATTCTTGTAATAACTCATCGTGCGAATGTGAGGTAGTGCTGGTCTGGGGCCTCTAGCAGCAGCCGTGTAATGAAGGGTCATAGCTTGAGCGAGCGGTACAGATAAATGTCATGGTTGGCGAATGTGGGAGGATGATGGGTTCATTGTGGCGGCAATGGTGACGGTGGAGGACTAGTGAAACCATGTTTCGATTTATCGAATTGGGAAATTAGATGCCATTAAAACGGGTGAAACCATGTTTCGATTTATCGAATTGGGAAATTAGACACCATTAAAACGGGAGCCTCATGCGGTGGGCGGTACCTTTCCTCTGAAGAGAGCCATTCCCGTTGCTTATGAACAGATATAAGATAGTTTCAGGCCATCCAGCCCGTAGTGAGAAAGAAGAGAGAGAGAGAGAGAGAGTTCTGAACCTGGGAAGTGGGAACGAAGAGCTTCCTGGAGAGAGAGTTCTGAACCTGGGAAGTGGGAACGAAGAGCTTCCTGGGTAACCCGACGTTGGGGAGATACGATAACATTTCACTGAGAACTTAAATCTGTCTCGGATCAATATTTTTCCATATTTTAATCCACTAATATCAAACCAACCTCAGCAGCAACCACTTACTATATTGTGGTCAGATCAATCCCAAAACAGTTTATATAGTTCTAAACTTAAGACGTAGGGGAAAGACAACATCCACAAAAATAGTACGTCATAGTGAGGTTCAACACATTACCAAATGCGAATATCTCTCATCAAAGCGGCAAATCTTTGGTTTTTTATTATGTGGACCAAGTTCCGTATAGTTTTAGAAAGGAAGTGACTAATTCTACCCTACGGACAATAAAGTAAAGGATAAACAGGAGATAAAAGATGCGATAAAAAAAGTAAATTTGCGATATAAGGAAAAATATAGTCAAAAGACAACGTGTTATTGTGATTGTTAATTTGTCAAAAGATCTTTTACAACAATGTCTCTTTGACTATTTATAGCCAAGTTTACAAGTAACCGCTCTTTAGCAGTTAATATCTTCAATTTCAAATTGCTTCTAGAGACTTTGGCACCGCGCTAATAACCGCATCACGTTATCCATAGTAATAGTATTGTTGGTACCGAGCCTTTGAAAATACCCTCATTTTTATCCCTTTACTCCCGAGTGGTTATTGATTCCAAACCATTGGTATCTCTAATAATCGATTGCTTTCTTCCATACTGAGCCTAATGGGCTCTTCTTTTGTTCTGAGCCCAATAAGCCAATCTTTGGCACCGACAGTAATATATTATTACTACCAAGGTAAATTAACAAAAGGAGTAAGAAAATTCTACTAACTGCAAAAGAAATCGAGAGAGAATTTAAGAAGGGTTGCAACATATAAGACCGATGAACTTGTATATCTTGATCTCACAAACAACAAACTAGAATTTTGGCCAATTCCGACAAAGTTCCACCTTGAATTTGGATTGCCTCATCTCCGCTGAGAATGCCTCTTCTTTTTGTGTGACCCATCTTTGTTCGCTCCCTTCCGGAAAAAGACCGTGCTTACTCACATGGGACGTAGGCCCTTGCCATAAGGGTTGTCAGATCAAGTTTTCGGCCTGACTTTCCCGAATCCCTATCAGTGCTCATGTGAAAAATGGAGCTACCGGAATTATAGATACGAATTACTAACTGAGGAGCTATTTTATGTAGATTTTCTTCCAAGGGGTTAGAACCTTTCAATCCTGTGCCACGGGAGAGAATGAACTTATACAAATATACGTTTGGAAAAGTCCAGTGAATTTAGCTACGGTTTATGGTTATCAGTGACTATTTTCAACCATTAGTTAGTAATTTCCATCATATGCAGCTAGTGTAGCTGCTCCATCTTTGAGTGTATTAGTAACTGTGATTGATATCACGAGTTAAAGTCTTTTTCCGGTAGGTTCTCAATTCCCATTAAAACAAGAACATGCAAATATTTAACTTCATGAAATCTTCGAAATATTGCAGACGGAGTCCATTTAATCTGTTGACAGGAACCCATATCATGTCCAAGAGCAAAGTGTAGCACCATGCGTAGGGAGTTTTCAGTACCATCCAAGCATCAATGTCAAGTCCTAACTTCATCAAAGAGGTATTTGTACAATGCACAGCCCTTCTATAGACTAGAGCAGGAGAGCCAGTACAAGTTCTCTTTCTCAATTACACAATCTTCCTTTACATAATCACACCTCTCTCATCCTCTCATTTCTTTGCAAAAGGATTTCAAATTCATCCGCCCAATTCGATCTTGATCCGTTCTCTCTTGAGTTCTTCCTCACTTGGGTGTGAAAGCCTGCAATGACCCACCACCAGAAGTGTCAAAACAAGTATCATCATTTGTCCTAGCAAAGGTGCTAATGAAACGAGCAGTCTAGGTATAGATTTGGGTGTAGCTGAGCTTACAGCAAAAACTGTAGCATGACCCGGATCGGCGAGGTGAGCAAAGAGGTTATCGATCGGGCCAGTGCCGGTGTAGATGTGTTGGAACCAAGCCCCCATAACAGCCAACATGGCCAGCCTCCCGTTCTTGATCTCCTTGGTCCTCAACTCCTTGACCTTCTCAGGTGAGCCGGACCCCCACCCGAGCGGATCAAACCAGAGCCCGCCAGGGTACCCGACGTCAGTTCCTGTGAGCTTGTTGTTGGGGAAGATGGGGTCGGTGTTGACACACCCGGGCTTGATGATGTCAGCCCATCTCCGGCCCTCGGCCCAGCCGATGAAAATGAGCTCGATGATGAAGAGGGTGGTGGTGTCGGTGAAGTACTCTTGCTCCCCGGCGGTGTACCAAGAGGGAGTGTTGAGGATGCCAATCTTCGTGAGGAACTCAGGGATGAAAATGCCAGCGGCTCCGAGCATGGCCCATCTGCAGTGGACCAGCTCCGCTTGTTGGTTCCATCTCAAGCTCTCAGGATCAGACCCTGTCATCATCAGATCCATTTAGACATGAATTTTCTTAGTTAGAAATGGAAAATTGTCACGAGGTTCACATAAAATTCGCTAGGAAATTAAGTTGATGGACCATCGAGGAGGGTTCAAAACGCAACTGTGGAGGCATTTGCTCCTACTAAAGTTCCAATAATTGCTTAAGCTGTATAGTTTCTTTGAGGATCTCTACCACATGCACTGTCCATGGAAAAATTTCGTTTCACAGTAAGCTAGTCAATTAGATCCAAACTCGAATGCATGCCTTTAGATCGACACTGTTCTATGACTTACCAAGGCCAAGAGGATCGAAGCCGAAGTCTCCCGGGAGGCTGCACAGAGAGTGATTCAAAGCAGCAAATCAGACTTCTTGTTCAAACGTAAGTTGTGAAGTCAAACAATTATAAATTCAACAGAGGAGATATGGAACATGGCCATAAATTAAGCACAACTAAGAAGCGAACCTGCCGTCGAGCCACGGAGGAGGAGTGCTCCCTGGGAACCAGAGGGGTCTATCAGGATCAGCCACCGCGCAGACGGTGGCCAATCTTCCGGCGGCTGCAGCCGGCGCGGTGTACTTGCTCACGCGCAACCTTTTGCCGGTCAGGAAGGAGGGTCCATTCTTTTGGCCACTGAATTACGTGCAATGATCATTATTAGAAACTCCAAGATTCAAAGAAAGAAAAAAAAGCTGTGATGTCAGCATTTCGAGCTCTCCAAACAATCATCTCCAATCACATGCAGATCATAACGAAAATTCATCACACAGGATCTTATGAGAACTCAAAAGCTAAGTGAAGAAGAGCTTGCCTCGGAGAGGAGATGGCCACGGCTGCAATGGCGGAGGAAGCGCACACCGAAGCCATTCTCTTTCGTCTATTTCGCGAGAGGTGGAGAGGGAATTTGAAAATCCCAGCACATAGAATCCCAGTTAATGTATGATGCGCGGGGCTTATCTTGAAGGATAGGAGGGGCGGCCTCCGATTGGCTGCTCCATCGCCACGTGGCCCGCAGAATCTATTAAGAGCACCTCCGCCTGCCACGTGGAGAATGCCGAGTGATTCCTCCGCTGGATATCTGGAGTTTGTGGCTCATCTTGGCAGATCGCGCGGATATATTGGCCAGTTGATGAGTTGGCAGTGAGATAATATGAGGAGCAAAAGAAAAGAAAAGGAAAATATTATGAGGCAGATTGCTTTGCAGCTTGGCTGGAACAACGTGATAAAATTCCTTTAGGATGCTATAAAGACGAATATATTACTGGTTTTAATCAATTTCAGCTAGGAAATGCTGCGTTGCGATTTTGATGGGATCAACCGAGGGATAAACCGCGAAGTCACGCTAGACATCAAAATAATGTTCATTAGAGAGCTTGGCTGGATACAAGACAAAGTAGATGCAAAGATAGTGAAGATAAAGATCGAATTAGACGGTACCCATCTTCAAAATAGTTTGCTTCGGTTTTAGTTGATATCCATGGCAAACAACACTCACACATTAGACAATCTTTACGACGCATGTATTCCTATTTCCAATAATAATCCCAGTCATTAAATGCATGGCCAGAGTCAAAAGTCGGTAATAAAGATCAGTCAATAACTTTTTAATTAGGAGTTCAGGGTGGTAGTTACTCATATCTCAATGAACATTTAGGATTGATTGGGCAATTTCTGGATAGTGATGAACCGGAGGATTGTCTCAACCCAATGAGGTTGGGAGGGCGCTTTGAGCGAGCCACCGAGACGTTGGCCCATCGGGCTGCTTCTGACTTCATCTCAGGCCCATAGTCATGAAATTGGCCCAGAGTAATGGTCGGGCCTATTTTAAACAAGGTTGGGGACTCGGACAACTTCTTCTTGGCCCATCGGACTTCAAGGTCAGCAATGCTCACATTATTGGGGTGGAAATCACTTTCCAAAACTACTAAAACATATGAAAACTAACTATTTTCCTTTAGAATGATTCTCATTTGTCGAAAGTTTCAGTGAAACAAACGCATCTCAAGTCATACAATTCCCCGGCAGAAACAGCAATTTTTATGTTGAGACTCGAACCGGGAGTAGCAGCCAAAAATCAGGAAAAAAGAGAAAACTACCAATACCTTTGAAGAATATACCAATGACATTTAGCTGGCAAAAAGTGTAGAGAGAGGAGGTATCCAAGTCGTGCAATGATATTGTGCATGTCGTTTAATTAATTCACACGCAACATGTTCGCTTCTTTATCGCTAAGTTAAAACCTATCGACGCGTTTTTATATATGAACAACACGAGAGTTGCGCCAACCATAATAGAACTAAAATCTCATTTGAAACAAGGTTGACCCATTTTGCCTCGGCCTTTTTGACAGTCTCCAAATTTACCGAGAGCTTGCTACAGCCGAACGCCGATAATTCAACCTCGTCATCCTTATCTTCATGCAAGGGTCCAGGAAATCATCACTGAGAGAGAAGCCATTGCTTTCGAGTGGATAAAGACATGACCCACCACCACCATCTCTCTCTCTCTCTCTCTCAACCTAACAAGCAATCTAGACATATACTATAGATCCTTTACCAGGTGTAGTAGCGAGAAGAGTTAATCATTTCTCCCTCACTCTTTTTACTTTTGCGAAAGCACCACCGATCGAAAGAGAGATCGAGTTTGGCAAGTTTGCATTGCTGTCTGACTTTACCTTGAATCTAAAGCCCGAGTGTTCCCTCTCGATCCTCACAGCATCCTGCCCCTACCCATAGCTCCAACACGGAGCTTTTCGAGCTGATAGCGAAAATCTGATTAGCACTGCGTACTCGATGTGATGATTAATGTATTTTTTTTTTTCCAAAACCTCAATGATCAATATATGTGTCAGCAGGAGTATAGCGACAGCACCTTCCTAAGACGAATTTATAGAAGATAAGAGCGACGACTTTCTCCATGTAGGGTGATTCTTTTAATGCCCTTTCATCATCATGCGATGAAAAGAGAGATGTGGTTTCCAGTTTGAAGGTACTTCCAGTAATTTCCTTTTTCTTCCCGAGCTCAAACTCACAAAGTATTTGAATAATTTTTTGAGCCTGTCGAGTCTATAAAGAACGGATTAAGCGATCCGATCGACATCCATCGAGTATCGGGCTTTCGAAACGGGTCGCAAAACTAAATCCGTGCTCACGGTGGAATCATACGTAACAGTAACTGAAAGACCGTCGAGAACCCAACGTAAGACTAGCATCACAGGAGCTACAAATGTGAGGGAATGATTGTGAATCGCAATGATGCCGCTGCACATTTTTTTCAACTCCTAGGTCTCGGTCCTTTCTTTGCTTGGTCAACAAGTGAAGACTAAGAATCGTTCATCATTGCCTAGTGCTCGGCCTGCTTTGGTTGGGGTAAAAAAAAGCAGCGAACAAGCGCGCACAGCCGAACCGTGTGAACATCTCTTGCTGAATCTGAAAAGCACCATCTCTTTCAATCCCGCTCTATTGAATATTTTGTCTGTAGATTTACTAGATTGCGAGCTTTTACTCGTGAAACATAACCAAGCGCAATGATCGCGCCTGTCGTCGTCGCTAATCAACGTGTGTTAGCCTAAATGGGTGTCGCTCATGGGAACGTGTGCGAAATGGATCTCAGCGGTTGATGGGAATCTCGATAATGCGACCGAGGGATAACTGTGTTAGGATTCCTGAAGATGCAAGCAGGAAAAAGAGACTTTATGTTCTTGGACTTTTGAGGTGGAGACCGTCGGTCGGCAATTCATCTATTCTAGTCCTAGGACATCACTGATGACCTTATCCTGACGATTGCAGCATTATAGAGAAAACAAGGAGAGAGAGGATTAGGCCCAAGACCTACCTGGGCCTGAGCGAACTTCCACAAGGATGGGACCAGATGCTTGACCTGGATATCAAACTTGTCCAGTAGCATTTGTTGGAAGTTTGTCTTTATGTACCGAAGTAACATGGACGAATATATCACAAGAAAAGATTTCGAACTCGACGGTCTATTATTGTTCATAGTTTAGAAGGGCTATATAAAAAAAAAAGTATTTAATATTACGATGATATCATGTATTCCATTAACACGATATCATCCAACCAATTGTATCTCTTGAAATTTTATATTTTGAAGAATTAGTGGTTATCAAGTCAGCATGCTGAGATAGTGCGATTAGCAGAATGATGTTAGGTTAGCAAGACAAGTAAGGGTTGATTTTTGGTGAGTTACAGAGGCCGCGTTATTGAAACTCTGAAAGTTGTGCATTTTGCTTGATTCGAACAGTTAAAACAAGAGGTAAAGACAACTTATTGTATCTTCGATTTTGAAATCAAATGCAACTATAATTAATCACCGATGGATGTGCTTTTTATCTCTTTTCCTTACATATGTCGTGGAGACCGAATTAAGTCATTCTTTACATAGCCAGATAAGTTTTAAAGTCTGTTCACTCATCAATAATCCATGAGTGGATGTCGCCTCGCTCCTTGCATTTGAGGGTTCTTTCCCATGCTCATGTCACATAAAGTTTCGACCAAGATAATTACTCCAACCTCCTTTTTTACTAAGCACAGAAAGCGTGAGCCAATGAACTAACTTGACTCGTAAGCTACAATTATCAACGCCACACATGGGTAAGGCGCCAAAATCCAGAGCCCACATGTCTTCAATACTTTCAGCTCTGTGTAAAAGCAAAAAAAAGATCAGACGCCGCCTTGACGCTAAAACATAGTTTTCTACAAAACCGTGGGATGACGATGGCGATGATGATGGATGTCCATTGCTTACGACCCACTGCCTAAATCTTGACTCCTTCAACTGCTCCAAGTTCCAGATGTATCGGCGTGTGAGTCGGTTTTGAAGCCAGCCCCTCGCCATCATTGCATGCTTTGTCTCCATGTTTCTAATCCCGTCCTTCTCACCTTCCCGCATCATTGCGGATCATCGTTATCCACATCAAAACCCCTTCCTTGCTTTGCATATGGGAAATGGAACTGGACGAGACACGATCAACATCTGCTTCCGAAGAAAGAGTTAAAAATTAATGATGGCGGGCTCGGGGCATACTGGATGTTCCGTCGGTCAGCGCTAACGAAATCGGGGTGGAGGAAGCCACGTTTGACCGAGGCACGCGCGAAAGGTAGATGAAACGGAGCTCTCAATCGCATGACGTGCTTGCGAGAAAAATGGTTGTTGATTCACTCGAGGCTTGCTGCCTGAGAATACGATCAGTGCGTTGATACGTGCATGATTCAACTAGCTCCACATATACACGCACACATGTAACACGTGTAGTCCATGCGTCTTTACATGTGTCTTCAACGTCGATATTCTCTGCTTTTTGTTTGTACGTGACATGTGTGTGCTCTTGTGTCGTCGGAGGGAATATTACCCTATCAGTCCCGAATAATTTTTCAATTTTTCTAATTAAAATTTTAAATATTTGCGTGAAATTTCAATGTAACTCTTCCGATTAATTTATGCTGAGAATTGTTGACATAGTCTAGCCATCGGCTTTATTCTACGTGTTATGCTGTCATGTTAACAATTTTTCAACGAAATAGATCCGAAGCAATGAAATTTTGAACAAAAATTTAGAAATCAATTGACAAAATTGAAAATTTTAAGACTGAATTAAAATTTGAATTTAGGATAAATTAAAAAATTCTCCATTTTAGGAGTGATGTGGATGTAGGGAGATGTGACGCTCCTTCTAGTGAAATCCTAACTTGAAAAAAGAGCCGTCAACTTTGAAGGCTAATTATCTTTCTTGAAAAGTCTTCTCTCATTGAATCATGTCATACTTTGCAGTTTGGACGCTTCCCAACGCTCATCTATCTAGACAATAATTGATCAGCATAATCAAGCATCCCTCGGTCATTCCTATCTCTGTTGCGGATAATCTCAAATGAATTTTGCCAGAGTGGCTACTTTGCGAGGATTTGGATCTTCTATAGAGCTAGAGAGATACAATCGGGTGTGATGATCCTAATTCAATTTTTTAATGTACTTCTCGTCCATGCACTAACATTGTCTGATTTACTTATTTCTGGAACAATGTGGGACCCTAACAAAATTTATGCCAACTCACTTATCTTTCCATTCAATAACTTTAGCAGCCCTAACTTGACATTTCAAAGTAAAGCAATCATCTGTTGAAAGGCCGAAGAGGCTCAATTTGCATGTGCTCCAACATGCAGATAAATCCAAAACTCTTGTGTGATGATAATGATGATAGATTCACACAGTGGAAAGATTTAATTACAAGACCGAGGATCTCCCGCATGATCGTTTACTTGTTAAATGTCTTGGAAGAGGCTAATTTGGTCCGTAAATATTCGAGACGCCTACTAGTACTATTATCTCCTATTTAAGTTTGATCTAAAATCACTAATCGGAACAATGAAAGAGATATGTGACACTTTAACATGTGCTGTCTTATGTGAGAAGTAGGGGTGAGCATCGTTTAGGGTCAACTTTGGACCGACACTGGACCGGGCCAACCCTGCCAATCCTAATCCGACTCCTAGGGAGACTGGGATGGTCCTTGGTGTTGGGATTCCTGGACTAGCACTATGCAAGTTGGTCCTCGGTCCTAAGAATTTAAGGTTGGTCTAACCCGGACCAACCCTGCCTGTATATATATTATATACCTAATATATTATTTATAATATTTTTATATAAAGAAAACCCTAAAAGAAATGGCATCAATTACATTAAATAGCTTCTTAGTGAGGAGTCCAAGTAGTTTTACACTATTCTTTAATAACTTAGATTTTTAACGTCTTTTACGACGTCAACAGTCCTAATTTACAAAAGATGAAAATGTTTTTGTGAAGAGTTATCACAGTGTCCAAAAGAACATAAATAGCTCACGACATCCTCCTCTATTGCTCGTTCTCTTTTGTCTTATTTGTCATCTTAGTCTTCAATTTGCAAAAAAAAAAAAAAAAACAAACAATTTCTCTGCTCATCACTCAAGACTCGCCTCGCTCGCTTTTGATCACTCATGTCGCTTGCCTCTCGATGCTCGCCCCACTTGACGCTCATCGCTCACCTCTCTTAGCTGACCTCGCTCGTCACCGAACCCATTGGGTTAGTCCGGTCATCAGTTGCCTTTTTAAAGAATACAAAAAATAAAATACAAAAATTATCGGTTGGTCCCGAGTTAACCTTGGAATCGGACCGAACCCATTGGGTCGGTTCGGTCCCGATCCCAAACTCAATAGGGTCGGTTCTCGATTCCAAAAATTGATGACCAATACTATGTGGGTTGGTCCTAGGGTTAGGGAGTGAGCCGAACCAGCCCAACCCGGATCATACTCACCCCATGAGAAGCGAGACCAATGGCAAGATGCAAGAAAGCACGGACATAACCAACGACATAAAAAAGGCGTTTTTCCCTCTCTACAGTATGAATGGCTCAATATGGTCTAAACTTGGTGGCTGTGTCTAGAGATTGGAAGTGCTTATGGACAAACTCGAAGAGCATTACCTTCGATGAGCTCGCAAAAAACGTTGGTTCAACTTCACTTACTATGTACGTAAAGGCTGTCCCAAGACCGCCGGGCAAGAAGCAACCCTAAAAACCAATCGCTCATTTGGCTAGCTTCTCACGTTATGACCAAGTGAATGGACCATTTTATCTTCTTCTTTTTTTTTTTTTGGAATCATAACTGAGTCCTTTTTTAAGTTTTAATGTTGGATAACTACGATTTGGTGCGAGGGTTGACGTCTCCAGCTCTATCCCGTAAGTCACGCCACTTTCGTTAAAAGACACCAGCATGAAAGAAACTTTGACGAGAAATTAGTGATAGGACCCTTTGGTCTTGCGTTATAATGTTTGGTCTTTGCCTGACATTTGTTGCACATACGTTAAATTCAAATAAATGAACTGCAGGCGGAGCGGAGGATATCGACATGTCAAAAGTGCCAAGCGAGTATAAACTCTGAACCACTATATTCATTTCATATAAAAAAAATTCCTCTAGGATTAAGCACCAGGATAATAATTGGGAATTGGGACAGTTGAAGATGGTTACTGTCACATGAAAGTAAATCTCGGTTGATTAATTACTGTCCGCGGAGCATTTTTCCTGAAATTAACGTTATAAAATGAAAAAGTAGATATGCATGATGATACTGTATTTGAAACTTGTCTCCGAATGTGAAGGAGCGAGGAAAGAAGTCAGAAAGTTGAAAAATCAAACCAGCAGAAGAGAATACTACCAGAAGGTTATGATGGAACTTGGGATTTGAATAAGGAGCACCCAAACCCTAATCTGGTTCAACATTTTTGACCGGAGGCTGACTTCGGTCCACATATTGGGGGAGAAGTTTGAAACGTGTTCTTTTCTCACGAGCACGACAAAACGCCCCACGCGTCATATCTACAAGTCCCTAGTTTTCATTCCAAACGATCATCCATAAAAAGAAAAGGAAGAGAGAGCTGGTCTCGTAGAACGGAGGACACGACGTGTCTTGGCGATCACTCAAAGCATGGGGCCAGGCCACTTTCACGCCTTTCCTCTCACTGAGATTTTGCACGACGCCCGAAGAGAACTAATAATAAACTTGAAGTGGGGAGACGGAATTGGACGTGTGTTTAGCACGTTAAGCAACGAGCAACACACGTTAAGCAACGAGCAACAATCCTTACTTCCCTCTCCTATGGAATTTAATCTTGTAATCTGTAGCAAGCTTAAGATCTCACAAGTCCCAATTGCGTATATGCTTCGAGAAGACGACAAAGGAATGAGAGCGATAATTTCTACGCCAATCTAGTTTTAGCTCCCATTTAGGTACCCGCACAGAAGTAAAATATCTCGACAAGTTACAATTCGACCCGTAGTTTCAAGACTTCTAATTCATACACCGGCGGTCATAAACTACGATTCCGTGACCATTTGACTAAATTATGTTTATTACTTCATCGAATTTGACAGGATGATTTTGATGGGATGTAGTTAGTGAACGAATATTTTCCAAACTTAGTTCTTATTCTGGCCGGGCATCGGTAGTCAATTTTCTATGAAGACAATAGCTAGGATACTTGGTATTATGTGGTACCAATCAGAAAGGATAGCACTTCCAGTTCGAAGCAGGATCTTCTCATCTACTACATCAGAACGGTGAGCCAATGACATGAAGGGAACAGAAAAGCATGAAGAACGAGACAAGAGTTGTTAGGGAAGATGGCACATCGTGTTGTAGGCGGACACGGTTTTTGATACAGCACGAAGCTTTCTTTTGTTGAAATCCCGTGATCTTTAGTTGGAGCTATTCGCGGACCACGCGCGCACTGCGTCAAACATGACGTGCATCCAATTGGCTGGTTTCACAAACGTTAAGCCCTCGTCGGCAATGTTCTGTTGGAAGATACGCAGAAAGTTTGAAAGATTCGATTAGATCAAACCATAAGGATTTTATTGAATCAATTAAAATCAGATCTAATCTATACATTGTATCATTTCCTTTTCTTTTACACATGCTCTGTAATATAATGTAACTTTATACATTGAATGAAAGTCAGATACATTGAAATTCCTATCCTTCTTCTTCTTGCTTTACCTTTCCCTTCATATTTTGACATGTTTGTTGGAGAATACCTCATGAAGGTTGTCATATTCAAGATGCTAGAAGTGGTGGGATCGGACCTAGCAAAGAGTCTGGTTCGTGTCAATGTCTCAGATTAACCTTTCCGTCCTTGAGATCTGCATCAGTCTTACGCCACAAGCGATGGCCCGGTTCAAGTAATAACACATCTCTAGGTAGCACTGAAACTTTGTTCAGCGGCTGGAGAGAAGCGCCCGGAAAACGATCCCCGAGCACGCAAAAGCGAAGCCAAGAGAGAAGTTTCTTGCTCGCTTGCGTCTCACTCAATTCGTGCATGTTAGCTTCAACGCTCCTTACTTGCACTGGTTACGATACGAGGGCAAATGATCCAAACAGATGTGGCGAACGCTGCGTCAAGCAACATCCCTCTAAGTCAAATTCTCTAGTCAGGTCGGTCGCAATGCGCCCCGTAGTTCGTGTGTATCTGTCTTCCTGCGTCCGTAGGTATAAAAATGAAGAATGAGAATGAAGACCGGTCCATTTAATGTATCCGTCTCTCTAGTTCGGGGACGAGGTTGTCGCAGCCGCACGTTATAAACTCATTAAGTTATTAGAACGTATATTCAGTAAATTGCCATTTAAGGCATGCACATTATGTCAGTGGCCCTCTTCGAAATTAGAAAAGCATTGTACTTTTACGCTTTCGAAACATCGACATGTGGGTTAAGCGACAGTGGTCGTACATTCCACTTTGCCAAACCCTGCTTTTCTTATATTTTCCAGAACATTTACGTGAGCGTCGGTGCGGCTTTTGCTCTAAACCTTTTCTTTTAAGTTTTTGAGTCGAATTAGACCATTCTCTATAGTTTTGCGTGTAACATAATTATTGACTTTTGAAGAGGGTTTTATGGGATGTCTTGAATCCAAGCCAACATAGCTTCTCCTAAGTGTGACTTTCCGAATGTTCTCTAAGGCAATCTTCGTCCATTTCTAATGAAAATCCCTCATGTTTTTTTTTTTTTTTTTTCATTTGAGGGTTGTATCATAAACTTTTCTTCGTTCACGATTGAAAGAAATTTCCTCCGATCAGAGATGGAAGGACAAAACGTGTCCCTTTAGTCTACCACATTCCATAGAAAGCAACAGAGATGTTTTGTCCACATTCCTCATGTATTTTCATCATTACCACCGACACCGAAAATTATAAATTTACCATACGGTAAATATAAGTTATCATGTGTTCAGAAATTATTCTGTATATGATCACGTAATTATCATGTGGTAATTAACATATGTATACATGACATGTCATCGGTAACTAAAGAACTATTATGAATATCTCATCACTTTAAAAATAAAATTCTCTAAAGAACCGATAATGTTCCAACTGTTATTTCTTCACTTGCCATGACCGTCTATCTAAACCCTAGCGCGATGCCGAATCAGGCACTCTCGAATTCTCTACGCACATGCGAAAACCGGGACTTGCTCCGGCAATCGGCACGAACGAGATGAAATCTCTTTTGGAAGAGAATTGGCCGCCACAAACGACGAGCCGAAGCGAAGAGCTCGTACGGAGCGCCGTGGCGTGCGTGGTGCGCCAACTCGACACGAAAGGAGACAAGCGCATGGGAACAACTTCGTGCGTCAAAGGCCGATCGCAAGACTCCACGACTTCGTACGTGCTCGACGGATCGCTGCTCATGTTTACTTCCTTCGTGTCGTGCTCGAACGGAAGATAGCGCGAGTGGCGAGGTAAACGCGACACGACCCACCTAATTCGGGAAAAAAGCAGGAAATTACTCCGCTCTTGTCTTGTTTCCTCGGAAAGTGACGGAATAGGCAGGCTAGTTTGGTGCTTGTCTAGTTCTATGCTAGTGGCGAATGAAGTGTCCGCTCGGTCTCTTGCGTACGTCGTGCGTATAGGGACTTGGATTATTGGACTTGCATGGCACGCCGTGTGAGCAGGGGTTAGCTGCTGCCTACGGGATGAAAGTGAAACCGATCGCGTCCCATGCGACTCTTTTGTTCCTTATCAATGGCTGAGGATAGGTTGGGGCGCCAATTAGTGTCGATGGATGGTTCCGGATTGATAAGGTTTAACTAGCATGCGTGTGTTTAAAGAAGTCGGGTGTTCACATTGCGAACGAGCCATAGACCATAACGGTTAGGGATATAATGTTAGTGGACGGTAAACTTAATTGACGACCCATATGAAATGATGGTGTTGGAATCGCATGTGCATGGCCAGGGCGGCTTAGCGCAATCCTCGTGCTGTGCCAATCTGATTAGGCCAACGAGTGATTTAGGCCGCTTTTTAGGAATATCCCGTCTTGGTAGTCAGAAACGCATTTTCTCCAGGGCTCGGTCCTTATCAACTTCATGGTCGTTTACGCATCTCTTTCAACGCAACTGTGAACGAGAATCTCTTATCGTCCTCCTTCTCCGCTATAATTGCAAAGAACATGGGCAAGAACATGCACACATACCTCTCTCTCCTCGTCACCAAATCGGTAGTTGAGTCTACACCGCATGTGACTCGATCGTCAGTAGACCACTCGCCCGAACAGTTTCCTTTTTCCAACGGCGCGATTGGGGCTCATCAGCACGTCCCCGCAAACCTCCATTTGAAGGCTAAAGTCGATTGCCTAATTCTCGAATTGAGTTTTTTCCTTTTATATTCACCGAAGTTGATATTCTATTGTCTACTTGTCTTGGAATATATCTTTGACGTGTGAGGGTTTTATCATAGTTTATTGCCTTTTAATAGGGAGGGCGACCTAACCGAGATGAACAGCCAATCCCGACAGAACTTAGGTCGCTCCCCCGTAATGAAATAATTTCATGCGCGGAATCGCTTTGGTCCAATCATTAGTCTCTTGCGCGCTTCGCTCTGGTACACGTCCTGTGTTGCTATAGTTTCAGGATCGAGACGAAGACGATTAATTGGATCCGACTCGCTACCTACCGTTATGACCGTTTTCTGTTCATAGCAAGGATCTTTCGAGCAGTCAAGCAAGTGGGTCTCGACTCGAATCCTCTCTGCGATCCTCTGGATCCGAAGAATTCGTGACACGTGATCGCTTAATCACCGTGAAGTAATGCACTTCGTTTCGAATCCATGCGAGAATTAGATGTTCTCATTGGTTTTCAACTAGGAACTTTGTGCGGACTCTGCTCTTGTGCATCTAAAACCAGCAACTGAGAAACTTCTAAATCGATGGAGTCCAGAGAGGAACAGCAACGTAGGGGGATATCTTATGTTCTTACGCGGAATACGATGGGATGGTGGGCAGCTGTCCGGAATCTTCGAATCGAGTCCGAAACGGATCATGTCCAGGAGAGGGACCGAGGTTGAAAAACTAACCAAAGAACTTAACAGAGAAGGAAAAAGATTGCTGCATTTGTCATGCACCGCGCGAGATTTTTTCCTTTTTTCTTATTTTTTCACGATTAGGACATTTATTTGTACATTGATAACTAATAATGAAATTAGATAATGGAATAGAAATAATTACCGAGTCGAAAATAATTCTTTCTAGACGTTTTCAAAAGGAAGAAAAGGTCCACCATAAGGAATGAAACGGAAGATAGACTCGGCAGGAGTTCGTTTTTGACTGGCATACCCGATGGACCCCGGACTTGCTTCTATTTCGAAGCTATTTAGGGTGTCAGTTTTCCTCCTCTTGTCCTAACAACGGGACACCGCTGCCTAATTCGTGGAATTTATAAGTCAAGTTCGCCACCCAACTTTGTCAACCTTAGGAAAGAATAGGTGTTGAATTAGTCAATAGTCAGCTCCTAAATTTCTATGAATTAGAGAAGAATCCAATCGCGACCATCAAATACTTGCCTTGCTGAGTTCCGGCCATATGGGGAGTCAGGGTCACCCTTCCGATACATACTATGGATGCGATATTGGCGTTTGACCAGGGGGGCACGATATCCCATCATTGCCGACTCCTAATTCATGGACTTCCGATTCGAAACATATGATCGAATTCAGTACATGTACGCACGCCATGATAAAAATATAGTCGAAATTTCAAGTGTTTATTTGGCTTACTTTGTCGTAATTGTTTGATTTAGGCAACGAAAACTGTTGAATTTTTCGTAATTCCGCATTATTCTTGCTTCAATTCCAAGCCACACAAAAGAGACAATGGAAAAGACTCCCATTTATTAAGAATTTCTTCTTCCCTTTTCTGGAAATTATTGACTTACTTTTATACAAGGCATGTGAAGTTTGTCCAATGGATCATTAACTTGCCAACACGAACCAATAGAATAAGAGAGTATGACCATTAAATAATTCTTTTTAACTGAAGATAGTCGTTGCCATGATTGCATCAAGATGGAGAAGTTGGATACTAACTCCTCCAAGAAGAATCATTTTGCCCCCAAATGATTCATGCACGCCCATTCATGACTTCTTCTAATCTCATGACATTTAAATTTGCAAAATAAAAAAAAATTGGTACTTTTAAGAAATGACCAAAGCCAAAATTCTAGTAAATGAGAAAAACCAAATTAACTAAAAGGATCACATTGAAAAAAAAAAATAATCCATCAAAATTAGAAGAGAAAGAAGCAAACAACAAGAGAAAAGAAAGCACGTTTATTTTATGAAAAATAAATAATTTTGAATCGTACTTTCTTAAAAGTAATTGTCTATATCACTAACAAAAATGAACGGATTAAATATGTATATTTTTAAAAATATTTAAATTTAATTATTATCGATAATGAAAATATTTTTCATCGAATAATTATTTGAAGCAAATACTTTTAATAAAATATTTTTCACATTATCTATCTTTCTTGAAACATACGGATCCCAAATTAAAATTTCGAAAATATAAAAGAGAGAAAATAGGAGAAATCCAAGAAAGGCTATCGGATGATTGAGGAGGGGCCAACGTGTCGGCATGTAACGCACGGTCCCCGAAATGGGCCCCAGCTGCTAATAAGCGGTAAGCAAGGAAGCAGCCCATGGATAAACGGACAGATACGGCGTCGTCCAGGTCTTCGCTTATCCCACAAGAACAACAAGGGCAGAGCTGGCTGGCGCGGGGACGAGTGGGGCCCCCCGGAGGATATGATATGACATGTGTGGTCGAACATCGGTTCTCGAGGTCCACGTCATCCGAACTTATCCCCCACTCCCATGCTGAATCTGCAAAGCACGCTTTTTCCCTTATTTATTTTAGGAAAATATTCCATTTCTTTTAATGACGACTGTCGTCGTGTCACGCATGGTGAATACGATCAGATCAAATCAAAATTGTCCGTGAATATAATATATATTTAAATAATGAAACCTTCGATGTATTAAGTGTGCAGGGCACGGTAGATGCTGGTGTTTGAAAATTATAATTTTCTCAACATTTTTATCGAGTATTGTTTGGCAAATATGTGAGGACACACTCTCGCGAAATAATTTAGGTAAATGAAGTAGATGGAATTTTGCTTGACAATTCTCATTCGTGATGATCGCAATTAACTCTTTTAATTAGTGAAGGTGTTCCTCCAGCTATCCATCGATAGAGAAAATCAATCGAGATATCTGGGTATAAACCCTTTTGCTAAATGGGGTGTTTTTTTGGCAGAACATATAAAAATTCATTGAGGATATTTTGTGAAGAATATTCAATATTCATATATCAATTGTGTATATCGCCATTGCAATTAGTGTTTTGGAAATTACAATATGTTTCCTTTAGCTACTAATCAAATGCCCTTAAAATACTTTTTAACCAAATTCTTGACAAAAATATAATTTTTTTGATTAAAATGTTAACTAATATGATAAATTTTTCAAAGAGTACAAGGATTCATCCCCGAGCCACGTATTTGTATACATTTCGGATTGACTAGCTTATGGCATGAATATTAATAGAGTCAACACGAACACAATTAACTCCGCATCATTCGAATGCCACGTCGAAAATTGGAAACATGAAACATGCGTATGTCGCCAAGAGAGATTCTTTAAGACATGACCAATCAAGGAAAGCAAAAAGTCGCATGAGAAATGTCTAAATCTCTTTGAAGGCTATATATCCTTGTGTCCAGTATAATATTTTAGAGTAAACATTTAGGAATAACACATCTGCATCGTGGAATGCTCTATCCACTTTTGGTGCTAGTTTTGGAAATTGAATCTTTGCCATTAATTCAAAATGAAATCCATGAGCTTAAAAGAGACAATCACATGGCGACAATTGAGACTTTTCATATGGAGATCCATTTCTTCCGGGTATTGCCTAATAACTTTGAATTTATATCCAGCGTCTTCTTTTCCATAAAACTTAATTATTGATGTATTGCTTACCTAAGTCGATAACATTTCTCACTGATTTTTCATATTGGTTGTCGAATGGATAATGACTATCATTTTTCTCCATCATAAACAGATCCAAAAGATTTAATGTGTTGTTCTCCATTAGTTTGTTAAATATATGCACACCGACCCTATTCACATAATGTTACCTCATTTAGTATTAATAGATGGTGAAAATTATCTCCCACTAGCTTATCGACTCGTAATTTATATTGATCCTTCATCACGCCAATTCCCAGTCATCTGTTGATTTAAATGATAAAAGATTCATATCTCCCACCTACTCATTAATACAAAAACGTCATGTGACGTTCATTGTATATTGCTGGACTTATAATTCACGTTTTCCTACGTGAACTCTTCCATAGATGGAAAATTGGATGGACAATGCGTATTATTTAGATGTAGCTCACATGATTGAATTGATCCACACATCAACTATCCGTTTAAGGGAGTGCAACTTATTCCTAACATCAGTGGTGGATTTATATAGAACCCTAATTAGCAAAGAACTCACATGGTACACCTGCTCCATGCACGACCAATTTGAACCGTAGATTCATTTAACTTGTTTGCAACTATCAATTAATTCAAAAGCATTAGGAGGACAAAAATAGTGTGAGAGAGAGATAAGAAAAGCTTGAAAAATGGGGATATCATTGGGTTGTTTGAATGGTATTATGAAGGCGAGATGCTCACATGTCCGAAAAGATGAAAATCTATACATATATACGATTTATGGGTTTTCTCCTAAAAATATAAATTTCATTAGGTATGCAAAAGCCAAACACCTCCCGCTTCTTCCATAATGTCTTTTTTCAACTCATTAGCACGTAATAATTATCTCCGTGATTGTCTTTCTATTTTTATTTATAATATAGAGACGCGAATCCAATCATCTAGATATTCATTAAACACACCATGTTTGGAGGTTAGTATATTGTTTGATGGGCCATTAAGTGTTGAGAAACCAAAACTTCCGCGCTTAACTAGGTCAAGCTCGTTTGACAAACTTAGCAAAAATCGTTTTCTCAATTTGTTTAATTCGAGTGAGGTAACCTAATTCGTTCGGGAGGAGGGAAAAAACCGGCGATAATTTACTATAAATTTTTTCCAACGACACGGCCGGAAGAGTTAGCTCTAACGACGACGAGCGGGCAAAACGAAAAGAAGGGAAATCCGGGTCAATCCCCGTTTGACCCGAGCGAGCGGAGGGCAAGTTCCGTAATATCGAGGAACCATTTATTAGCCCAAAAAAATAAAAAAATAATATATATATATGGAGGAAGCATTTATCTCGGGTTTGACGGGTGGCAATCTCGTAAATTCAGGACGACTCCGATCTTTAAAAATAAAAAAAAGAAAGAAAGGAAAAACAGCAAATTGGTTTTCTTGCGGTTGGTTGGTACTTACTCGCCTCTCCGCTTAATATATAAACTCCCCTCTCTCCTCTTTTCACTCCCTCGTCGGCTTCTTTGCCCAGCGAAAGTAACGCAAACTCGGAAACAGAATAGCATAGAGCGACAGGGGTAGAGACAGAGAGAGCGAGCGAGAGGCATGAGAACGAGAAGAGGAGCTTGGTATTCCCCGGCCGATGCATGCTCAGAGGACGCCGCCGCGACGGCGATGGCGACGGCGGCGGCGATTAAGAGGCCGCGGGACGTCGCCGGAGACCAGGCGGGGTGCGGCCGGAAGAGGCAGAGGTGGTCCAGCGGAGGCTGCGACTCCTTCGACGCGTTGCCCGACGACCTCCTGATTTGTATCCTCTCCAGGGTCAGTGCATCCGCTTCGTCCCCTTCGGATCTCATCAACGCCTCGCTAACGTAAGCCGAAGCCCAGTCTCGTTTCTTTTCTTTTATTGAAAAGCACCGTTCTTTTTTTTTTTTTTTTTTTTGCAAGGGATTGAAAAGCACCGTTCGCTCGCCGGAAAAAGTAACGTCATTTTTTAATCGTGATCGGGAGCAGGTGTAGGAGATTCAATTCCTTGGCCACCCATTCGCTTGTTCTATCGAAAGCTTCGTGCAAGTGCCTCGCCGTCGGGGCTAAGAACTGGGGCGACTCGGCTCACCGCTTTTTGAAGCGATGCGCCGATGCCGGAAACATGGAGGCCTGTTACATTCTCGGCATGGTAAGCAAAATCTCGAAGCCTCTCAAAACCCAAAATAAGGAAAAAGATAAAAGATGGTTTAATTCGGGATATTATATATATCCTTTTTTATCGAAAGAAAATTCGGGGTTGAGCATTCCGAGGAAATGGTAATCTCAGCTTTCTCGTTTCTCTTTTCAAACAGATTCGGTTCTACTGTTTACGGAACCGAGGGAGCGGAGCTTCTCTCATGGCAAAAGCCGCGATTAACTGCCACGCGCCGGCGCTCTACTCCCTCGCCGTAATCCAGTTCAACGGCAGCGGCGGCTCCAAGAACGACAAGGACCTCCGAGCCGGCGTCGCCCTCTGCGCGCGCTCCGCCTTCTTGGGCCACGTCGACGCCCTCCGCGAGCTCGGCCACTGCCTCCAGGACGGCTACGGCGTCCGCCAGAACGTCGCCGAGGGGCGCCGGTTCCTCGTCCAGGCGAACGCGCGCGAGCTGGCCGCCGTGCTCTCCTCGGCCTCCGGGGCCCTCCCCACGCGCTCCTCCTTGCTCGCGTGGAACCACCCGCGCCACGACGCCGACGCGCCCCGCGCCGCGGCGGGCTGCCCGTTGCTCAGCGACTTCGGGTGCAACGTGCCGGCTCCGGAGGTGCACGCGGCGAACCGGTTCCTGTCAGAGTGGTTCGCGGCCCGGGGAGTAGGCGGCGGCGGGGGCGGTGGCTCCGCCGGAGATGGCGGGCTGAGGCTCTGCTCGCACGCCGGGTGCGGGAGGGCGGAGACGAGGAGGCACGAGTTCCGGCGGTGCTCGGTGTGCGGGGTCGTGAACTACTGCTCGCGCGCGTGCCAGGCGCTGGACTGGAAGCTCCGCCACAAGTCCGAGTGCGCCCCGCAGGAGCGGTGGATCAACGACGGCGACGGAGAAAATGACGGAGTTGGTGCGGGTAACGATGATGTCATCATGGCCGTGAGTTGACGGGCGATCGTGAACAGCGGTTTGCTGCTGCTCTTTTTTTTTTTTTTTTTTTTGGTGCCTTCCTTCGTTTTTCTTCCCCTTGGAACTTCTCCCTTTTTCGGGAATACGGGGGTTAGACTTTTAGCCTCTCTCTTTTTCTTTTGGGTAACGGAAAAATGAGAAAATGAGGGCAATTTTGGTGGGAAAAAGGAGAGGAAGTGGCATGGAATTTTTTTTTTTTTTACGGCGGTTGCGAGGAACGAGCAACTTTCTTCCAGTCTTTTCTTGTATAGCATATACTTCGGTGGCATCCAAGGGTAACCCGGTTCTTCTTTTTCTCACCCATTTTTTATTTTTATTTTTATATTATAGGGAAATTTCTGGGCTAAAGTCAGAAATTATTGAAAATATTTCAAAACTAATGGTTTGATACTTTTTGGTTATGTTTTAATTAATCGAACGTGCGAAGAAATGCTGGAGCGAAAGGGGATAAAAAAATTCCAGTCGTGGGATGGTGGGGGTCCTGCACTACTGCAGACTCTGCAGCCGAGTTCTGCATCTGGCGCCGTGAGCCTCTGCAAACTGGCCCCTCTCCGCCATCCTTTTTCCCCATTTTCTTTTCTTTTCTATTTTTTTATAATTTCCTTTTGACTAAATCCGTCGATTGTGCAGTTTTGTACGTTATAATGTGGTGGGAGCAGAGTAGGTTAGGGAGTAGCGAGATGGGCGTGAACGACATGAGTGACCAAAACCAAAACCAAAATCAAAACCAACCCATTCTCTCTCTCTCTCTCTCTGATTGATTGCTGAGAATTGAGTCTTTGCGTGTCCTCTGGGCGAGATTAAAAAAGGGGTCTATAGAGAGAGAGAGAGAGAGAGAGAGAGAGAAGAGAGGCTGTTTCTCTCTTTTGTGCAAAGGTGAAAAGTAAAAGATGGCAGTAAGTTCTGTTCCTCGCAGAGGAAGAGGACGGGGATGGCTAATGTGTCTGGATTTTGGGAAAAAAGGGCGAAGGGGGCGTTGGGCAGAATATGAGAATCCTAGGCGGAATACAATAATGGGCATATGGGCATCATGTTCCCCCCGAGTTTCCTCCTGCTTTATGGCTTCGCCTTACTTTTTGGGTGCGCCTTTTAGGCTTTGGTCCGAGGCGTGTAGGGGAGATGCAGGAGGAGGGGAGGGTGTATTTTCACTGCTTTGTGTTTGGCCTATTAGACAAGTTCAGGAATCCAGGACTTGCCTGTATCCTGTGTGGCCCTTCAAAGAAATTAGTTCATCTTTTTGGCGAAATTTGCTTTGTCAAGTTGATTGATTGATGCGCAATTTTGGAAGATTTAAATAGTGGAAGAAAATGGTTTCATTGCGCTATTCTTTGTCTAGATGATGGAAGAAGCTATATCGGTTGTGGATGAGTAGGAGAGGCAGATAGTGGGGAGCGAGATTGGCAATTTGGCATTGGCATATGTGGCAAGTGGGAGGAAAGTATCTTTCGAGCAAATGGTCAAAAGACAAACGACGTGTTCGGAGTGGGAAAAGGGGGCATCTCCTGTGCGTGGCCATCGGCACTGCACATATTGCTCTTTATCACCGTTTGTTTTGCTTTTTCCCACCCCTTTTCTATCCGGTAGGCACATTTCGTTTCTTTTGTCTTTTGCCGGGAGCTTTAGCTTTCGATACTCATAGGATCGCAAACCGACAAGCAGGAGCTTGCTGAGTGGAAGTGACTAGAGATGAGCCGGCCCGGGTCGTGCCCGAAGCCCGTTGCCACGAGTTTTAATCTCAACTAGGCGATCCAAAAGCCAAGGCAAAAGACTAGAACGGCATCTTTTTCCCTCAAATTATAAGAATCTTTGGGGAAAACTTACATGATGTCATCCATCATGGTTGATTACATCGTATAGGTTCAACCGATTATGGATCGAGGGTGCAAAATGGATCCTCCCATCTTCCTTATGCTTCCTGCATGTTAAGAGGGGTAATGTAATTACCCATCTTCTTAATCGCACCGAGTTTCACTTTTTTCTTTTTCAGTCGCTCGACGTTTTTTTTTTTAATCCAAATTGAACTTCACGCCATCCCCGAGTTTTACTTTCTAGTCAAAACTCGAAGATCGCAATCAATTGTCAGTACAGTCCAAAAGGAAGGGTACAAAATTTGCAGGACGGTGGTACAGGCTTGCAAGAGGACCCCGGTACGACACGGGAGGTTTCCTCTCCTTACCTTACAGTACCCCACGAGAAGAAACCAAAACCCCGTTGTCCAACCGCGGACGACACCTTCGACTGATTCCCGATTCATTCGTTTTATATATATATATATATATATAAAGCATTGGACGTCCCGAGACGAAACGAGAGGCCCCGAAAAAAATTGAAAAGTGAAGGGTCACGTTATCAAGACTTGGCACCGAATCGATCGAGAGGGGAATCCATGGGTCCGATTGATTATTTTCTTCTGCTTGGGAGGGTCGATGGGACATGACATATCCACCCACCAAGAGCTCCTAACTCCTCGTTCAAACACACAAAAATCGCGGCCGCCTCCTTTTATTAAAAGGGCTTAAAGATTTGTTGTTCGAGTTTCTTAGGTCTGATCTACATGTCCAAGGATCGCAAGAACGACTCTTATTCTAAACGTCAAACACATACTTTGAAATTTGGAATATCGGGACCTATCCATCCAACTTGAAATTCCAACCAATCTTCAGCTTGAAAAAACAAAAAAACCATTATAAGACGCAATCGAGAGACCAGAAGGGCCAGATTTTCTCGGGAATCTCGATTTCGACAAGGGGGAAAAGAAGGTTAATAATGTTGGTTTGGTGGAACTAGAGACGGGGAGCGGTGCAGTGTTCGAGAAAGGGGGCCAGCAGGTTTGACAAGAGTATAGGATTGGCTTCGGTTTTGGTACGTCCGTCAATAAGAACCGTAAACCATATTGGTGGCTGCATTTATTGGAAGCCGTTCGTTGCCCCCTCCCCCCACCTAAAGCAAAGAAATATCTTCGGTTCGTTCACCTCTTTATATTAAATACCCAGAGGTGTTAATGTGTCGGAAGAAACTTCTTCTCGATCAACATTTTGAGTACACGTTTGGAGTCTTTAGATGTGACATTCGACTGCATTGTTCGAATCAAAGTATCTCTAATCTGCACTGAAAGAACTCCCACTTTGGCCTGCACGCTCGAAAATCATTTTAGTGTCAGCATTTTCTGTGAGTGGTGTTATTACTGAGCTTCAGATTTTACTTTCGATATAAACTTAGCAAATTGTGAACCTTGAAAGAATGTTACATGTCCAAATAAAAGAAAGTTCATTATTTCCAATATGTTGTCTCCTGGGTTATGCATAATCAGTGGAATTGAAAGTTTTTTCAATGTAAGTATGATTGATTAGTGCTGCACGATCTTTAACAAGACCGTTTTCATTATTTTTAGGGGTGATTCAAGCTAGTTCTCTGCTCCTCGACCAGTGAACTGATGGGTTCAGGCCGAGTGGAAACTTAATCGAGCTGAGGCCCAAGTAGAAAGCCCAAGTCTTTCCTCCTACTTTGGGCTCAGGCCCAAGTAGAAAGTCACCATCTCGTGTTCTCCTCATTAAGAGGAGCAGCCTTCAATTTTTGGTGTTCACTTATGGTGGGATCTAGAGGTGAACCGAGCGAGTCCTCTGCTTCTCGACCGGCGAACTAATGGGCTCAGGCTGGGTAGAAACTTATTTGGGCTCAGGCCCAAATAGAAAGCCCAAGCTGTATCCTCCCTCCTACTTTGGGCTCAGGCCCAAGTAGAAAGTCCCCATCTCGTGTTCTCTCATAAAGAGGAACAGCCTTCGATTTGCGCGGAAGGGCGAAATGTAGGGCGAAAATTACATTGGCTGTCGTCGTCTGACTGAGCTTCAATCCTCGAGCTGGTAAGCTCTCTTCCGCATTCTTCAATGTTTACTTCTGAGTTGGAATTCAGGGGAGGGACATGGATACTAGACAATAAATTAAATATCCGCTAAACCCTGGAGAAATCCCACAATTCATTTTGTTAGAATATAAGGGTAAAATGGTCTTTAGAGATTTTAGGGTTGATTTTATGTGTGTATATATATAGAACATCATTGAATAATAAAAATACTTTTTCTCACATGGTATCAGAGCCTAGGACCTAGCCGCTGGAACAGTCGCCGTCGCCATCATCGGCCAATCGCCGGAACAGTCGCTGTCGTGGCTAGTTTCCGTAGTGTCCCTTTCTCGTGCGACTCTTCCTTACGAGAGTTCTCTCTCGTGCGACCTCGTGCCTCGCGCGATTCATGCTCACCTAGTTCGAGGGGCACCCTCGCGCAACTCGCCCATCTCGCGTTACACCCTTGTGCGGCTT
The DNA here is from genome assembly GCA_014182365.1 of Eucalyptus tenuipes. Classification (NCBI taxonomy): domain Eukaryota; kingdom Viridiplantae; phylum Streptophyta; class Magnoliopsida; order Myrtales; family Myrtaceae; genus Eucalyptus; species Eucalyptus tenuipes. The sequence goes on along the minus strand of CM024538.1, from coordinate 31,329,864 downwards.
CTCTAGTTCGCTCGGTTCCCTTGACGCGACTCTCGTGGTTGCTGGGATGCTGGTCGCTGACTTTGGTCGCTGATTTTGGTTGCTGGGTGCTGGTCTCTGACTTTGGTCGTTGCTGGCGTGCTGGTCGCTTACTTGAATTGCTGATTTTGGTCGCCTCCAGCATTGAAAAATATATATTGGTGGCAGGTTTGCTTATTTCTGGGCTGCCGATTCTTGGTGAAATGTATGAGTTGATTTGGTCAGGTCGCTTCTTAAGGATGTCTCTGGGAATATGAGTTGCTGATTATTGCAGATATATGAGTTGATTTTAACGTATTTGCTGATGTTTATGGGTCATTGAGACTTTTATATGGAGATATATTATCAATTTTGTTGAGTTATTGATTTGTTGGGGCTGAGTTATCTGAAGAAAGCTATTGTGAGAATTTTTCCTGTCGTTCTTGGAGAACGGGTGATACTTCGAGGGATAAAAGAGAAAATGATCCTGAGAAAAATGACTGAGGTTATTTCCTCATCTAATAAAATTACTGATAAGAAGCTTGAAGGCAATTCTAACTTCCATCAATGGAAGAAAATTGTGAACCTTACTTTGACAGGTAAAAATCAGCATAGACACTTAACCGAGTCTAAACCCAAAGATGATGAAAATTGGGACTTTATTGATGCATGTATTCTTGGTCAGATATTAAACTCTATGGAGAGTAATGTAGTTGCTCTAGTAACACATATTGACATAGTTAGAGAATTGTTGGAGTATTTGGATGTGTTATATTCTAGTCAAAATAACCTATCGCATATTTATGAGTTATCGCAGGAGTTTAACCGATCTAAAAGGAAGGGGCGCTCTATCACATAGTACTTTGTTGATTTTAAGAGAATGTATGAGGAGTTGAATGCTGTTCTCCCTATTTCAGCTAATGTTCAGCAAATGCAACTTCAAAGAGAACAAACAATGGGATTTTTAGGAGTTCTAAGCCATGAATATGATGGGATTTTTGAAGGATATGCCATTAGTTCTTTGTGAGTCTTCTCAAGATACATCTATGGTAGATAGTTCAGCTCTTGTGTCCCAGTCTAAAATTGGAATGGTATTAAGAGTGATGGAGGAAGTCGTAGAGGATATGGTGGACGTGGTGGCCGAGGGGGAGGCCGAGGCATAGGAATAGGGAGAGGCCAAGGTCAAGGTCAACAGAATAACAATGGACAATCTTATGTGCCTACCGATACCTTAAGGGCCCTAAGGATATGTCATTATTGTGGCAAACCTGGACATATTCAGAAATTTTGCTATAAATTGCATGGAAGACCAAGGCCCGCAACAACAATTTGATAATCCCGAGAGATATAAAAGATTGGTGGGTAAGCTAAATCATCTTATAGTTACTCGTCCAGATATTGCCTTTTAGTTAGTGTGGTAAGCCAGTCCCTATTTTCCCCCGAACTTCTCATTGTGATGCAGTTGTTCGTATGTTGCGATACTTGAAGAAGACTCTAGGGAAAGGGATTGTTTACAAGAACCACCATCATATCAAAGTTGAAGGATTTTCTGATGCTGATTGGGCAGGATCTCCAAATGATAAGAGGTCAACCACGGGCTATTGTACCTTGGTTGGAGGGAATCTAGTATCATGGAAGAGTAAGAAAGAGAGTGTTGTTGCTCGTTCCAGTGCTGAGTCAGAATATAGAGCTATGGCACAAGTGACATGTGAATTAATGTGGATTCAACAATTATTGACTGAGTTAGGTTTTAAAGCTTCAACACCTATGACCCTATGGTGTGATAATAAAGCTGCAATGTATATAACTTCCAATCCCGTGTTTCATGAGAGAACTAAATACATTGAGGTTGACTATCATTTTTTTCGAGAGAAGTTGCAGAGTGGATTGATTCTTCCTAGTCATATTCGAACTGGTGAACAACGTGTAGATATTTTTACTAAGCCTATGGGGAATGGGAGGATAGATTATATTTGTAACAACTTGGGCATGATTAATATCTATGCTCCAACTTGATGGGGAGTGTTAGAATATAAGGGTAAAGTAGTCTTTAGGGATTTTAGGGTTTATTTTATGTGCATATGTACATAGAACATCATTGAATAATAAAAACACCTTTTCTCTCACAATTTTCAAGACATCTAAGTCTTCAAGCAAAGAGATTCGTAGATAAGAAGTAACTGAAATGGTGATGCGCACAAGCATACATATATACTAACAAGATTCCACTAACAATGCCCCACCCTTATATGTACATATATATGCAGTTTTTTCATTCTCAAGTTCTTTGAAACTCCTATATTTTGGCGTAAGTATTATAAAGAAGCAGGAACCACAGACTGTGCATCCATTCTACATCAATGTATATTACAACGGAAGAGTGTGATATAAACATCATCTCTTTGCACATGCATAATTATTCTAGAAATGAAGTTAGATTATCAAACCTCATGGTAATTGCCATTGGATTCAGCTTTGATGACCATCGACGCTCCATCCACATCATATGGTCCCTTAAGAAGCTTTAACATCTCATAACGGTCCAAAAACTTACTCATATCCAAAGACGAAGTGTATGCCTGCTAGAAAAGAGCATAATTAATAGTATCCATCTCCACCTGTTGAGTTATCAGCTTTGCTTCTTCCGCCTGCAAATTCCAGCAGATAAAAGTCAACTAAAGCCCAGCAACTGCACTTCCTTTAATGGATACAGTTAAACTAGATATGACAGTCATTGACACATTAGGAATCAAGTTAGTCTCGGAAGAAGAGTCAAGACAAGTATGTGCACATGCTTTCAGGCTTTGGCACAGATAATGGGCAAACCAATGACCCAACAATTGCCCAACTTAATCCACACCTACTGGGTGGAAAAGCTTATTCTATGAGATGGATATGACATTCCACACCACCTTGTAAGTTAAATCCCTCAGGGCCTCGACTGCTCTGGCAAAGTCTGCCAACTTCACAAGAACATCATAGGATTTAGCAGGATCATCCCAAAGGTCGTAATCTCGAATCAGTCCATCAAGCTTAATCCATTTAGCTTCTTCGATTTGCAGTGCAGTAGGAGCCATCTTCTCAGTGCGTTGAACTGCATCTTCGATCTTCCTTTTTAGTGAAAACAACCCTGGAGAAAAAGAAATGCAAATTTTACATAAAAGCCGAACTGCAAAGATTTTTACCCCACCAACATCCCAGAAACACTTTTCTTACATTTCTCAGAACTCGTGTCAGATTGTACAAGAAAATTAAACTTGACTTCAAGTCCTCTGACAGGAGTCACATTTTGCAAAACTCATCTATTTCCAACATGTTTGACATAACTTCCTCGCAACGGCAACCATAGATATCAAATGAACCCCTGGTTCAAAATTGCGAAGAGCAAACTCCGAAACCAAGCATATTTAAAACACCGAGGAACAAGAAATGAAGAATCTTTCCACTAGGGCGATAACTTAAAAAGCAAGAACCACTCACACATGGGAGTTCACCTAATGTGAAGCAAGAGGTCTCATGAGAAAGATTCAGGCCCAAAAGATACTTACTGACTTCAAATTTTACACGAAAGACATGATTGTATGACCAATAAAATCTGGAAAAGTTCAATCTTTCTTTTTCATTTTACCATGAACCGGTCTGGATTTCTTCGCAAGCAGTCTAAAACAACATGTCAAAGAACTTCTCAAAAAAGCAAGAACCATCTATCATCTTGTGCATTTGCAAATGAACCGAGCACTCCATCTTAATCCGACCAAAAGAAGAACTACCCACATGAAAGCATTCGAGAAAGACCAACATAATGGAATTAGGCGAGGGAGACGGACTGGGTTCTCTGTAGACCTTGCTTCTGCCGTCGACGGAGCTACAAGCCCGGACCATACAGTGCGAGACCGCGGACTTGTGCGGCTGCGGAGCCCGCCATCTTGACCTGAACGAAGCAGATTCTCAAGACCTTGCTCTTTGTTGAAGGCAAATTCTCAAGACCTCATGGTTTTCAATCAGTAATATTCACTTCCCTGCTCAATAATCTCCCTTGCAAGCATCAAATAGAAAAACTTGATTTTTGCTTACTGTAAAGGTTACACAGGAAACACTATAACGACTATCACACGATTGCAACTAAAACAATTCATCCCGCGATGATCATGTCATCCACATAAACAAAAGAAGAATCCAATCATAATCAGTCCCATCAAATACATGCAGCATTTATATCGTAAGGGCCTTGAATAGATTGAGCAAGATGGTCCTACACGTTATGCAAATTCCCCTCGAAAAGAGAACACCATAGGAATCTACCAAGAATTGCGTACTACGTAAATACCAATTATTCGAAGGTTAGTTACAAGTATCGTGTGTAACAAAATCTGTGGTACACCCAATTATCCTGTGTGAAATCAGGAAAATTTGTGTAAATAAGAGGAGAAAAATGGTTCCCTATAAGCTTTATCCACAATTGCTGCTAATGAATACTGTCCTGAGGTATTTTTCCTTGCATGGTTTGTCAATTCAAATGGGAAATGAGAGGGCGCACCAACAACCTCAGCCACACCAGTATTACAGTTTTCGGCTATCCGAATCAAAACAACTCCATCCTCATGGCCCTGCCCTTTAGTCGTCCCAAAGGCCAGCTTGAGAGATGCAAAGTCAAGATCCAACCAATCCCTTATGACGAGCATATGTAATTACAAGGATGAATAAGAATGTGCAAGCGGTTCCAGTCACGATCACGACCTGCCAGCATTAGGGTACAGTTTTCTTTTTTAGGGAAAAGTAAAATCGAAAAAAGAAGTCAAGAAGGAGATGAGACGACGAAGTTATTAATTGAAGGTTCAGGCCTACCCATTTGAACATGTAGCCATGGTTATTGTTCCAATCATAAGGTATGTTCATGCCGAAAATGGCAGCAACCAAAGAATAGATGGACAAACAAACAGTTCCTGAACTCAGGAAGAGCTCTAGCTGCAACCATAGACAGAGAGGAGTCAAAGAACATTGAACAAATCAATTCAACAACTCCGGAGATTAGCAACTAAATGAAGAGGTGAACTAACACATTTAAAAAAGAAACAATTGAGAACATGAACGCACACAACAACAGAGAGAGAGAGAGAGAGAGAGAGAGAGAGAGAGAGAGAAGTACCTGAATTAGCTGATTCCGGTGATTATCAAGCTGAGGAAAGAGAAAGTACTTAGAATTTAGGAAAAAGAAAACATTGACTTGACTCCATGCAAAACCCCTTTTTATCTACTTAATTCTCTTTATAGAAACATGCTATACAACTAACTTAATCAATCAAGTTACCTGGATGTTAATGTAGTCCTCAGTGTCATCGATATATTCCCGAAGCTGCACATGAGCAACTTAGGCAAATCAAATTTTTCGAAAAATGGACATTATACAGAAATCAAACTCTCAAAAGTACAATCATTTTAGTCATGCATCACAAACAATCTTGAGCAAGCAAAATGAAAATCTGAATAACTATTTGACCAGAGCACATAACGAATTAATCAGTTCAAAATTTCCAACTACCTTAATGGCATGAAATTAACACAAAATCAAAACATCTATAATTTATCTGCTACCCTGGTAAACAGAAAAGCAAATCATTATGAAGAGATTGATTTTTATTTAGTACAGGATATTTTCGACTTCAATTACAACAACACATCACAAATTTCATTCTCCCAACACCATGACAACTGTTATGTAGAAAACCTATAGTCTCTCCTTGGCAAAGAGAAATTTTTTAATGGATTCATAAGCTCAAATATAGTGATTAGACAAATTTCATTTAGCCATCCCAACTCACATGAGAGTGTAAATACTAACAAGAGAGTCCCTCAATCATCATTCTAATATAATCATGTATCACAATGATGCCAACAAAAATGACAATTGTCTCCAGCACAAGCATCACTGAAATTCATTACCTATCTAAAGTATCAATGGATGCACTCTTCCCAAGATTTTACAACAGATAAATGCAGGCGAATTCTACAGCAACTAAAGGATCATGCAGATAGTTCCCTATGTAATGCAAGTACTTACTGTTGTCAGCTTGTTCAATGTGCCATCTATTTGCATAAAGTAAGCCTGAAAAATAAAAATAAAAAACATTGATGCCTATTCAAGAAATAACAGAACTTAAAAAAGCCATCCACAATAATATCAACAGGAAATAGCTCAAAACCTCAAGTAACATTTCCAACTCCTCAACATCATCTTCATCTCCATGAACTGTTGCCACACTCGCCCTACTGGCTCGAGATATTTTTGAGCCAATGGTAGGGGAAGCAGGAAACCAATTTTGGGCTCCTGAACCACTTATAGGGGAAGATGCACCAACTTGTTTTCTTGACAAATACAAGTCAGCCATATCATCATCATCATCTAGTAGTTGCTCAAGCTCATCCCTTACCTGCAATGTACCACAAATACCTTTCAAGATGTTACCCTCCTACACGTCAAAGGAACGCTGAGGAAGACACCCGTGTGTAGTGACAGAAAAGTCCATAATGATTGAGAATATCAACAATAGGTTCTGTTCAACGATATTCCTCTAAATAGAGCAAGAGAGAGAGTGCAGTGTTCAGTCAGACACCATTTGATGAAGACAATAAAATCTATCTCGATTATTTATATATAAATCAAGTACTAACTTTTCATACAAGCTCATCTAAATACTCAATTTGAAGACACAAACATTTTATCATGCATAGGATTGTCAGTCAGTCTAGACCAACCCCTTAAAGTTGCATGAGTACATAGAATCAAGAAAGACAAGGACAACTCAAAATTTATGTTACTCTCGAAGATATCATAGTCAGTCGAAAACATGATAGATAATGGCAAGGTAAACCATTTCGATTTCAGCAATGACCCAGAAGTTATATAATTTTGCAGGGCAAAAAGTGACTCACAATACCTTTTGCACCCTTGCTGTTAGCCTTGTCATCGCACTCTTCAATTTACGAACCCTATCCAAATTACGGCTGCTAATCTACAAAGACCACAGACAGCAGACATGCAAATTTAAGAGAAACATTTCAAACTGAGATTGAGCATAGAAGCATGATCGACCAGCCAGCATTGAGACATTGTTGTAGATTTCCATGCATAAAGAGTAATGGCTCGATTAGTACAAAAATCAGTGTTAAGCAAAAGAGGCAAAAGCCCCATAAAAAAAATTGCATCATCTCGATCAATCAACACAAGTACAACAACAAATCTCTAGGAGAAACAACAACTAACAAAATTCAGCTGATCATGCATAACATCACATCAAGAATGCAAAACCAAATGGACCAGTCTTCAAGAGTTCACCAATCACTCAGGCATAAAATCCTTGGAGGGAAGTAGATATGCCTGGAATTCGACAAATGAAAGCTACACTGCAAGAACATTTCAATCAGTAAAACAAAACCTATTTCCACACAAACAATAGTATTAGTTACACTAAGAACTGCAAATGACAGTATTCAGCTGCATATCACTCCTTTAGAAGGAGAAGCAACAAAAACAATTAAAGAACCTTAACAGAGCATTTTTATTTTTGGTTTATTTATTTCCCAGTGAGATAAGAAAGAGAATCTACTTACTTTTGAGGTGAGCTCATCTAAAGCAGGATAAGCAGCAGTCTCCAATTCGGTAGTACGTGCTGCAAGAAAGCTACAAATTGCTTCCAAAGCAACCTCCAAGGCGCGAAATTCAAATGGAGACTCTGCATTGCATCATATTACAACTATCAAAAGATGGTCCGCTTAAAACAAATCCAATTTGAAAGAGCCAACTCAAACACACCCCATACCATCATCTTCCCCAGCTTCAACATCATTCTGTACATGAGAGTACTCTTCTGCATCATCTTGACCCTGGCATATGGCATTTACAGCTAATCGCCGTTGGAGCTCCTCAACAACTGGTATAACATTTATATCTGATGGGTCTCGAAGCAACACCTACAAGCCAATAATGCAAGTGCCATCGCTACTTATGATGTAAAACATGAAAATAAACAGACCCAGAACTAACTTAGTTCTTACATAAGGGAGAAAGTAATTTCCCACTAGAAGACATCAAATTCCATTCTTGCACAACCATTTAAGTATTTCATAAGAAAGGTTGTAATTTATCTCTGGGAAAAAGCATGAATATAAGTACCTAGCTAGTTAATAGTCTCACATAAAAAACAGAGACACCTGCTCATGCAAAAGGTCTGCGTAGCTTAACAGGAAAGAGGAAATATCTAAGGACTTGAGGATAACGAGAAAGCTGTGTTCAGTCATAATTGGCTGGAAATAAAAGGAAAAGGCATATGATAATTTCAGAATTGAAGGCTTTCACTGTGTTGAACAGTTGCCATTCGAGCTTGCAACTGAAAGACAAGTTATGCTGAACCAGGGAGAAAATCAGTGCTCGGCTAATTAAGACCCGGCGACTAAACATTTAGCAACCTCAGAACTCATTGCAATAAAAAAAAAATACTTCATCAAATGCAAGAAGGAAAAACTCAACTGAATTAGTCAAAGAAACAGGAAAACATCCCACGCTAAACCAAAGTAAGTTCTTCCAAAACGTAAGTGACGATACACGGGGCTTCCAGACATCACAATAAACAGACATTAACCGCTAAGAAAGACACAAGCCGCTACGAACTAACCTCTTCGGCAGTGATAATTGCCTTGATATGCTGCAAAAAGTTCAAACACCCACGAATGCAACAGTGAAAAGAAAAACGAAAGTCAGCACCAACAATTGAAGGCAGTTCAAGAAGAAAGGAGAGAGAAAGAGACCCATTCATAAACAAGACCCAAAAAGGAAAAGGAGAGACCTCCAAATTGAGAACGATGGCCCTCTCACGGCCGAGGATGGTGGAGGGGTAGGACAAGAGCGGGTCCAGGATGCGGAGGTCCCGCGCGTGGATCTGCACGCGGTGCATGATCGCGTACTTGTCGACGTCGAGCACCGTCCCCCGCCCCGCCGTGTCGAGGAGGATCCAGCTCCGCGACGGCTGGCCCTTCTTCTTCGCCGCCTGCTGCTGCTGCTGCGGGTCCGCCGGCACCACGCTCCCTTCTCGAGCCATCTCTAACCATCCCCAGAACACACACACGCCCCACCAGCGAAACCACCCACGAAAAAGCTCTCGGAAAAAGCACCCCTCGAAAACGAACGAAAGGGACAAAAAGGCAAACGACCCACGAATCCAACAAGCGGTCCGGGACTTGGGTTTATCGTATCTCTCTCGAAGAACGGAGGAGGGGCAACGGGGCGGCGGCCATTGGGGCAGGAGGAGGAGGAGGAAGATGCCTTTGGGTGGTGGCGGAGGCAACGTCGACGGAATTACATCGGTGGAAGGAATACGGAAGGAGAAAATATTGGCCGCCCCTCACGTTCCAGCGTGGCAAATAAGAAGGTGGTAGAAAGACGACACGTGGGACCCACACTCGAGAAAATATTGGGGGAATATATTGTACATGTTATGATGGTTCGTTATATTATAATATTTTATATTTCCTTCTTCTGGTAATTATTAAAGTGATTAGGAGTACAATGCCCCCCAAAAAAAAATCAGATTAACAATCGATATAGTCCGCGATTTTTTTTATTTTTTTTAATTATTCGCGTTTGGTGATTTTTCGAAATAGGAATGAAATCGGTGTTTTTAAATTGCGTTCGTTCTTTTTTTTTTACCGACCAAAAAAAAAATTACGCTTGTTCTAGATTTGCTATAAATATAGGCAACATTAATATCAAGCTTCTATAGAAGCTACTATATCCTAGTCTTAATTATTGCTGCCCCTTTATAATTCCAAATTACACAGTGGAGAGAAGAATAATCATTTTGTCTTGAAGACAACAAAGTAAGACTCGACCTCGATACTAAAAAAGAGTAATTCTTTTTTATTGCTAGTATTGTAGTTTTGAAAGCATTTTCAAACTAGATGAAAAAAAATTATGCAAGTCCGATTCATAATATTTAGCTTGGGCAATTCTTTTTTCATAGATCCCATCTCCTCTTTTCCTTTTCTACACAGTTCGTGTCAAAATTCATATTCGTTCGGCAAATAATGACGCTTTAATCCACAAAGAGAGGAAGGAAAAAAAAATGAGGCGGCTATGGATATTAATGTTTAGATAATATCACACATTTAACTTAGACATCTGAATAGAAAAGAAAGTTAAGAGGAAAACAATATACACTCAAGGTCAAATGACGTGCACATGTTGGTGTAAATGTCCTTGATCTCTCTAAGTCAACCATTGAAACTGTGAGGTAAGGAGTCCCCCTAAAGAACATTAAAAAAAACAAAACAACATCATCAATAATAGCAAATCAAAGGGTTATTTCATTGCAAAAATCAATGCACCATAGGATCCATTAGCGCGGTCAAATGTCTGCTTTTTGCCCCCCGCCTTCTTTAGATAAAAATTGAAGTTGGTACCGTCCGGTGCAGGTTGGAGCAGCAACCGGACAAGCCTACATTCATGAACTTTTCAGAGGGCAATTTGCATCGGCCAATCAATCCCCACCAAATAAATTTTAAAAAATAGGGTTGAAAGCAGCTAGGAAGAAAAGCGGGCCCCGATAGGGACTTCGAACGGGGGTGTGTTTGACGTGCGCTACGTTACCGTGTCGGACAGTACACGGGGGGGCTTGTCTAACGAGACTGAAAAGCAAGTTGCTGGAAATTTTTGAAGTATTTAAATACCCAAGCTTTTTTAACTTTTGACATTTTTGGGGTGTTCGGTGGAACTGGAGACGGGGAGCGTTGCAGTGTTCGAGAAAGGCGGCCAGCAGGTTTGACAAGAGTATGGGATTGCTTCGGTTTTGGCACGTTCGTCAATAAGAACCGTAAACCATATTAGTGGCTGCATTTATCGGAAGCCGTTCGTTGCCCCCTCCCCCCACCTAAAGCAAAGAAATATCTTCGGTTCGTTCACCTCTTATATTAAATACCCAGAGGCGTGGATGTGTCGAAAGAAACTTCTTCTCGATCACCATTTTGAGTACAAGTTTGGAATCATTAGTTGTGATATTCGATTGCATTGTTCGATTCAAAATATCTCTACTCTGCATAGAAAGAACTCCCACTTTGGCCCGTGTGTTTGAAAATCATTTTTGTGTCAGCATTTTCTAGTGAGCGGTGTTAATATTGAGCTTCAGATTTTACTTCCAATATGAACTTAGCGAATTGCGGACCTTGAAAGAATGTCGCATGTCCAAATAAAAGAAAGCTCATTATTTCCAATATGTTGTCTCTCGGGTTATGCATAATCGGTGGAATTGAAATCTTTTTCGATGTAAGTATGATTAACCAGTGCCGCACTGTCTTTAACAAGACCCCCTTTTCGTTATTTTTGGTGTTCGCGTATTCGGGTCAATGGATGGTAGAATCTAGGGGTGAATCAAGCGAGTTCTCTGCTCCTCGACCAGTGAACAGACGGGTTCAGGCCGCTTAGAAACTTAATCGGGCTGAGGCCCAAGTGGAAAGCCCAAGTCTTTCATCCTACTTTGGGCTCAGGCCCAAGAAGAAAGTCACCTTCTCGTGTTCTCCTCATTTAAGAGGAACAGACTTCAATTTTTGGTTTTCACTTATGGTAGGATCTAGAGGTGAACCAAGCGAGTCCTCTGCTTCTCGACCGGTGAACTAATGGGATCAGGTCGGGTAGAAACTTAATTGGGATCAGGCCCAATTAAAAAGCCCAAGCCAGTCTTCCCTCCTACTTTGGGCTCAGGCCCGAGTAGAAAGCCCCCATGTCGTGTTCTCCTCATAAAGAGGAACAGCCCTCACTTTGCTGGGAAGGGCGAAAATTACATTGGCTGTCGTCGTCTGACTCGAGCTGGTAAGCTCTCTTCCGCCGAATTCTTCTATCGAATGTCCGGAATTCTTTCGTTCGATCGATTTCGATCCTGATTTGCGCCGCTCCTGCGAAACGCTTAGGCTAGGGTTCTTCGTTTTTGTTACCAAATGGAATTTACTTCGACCAATTTGATTACATTTCGGCAATGTAATTGCGAATTCGCTTAGCATGTTGCCCGATCTTGGACGTCGATACTCGTTCGATTGCGGTGTCAATTGGTCACTCGCTCTTGTCCAGCGAGTCAATCCAGTGCTTTGGTTGTTGGGTTTTCATGGGGACTTCTCTGATTGAACTCAATTGCGCTTGAAGATGGGTTTTAATTGATTTGTAAAGTTTGAATTCCTGTGATCAGGGAAAGGGAGAATGAAGTTCATCATGGAGTTCGCGGAGAACTTGATACTGAGGTTGATGGAGGACCCGAAGGAGAGAGACAAGAAATTCAGGGAACACGTGTACACGATGAAGGACCGGTGCAACAAGACCAAGGAGATGTGGAGCTACCCACTTCGTCCTTACGGGTTCTGGACGTTCGAGCGGCACAATGTGCAGCTTGGTTGGGATGCCCAGATCAGCCAGGTGCCGGGCCGTAGGGATCCGTACGATGATCTCCTCCAGCAGAACTATGAGCCACCCAAGTGAATTGCAGGTTCGCTTCTCAAGAGTACTGTAAAATTTGATGGTGCAGTTTCGTCGCTTTTTGAAGGTCCTGGAGTTGGCTTAAGTTAAATGCAGCTGGCATTGTTTTTTGCTATTTGGGGTATGTTTTTTAGTCTGCACTGGTTGTTCTTGTGGTAGCCAGCCCTTGCTGGACGGGAAATTTTCGTGTGCACTGTAGTTTCGAGATGGCGTTTTGTCTAGAGATCCATCTAGGTGACATTAGCTCTAATCATGAAATGAAACTTTATGTCTATTGAAGTTCTGACACATTATGTTACTCGTGACATTCTATGTCACAAACAATGGTGACCCCCACCCCACGCATGCCAGGTTTTTAGTGCAATTTTTATGACTACATGTGAGGTTCAGTGTAAAGTTTCTTTGTTTTGTCCCCAGAACTAAACATTTGGAATATTGTCTGCCCTCTCTCTTTATTCAGAAGTAATTCACTGGATCATGCATCTTTTACTTTTTACTAGTTATAATGAAAAAAAGTGCAGCTGGTTTAGTCCAGCCAATTCTTGAAATAAACAACTCGCACACACTCCCTTTCCAAAAAAGATCAATACACCAAGGACTACACTTAGATTTATTGGATTTGTTTCCACCCCTTCTTACCCTGAAAAAGCAGGGGCACCTTGCGTCCTTGAACCGATAACTATCTTTAGGCTAACCTAGCCTCCTCCGTCCCTCGGGACCAACAAGGGGTAGTACAGGAATATTCACCTACGACTCTACTCTTTGTGCCTACCATTTTGATTTATTCCAGCCCTACCCTAGAGACACTAAATCGCCGCACTCATCTCTCTTTGCCCAGCAAACTACAGCTCTTGACGCCTTGCTCTAACTCCATTCTTTAACGGATGCTGGCCCCGATCCAATCAGGCTTCTTACATCAACTTATTGAGCGTGCCTGTTACAGCTATCCTGCAAAAACTGGCACCGTCTTCTTCCTTCAAACCAGAAAAAAGGCTTATTCCGTCAACAGGGGATTCTTCCACCATCTTTGTCCTAACAGCAGACTCTATGGCATCTTCTTCTCCTCCTGCTCCTTAAAATGCTTATCTAAAAGTTCTGCTTTAACCACTTATAAAATTAAATGAAGTAACTAATGATAAAAGAGCAGTAGTTTTTATGGTGACTAAAGTATTCTTTATGTTCCTTCTTGATTGTTAAGTTCCATTTTTACCAGATTCCACACAAATTCTATGAGCTTATGACCAGTCAAGCAAAGTTCGCATTTTGAACCCATACTTCTTGCATTAGTATATCAGATAGAAGCCAAAAGACAAGTATTGAGTGGTGATAGTTGCCTTTTGACATTCTTTTCAATTGAATGTTACTGACATAGTTGTACCGGTGCAGGTGACTGAGAAGTTGTCAGCTGAATGGTTCAGACTCTTCCTATTGAGAAGAGTATGAAGCATGCTCGCACTTTATTTGTTTGGCTTTTGTGATATACATGTAGACAGTTGTACTTATCAGAGGTTTTGGATGGTTTCAAATAAGTTTCACCAAGATTGGACCTCATGGACCATACCTCTGGCTCTTCTTTTGGATGTTCGTACATTTTGGTTTATGTAAGCAGTGATTATCTCACTGTTATTCCTTTCAAGGATGAACTTAATGTTTATTGCCTTTTTTCAATCAAGTACCTCAGCTTTCATATTTGTGCACTGGCATTTGGTACATTGATTCATATTGTTCATCAACAGTTACCTAAATTGTTTTCTTGCATGAGAATTCAAACATGTTGAAAGTAACATTGGGGATGCTTTTTGCTTGTCCTTGTTATGAACTACCCTGTTTTTGGCCAGTATGAAGAACATTTTTAGCAGCACTTCTATCTTTTTTCTCCCCTAAGGCTTTTAGTGTGTTTATGCATCTTTGTGAATGCATGTAGCCACTCTCTGTTTCTGAGATTGGCCAGTGTCATCTCTTAGCTATGCCCGGTTGGCCATTCATACATTAGGTTTATGTTTGCTGTTTTTGTTCTGGACCTTTGGTTGTCATGTAGTTAAAAAGACATGCATAGACTTACTGAATGACTATGCACACGTGGGTGTGCTTTCATGTAAGACATTTTAATTGCTGTAGGCCGTCTCACCAGTTGGCATGCACTCTAAAAAGCTTAGAAATAGACATATCCTCTCTTCTGGTGAGTATTATCAGTAAAGCACTTCAGAAAATTCTCCCTGTTCGGTCTACAGTTGATAATGCTCTTGGTGATGCAAATCCTTGTTGAGAGTTTGTGTTTTCCTTACTATTGAAATTTCGTTAGCTGAGCACACTCATTTTACGAGGGGCATTGAAATCCTTAATAGCTACTAAATCTTCAATATGTTCCTGGATCTTTTGCTGTTCTGTATTTCGACAGTTTTTGAATCAAGAAGCATTGATCCTGCAATTTGTTGAGGCTAGTATTTAAAGCATCGCTTTTTGGATTACTAAAGCAGTAAAGGAGTAAACATGCTAGGCCTAGGCAGAGAACTGCTATATACTGAAAATATCTTGCACATGCCAGTTTACTGTAGAAGATTAATAATTGTCAATTTCATATCTATCAAAGACTTAAACTTCTTGCACATGCCAGGTTGCCTTAGAAGAATAATGTTGCCAATTACATCATCAAATATTTCACCTTATTCAATAAATGCTGATGGGCCGAATGCAGGTTCTTTTTTTGTTGTTTTTTTGGACAATAAAAGTCCAGATATATACGAAATCTTATGGGTAAGAGCAAATGAGATATTGAATCGAGTGGAGAGTTCCCTGGCAATAGCATCACGATGACAAGGTCCTCAGAGGGCTTGTGACTTCTGGCGCTTTGAGTACTGAAGGATCGGGTCCTTAACCTGCAGAAGGCAAAAATTAAAAATGAATTGCCCTTATAAGTATACGATGTATTGACCATGTTTACGCCTTGGAAGCAGCAAGAGAACTGCATCATTTGAATATAAATGGGTCATGAATTCGTACTGTGCTCGTTTTTCTTGATTGCTTATCCTGAGTGGATCCATTGTATGCAACAGTCTCCATGTCGTCAGCATTTGTTGTCGGTCCATTTGTTCTGCTGTTTTGATTTCCTGGAATAAAGCTCTCCCGAGAGGCCACCGACTGGTGCACAGAGAGAGAGAGAGAGAGAGAGAGAGAGAGAGAGAGTCATATATGTTAGTATTGTCATCGTTATTAATCTTACTGTTACGTGTGCAAACATGTAATAGTTAAATGTGAGAAACAGAAATGAAAAGATTGATCACCATTCACCTTGGCCCTGCTCGTGGGAGTGTTCTCGTTCCCCTTCATCCCAGAAATAGTCTGGTCAGTCTGTTCCGATCTGACCTTCATGCGCGTGAGATCTGATCCAATGGAGTGTAGGATGCCGCAGGTGGACATGTCCGGGTGGGTGTTCCCTGATAAATCAAAACCTTGCTATGGAAAGCCAAAAAAAAAGAAGAGGAAAGTATCATTGAAGGACAAATTACTCTTCCGTGAGGATATTGTATTACCCTTAGTCATGAGTTCTTGAGGGTGCAGGCTGCTGAACTGCTTATGAGTATCCACAGCCTGTTGAAGTCGAGAGAGCTTGAGAAGTACTGAACAATATCATTCAAGCATGTGAAAGATGAAAGTCAGGCACATCAAAACTAAAGACAGTCTTGCCATTGCGTCATTCTCCAAGGCTTTCTTGGCTTCACCTAGCTTCTTCTCGGTCAGATCAGAATGGATAACACGCTTACCTATGTCATTGGAAAATCGTGGGTTGATAAGATCAAGAACTTCACCAAGAAAATAAGATTAAGCACAAAAAATTAGCATAATGCAGCAGACCCAGCCTACGACTGCCTTTGGCTTCAACCATGCCCTCACGGACCATCCTATCAATGAGTTTCCGGATGGTGGCCTGGTTAGCTTCTCCACTGAGCTTATCCTGAAGCTTGGTAACAGTGACATACTTCATTGGGAGAGTGTAACACAAAGCCTGCAATTACAACATTCAAGTCGACACATAAATCATCTGCTCAGTGATCTCTCAAATAACTTCTGTATCAAGAAGCCCAGAAAAACAAAAATCATTGGGCATTTGACAATCAAACAGTGTGCACACATGACTGAAGTGAAGTTATGGGATCAATTTTTCTCTCTTGAAAACCTGCTTTAGGTATAAGTTTTGAAATGGTATACATTTTGAAGGAATGGAAATATTTCAGGTACCCTGAATTTTGAAGCTCATTTTCTATTGATCATTTAGAGCGAAAGAAAATTCACTACCTGGTTTGCTGGAGGAAAACAAAATGAATATGTAGATACTCAGGCAAGGGTAACTAGTATAATCTCCATAATCATTTTATGTATCTACACACTGAAAGGATGTTTTAAATTATGAGCAATAATGTCATGATCTTGTTCTGTCTAGCGTCATTTCCCCAGTGCATGAAAATACATCCATCTTTTGATTGGAGATTCATCTACCTAGTCATCCTTCGAATGAAGCATAGATGGGACAAGATCAAGCAGACTCGTATGGAAGTACAGAAGATGAACCAAATCAGAAAGATGAAAAGGTATGAAAGTCAAATAGAGCACAAAACATTAGACTAAAAAAATAAATAAAAATAGAGCACAAAACAGCACTCATATTTTTCAACTGCTTTGCTCAAAGAAAAAAAGTGAAGGATAAGCACAAGAACCTTCATGTACATGTGCTCATCAACCAAGGGAGCTCTGTCACCTGCGGGAACTACCTGACCATCCCCTTCCAGCTTCACCTCAGGAAAATCAAAGTCAGATGCCTGAAAAGTTTAACGACCGAGAAAAGATTATTAGCCAAAAATGACAGAAGCAAAAAGGATGAAATATTTCAAAGAAATTGATGACCTACAATACAAATAGTTGACGATAGGAAAAAGAAGCAAAGGTAATTGAAGGAAATTTAGCAAACTAAGGCATTCGTCTCACAACCTTATGCTTGTTCACAGTGTAGGTGTCCTTTGCAGTTTTTGATATAACACCTTCCTTACCCAGTTTGTCCACAATCTCTGAATATATTCAAGATGGATAAATCCATAAATCAGAAAAAGCATATGGATCTCTCTTAAACTTTTATGGGGATGAAAACCTCCATTACCTTCGATCAGGACCTGCATTATCAATGATAAACACAAATGTTATCCAGGCATAGATGTAACTTGAAAAATTTAGGACTTTCGTTGATAAAATCCTTCTGCAGCTTTAGAAAAAAATCAAGAATAGCAAAAGTCCTTACCAATGAGATGTCTGGGAAATTTGAAAGGATGTCTGTTAGTCTGACAGTGCCCAGGTGATGAGAATAAATCCAGTCCTTGACCCGGGCCAATTGCTGTTCATCTTCCACAGGATCCTGAGTGTCATCTGCACAGTATTATGCAACATTAATTAACTATCTGCAGTCTCTTACCATAACTTCCTATAGCTGAAAAAGTTAGATCCCGCTATGCAGTCAAAACTTCACCATTTTGTTTCAACTGACTCTGTTAATAATAGTCTGTTTTTACCGAGAAAGGAAAAGCACTCTCGTGCACCAGGGAAATTAAGCGTTATTTGCTTCATAAAAATGGTACCTTCATCAACAATGCCATTATCATCAACTTGCTGTTTCTCTGTAAAGTCCAACTAATTGTCACTTTCAAAGAGACAGATGGTCGAAATATAGAAGGGTAGTCTATAAGGGCTTCCAACAACATGAAGGTGAAGTTTGTGCAAGTACCAATAGGGACGACAATGTAATGGTCATCGGCTGAATGGTTAACCTGAAAAAACATAAAATAAATATGAGCATTCTACAGCTGGAATACTTCGAAAGCTTAAAATGCAGAAAAACAGAGGTTTTGGTAAAGTGTGGCCTAACCTCACTGTCAGATTCAGAATAATCATCCCTTTGCATAGAATCCCCTCCCAAGCTCACTTCATCATCTTGACTGTCATTGTTCTCATCCCCACAAGGATCAAGCACGCTCTTTACCTGCAACATCATAGTTACTAGACTGTTCATCAAGCATACAGTGAGAATAATCATGAGCATTCAGGTTCAGGTAGTCTTAATATCTTACCTTAAGAGCCAGTATGAGATGCTTACTATTCACATGACCGACCTCCATTTTCAGAGGATTCTTCATCCATTGATTATGGGCTTCTTCTTCGCTGCAGCATCTAAAGAATGGAGGCTCGTAATCTGCAGGCTGCAAAATGATATCATGCTATCATAATTTTCTTATTCCCAATATTTGTCTGACTAATCACAACCTCAAAACATCAGAATGAAGTTTCAAGTCATCTATGCATGCATTACATGCAAAGACTATAGACTGAAAAGGGCAAAGCTGCTCATTAAACATTGCAGTATCAGTGTGAGCACACAGCCTCTAACAGACACCTTATTTGCATTCCACCTTTTAATACTGTTGAACTCAAAGATAAGTTTTAAGCAAGATAGAAGCACTAAGCATTCTTGGCTACTAAAAGAGGAACTCAAAACTTGAAAGCAGCAAAAGAGGCATACCGTTACATCATCATAGTAGAGGAGCTTCATCAATATGGTACGCTGAAATACAACATTTTACATTTCTGTCATTTGTAGTTCCAAAACGAGACGAGCAAAACAAAAGCATGAATTCTTAGTTTCCAGAGTCATGGTTTACCTCTTCAGGCATCCTGTCCAAAGTTCTCATCAGCTGAACAAGAGTGCGGACCATCTTACAAGCAGAGCTCCTAAAAATTGAAGAGTTCCATTGCAAACTAAGCCTTCTATTTTGTTAACTGCCATGGAGTTTCACAAATGTTATATGACTTCTGAACAAGTTACCTCATCTGATTGGGAGTAATCTCTGCCCCCGACTTGAAAGTACTTC
The DNA here is from genome assembly GCA_014182365.1 of Eucalyptus tenuipes. Classification (NCBI taxonomy): domain Eukaryota; kingdom Viridiplantae; phylum Streptophyta; class Magnoliopsida; order Myrtales; family Myrtaceae; genus Eucalyptus; species Eucalyptus tenuipes. Next base: position 31,310,451 of record CM024538.1, on the reverse strand, counting down.
CCTTTTTGTTCCCCGTGCGACTGATATTCATAGAGACCTCTTGGCCATCTGAACTGGAATAACTGAATGAAACTGCAAGACAAAACACCCTAGGGCCTCAAACAAAAACTCTGAATTTGTCCTAAAAAATCGATGCAAAATATGACTCATTTCCACATAAGACAGTAACTCTAGCTCTGCAATTTGAAGTGTATTGTCCAAGGCATCAAAGTAGAGTAAATGAGATCAACCAAATTTAATATCTCGGAAACAAACAATGCATTTGGAAGATTACATGCATATTGCTCTATCATAGGCCCTTCAACTGATTCACAGACGCAAAAGAGAAGTGTCTTCAGATACTTCTTTTGCAGTGCATCGTATACACCTGTGGTAGAATCATCACATGACATAATAAGAGTTACAAAAGAAAACAAACAGAGGTCTAAACTTCTATTAAGAACCTCTTAAACTAATTGAAGAAGGAACAAGTATCAGCATACCTTTTTCCATCCAATCAATCATTCTTCGGGACTCGGCATCCATCGGCATTAGCTTCTTAATCTTCATCTCTGTAAACACAGGCCGACTATTGAAAAGACATGCCGGCAGGAATTCCTAGCTAGGATAAAAATGGGCCAAATCAAACTCACCTAAGGCCGGAACAGACTTATCACTGAAATACTTCTCGGGAAAAAGGCCTCTGATGTAGCTGATATTAAAGATAGCAATGCGGAGCAGGTTCCTCGTCTATTTCATGACCAAAGATGGCAACAGTCACTATAAACGATGAGCACGTACTAGATTTACACTAACTTATTCTCCAAAACTCTCAAATAGAAAAAGGAAAAAAGAAGCAGTCGTAAGTTAGCCGGATTCTCTGTAATATCCTTTTTCTCCTTCCAAAGCTATAAGATATATGAAGCTATAACAATCAGAAAAGCGAGGATTGAAATGCAAAAACCAATTCAGAGAAAATAAGTACTAATGGTGAGAATATCGTCATCTGGATTTGAAACTGGTATGGAAAAAAACAGAGACAGAGTTATACATTAACCATACAATCTTAAGCAAAGTGAGATTTTCGTCATTTCGGATTCTTACACGATATTCCTCTAGTTCAACTAAACAATTGCGCCAGCTCATTACGAAGAATAGCCCGATGGGCAGATGATAATTTGCTAAAGCACACACTCAACTGCAATCTCTATAACATTCAACTAAACAGCGTCAGCATCCACGTAGTTAATCTTCATAGCCGCATGATCCGAAGTTAAAATGAAAATCTAAAGCCAGGAACTAGAGAAAACGGAGAGTATCTCGCGGCCACCAGTTGTAGTGCACAGAAGGTTAGAACGCGGTCGAAACCGCAGAGGAGCTAGTCGAAGACTAAAGCATCTCTCCATCACGACCACCGGTAACAATGCACGACAGCTCCGATCGAGATTCAAGTCAGAGAGATAGGTAGTTACCAGCAGAAGCGAGTCCTGCTCGGTGATCTCGGCCTCCTTCAGCTTCTGCGCGACAACCTACACGAAACGATGGAGCGTGAGGATCGAGCTCGTATCGCGGGAAGAAACGACTGAAATCGCTGATCAGATTCGGAGCTTTGAACTCACCATGGCTCTTGAGCTTCGAGAGAGAACTGAAGAAATCGAGCGATATAGAGAGAGGACGACGCGGAGAGGCGATGGTTTTTGAAAGATCTCGGAGCAGAAAACAAGTGAGTGGCGGGAGAGGAAGGCGTTTGGACAGGACGTTTATACGCGACAGGGTTGATGCTTAACCGTGGTCAGCTCAGGTTTACCGCGGTTAATTGAGTAAAAGGCAAACGGGGACTGCATGAGCCGTGCATGCAACACCAGCCGGAAAATAATTCAAACGGAAGCGATCGTAATTCGTTGGGTTTGTTGTCTAATTACGAATTTACCCCGTAACCGTCTCAATTTGTTTTGGAAGAAACTTCTAGATTGTTTTCTCCTTGCGGGTTCTTTCCTTTCAGGGTTCTTTATTCGTTTTGTTAAAGCGATGTGGATGAGTGGAAACGTCCGAGTTTGATGGCTCGAATTTTCATTTCAGAGATACTAGCTTTCTAGCAATGGTCTTTGGCTTTATATTTTTCTAAAAAAGAAACAGATGAAAGTTATGGAAGGCGGTGGTCGTAATACAAAAGGTGTTCATGAAATTGATGACAACATTTCAAATTATAAATATAGTTTATCATTTATACGAGAGGCTAACATTGGATTCTTAGTATTTGATTAAAGGTGCCTCATTAAGGCCGAGGAGTTTCCTCCTATAAGGGCCTTCTACACTTGTCCATTTGCATTGTAGGGACAACGGGCCATCATGATACATTACTTATTTTTAGATGTTTTTTACGAGAAATGTGCCAAAATATCCGTAAACCCATAAACCCCACAATTTTCAAATGGGTCAATTTTTTATCGAGTCAAGCCCTATCTTTACCCTCTAATTGCCTTACATCCTGGGGATTCTAAGTTCCAGAATAAGGCCTGAGAGAAGTTTTTAACAATTCACTTGGGTCAGGACGATATTTCAAATTACAAACGTTGTTTACCCTTTGCATGTTAGATAATTATTGTCCTCGTATTATTTCTCAAAAGAGAACGAATGATATGGGCCTGCTCGTCGGCCCCATTGATTTTCTTCGAATGGGCCTTTTTTACTGGCCCCAACGAATTGGTCGATTGATCATCACGTCGGCACAAGCTTCCGCTTTCCCGCAAAAATGAGCTGCATGTACGACGAGTCATCTCCACCGACCTAGGCCGCCATTAATCATCGATCACCACCACCGGAGAGCTTATATAGTCCTCCGTCAGAGCTTTGATACAGGAGGATCGCTGGGCCGAAATTCTTGTTCCGAATGAGAGTTTCTCAATCGGAAGCTTCGACCCGTCATTGCTGATGCTCTTTTTGACGCTTTTGGTGCGCAACAGGGCAGGTTCTGTCGATCGAGCACCGACGCCGCAACCAGAGGATGGCGGTGGTCAGCTGCCCGCGCTTCGGGAAACCATCAACATCAAGGTCTGTCTGTCTGTCTGTCTCTGTCTCTCTCTCTCTCTACTGGTTTCAATTTTAGCGAAGTCTTTTCAGTTTTTCGTTTTTAGTTTGTTCTGGTTGGATTGAGATGAGGATTTTGTTATCATGGTGGGTAGTGTGCATGTGTGCAGTTGATTGGGAGTGGGGAGAAGGAGCGACCGGAGGAGCTCTTGAGGGAGAGGCTCGTTGAATGTGGTTGGATAGATGAGATGAGAGGTCATTGCAGGTAGCATTGGCATCCGGAGTGCATCCTCTCTGATTGATCGCTGTCGATTGATTATGTATGTTTGACACGAGGACTAACGCTCTAGTTCTTTTAAGGGCTTGAATTCGACAACAGATTTGCTAAGAAAGATCTCGACACTTTGAAGCAGTTGAATATTATCCGCCAAGTATATTTTGGTCTTGAAAACTCCAGAATCCCATCTAGTTCCTCATAAGTCATATGGCCTGTTCATAACTACCGTCACCCGGAATCGCGCAATCTACTACCTTTTGTTGGGAGCAACTGTTTTTGCTGATACGATGGCACAATTTGAGTTATGCCATCTAGTGGATCAATCATCTTCTTGTCATCTGTTCATTGAAAATAGAGTTTTTTTCTTCCACCTTGAAGTGTTCTATATCTTCCATTTGTACAAGTTGATTTTTTTCCGTTTGCAAGTGTTCATGTGATCGATGAATTATGTTTTCGTCCCTTCTTGTCTCTGAAAACACTGGAATTACTTTTAATAGAGTTGAATCCTGTAGGGATTGACAGCACTGTGAAGTACTATACTGTAGATAGATGTTATGGAGCTTTCATAGTACTTTATGAGTTGCGGTCGTCTCTTAAGAACACATGCAATCCTACTGGGGTTAGACTTTTGGAGCTTTCCAAATTACAAATGTAGTCCTTTTACATTCTTACAGGGAGTTCACGAGGAAACGAGGAAGGACCAATATAACTGTGGATAATCTTATACAAGACACTACTCCAAAGGGCAGGGGTGACTCATTTTTTTCCCTTGTTCAGTTTTATTACTGTTAGTTTTTCTACGGTGCTTCATTTTTTTCCCTTGTTTACTGTTAGTTTTTCTAAATGCTATGTTTCAGAAGAGTGACTCGTGTTCTTCGTTTCCAATTTCTTTTGTAATTTGACGCAAGTTCACTGGTGGCTTAGAGACTTCTGTCTGAGGTCGTGGTATATCATTAGAAGAGTTGTTGTTCTTTCATCTGGAAAACTGAAAGCTCTTTCTAGTTTTCTCCTTGAAAATTTGGTCAGAGGAAAATCCGGAAAAGATTTCTGTTGAGAAGAAGCAAGTGCTACATCTCAACACACTTCCAAAACAAAGAAAATCGGTGAGTTGTTGGTGGTGCATTTTCTGGTTTGTGTGAAGTGCACAAAGTTTGTTCTCAACTTCATCAAGCCATGATGTAATAGTTTCCATCATGATTTGATTCTGTGCATCTTATTTCTTGTCGCTGAGTACATCCAGTTGAGATCATTATTTTAGATGCTTTGCTAGTTAAAAGGAAAGGTTTCCTTTTTATATTCATTCAGACACGCAATAAATCTAACAATTATTATTTATACTTGTACTTGTGGACTTGAAAGCCGCCCCCTTAAAGGATGCAACCAAATTCCCTATAGAAAGAAAGTTATTTTTGTTCCAGATATGCAACTTCTGTTCCATGTTCGGTCAAGGCTGAGCTGTTGCAGCACATCGGATCTTTTCTTGAATCAACTTCTCGCTGATTCATCAGTCAGTCCTGTAGATTGCTTTTGTGCCTTCAAGCAGCTTCTATTCCTGATTCAGTGAAGGCTGAGCCATTGCCATGTTCAGATGTTTTCTCACCTTAATTTCTCTCTGGTTTCAGCACTTGATAATTTGTACTTAATGATGTAAATGTGCATGCACATTGTTACCGCACGCAGCAGTTTTCTTTCTTAGCATTGAACTAAGTCCGACTCACTGAGCAAACCATTCTAATGGTGGAGAGTTGGGAGCACAACAATGTACTGCGCAGATCCGAAGCAGCAATTTGTTGCTGCACTTGGATTAGGACATGTAAATTGAATAGGCACATCATCAGCAGAGTTGAGGCTCAATATCTGGTTTTGCCCTTGTTTTCTGTGCTGGACTCTCAGTTGTTCTGGTGCAACTACGCATTCATACCTGTGGACTGTCTCTTCGAATCTGGGCACAAACTGTAAGCGTGCTTGTTAAGGTGCTGGTGTTGGGCTGTGATGTCTGCCAGAGCAAGTTCAGGATTAATAGGATATCATTCATCTTGCCTAAGACCTCACATCGTAAGCAGTCTCTGTCAAAAAAAAGGGTTGATTCTCTTAGCAAAAGTTTCTACAAGTCAAAAAGTTTGTAGAACTAAGCAGCAACCACAGGAAGGTAAACTGTACACGACGAGATGGCAATGAACATCGATTTGGTTGAGAAAGGAAAGAAAGTATAGGGTAAAAACAACTAAAAGAGTTGAAACTCTGGAGTATACAGCATGCTAAAGATAAGACAATATCAATTCAATTTGAAAAAAAAAAATTAAAAAAAACATATTAGTCCCGTGAGTGTTTGGACACATCATATGCCTAATTGAACAATAGCATGTAAGAAATATTACAAATCCTAATTTCAGAGCGAAGAACATCAATCAATTGATATCAAACTGAAAATCTCTATCTTCATTTGGAAGTTCAAATTTTTTCTGTTCGATTTTTATTTTGATATAGAATTTGTTCCAAACAAAGCAATTATGTTTAAGAAGTTCAAACTGCATTGCGGGGCCCAAAAGGAAAAAAGCCCAGCCGAGGAGGAGAGGGGATCTCGTATTTGCCCGCACTGCACACGGCCCTCGTCAGCGTCAACGCGAAACCGGGAACGAGGGAAACCGAAAACCCAATCGAGCATTTCCCGCCACTTCTAACCCCCCCTCTCTTTTTCTCTCTCTACCTCTCGATCTCTCTCTCTCGCCTTCCACAATTCGAGCTCAACAATGGCCGATGAAGACGACGCGGCTTCAACGATCCGGCCCGATTTCCCGACCGGCCGCGTCAAGAAGATCATGAAGCTCGACAGGGACATCAACAAGGTGAACTCGGAGGCGCTGCTCCTGGTCACCTGCTCCACGCAGCTCTTCCTGGAGTTCCTCGCCGAGAGATCCGCGCTGGTCGCCGCCGAGAAGAAGCGCAAGACCGTGAAGCTGGACCAGATGAGGATCGCCGTCAAGCGGCACCGGCCGACCAGCGATTTCCTGCTCGACTCGCTCCCTGCGCCGGCCCAGTCTGTCGATGGCCAGCCGGCCGAGAAGGTCCGGTCTCGGCCTGGCGCCGAGAAGCCGGCTCCAGCCGGCACGCGGAGGATCGATGATTTCTTCGGCAAGCCTGTGAGTGAAGTCTCTTGATCAGGCTAGCTCGTTCTTAGAGCACTACGCCGGTTTGATGGCTCTGGATGTAACCGTGTCTAAATTGGGGGAAATAGATGTTGTTGATTGTTCTTGCTCCTCCCGCAGGAAGATTAATTTTCCCTAGTTCAGATTGTCATTAATCCAACGAGTAAGTTACATGTGTATATTGGATATTCTGTTTCGATTAATTGCTTGAAGTGAGTCGTGACCATGGCCCTGAAATTTTGGGGCTTTCTAGGGTTGACTTTTGGCCATGCCGACGGTTCCCTTATTTGAGGTGACTGTTTTCGTTTTTGCTGAATCTCTTGATCGGTGATGTGGGACTTCAAAAGACGGAGTGGCGCTTATCATTGAAATCGATTTATAACTCAGGTTTAAAGAGTTGATTTTCCTGTTCCGCGTGTGAATACAAGTAGTGAAGAACTCATACGAATCGCAGACGCCCATGCCTAAATCTGTTTCTGGATTGTTGCTGTGACTTTTGGGAGTTTCGTCGAGTCTAACCCTCCTCAATCATCTTGAATAGGTTCGATATGGTTAAACATGGATGCTCCTCATTTCTGAAGCTATATTCCATTGCCTCTTTGTTGGGTGCTTGTTGAAGTAGGGATCAGTGGTTCAGAGATGCTGCGTGCAACTCTTTCAGCCACTGGTCTCTCACTGACGTATATTGTTAATGCCTTTCAGTTTGTTAGGCCCTTTTGGAGGTGAAGGTGAACTAGAGTCGAGTACACCTTGAATATCTCATCTGTCGTTCTTGTGGAATTAAATCGTGTAATTTCTGTGCATGTTATAATGGGAAAAAAAGGAGAGAAGGATGACATTTGTTGAAACTTTGGGTAAAAGCCATACAAGGAGTGGATGCAATTAAATACACAAATATCTCAAATAGAAAAACTATGGACAAAAAAAAAAGAAAAATTCAAGCAAGCACAAAAACTGAATTTATCTTTTGCACTTCCGAGTGAATTCATTCACACATGAAAATTCAACCCGTTCTAAACTTATTTTATCTGAATTCAACTAGAAAATCCTTGACTGTGAAGGTTCAAGGGGATATAGGACCTGAACAAGTGGATACTACTGAAGCTGTTTCATCTCTAAAATGTGAAGAAAGGTGAGGCCCTGATAACATCTTTTGACCAGGTCTTTTTTTCCGTTCTTTCATGAAGGATATTCCTTGAGTCGATGAACTGATACTGTTTGGTTCTAGTTGTTGGATACTTGGTGAGAACCTTCTGTTTACTGGGCTAAACTGGCCAAAACTCCCATTAAAGCTTTTGTTTGAAATGCGTCTACTGCTGGTGCCTGGCCTGGCTCCAGTTGAATTCTCTTGCTCAACTATCACCTGGGTCTGTAGACGCTGGACCTTTTTCTTTTCCAGCAAGAGAAACTGTACTTATATGGAGTCAGTACTAGTTTGAAGGTTACTGTATATAGCATCTCATCAGTGGATCTAAGGAGGCTTCTGAAAGTATTTAAAAATTTAACTATCCATGACTTGAAAGTGTAAAAGCTATGAATTTGTAGAAAACTAGTGCATCATGGCAGAGTAAATTGACACGAACCTTTTGCTTATGCTTCTCGGCTTCCTTTTCTTGCCTTAATGCATTATACTCTTCCAACATTGCCAGAAGGGGTACCTACACAATCAGGAGTTTCATTTCTGTGAAGACTCTTTTTGCTGATCACTATCAACTTGATAGACTACTGAATGGTTTCATAATTGTGCTCTGACACTGTATATAATTCTTATCCTTTTAGATTATGAAGCTTCCCACTGTCTGACTTATGTGAGAATCTCTACTACTGAAGGTTCTGGTCAAAGGCCAACTGCACTATCCTGTCTTGTGCAGTTAATATTTCTATTTTGCTTGAGCCAGTGAATGTGATTATGACTTGAGAGAATGGACAAGGTCTATAATTCAATAATGTTACAGATGAATACGAAGTTACCTCGTCATACAAGAAAACTTTATTCCTTTCTTTTTCCCAAGTTTGAGTTGTAGTAATCAGCATGTCCAGCAGAGCTGCATGAAACCACTGCGTAAATAACTGAAGTAGACTATTTTTACACACATCCTTTTACAATGATCTTGAGAAGCTCATTATAAATATCTGGCTACTCTATTCTTGTGCCATCTTTTCTTTTATTACTTACCATGTGTTTGTTGCTCCCAACCCGTAGATTGTTATTTCAGTATTCATGAGCTGAGAGTATAGTACAAGTATGACCACTCTGAATTATTTGTGTTTGCCTGATGCTTGTTTTAATCACACTATCTCAACCTAGCGCCATTGCTAATGTCAAAATTAGTTATTTACCATGTCAAAGAAACTTAAGAGGAGGTTCTACGTGTTTCATCATTATTCTATCTTTAAGGGATTACTTTTTAGGCAGAAGTATCAAACTATGTAATTACCTGGAATCTTATTAACTGTTACTCGGGCACGTTCAGCACGCTTTAGGTTCTTGTAAGCTCCTCTACTGACTGAATATCGATTCTCATCCTGTAAGATAAAAGAAGGGTTACCGAAAAAGATTAAGTAACAAATAGTTTGCCTCAATACTTAAAATAACTAACTGTCGGAAACCGACCCTATTGTATTCTTCCAACCAGCGCTCTTCATCCCTAGCTGAAATCCATTTTTCCACCTTCTCCATTATAATATTTCTACTTGAAGCTTCTTCTTCTGCTCTTGCTATCTGTTCGTCCATGCTCATGAGGAGATCGGCATGATCGATGTTTCCTTTTTGGCATCCAAAGTCAGTTTGTGGTCTGGGTGTGTATTTAAACAGTAAGAACAAATATGATGTGATCAGATCATCATAGACTTGCTCTTACCAGAGTTTATAAGGTTTAGTATATTATCTATCTCAGATCTCGAAGGAACCTCCATATGTGATCTATTGCATATTCCTTCCAGCTCATTCTGCTTTTTGAGAAATAACTCTCTCATCTTGCTAGCTTTCAATTGATCTAGCCTCTTCACTTCAGCTTCAGCCTACAAATAGTATCAACTGTTGGTACCTTTACAGATATAGGTTCTCGAGTGATTAACACTGCATTCCAACCTGTTGGATTATGTTTAGGGTGAGGCTTCCAGGACCTGACACTTCTGCTGGTGTGACTGATATCATATAAGTAACATGGGAAGACAGTTGACGATCTTCATAAGGCGTGTCCATAAGATTCCACAGGTTTGCTAATGCTTTAGCAAGATGGTTAAGCTGCAAGAATAAGTTTAAATTTATCTCTAGTTTTTTCACTGCAACTATATATTTCTGCCATGTAAGGGCATTCAAGCAGAAAATTTCACTTGAAAAATTCTAGCATGATAACACAGACAATCTACACCTTTTCAAACCGCCTTTGCTTTTCTTCCTCCAAAGACTTCACAGTGCTGTCAAGTTTTTCTAAGATGGTGTCACTTATGTTCTTTGATATCCCACACAATTCATTCAAGGTTGGATGAACCTTTGTGATAATCATAGAGGAATCCATTCCCAGAGTCGCAGAGAGTTTGCGGATGGTGTCTATGTACTTGTCCACTCTCTGTAGCCTGTCATTCTGTGAGGAAAAAAAAGATTTTAGCTCCATTTTTGCCTAGAGATCGATTAATCAAGTATTGTTCCTGGTACCTTCTCACTATGAAGCCTCTGTAGTTCATTCTGATACTCTTCAAGTTTCTTCTGTGAGAGGTCACTCTCATTGATGATTACATTTGATGATGAGTCATACTCAGATTGACCTGCTATTTCTGCAGAAATTTTCTGGATCTGACCTTGCACAGCTCTGAACTGTTTCAGACGCTCTTCTTTCCTCAACTGCATGTCTCTCAAAGCTGGGGTAATTGAATCTAGCTGCTCCTTTAGTGTGCCCGCCATCTTTTCTGGCTGTTCAAAAAAAGGGGTGGAAAAGGAAGCATTGTAGCAAGAAAAGGACATGAAAGTTACCTTTTCTCTAATTAGAAATCTTGCCTAGTATAATGTCAGCACAATATGGTGGAGAATTCTTAACTGAGTAAATACTACTATCTTGCTGCTATCGTTTTTAGAGAACAAAGACTTTGGTTCAGATATGACATTTCATGAATGATTAGTAGTGGTTCATCTCGAGATAGAATCTGCAGCACTTTATTGTTCTATTGCTATGGTTGATAGTTTTTAGTAGAAAGTACCCGTCCAGGTAGAGAACGTTCTCCGAGGGATAAAAGGAGATGGGTGACTTCTGCTTCAGCTTCTGCCAATTGCTGATGCAAGCGAGTCCTTGAAATATTTGCACTGTCGACTTTTCTTCTGTAAACCTCGAGGCATTCCTGCTCCAAGTCCAGCAGAACCTTCTCTCTTGTGAACTGATCTTCTCCGACTTCATCCCATATTATCTGCTCAATTGTCCATGCACTTGATTACGACACAAGTGGTAAAGAATTTAACTCGCCATCCTCAAATTATGTGAATAATCTCAGACCTGAAGTTCTTGGAGTAGATATCCACATGAAGTTTCGAGCATTGCGGAGCTTCGTGTACCAGTGGGTGTTTGAATTGAGCCCATTGGGCGTTTTCCTTTGGATATGGATAGAAACTCCCAACTTGGAGTTTACTTACCTGGGACTACTAGAAGGTAGTGAGCAATGAGAATGGTGGTACTCAAAAGAATGTGGAGGGAACTTGTGCAGGTGATCCACATGTGAAGTACTCAAAGACAGAATGATTGCTAGGATCCATTGGGTGTGAGTTTTGCTTGAAAGACAAGGTTGACAGAAGTTGGTGATGTTGAGCCTTTGGGTTCAAGAATCAACTGGTTCTGCTACTGATCTCTTTTCTTTTGGGGTTCTTGGCTTTATCCTTGCCTCTCCTGTAATGTCTACTTCACATAGGGTAGGACGCGCGTCCCTGTCTCATTTTTATTTATAAGTTGGAACTTCTCATTCATGGGTTTTAAGATGGAGCATCATATCATGTTCTAAGACTGGTCGGTTGGATTTGAACAGGGAGTTCAACTCCATCGCCAAGCAATCTTTAAACCTGGAAATTAGCTCAGCATCAAGCGCACACATTATTAGTTCTTATTGATGGACTAGTGGTCATTTAGAATTAGATTAGATGTTGCTGGTTGTTAATTAAGCTGTTAATTTTTGTTTTTTCTGTTTGAATCTAACTTAAAAACACAATCAAGAATCGAGCGATTGTTTTTTATTTAAAGTCGGGACCGGATTAGAATGCTTTGTTAAGAATTAGCTAAATGACAATCTTTTTTTTTCTCCGAAAAGTGAGCAGATAATTCCAGGACAGCGCGGAACTTGAAGCTTACGAGAAGTGGTCCACTCTAGATATGGATGCTGGAATGAGGGCGAAAGAAGCAACCGATGCTCGAAAGTCTAATCCCAGTAACCACCTCAATACAATAGAAGGGTGAGCTGTATGAAGAGACGGGTCATCTGTATGCAGGATGTCCGAGCGCAAACATCACTTTCTCATACCTCAATACTTAGAGATGCGTGCTCGTTTTCTATGATCAATGCCCGAAAAGGCACGTTTATAAATAACTAAATTATTTTTAAGCTAATGTGTCAATTCATCCTTGATTATCAGTGCAGCTGACCTGATTCCCCGATTAATTGTCTTTCATTTCACTCCATGCAATCTGACAAAATTACAAGAAGAAATGGGAAACTCGAGGACAAAGTTTCACAAAATCGCGACCATTTGCAAAAGTACCACTGCTCGTTAAAAGTTCTCGATCATGAATTGACAAAATCATGATTTTTCGCTTGCGGGCCTGTAGATTCTCAAGTCAATACGCAATAGGATTCATACATAATTGAGTTCTTGGGTTAGGAGCCCCTAACGCAATGGTTCGCTTTGGGTCATTCTTTACTACATTATATCTATCTCCTTAGGTATGATTTGTTGTGAAGTCATAGCAAGACCTATATCATTGAGCATCTACTGCATTATTATTGCACATTGCCTTAGGTATGATTTTGTTGTGAAGTCATAGCAAGACCTATATCATTGGGCATCTAATGCATTATTGTGCATTGCCTTAAGCATCGATGTTATGTGTCATCTTCGATAATTCGTTGCACCTCGTCAACCTATTGAATACTATTGAGAGACAGTTATGATGAGGAGAAAAGGAAGATAGAACTTCATTTAGGATAAAAAGAAGAAGGGTCAGTGAGATCCTTATTCTCCTTTTCCACCTAAACACTTCCATAATGCAGATTAGATTCCCCATTTAGATAGGGACTGTTCAACATATATCATTTGTGCTTTTCGACAATAGCAACGACCCTCTTCCGTACAGATCATAACCAAACTTGATTTCAAAAGTCAGTTGACGTGGCAATCTCCATTGCTAATTTATTTTGCCCATCAGCTAACTCATTGTTGTTTATATAGTAAAATTTATGAATTAATCGATTATCGAAAGGAAAAGGAAGTATTTCCGAAGTAGTCAGAAAGGACTCCTTATATGAGGATGATTCTGGTGTTGTTTGCGTGTAAAATCCAGAAATTTATTTTGTGATAGTATTTTCGAAGTAATAAAAATTTGATTCAGCTGCTCATCCTAACGATTTGAACTAAACTATTGACGCCCTTATAATCTGGCAACATGTATAGAACTGATATGGAGGGTATATATATAACATGTATAAGTTTGGATTTTTTCGAGACACCAAAAAAAAAATGGGAATATTTATATCACAGTAAATACATGTTGAAGTTTTTTTGTGGTATTTGCAACTATGTTTATGAAATTTGATTGCACTTTTTCTATGCCATTGGTCATAAGAATCTATTTTAATGTCAGCACTAGGATTTCCTCGTGTTGCTCACCGACCCATCAATGAATGCATCAAGTCCTAAACCCAAGTCATTAAAATTTGGAAACGGAAGAAACTTTTGTATTTCAAAGAACCCTTCTTTAGTGTAGAAGAGAGAATTTACTGGACACTAGGCCCATTGGGCCAATATGACCAACTTTTTCATTCACGATCTGCAAATGCAATTTTTTTCTTCTTTTTTTTTTTTTTTTTTTGCTCGAATAATGACGATGAGACATCTTGAAATTGGATGTCAACCAACATTGGGTAAGCAAAGCCCTTTGGGTTATAAAAAGAACCTGAAGAAAACAGATTTCAGGTATCTCATGGGCAATCCGCAAGCCCACCAAAGGTGCTTTTGGGCTGCGGGAACGGGTCCATCCTGGCCCCTACGCAAGGATGACACACACAAATCGAGAAATGACCCAAATGTCTTTTTCTTCTCGCATCGATGGTCACGTTGCCCAGGTTCCAGAGTTGTCATCGTTTTTATAGACAGCTAAGAACGAAGCACGTGCTGCAGCGTCGGACCTTAAATCTTCTTTCTGGTTTCGGACATGGCTCAAAATTATTGGACTCTCTGCGGCACCCTATGGCTTCACCGTGTAATGTTAACAAGTACTACAAAAACAGCCAAACAAGAGGAAACGATCCCCATCGTGCAGTCCCCCCCCGGGTCCAACCGAGTGGGACGAGCCAGTTTCGTTGCTCGATGGTCCTGCTTGGACGGTACCGGACTAAATCCCCGAGACACGGGTCCTTAGCATCGCCCATCGCAAACTCCAAGTTATAGCTCAGTCCCTTGGTGAGGGCTAGCACGGACGTGATGCCGGTCGAAGCGGCGGAGACGATCTTGATGGCACCTTTGCCTTCTGGCTCGGCGTAGCGTCTGGAATATGCGTACTTGACAGTTCCTATCACGAGGCACACCGATTTCTTAATGAAGAAGTTGTCCACGACTGCCCCACAAACCATGCTCAAATTCGCACTCTTAAGAACGCTCTTTATCTTGAGGTTAACGGCCTCTCCAGCACCGAACCAAATCCCCAAGTAGAAGGCATGGCTCTCCCATATTTGCATTCCGTACTGTCCTTCGAACTCGAACACCTTCAACCTATTAGACGCCGATGTGGACACATTGACCGCCGTGAAATTGTTGGAACATGCTTTATTCCAGGGAGCAAGAGTGAAGGTAAGAAGATAGTCCGTGGTGTCCATCGCCTCTGAACGTCTGATTGATCTTGCCGCCTTGACCAAGCAAAATTTTTTTTTTTTTTGGTAAAGTAAGTAAACCAAGCAAAATTTCATAGCCGTTATTGGGCAAAAAGACGTTGAGGCCAGATGTCACGTAACAAATGGTGCCGTCAAAGAGGGCCGGGTGGTGGCGTTAAAGGCAGAGATGCTGGTCCGGGGAGATTCAAAGTCCCGAGTTCTGAGGTAGATCTTCATAGAATGATACGTTAGAAGAGCGTAGTTACGCCAGCTCATGGCACGAGAAGTTCATGAAGAGCAGCATCTGAAGAGCCATTCTTGAGTGGTGGTGTTTTTGTAAACGAATTGAGCGTTGACTTAAGAGAGATGAAAAGGTGGCTGTTGCTTTATTGACGAGGAAGCTAGTATGATTTTATAAATTCCCAAGTTCTAATCGAATGCTGACTTCCTAGCAGTGCCTGACAAAGTACGTGAATTATCTTCTGTTGACAAAGACTTTGCTGGTCAAGCGTTAGAAGCATTAGCTTCAAGCTCGTCTTGCATTGGTTTTGCGAAGTGGGTGTTAAAAGTAATGCTAAGTACCATTTTTCAGTCTCTTTACCCCTAAGACAGCAGTCACACCCAGCTCAGATAACAAGAAAGAAATTAGCCAAAGAGCATTGTCGTTCCTGTCGTTTTCGTGAAATGGTGCATAGCAATCTGTACAGGAGAGAATGGATACATAAATGAAATAATGGTTGACATCGCAATAGCAAAAATATAAACCAGAGAAAGGATAATATTTACAGGTTAAAAGAAATGGAATTGAACATGACAATTCCGCAATGATCACGCAATGATCGCACAGAACATTTCGTGGTAATGCAGAACAGCATGCTGGAGAACTTATCTCCATTCCTCTGATGTGAGATGTACATTTTCCGTCAAGTGAAACAGAAGCAGAACTGTTGCCAAGAAAAAAAAAAAAAAAAAGCAGCAAAGCCAGATGCTTCAGCCTTCTTCCACGAGTAATTTAGAATAATACAAGAGATGTTTCAATAGTATAATCACACGATAAGAAGTCTGTCTTGGGTGAAAATACTGAGCTCGTGAAATTCAACTTGTCCTGCACTACTGCCTGTCCTCGAAAATGGCTAGCATAGAAGGCTATATGAAGGCATATCTTCAATTCGCAAGACTTCGTCCATGAGAAGCTCTCTCTCTAGCTGGGCTCGAGTAGACTTCAAAACATCCTGTTCGTTTTGTAAAACCAATTACATTCCCTTCTATAAACATGGACCAGTTTCCAAGAAAGAGAATGAATTGAGCTTCCATTATATCTCATGATAATGTCATGTTTTTGTCAGTATCACTCAGTGAAACTATTTTTCAATTCCAAGAAAGAAGAAAATAGTTGCTCACATTGAACTCCATGTATGTCGCATTTCTTTCCACCCATTGTTTGTCCATAATCATGAAAGCCACGCAATATAGCAAATCAAACGCCCACTGATTCTCTGTAAACAGATTAAAAAGGAACTAAATGTCAATTTGACTCAATTACCAACTGCCAGTCTTATAAAAAGGCCCCCATAAGCTCAAGTGAAAGACACTCCCTAAGATGACCATATAAAGCCAGATGACAAGGGACATTATGTATATGTCTAAGTTGTGTATTCTCGAATAAGCAATGGCACCCACATTAAATTCCTCAGTAGAAGATCCTGACTCTGCATCCACATAGTTTCAGCAATGCCATCGAATTTGTTGGCCATGCCAACAGTAGAATCATAACCCAGCATATTTTGGAAAAAAGATGAATTATTGTTCAATTACCTGACAACATCTGCAGAAACACTCCTCTAACAAATTTCCTGGGTTTTGCTGTGAATAAATGAGTGGTCCAGATCTTATTAGTGAACCAAGATACCAAAAAGTTTCAAGTAAGACAACATTGTAAAGGTCAGCATAAAATTTGGTACTGAAAATCTTTCAACAGTGCATTGTATGAAAAAATCCACAAAATCATTGGCTTGACCCTCACATGCATCGAGATCAAGCATTTGCATGATCATGAATGTAATATTCACACCAGCAACGGCAAATGGGTACTCCCATGCTGCTCGCTTTCCTCCTTGCTTTTCCAGCAGATGCTGGAAAGATATCTGCAGCATATGAAAAGCAAGCTAGTAAAGCTTCATTAAATGAAATATACAGCCTTCAAGTTAAGTGTAATGTCCAAGAGATGGAAAGTTCAGTCCTCAGGAAAGATAATTCATCATAACTAGGGTATAATTATTTCGGACTGGTCTCCGTCACTGAGAAAAAAAATATGCAGCCATTACAGGTAGATAAGAAATGCATGTGCAGATTGAATATGTCTTCACAAAGAGGACAGGAAAGAAATCTCACTGAAAATGTCTTAGCAAAGAAGAGCAGGTTCTCTAAAGAAATGAATCCAGCCCCCCTGTTATTCAGAATATGGCATTCATTAGAAGGAAACAAGATAAAGAGAATACCACAAAGATATGGAACAGCATGGACTAGAAACCTGAAGTCAGTGGATGGATCCTTCCCTTGCCACCCCATTTTTTTCCATTGATCAGATATTAAGCCTTGCAGTTCCTCATCGGGATATGTAGCAGACCAGAGAGCTCTCAAAGCCTCCTATTTCTTGTGAAAGTAACTAAATGAGTAACTTCAACAGGATAGGAATCAAATGTGGTGTTCTAAATCATATTTCATGTCTGTGTTCATCCGAGGAGAGCTATTTTCTTAGATGAACTTGGTATATATCAAACTTGTACATTTTCATCGAACAGCAACTTCAGATTGCATATTTGACAACATTATGTACCTGGTGATCTGGCCTGGAAGCATCAAAGAATACTTTCATACGACACTTCAACCTTTTAAGCCTTTCCTCCTGCAAGTCAACAAGAGACAATAAGTCTAAATGGTTCTACATCAAATTCCCTTAAGATAGCATACATACACGAGTTTGAATGAGGGAGGACTCCCAAGGACAAGAACAAATATGAAGATCCACAGCAATTTTAACAAAATATCAAGGGTCAGTGAAGTCAAAGCATATACATGACCAGTAAGTACAGAAGCAGATGCCTTTTTTTGCCTTTTTTTTTTTTTTTTTTTTTTTCATGAAGGTGAGCAAGGTCTACTGATCTAACGCATAGAAGAATGACTACTTTTTTTTTTATTTATGTTGTGTGCAAGCAGCATATTTTCAAAACTTCCAGAAAATAGGTTAAAAAAAAAAAGAAAGGATAATATTCTGCCCTAACATTAGATTTTGATGATAAAGCTGGTCATAGATAAATCAAAGAATGAGAATTTCTCTTGGGAAAGCAGTTGCAGAAAATAGATGTTGAGTGGATAAAATGTAAAACTGCCATCAATAACGACAGCCTCATTAACAGCATTTAGGACCAGTGATCCATAAAGTCACCTCAAAGTAGTAGTTTTGAACAAATGACAAAGAAACGAAGGAAATTACAACCTGCCAGAGAGGGGGAAAATTGCAAATTTGCGTAAAGCAGCACTATTGGAGTTAACAGAAGAAAACCGCCTTCAAGCTGGTCAATCTTTAGCAACAGCTACTTGCCTGTATGGGTGTCAAGTGAAAACAAATGCGTTCATATGTCCCCTTTCGCTTAAAGCAAACACACGTGAGGCCTTTCCCAATCCAATTAGGTGCTCCACAAGTTGCATTGTCTACAAAAAAAAGCTAATCAATCTGAGCATTCTAATCCCTATATAGGCTGCTCAATATGCAGTGAAAGCATCATGGAACTACAAATAGCTCTCATTATGACAAGAAATATTTATAGTAAGCAGACACTCTCGACAGCTCAAAAAGCTCTTGTCACTGAAGTTACCACCAGAAATCAGAGGCAGTCAACAAACCTTGAAAGATATCCTTATTCTTCCTGCCAACTTTGCTCATTGTGATGCATTAAAAGATCAGCTATGAATTTAAGAGAAAAAAGGAAATTAAGGGGAATCTGCTCACAGCAGAAAATCAATTGCATGGGAGCTAAATTACAGCCCTTAACTCTATGTCTGCTTCGATTGAGAGTTTTAAAGAAAGGTTTTCTTTCAATTTCCTTGGGCATTGATTTTATTGGTGATTTCGTAGCTTTGCCACAATTTCAATGCCATTGGATCATCAGTTTGCCCCTATTGTACTGTCTTGATCCAGACCCACATAAATGCACCAAAAACGGAGGATTGCGCGATATGAATTAGGAATGTGGGGCAGCAAGATAACCGCCTGGGAATCATGATGTTTCCATGTGAGCAGTTGATCATTGAGATCAGATTGCACAGGCTATTGACTTCAGTAGCCCATCATTCTTGTAAGGCAAAAGTCTCCAATGAGGCTTCTCAAGACACCCCACAGTGGCAGACACTATTGTCAGGGAGTATGAAACCACAGCGTAGAACTACTAAAGATTACATCTAGCACCAAGCAGCCTTCGGCAAGGGACACCCATCGGTCCCCGCCAGTCCTACTTGAACAGACAAGACTGCGTAGGAAACCAGCTGAAATTGACTCTGCCAAGAAACAACTAAGACATTAAATTAGAGTTCCTCGGACCCACATAGGAATTCCTTGATAGAGATGACTCCAACCCATAAATATAGACAAAAGTAATATGAAGTATCTCTTGTGTGCCCACGTTCGGCGAGCAGCGCAAGGACCAACTTGAATGGAGGACCCGGCTAGTATGAGATGGGACCCTAAGAGAAGCAATTTGTTCCGGTAGACTTGTTCGTCTACAGTTTTTAATTAATGTCCCAAGTCCTTTTCTTTCCCGTAAAACAAGTCAGAGACCAAATTCCACCAAATCCGGCACCTCTCCCTCTCTCTGTTCGTGCTTTTAGTGCAATGGATCAACTACTAATCGCTAATTAGCAGACGCCTCATTATGTCCTCGGGGAGCACGGGGGACGTTCACCTAACACGCGAGATTGGGGGGGTGATTGTACTTACCATCCTCTATGAAATGCGTTCCTTTTCTACCTTTCAAGCTCGTTCAGAAGTAAAAACCAAAACTTTGATCACGGAAGAAAAAGGTGCCTCTCGAAAGCAATCCTCCCGACGTACCCAGATGCATAGATTCAGAAACAGGAAACGAAGGAGGAGGACTCGAACTAAAACCAATCGATCACGGAAACGGACACGACCTGCATTGGCAGCGATAAAAACGACGACTTGGTCCGACGCCTCGTGCTTGAAAAAAAGCACACGTCGCCGATTTTCATAGCCACTCTTTCCAGAAAACAGAGCAGCGAACATCGGAATTTGAAAAGGAGAAGAAAAACAAAAGAAACTCAGCGCGCAAGGAAGCGAGAGCCTGCATCGTGAGAATCAAAAACCGACGAGAACTGTCGAGAAATCAAAAAGAAGAAGAATCGCACACGCAATGCGTGCATAGAGAGAGAGAGAGAACCTGAAGGAGCGACACCCTGAGAACATCTGGAGTTCGAGGAGGAGGAGGAGGGAGGAGCCGAGACCGAGAAGGTGCGAACCGGGGAGTAACTTTGCTGAGTCTTGACAAGGCTCATCGATCCAGATACCATAAAAACGCGCCCCAAGCTTCTCCAGAAATGACCTCTTTTCACGATCAGATGCCCAGCCCTTGCTCCCCTTCTTGCCCGCGCAGTCAAGGCGAGACGATCTTCATGTAAATGACGATGATGCTTCGGAGAGAGAGAGAGAGAGAAGGAGAGAGAGAGAGAGAGGGAGACGTTTCCTGGTGTCGGTCCGAGCGAGATTGGCGAGACTGAGAGTGATGGACACGGACACGGACAGTGAGAGACGACCCAGGTGCACCCCACCTGTTGGGTTAGTTCTAGATTTTAATATTACGTGTCTTGGACGTGCATGGCGAGTGGCGACGGCAACTTGTGCGGGGGTGCGAAGTGACGCCATCCTGGGATCTCCGCCGTCCGATGAAATGACGCGACGCGACGCGATGGACGAGATTATCAGAATATCACAGCGCAAATGGCCATTCCTTATGTTCCAAAATTGAATCCCCAGTACTTTAGAACTGTTGTGTTTCATCTCTCATCCCTCTCTCTCTTGATCCTTCGTTTCTTGGACGCATTCGAATGTCTTAGAACGGAACTGTTATATCGGTTTCCACTCGCATCGGTTCGCTTTTCACCGTCAATTCATTCATTGCGTGGAACGTGTAACGGGGGAATTCGTCGAATTGCAAATCGGGACTAAAGGCGGGCCTCCTTTTTCCCATGCGCCTAGTCCGGGGATGATGAACGGAGAAGGTGGTCCTCACGCGGCCGAGAAAGAGCGTGACGGAGGCGCGGGGATCGGGTTTCCTGGGACTCCGACTGTAAAAAAAAAAAAGTTCTCCCAGCGAGAAGACAAAATAAGGGCCTGTAGCTGAATCCCATCACCGTCCTGTCGTTCATCGGTATCCGTCGGACCACTTGCAGCATTAGATTCGATTTGACCGCCACGTGGTGTTTTTAATTGCGGGAACTGGCCGAGAGGAGAGGGTGGTGGCGCCGATCTGGGTGGTGAATCATATTTAACGCTTCAAAAGGTGGGGCAAAGGAGCCAGCAGGAATCATGAGTGTCACCCCCACGCTGCATCCAAAATACATAAAGACTGAGCGGTGAGCAGCGTGCCTTTTTTTTTTTTTTTTTTGGGGGGGTCTGTAGTGGTCAGTGTGCTTTGACCGGCCAGAGGGCTATATTCTATTCTTGCATTGGCTTAATAAAAGTACGACAAAATGCCAAAATACTCGAGTACGACAAGGTACGTTTGCTCCTACCTAATGGTGCATCCTCCTTTTTGACTTGAGCGAGAAGGGGAAGACCGTAGCAGCAAAGTGGATCCAGGAGCACAGGCCTTCGTACCCAAAATTTGGGCGCCAGTGGTAGATGTGCGGGGGAGATCGTTCGAGGGTTTTAGAGTTTGGGCTTGTGTTTTAAGAGCCCACGAGGATTTGAGTTAACTTCATGGGTCCTGGATTCAAATTATCTTTACTGATTCAAGAGTGAGATTCCTAATCATAAAAGAAAGCAGGGCATATATAGCATACTTCTCTTTGTTCCCTTCCGACATTTACTCGCGTGCTTGAGTCTGCTGACGATGAGTCGAGGAGCAGGAAATCAAATGCAAATTTTTTGCAGTTTAAGCCTCGATCTCTGATGGCCGCAGTCAATAGGGTCTTGGGTTATGAAGTACGGAGCCCTAGCAAATTTGGCGGCCCCAAGATGGAGGAACACTGGTTTAAGAAACATAACCCATACGACTCATGGCCAATGCTGGAGATTACAGATTACTCGAGTTCAATCTGGGAAATCTCGGGTACAATGCCAGAAACCTTCGGGTGATCACACGGGTGCAACAACTTTGTGTATTCGTAATGAACAAAAGAATGGGCAATCGTTTCTTCTCCAGAACGATACAATATCCCAATTACAATTAACTTGCACATCCTCTGCAGCTAAAGATGCATAGAGAGCTAAAAAGATAAAGGCCAATTCTGACAGACACTGTACGTGCATATAGCCTCCACAATATTTGCCAGACATTAACAAGCAGAAGTTGCTAGAAAACTCTCAGGAAAGACTACGAGATTGGGAAGTAAGGAACAAAGACGAGATCCGATTAACAGATCACGATCAATAAAAAATGCCGCTGATTGTGGTTGGCAAGGTCTCTGCATCTTGTCAATTCTTGTAAGGTTGCTGTTATAATGATAGAGAACGTAGATGTACAGTATCTTAACAGCAAGCTCTTCCCTGTCATCTCCTTCGGCCCCACCAGTCTGGAATTTTTAACCTTCGGTTTCTATGTACAGCAAGTTTGACCCTGGGAACTTTGTGCTTTACCTGTCTCCATAGCATGTCCATAGCATCTTCCTTCTTTGGGGGGTACTGGAATTCATAGTGATGGGAAATTGTTCTAAGCTGCTTCCACATTTCTATCCATCTCTCTTTCGGGAACAGCCGTAGTTGATCAACCATGTAACCTGGTTTAAGTGCCTCCTTGACTGAGAAGAAAATCGAGAACCGGGAATAGTCAATTTCATCCTCATATGGGAGCTCAATCTGATCACTAATGATGACAGGAACGCAGTGGCTGACAATGGCATCAAAAAGCCGGCATGACGATGGAGTATCTCCAGCTGGATGTAGACAGAACTTCGACGAACGCATTCCTTGAGTGGACTGAAGAAAAACAAGAGAAAAGTTAAAGAATAAGCATTGTCCACTGTTAGCATCGTTGCTGCTAGCAGATGTCAGTAGAACTCCACTGTCCAAATAAAGAGCTTTCAGCTGGACTGAGTACTTGTAATTCATGTAGTCAAAGCATCAATTATGACCAGGCAACTCAAAGCTATGGCCAGGCGCAAACTAGCACATTATTATAATTCATATACTTCCACCTTTGGGTCATAGATGACGCTCAAAACAGATTCAGACAATAAGAATCACCTCAACTTTCTATGCTTTCAAAATTTACATAATAATACAATTAGACATTATATTCTCAAAGAAACATCTGTGATCCACTAATTGATAAGCATGTCCCATATTAACTTTATTGTTTGATGTAAAATAAGGTATACTTCTGACAGGACTTACCAGATATTTATACTTCTAGACAAATTTTAAAACGGACAGCCAGGTAAAGTGGTACTTTGTAGTGCCACTCGACAACCAAAACAAGTATCACCGATTACATTCTGCAATCCCACTTGCATTTACTTATAAGTTCGCCGCAGGTTTTCCATTTCGAAAGATTCTTCAAATAGGACTTTTAGTCCCGATAATCTCAACTTCAGAATATAACACAGAGCAACCATAAGCAAAAGGACCAGGAATTTCTAGAAAAAAGAAAGGTCAAAGGAATTTGTCTTTAGCATTTTAAAAGCGCTTCTATCGCCGTAAACTTTCAAGGGATTGGTGGATACGATTTATTTTAAAAAATCTACTTCACTTCTACGACAATCAAATCACAGGACAGGTATTGAGTTTGCACGGGTATAAAAGGAATCAATTAAACATAGAACAGATATAGCATACTCTAGGAACTTGTTTATCAAGGAAATAGAGGTAAAAAGTTGCACCCTCGATCCAATGCAAACCAGATTGCTACTAGACTCTTTCCCTGAAACTTACTTAGCAAATGCACATAATGTTTGACCACGGAAACGAAATTCTTAAAAAAAGCTCTGAAGAACAACAAAAATAAAGAGATCCATATGACCATCATTATAACCAGTTAAAATTTTTGCTGTAACTCTATATGAATGTCCCAATCACACCATATGCTATATGACATCTTACCATGAATATAGGCTGAATAATTGAGAAAAAAGCAACTCTACCTACCTTTTTGATGCTTTCAACAGTTGCAATACTGCGCTCATAATGAACATCATCATAACCAGCTAA
This sequence comes from Eucalyptus tenuipes, assembly GCA_014182365.1. Classification (NCBI taxonomy): domain Eukaryota; kingdom Viridiplantae; phylum Streptophyta; class Magnoliopsida; order Myrtales; family Myrtaceae; genus Eucalyptus; species Eucalyptus tenuipes. Next base: position 31,286,522 of record CM024538.1, on the reverse strand, counting down.
TATTTTTGCCAATTTAGCACGAACAATCCCCTCCTGCAAGGTAATAGGCATAGTGATTAAAAAATATGGTGTAAAATAAACAGGTACTCATGCTATTCAGATTTCAATTTTCAAAGATAAATCACACTGCAGGGCCAGGCTGGCTTACATCTTTCCTGACTGTCCTCCCACGGAAGAATAGAAGCAGGGGGCGCAACCCATACGGGTCAACAATGTCATCATCTACAAACGAATCCACAACATGTACATATGGAGCCACCACATCTTTGTTCAAATTTGACACGGATTTAGAGAAGCGACCAAAATCTGCAACAATAAGAATAGATGCATTCACCTGTTCCCGAAGAAATCTGAAAGCATTTGGGTGTGTCATAGGAATTACGTGGTCCCTGCCTCCAGATCTCTGCCAATATTTGGATTGTCGCAAGAACTCCAGAAGGTCAATCTGAAATCAGAAGAACCAATATTCAACTGTAACAAGGATACAGTTGTTCACGAAGAAAAAGCCCATCAGAAATTACCTTTTGAAGGGATCATTAAGTCCCATTTATAGAGGACTTATAGTGTGACGAAAATTAATAAGCTAGAAAAAGACAATCCCACATGGCGGTTAAGTATTTTAACAGAGGCTTCGGAGAGATAACTGATCTGTCTCACTATGGTAGTAAAGGCTCAATGAAGATGTCTTGAAACAAATCATAATACAATCAAAGAAAACCAACAGATTATTCATGCTCCCTGTGTCAAAAGAATAGGTTTGACTAACACCCAAAATCACTACAGCTTCATAATAAAACTACCATCAAACACTCCGTTCTAGTACCAAAAAGTAACTTGACAAAACAAATTGAGTTGTTTGAACTTTAGAACAGAAAACTTGAATAAGGAGAATTCAAAAGATTTCCTCGTTGGAACCTGAAGGGTCCCCGTGTTTACAGTTCATCCCGAATCTTACTATCCTATAGGTGTAAACCAGAAGTCACACACAAGGAGATAATGCTAATAAGCGCAAAGGAACAGAAGTTCCCCAGTTCATTAGATCAGGCCCAGCCATACATATACACTTCATAAGCTTTCTCAAATCATCCAACTTTTCACAGGCTAATATCTCATTTTGAAATGCTTTCATCAGAAATTATCTCAAAGTAAGCATTTCAAAACAAGGGTCAGCTCTCTCTTTTGTAAAAAGTGAAAGCAATTCACGAATATTAGTTTCGGGTGTTAACAAGTGCTAAAAAGGAGACAAATAAATAAACAGGCAAAGAGCAAGAGGACGCGGAGATATACAAGATAAGCACCACAAGTGATGCCAAGACAGTACGATAAATATGGAAATAAGCACTCGACAAGTCCAAAGAAAGCAACATCGACGCAATTTCCACCCCCCCCAAAAAAAAAAAAAAAAAACGTCTAATCCAAAAGACTGATGACTGCGAACCATAGTAGATCGACACTCTCTTCCTCTCCAAAACATATTGTCGGTTCTTAGATTAATTCTTGGGAATAGAAGATTAACGAATCAAAACATGAGCCCCACTTTTATTGTCAGATGGCAAACAGACCTTTTTGTCTGTGGAAGCAATTCAACCAGCCGAATGCAAACGTTTAAATTTTCCTGAGTGTCGAATTTTTAACACGGTCTTCTAGAAAAGGTACGTCCAGCGAACAACAAGGAAGCAGGGATATGCAGATTTGAGTCTTCAAGAAAGCTAAAAACCTACTCAATTACCTGCAGCTTGCGATCAATCTCGGTCGCCGGATCCGTCATGTTATGGCCATGAGTGTTGAAGCTCAACGAAGAGAAGAACGGCACGAAGAAGACGTCAGCCGATTCCGGATCCAAAACTCTAACCGCTTCCCTACCCCCACCGCCACCGCCGTCGCCGTCGTAGAGGAGCGACCCCATCATCCAGTACTCCACGCTGTGCTGCCTCTTGAGCCCGGAGTTGCGGGGCCACGGGGGGAAGTTCCGCGCCGTCACCGGCGAATCGTCAGCGCTGCGGCGGTTGATCATGCCGACGTGGAACCTCCGGGGAGATCGTACATGTAGACCCGGAGGGGCGGGCCGCCAGCATTGGCGCAGGGCGGCGCGGCGCCGGCGGCGGCGGCGCCGGGAGGAGAGGGCTGCAGCAGGGGGAAGAAGTAGGATCGGATGTCGACGGAGCCGATGATGACGGAGTACGTGATGAGGAGGAGGAGGACGAGGAGGCCCAGGCCGAGAGAGAACGCGACGGATTTTCCGTACATCTTCTTCGAGATCCGCTCGTCGAGCGTCTCTCTCTCTCTCTCTCTCTCTCTCTCTCCTCTCTGGCTCTGCGGATTTAGGAACTGAGGTTGCACAGAGAGGGAGGAGAGAGAGAGAGAGAATCTATTGGTTGGTTGTGAATCAAGCAAAGTAGGATTCAAATCGAGTAATTTTCTCGTCATGTTATTTCAATGGCGATCGAAGTAAAGTTACCGATGCAGTCCCCGCTCTGCGAGTGCTCGCTGGATTGGGACGGTAATTTGACTAAACCGAATTTACATGTTACAATTTGTCAATTTGGTACAATAAATTTCTTGATACTTATATGAATATGACGTCGTGCTCTATTTATTGATTGTGGCATGATGTCGCGATTCGTGTTCGTAAGCACGTATGTCACACTATAAGATGTGATCGCACGAATCTTATTTATTTTATGAGGATGTATAAAAATAAGATTGTCAAAGATGGTGAGAGCAAGATTCCTTTGGGTAAGCACGTATGTCATACCACAGAGCATGATGACATGAATCCTATTTAATTTATGATGATGTATAAAAATAAAATTGTCAAAGACCGTGAGAGCAAGATTGCTTTAGTGCAAATGTCAAATGGGTTTTTGGTTGGGAAGCTTAAAATGGCTTGGTCGATTGCGAAGGGAAACACTCAAGGGCTCATTTGGTGTTGTGACCGAGGAATCCTTCCCTTTTCAAGTAACTCGGAGTAAGATTTACTTTCATTTGACGGGTAACAAAAATTATTGACCTTCTTGGAGAGTACTTGCGCGGTGATTGGCAATCATCGTCGACGCTACCAGCGAGGACCCGCAACTAATGGGAGCTGTCCACAATGGAGTCGGATTTTGATAATATTTTGTGGTTATGAAAAGGGATAGGTGCTCTAAAAGTTTTAAATTTTGTTTCAAAAATAAAAGCACGTTGACCTTATTTATTAGTACGTTATAAAAAGTTGAGTTAACATTTTTGTTTGTCAAATTAGGAAAAATTAACATAATGACTTGATTGCATCAATTTAATAAATTTTAAAATTTGATTGCGTTTTTCGAGGAATTTAAGTCCAGTACACCTTCAGGTCAAGTTTTAAAATTTATTGTGCACTGATCACTTATAAAAATATGGAAGTTGAATCGAACAAATTTTAATTAAAATTTACACACTTTCATTTCTCTCAAAAGATGAAATATGTAAGAAATTTTAATCACGTCTTCCGAGGAATCCAATTCTGGACTGAACAAATAGAGGCCTAGATGGTCATGATGTATCATCCATGACACACCACATATGCTTTGAAAGATTGTATGAGATGAGATTCATGTGAAATTCATAATCCATAATTATAAAATGCAATTCCACGAGGATGACGGAGTTTTTCCTATTATTTCTTGTGATTGCTATAAACCGTATATCCGTTTTGACCATTTATATACAACATAAATTCAGCGAGTCAAGTTTGACTCAACCCTCATTATTACAATACACAGATATTTAAAAACAATAACCTTTATGTTGTGCGTGTGGTGTGTAGAAAAATAATTTTTAAAAGGTTCCAAATAAGATTTTCAACTTCTTTGTGACTTTTTCTTTGTTTCAAATTTTGCTGGTTTCAAAATGAAGCATTAAACATCTCCTAAAATCAATAAGTCAATAAATATCAACATGTAAATTTATATACTAATACATTCAATGACCCTTCAAGAAAACCTGATGTGGAGATGATTTGAAATGAGATATTGTCGACATTCGGCATTTTTTTTAGCGTGAAATTGTTGGTATTCCCAATTAGAGATGAAAGAAAAATATTTCTTTAGCAACTTGGGGATGAGAAGAGCCTGATCCCCATGGCATTGTAACGGGAGAATCCAAGCAGCCCGCCGTACTGCAATGCAAATAGACAGGCGATGGCAGTCTTCTCAAGGAGAAATCCCATTCTCCTCCTCACCTACGATGACAGAACAGAACCCGCCGAGGAGGGGAAGCCCCCAGTTCCATTGCCTAACTTTCACCGTTTTTTAAAGCGTGAAACACCGCAAAATTTTTGCTATTTTTTCTCTTTGAAAAAAAGAAAAAGAAAAAAGATCGTAGTAAAAGATAAAACTATAAATAAGTTGCCCCATTAAAAAACCCCCAACCTAAAGTTGAAGATAAGTGAAGAAAGATTGTAGTTGAGCCGGCCTTTAAGCCCATTAAAAATCCACATATTACTGGACTTTATTACTCCAATCCATATGAACTCATCTAACAAAATTTAGCTAATCCACATATGACCCAATTATCTATGAGTTAATAAATAGATTTTTAACTCATTTTTACATTTCTAATATCCATATATCAACAATAAAATGTTTATTTCACGCAACAAACAAATTTACTTATAAAACATGTAAGCATCGATATACCAAGTTAATATTTTAAGCAATTTTTTAATCATGATGAGTGACTTATCATATTGAAAAACTTTATTTTTTCATGTGATTGCAGGCTGCCATGAAGAAAATCATATTTTAACGTAATAAACTTTACCTCAAATAAGGATATAAAATGACTAACTTAGTCTCAAATAATGGCCCACACTGGCCAAGCAAATTTTCATTGGTCGGTTTGCACGTGCAAATCACATGCTTACTCAAATGATTAGAACATGTCAAATGTTGGCTAGCAAAGATTTGGTAAGTCAACAAGCTCGAGATCTTATCCGAGACTAAATTAGCCACTTCAAACTCTTGTTAGAGTAAAATCAATTTTGAACAATTTTTTTTAATAAAACATTTCAATAATTATTCAAAAAATTTCCCATAAAAAGTGATACATTTTCTCATAAAATCCTTGATATGTCGGGTTGAAGATCTTGAGCTTATAATTCCTAAGTTTTCGCAAGTTTTTCTTTCCTCCTCTTTTAGTGATATTTGAAAGTGGAGCAACACCGTCTTGTTTATTTATTTTCGGGCAGATTTGTTAGAATTCGGTTCCCCTTCCGCTCGGGGGGGACAAAGTGGGCCAGATTTGCACGGCGATTAGCCCAAAACCTAGGAGCAATAAATATCAATCAACACGATATGGAAACCCACGTCCCTTCGACTTTGTCTCAAGCAATCATTTTACCATCATTTTCTTTGTACTTTCCCCGTCATCTCAATTAATAAATAAATGTTTGCATGCTGATGCATAATGTAATGGGATAATGAAAAAAATAATCTATAAACTTTAATTCAATATGTAACGCGATCCCTAAACTTTTAATTTGTTAAATGTCGTCCTTGAACTAGATTCCAACATATAATATTGTTCCTAAATTTTTAATTTACTCAATATGTTCTCTAAATTTTTAATTTATGTTCAATTCGGTCCCTATGACAATATTATTTTCATACTATTAAGGAATTAAATCAAACATGTATCAAAATCTCAAGGGGTTACGTTGAACAAAAATTTAAAGTCCAGGAACAACATTGTACATTTGGCTTAAGTTCAAGACTATATTAAACAAATTTAAAGTTTACTAACCACATTACATACATAAATAAAGTTATGAAACCATTTGTGTTATCTTCCCTAATGTAATAGTTAGCTTGATTAAAACACGGATATATACAAATCAATCGATCCATGTATATCAAATTAGGCAAGACTCAATCTACAGATGGCGGGTGTAATTTTCAAATTTGCCATGGAATTTGTTATACTGGATATGTAGTACACGATACTATAAGGAGAGAGAAAGGATTCTTACTTTTGAGGATATAAAATTTTCTAATCCGATTTTGACCTTCATAAATTAATCCTATATATAAGGGGTAAGTATATGCATCTATTTCGGCCGGCACGCCCTAGCAAATATCAAAATTGAAACAAACAAAATCTCCTTCTATAATGGTCATTACCTCATAAAGCATTTTACCAACTATCTTTTTACAACAACCTCCCATAAATTGTAAAAGCTACTAAAAAACTCCTCTATATTAACATCGTCCATCTTGTGTTCATTATCATAATTAAAATATAAAAAATACGAAATGCATTTTCCTAGCAAAAGCTAATCGAAATTTTCACATTCCTATTCTTATTTCCCTCAGATCTCACTACGTGCTATTTTTGTATTCACACACCACGAGTTCAGACGACATAACTTTGTTTTTCAAGTTACACCAAGACCCTTATTTCTCCTCCCGAATTTTCAAATTTAATGCCGAATCACTCGTCAATCTCCAAACATAATTTTACTCGAACAGAAAAACAAACACGACAGACAGACAGCACATGCGGGAGGACGACACGTGGCAGTCCCGGCCGCCCGCGCTCCCAACAGATCCCAAGCTTATATTCCCAGAAACCTCGGCGGACCCCACACCCCGTCGCTTACTCTTTTGTTTCGAACTCGCCAACTCCCTTTCGCGAACGCTCCAACGATCGCCATCGATACTCCAGTCAAGTACGCACGCTCAATCCGCGACGCGAGCCGCCCGCCGAGCCGCCCGCGCCGCCCGCGCCGCCGATCGCGCCTCTCCGGGAAGCGAGAGAGAACCTGCTCCGAAGAGCTCGAGGAGGCGACGCCGGAAGAGGGAGAGAGAGAGAGAAGAACATGGCGTTGACGTTTTGGAGTTCCCGAGACGCTCCGGGATTCAAGCTGCTCTTCTACCTGGCCATCATGTACGGCCTCATGTCGATCCTCGTCTACCGCAGGATCCACATGAAGTTCGTCGACCCGCTCGGGGCCGACGCGCCTCCCGATCGGTTCTCCGAGGCTCGAGCCGTCGAGCACGTCCGCGTGCTGGCGCAGGACATCGGCAGTCGTCAGGTGGGTCGGCCACTCGTGTTTCGATGATCTTCTCTCGGCGCGGCTGTTTCATTTTGAGTTCGAAAGCGTTTCTCGTGCCGATGATATCTGGAGCTTGTAATTTTCTGCTGAGTTGATTAGATTTCCGGTGGGTGAAATGGAGCACGACTAACGGAGGAGTTGGCGTTTGGTTATTCGGACAAAAAAATGTCCACCGTTCGGAAATTCATTCTCCGTAGAGTACGAGGAAGCAGAAGTTGCTGTGGAATAACGGAATCCTTGTATTTTCGGTTTGGGCTTAGCCTAATGCACTGTTTGAATCTGATGCTGATAGGAAGGGAGCCCTGGACTACGAGAAGCTGCTCGATATATCAAATCGCAGCTGGAGACGTTTAAGGAGCGAGCCGGGCCTAAGTTGAGGTAATGTGTTCCTTCTATATCTTGAAATCCGATTGAACTTGCAATTTCTGTTCCGGAGTTCCTCTTTTTGGTCCTTTCTTTTTAGGAGGTACTGGATTTGCTATTTATAATCTTAGAAGTTGTTAAATTATAGAGACTTGCTAATTCCGCTAATGTATTCTGAGAAACTTTTACACAGAGTCGAGGTTGAGGAGTCAACTGTTGCCGGATCATTCAACATGATGTTTTTGGGCCACAGCATTTCGTTTGGGTATAGAAACCACACAAATGTCGTTGCCAGGTAACTTTCCCGTGACAATGTCTGAAATGTGACTGTGAGATTGTGGCTTATCCCTCTCCCCTTCCAAATTTCAAGATTAAATCACCAAATATATTGATGCGTCGAGCTCCTTGCCATGAAGTCTCCTTCGTTTATACATTACGTGACTGAAAGGCCATGCAAAAAATAAAAACTTGTGGTTTGCTTATTTAGTTTTGCTTCGGAGGTTGGCTTTTGTATGGAAAATTCCATAGAAGGAGATAATTTTAATCTTTAATAGCCCTAAGATATTGTGTAATTGTGTCAAGGTGACAAACTGGTTTAGGCCTTGTCTTCCCCCACAGGCCTCTTCCAATGCTAATAATGCATAGTTGATGGAGCAATGAGAGGCCATGCTTCCGATATCTGACCATGCTTGTTTATAAGGAGATATCATTTTAAACTGAATTTTGATCTAATGGCAGGATATCATCTGTAGATTCACAAGAGACTGATCCATCCCTTCTAGTCAATGGGCATTTTGATAGTCCACTTGGTTCTCCTGGTGCTGGTGACTGTGGTTCATGTGTTGGTACGTAAAAATCCCGCTGAGTTCTCATCAAGTGTCTGGATATATTTTCCTCTATCATATTGATCCAAGCAACCAGAAAGAGGGTGGCGGAATAAAAGTATAAATTTGGCCAATCCTTCTGTGTAAAGTCTTGATTTTTATTGCTCATCGTATCAGTTTTACATTTCTCTTTGAGTATCAGTACTTTAGTTGGGATCTTTGGATTGTTAACTTGGATAAACATTTTATGCATCATCTAATGTCTCTTACTCTTATTGCAGCTTCAATGTTGGAACTAGCAAGACTTATTGTGGATGCTGATTGGATGCCTCCTCGACCCATCATTTTTCTTTTTAATGGTGCAGAAGAACTTTTTATGCTTGTAAGTGGTAGCTTTATATCTCTGTTAATGAATTCTCAACCTGGTAGTCTAATTGATTTATTCTACCTTCTTATTTTGACATTGTTGAAGTATTATCTCACATCGCTTGACTTAGGGTCCTAAATGCTCTTTATATTCTTGTAGTCTCCCTCCACCTATTGGCCTAAGCTCTTGAGTTGGACTTTCTAACATGGTATCGGAGTTAATTTTATTGCTTTTGTGAATGTGCGTGGTCAAAATTCCTCATGAATGTGCGTAGTCAAAATTCCATGTGCCGTTTGTAATCTGGCTTGCACGTGAGAGAGGGTGTTGAAGTATTATCCCGCATTGCTTGACTTAGGGTCCTATTAGCTTAAGCTTTTGGGTTGGACTTTCTAACAAACATCAAAATTTTAAGTAACACCATTTCGCTTTAAAATTTGAAGTGCTTGTGAACAAAAATGAGATGTTTTTGCTTGCTAAAATGACCATTAGAAAACTGTTGTTAATTAGAATTGCCTTAAAGTTTGCATGTTCTGAACATATTCAGCTAATGAAGTTATTTGCTTATCATTTCCAGGGTTCACATGGCTTCATGACGACAAACAGATGGCGTGATTCAATTGGAGCTTTTATAAATGTGGAAGCGTCTGGAACTGGAGGACCTGGTATATGAAAAGTGCAGGGGTCCTTTAATTTTTTTATTATGGAGTATCACTCAGCTGAGATGTACGCATAATACTTTTTCAGAGAAATGATGCCAGGAGATACTCCATTTCCATTTAGTCTCTTTTCAAGTGTCTTATTTCCTTTTTTCCAACAGGATGACATCTATCTCCTTCTTCTCTTGCACGATTGTTCATATTCATCTACAAAGCATTAATTATATAGAGATAAAGAGAGTGGTAATGTTCTAGGGAATTTTGCTTTGATTTCAGAATCAGTAATTGCAGATTGTGATAACTCGTCAGAACAGAAATAATAAAATGGCAGTTCTCCTCATGCTCTACTGCTTTTCTGGATATTTTGCATCCTTGATGATCTTTTATTTTTCAATGCTTTCAACAGATTTGGTCTGCCAATCTGGACCCAGTTCTTGGCCTTCTCTTGTTTATGCTGAATCAGCGATATATCCCATGGCACATAGTGCTGCTCAGGTTCTTTATTTTCTTGTTCCTATAATTGGTTTACATAAGCGAATGTAATTGATGACTATCTATAAAGAGATGCATGCATTTTATCCATTTGAGTTGGGTTAGATCTTCAGGTTGTGAAATTTATAAGAAATACGTGTATCATATATGAGAAGTTAGAAGATTATGAGGTTCTGCCACTATAATAATTAATTATAGAGTGGTACTCTCTTTCGAATGTCTTTTGGGCCAAACTTTTCTCCCTCCCTCCCTCCCCCTCTCTCTCCTGCAGAGGTCTAGTAGCCGGTCTAACTTGTGAATTATCTCTTTGGGTGCAGGATGTTTTTCCTGTATTTCCTGGTGACACAGATTACCGAATATTTTCTCAAGATTATGGCAACATTCCTGGCTTGGATATTATCTTTCTCCTTGGCGGTTATTTTTACCATACCTCATATGACACTGTGGACAGATTATTGTATGGCTTAAATCTGCTATTTTGGTACTGATATGTATGGTCTTAGAAATCACATAATTTTGACCTTTTTGTTTCCTCGCTCATAAATCCAAACTTTTGAAAACAGACCTGGAAGTGTCCAAGCACGTGGAGACAATTTGTTCAGCTTAGTTAAGGCCTTCACAAATTCGTCTATGTTGAGAAATGCTCATGAAAGAGAACATATTGGATCTACTGGCTCGGATCAGCGGGCTGTATTCTTTGATTACTTATCATGGATTTTGGTAAGACTTTTTTCGATATGTCAATGAGTATCTCGATAGTTGATTGTACGAATAAGACCACTAGTATTTTGGATTTTCAGATATATTATCCTAGGAGGGTGGCTATGGTGCTTCATTGTGTTCCTGTTGGCATCTTCTTCATCATGCCTTTCCTTTTGCATTTACTAAGCTCTGGCTCTCGTTCTTGGTTTGCAATTGTCCGTGACTTTATGAAAGGTAAAGAATGATAGCTGCCCATTTTCTGTTTTAACTCATTTTTTAGGTTATGTGGTTTCATTGTCTTTGTCATGACTATTTGCTCAAGTACCTGGGCTGCAGTGAGTTTTACTATCACCTTTTGCTCTCTCTAGGGACTATGCTCCATTCTGCTGGTGTCATACTCGGTGTTCTTTTTCCTGTTGTCTTCTCTATTCTGAGATTGCTCTTCTCAAATTATGCAATGAATTGGTGAGTTCTCATCATTTGATTTCACATATCATCTCAGCAGATGGCACCTGTTAAACTTGATAGGTGTAGCCTCCTGCCTTTCCTTTTTGCTTTCTGGAGAGAGAAAATGGGTGAGGTGCGGGTTGGTGTGGGGACACTATGGCATGTATTCATGTTAACATAGGCAATTGCAGGCTATGCATGACGTGCTGTAGCTAAATGCAGGTTTGCTACTCCATATTTGGCTTTCATAATGTTCATCCCCAGCTCTGTTGTTGGTGTTTTGATTCCAAGTATTGTTTGGGGCAACTTTCCACTCTCTCAAGAGATCTCAAATCTAAAATTATCAAAGGAGGTACAATCTACTCTGTCAAAGCTCTGTTTTTTATTAAATTAATCTGTATGCAATTCTTTTAAAACTTGAGAATGATTACTTCCGCTGGACATGCAAAACAAGTAAATAGTAATTGAATGTATGCAACTGAGGTCGGCCTGCTTGGTTTTACTTTATAATGTCGTGATATGAAGAGTTGTCATGATAATGAAAGCAAGTTTTTTTGGACTCTGGAGTGACGCTACTAAGTACTTGACTGAAATACTTACGCAGGCGCTCTTTGATGAAGCAAGGTTTTGGGGAGCATTTGGTTTCTATTCTTTAGTAACGTTGGTAAGTCATACTATTCAAAATATATGACTTCCTTTTGTTGAAAGGTGTCAATGAGTTAATTCTGAATTTGAGATATGTTCACCTAGTCTACTGGTAAACTTGCTAACTCAACTTTGGTAATTGCAGGCCTACCTTTTAGCTGGGCTGAGTGGCGGATTCGTAACTTTTATTTTGTCCACTGGAATGCTTCTTTCTTGGATATGCTTCAGCTTAGCAATTCGGTCAAGGAGTCGATATTCACTATGGTAGTGTTTGAAAAAGTGATATTATTGCATGCGTCTATAAACTATTTAATGGACAGCATTTCGAATGGTTATGGGCTATAGCTAGTTGCTAGGCATATTTGATGGTTGCCCCTTGTGAGTTATCCTCCAAGGGACTCCTGAACTTCTTCATGGAAAAGAATTACACTTGCTTGGAACTCATGATGAGCTTTCAGTAAATTTTCAAGAAAACCTAGAAATAGTGTTTTCCATCGGCACTAGTTGCTTAGCATATTTGGTGCTTTGATGGCTGATAATTGACAGCTTCATACAACTTTAGTGATAATTTGGAACCTTTCTGATGACCGAAGGAGTAAAAGACAATTCAGTGATAATTTTCTCCCAGGATTTTCCACAAATTGAGTATTGGTGGTTAAATACGATGGTCATTCTACTGTTTCATATAGAGAAGTTAGTGATTGTTAAATGCCATGAATAGCTTGGCTGTCCCTTCTGAAAATGGCTATTTCTCATGGTTCTTCTCTGGCAATTATTTACTTCTTGATCTTCCCTCCTGATATTTCACTTTTCATAAGTATGATAAGGAAGTACAATCTGATTGAAGTCACTTCTTTCAGGTCGATTGTCGCTTTTGTGATACCTCTAATTCCGTGCCTTACATACTCTGTCTATTTTACTGGGTTTCTCGTCCAGTTTTTAATTGAGAAGATGGGTATGATGGGCTCTCTTCCACCTCCCTATGGTAAGTTTTCTGGACCTGCATCTTTTTAGATGACTTCAATTGACAAATGCAATGTGAAGTGTTCAGTAATTGGCATTCTAGGATTTGGATGGTAGCAATGCGCATCATACTTGGCAGCAACTGATGACGTGTTACTTTATGTTGTATCTTGAGTGCATGGAACTGATATGCCAAAGAGAGATCCAGTTTGGGTTAATATCAACCTCTCTTTTGTCAACTGTTCTTCCTTTTTTAAGTGCAGCAACTATGCTCTTGGATTATCATCTCAGTTGTCTATACTGTCTGCTTTGTGTGCTTAATCCTAGCCAAATAGTAAGAGATTTCTTTATAAAAATATCAATAAATGATATGAATTGAAGTAAAATTCTCTTGGAGGGAATATGCTACATCATAACAGCAAGTCTGGCGTCAGTTCCAGTCCCATTCTTCAGTGCCTATATCAAAGCCAGAATAAGTTTGTCAACCCAAAACATGACCGAATGCCCCCTTTTTTAGCTGAAAATGGCATACCCTTGTGCTTCAAGTGATTGTTGTGTTCTCTTGCTAGAAACCATGTTGTCATTGCTGTCAAATCCCTTTTTTTTGCCTTTCTAGAGGACATTTATGTACTCTTATGATGCTCCTGGTGCACAAATCATTAAAAGAGAAGTGGTGGCAACTTTGCTACTGATGCAAGAAGTTCCCCTGCAACTATTCATGAAAATGAAATCATGCCATCAATGTGTACTGATATTGCTTAAACTTTGGTGAAAATGGTTACCTAACATAAACAATAGTTAAATCTTTGCAGAAGTTCATTAAATGATCAAGGAAAACTCTTAAGAAAAAGGACTGATATCATCAAGTACTTTGTGCAGGATTCTTTGTGCCTGATATTTTGGTGGCAGTGGTGACTGGACTTGCAACTGGGTGGTGTGTAGGCCCTCTGATACCTATCTGTGGTCGTTGGTTAGCCAAGCCTTCTATCTTGCTGTTCCTGGTGCACCTTACAGTACTTACCATGGCAGTGTCTTCCCAGCTTTTCCCATACAGCAGAGATGCTCCTAAGAGGGTTGTTCTCCAGCATACCTTCTTCACTGCCGGTAGAGAAGCAACTAAACTAAAATTAAATCGGAAGAATTACTTTTAGAAGTTCATCAATAATTCCAGCCTTCTTGATTATATCATATAGTCTAGTAAGCAGTATGGGATGATGATCTAACGACACTTCACATTTCCATTTGATAGGTGGAAATCAGGTTCTCAACTCCAGTTATGATTTGGCCATAGTGGATTCCAATCCTTTGCCTTTTCTTTTCAAATATGCGCCTGAAGTGGCAAAAGAAATGCACATCAGCCCAGATTTTTCTTTTGATGCTGCAAATCTGTCCGATAGAGAGAACTGGATGGTATGTAACCATAACTGAGGAGTCAAACGGCTATCAAATTGACCATTTTACTCATGAATCCTAATTGGTTATCATAAAGGAAAATGTTAGTCAGACCTTTCCTGTATTTGATTCACGTTGGAGGATCAAATTGGGGCCATTCAGCTTTGTCTAGTAGTCAATGGAAGAAGTAGTTTCGTGCAGATCATATGATGCGACCTGCCAGTCAACATTTTCATCTTGTGTAATTGGCGGATGAATTAACAAACTTAAAATGAGTTCTTAGAAGAGTTGATCCCTGCCAACTCCGAAGTGAGGCACGATGAAATATTTCTCATTGAATGTCTACATTTTGATATTATAATGCATGCTTGAGCCAAATTTCTGTTTCATCTGAATTTTGTATTTCACAGATACCTGAGGATTTTCTTCCTCTCCATTGCAGGGGATTTTCCCAGTATCATTTTTGTTCTCGCGAAGCTTAAACTTTCCTGCACCAAGTGAAGCCATTCTCAAGCACCATCAAGTTTTCCCTCATCTATCCGCATACAAATCACAGAGTAGTGGCAACAGTTTTCGTAGAATCTACTTGGAATTTTCCTTGGGGTGAGTAGAATAAACCATATTATAGTTGATCTATTGATGAACTCATATTTACACAGGCTTAAACCCCATGGTTCAATATCTTTGATTTCAGAGTCAAATACAAGCAATTATGAACAGTATTTATGAATCAGTAGCCTTGTAGGTCACATTGAAAATCGTATGTTTGGCAGGACTTTTATTTAGTGAGAAAGAAAGGCAGGTTTTATCAATTTGCTGATTTGTTGTTTGCTGGAGCATCAGATCCGTGTACTTTAGTGAGACCTCTTACTTTCTGAACTCTAAATAAGCTCCGTGGTGCTAAAAGCCTTTTTTTTTTTTTTTTTTTTTTTTGGGGGGGTCCCTTTCAGCTCTTTGAATGAGGTGTGGGTTGCAGTGCTCAACATAACTGGTCCTCTGTCTGGCTGGTCACTTGCAGATGAGGTTCTTCCAGGTTAAGTGAAGAACACTTCAATTCCCTCAATTTGGCTAAATTTTGTTTTTCCTTACATTTAGTTGCATTGCTACAGCTCCTGAATCCGCCAATGGTGGTCCGTCATCGTACATATGCAGACTGAGCGGCTATAGTAATGAAAATTGGACTTTCTGGCTAGAGGTAATGTTGCTGCATTTGACTTGAACGTTTGGGTAGAAATCAAATTTGTTGTACAAATTGAAATTTTACCATGCAATGTCCTTTGCATTTAGATCCTATTCACTTATTCCTTTCATTTTCTTGTTCCATTGTTTGTCCCTTTGACATAAATTTGATTTCTCTAACATTTCTGTAGTGCGGAAATTGACGGCATCAGTTGCAGTCACTTTCTCACGCTACACTCTACAGTGCGATCCATGCAGATGAGACTTCAGTTGCCATATGTATCATGACATGTTCATCATTACTTTTTCGCTGTAATCGCAGGCTAGCAGTTCCACGGATTTGAGAGTTGATGTCAATGTGGTAGACCAACATTTGGTCGATGCAGCTACAAGGTTGAAGAGTCTTTTTCCTGACTGGGTGGATGTCACCGCGTATTCGAACTACATGTCCACTTACATTTTCTGATCTCATTCATGCAAGTGTATTTCACTTTTCCAGGACTTACAATGTTGAATTAGCTGGTGAATAAAAGGAGTTTACGTTAGCGTTGCCCTGTGTTATGACTTGCCCGAGAGAATTTTCGAAATTTTACAGTAATAGACAAATGGTGACAGCAGAAATCGGTCCCCAGCTGTACAGATTGCAATGGAGAGTGTCAAAAGAAATCCTGACTACATAGAACCGAACGTCGCGGATCTGATACAAACACGGTCGAGTTGAATCGACCGATATATCCTGCTCATAATAATTTCCTCATAGGAAATGGAAGTATGCGTTCTTCGATACAGAATGAGGTATGTTATTGCGACATCTGTACGGATTAAACATCGGAGGCCTCGACATCATCAATGGGCAATGCTCTTGGATTTACTGCAAATCGTTGATTTCGCAAATTCAACTCGACGGTGCATTGTGTCCTTACTGCAAGCTATATAGCTTACCTGGTCGTGTTTATTTCCTTGTGAATTTGGAATTAAACATTAAATAATTTATGCAGATCATTTTTTGATGTATTTGGTCTTCCGAATTTGAATTGAGTTGGAAAATGGATAGGATAACATCGGATTGGAAATCCTCCAAATATCATCCAAATTGTGAATGATCTTATCATATGTTTGATGATAGGATTAAAAATCTTTGAAAATCTCACTTGCCCTTGACCAAAGCCCACGCCACTCACTAGCTTTTCAAACTCGCTCCTCCAGCTCCCTCTGGTTGTCTCCTTCACGTCGTTGAGGTGTTGTGAAGCGACTAGGGAGGTAGCGACTGCGGCAATTTAGTAGACGATGCAACAATGACCAATATAGAAGTGAAGGGTGGCGACGGGGTGGTGAACGCCGCGTGTAAAGCGAAGATGCCACTTCATGTTGAAGTGGGTAGCAAGGAGTGAAGAAGAGGTAGACGAAGATCCACCAGTGGACAACACTAGGGCAGCAAGTAATGAGGGCGGACATGTCTCTGTTGTGGATAACGAGATCCTTTGAGTGTATTCATGAAAGAATTTGAGTTCTCCAATGGTGATGGCCATGTGATGTATTACTTCTATTTTTCACCCTCGCTCTTAGTTGTTAGAGCATAATTGATTGGATGACAACGAAGATCGACGATGGTCAGAGGCAAGACAATTGGAAGTCAAATAGTACTATTTAAAAGTTTACACGACTTAAAAAATGGGGTGGGTATAACTAGACTCGATCTGTCCCATATCCTAACTCTGATGAGATGTGAATGGATTTGGGGTAGCATGACGAGTTTGGGGTCAACTACCACTTTGGTCAACGGAATTAGGCAACATGATTTCACAAAAGTGTTAGTAAATTAAAAAGTTATTTAAAATCAAGCGATTGGTAATTTTTATTTTTTTTTATCAATCAAAGAGGTCTTTAATAGAATCATAATATAGACTTGGTCAACGCCTATGAAAATATATAGTGATAAGTAATGTCAATTATCCATAAAACTCGAATCTCAAATGAATAAATAAGTTCCTTTCACTTTAATTCTCCTGTAATTAACTAATTTATCTTGAACTATACAAATAATTTTTAGTTGACTAAGATAGATCAAAATCTTTTGTACAAATACGCCCCTACCATCAAGTATTTTCTTCAATTATATATTGCAATAATTTCATATCCATGAAGATGTCTTTTAGAGATGAATTTCCATGTCGGCTCAAATGACGTCTTATTGGATATGAAATTTGAGTAAAAACTGGAGTAGAAAGGATTGACTTTTTTTTTTATTGCTCTTATTCTTGAGTTTTTATACCATCTCACGTGGGGATTTCAATTTTGTGCTCAGTCTTCAATCTCTTATACTTAGGAGTCTTTCATCTCATGATTAGAGAACTTGTGCTTGAGAGGCTTGAGTAGGTCGTGCTAGGGAGTTTTCTGTCTCTCGATTGTCAAGAAATTTGGGACAAAAATTTAACAGAGTAAATTTGGCACTCAAGTAAAAATTGGTATTTTTTATGAGACCAAAAAAAGTTTACAGTAGAATTGGGATTGGATCTGAAGTTAGGAGTTTTTATGGGACAAAAAAATTTAAGGGAGAATTGAGATTGAACCTAAATTTGGACCTTTTTTAGAGTAATAAGTTTTTTAGTTAACGAAATGCGAAGTTCTTCGGGAAAAAAAAAATCAACTCTACTTTGATTGGGCCTCTTGGAGCCCATCACAGGCCCAGATCAATAGCCCCGGTCGCTTCCCTCTCTCTCTCCAGTCGCCTCTGGTGATTAGGGTTTCATGTCTTGCAGCCATCGTTTTTATATAAAGAGCGCCGTCTCGCTCTCCCTTTCTTCTTGCTCATTTCAAGCGAGTAAAAACCCTAGCGACAGCAGCAGCAGCCGCCATGGTACTCCATCTCCTCCTCCTCCTCCTCTGGTTTCTTCTTTGTGTTCTCGTGTCTTTAGCTGCATTGATCTCACTGCGTTTGATTGCTCGTTGATCTCTTCAGGTGAAGTACTCGAGAGAGCCGGACAATCCCACCAAGTGTACGTGACGGTTCCTCAATTGTCGATTTCGCGATTTCTCCGTGCTTATATTCTCTGCGGCGTTCGATACCGGTCTTTTGATTTGGACTGATGTGTTCAGCTCGTTTCGCTAGCTAGTTTTCTTGCAAGTATTGGTAGGATGTTTCGTTTGTTCCTAGGATTGATGTTTGAGATCCATTGGTTTCGTTTCATTTTTCAGCCTGCAAGGCGAGGGGCTCCGACCTCCGCGTTCATTTCAAGGTACGAAAGTTCTCATGTTATTGCTATTTCATCGGTTTTTGCAGTAAATAGTTGAAAAAAATTGAACTTTCTGTTCAAACGATACATACTCCTTTGCCTGTGTTCTTGGTGATTGTCTTGTTTACGCTTGCTGTCTAGTTTCTTGAGTGCGGTTGACCAGAAGACGGGGAACCATGAAAGAGTTGTGTAAATTCGAACTATTATCGCTAGAAATAATTTCTATGATTGATGCTATTACCAGCCACTTGGTGTATCTGATCATATTGACTTTGTTAAGCTGATTTTATGATTTGATGATAACCTACCTGATGAAAAAGCAGGGATCTGTTGCCTGTGTGAATGGATCTCTCGTAGACTTCAGGGAAATATATTCACTGTTATTGGGTGAACCTCTGTTATCTATCGTGGCTGAAGGTTCAAAAAATGGTGTCACATCATATAACCCCTTTGATTGATTCTAGAAATAATTTCTTTGATTGATGCCATTACCTGCCACGTGGGGTATCAGATCATATTAACTTTGTTAAGCTGATGTTATGATTTGAATATAACTTACCTGATGAAAAAAGCAGTGATCTGTTGCCTGTGTGAATGGATCTCTCGTAGACTTCAGGGAAATCTATGCACTGTTATTGGGTGAACCTCTGTTATATATTGTGGCCGAAGGTTCAAAAAATGGTGTAACATCATATGACCCCTTTGATTGATGCTAGAAATAATTTCTTTGATAGATGCTATTACCTGCCACGTGGGGTATTGGATCATATTAACTTTGTTAAGCTGATGTTGTGATTTGATAATAACTTACCTGATGAAAAAAGCAGTGATCTGTTGCCTGTGTGAATGGATCTCTCGTAGACTTCAGGGAAATCTATACACTGTTATTGGGTGAACCTCTGTTATCTATCGTGGCTGAAGGTTCAAAAAATGGTGTCACATCATAACCCCTCTGACCTCTTCGGATACGAACCTTTCGAACTGACTTAGGTTTAGGGAGTCTGGATGGGTCCCCTTTTTATATTTACAGTCCATGAGCTTCTTGGATATTTGTTTGAAAGTAATGTGTATCTTGTTGCCTCTATTGTTGAACGCCTATTTTACATTCTCTGTTCGGTTATGTTGACATATACATGAGGTCCCCTAATTTCATTTAAGCTGAAGTCCCATATTATATGCTCCAATTGTTCAGTGTAAATTGTCAGGACATATTCGGAAAATCTGAAACTGGTGAATTATGATTTATCTGAAGATGGCAGTAGTGTTGTTGCAACAACATAAGTTCATGGTATTGATTAGTTTCCATTTCTCTAATAACCAAGAACCCTGAAGAAAAAAGCAGGGCCTCATTGCCTTTTGTGGATGAAGCTCTCGTATACTTCAGGAAAATCAATTTCATCATTATTGGGTGAACCTCTGTATAATGTAATGACTGATGGTTCAGTAAATGATGGAACAATTAGTACACATAGCCTTAAATTTCTCTTGCCTCTTGTCTGTAACTTAATCTTCTTCATCCAGTCTATTGTAATTTTTCTGCTTGTTAGTGAAGCCATGACTTAGAAGATTTTTTTATTTATCTCTCTTGCAGAATACCAGAGAAACAGCTTTTGCCATTAGGAAGTTGCCTTTGGTTAAGGCCAAGAGGTACTTGGAAGATGTTCTCGTGCATAAGCAAGCCATACCCTTCAGGCGGTTCTGTCGTGGTGTTGGTCGAACTGCTCAGGCTAAGAACAGGCATTCAAATGGACAAGGACGCTGGCCCGTAAAGTCAGCTCGATTCATACTGGATTTGTTGAAGAATGCTGAGAGTAATGCGGAGGTACTTATAATCTCTCTATTGCAACATGCTGGTGATAGTGGTGCCTCCTGCTATTCACAACTAACATACATGCAATTGGTCATCAGGTCAAGGGGTTGGATGTGGACGCACTCTTCGTCTCTCACGTTCAGGTAAACCAGGCTCAGAAGCAAAGACGTCGTACCTACCGTGCTCACGGAAGAATCAATCGTAAGTCCACTGTTGCTTGTCAGTTCTTCAAAGTTCCTTGTCCTTTTTTCTTTGAGCAATGGAAATTGATTGCTTTCTTTTTTCTACGAAACAGCTTATATGTCATCTCCCTGCCATATTGAGTTGATTTTGTCTGAGAAGGAAGAACCTGTGAAGAAGGAGGTGGGGTCTCCTTTATTTACATACAAAGTGGTTGAATTCTGTGATGATTTTTTAATTACCCAAGTTATCTTCTATATAGCTGATGTGTGGAGTCATTTGATTTTTCAGCCGGAGACTCAGTTGGCCACCAGCAAGTCCAAGAGGTCACAGGCTGTGAGGAGTTCTGCATGAGGCTAACGCCAAATGAACCAGGACACACCCAACAGAGACTCATGTTTTTCTCAGGCCTTATTTTGGAGAGTTGCTTCAGTTTTCCCCATAGAATGTACCCTGGATTTTTGGAACAATGTGATTTTTCCGTCAGCTGTTATGTCCCGACTTTTATTTGCAGTATTGAGGATAGCGTATTAAATTTTAATTTCCTCCATCTTTCTCTCTACACTCGACTTAAGCACCGTATTCTAAGTTGTAATTGAAAAAAGAAGATCGATTTTTTAGTATCATACTAAGAGGAATTATGCCTCATATGCGAACTTTGATTGGCCACCCTGAGGTAGGATCCCCGGAAATGTCCACTAGATTGACGACGACAAAGGAAAACGAATCATCTCATCCACGATTCCCAGCAATGCTCTGTTTAGATTCGGTTTTCTGCATAGGTAGCTGTCGGGCGAAGAGGGTATATTTTCATCCATTTGGATGACGGAACCCCTTTATAGTCTTTGATTTTTTTTTTTTGGGTTATAATTAAGATTTATGGACTTTTTAAATTGGGATAAGGGCAATAGAAGTTCTAAAATTTGTCAAATTGATATAATCGAGTTTTAAAGTTAACATAGCTAACATTTTTAACGGAAAATGCCGACGTGACGCAGACGTGTTATTTAAAATTGATTTTAATTTTTCATGTGTAGCTTTTTAAAATTATATTTTATTCAAATTAGATTTAATTTTTTTTAAAAAGCTAAAATTTATTTTAAAAAACAAAACAATTCAAAAAAAAAAAAAAAAAAAAAAACGGCAGGCTTCCTTCGCCATTGCCCATCGCGACGGCCTCGCCCTAGCTGAGCGAGGGTCGACGACGATTGCCGGCCCCTCTGGCGACAATCGCCGGCGAAGGAAGCGTGCCTTTTTTTTTTTTTTTTTGAATTGTTTTGTTTTTTAAATAAATTTTAGCTTTTCTTTTTCTAATTTTTAAATCTAATATGAATAAAAAATAATTTTAAAAAGCCACATGGGAAATAAAAATTAATTTTAAATGTCATGTTAGCATTTTTTGTTAAAAACTTAGACGGTGTTAACTTTAGGGCTCGATTAAACCAATTTGATGAATTTTAGGACTTAATTACACTTTTTATAAGTTTTAGAACTCAATTGCATTTTTATTACAAGTTTTAGAACTTCAGTTGTACTTATTCCTTTTAAATTTTATTGAGCGTGCCGTTTAGATAAATGAATGTATTCTATATGCTCTGGATTCAAATGATACACAATTATATTTTAGAAAGTGCATATGGAATACCTAGCTTTGATTGATATATTTTTTTATGTCTCCGGTGCAATTCACCGGTTATTGATCAAACAATATCTATCATGTGGCAAGTCCATGCTGCCACAAGATGGTCACATTTGTGAAGTTAGACGTGACTCCGCGAGCTCTAGTAAATTTTTTCTAGAGCTTGGGTTTCAACTAATTATAAATATAATGAATTAGCCATTCTTTTACTTATTCGATTTTGTTGACTTAGAAAAACATTGTAATTTTTATGGAAAATGAGATAAATGGTCTTTTTAACTTTGGCCAAATATGCAATGTGAATTCCGAACTTTTAATTTGTTTAATATTACTTTTAAACTTAAATTCAATATGCAATATTGTTCCAGACTTTTAAATTTTCAACAAATTCGTTTTAGTCATTAAACTACATGGAAAAATATTTAGTATTATCCTCTTATTAATTCAAGTTTAGGAACAATACCGAACATTTTCACATTATTTAGGACCTAAATTAACAATTAAATAAACTTCAGAGATCGGATAGAATAAATTCAGAAACAACTAAGTTCTTGATCCAAAATTCAAGAACTATCTATGCAATTATCCTCAATTTTTAAAGCGCTACATCTTCTTTTTTTCCTGTCATGCATTAAAGTTTGGTAAATCGGAGATTCTTTCTTAAGATTAACAAGTGCTCAAGATACTCGATTCAATTTTATTTTAATGCTTTATCATTTTCTTCCGTTCGGTTGATACATTGACTTCCTCGGTGAATCGCGATATAACATAGACTTCGTAGCGTCCGTTTCCTCCTTACCCTCTCCATTTTCAGACAAGACCGTCCTCAGCGCCGTCTCGCATCCGGTCAGCTCGCGTCCCACCAGTAAGTGTCTCCGTTCCATCCTTCTTCCGTTTCAGCAATTCCAGGTTTTAGGGTTTTCGTTCCAGTTCCGCTCGATCTCTGTTCGATTTCGTTCCTGATTTTCGGTGCCGCCTTGATAATTTGAAACCGATTGGGATCGAGAAATTCGCCTCTTGTCGCTGTAATTTCGCCTGTAAAGTGTTGGAATTCGACATCGTGTGGTAGATCGGGCTCTTGTTTCTTTCAGTGAAGTTCGATCGCGATGGTTAGGTTGGGAGCGTGGCGATTGACCGTGTGATTAGGTTTTGGGAGTCGCTTGTTTACTCTAATTCGCGTCGGTTTCTCGTGATGTCAGAGATGGATTGGCAAGGGCAGAAGCTCGCGGAGCAGCTGATGCAGATACTGCTCGTGGCGTTTGCTGTGGTGGCATTTGCGACCGGTTACACCATCGGGTCTTTCCAGACGATGATCTTGATATACGCGGGCGGCGTCGTCTTGACCACGTTGGTCACCGTCCCGAACTGGCCCTTCTTCAATCGCCATCCGCTCAAGTGGTTGGACCCGATCGAAGCCGAGAAGCATCCCAAACTGCAGCCTCAACAGCCCTCCTCGATTTCAAAGAAGAAATCTTCTAAGAAGTAGGCTTGTTCTAGGAGTTTCCTTAAAGTCTACAGCCTAGTGATTGTTCTTTTGAGCGTTGGATGAATGGATTTTCCGAGGATAGATGGCCGGGATTGTCGAGAATTTAGACAATATCTGGAATAGAAATTTTTGGACTCAACGTTTTCTTTTTGCTTGCTTGCTGCTGCTATTGCCAATTTTACTGCTTCATAAGATGCTCTGTTCTTATGGTTGTTTCGAAAGAGTCGCTTTCCTGTTGATTTTATGCAGTAAATATGTAGTATTCATGCGTTGACCGTGGAATGCAGAATTGTCTGTCTGAGCATGCTAAATAGTCAGATTGGTTTCAGGATGCTTGATCTTTGACTGATTCCAGTTTTATCTTGTTTATGGAGAATACATAGCGATGGGTCGACTAACATCTTGATATTATGGGTTTTTAACTTCAGTTTACTGGTCATATTTTAAATTTTTAATGTCAAGAGGGACGTATACTTCATGGGGTGGATTGCAATGGCATGAAGGATCCTTGTAGCCGACTTTACTTATTAGGTTAAGGCCAAGTTGTTGTCCAGACAAGTTATAGAATACCTTCAGCTTTGCTTAAAGCGGCCATTTAGTGGAAATTTTGTCCAGTTTTATCATATCTTTAGGCAATAGTAATGGTGCTGTTGTGAAGGATCTTAATGCTTCTACATAAGAACAATATTCTAGCGATGATTGTGGACATGTTACTTAGAATCGGGAGTTGGAAATTGAGAAAAGGTAACATATCGGATTTACTTTTTGTCATTGCATGATTTGCACTTTTACAGCACAACATTTTGAAGCTGATGTCTGTGTTTATCGCAATTCGATATCCTATAACCCAAGGATGGCTGTTTTGGGAATAATGGCCTTCATCTGATGTTAACTGAGTCATCTTCTTGGCCTGAGGATTGCTTTTGACATGTTGCTGTAAAACTATTGTTGAAGGATGGTTATATGATCCCTAAAATCATGACATCTTGTCATTTTACTATTGTGTTGTATCCAGGAAAATTCTCATTTATACAGAATGAGGTAAGGGGCTTTTCTTTTGATTCTTGAGGTTACTTGTACTGGAGATATTAGTGTCATATTTTCTAAATTCTAAAGATGCCTACAAGTCATCATGCAATGTGTTATGTCTAGCTATGGTTTGTCGTTGATGTACATTAAGAATGCTGGTTGTCAGGTGGTATAATTGCTTATTATACTCCTCAATATACTTTTAGTGATGCTGATTCGGTTATCAAGAGGCTCTAAACAGGTATGAAGTCGCCAGCTGAAAACATCCTCAAATCTCCTCGATCTTATGTCTCATATTTTCTTACTGTGTGGCTCTTTAATTTGATCGTTATTGGTTTTGAGGTTCATCTGAGGTGCTGCGCGATGCCTATATTTCACCAATACTTTGTGATCCTGGAATTATCATAAAGCACCATAAATTTCGTCTGCAATTCTTTATGTATCCTGGAAGTCGTATGCAGAACAGTCTTCATGCATTTTCCTCTTGTGATGATCTCTCTCTTAATGTTCAACTTTCTATAGATTCGCCATAAAAAATTCTTATAAACGGTCACAGTGTCTGAAATACTATTTAATATAATCAAGTTCTGCATAGATATAAGCCTTGGCTTCAAGGCTTCTATTGTTGAATGATCAGTTTATTTTTGAAAAAATTTCAAAGCAATTTCTTGAAAAGTCAGCTTAAAGAAAGCTCTACTTCTCTCCCACTTGCCCAGCCTCATCGCATGAAGGATTATCTGCTACAGATAACTGTACGGAGATAAAAACGTCGGGTCCATACATTTAAAAAAATTCTCTTTGGGTGCTCATCAACTGGATCAACTAATTGCTAATTGTCCTCAAGATGACGAAGGGCAACCGCCCAATGACTTGGCAACAGGCTTTTTCTGATTTGGTCGTTTTGTTGACCGAGTGCATCTCCCCCAAAATAGTTAAAAACTATTGATTTTTGCTTTGTGGTCAACAGAATTTGGCCAGTTCAACGGGATTAGCAAATCCTGGCAGAGAAACGAGTGGTCAAATGACATAACGAGGATAAACAACATCTGCACCAAACGTAGAGAGCTTCACTATCGCCGTAATACATACGGCGATTTTCAATTGACGTACGATACATGCATTGATTTGTTGAGTGGTCAGATGACATGACAAGGATAAACATATGCACCAAGCGTAGAGAGCTTCAATATCGCTGTAATGCATACGGCGATTTTCAGTTGAAGTACGGTACATGCACTGATTTGTTGAGTGGTAGATGACATAACGAGAATAAACATCTGCACCAAATGTAGAGAGCTTCAATATCGCTGTAATACATATGACGATTTTCAATTGAAGTACGGTATATGCCCTGATTTGTTCTCACGTTGAATCAATAGAAGCTGATGACATTCGAATCGATGCACCAGCTTATTGACAATGGCTGTGGTGCTGACAACGGTAATAATAATATAATGGTAATTTGATCATAAAAAAAAAATATTAAGATACAATGTACTTCAACTTGCCGGGTTGATAAGCAAACTTTGCTGATAAGGACGCAAAATGTGGTTACTCTCAAATATCTTTCTCCATTGAAAAAAAATGGAAAGGAACACACGGTGTATGTATATAAATAGAGAGAGAGAGAGAGAGAGAGAGAGAGAGACTTTTTTCAGGCAGTCGTCTTCGAAAAAACATGGATGATACAGCAATTGCCCGTTCCTTCGGGCAAGGAGCGCCAGCTCTTTCCAACGAAGTTGAGGAGGAGAGGAGACTTTCTCCTTGCTGACGTGGTTGTTCACTGTCAACCTTTATCCTCTCCGGACTTTACATATTTTTTTTTTTTCGCCTCCCTATATAAATCCTCCTCGCTTTCGTTTTCTTTCGAGCTCTCGGAAAACCAGGTTCAACCACTCTCGTCGCCTTTCCTTATCTGTTTTATTTGCACCGCGCTGGCAAGTTCAAGGTGAGTTCTTCCATTTGATTCCGCTTTTCCGTCTCTCTCTCTCTCTCCCCCTCTTGCTGAAGAAAAGCTGCAATATCCATGCTTGTTGCGGACATCTTTTCTTTGATTCTGAGTGTGTTTGATGGATGTTGTTTTTGGCATCTGTAATCTACGCAGCTTCACGGGTTCTCTCTCTCGGCTCTCATCACCTCTCTATATCTATCGATATACACCGACCTGGCAAGTTTAAGGTGGCTTCTTCATTTCATTCCGCTTCTCCGTATCTCTCTCTGCTCTTCCTGAAGAAAAGCTGCTATATCCATGCTTGTCGTGGACATCTTTTCCTTGAATCTGAGTGTCTCTGAAGGATATTGTTTTCGGCATCTAGCATCTATGCAGCTTCATGGGTCCTCTCTCTATCTCGGTCTATCTCTCTGTGTCCTGTTCTAGGAGTAATAAGGCTAGATGGATGAGATCCGAGTGTGCTTTGTCAGGGACGAGTAGGACAGGGCTTTTCAATCAGTTATTTTATGCCAAGTAATTGATATACCGGTTAGAATAAAATACTTGTTCCCCTTTTTTGGTTAGGGCTGGTTTGACAAGTTCAGATAAGGTTTGGCTTATCATGACTTCCATTGACATGGTCATTCCAGATGAATCTATGAGGACCTGCATCGGCACGGTCAAAGTTGTGTCTGCGAATTATGTTGTCCGAATGTCCGATGTACATTGTCACGACCTTCTGATGTGTAACTCTGTTGCATATTTCATTTTCTCGTGCAGGTGTTTTCGACCAAATTAAGAAACTGCCTTCGCAAGTTCTGACAAGTACTTGAAAAACTAAAGCGGCAGGATTTCACCGGCACTAAGAGTCATCGGCATCTATTTACAGCTTTTGTTAACGCTTCGTGTGTGAAAAGGTCGAGATTTACTTAGATTCAGCGATGTGTTCCTCCATTTTGGTCCGGCCAAGCAAAATAACCCTTTCAAGAACTGGTCCTAACTCGTCTTCTGAGCCTCTCGATGAATTCGACGGTCCAATCATACCTGGTTTGCCTGATGATGTGGCGAAAAGTTGTCTCGCATTCGTTCCTCGTCGCGAGCTCCCATCGGTGGGCTTGGTCTGCAAGAAGTGGAGGTCTTTTCTTGGAAGCAAGGAATTCCTGCTGGAGCGAAAATTGGGAGGTACTCTTGAAGAATGGGTTTTTGTCCTAACCACGGATTCCAGGACGAAGGAAAGCCATTGGGAGGCCATCGATAGCTTAGGAAACAAGCAACGGCGCCTTCCCCCGATGCCCGGTCCGTCGAAGACCCGTTTTGGGGTGGCAGTTGTCGATGGAAAGCTTTTGATTGCTGGCGGCTATTCAGTGGCAGGTGGATCCGGCGCCGTCTCTGCAGAAGTTTACCAGTATAACTCTTGTTTGAACAGGTACGCTGTTACACTAAAATTTCTCCAAATTTCTCATAAAGTTGGTCATTTGCACGAGGCCTTCGAAACCATCAAAAGAGATCATTTTAGTGATGATCAAATTCTCTGGTGTAAACTATACATCTAATTTTATTGGTAATCATGGATTTATGCTTCAAGCCCTCATAAAGCTGTCATGTATTTGCAGGGTACGTTTCCTGTTTCAAACAAGTAGCTCTCTGCATGAGAAATATGCAAATAGCTATAACACATGGTTTGACTCCCTCATTGGATTTTTAATCATTTCGCTTGCAAAAATCTCTCGGGGGTTAATTTGTTGTTATATTTTGATGCATGGCGAATTCAAATCAAATTGAAAAGTTAAGATTCTATTTTTTGTCCATATATTTTCACTACTTTTCTAAGTAAGTACTTCTGCTTAAATAAAATGTCTGAGAAAGTCCAGTCGATGCAAAATCCGGTTAAATCCAGCTAAGATGAACGTTGGAGGACACCGGAGCGTGACGTAGGTGAAAATATTACCTAAAAGGATACCCACTATGGGTTGTCGATGGTGAATGGATTAACCTTTGTCAATCTGTCTTCTATGCTCCCACCAGTTGAATATTCGTGGTGGGTGTCGCGCAGGCAATTTAATTCATGTCGCACCTGGTGTCCTCTTGACTGTATTTGTTAGGATTTTGCGCTGGAGAGGATTGATTAGATTAATGACTAAAAATAGTACCGCAGGTAGAATTTCCCCAACTGAACAGATGACCTCTAATTCTCCTGTAACGATCTATTTAGCTCGGTTTGCCAAACGTAAATGAGTCACTTGTCTATGCAGTTGGAGCAAATTAAGGAATATGAACGAGGCTCGTCGGAACTTCGCCTGCGCCGAAGTTAATGGAACGGTCTACGCCGTCGGAGGGTACGGAGCCGGAGGCGACATCATCAGTAGCGCCGAGGCATACGACCCCAACACGGGCAAGTGGACTCTGATAGAGAGCCTCAGGCTCCCAAGGTGGGGATGCTTTGCCTGCGGCTTCGAGGGCAAGCTCTACGTGATGGGAGGGCGGTCGAGCTTCACCATCGGAAGCGCGAGGTCGGTCTGCGTCTACGACCCCGAGAAGCGCGCGTGGTGCGAGCTCAAAAACGGGTGTGTCATGGTGACCGCGCACGCCGTGCTCGGGACGAGGCTCTTCTGCATGGAGTGGAGAAGCCAGAAGAAGTTGTCTGTTTTCGACCAGGGAAAGAACTCGTGGAGCACGGTAACGCTCCCGCCTTGTCAGCGCTCAGAAGCCTCGTTCCGGCTCGGGACCTCGGACGGGAAGCTCTTGTTGTTCTCGGTTAAGGAACTCGCCGGTTATCGTACTTTGTCCTATGACCCGAATGCGCCACCTGGTTCGGAATGGCAAGTTTCGGAGATCAATCCGTCCGGTCCTTGCTTGTACAGTGTAACAATCGAGGCATAACAGAGGCATGCCCATATGTGCATCCTCTCCTGTAAATAGCAGTCACTGTTTGATTGGATGGCCTCATACACAAATGCACCAATGATTTCTTAAAAATTATTTTACGAGGAAATGTTGTAGATGTAAATTATAAATGATATATAAAAATTATAGGAAAATTTATGCTTTTAGCAAAATCTTTGGAGTGTATCACGGATTCTTAATACGTGATTGATTTTAGTCAAGTAAGTTTATCATGAACAAGCTCACTTTAGCTTTGATTAATATAGTATAATACAAAATAAATGACATTATTACAGACAAATACATATTATTATACAAGATACTTTACCCAAAAGGAAAAAGAAAAAAGTTCATTTTTAGTTTATAGTGAATTCGATTTAACCACAAAATGAACCTGTGATTTGCTGCGGAAAGTAAAATCTTCTTGTCGCTACGTGATGCGTGATGCAGTGGCGCGTGGCCTCTCTGTTCACAAAACTAGTACGACGTGAAAAGTAGTCGAGAAAGTCGCAGAATTCAGCTCCTCTTTCGGGGGGAGAAAGCAATGGCGATGGTACCAAGGAGAGCAGGAGGGAAACCAGAATCAAATTTAAAGCAAGACCCGTTTCACGGAAGGAGAGATAGTAGTACCACGACAACACGAGAGAGAGAGAGAGAGAGAGAGAGAGAGAGAGAGAGAGAGAGAGACCAAGTGGTTTCTGCAATGAAGGACTCTCAGTCTCACCCCGTTGGCAATGGACGTAGCGGTACCTCTTCGTGGTGGCACGCGGTCAAGCCATTTGCTAATGGGGGAACAGCTCGAGTGCTTCAGAGCCTCCTCTACGAGAGGCCTTATCACCATCCACAAAAGATCAACCTCGACAAGGTTGACCATTCCTTTCTGGTTTTTCCTTCTTACTTTCCTTTTCTTTTGGAAAACAATACCCATCTTGATCCTGTCTAGTTTCCCTTTAAAATGGTGCAACTCTTGTCTGTTTCACTAGTGAAGCGAAAGAGACATACGTTTCTTGTTAGAGTAATTAAATATTAAACCATATTTTTATCTAATAATTTAAACTTTTAGAGCAGTCGGTAATTAGTAATGGTTTCACAAAATCTCACGTGGTATCATAATTGGAATCCTAAGTTCAAATCTTATCAAGCCCTACTTACTTCCACCCTTAGTATTAGGCAAAAGACCAGACTAAGTGTGAAGCTTAACCTTTTCATCTAACACTTTTGAAGCCGCATTTTGCAAACGCTCTCTTTTCTGTTTCTGGGACAAAAAAATGAAGCAGACATCGAGCTTTGAGCTTCTAGTTGCTCACTAAACTGGAGGTAGATGCTGTGCATTTTAAAACGTTTTTGCTGTTCTGATGTGAAAGCAACATCTGGAAATCGGTATGTGAATGAACTTGCGGAATTGATGCCGGACCCGTTTGCCTTAAATTCGAAATGAGTATGATAAACTTCAGTTTAGCGAGGCAGAACAAAACACTCAAAAGATTGATTATGTTACGGATGAATGAACAAATTCATTAACCAAATACGAAGAGATTACTGTGTCAGGGCACGAGTCATTCTAAGCAGTCTTCCGTATTGTCGAGTCTAGATACTAAGATCTCATAGGAAATCTTGTGGTAAATTACTTCGCTCAGTGGAAAAGAGGGCAAGGCCTGGTTAGGTTGAAGATAAAAGGCAGCTTTGATAGTGGAAGCACAGATTCTGGAACACATATGGACACTGCTGTCGCCGACTCCACTTGGTAAGGAATCTGTTTATTGATATACAAATTGCATAAAAGATGGATTCTTTGGGAACATGACACGTGAGAAAGTAAAGGGAAGACTGATGGTCGTGTTTGTTTGCCGGGACTTCATGATTGGGGCAAAGAGAAATGAACAGAACTATAGTCATCCACCATTTTACAGAATGTAGTATAAACTCGAGCTTCCAGAAAGAATGTTGTCTTGTACACGGTACTCTCTCGAATGACTCTTTACTTAGCTTTTGGTTCGATGAATTCCAAAAAACTAACGAGAGTGTAGCATTCACGATGTGTGGAGTACTGATATCACAGTTTGATCTGTCATGTTTTAATCAAATTTGCTGTTTCTTCCTTTTAAGAGCGGGGGAGCGAATCTACATAATTTGAAGATGTCGGGTCTATGTGCTTTCCTTTCCCATTGAAATGCATATTTTCTTTTTCCGTTGTCTTGTTTGCCATCCAAACTCTCCTCTTAGTCTTTCTGTCTAATACTGCACAAACATCATAATGCCTGCAGCAGTTAAACATAAAACTGGTGATAAGCGCTTGCTCAGCTACCACTTGATACTGATTGATTATCCTCATGCGTTTTTTCGGATATGACGCCTATTGAAAACATTTGTTTGTGTGAGAAAGTTTATAATATACACAAAATCTGCTTATTTTTTACACCATCTTCTGCCTAAATTTTGAATTCCATTGGTGCAGGTACCTGGTGGGATGGTCCTGGCTTCTCTACCTTATGCTGTGATGTTTGGTTCATACGAGTAAGTGCTATAATACCTAATTTTGGGAAGACAAGCGTGGGAAGATTGTCGCTTTGAATACCATCGAGTTACTTCAGGAAGCATATTTTTCTCTTTACGTTTTCCTCTGTAAAAGCAAAGAAAACATTGCTTGTTATTGTAAAAGAAAGTTTGAGTATTTTCCCCTCGCAGTAAATGAACTGTTTCCCTGTTGCTGAAGTGAAATTTAAATGGCAAAAACAGAATCATTTGACTGATTGATCGATTTAAACAATGGGGGCAAACACTAAATTTCAAATAGCTACGTCATGAATTAAGAGATGAATTGCTTAGTATTGCCGATTGTCATTTGCTGTTGATAATGCTTGAAACACAATAACTCGGAGAAAGATAGTCTTGACTCTCATGTGCACTGCTCGTCATGTTTTTTCTGCCTTTTGTAGCTCGAGTCTCAGTTCACAAATGTATGGTGTCTGTCGGTTTCTGAAGAGAGATTCATCGTCTTTGGCTGTTAGTTGTGTACTGCTTGCATTAATACCACCAGGAGAATGAGAAACAGACGATATTGCCGGAGAAATAATTTAAACATTTCATATGTTGCTGAGTACTAGATTGGTTTACTGAGTACTAATAATGTTTCGTATCATATGCTGCATCGAGATAAAGCTTTACTCTTGCGGAATACTCGCTCATTTAACTATCAAAAGCAAGTGGATCTTCTACTGACTTGTTTATAATCTTACCACCACCGATCTCAGCTTGCATTTTCCCATATTGTTTAAACAGGACTCTTAGAAGAAAAGCCATATCTGCCAATGGAGGCATGCCTTTACCTTTCTATCAAGAAGTAGCGTGTGGGATTCTTGCGGCAGCATCAGCATCGTTGTCTTTGTTCCGGGATTAGAAATAGAAAAGCTTATTGTGGATGATGCTGCTTTACCGGCTGCGCAACGCGTGAATTATTGAAGCGCTGGTCACGCGTTCTCTTGCACTGTTAAAAAGAAGGGAATCTCAGTGCTGTGGAAGAGTCGATACAGAGTGACGATGGGCACATTAAATTTAACGACCTTCCTCCTTTCATATAATTAATCGTTCTGTTATCTTAAGGATTCTGTTCACCTTAACGAATCATGTGCACGCTTAGGTAAGTCTACTTCGGATCTCTTGTTTAGACATTTTTATTTTCTGAGTCTCCTCAGATTTCTGCTGGATGACAGCGTTGGCCCCAGTCGAATTTTTCGAGTTGATCCATCACACTTATTTCCAAGTCGAATTTTCTGGCTTTGCGTGTGCTTTTGCTTTCATATAAGTTCAGGATATGTTTGATTTATGAATCTTGCTCTTCAACCTGCATGACTTAGGGGCGACTCTGGTTTTGGGGCTCGCTACGCCGATCTGCAGTAATACATTCAGAAATTTTGCTGCCTTCATGCAATTCATCAAATTCCAGGCAGGTCAGAGGCCTCCTCCCATGAGCTCCATTGATTGTGCCTTCAACATGCTGAAGTTCGGAGGATATTTCAATTTCTTCTCAGGCCTCTCTGGCTATCTACTCACTTGGTCGCCTTTTTTTATGGTGCGATCAGTTCTATCGATCATGGTTCCATCAGTTCTTTCGTCGTTCTTTTTTTGAGATTATTCCCCTTTCGAGTTACTAACTTCTGCAGAAACGCTCGTGCAGACCATGTCGCTAATGCGAGACTCGCTCCAGGAAATGGAGGAGCTCATTGGGTGGTAGTTCCGGCAAGTCCCCTCACCCAGTTTTGGCAGCTTCGCCTGCATACTTATCCTGGACCGACCGTTATGTTCAGCTGATGCAAAAATGGAGTTTACCACTATTGTCGCCGGATTTCTTTATTACCAAGACAGGACCCTTTCGTTCCGCATCGTGCCGCAGTAAATTGGGTGTGGTTCGAGCTTGATGTAGCTCCTTTATCATTTGATTTCAGTCGCCTACATGCGACTTATAACATTTGACAGATAACAATGCAACTAGGCCTAACGTAAGGGAGTTTTGACAATGCAAGTGAGTACGTTTTGGTTTTTCCAGCTAGATCAGGTAACAGCAACATGCATGTGGCATTGCAACGTAGCGGGGTACTCAGTTGCTGCACTCCTTCTGGTATACAGCTGTTGTCTACGATGCTCTCTGGATACATGCTCGACCACATCGATATTACACCTCAGACGGTTCGATTTCCTACGTCTAGTGGATTAGATCAACTGAGAACAATGTTTTTTGAAGTGATAAATACACTCTAATCGCTGATCCGCGATCATTAGTCTTAAAAACAAGTCCAAAATTCGATATCAGGTGAATAGCGAGTCGAGTTGACGTGATTAATCATTTTAACTCTCTCCCTGCTAAAGAAATTCAAGGCTTGATATTCAATCCAAACCAGATTAGATTGGAGCCGCTCATTCTCAAGCTAAGTACCACAAAGCATCTCAAGTGACTTCTTCTCTTGCTTGAGTAATCACTAGTATATTTGGACTTGGCATGATATTGAGGTAAATTTCGACATTACCGATCTTTTGATCTGGAATTTCGATGGATAGGATAGGCTTTGATATGTAGCGAAATGCTTACGTGACAATTAATTGGAATAATGTAACCTCCGGCTATAGACCGAACTGGGCCAAAAAAAAAAAAATGAAGAAAAATACAGGAATGACGAAATATTTGAAGATAATAAAATAAAATAAAAAATAAAAAAGAAAAAGAAAAAAAAATAGGGGGCGAGGAGAGGTATTTTGGACTCTCGGAAAGGACGGAACACGAGAAAAAGGAAGGGCACCGAGCATTTTTGATTTGAGCTGCGAAAAGAGTGAAAATTCGAGCATCAACAATGGCGCTCTTGACCTAAAACAAAAGCCTCCCCAAAACCCCCACGAAGGACCCCTCGCATTCTTCATCCTTCTCGGCTCGGCTCGGCTCGGCTCGTCGTCACCATGTTCGGATCCTCGACGCCGTCGTTCGCCACGCCGTCCTCCACCCCAGCCTTCGCCACGCCGTCCTCCACGCCGGCGTTCGGCTCCGGTTTCGGGACCTCTATTTTCTCGAGCCCGTTCTCCTCCCAAACTCAGCAGCAACAGCAGCAGCAGCAGACGCCGTCATTCCAGCAGCCGGCGTCCGCCGGCGGCTTCGGCTTCCAGTCTCCGTTCGCGACGCCGCAGCCGGCCGCGGCTCCTTTCGGCGGTGGCCAGCTGACGACTCAGATGGCTCCCGTGGCTCCACTTCCTTTCTCGCTCGCCGATCGGGACATTCAGGTGATCTCTTGTTCTTCCCCGGCTTGAAACGAATTCACATTTATTTTCAGCTCTATTTTCGCGCTTTTGCGCTGGATTTTTTTTTTTTTTTTTGTTGATTGTTCTCGATATGCTTGGTGGACGTTAGGCTATCGTTGATGCGTACAAGGAAGAGCCTGGGAACCCCAAGTATGCCTTTAAGGTTAGTTTCCAGTTGTTTCAAATTCTTTCGAACTGTGTGAATCTGCCGTCTTTAATTTGGAGCTAGTAATTCGTCTGAGCTAGGTTTCGGAGGAGATCGAAGTGACGTTTGCAGTTTAAATTGTTGAAGTTTGCACACGACATTTTTATCAAGTCATTTGAGCGTGAGTACTTAGCAGTTGGATAGAGGAGTCGTCTAATCCTGTCGAGATTGTACACTGTAAACTAAGAATCTCTGAACTTTGCAGCATTTGTTGTTCAGCGTCACCGATCCGCGATATAGGGTGAAGCCTGCCGGTGTATCGGATGTGAGCTTCCTCTTTTTTTCTCTTTAAATTGTTGAGAAGCGTGTGAAATGAAACCACCTAGCACCTTAATTGCTAAGCCAGAAGTATAGTTTGCGATGCCAGATCATGTGGGCGGAGGCTATGGGGAAGTTGGAGGGTATGGAGAGTGCCGACCGGGAGCGGCTGTGGCCTCAGCTTGTCCAGGGCTTCAAGGATCTTTCAAATCGGCTCAAGGTACTTGACTGGTTAACACTATCATGCATTTCAGTATTGAGATTTATCTGCTCACAAGGAGATATGCACCTAGGCTGCATGATCTCCCGTGGACAAGGTAGTTGCCAATGAAAATGCACTGTTGGAGGCTTGAGTCTCATACTTATTCAGGAAGGGATTGTTTGAATTTTAGAGGATAACTAAGAGGAGCTGTACGTTAGGTACTGCCATTTAGATTAATAATGAATGAGCTAGATCATCATCATTGATGATTGGGATGATACCACAGTGTTTCCACATTATAGTGCCTGGTGTAGAAACGTAGATTGGTCCTCCAAGGAGTGGCATGGCATAGATCAATTTGTCCAATCAATCAAAATATTGGATCTGATTCAGAAGATCATAAGCAGTTTGTTCAAAGCATTGTTTGACTTAAACCTTACGGTCATATATGAATTTTATGTTTGTGCATCGCTTCTTCGGGATTCTCATATATTTTATTCAACCAACCAGAGTGTCTGAACGTCAGATGACTGAGTTGGGTAATATAGTTGTTCTCATGTAGTTAATTGTGGAAGTTAAACTTGCGTTTCATAGTGGAAGGGAACTTTTTGGTGAAAGTGAACGTGCCAATGAAGGTTTCTTAGGATTCATTGGGCTTGGGGCATGAAATTTTGGGCTATTTTGTGGTTGCTTTGGTGTCGATTTTCTGACTGGTTTGCCTATTTTAGCAATTTAGGCAGATATACTGGAGCTTTACTTTTCCAGTAATGCATGTTCTTATTGCAACTGATGTCGTAACTGAGACGTGACAATGCCTGGTATATTGGTGATGCAGCTTCAAGATGAAGTCATTCATTCAGATGCAGAGAGACTAAAAATTACGCAGACTAATGTGAAGATGGTATAATTATACTATATATCATTTTGTGCAGCATATATTTTGAAATCTGCTCTCACGTGCATTCATTTGCAGCTTCAGAGACATTTTCAAGCTGACACGCTTCCCTGGATCCAGAGAATGAGACAGAAGGAGCAAGGCCTTCAAAGGCGCCTCTTGAGGGTATGTTGTCTGATTAACCAAATTGTCATAGTGTCTAGCAGGAATAATCCAGGAAATGATTACATGATTTTAGTTGTTCCATTGCAAATTCAAACTACTCAACTCTGAGTCTGATAGAAGATATTTTTCTGCTGAGCATTGTTGAAGACAGACATCAATGGTTTTCTGAGTTGGTCTTCATTCAATTTTGTGGTCTTATTTAGACGTTGGAGCACGGATCGATCTTGTTAACTTTTGCATCCTTTGGTCACTTCTGAATTTGTGTGGTTCCTCCTTTGTGTCTCCGTGTGCCTAAGGTAATGAGAATGGTGGAAGCTATGGAAAGTAAAGGATGTCGATTGCCTTTAGTAAAAGGGGAAGCTGAGTTGGCAGATAAGCTGGCTGCAATCACTAGACAGGTTCATGTTTTGTGCCCTTTTTCTTTTGGCCGGAATATTTTGTGCCCTCAACCCCCTGGGATTATACCTTTTTCTCTTTTGGGACTTCAATTGGGTGATGTTACTTATGTTTGTATGATACCAAATGCAGCTGAAAGGATCTGGAGCAGAACTTTCGAGGAGGGTTCAGAACTTGCTGACTATATCTCGAGTTCAAGCAGATGGCATAGGGGCAACTGGTTCTATATATCTCCCAGGATCAACCAAAATACATGACCAGAGCCTTGCCGACTTGCAGGAGGTAAGCCTTTGTTGTCTAGTCAATTAAGTTTGTCATTATGTACCTTTATGATTCTTGTAGAGCTAAGCGTATCACAACAGGAATATAGAATCCAAAGAATATACTACAGAGGAACCTTGAATTTGTCCATTTTATCTTTTGCATTATCAAATTTAAGCACATGATTAACATTAGTACTCCTTGAGACAGGTCTTACAACAACAGACTGAGGCAATCGCGAGGCTTGGGAACGTATTAAAGAGAGATATCAGGGACATGGATCTCATAATGGCTGAGGACGTCGAGATGGCAGAAGACACAAGCTGAAAAGCTGAAATGGCCGAGATTGTTCTACTTTTTACTTTTCCTAACGAATTGACATGGAGGTCTCGAGTTGTTGGGGTTAGGTGGTTTTAAAACTCTGGAACCCAAACGTTCCAGTAATCTCAGGATTGAGCCAGCCATAGTATGCAGTTTTCTCAGTTTATCTGGGAGGATTTTGCAGCATCTTTTTTGTATCTTTCCATAATATTTGTATAATCACTGAATTAACAGGCCTTTTCAGTTTTTCTTGTTCCCTGGAAGCAGCTCTGGATTAGCAAGGGTTTATAATGCCCGTCACTCATCCTTGCCATATAGCTAAATCAACTGCAATGAGCTTTGGAGTACTTGGAAGAAATCACCATAATAAGCATCCAGCCTACAAAAACGTTAACCTAAGTTCCCTGCTGCTTGAGCAGCGTCTACGATCATTTGCAGGATGATATTCCCAATAAGACCACATATGATCAACTTCACGTATAATGTATCCTTAGGACGGGTGTCTGACACCAGCTCCGCGTTTCCTCTCTCATTCCCTAAAATCTTCATGGGCCGTGCAACAGCGTATGATCACATCAGTAAATTTCCTCTAACCTCAGAAACAAAGAATGGGAAGCTCAATGGTGTTCGGGGAGCTATCTTTAACTTTGGGGGTAATTTTCCGACATGATCAGCAGCATGAGCGATGTCCAACCAGTAAAGAGGCGAGCACCTTTTCCATTACCCTTCGATTGATCATACTGTTCCCATAGAAACCCAGTCTGGTGGTAGTTGCGGACTATGTTTCTGCAGCAACCGACAACAATTTCATTCCACAGGTCCTAAGGGATGTCGATGATAAG
This sequence comes from Eucalyptus tenuipes, assembly GCA_014182365.1. Classification (NCBI taxonomy): domain Eukaryota; kingdom Viridiplantae; phylum Streptophyta; class Magnoliopsida; order Myrtales; family Myrtaceae; genus Eucalyptus; species Eucalyptus tenuipes. The sequence continues at coordinate 31,247,898 of CM024538.1, read as the reverse complement.
CAAAGTTAGAAAAAACAATAAAGTGAAAATATGCACCTAATCAAGTTGCCCCTCATTTCATTGTAAATGACTTTAGCTCTGTCTCTGTATGGCCCATCCTCTGCAAAACTCAAGAAAAGATTAGGGCAACTATTCTCAGTTAAAGACATTTGAGAATGTTCGAAGGGGAGAGAGCTGTACCAGTCGAGTAGTGGTGAAGTGCAGAAAGAATCAAGTAATTCATGTTCATCCATATTGGACCCCTCCAATATGGAGGGTCATGCTCTGTATTGCGCTTCATGTATAAGGTACTGTTGCATGCAATGGAGATAGCCACTCATTAGCGATATTTGCAGCTACATACCCTTACAGAGAACTAATAGTAGATGTATATGGATCAAGAAACTTTACAGTCGCAGAAAGGACATGCACAATCTAACCTCATTCTGGCGAGGGACCGAAGTCCATAGTCTGTCCATAAAACACTCTTGTTTGAGATAAGGTCAAGCTGCTTTTCCAAAATCCATGAGTCCTACAGTAACTAGCAGGTGTGAGAAATGCATCACCGCCAAAATTTCGGAAGGGACTGTAAGCCAACACACTAAAGACACGTTCACTAATTTGGAACTGTAAAAGGGAGAAATTTGGGGAAAGGAAAAATATAACTGACAAACTGGATACTGCAAAGAACTTACAGTTGGAATTATCCTCCTCATGAATGGGAAAAGGCTGACATAACCAACATGAGGAACCAGTCTCAATGTCGGTCTTTCCAATACATCTTGGACAAGCTCTCGAGTTGCATGATTGCTTCCAACCACGACTTCTTTCCACCTCAAACGTACCTGGAATGATGATTATCATATTCAATATCAGAGAGTAAATTTCAATGAAGGCACTTACATTTTTCAGTGAAGTCTAGATGTTTTAACGCATATCACAAAAATGGAAGAGAGGACTGGCATGCGCGAAGGGCTTACTGAGGATTATAACGAGAAAAGCACCCAATTTTCTGCTGTTCATAACCACAGCTGTCTCAACATACCATTTTCACATGACCATACAATCTGTCGTCCAGTTTCCTCCACATCATTCTACTTCCCTTTTTAATGCGAATACCAACTAGTAAGCAGCCAATTCCTTTGCCCTAAATTTGTTTGAGAGGCATAAGGTAAGCTAATTCTCCCATGAAATGTCATAAGAAGAACCTGGGATCTAGATTTGTCGAATGATAATGGGCAATTGTCTACATATCATCTACAAATCCCAATATATTCTATCCAGTAAAAGTAAGTTCATTTCTCATTATCAGCAAATGGAACCATGGCACGTTGATTCTCGGACTAGCAAAATATTGTAGATTTTATTAGCTACCAACTGTTTTTGTAAGGATGATGATGTCTATAATTATAGCCAGTTATTTAATTAACAGTAAAGCATCTCTTGCGACATCGAGCACCCCCCATCAATTTGTACATGAGTACCGAAATATCTTCCAACCTAGACATGGAATTGGTAAAGGTGATACATGGGGAACAATCACCATTGATGGAGTGACAGTACGCTCAAAAAGGCAAGAGATTAATGTGAATGTTCTGCCGTATTATGTTACCACAGATTTCTCTGCGACATCACTATCGAGTACCAATTCTTTCAAGCAGCTTGTCCCAATCAACTATCCAGATTGAATAAATCGTGCTTGTTAATTGCCGGGGTCAGAATGAAATTGAGACATACTAACAACGTACCTTTTCTGTATGATTCCCAAAGTCATAGTAAGCTCCATCTGCAGCATCAAAGTGCATCTGGGAAAATTTAACAGCATATGAAGAGGTGGCACAAAAGTGGCTTGAAAACAGAGGTGCAAGCACACATGCACAATGACAAATTGGCCAAAAAACAAGCTAAGGACAGAACTACCTCTATAAGAAGGTTCTATCCATGGGATAGCAGTGGACAAACTGTTAGTTTGGCACATTATGTTCAATATTTTCTTCATATCAATACTCAAGTCACTTTGCCTCATCTATTCAACTGCCTTGCATTACAAATGGCATATTTTTCAACCTTTGTGATCCATTCTTATATCTCCATTCGTCCCACTCCTTCCAGCGCAGTCAATCACTGCTCTCCGGTTACCCTTTCTACTCACAGCCTACAGATTGCACCTCCTCAATGTTTGTCATGTATCAGATGAGTTTGCTTTGACATTCCAGGGAGCATACCTAAACCAAGTTGCATTCCCCATTGTTGGAATCAGCACTGCTGATCTTTATAATCTAATCCAGGTAATGAATTAACGGGGATATAGCAATAAGGCTTTGATTGCTTAGCTCCATTCAGCAAGCCCCTATTTATTTTTGTAGTGCTATCGATCTATAGGCAGAGCTTTATAAACCGTAACTAACAATACATCCCCACATATTACCACATGAGGAAACATTCCGGAAGAAAAACAATTGCAGTATACTTCAGTTTAACCAATCATCATAAACATCCCGTTATTAACATAAAAACCATAACCACCACAAAAGCCACATTGCCAGGCCCATGCCCAAAATCTCTATCGACAACCTGGCAATGCCTTTTGCACCACTGTAGATACATCTTAGATGATGGCACCAAAAAGTTATCATCTAAAAAGCCATGATCTAGAAACAAACAGTACTGTTGTAACGGACACTCTGCTTGGGTTGGCAGTCATTCTTACTACCATCAGTTGGACCACAAATCAAATCCATCTTATTGTTGCTCTTATGTCGAGGATTGGAAAAATAAGGTCATCGCGTTAAGGTAGTGAAATAAGAGGCAAAGATAGAATGTGGTAATAAACGTCATTAGCAGGAAGCAGTTTGAATGCATTGCAGCTTTGAATAAAAGAAAGACACATCTCGACTTATAGATATGTACCAAGATTGAATGGAAAAGATGGCCTTGGGCCAGAGAAAAAGAAAGAAAATGCTGCCCCCAAAAAATCACACACACCAGTTCAAAAGAAATCCACGTAATTTTTCATAATACTACCATTGGCTAACTGCGCAACACCAGTTGAAAAGGACATGTACATCCCAAAAATTACTAAATGTTTAAAATAACTATGGATTCCACCGTAATGATGTCTGACCTGATTAAGATAGTCAAAATCTGCAAGTAGCTTAGCTGTTGCACTGTAATCCTGCATTGTTTGACTTAGATGATCAGAAAAAGGTACATGAACATTTGAATTTCCTAATAAATGTATGATCTTTACCTTTATAGTTTTGTCTTCCTTTCCCAAAAGAGTTCCAATTGAATGCATGCAATCGGCAGCAAGAAGTATCCAGCACCTAAGATCTAAGTGGCGTTCATCTTCACTAGGATGTGAGGCTCGTGGATAGTCATCCAATCCTGAGGAAAGTGTCTGCAGATGCAAAAGCATTGTGAAATTACAATGCTATTTTATCTCAAGAAACTACTCAACAGTCCTACATTACGGTGAAAAGTTTCTCTTGAAGGCAGAAGCAAGGTAAAATACAAGTGGCAGGGCATTCATGACCATGGTGCATGTATTTATTTGAATAATCCTGAAGACAAATTCTAGTCCACACATCAATTATAACTCTGGCAGCTATACACCAAAATATAACAGTGGACTCTAACCACTTTCTAAGGCCTTCAAATACAAAATAGAGAAGGGGAGGACCTTTGGATTGAGCTCACGGAGGGTCGTGCTATCCCGCCCATGCCAATAATAGCTTCCCTTCTCCTTCCCTACATATGTGGAATCCAAGTCAACATTAAATAAATTGCACTAGGTACCAGCACATTCAAGTGTTAATTAAAGCAGAAGTCTACAGTTTATCCTTTTTTACTCTCAGAATCACCCAAGATGAGAACCCAACATTTAGAAAAAGAGTGTCCCATCAATTTCTTTCTGGATAGAAGATGACAAATTTGGAAGAAAAAAAGAATGCTCTAAGCAGGAAAAGCTTGTGAAAAGAGTTTCTGCTACATATGCCTGGAAATGCAAGAAGTCTCTTGCATCCTGACCAGCATAATAGGTATCACTTTTTTTTGTATCTTGATCACAAGCGGATATCCATAATACCTGACTGAGTCGTATTGAACCATTGAAACCAGGCATCAAGACGACCAGATGCAGATTCTAGGAAGGAAGAGATCTTGTTGCTTTCAGCAGCATGAACTTTTTCGCTTTCATGCCATCAATTAAATCTGAAACAGACAGAACTCATATCAGCAAATTAAAAATCTATGTACCAGAGAAGTATTTTCAAAAGGAGTGCACAGAGAACACAAAAACACACAGGCACAGGCACAGGCACAGGCACAAGACACACACACAGAGATGTGCCCGTTTTACACTAACGACTTCTTCATTTTGGGGTGAGGAGACTTGCCTCATTACTTCCCACTAGGCAAGAGGTGCACCCAACCCACCGAACCACTCATCATATTTGCATTTTAAAGAATTCGGACTAAGTGGCACTAAATTAACAGGAGCCAGTGACAGGATATGATTTTATCACAACAAAATGACTTCCACATATTTGCATGAGCCTGGATAGCAAAATATCATAGGGAAAAATACTGACTCCGCTGACAAAATGATGGATACTTCTTTCATAAGCTTTTCTAGTATGAAGGAGCATTGGTGATCTCTAATTTGATTCAATCTGTCCATAGACATCTATCTAGAACGCAAAAGCATCTGATAAAATACTTACCGCGTAAAACCAGAAACAATGTTGGTGGATTCCCATTACTTGGATGCTGTGGAACAAATTCCTCGGGGACTTTACTGTGATATATAGCAATATGCATAAAATTATTTCAACACAAACAACACTAAAGCCCTCCACAGAGCACACAAGTTTGATTAAGTTCCCACCTAAGAGCTTCAGCCCCCAATATCTGTTCACGGGGAATCCAGCCATCAATGTTCATTAAGTCCAACCAGTGGCCAAGAATATCCAAACAAATCCGAATATCCCAACGCCTGCATCCAGAAAGTGTAGGCAATCCGCTAATCAGGCAGATTACTACTTCAATTCTAGGGGCAGATTTCAATTATATGGATGAATGCAACTGACCAGATCAGCAGCTGATGGAAACCTTCATCCCACAAAAAGCCCCTAGGAAAGAATGGACGGCTCGGGACAGCAGAGTATAGCTCAGCTGGCCAATAGGAGAGATAATCATTATGCCTTTGAAGCTGCAAGAACAAAATAATTAATATATGACTCTGCAGAATATCCTCATGGTAATCAACACCCATAAACATCCCCACAAGAAGCACAGAATATACAGGATATTTACACAATGGAAAAGCTAGGGCTGATAGAGAAGATTCCTGTGCATTTCAATAAGTTAGTCTACATGTAATCAACATCAGAACATCCCATTCTATGGCTGATTAGTTTAACAGATGAAGCAAGATAGCATGTTATCAAAAGCTTTCTCCATAAATTGAGGTACCAGAACTCCTCAGTTATCATGAAATGATCATGCGGACAACTATGCAAAATCTACAATGTCATCCCTAATATCACATTGCACAGAGGTTTGATGTTCAGCCATCAAAGCTTCAAGTTCAACCATGGTCAAACTTGGCATTGACATCAATGGAATAGGAGAGCTTTCGAATTAGTTATTAGAGAGAATACAACTCAATATCTACTTATGGACAAAAGATGTACATACCCATTAGTTAAGATGAAAAATCTACCACAAACATTGACAATGACATTATCAAGGAGCATTTATTTCCCACCAGTCCCTAGTTGAAAGCCCAGCAACAGTTTGCACGTGTTTTCATGTTCAAATTTAAGAACTCGCATCAGAGGACAGGTCCATCATCAATCACCAATTCAACACTGGCTCCTTTGACACAAGATTCAGTTCCTGCCATTTTTTTAGGGTTTACAGACTGTCCCATGGACAGTGTCTATGTGGAGACGGTTTGCTTTTAACTGTGCAGCCTTGGACTATTACAATGTGAAGAATGAAAAAGAGCTATAAACTCACATAGTGCTAATGAATGGATCAAGACATGAACAGACTTACATCAACATAATTACACCACAATCCCACTACAAGAGCTCAATCTAACTTACGTTAGCAGCTGCAGGGACAGATATTTTGGACTGGCCATAGAAGTAGCCAATGCCTCCCAACATGTTGCCAATAGCAGCCTTTCCAACTACTATGGATTCCTTATCAAGCTGAAAGGAAAATACCGTTCAATTTTAAGACAATCGAATGGCATATCAAATGAAACTTTAGCGGAACTTAAACAATCAAACGGCCCTTCTCCAAAATGCAAACCAACTTGTAGTGCATGCCAACTTATGTATTCTTTTAAAGCTGAAAACAAAGATCTGCCTTGACAACTAGAAAAGGCAAACTTTCATTATCATTTCAAGGAGCCACAAAGAAAGATGGAGCTTGACATTTGTGAGACAGCCACAGATTAAACTATAAGTGTCTAAACATTCATTCTGATGCACTTCCCACATCTTATTGGATAAACAGCAGCGGGTCCTTTCCAATGCAGTGTAATGAATTGGATGGTGAAGTGGCTATGATTACGAATGACATCTTAAGTTTGGTACCTTGTCAGCCAGGTTAAAGGTCATTTCAAATTTGCTGTTGAATTCTCTTTGCTTTTCCTCCAAGCGGCTTGTCAATGATTCACCTAAATATCAAGTAGTCAAAATTGAATGGGTAACAAATTTTGAACAGAAATCCTTCACACCAAAAGTGTTTCACTCAAGTGAGACAATCCAAAATGTTTAGTTGCAAATCATGCCAATTTCTCCTACTTTTATTGAAGTAACAATTTTTTATCGGCTTGAGTTGACCAATGACAACCTAACCTTGTACCAGGAGGAAATGGGGGTTGCTTTTTAGAGAACAGCAAAATCCATAAACTTAAAAAAATCTGATAATCTGTATGTTTGAGAAAAACGCTACCCACAAAAGCCCATTTTCCCTCAGTATCAACCGATGCATATTAGCTACCTAACTTGGAGAAATTACTTCTGCCCTTAAATTAAATACGGAGAACACTCATTTGTGATAGAAATGCCAAGTTGCCAGAATGATTTGTTATAGGACTGCAATAACAGATTTTATTTATATACAAAACAAACTGAGATTAAAGCATTTTAATAACATAAAACCAACAATGAAAACTAGTGACCAGATCAGCCTCAATAGGATATACCTGTAAGACTGCTGATACGTTCTTTAACCCTTGCCCTTTCAGAACCAACTCCAGATACAAAAACAATATCCATTTTAACAGGAATCCTGGCAGAAATCTTTGTAAAAAAGGACATACACCATGAGAAGCCAATCAAAATATAAGTACAGAAGAAGCATCCTCCTGCATTAGTAAAAAAATGTAATTACTCAGCAAGATCATGTTTACTATTATCATGATCACATACCTGGAAAACTAAGACATTTGAAGAATGATGGGTTGAGTCAGACAATTGCAGCCCTCCATATTTTCTTGCCTAATAGAACATAATCACATATGCAACAAAACCATAGAATATAACCATATAAGTTACAAAACCTTAATAAAGCAGAATATACATTTTTCTTCTGATACAAAAACTCTACCAAAAATATTCAAATAAGAAATCAATGACCTACTTGTGCCCCAAGATTTTCTTGGACAAGATCAGATAAATTATGCATATGAGGTGTCCTAAAACCCAAATAATGCATTTCGATATCATCCTGCAAAAGGGACAATTGGCTATAAATTAATATGCCAGTGAGATAGGAAGCACGGCCAACTTACATCAATGATAAATATATTAAATGCAGAAAGTACAAAAAATGATCCAGAAAGAAGGCACTACTTATTAGAGCAAAAGCATGGGAAATGATGTTTTTTGTCAGGAAAAAAGCCTAGTGACTACTTAGCAAAGGCATGCAAAACCCTTTTAGAGTAAATGGTAATGGGACATAATATTTCTCTAAGGAACTTGCAGATAACAGTCTACTGAATTTGCTGCATCCCACCACTACTGCAATCAAGGCATCAAGTGAACTGCACCATGTACATGAGTTTAACATGGTTGTACAAGGAAATATCAGAGAGGGCAATTGTGGGCACTCACAAGCAAGCAAACAGATGAAGCTGCCAATTAAAATGACTAGGTAGTCAATTTGATGCAAGTCAGTACCATAAAACTGAACCTGGGAAAGGTCATGGAAGTTCTTAGAGAAGATTATCGAGTGGATGTCATTTACTAACGATCTCTTGTAGCGCATGAAGAAAGAAGAATATGTGTCGGCATGGGGCATTTATTACTGGCACAAATCATTCATTATTTTTGTCAACAAAAAGAGCCTCCCATAGAGAGTAAAAGCAGCAAAGATGTTAGCATCCGAACTGAATTCAGACATTACCGTTGATTTCAAATGCAACTGCCAATCTCCAATGTCCGACTTTGTACCTGATGCCAAGAGAATGTGATCACGATTTTTCAAGGCATCTGTGCTCATATCTAGAGCATTTCCATCTTCATCTGCCAAATAGAAAAAGAGATGCGAATTTTTCCAGATTTCTTTATCTGGAGTAGATCTGTGAATAGACAAAATTTACAAATCCATGTCAATGACAAAGATTAGATGGAAGAGCAAAGAAGGTTTCTCTCTGTTTGGGCCAACCAGAGTGTTTATTTATGAGAAGCCAACATGAAGCCATTGAGAAACTAAAGATCAACACAATTGACATAGACTAATTTTCTCCAAGATTCAGGAGTCACACAAAAATGCAGCCTTCTAAGAAATAGCTAAATCATATGCTCCACTAAAGTAATGAATGGGTTGGGAAAATTTAAAGCAACAAAATTAACAAACAGAAGCTTTAGACAACTAAGATAGGATCTGCAAATCACCTTAACAACTATTTCCACTGAGTAACTTAAGGCCTTTTCAATCACTCCTCTCAAACATTCTCCTTCATTCACATCAACGGATTACAAAATAGTATACCCATGCATTATGTTTCATATGCTGTTACAGAGGTATGTGAACGGTAAGGTAACATGGAAAATCATGAAAAGAATGGCTTGATAAGACAAGGGAATATAATCACCAGAGGTATTATTCTGATCCATCTAGAATTGGGCACTATACTGATACATTCATAATCATCAGCATGGTACAATTGGGTACCAGATTCACAGTTCCATTATGAACTATAAGTAGGTATCACAAGATAAAATTTCATGGCAATCATATCAACAAAAAATATATGCAGTAATTATGTGCATTTAAAAAAGTAAGCATAGAAAGATAAAATTGCATGTAAATCTCAGGCGGATGTTGAGATAGTTACTTTGGGCTTTGCACCTCAATTCGCACTGCCCAGTCTCCCCCATAACCACTTCCAACTTCGTTGGATTTCAAGAAACTTGTTGCCAATACCATACCATGATCGACCAACACCTGATGCCCAAAATCACGGCCATTATGGCTGGTCCATCCATAAGAGCTTAGTCCATCGCTATCTTGGCAGACATGCCGTAGGGAGTACCTTCCATCGGTTACACCAATCCACATTAAGCCAGCTAGCAGAGAACGTGGCACTCTGCGAAAAGAGCAGTTAATTACGACCAGGCTATCTTTGACATAAAAATCAGGAATATCTCAACTGAATAGTAGGAAGAAATAGCTTAACCAACTATTTCCATCCCCAAAGCAGGGAAAATTTGCAGAGTAGGTGCATACATGCTTCTCGTATGAACTTACTATAAGTGCACATAAAGTGTGATAATCCAAATCAAGATCCTACAAAAATGATGGTGAAGAGCCAAACAAATTTATTGATGAAATTTTCATTATTGAAATTAAAAGAGATGCAAGGGTATACAACAACTCAGAAAAAACATGATGAACCACTGAACCCAGTGGCATTGTGAAATTTCCAAATGAAATATGAAAGATAGCACATGATGCTTCAAAAAAATTATAAAAATGCATTTCCAGTTTTTGACCACCTTATGCAAAAAGAAAATGCCGGAACAGTGCATTCATTCATGGCTACAGCTTCCACCCAATCCTCTATCCTTCAAAAACAATAGCTAAGACAGTAAAAGGATCACCTCGCTCGAATTCCTAGATAAATATGAGGCCTGTACGTTCCCCAGTACAAGCTCTCTCTGTGCTCCCCTTGAAACTGCCAAAACAAAAACCATCGGAATCTCAGAAACTAGAAATCATAAGCGCACATCCACAGCACGTTCGTTCGGCAGGCCCAGCTACAATACATACAAAAGCATATCGATAAAAATCGTAGTAACCTGAGGAAGGTCCATGATCTTCGGAGCAGGGAACGGCGTCACGACCCTCGGCCGCTTCGCTTCCTCCGCCGGCTTAACCAGGTGATTGACCATGAAAAATATGACCAGAAACGCGACGGCGCCGGCGCCGAGCACGTATTTGAGGTTAACGTCAAGGATTCTGAGGAAACCGCCGCCGCTCTTGCTTCTATCTCTGTGACGCCTCAGGGAGGCCTCGCGGTCTGCGAAGGGTCGCCGTCGCCGGAATCAGGTCCGGACCTGGTCCTGCTTCGGGCGGTCCTTCGTCCACCTCCGGTCATGATTGAATCGACGGAAGTCGCCGGTTCACGGATTGTCTGCAAGATTGATCAATGAGAGCGAGCCATCGAGCGATCGAGGCTCGATAGAGACTTGTAGCAGAGACAGAGAGATGACGAGACGAGATGATAGGTGATGGATGGATTTAAGAGGCTTTGGTTCGTGAGCTTCGTCCTCGGTCAAGTCAAAATGAGACTGGCTGCCAGCATCAATCTGGAACTGGAACTAGAACTTGGAACTCCACAGAGAGGTGGAGAGACAGGAGCGGAGCGGCAAAGCTACGGTATGGGCACCGGCGAAGGGGAAAATGGGCCATGCTCACGAAAGAGAAGGCCCAAAGAGTTCCGGATGGCATTGGGCCTCGGCCGGAATCTCGACACGGCGCGTATGGCAGTTGTATGGATAGCCCGGCCTGGACTCAAAGAAGGTCCAGATCAGCCCGTTACCTGAATCCGATCCATCTGTTTTATGTAATTAAAGTTTGTTTAAAGGGATAATGACACAAATAATTTTTTAACTTTAGTCGGTATGTCTGATGTCCCCAGCATGTCACAGCCAACGTGACTATCCAATTCTTTTCATTTTTTAAGCATGCGGAAATGTGTAATGACAACCAATTATGCAATACTTTCAGGCAAAAGCATGTGAAAACATAGAACCAGGCCCTTTCCTTTTCTTTTTTTATTTACATATTCTTGATGACCTAGGTCGGTACACTAGGGATCAAAATGTTCCTTCTCTAGGCTATACCAAAATTCTATCTACGGCACTACTCCAACCACCATATTGTCCATCTACACAGTCACCCATATAACCAAGTCTTGGTCTTTTCAAAAATTGCTATCCTCATCCTTTGGGCCCTCGTCCTACTCGACCTCGGTGTCTGTATTGTCAAGCCAGAACATCTGATTTTTGCTCAAAAGGAATGCTCAAAACTACTACAATAAGGTCTTATTGATATTTCAAATTCTCAATGGGCCTGTGAAGCCTTTTACGTCAACAAGCGAGCTGAGCAAAATAGAAGAAAAATGCGGCTGGTAATAAACTATTAGCCTCTCAATCTTTTTCTCCAAGACGGCAAATTCCCTCTTCCTTCAAGAAATTCCTTTTTTGCTAGATCATCCAAAGCCCACATTTATTCCAAATTTGATCTTAAAGCCAAATTTTAGCAATTGGGCATTCATCCTGAAGATAGGTCCAAAACAAGGTTCTGTATTCCGAACCAATATTTCCAATGGAAGGTTCTTCATTTTGGCCTAAAGGTGGCTCCATCTTTATTCCAAAAGGCCATGTGTCGAATTTTCCAACCAATATTGTTAAGCGCAATAGTATACATTGATGACATCTTACTCTATAGCCTTGATGAGGAATCCCACTGCCAACTTCTTGGACAGTTTGCAGACATCGTAAAGAAGCATAGGATTATACTTTCCTAGAGAAAGATAAATATTGCTCAAACAGATAACGAATTTCTTGGGATGCATCTTAATAAAGGTACATACTATCCAAGGCTACATATTGCTCATGAATTGTTAAAGTTTCCAAAAGAGAACTTCACGACAAAACAAGTTCAGCAATTTCTTGGGATAATTAATTACCTTAGAAACTTTGTTCCTAACATTGCAAAACTCCTGATTCCATTGCAATTAATGCTAAAGAAGAATCCTCCACCTTAGGGAAAATATAAGATTAAAGCAATCGCTAAACTTAAGGAGATCATGCAAACTCTTCCCCAACTACAAATTCCATCGACGGGGAAAAGAATTTTCTAGATTGATGCTAGTAATGAATACTGAGCAGCCATCCTGTTCAAAGAAACTGATGGTAAGTGACACTTGTGTGCTTACAAAAGTAGAAAATTTTTCCAAGCTGAAATGTATTATCATTCCACCTTCAAAGAAGTCTTGGCAATAACATATGGAATAAAAAAATTCGAATTCCATCTCATTGGCCATCACTTCTTGTAGAGCTAGACATGGCATCTTTCTCCCAGATGACTAAGTTCAAACGGAAGCATATTTCGCATTCTCAACTGCTTCGATGGGTCGAATGGTTTTCAAAATATTCATTCGAAACCAAATACATTGTTGGAAAAAAAAAATGTGCTCACTGACTTCTTGTTTAGACCAAAGGCGCTAATAGAAATCAACATGTACATCATGAGACACGCTTTCCATACCTTTCACCGCAACAAAAAGTATAAGATTGAAAGGATATGAGATTGGCCAAGCTGGCAATACCCCCAGGAAATTGTCAAACAAATCCAGAATAACAGCCTCATTGAAAATCTGGAAAAACTCACGTGGCAATGTTACATAGATCTATTTAGACTCCAGGGAGGTTCAATCCTTTACCCCTTTGGATTAAACTTCAATTATCCATTCATACACCTCTTGATTTGGAAGGAAGATGATTTCCTTGATAAGCTCCGATGGTTGTTATGGTACTTAACTAATAAGTACTTAATAGCTATCGAAATTCCAACTAGAAGGTTCATTGCCAACCTAACCAGGAAATTCGAGCTCGACCGAAACATTGAAAAAAAAAGTGACAGGAACCTCTTGGCTTTCCTTAATTGGTTCTATCCTCCCACTTATTGGAAGCACCTTCTATAGCAAGAACTAAGAACTATCCGACTAGACTCGAAAATCCACACTATTGTGTTTCTTTATCTACCATGGGCTTTTGTACGAAATAATGGCACCATTGCCACTGCACCACAGAGTATAGGAACCACATCCTATAAACCTTAGCGACACCTTAAAGAAGCTCGTATTTACAAGTCCTTTCCCGGCTGTGTTGGCTGCTGTGAGCATCAGTATTGAGAACTCCAGAGGGTCTTATGCCAGGAAAACAAGACCATCCCTGAAGACGTATGGAATTACATTGTACCAATTGCATGTGATCATTATGACCTTGCACCATAAGCCAAAGAAGCATTTGAAGAATTCAAGCAAGTAAGGACACCTCCATCATATGAGTAATAAATGACAGATACAGATGATCTTGCACAATCATCTCAAGACCCCTATGCCTAATGGAGGGCCCTTTCTCTCAAGACCCCTATGATCAAGGACCTCTGTTCTTATCATTTTACTATGCACAACCATCAAATTGGCCTCAGCCAAACCTGCTTGTAGACACTCCAGGATCCTCTAGGACTCATGAAGAAGCATCTTCATCAAGTGACATAGATAGGTGGAAGACTCGAACATCACAAGTCATTTCAAGTCTCTCTGATATCCGACTTACAGAACTTGAACAAAAATATGAAGAACATCTTCTTGCAGAGATGCATAATTCTGATGACTCAGACTATGACTACAATGCCTGTGACGGAAGAGATTATTGACTCCCATGAGTTAGAAGACAATGCCCGTGACAAGAGATAGGCTTGTAGCTAGTCACTATAGCAAATTACTGTAGTAATAGGCTAGGGAAATCACTGTTCACTATTAACTATTCATATCACCGAGAATAATTCCTGACCGGATTTTCTGGAGCCTCTATCTGTTTTAGGACCTGTGAGCTTGGTCCTTGTTTGTTTGCGACCTCTTAATGCCTATAAAAGGCAAGGATGATGTAATGTGTTGGGCAAAGTCCCTTGAAGTAAAGTGAGTATTTGTGAAAACTCATAATGTTTTTCTAAACTCTGCTTCTTCTCTAGCTTGGTAGGAACCTCTGAGAAATGCAGTTCGGATAGTTAGAAATGCTATCATCCTAGCACCCATGAGTGTCTTTATACTCCGAACTAAAATTCTGAGTAGTTTATTGCTAAAAGGCTGTCCCTAAAGGGCTTGAACAAGAAGTTCGCCTATTGTGAGAAGGCATATCTACTGGAAATTGACTTTGTATTCCCTGGTTCTAAGCATAAGCTCATTTAATGGTATCAAAGCCATGGTTTCATTTATAACATGATCTGTTCCATGCGCTCAGTAGATGAATCCAACGCTGAGAAGGTCTTTTTACACAATGACTAATCCTGAAATATTAGAAGCCTCGGTTACTCTCACTTCCTCTCTATCCTCCTCATCTCTTTAAGACTTTTGTGTGTCGAATGCTTTTAAGATTGACTATCTTTATGAAGTCTCTCTTAGTGATGAAACCAATATCTCTGAAACTCAACTCCCTCTTATGAACCCCTATTCTACTTTTGCTAAACCTGCTTCATCATTTTCTCCCATCCACTTTATTCGGCAACTTATTTGTCAAACTCCCAAGGACGTGAAGAAGTATGTACAGTCCTCCAAGTTTGATCAATATTCCATTCCAGCCATTGAAAAAGAATATTTTGTTACTCTCCAAATTTCATAAGAATTTTCCAAACAGTGGACCCAACAAGGATACTCCCATGTCCATCATGGAACTGTTCGCCTTGCTCTTACTTTCCATGGTCGTAAAGGCCTGCCAGTTGTGGCTAGAATAACCCTATTAGATACTCGATTCCTAGAATACCAGCATACTTGTATTGATACAGTCCAAATCACTTTGAACGCTGGAACAGTCTTTGTAACCTTATATCCAAATTTCAATGTTGCTCTTTCAGACCCCTCGCTACTCTCCTTTTTAAAAGTCTAGATCCAGCTCACTGGAGCGCCTTAGACGGCTGACTCCATTGTAGCAACATTACATTACCAGATGATTTATCGAGTGCAGAATCTTGCTCTTAATCTGAACTTCCATAATGGAAATGAAGATACTTTATTCATCTCCATGTAGAATGATCAGGCATCCTGTATTCATGTTCCCAGATAGATTCTAAAGGAGAAGTTGGCCAAACTCCTTCCGAAAACTTGGATTATCAGCTATGAGAAGTTACATCTAAACAACAAACCTCTTCAGTCTTTGGACTTCGAATTCATCAGAAAGAAAGATGTCATTGTTGCCATCAAATTTGGCAAGGAATAGGAAGAGAATCATTCTATCTTCCAAAACTTGTTCATGATTGAACCATGTATTCCTGAGTCAATCTCCGAACAAGATCCCAAAAAGCTTGTTCAATACTTTCAAAGTAATGGAAACCCTGTCCATTACTACAATGACCAATATAGTCATTGTTTTTGGAACCCTTTTTGTTAGTGTTCTTACTATACAAATTCTCCCGACAAAGTAGACTTAAATACTAGACCCCGACGAAGACCCAAGAAGCCAAATGATACTATGTACCAGAGGCACCTGAACAGAGACTCTCCGTTGATACTTTTGGTGAGTGTGATAAGTACCAATTCATGGTTTCTTATGCTCCAATTCCACCACTAGACTTCACCATACCACCTTTCATATCACCAGCCTCACCACCAACATCACCCCCTCTTCACAAAAAATCAGCTATTTCCCAATTCTACAAGTCAATCCTAAAGTGGGCAAAAAAACACTCATACCCACTTGAGGCTCTAGAAGAGGCATCATCTAGCTCTTCTATTACTATGTTCCAAGAGATAGATTTTCCTTTTCTTACTCGAGAAAGTTCAACACTTTCGTTCCCTACTCCAGAAGAATTCATCAACCCGTAAGCAAGATAACGTCATGTTCCAAAGGTATTTGCTCCCATCGACGTGGATGGACATGGAAGATAAAAAAGAACTCCTGTTGCTGAAGCTGTCTTGAATTGGCAATCAGAGACTTCCTAGCACACAACAATGCTTTCAAGACAATTGATTCCAAACTTGTAGATGTGCAAAGAGATCTTAAGAGATATGATGAAACCACCAAGAAAATACTTTCGGACTTCCAAAATAGGCTTCATGCCTTGGAATCCGAAAAACATTTGGGATATCATCATCTCAAAAACCCAAAGGCGGAAATAGAGAAACTCAAGAGGCAAATCCAGTTTCTTGAAGAAGGAAAATTTAAGCCTACTGATCCATTTCCAACTGTCTTGTGAACTGAGTATTTGCTTCCACCACCACCTCATAATATATCCATCTTTGACGCTCTCATAGAAGCCCCCACCAGACGGGACAAGACTGATGTGGTAGAAATGCAAAGTCGCCTCAAAGAACGGGATCAAATAAGGAAAGAAAAAGGAAAAGAGCATATACTTGAAGAATCTTCAATCTCTATAAGAGAAAAGCCAAATTAAATAATGCTATCCAATCCGTTAGAATCATTCCCGAGAGATCCGGGCAATCCGAAAGAACAACCTGATCCTGTTACTTTGAAAGACTAGATGTTCTAGCTTCATTCCCATGTGACTCACCTTGGTCGGATTTATGTCTTCATTTTTTTAAGGGATGGCGAACAAAGAATTTCGAATTTTTCCATTAAAGATGATGATATTTTTGAGAAAATTCAAAATGGGATTCGAACAGGATTCTAACAGTTTTTCTATGATCGGATCTAATAGACTCATCTGGATGGAAAAAAGTCTTTGAATATTGACGAATTCAGTGAATTGGTCCTTATACTTAAGATTTTGTCCGAGAATGATACATAGTTGAAGGATTTGAGTCATGATGTCCTAACCAATGATTAAATCTTTACTGGGGAGACTGGATCCAAAGATTTTAATGGTTATGGAACATTGAGGGAAAAACTGGACAGTTACTAGGGTAGTTCTTACATTCGTAAACAAAGTGTCTCTTGAGGTCGAATTAAAATATCAAATGCAGGAAGTTCAATATTCTTCAAGAAGAACTTTAGTGTGTAGGATTGAAGAACTCGCACCAGTATCTATGAGAGCAATGACGGTGATGGGTTCGACAAACTTCGAGGTGTAGATTTTTACAGGAAAGTGGGGACAATGGATCTTGCTTGAAAATATACTAGGGTCTTGTTATGAGAAAGTGATGGATATATGGAAAAGATATTCAGAATTTGAGTCAAAATCAGTTTCACTCGGAGTCTGATAACAAGGAATGACACAAAAAGTTTGTTCGGATTGTTCTTCATCCGCAAAAAACAATGATTCAATATCATCATTTTCGAGTGAAACACCGGTATCAATCTCTATGTAATGTATCAAATGGTTCTAACCTTTTCTCGCTTGGGGGCAATTTTTGGCAAAATGACCCTTTTAGTTACAGATGAAGTATCAAGTTGACTTCTTTCAATTTGAATGATCTTTTCTCTTGTGTAGCAATCGCCATTTTTTACCTAGAGTGCTTAGATCAATGCCTGGATTTTCTTATCCAAAATTTCTTAAAGTCCTTCTTTTCCTAGAAGACTTTTCGCAAGAACTGTCACAATCTCTTTTGAAGCATTTGATCTTCAGCTTTTAGCAAGAACATGCTCCATCAAGTTCTCTGTTGTCTGTGAGGTAGGTTTTCACCATCCGGCGCTTTAAACACAAATCATTTAGGCACAAATGGATCTCTTGTTATATTTCTCCCAAAGGGATGTACACAATTCTCCTTTGTTTGTTGAGAAAGGACCTCTCAACTTGCTGAGATAACTCTTTAGGTTTGGATTAGCTCCAAAGAGTTATCTCAACAAGTTGAGAGATCCTTTCTCAACAGACAAAGGAGAATTGATGGACATCCCACTAGATGCCCATCAATCCTGGCGTAAACAGCAACGAACCTAATCAGCACCGGACCAATGAGAGACTAGCTTCTATCGTCAATATCGCAATGATCCATATGAAGGTGACCTTCGGGAAGTCGGGGTCATTCAGCTTCATCTAGTTTCAAGTGAGATCTATCGGGACACCGTAGAGGCTCATAGGAGACGTAGGTAGCATAGACATATCTATTGGTCTGAAAAGTGATAATCCACAAAAGTAAAGTGATAATCCACAAAAGTAAACATAGCATTCAACAAACAAACTAGTAATTGGTCTCTATCACATATGTCAATAACAGCATATGCGAAAGAGTTTAAATATAAAATATAATAATCTCTTTAAAATCGACTTGCTTGAGAACCTTTATAAAATTTAAATAGTAGATGCAAGACATTTCCTCTGAAATCAGTAAACCAGTAAAAATTGAATAAAATTTGAAATTGCAATTGATTTTTTTTGCTGTGAATTGATTGCCACCATTTTTCAAGGAACCTCGTTAACCCTAGGGCATCTCGCACCTATCCGGCATCTCGAGGACATCTGGGGGAACTGTGTTACACCGCTTATCCGGAGGAACCAAGTTACCCCTTCAGGCATCCCTTCTAACACCTGGGGCATCGTTGTTCTAAGGGCTGACAACATTCCCAAATCGCACACTCGTTTCCTAGTGCGGCAATTCAATAATTCAATTTACTCAGGCCATTCACTGAGTAAAGTGCATAGAAGCAGTTCAGTGTCCATCATCGACTATCCTTTGTAAATCAAATACATGATACGAAATATTTAGTTGACAGTATTTGTTCAGAAGACGAATTGCAAAACAAGGATTTATCTAGATTAAATAGAATAAGGGGCAACTCGCCCGTCTGTAGAAATCAAGGGTATTTGCCAAGCAAATCAGTTTCAAAAATCTCGAAACTTTAATCTAATATAGATGAGACTCTGAGAAATGTTTTTGGTGAAGAACTCAAGGTTCCGTTTAGCTTGTATGAGTCCCAATAATTTTTTGTAATTCGGATCAAAACATGATACAAAGCCAGGTTACAATAGCTTTAGGAAATGGCATTTTGGATACCTAATTGAACTCCAAAAATCATGAAAAAATTCCACGTTATAGTTCAAGATATGGTCTAAAATTTATGAAGGACACTAGTCCAAATTGTTTATCAAAAAATTCTGTAGAAAATGGAAACCGAGCAAAGGTTCGGAAATGGCTTTAAAAAACAATTTTGGACGTGCATAGTTTTTTAAATATACTATGCACATACAAAGTATAAAAAATCTTAAATTAAAGTATGTTGTAAAACAAGGCATAATGTACCACTTTCATGAAGTGAGTCCCGCCAAATTTGTACCACAAAAACTTGCACAAAATTGGCAAAATTCGGGCTATAGTAAGTTGACCCGAAAATAGTTGTAACCTTGGATTCATTCACGACTCATGTCAATTAAGCTCAAATCAATGCACACTTCAATATCCAGTATTCCAACAACATATTGATATACTCAATGTACTAAAATCTTAACATTACTTGCAATACATATATTCCGGAATCGTTGATAAACATGATTAAGCCTGAAAACAACCGAGGCGACTACAATTCGAGGAAATCGACCTCGACGTACATAAATCAACCTATGTAGCATGAATGGGAAGTAATTTACTTGCCTCGAGTCCAGAGCAAGTGGTTTCCGCGGGTTGATGGAGTCTCGGAGGTCCCGAGGTTATGGCTGCCTTCTGTAGTTCTAAGTTCGACAAAGGCGAAATAGCGAGAAATAAGTTGAGTTACTGTGTCGCCGGCAATCGTGAGCTGAGGAGGAGTGTTGCGCGACTTGAGCAATCGTGCACAAAGTAGAAGGACAGAGAGAGATGGTCGTGAGCGTGAAGGAAGGAAACAAAAATGAACATGCTACTGTATGAGGAGAAGATGTCGGCCCCTTTTTTTTAGTTGTTTTTGTTGTTGCGCCACGACAAGGAACCTAAGGCGAGCAACTAACCAATTGACTCCTTAGCATGGCCTCATGCCAGCTGGTGCTCGCGGGATGTCGCTATGGACTTCGCATGTTGCAACATACGATAGGTAGTTGAGAGATTGGTAATGGACGTGGAGCAAGCTGCTGTTGTAGTGAAGTTGAGGCGTAATGGCGGTAGTGTGTCGCTGTGGCGCTGTGGCGGCAGTCCGGTGGTGGCGTGACACGGAGGTGTGTTATACAAAGGCTGAGGGGTCGCCGGTAGGTGACTTGGACAATCTGAAGTGGCCGTCCTTGCGGTAGTACGATGAGGCACGACAAAACACGGCGACAACGCGAAAGGCGCGGTCCGGTGGCCAACTTGGTGGTGTGGCATTGATGGCTAAGCATTCAAGGCTCATGATTCCATCGAGCAAAGACTCGGATGTCAAAAATCTCCCCCTCCTAAGGAATTTCATCCTCCAAATTGAACGCTCCCTACATTCTATTGAAAAGATGGGGATATCTTTGCCTCATTTCTTCCTTGCTTTCCCACATTGCTTCTTCCACGTCATGGTGTCACCATAAGACTTTGATGAGTGGAATCACTTTTGTTCAAAGGACTTGTTCTTTCTGATCCAATATTGTGCTAGCTCTTCTATGTATTTCACGTTCTCATCCATTTTGATGGTTTCATAGTCCAATATATGAGTAGGGTCGGGTCGATATTTCCTCAGCATCGATACGTGGAAAACATCGTGCAGCTTCAAGATCTTGGGAGGCAATGCTAATCTATAGGCCGAATCCCCTATCCTTTCGAGGACTTCGAAGGGTCGAATGAATTTCGGGCTCAACTTGCTCTTTTTTTCCAAATCTTGATATGCCCTTCATCGGTGATACTTTTAAGAATACGTGTTCTCTCATGTTAAATTCCAAGGGCCTCGTATGCTTATTTGTATAACTTTTCTGTCGACTTTAGGCCATCTTGAGCTGACTTCAAGTGATCCCTACCGCATCGGAAGTAACTTGCACCTATTCTGGCCCTATTAGTTTTCGCTCGCCCACCTCATTCCAACATATAGGAGTTCTACAAGTCCTTCCATATAGTGCCTCGGATGGGGTCATTCCTATGCTCTGTTGGAAACTATTGTTATAGGTAAATTTTATTAGATGCAACTTCTCATCCCAACTACCTTTAAAATCAATCATGCAAGCCATTAACATGTCTTCCAGTACTTGGATTACTCTTTCTATCTGTCTGTTTGTCTCGGATGAAAGGCGGTGCTAAATTGGAATTTGATCCTTGATGCAACTTGGAGACTCCGCCAAATATTTGATGTAAACCTTGAGTCTCGGTTTAAAGTTATGGTCATAGGGACACCATGTAAGCGTACTAATTGTCTTACATATATCTCCACAGATTTTTCCATCGAGTAATCCATTCATACAGTTAGGAAATTGGCAAATTTGATCATACGATTTACTATTTACCCATATAGAGTCGTGACTATTAGATGTCCTTGGTAAGCCTTGCAAAAAATCCATTATTATGTATTCCCATTTTCATTTAGGAATATCTAGTGCTCTTAACATTCTTGTAGGCTTGCGATGTTCTGCCTTTACTTATTGGCAAGTCAAGCACTGAGAAACATGCTTAGCGATGTCCGCCTTCATTCCATTTCACTAGTATTATCGGTGTATTTCGATTCATTTTTGTGTTTTCAGGATAAATACTATAATTACTCCTATGTGCCTTCGATAAGATTTCCTTCTTTATATCCTCATTATTAGGCACACATAGTAGTACTAGTATGTCACGATTCCATCTTTAGAAAGTTGGAATTATGATCTTTTCCCTACCAACGCCTCTTCTCAAAATTTCATGATTTCAGGGTTCGATTGTTGTGGTGTTCTAATTTTTTGTATGATTTCAGGTTCAATTCTTAGTGTAGCTAGTACACCGGTAAGATGGTCTACTTCTGACTTAAACTCCGAATTGGTGATTTCTTCTATTAAGTTCTATTCTCTTGTCCTTATACTCGCCATACCGATTACCGGCTTATGACTGAGAGCATCTACTGCCTTGTTCGCCTTCCCCGGATGATATGGTATCTCGCAGTTGTAATCTTTCAACGGTTCCATCCACCTCCTTTGCCTCATGTTTAATTCCTTCTAGGAGAATAGGTATTTCAAACTTTTATGATCTGTATAGATTTCAAACTTCTCTCCATACAGATAATGTCTCCATATTTTTAATGCAAAAATAATTGCTGCTAATTCTAAGTTGTGAGTTGGGTAATTTTACTCATAAGACTTTAGTCGTTTTGACTAGGGGTCTCAGGAACCGAACCGAACCGAAAAATTCGATTTTTTCGGTTCGGTTCTCATTAAAAACCAATAATTTTTTATTAGTTAACCGAACCGAATTGAACCACAAACCGATAAAATCAAACTATTAACCAAACGGTTTGGTTATTCTCTCCTGTCTCCTCTGAGAGAACATCGATTTGAATCTATTTGACTCCGGCTCTAGCATCATCCATCGATCGATCGAATCGCTCTGAGCTGGTCGAGATTCCATGGCGGATCGGGGCTTGCAGGAGGTGGAGAGAGCTCGGTTGCTGAGCTTGGCTCTCAAGCTCGGATGCTGATGTTGGTGGTGTTCGTGGTGTTGGTGATGGTGGTGGGAGTTGCGAGTGAGATCTAATGGTCCTGAGCAATTTCTGGTAGCCACTGCAGCAACACCCAGGAGAGAGAGAGAGCCTCAAATCTTATCTCCACCCTAACCCCAAGTGTCTCCGTTCCCTTCTTCTTCTTCAAGTCTTTTCTTCTGACCCAGAGTTGAACAGAACAACCCTAAATGGAGAGGTCTTCTTCTTCGCTTTCAAGCTCTGCCTTCGCTTTGCTTTGTGGGTTTAGTGCGCTGATTCCCTTTTGGTCTGTGTGGATTTGTGCAGGAGGAGAAGAAGCCAAAGGCTCAGGAGGAGGCCAAGAAGTCGGAGGAAGAAGCAGATCCGCTCAAAGTGTTGGAGAGAGTGCAGAAGAAGAGCCATCGACAAGTGTAGCTTCTCTCCCCTTATTCCGAAGCCACTTGCTCCAGAAGAGAAGAAGCTTGAGGAGAAAGAAGCCCCCAAGCCTGAAGAGAAGAAAGAAGAGGTCCGTCTCAAAAAAACCGAACAGAAAAAACGAAACCAAAAAACAAAAAGAAAAACGAAAAACGAAAAAAAACTGAAAACCAAAAACCAAAACCAAAAAACTGAAAAACGGAACCGAACCGAAATTTCGGTTCGGGTCTCATTCAGTTCGGTTCGGAAGTTATTTCTAATGGTTCGGTTCGGTTCGGTTTTTCAAAAAAACCGAACCGAACCGAACCGTTGACACCCCTAGTTTTGACACATAGGCTATAACCTTCCCATGTTACATCAAGACACATCCCAACCCCTTGTGAGAAGCATCATTATGCACCATGAATCCACTAGATCCAAAAAGAATAGTTATTATCGAAGCTGTGGTTAATCTTAAGTTCATGTAAGCATCGCTTGCACTCGTCGTTCCATTCAAATTCACATTCTTCCTAGTCAATTGGGTCATGGGCCTATGAGTCCCGAGAATCCTTCTACAAATCTCTTGTAATGTCTTGCAAGTCCTAAGAAATTTCATATTTTTGTCAGCATCATTGATCTTGACCAATTTATTTATACCTTAACCTTTGTTAGGTTCGCCGAGATTACTTCTCCGGATACTCCATGACCCAAAAATACTACTCGATCTAACCAGAACTCGCAATTATTGAATTTGTCGTACAACTTATGGTCTCTAAAAGTCTACAGTACTATCCTCAGGTGCTGCTCGTGTTCCTCTGGTCTTTTTGAATATATAATGATATCATTAATAAAGACAATTACAAATTGATCCATGTATGATTTTAATACCCTATTCATGAGGTCCATGAATGTAGCGGTGCATTCGTTAAGCCAAATGGAATGATTAGGAACTCGTAGTGTCCATAATGAGTCCTGAAAGAGGTCTTGAAAATGTATTCCTTCTTAATCCTTAACTGATGATACCTTGATCTTATGTCCATTCTAGAAAAGACTGGACTCCCTTGCAATTGGTCAAATAAAATGTCAATTCTAGGCAATGGGTATTTGTTTTTTATTGTGACATGATTCAATTGACAATGCAAAGACGCATTGATCCATCATTTTTCTTTACAAATAGGACAAGTGCAGCCCACAGGGACGCACTTAGCCTAATGAATCCCCTAGGAAGTAATTCTTGTAATTGTACTTTCAACTCCTTTAATTTCGCTAAGGTCATCATATATAGGGCTTTTGATATAGGTTTAGTTCCTAGAACCAATTCAATTACAAACTCAATTTCCCGTTCGGGTGGTAATCTCGGAATTCCTCGGGAAACACATTAGGGAATTCTTGGACCACATAGATCTCTTCGAGTTTGACTTCTTCCTTAGTTTGGTCCTTTACAACTACTAAGTACCATTGACATCCTTTGTTAAGAAGTACATGTGCCTCTACTGCCAAAATAAGGGTCACTGAGGGATTTGTCTCATCTTCATAGAACTCAAAACTAGGCTCATCCAATGGGTTGAATTGAATCATCTTTCTATAAGAATCCATCTTGGCCTGTTGTTTACGAAGCCAATCCATTCCTATGATAGCATCAAAGTCATACATGGCCATCACTACTACGTCTATTTCCTAATCTCATACACTCAATATTAGTGTGGATAACACCACATCCTTTAGCAATGTAGAATACTAAGTGGCATATCGAGAGGTTAAGTTTTCATTTCACCTAGTCGCCTATATCTTTCACACACAAAAGAACGTGTTGTACTGTGTCAAATAATGCGTAGGCCTTCTTATTATTTAAGGAAATCATACCCGAGATAACAACTTTGGAAGCTTCCGCTTACTCCCGAGTGACTGCATACACTTGTCCCTAAATTGGTGGCCATTGTGGTTTTCCTTACGGAGGTCCCTTGCCCGAATTTTGTTGTGCTAGTCGTGTAGGGCTAGCATTCACCCGAAGCCTTTTCTACGAACAGTTCCTCTAAATATGGCCTTTTTGTCCACATCCAAAACATCTCCTTGGATCTTGATAGGTCCTGGTCCATGCTGTCCGCCACACTATTGGCATGAGTCATTTGGATACGGCACCCGATTCACAGCCCGACATTTCTTGGTTTCTCCATAACTTCAAAAATTCCACTTCTTAGGAGAGGGGCCAACCGGTTGCTGAGATAAGTGGGGCCTTTTGTCACGTTGAGCGTAACTCGGTGCCATTTGACATCCAAATCCAGTTCATCGTTCGTTCTCCACTTGTTTTCTCATCAATTCTTGCCCCACAAGCTGGGCTTGCTTGTAAATTTCATTGTAGTTCTTGATATTAACGGGTACCATTTGTTCCATGATGTCCGTCCTTAGGCTTTTTAGAAATCTCCTGACTTTCTCCTCAATCTTCCACAGCATAGGAGCATACTTGGAGAGTTTAGAAAATTTCGCTTCAGATTGGTCCATAATTAGCTCATTTTGACTTAGTTGGACAAATTCCATTATCTTCCTGTCCTTCGCAAAGTCCGAAAAATATTTTCTATAGAAAGCCCTAACAAACTCATCCAACACCACTATTGTATCAGCCGAGAAGATTGTGTCCCTGGAGGCTCTCCACCAATACTTGGCATTTCCTTCCAGTTGACACTTCGCTAGAGTTAAATTTTCTATGTCATTACAATTCAGCAACCGGAAGCTTTTGTCCATCCCATCAATCCATTGTTCAGCCTCTTCTGGACTTCCCATTCTGATAAATGTGGGTGGCTTCAACTTCAAGAATTGCTTCACCAATCCCTGGGTATGACGTTCAGTTTCGAGTTGTTGCTGGGCTTGTCTCTCCATCAGGGTTCCTATATTAGCAAGTGCTTGCAAATTGTCCTCTATCTAAGGTTCTGCCCTCGAAGCAGTGGTTTTCATCCTCAATGGAGAAGAACTTCTTGATCTCACTATATTCACTGTAGATTATTGAGCATTGCCCACATAAACGATCAATGACCTCGTGTCACTAATCATATGAATGTTACTGGAATCGCATCAGTAACATATATTTGTTACTAGAATACAGAAGTAACTTACAATTGTTACCCGTACCTCATGAGTGACAGTCCATCACCCATTGTCCTAAAATGAATCACACACATGCATTTAGTATCTTATTGCAGGCGTTCATCCTAACTCTTTCCAACACTAACACACTTTATCACTCCAGTCAAACCTCTGCTGTGATACCACCAAAGCTGTGATGTCCCCCAACACATCACGACTAATGTGACTATCAAACTCTTTTCCAATTTTTAAACATGCAAAAACATATAAAGACAACCCAATACGCAATGCTTTCAAGCAATGCATGCATAAATATAGAACCAGACCCTTTCCTTTCTTTTATTTATATATTGTTGACGACCTAAATCGGTACACCGGGGATCAAAATGTTTCTTCTACAAGTCCGACCACCATACTGTCCATCTACACGGCCGCCCACGTGAGCAAGTCCCGATCTTTCCAAAATTGCTATCTTCATCCTTTGGGCCCTCGTCCTACTCGACCTTGCTGTCTCCATTGTCATCACCGTTCAGAAGTGGGAGTGATCCCATTAGACGCCCACTGATCTGGTCATAGATGGCAATGAACCTGATCAACACCAAGCCCGATGGAAGATCAGCATCTACCGTCGGTATCGCAATGATCCATATGAAGGTGACCTAGGGGAAGTGGAGGTCATTCAACTCCCTCTGATTCCACGTGAGATCTATCGAGACATCGTAGAAGGGGGACGTAGGTAGCAGAGGCATATCTACTGATATAAAAATGATAATCCACCAAAAATGAGCATAACACTCAACAAGAAAACTACTAACCAATCTATACCACATATGTCAATGTGAGGTAGTTTAGATATAAAATATAGTAATTGATTTAAAATCAACTTGCCTGAGAACCTTTTATAAAATTTGAATAACAGATGCAAAACGTTTCCTCTGAAACCAATAAACCGGTAAAACTTGAATAAAATTTGAAATTGCAATTGATCATCATTACTATGAATTGACCGTTGCTATCTTCCGGGGAACCCCGTCACTCCCCAGGCATCTCGTACACATCTTGTATTGCGAGGACATCTAGGGAAACCGTGTCACACCCCTCGGGCATCCGGAAGAACTCAGTTATCCCTCCAAGCATCTATTCTAACACCCGAGGCAACGCCGTCTTAAGGATCGATGGCATTTCCAAGTCACACTCATTCCATGGTATAGTAATTCAATAATTCAATTTAAACAGGCTGTTGCGGTGAGGTTGAGGTGGCGGCGGCACTGGTGTGTCGCACGAAGGCTGAGGGGTCTCGGATGGGTGACTGGGACAAGCTGAAGTGGCTGTCCTTACAGTAGTACTATGAGGCACGCAAAACATGACGGCAACACGGATGCCGTGATCCGATGGCGAAGTTGGTGATGCAGCACTGATTATTAAGCATTCGAGGTTCATGATTCCATCAAGCTTTGACTCGGATGTCACAATGTGTAATGTTGTTTCTAAAATTTAAACCAACACACAATGTTATCCTCGGGCTTTTAATTTGCTTAATATAATTCTTGAACTTTTTGTATATGTTCAATATCCCTAAACTAATATTCAAATTGTCCTTCCATTAATTCAACTAAATTTGTTGATTTGCCTTCCACTATGGTAAATTTGAATGATGAACAAAAAAAGAACGTTACATGTGGATTATCTTATTCAATTCATATCATAATAATAGTGTTATCAAATAACATGAATAATCATTTTTTCAAATTGAAGAAATTAAACAAATTAAAAGGATTATTATATTTTAATTTGAGTTACATAATTTATGTGAATAATCCATGTGTTATGTTTCTTTTGTCCCTCCATTAAAATGTTATGAATTAAAAGCCAAATTAACTTGAAATAATGGAGGACTCAATTGAACAGTTACTAAAAGTTCAGAAATCATATTAAACAAATTAAAAGTTCAAGGATGATACTGCGTATTAAGTCAAAGTTCTCGGACCTTTTGCATAATTATGCTTAGTTTGAAAGATCAAATGAATTGGTTTGGTTGTATTGAGTCTTGTGTGCTCTGATACCACTGAATGGACCTAGACTTAGAACCAGGGAGGACAGAGTCAATTTTCTGCAGGTATGCCTTCCCACATTGGGCGAACAACCCGTTCAAGCCCCTCAGGGACAGCTTTTTAGCAGAAAACCACTCTGACATTTAGTTCAGAGCCTAGAGACACTCAAATAAAACCGGGATGGTAACATTTCTAACTACCCGAGCTGCATTTCTCAGAGGATCCTACCAGGCTAGAGAAGAAGAGGAGTTTAGAAGGCCATGAAAGAGTTTTCACAAAATACTCACTTTACTTCAAGGGACTCTGCCCAACACATTACATCCTCCTCGCCTTTTATAGACAATAAGAGGTCACACACAAATAAGGACCAAGCTCACGGGTCTTGAAACAAATAGAGTCACCGAAAGCTGTTGGTAGGGAATTAGTAGCACGGTATGAACAGTGATAGTGAACAGTGACTTCCCTAGCCTACTGTACAGCAAAGGTGAACAATAACTTGCTACAGTGAAATTGTACGGACAGTGGTCTTGTTCAGCGGTCTCATCTGTCATGAGCATTGTAGTCATAGTCTGAGTCATCTGAGCTGTGTACTGTTGCTAGAAGATGTTCATCATATTTTTGTTCAAGTGCTTCGAGGTCCTCTAGTGAGACGATCTAGTTCAGTTGATATGATGTGGATGCGGATGCTTCTTCTTGTGCCCAGTCTGTATTGTCGGCTTTTGTAGTATCTGCAGGAATGCTTGGCTGATGCCAATTAGATGGTTGTTCATAGGAAGATGTGTTCATGTCTTGAGATAAGGACAAAGGTCCTTGATCATAGGGGTCTTGGGAAAGAGGACCTCCCTATTTAGCATAGGGGTCTTGGGAGAACTGTTCATCCTGAGAGGACTGAGCAAAGTTATATGTGTCTACAATTTCCTGCTCTTGTGATGATGCAGCTTGTTTGTATTGCTCAAGTGCTTTCTTAGCTTCTGGTGCCAGGCTATAATGATCCCATGCAGTGGGTACATTATAGTTCCATGCATCTTCAGGAATGGTTTTATTTTCTTGGCACAAAACTCTTTGGAGTTCTCGGTATTAGTGCTCACAGCAACCAACATGTCCTGGATAGGACTTGAGAACTCAAGCTTCTGCACTGTGTGGAACAGATTTATATGATGAGGTACCGATACTCAGGGGGGCATTGATGATGTTTCCATTATTTGTCAAGAAAGCCCATGGACGTCGAAAAAACAAAATGGTATGGACTTCAGGGTTTGGTTGGGTAGTTTTCAATTCTTTTTCCAAGAGATATTTCCAGTGAGTGGGAGGATAGAACCAGTTGAGAAAGTTCAAGAGATTTTTATCACTTTCTTTTTCAATGTTTCCTCTTCCGAGTCCAAATATCCTAGTGAGATTAGTAATTAACCTTTTGGTTTGAACTTCAATAGCTATTAAGTACTTATTGGTTAAGTACCATAATAACCATCTGAGTTGATCAGGAAAATCATCTTCCTTCCAGATTAGGGAATGTATGAACGGATAATCTGTATTTAATCCAAAAGGATAAAGAATCGAACCTCCATTGAGTTTGAACAGATCTATGTGGCATTGCCACATGAGTTTTTCTAGATTTTCAGTGAGTCTGTCATTCTGGATTTGTTCAACAATCTCCTGGAGGTATCTCCAACTTGGCCAATCTTTTATCTTCTCAATCTTGTACTTCTCATTGTGATGATGAGTATGAAAAGCATGTCTCATGATGTACATGTTGATCTCTGCTAGTGCTTTTGGCCTTGACAAGAAGTTAGCAAGTACATTTTTCTTCTCGGCAATGTGTTTGGTCTCAAAAGAGTATTTTGAAAACCATTCAGCCCATCGAAGCAGTTGAGAATCTGGAACCTGCTTCTGTTTGAATTTGGTCATCTGAGGGAAATATGCCATATCCAATTCTTCCGAAGTGATGGCCAATGAGATGAAATTCGAACTTTTTTATTCCGTTTTTTACCGCTAAGATTTCCTTGAAAGTGGAGTGATAATGCATTTCTGCTTGGGAAAACTTTCCACTTTTGTAAGCACATAGATGTCTCTTACCATCAATTTCTTCAAACAGGATGGCGGCCCAGTATTCATCACTGGCGTCGGTTTGGAGAATTCTCTTCCCCATTGATGGGATTTGTAACGGAAGAAGAGTCTGCATAATCTCCTTAAGTTCAGCGATTGCTTTAGTCTGAGATTTTCCTCAAGGTGGCGGATGTTTCTTCAGCATCGTCTGTAATGAAATTAGCAGCTTTGCAAGATTTAGGACAAAGTCTCTGAGATAATTGATTATCCAAAGGAATTGCTGAACTTGTTTTGTTGTGAAGTTTTCTTCAGGAAATTTCAACAATCCCTAAGGAATGTGTGGCCTTGGGTAGTATGATCCTTTGTTAAGGTGCATACCAAGAAATTCAATTTCTGTTTGGGCAATGTTCATCTTTCTTTGGGAAAGCATGATTCCATGCCTTTTTCACAATCTCGGAGAACTGCTCAAGAAGTTGATAGTACGACTGCTCATCAGGGTTGTAGAGCAGGTTATCATCAATGTATACTACTGCACTTGACAATATTGGTTGAAAAATTCGACACATAGCTTTTTGGAATAGGGATGGTGCTACCTTTAGGCCAAAAGGAAGAACTTTCCACTGAAAGTGTTGATTTGGGATACTGAGAACCCTATCTTGGTTTGTCTTCAGGATGGATGCCAAATTGCCAAAACCCAGCTTTGAGATCAAATTTGGAATAGATTTGGGCTTTGGATAATCCAGCAAAAAGAGAGTTTCTGGAAGGTAAAGAGAATTTATTATCTTGAAGGAAAAGGTTAAGGGGTTGGTAATTGATTACCAATCTCATCTTTTCTCGATTTTGCTCAGCACGTTTGTTAACATCAAAGGCTTCACAAGCCCATTGAGAATGTGAGATCTCAATAAGGCCTTGTTGCAGTAGTTCTGAGCATTCCTTTTGAGCCAGAACCAAGTGTTCTGGATTCATTCACATATGACTCACTTTAGTTGGATTAATATCTTCATTCTTTTTTAAAGAAAGGCGAACAAAGAACTCGAGATTTTGCCATAAAGGGTGAGAACATTTTTGAGCAAACTTAGAATGAGATTCCGAACAGGATTCCAACAATTTTTGCATGATCGGGTCTAATGGACTCATTTGAATGGAAAAGAGTCTTTGTATATTTGCAAATTCATAAAATTGATCTTTATACTTAAGACTCTTTCCAGGAATGATGCGAACTTGAGAAATCTGAGTCATAATATCCCAACCGATGATCAAATCTTTATTGGGAAGACTTGAGCCAAAGATTTTTGTGGTTATGGAACACTGTGGAAAAAACTGGACAATTATTGGAGTGGTTCTCACATTTGTAGAGAAAGTATCTCCTGAAGTAGAATTGAAATACCGAACACAGAAAGTCCAATATTCTTCAGGAAGAACTTTAGTGTCCAAGATTGAAGAAGCTACTCCAGTGTCTATAAGAGTAATGACAGTGATTGGCTTGGCAAACTTTGAAGTGAAAATTTTCACAGGAAAATGAGGACAATGAGTTTGACTTGAAAATATGTCAGTGCTTTCTTCTGAAGGAGTCAGAGATATATGAAAAATATCTTTAGGATCTGAATCTGAATCGGTTTCGCTAGGAGTTTGGTAACAAGGAATGATACAAAGAGTTTGTTCACGTGGTTCCTCATCCGTAGAAAATAGGGATTAGATATCATCATTTTCAAGAGAAATACCAGTTTCATTCTTTATATGATATATCAAATTATTATGACATTTTTTTTTACCGAGGACAATTTTTGGCAAAATGCCCTTTTTGGTTGCAGATGAAACATCTGTTTGACTTCTTGTGGCCTAAGCAATCTTTCCTTTTGCGTAGCTATCGCCATTTCTTCTTTCTTCGGAAATGCTTAGAGCCATGCCTGGATTTGTTTATCCAGAGCTTTTTGAAGTGTTTCTTTTCTCTGGAAGACTTTCCACAAGAACCATCACAGTCTTTCTTGGAGCATTTGATCTTTAGCCTCTGGCGAGAACAGGCTGCATCAAGTTCTCTGTTGTCGTTGACATAAGTCTGGATCATTTGCCTTTTGATACACAATTCTTCAAAGCACAAATGAATTTCTTGTTGGATTTCTCCCAATGGAATATCATAGATCCTTCTTTGTTTAGACAGAAGGGTTCTCTCTACTGTTTGAGATAATTCTTTGGGGATAGAGGTCAGGAAGACATGCTTCAAATTTGCATCAGCTCCAATCTGATAAAAGAGCTTAAGCATTTCACGATAATGCTTATCAAGATGTTTTTTCTGAAGAGAGCAGCATTTTCTTTCGAAAAATTATCTTCTTTTGAGCTCTATGAGATCGACAGGTTTCCCCACAAAGAAATGATATAGAAGAGTAATGGCATGACCAAAGTTTGGTGAGAGCAAAAAGTGAAGTTGATCTTGTTTTGACACAGATTGCCACCAAAGTTTGAGGCTATCTGTGAACCTTATAACAAAGTTGAAAAGAACATCATACTTGTCCTGGTTGGTAATGGCTTGGGTATTCAGCCAAGTACGGAATTCTTCAAAACTTTCTGGCCATTTGTGATAAGGAATATCATCAATGGTGAAAAACTGTTTTGATGAAGTTGACACATTCGGAGAGGAATTGTTTGGCTGGACAACCTCTGGTTCAGAAGGGTTTGAATCCATATCATGGTCTGGAGGATCGGCCATGAATATTGACGAAGTTACTAGTGCTATGGGAAAGGAATCAATGGTAGGGATTGAAAAAGTTGATGAAGATGAAAGGGATACCGAATCTGATTTAGTATCAAAGATGTTTGAAAAGGCTAATTTTGTTGGAAATAGAACCTGGTCTGTTGGAATGACAGGATCAATATGTAGTGGAGGTTGTGGAGTAACAGGATCAGGCTGTAGTTCCTGATTACCCAAATCTCTGAGAAAGGATTCTAATGGGTTTGATAGCATCAATTGATCCGGCCTTTCTCTTATGACAAGCGAAGTTTCTTCGGGCCTTTTCTCCTTTCCCTTTTCTTTCCTTATTCGATCTAGTTCCTTGAGACGATTTCTCATCTCAACCACATCTGTCTTATCTTGTCTAACAGGAATATCTGTGATAGAAGCAAAGATAGATGTCTGAGCTGGTGGAGGAGGGAGAGGTTCTGTTCGCACAGTAGTCGGAAATGGATTGAGTCTTCCTTCTTCAAGGATCTGGATTTGCCTTTTGAGCTTTTCTATTTCCGCTCTAGGACTTTCAAGACGATGATATCCTAAATGTTGTCTAGATTCCAAGGCATGAAGCTGATCTGGAAATCTAAAAGCATTTTCTTGGTGGTTTCATCATATCATCGAAGATCTTGTTGCACATTCCCAATCTTGGAATCAATTGCTTTAAAAGTATTGTTGTGTGCTAATACAGTCTCCGATTGCCAATTTAAGACGGCTTCAGTAACGGGGGTTCTTTTTTGTCTTCCATGTTCATCCACATCAGTGGGAGCATGTATCTTATGGACGTGCCTGTATCTGCCTTGTGGATCAATGAATTCTTCCGGGGCAGGGAACGAGAGTTTGGAACCTTCCCTAACAAGGGGAGGAAAGTCTATTTCTTGGAACATAGCGATGGAAGAGCTGGGTGGTGTTTCTGCTGGGGCCTCAAATAGGTAAGAATGTTTCTTAGCCCATTTTAAGATTGGCTTATAAAACGGGGAAATAGCTGGTCTTTTCTGAGGAGGAGATGGAGGAGGTGATGGTGGTGGTGTTGGTGATACAGAGGGAGGAGCAGTGAACTCTGGTGGTGGAGTTGGTGCATAAGAGACCATAAACTGGAATTTGTCGCATTCACCAAGAGTATCAACAGAGGGATCCTCGTTCAGGTACCTTTGGTACATAGGGTCCTTTGGCTTTTTGTGCTTCCATTGTGGTCGGTAGTTGGATCTACTTCATCGGGAGAGTTTGTGTAGTAGGAACATTGACAAAAAAGATCCCAGAAACAGTGACCATACTTGTCCTTGTAGTAATGAACAGGGTGTCCATCATTGTTGAAATGTCGAACAAGCTTTTTTGGATCTGGTTCGGAAATTGACTCGGGAACACATGGTTCAATCATAAAGAGAGTCTGGAAGATGGAAGGACTTTCTTCCTTTTCCTTACCAAATTTGATGGAAACAGTTCCATCTTTCCTTCTGATGAACTCAGAATCTGATGACTGGAAATGCTTGTTATTCTGGTGCGACTTTTCATAGTTGGTGATCCAAGTCTCTAGAAGAAGCTTGGCTAATTTTTCTTTTGGGATTTGTCTAGGAACATGAATGCAAGATGCTTGATCATTTTGCATGGAAATGAAGGGAAATGAATAAAGCATCTTCATTTTCATTATGAAAATTCAAATCAAGAGCATGGTTCTGCACTCGATAAACCATTTGGTGGTGCAATGTTGCAGCAACAGAATCAACAATCTGAGGTGCTCCAGTGAGCTGTATTTGTACTTTCAGAAAAGAAAGTAGCTGTGGATCTGACAGAGCAATGTTGAAATTTGGATACAAAGTTACGAAGACTGTTCCGGCATTTAAAGTGGTTTGGACAGTACCTATACAAGCATGCTGGTATTCTAAGAATCGAGTATCTAACAATGCTATTCTTGCCACAACTGGCAAGCCCTTGCGACCATGGACATGAGAATATCCTTGTTGAATCCATTATCTGGGAAATTCTTGAGGAATATGAAGAGTAAAAAAGTACTCCTTTTCTTGGGATAATCAATTATCTTAGAGACTTTGTCCCAAATCTTGCAAAGCTGCTAATTCCGTTACAGATGATGCTGAAGAAACATCGCCCACCTTGGGGAAAATCTCGAGACTAAAGCAATCGCGAACTTAAGGAGA
Organism: Eucalyptus tenuipes; assembly: GCA_014182365.1. Lineage (NCBI taxonomy): Eukaryota > Viridiplantae > Streptophyta > Magnoliopsida > Myrtales > Myrtaceae > Eucalyptus > Eucalyptus tenuipes. Next base: position 31,212,755 of record CM024538.1, on the reverse strand, counting down.
TTATGCTGACTCTTCCTCTGTTACAAATCCCATCAATAGGGAAGAGAATTCTCCAAACCGACGCTAGTGATGAATACTGGGCCACCATCCTATTTGAAGAAATTGATGGTAAGAGACATCTGTGTGCTTACAAAAGTGGAAAGTTTTCCCAAGCATAAATGCATTATCACTCCACTTTCAAGGAAATCTTGGCGGTAAAAAATGGAATAAAAAAGTTCGAATTTCATCTCATTGGCCATCACTTCCTAGTAGAATTGGATATGGCATCTTTCTCTCAGATGACCAAATTCAAACAGAAGCAGGTTCCAAATTCTCAACTGCTTCGATGGGCTGAATGGTTTTCAAAATACTCTTTTGAGACCAAACACATTGCTGGGAAGAAAAATGTGCTTGCTGACTTCTTGTCAAGGCCAAAAGCACCAGCAGAGATCAACATGTACATCATGAGACATGCTTTTCATACTCATCATCATAATGAGAAGTACAAGATTGAGAAGATAAAAGATTGGCCAAGCTGGAGATACCCCCAGGAGATTGTTGAACAAATCTAGAATGACAGTCTCACTGAAAATCTGGAAAAACTCATGTGGCAATGCCACACGGATCTGTTTAGACTCAATGGAGGTTCGATTATTCATCCTTTAGGATTAAATGCATATTATCCGTTCATACATCCCCTAATCTAGAAGGAAGATGATTTTCCTGATCAACTCAGATGGTTATTATGGTATTTAACCAATAAGTACTTAATAGTTATTGAAATTCAAACCAGAAGGTTCATTGCTAATCTCACTAGGATATTCGGACTCGGAAGAGGAAACATTGAAAAAGAAAGTGATAAAAATCTCTCGAACTTTCTCAACGGTTCTATCCTCCCACTCCTTTGGAAATATCTCTTGGAAAAAGAACTGAGAACTACCCAACCAAACCCTGAAGTCCATACCATTTTGTTTTTTCGACGTCCATTGGCTTTCTTGACAAATAATGGAAACATCATCAATGCCCCCCTGAGTATCGGTACCTCATCATATAAACCTGTTCCACACAGTGCGAAGCTCGAGTTCACAAGTCCTATCCAAGACCTGTTGGTTGCTGTGAGCACCAATACCGAGAACTCCAAAGGGTTTTGTGCCAAGAAAATAAAACCATTCATGAAGATGCATGGAACTATAATGTACCCACTGCATGGGATCATTATAGCCTGACACTAGAAGCCAAGGAAGCACTTGAGCAATAAAAACAAGCTGCATCATCACAAGAGCACGAAATGATAGACATAGATAACTTTGCTCAGTCCTCTCAGGATGCACAATCCTCCCAAGACCCCTATGCTAAATGGGGAGGTCCTCTTTCCCAAGACCCCTGTGATCAAGGACCTTTGTCCTTATCTTAAGGTATGAACACATCTTCCTATGCATAGCCATCTAATTGGCCTCAGCTAAGCATTCCTGCAAATACTACAAAAGCCGACAATACAGACTGGGCATAAGAAGAAGCATCCGCATCCACATCATATCAGCTGAACCAGATCCTCTCACTAGAGGACCTCGAAGCACTTGAACAAAAATATGATGAACATCTTCTAGCAACAGTACACAGCTTAGATGACTCGTACTATGACTACAATGCTCATGACGGACGAGACATTGCCGAACAAGACCATTGTCCGTACAATTTCACCGTAGCAAGATTCTTGTTCACTTTTCTTTGTAGCGGTAGGTTAGGAAAATCACCATTCCTTTGTCCTTTGTTCATACCGTGCAAATAATTCCCTACCGACTGCTTTCTGTGCCTCAGTTTGTTTCAGGACTTGTGAGCTTGGTCCTTGTTTGTGTGTGACCTCTTATTGCCTATAAAAGGCAAGGAGGATGTAATGTGTTAGGCAGAGTCCCTTGAAGTAAAGTGAGTGTTTTGTGAAAAATCTCTCATGGCCTTCTAAACTCCTGTTCTTCTCCAACCTGGTAGGATCCTCTGAGAAATGCAGCTCGAGTAGTTAGAAATGTTACCATCCTGGTTCTATTTGGGTGTCTCTAGGCTCTGAACTAAATGTCAGAGTGGTTTTCTGCTAAAAGGTTGTCCCTGAGGGGCATTCAGTGGTATCAGAGCCATGGTCTCATTTGTAATATATATGTTCCATGCGCTTAGTAGGTGAATCCAGTGCTGAGAAGATCTCTTCCCATCATGACAGATCCAGAAATAATTGAAGCACCAGTTTCTCTCGCTCCATCTCCATCTTCTTCAATCCCTTCAGATTTTCGCGTTTCCAATGCTTCTATGATAGACTATCTCTATGAAGTCTCTCTTGGTGACGAAACCAAGATCTCTGAAACTCAACTTCCTCTTATGAACCCGTATTCTGCTTTTGCTAAACCTACCTCATCATTTTCCCCCATCCGCTCTATTCGCCAACTCATTCACCAAACTCCAAAGGAAGTAAAGGAGTACATTCAATCCTCCAAGTTCGACTAGCACCCCATTCCTTTGGAGTTTGGCGAATGAGTAGGCGAATAGAGCGGATGGGGGAAAATGATGAGGTAGGTTCAGCAAAAGCAGAATACGGGTTCATAAGAGGAAGTTGAGTTTCGTAGATCTTGGTTTCGTCACCAAGAGAGACTTCATAGAGAGAGTTTATCTTAGAAGCATTGGAAACGCGAAAATCTGAAGGGGTTGAAGAAGATGGAGATGGAGCGAGAGAAACTGGTGCTTCAATTATTTCTGGATCTGTCATGATGGGAAGAGACCTTCTCAGCATTGGATTCACCTATTAAGCGCATGGAATAGATATATTACAAATGAGACCATGGCTCTGATACCACTGAATGCCCCTTAGGGACAACCTTTTAGCAGAAAACCACTTTAACCTTTAGTTCAGAGCCTAGAGACACCCAAATAGAACCAGGATGGTAACATTTCTAACTACCCGAACTGCATTTCTCAGGGGATCCTACCAGGCTGGAGAAGAACAGGAGTTTAGAAGGCCATGAGAGAGTTTTCACAAAACACTCACTTTACTTTAAGGTACTCTGCCCAACACATTACATCCTCCTCGCCTTTTATAGGCAATAAGAGGTCACACACAAACAAGGACCAAGCTCACAGGTCCTGAAACAAACAAAGGCACAGAAAGTAGTCGGTAGGGAATTATTCGAACGGTATGAACAGTGACAGTGAACAATGATTTCCCTAACCTACTGCTACGGCAAAAGTGAACAGTAACTTACTATAGTGAAATTGTACGGACAGTGGTCTTGTTCAGCGGTCTCATCCGTCATGAGCATTGTAGTCATAGTCCGAGTCATCTGAGCTGTGTACTGTTGCTAAAAGATGTTCATCATATTTTTGTTCAAGTGCTTCGAGGTCCTCTGGTGAGAGGATCTGGTTCAGCTGATATGATGTGGATGCGGATGCTTCTTCTTATGCCCAGTCTGTATTGTCGACTTTTGTAGTATTTGAAGGAATGCTTGGCTGAGGCCAATTAGATGGTTGTGCATAGGAAGATGTGTTCATACCTTGAGATAAGGACAAAGGTCCTTGATCATAGGGGTCTTGGGAAAGAGGACCTCCCCATTTAGCATAGGGGTCTTGGGAGGATTGTGCATTCTGAGAGGACTGAGCAAAGTTATCTATATCTGTCATTTCGTGCTCTTGTGATGATGCAGCTTGTTTTTATTGCTCAAGTGCTTCCTTAGCTTCTACTGCTAGGCTATAATAATCCCATGCAAAGTGGGTATATTATAGTTCCATGCATCTTCATGAATGGTTTTATTTTCTTGGCACAAAACCCTTTGGAGTTCTCGTATTGGTGCTCACAAAGAACCAATGTGTCCCGGATAGGACTTGTGAACTCGAGCTCAAAGACCGTGTGGAACAGTTTATATGATGAGGTACCGATACTCAGGGGGCATTGATGATGTTTCCATTATTTGTCAAGAAAGCCCATGGACGTCAAAAAACAAAATGGTATGGACTTCGTGGTTTGGTTGGGTAGTTCTCGCTCTTTTTCCAAGAAATATTTCCAGTGAGTGGGAGGATAGAATCAGTTGAGAAAGTTCAAGAGATTTTTATCACTTTCTTTTTCAATGTTTCCTCTTCCGAGTCCGAATATCCTGGTGAGATTAGCAATGAACCTTTCCTCGGTTTGAACTTCAATAGCTATTAAGTACTTATTGGTTCAAGACTACCATAATAACCATATGAGTTGATTAGGAAAATCATCTTCCTTCCATTAGGGATGTATGAACGGATAATATGCATTTAATCCAAAAGGATGAATAATCAAACCTCCATTGAGTCTCGAATGATCCGTGTGGCATTGCCACATGAGTTTTTCCAAATTTTCGATGAGACCGTCATTCTCGATTTGTTCAAAAATCTCCTCGGGGGTATCTCCAAGCTTGGCCAATCTTTTATCTTCTCAATCTTGTACTTCTCATTGTGATGATGAGTATGAAAAGCATGTCTCATGATGTACATGTTGATCTCTCGCCGGTGCTTTTGGCCTTGACAAGAAGTCAAGCACATTTTTTTTCCCGCAATGTGTTTGGTCTCAAAAGAGTATTTTGAAAACCATTAAGCCCATCGAAGCAGTTGAGAATTTGGAACCTGCTTCTGTTTGAATTTGGTCATCTGAGAGAAAGATGCCATATCCAATTCTACCAGGAAGTGACGGCCAATGAGATGAAATTCGAACTTTTTTATTCCATTTTTTACCGCCAAGATTTCCTTGAAAGTGGAGTGATAATGCATTTATGCTTGGGAAAACTTTCCACTTTTGTAAGCACACGTATGTCTCTTACCATCAATTTCTTCAACAGATGGCGACCCAAGATTCATCATCGGCGTCGATTTGGAGAATTCTCTTCCCTGTTGATGGGATTTGTAACGGAGGAAGAGTTTGCATAATGTCCTTAAGTTCAGCGATTGCTTTAGTATGAGATTTTCCCCAAGGTGGGGGATGTTTCTTCAGCATCATCTGTAACGGAATTAGCAGTTTTGCAAGATTTGGGACAAAGTCTTTGAGATAATTGATTATCCCAAGAAATTGTTGAACTTGTTTTGTTGTGTAGTTTTCTTCAGGAAATTTTAACAATTCCTGAGCAATGTGTGGCCCTGGGTAGTATGACCCTTTGTTAAGGTGCATATAAGAAATTCAATTTCTGTTTGGGCAATGTTCATCTTTCTTTGGGAAAGCATGATTCCATGCCTTTTCACAATCTTGGCGAACTGCTCAAGAAGTTGGTAGTGCGACCGCTCATCAGGGCTGTAGAGCATGATATCATGGATGTATACTGCTGCACTTGACAATATTGGTTGAAAAATTCGACACATGGCCTTTTGGAATAGGGATGGTGCTACCTTTAGGCCAAAATGAAGAACTTTCCACTGAAAGTGTTGATTTGGGATACAGAACCCTGTCTTGGGTCTGTCTTCAGGATGGATGCCCAATTTCCAAAACCTAACTTTGAAATCAAATTTGGAATAGATTTGGGCGTTGGATAATCTAGCAAAAATAGAGTTTCTGAAAGGTAAAGGGAATTTATCATTTTGAAGGAAAAGGTTAAAGGATTGGTAATTGATTACCAATCTCATCTTTCCTCGATTTTGCTCAGCACGTTTGTTAACATAGAAGACTTCACAAGCCCATTGAGAATGTGAGATCTCAATAAGGCCTTGTTGCAGTAGTTCTGAGCATTCCTTTTGAGCCAGAACCAAGCGTTCTGGATTCATTCCCATATGACTTGCCTTAGTTAGATTAATATCTTCATTCTTTTTGAAAAGAATGCGAACAAAGAACTCGGGATTTTGCAATAAAGGGTGAGAACATTTTTGAGCAAACTCAGAATGAGATTCCGAACAGGATTCCAATAATCTTTGCATGATCGGGTCTAATAGACTCATTTCAATGGAAAAGAGTTTTTGTATATTGACAAATTCAGAAAATTGATCTTTATACTTAAGACCTTTTCCAGGAATGATGCGAACTTGAGAAATCTGAGTCATAATATCCCAATCGATGATCAAATCTTTATTGGGAAGATTTGAGCCAAAGATTTTTGTGGTTATGGAACACTGTCGAAAAAACTGGACAGTTATTGGAGTGGTTCTCACATTTGTAGAGAAAGTATCTCCTGAAGCAAAATTGAAATACCGGACACAGGAAGTCCAATATTCTTCAGGAAGAACTTTAGTGTCCAAGATTGAAGAAGCTGCTCTAGTGTCTATAAGAGCAATGGCAGTAATTGGCTTGGCAAACTTTGAAGTGAAAATTTTCACAGGAAAATTGAGACAATGAGTTTAACTTGAAAATATGTCAGTGCTTTCTTCTGAGGGAGTCAGAAATATATGAAAAATATCTTCAGGATCTGAATCTGAATCGGTTTCGCTAGGAGTTTGGTTATAAGGAATGATACAAAGAGTTTGTTCATAAAAGAAAGTAGTGTGGGAAGGCATACTGCGTAAAACTAACTTCGTCATCCCTGGTTTTAGGTCTAGGTCCATTCAGTGATATGATGTGGATTCGGATGCTTTTTCTTGTGCTCAATTTGTATTGTCGGCTTCTATAGTATCTGCAGGAATGCTTGGTTGAGGCCAATTAGATGGCTGTGCATAGGAAGATGTGTTCATGCCTTGAGATAAGGACAAAGGTCCTTGATCATAGGGGTCTTGGGAAAGATGACCTCCCCATTTAGCATAGGGGTCTTGGGAGGACTGTGCATCCTAAGAGGACTGAGCAAAGTTATTTGTGTCTGCCATTTAACCTCAAAGAAGAATAATCTACAAGAAAAAAGAATAAAAATCAAGTTTTAGGCTTCGTTTTTCTATAAAAAAGGAATAATTTGAAAAATATTTTCCTAAAAATGATCGTTTATATCTCTTACAAAAGTGAATGAACGAAAAAATATGTTCATCATCCATGAAAATATTTGGACATAAATTATTGGCGATAACGAAATTTTTTTCATTGACTAATTATTTTAAGTGATACAAGTAATTATTTCCAAATCATTTATTTTCCACTAAATAAATAAAGTATAGTTCAAAGTGATTGACATTGTCTCGCTCTGCAATTATAGGAATCAAAAAATAAACTGGAGAAGAAGTAGTATGCATGCGAATTATGATTGCAAGAGCTAATTTTGTCGACCCAACTATCAACGGAGGTCATCAATCCACTTTCACAAGAAAATGGCTCGTCTTGATCCTAGCCATCTGGACCTCGTGGTGTAAGATGATTCTATATGTCCTCAAAAATCATGCGGTAGTAAAGCCTACAAGAGAGGAACTGAAAAAAAAAAATGGAATTGAAGTGGATGGCTCATCGTAACTTTAATATATTTCCACGATCAATGATTATTCTATTTCGTGCATTACCGAAAGCAGTTTCCGCGACACGTTCACGTGGCGTCTAAGACACGATGCAGAATGGTGTCAAATCCTTGTACGAATTTCAATAATTTCTTTATTAATTAAAATGGATAATTAATTATTTTTTCCTTTTCTTCTTTATTGGCCGATTGCCGCCTATAGCGGTGGTCGACAACCGAACACAATCGAGCTAGAGTCTCGTCACAGCCGACGAAACTCGAGCTTGCCAAATTCGACCACCTGCGCAAGGCTCAAGCCACGCTCGAAGCCACCAAAGCCTCGTTGCAATGGCTGGCCAAGTGGCTGGATCTGACTAGGCCCGAGTTCGCTCGAGGTCGATCGAGTGAGCTAAGGCCTAACCAAATCTAACGAGCTGGGTAGGGCTCTAGCTTCACCCGAGTGGTCGGATATAGTAGGGCTTGAGCTCGCCGGCATCGGATGAGCTCGGCCTTGCCCGTGGCCGTTCACCTGCCATCACCGTGGCTAGCGATTGGCCAAGGAAGAAGACGAAAAAAGAAAAAAAAATTAAAAACGTAATTTAAAAAAACATGAAAATAAAATGAAAATATGTTTGGTAAAAAAAAGTGAGGTGAAAGAAATTATGAAAAACATTTTCTGTCATCTAAAAAGTGGAAAACATTTTTTCCATTTTTAAAAGTGTTTTTCCTAATAACGAAAAATATTTTTCTTAACTAGTTTTTTTTTTTTTGTTGGTAAAAGGTAACAACTTAATTAGTTTATTTTTCGTGAAACGAATGTCGAAAAATTCAGAAAAAAATTTTCCTTTTTTTTTTGGCAAAATGGGCGGAACCCAGGAGAACCGTCAAGATTTCTACTCCAAGAGAACCGTACTGATTTCTACTGGGGGTTGCGCATAAAAGTCCCTAAACATGCGTTATCGTTGTTAGAATTTGTTGACTGAAGATGGTCACCATGAAAGCTTTCTTTCTACTTCTTCCACTTCTTTCTCTCCCCTTGCTGTCGCAGCTTCTTCCTCTTGAAGCCAATGGAATAAGCCCCAACACCACCAATTGCCCTGTAAAGGAAAGACGAGCCCTGTTGAAACTCAAAGCTGGTCTCAAAGACCCGTCCGGCTGGCTCTCTTCCTGGACCGGCCAAGATTGCTGCGAATGGGTCGGCGTGAGCTGCGACAACGACACGGGCCGTGTTGTGAAGCTGGATCTCATGAGCCTCGACACATGCTATGACATGGTAGATGATGACGATGATGCTGCTGAATCTGCACCAGAAGATTACAAGCCGATGTGTTTGAGTGGCCAAGTAAGTCCTTCCTTGCTTGCTTTGAAGTACTTGACTTACTTGGATCTGAGCCACAACAATTTCCAAGGCAATCCCATTCCCAGTTTCATCGGCTCTCTTAAGAGGCTGACCTATCTCAATCTCTCCCGAGCATCATTTGGTGGACTAGTCCCTCCCCAGTTGGGGAATCTCTCGAACTTGCACTATCTTGACCTCGCTTTCGACTTTTCTTACCATCAAGAGCTCCGAGTGTCGGATTTAAATTGGCTTTCTGGTCTTTCTTCTTTGAACTACCTTAACTTGGAAGGCGTCAATCTCCGGAAGGGATCTGCTCGTTGGCTGGAGAACGTTAACATGCTTCCTTCTCTAATGGAGTTGCACTTGGAGGAATGTCAGCTCTCTGAGTTCCCTGAATCTCTGTCGTTTGTGAACTTCACATCGCTTTTGGTTCTTGATCTCTCTTGGAACCACTTCAACTCCACAATGCCTCGGTGGGTTTTCAACATCACAACTCTTCTTGAACTCACGCTCTTTGGTTCTGAACTAAAGGGCTCCATTCCCGCTGTTGCAGAGGGTGCGTTGTGCAAACTGCAGAAGCTGGACTTGTCCGTCAATAACTTGACAGGAGATATAAGCGAGCTTGCAGTGGGCTTGTCCGGGTGCAAGAGTAGCAGCTTAGAGAAGCTAGATTTGAGTGGCAACAAGTTCAACGGTCCGTTGCCCGACTCTTTGGGATTGCACAGATGTTTAAGAGTTCTTCGACTCTCCCGAAATTCCTTTTTGGGGCCGATCCCGAGTTCTGTAGGAAATCTGTCACGTTTGGTTGAGCTGGACTTGTCCTACAACAAGATGAATGGTACCATACCAGAGAGCATAGGACGACTCTCGAAGCTAACCTTTTTGGGCCTATATTCGAATTCTTGGGAAGGTTTTGTTACGGAAAGTCATCTCCGGAATCTGAAAGAGTTGGAAAGTCTTGAAATATCATCTTATCGGGCTAGCTCACTGAAGTTCAGATCCACCCGTAGCTGGGCTCCTGAGTTCAATCTAAGTTCCATCACGATTAAGAATTGCCAGTTGGGTCCGGAATTCCCTGAATGGCTGAAGAATCAGAAGAAATTATTCTTCTTGACCCTTTCGGGAGTTGCGATTTCGGGCACAGTGCCCAATTGGTTCTGGGAACTGTCTCGAAAACTTTTGGAATTAGATCTTTCCCAAAATCGTATAATGGGGAAACTTCCCAGATTCTTAGATTTTGTTTATGAATCTGTAGTCATGGTCGACTTATCTTCCAACCGGTTGGAGGGTTCATTTCCACTCGGGTTTAATGTGAGTGCACTTATCTTGAGTAACAACTTGATTTCAGGACCTATCCCAGCAAATGTCGACCGCCACATGTCGGCCTTGGAGTACCTGGATGTGTCAAACAACTCACTCACCGGAGACCTACCTTCTTCAGTGAGCAGGTTGAAGAATCTGATTTATCTCACTTTATCAAACAACACTCTCTCTGGAGATATTTACGCCAGGTGGACCGTTATGCCGAAACTGACGTACTTGGATCTTTCCAAGAACAATTTCTCCGGTCACATTCCCTGCCAAATGTGCTCGTTACTACCTTCCCTTAAATATCTAAAGCTGGGCACCAACAATATTTCTGGAGAGTTACCCTCTAGCTCGTTAAATTGCACTGGCCTAGTTATTCTCGATCTAAGCGAAAACAGACTTCATGGAATAATACCGCAGTGGACTAAAGAAAGCCTCAATTCGTTATCGATATTGATTATCCGGTCCAATAGTTTCAGCGGAAGAATTCCTGAACAACTGTGCAACTCTCTGAACCTGCATATCTTGGACCTCTCCGACAACAACTTGTTTGGATCAATTCCTAGATGTTTCGGCAATATGTCAGGGATTCTATCTTTAAAGCCTTCCGTTGAGAGAAGTATTCTCCTCAGAAGCCTCGAGTTAAACATGAAGGGAAGGTTGATGGAGTATCTCGGATTGATTCCGTTGGTGAAAATGATAGACCTTTCGAGGAATAACCTCTCAGGGGAAATTCCTCCAGAGATAGCAAATCTCTCCGCATTGAAGGCACTCATTTTGTCGAACAACCAACTGACGGGAAGCATACCGGGCAACATATCAAGGTTGAAACAGTTGGAAACTCTCGACCTCTCATTCAACCGCCTGACAGGCCAAATTCCTCCCGGCATGTCTTCCATGACATTCTTGAACAGATTGAACTTGTCATACAACAACTTGGACGGCGAAATTCCTAGAGGTACCCAGTTCACAACATTTGATCCATCCAGCTTTGAGGGAAATCCAGGCCTCTGTGGGTTTCCGTTGTCGCAAAATTGCTCGACTCCGACAGGGCTGGATGCACAAGATCGGGATGGCGAAGATAAAGGAAACGAGGAAGATGATCGTGGAGAATTATGGTTCTACTCAAGCATCGTACTAGGATTTCTGGTGGGATTCTGGTCCGTTTGCGGCACACTGGTGATAAAGAGGTCCTGGAGACAAGCTTATTTTAGATTCGCTGATAAGATGAAGGACAAGCTCTATTTGGCCGTCCAACTGAAAACAGCTCGGTTGCGGCGGAACTGGGAGGACAGAACCTGATGTTCCACTTCTCAGCAAGATGCTTCATTAGGTGAAAGAAGGCTTTTGAGTCAAGTTCTGCTTATATTAATGGATATGATCATTATAAGTTTCCGCTAATACTACTAGTTTCTGCAAAACTCCTGCCCTTTGCCCCATCTTTCAACACACATTCTCTTTCAATGTAATGTATGGCTGAGGTCTTCAGACTATAGTTATAGATTTTAAATATTCGCACTTGAACTCCAACTACGACCGAATCTAGCATTTTCCTCGACTAAATTTTCAACCTCATGCAGCGACCCACGGGTAGAAACTACAAATATGAAATATTCTAGCAACCTAGATGCAGCCAAAATTGTTCGTCTTTGGCTTTAAAGGAAAATGCGCCGGCATTAACAAAATGTCTCTTTATTTTAAATGAAGGTACTGAAAGTCTTATAACTTGTCGTGAAAATGTAATTGAGTCTTAAAACTTGCAAAAGGTACAATCAAATCCTAAAACTTGCCTAATTTCTACAATCAAGTCCTTTTATTTACTTTGTTTTATTTATTCTGTTTAACTTGGTTGATAGAAAATGTTGATGTAATTATTTTAAAATTATTTTGTCTATTCTACATGGCTAAAACGTTGATGGTAACCCTTGCCGGCCCTTCCTAGCCATGGTGGGCAGCGGTGGCGGTGACGAGGGATCACTAATGGATTTCTCACCCCTTTTTATTTAAAAATTTAGCTTATTTTTAACTTAATTTAAATAATTTTTTTATTAAGAATTAGAGCTTTACTCTTATGTTTCATTTTAAGCTATGCCATTGTCACGTAAGAAAGTGAAAATATCAACAAAAGTCACATCAGCATTTTCTATTAGCTTAATTCAATGAAATTAAGGGAAATACTCGATTTTACCAATCTGACAAGATTTAGGATTAGATTGTATTTTTTGTAAGTTTAAGAAATTAATTGCACTTCCCTAACAAGTTCTGAGATTTTCGATACACTTATCCCTTCTGATTATTGTCTGGGACATCCACCCCAACACCAAAATGTGCTTGACCGTGCTGACGCCGAGCACGTATTTAAGGTTAACATTGAGGATTCTGATGAAACCGTCAGTTTCGCTTCTATCTCTGTGGCGCCTCAACGGAGGCCTCGCACTTTGCGAAGGATTGCCATCCCCGGAATCAGCTGCGGATTTGGTCCGTTCTTCGTCCAACTCCGGTCATGGTTGAATGAATTGGCGGAGTTGCCGATTCACAGGTTGTCTGCAAGATTGATCAATGAGAGCGAGCCATTGAGCGATCGAGGCTCGATAGAGACACGGACCAGAGAGAGAGAGATGAAGCTATGTCACGGCTTTAGAGGTTTTTTTCGCGAGCTTCGTCTTCGGTCAAGTCAATATGAGACTGGCCTACCAAAGTCAATGTGAAACTGAAACTGCAACTTGGAACTCCGCGAGAGAGAAGCTATGGCAAGTTCACTGGCGAAGTGGCAAATGAGCATGGCCCGTGAAAGAGAAGGCCCAAAGAGATCAGGGTGACATTGGGACTCGGCCCGAATCTCGACACGGCCAGGTATGACATTTGTATGGATTGCCCCGCTCGGACTCAAAGAAGGCCCAGATCATCCCGTTACCTGGATCCGATCCATTTGCTTTGTTGTCCTACAGGACTAGAAGGTAATATAGAACTATACAAGTAGGTTAGCTTGACCGATCATGTGATTTGGTTCGATTATATTGAGTCTTTTGTGCATATTATTGATAATGGAGAACCTCATAGAAAGATAATCTACCAGAGTTAAGGAAAAAATTCATCTTTTAACGGTCAACATTTTTCTTTAATCAAAATATCTGCACCATTTTTAAGTTTCATGTTGCTCAACTGTTATCGACATTGTCTTACATTATAACTGTTGAAATTGAGAAAAGATAATTGAACTAGAGAAGTCAGTATGCACGCGTATTGTGATTGCAACAGCTATTTTTGTTAACCTAACTATTCCACCACCTTGGTTACAAATTCACTTTTACAAGAAAATGGTACGCCTTGCCTCAAGATGTAAGATGCTTCTATATGTCCTCAAAATCATGCAATAGCAGAGCTTTTGAAAGAGGAATTGAAATCAAAAGTGAAGTCATTGGTTCATTTGGGTGTGATTATTTTGTGAAAAATGAAAGATTTCGAAAATATTTTTTAAAAATAATTATTTGCACTATTTGAAATAATTAACAAAAGAAAATTTTTTGCACAACAATGTATTTCTAAATATTTTTATGGATGATGAAAATACTTTCGTTCATTTATTTTTATGAGCAATATAAGTAATCATTTTTAGAATTTTTTTTAGTTATGAGATTCATCTAAAAGTGACCATTGGTCATTTTTACGTGAGCTCTACGTAATCAGAAAATGACAAATCTATCACGAGAGAGACCAAGGGCGCGCACACACACACACACACATATATATATGTTAACTTCGTTAATGAAAAGAAATCAATCGAATTTCTGCCTTCAAGTGCTCCCCCGTAACCTGGTTTGACAAAGAAAATCATTGTAAATTAATGGAAGAGATTATTAAAATGGTTAGGTAATGTACAACACTTCTAGTCCAGTCTCTTCCATGGAAAACAGGTGTCATCTTTTTTAGATTTTGTTAAATGAGAAATGGCCGTTGTGAAATCTTCCTGTTTCCTTCATCCGCTTCTCTCTCTTCCCTTGTTTTCTAAGCTTCGTACTTTTGAAGCCAATGGAACAAGCTCCAACACCACCAATTGCCCTGTCAAGGAAAGACAAGCCCTGTTGAGAGTCAAAGCTGGTCTCAAAGACCCTTCAAACCAGCTCTCTTCCGGACCGGCCAAGATTGCTGCGAATGGGTTGGCGTTAGCTGCGACAACCGCACAGGCCGTGTTGTGAAGCTGGATCTCAGAAGCCCTAACATATGTGGCAATGATGATGATGCTAAATCTGTACTAGAAGGTTACAAGCCAATGTGCCTGACCGGCCAAGTAAGTCCTTCCTTGCTTGATTTGAAGTACTGACTTATTTGGGTCTAAGCCACAACGATTTCCAAGGCAGTCCCATTCCCCGTTTCATAGGCTCTCCCAAGCATCATTTGGGGGATTAGTCCCTCGCCAATTAGGGAATCTCTTAAACTTGCACTATCTTGACCTACTGTTGACCCGTATCATCTATGAAAATATGTTCCTATTGCAATGTCACAATTCTGTACTGTTAATTTATGATTAAAAACTTGACCATTATATGTTTAGATCTCTTGAGATCTTTGTTGTTATTAATAAACAATACCGCAGAGTTATTGTCTTAATACAACTGTATGTATCTATCTATAAAGTCAAATACGGTCAACTCCCTAATGAGGTTCCAAAGCCTAATAACTTGAGTAACAGTCCAAAAACATGCTTCAAACTTCGCTTACATGGTAGATAAAGACATTGATTTCTATTTAATGTACCTCTTGCTAACATAAATATGTATTCCATTATCGACTTCATGTCATCCCAACAAATAGTAAAATTTGCATCCAAATACCCTACTAGCAGTACTTGAACATATATGTAAATCAACATAGAGTCTTTTGTCCTTTTTTTTTTTAAGTATCTCAATAACTCCTTAGCAATGACCTAGTGATTGTGTCCTAGATCTAACTAATATCTGCCTAAAAGTTTTGTCACAAAAGCGATGTTTGTTTTAGTGCAAATTTGACCATACATGATAATTTCAAGTGCACCAACACAAGATACATTATTCAATTGGGTTTTCTCAATGTTCGAATGAGGACAATATGACAAATTCAGTTCATCACCCTTAATGACGGGAGCAATTTGTACCTTACAGTGATGTATACTGAATCTTTCAAAAGTACGATTAACAAATGTCTTCTGAGATAAACTCAATATATGACGATAATGATCCTTGCAAATCTCAGTGTCTAGAACAAAAAATGCCTCATTAAGGTCATCTATGTCCAAATTTTTCGATAATATCTACTTTGTTTCATGCAGTAATTCAAATTCACTGCTTGCAAGCAAGATATTATGTACGTAGAGTGTGAGAAAAATAAATTTCCTTTCACTGACCTTGCAGTATATATAGTGTTTTACTTTGTTCTCAATTGAACGAAGTGACAACACTATGAAACTTTAATAATATTGTCTGGAAACTTACTTGAGACCATGAATAAGACTTTTCAATTTACACACAAATTTACTCGAATCATTTGCTGCAAAACCTTTGGGTTGCACTATATAGACTTCATTATCAAAGTATCCATTTGGAAAGATAATTTTAACATCCATTTGTCGTAATTCCATATCAAAATGAGTTACTAATACCATGTTCACTCTAAAAGAGAAGTAACAATCATCGATTGTTCTTGAAAAATTCCATCTTAGGAACCAGACTATCAGAATAACCGATGATTTCATAAGTTCCTGTATGGATATGGTTTTTAGATTTCAAATCTACCATCTTTCGAACGTAATCTCTAACCTCATCAGAACCATCATACTTTATGTTGAAGAGTTCTTGTAGAAATGTCATAATCTCGACATTAGACAAGATAGAATTTCAAGCCATCAAAGCTTCAATCATCGTTTTTAGCAGTGCACTCAGGTGGCAAGCTATTTTTTCAAGTGTTCCTAAATGGAATGTTTTATGAATAACAGGCAAATCTGATTATTCTTTTTCCAAATGGAAAATCATATTTTCATTACTTAAAGTTTAAACTAGTAAAACTCTTAAGAGTTATGGAGTTATTAATTATAGATAAGGTGACTAAAATAATAACTAATGTATGTAATTGGCATCATGTGAATACTGTGTAACTTAAAAATGTGTAAGTCCACATCCAAAGAGTTACATGCAGAATACATGATATGTAGTTGTATATTCCCCTGACAATGGTCATGAGAATATATTCTAATTTTGGTGAATTCATCATCTTTGAGTGTATGAACCACTAGGATCAATTACTCCTCCACCATACTATCATGTATCCTTCCATGAATTAATACACAATTACCTCATCTAGGAGTATGATCATGCATTAAAACATGAAATATTCCATCATTATACAATATCGATATTTCTCAAACCTAATTAAGTATGCCACTTTGGCAGTCACAATTCAATTGAATCCTAGAACAATTTGTCACTAAAATCACATATCATGCCAATTATATTACTCCATTCATTAATACATGTTGAACCTTATATTTTTTATCAATGAATTAATGTTGTACACATTCTTTATATGATGATATACATGTGAGCTTGTGCCTATATTTCCAAAATCATAGAAAAATATAAAAAAAAATACCCTTAAAATACCAAAAAACACGTGTATTTAGGGTTCTATACGTATTTTCACATCTAAAAAATTATCAAAAATAAAGAATAAATATATCACAATGTAAAGCATCTCCATATGAGCATATAGACTCCAAAAACACCTAATCAGAGGTTGGATACGCTCTCACGCGCCTCTAGAGTGCACAGCGTGTCCAATGCATGTGCTGTTCGATTGGTTCAATCGGTCAACGTTTGATCCAACCGGTTGACCGCTCTGGTCAATGGAGAACTAGATTGGGTGGGTCAACGGATCGAAGCTAGGTTGAGTCAACGGGTCGAGTTGGTTGTCGACCGGTCAGTCGTCGGGTCGCTGACGTCACTTGGACGTTAGCCATACACACTAGCCATCGCCGCATGTGAAGGCAAGTGAAGGCGTGTATTCAACGTGCGCCAACTCCCAGCGGCACATGAGGGCGCATGCGGCTTACCTCGACAATGCGTTGGCCATGATTTTACTAGTCTCGACAAGCTCGTTTTGTTTTTGTAATTAAAATTGATTTTTATTAGAAGAAATACGAAAATGGATGAAAAATTATGCGTACAAGTTCTAGACTATGGCTGCTCTAATATCATATGTAAGACGCAAAAGTGCAAACCCAAGATATCCATAACTAAAATTAGGAATACATATAAAAACAAGTAAAGAAATTTACGCATCTGATTTTGACCATCGTTCTTGATGTAGAATAGTGACGATCCAAATTCAAGAACTTCTCCTTTATTACCTTCTATATCATTGACTCAATGAGACGGCCCCTCACCCTTAACACTTAGTAAATGCTTCTTTGTGAGGATGATTGTGTGTATTAGGGTTAGAGGATAGACTTGAGCCTTCTAGTCAGACACTCTCGTTATGAACCGGGCTCAACTCGACCCACACTAGTACCCCATATTAGACTAATTAAAAAAACATTCTATCTCATCTTATTTGATAAATCCCGTAAAATGGTAAATTACAATATCAATTAATGTAGTTCACATAAAAAAAAAAAAAAAACTCTTATAAATATTGCGTGTTGGATCAAAGTTCTCAGACCTTTTGTATAATTATCCTTAGTTTGAAAGATCAAATGAATTGGTTGGATTGTATAAGTCGCGTGCATATTATTGATATTGGAGAACCTCAAAGAAAAATAAGCTACAAGAATAAAGAATAAAAATCCAGGTTTAGGCTCCGTTTCTCACTTGAAAATGAATAACTTAAAAAATTATTATTCTTAATTTTTTTTTCTTACAAAAATGAATAAATGAAAAAAAATTTCATCATCCACGAAAATATTTGAACATAAATTATTTGCATAATGAAAATGTTTTCTATTGACTAATTATCTTAGGTGATACAAACAATTAATTTTAAAAAGATATTTTTAAAATCATTTATTTTCTACGAAATAAATAAAGTATAGTTCAAAGTTATCGAGATTGTCTCGCACTGCAATTATTAGAATCGACAAAGAGAAGAAGTCAGTACGCATGCGAATTATGATTGCAAGAGCTAATTTTGTCAACCTAACCGTTAGACAGAGGTTATTAATCCACTTTAACAAGAAAATGGTTCCTCTTGATCCGAGACAATTGGACCTCATAGTGCAACATGATTCTATATGCACTTAAATTAAGAGGCAGCGAAGCCTACAAGAGAGTAACTGAAAAAAGGAATTGAAGTGGAGGGTTCATCGTAACTTCGATATATTTCCCCGATCAACTATACTGTTCTGTTTCGTGCATTACTGAAGGCAGCTTCGGCGAAACATTCACGTGGGGTCTAAGACAAAATGCGGTACAAAGCGGTGTCAAATCCTTGTACGAAACCCTGATTGTCAAAGATCGTGGACTATTTTTTAGTATCGCGCGTGGAAATTCGCCAGAATGCAAGTCAATATGCGAGATCCTCCATGTCTCTGATCTTGACTATAATTTCTTGCAGGACACGAAAGGGGGAGTGTTCCCATTTAGAAAGGTAACGTCGAGGTCCGATAATCCGCCACGAGAGGTAACCAATCGTGCACTTTTTCGACTTCACCATTCACGAGTGATCAAGCACTTTATTCGAACAATAATATGGTTCGTGTTCACATGATACTACCCAAAGCAATGCTTCTATTATCATTTGCGTATAAACACAACTACTTGCTGCACTAAATGATGAGTTAGAGCCGAAAAGTTGAATATTCGTGTAATCGGTTAAAAAATAAAAGAAAGCGACTGGAATTTTCGCCTTTCGAGTGCTAACTGCTAATATGGTTTGACTAGGAAAATCATCCGAAATCGAACGAGATTATCAAAATGGTCAACTAATGCACAACCCTTCTAGTCTAGTCTCTTTCCTGGAAAATACTGCCAAGATCAACGAGCGTAAAGATTTCTTCTCCGGGTTGCACATAAAAGTCCCCAAACATGCGTTACCGTTGTTAGATTTTGTCGAGTGAAGATGATCACCATGAAAGCTTTCTTTCTACTTCTTCCACTTCTTTCTCTTCCCTTGCTTTCATAGCTACTTCCCCTTGAAGCCACTGGAATAAGCTCCAACGCCACCAATTGCCCCGTGAAGGAAAGACAGGCCCTGTTGAAACTCAAAGCTGGTCTCAAAGACCCTTCCGGCTGGCTCTCTTCCTGGACCGGCCGAGATTGCTGCCAATGGGTCGGCGTGAGCTGTGACGACAACACGGGCTGTGTTGTGAAGCTGGATCTCAGAAGCCCCGACATATGCGATGATGTGGTAGATGATGACAACGATGCTCCTGAATCTGCACCAGAAGATTACAAGCCGATGTGTTTGAGTGGCCAAGTAAGTCCTTCCTTGCTTGCTTTGAAGCACTTGACTTACTTGGATCTGAGCCACAACAATTTTCAAGGCAATCCCATTCCCAGTTTCATAGGCTCTCTCAAGAGGTTAACCTATCTTAATCTCTCCCAAGCATCATTTGGTGGATTAGTCCCTCCCCAGTTAGGAAATCTATCGAACTTGCACTATCTTGACCTCACTTTTGACTTCTATTCCCGTCAAGAGCTCCGAGTGTCGGATTTAAATTGGCTTCCTGGTCTCTCTTCTTTGAACTACCTTAATTTGGAAGGCGTCAATCTCCGGAAGGGATCTACTCATTGGCTGGAGAAGGTTAACATGCTTCCTTCTCTAACGGAGTTGCACTTGGCGGGATGTCAGCTCTCTGAATTCCCCGAATCTCTGCCATCTGCAAACTTCACATCGCTTTTGGTTCTTGATCTCTCTTTCAACAACTTCAACTCCACAATGCCTCGGTGGGTTTTCAACATCACAACTCTTCTTGAGCTCACGCTTATTGGTTCTGAAATCAAGGGCTCCATTCCCGCCGTTGGAGAGGATGCGCTGTGCAAACTGCGGAAGATAGACTTGTCCTCCAATAACTTGACAGGAAGCATAAGAGAGCTTGCAGTGGGCTTGTCTGGATGCAATAATAGCAACTTAGAGAAGCTAGATTTGAGTGCCAACAAGTTCGACGGTCCGTTGCCCGACTCTTTGGGATTGCACAGATATTTAAGAGTTCTTCGGCTCTCCCAAAATTCCTTCTCGGGACCGATCCCGAGTTCTCTAGGAAATCTGTCACGTTTGGTTGAGCTGGACTTGTCCTTCAACAAGATGAATGGCACCATACCAGAGAGCATAGGACAACTCTCGAAGCTGACCAATATGGGCCTATATTCGAATTCCTGGGAAGGTCTTTTTACAGAAAGTCACCTCCGGAATCTAAAAGAGTTGGAAAGTCTCCACCTATCATCTGATTGGCCCGGTTCACTGAAGTTCAGATTCACCCATGGTTGGGTTCCCGTTTTCAATCTAAGTTCCATCAAGATCGAGGATTGCCAGTTGGGCCCGGAATTTCCCCAATGGCTGAAGAATCAGAAAAAACTGTCAACCATAACCCTTTCAGGAGCTGCGATTTCGGACACAATGCCCGATTGGGTATGGGAAATGTCTCAACAACTTCAGACATTAGATCTTTCCAAAAATCAAATAGTGGGGAAGCTTCCCAGATTCTTAGATTTAGGTTCTCAAGCTATAGTCAACTTCGCTTCCAACCAGTTGGAGGGTTTATTTCCCCTCTGGTCCAGTGTGAATCAACTCTCTTTAAAAAACAACCTGCTTTCAGGATCTGTCCCCGCAAATGTCGACCGCCACATGTCGGGCTTGAAGTACCTAGATGTGTCGAACCACTCACTCACTGGGGACCTACCTTCTTCAGTGAGCAGGCTGAAGAATCTGGTTTATCTTGATTTATCGAACAATGCTCTCTCTGGAGATATTTATGCTGGGTGGACCGTTATGCCAAAACTGAAGATCTTGGATCTTTCCGAGAACAATTTCTCCGGTAGCATTCCCTGCCAAATGTGCTTGTTACTACCTTCCCTTGAATGGCTAAAGCTGAGCAGCAACAATATTTCTGGAGAGTTATCCTCTTGCTCGTTGAACTTCACTCGCCTGTACAGACTTGATCTAGGGGAAAACAGACTTCACGGGATAATACCGCAGTGGACTGAAAAAATCCTCAATTCGTTATCAGAATTGATCCTCCGGTCCAATAGTTTCAGTGGAAGAATTCCTGAACAACTGTGCAACTCTCTGAACTTGCATGTCTTGGACCTCGCCAATAATGACTTGTTCGGATCAATTCCCAGGTGTTTCGGCAATATGTCAGGGATGAAATCTTTAGAGACTTACTATAAATTACCCCCGGAATTCCATAGTTTTTACTTCGGAAGCATCGAGTTAAACATAAGGGATCGAGTTAAACATAAGGGGAAGGTCAATGGAATATAACGAACTGATTCCGCTGATGAACAAGATAGACCTTTCAATAAATAACCTCTCAGGGGAAATTCCTCCTGAGATATCAAATCTCTCCATCTTGATGGCACTGATATTGTCGAACAACCAACTGACGGGAAGCATACCGGGCAACATATCATGGTTGAAATTCTTGCAAACTCTTGACCTCTCATTCAACCGCCTGTCAGGCCAAATTCCTCCCAGCATGTCTTCCTTGTCATTCTTGACCAGTTTGAACTTGTCATGCAACAACTTAGACGGAAAAATTCCTGCACGCAACCAGTTCACAACATTCCCTCCATCCAGCTTCGATGGAAATCCGGGCCTCTATGGGCTTCCATTTTCGCCATATTGCTTGATTCCGACAGGGTGGGACCGACAAGATGATGACCGTGAAGATGAAGGAAATAAGGAAGAGGATCAAGTATGGTTCTGCATAAGCATCATACTAGGATTTGCGGTGGGATTCTGGTCTGTTTGCGGCACACTGATGATAAAAACGTCCTGGAGAGAAGCTTATTTCAGTTTCATTGATAAAATGAAGGACAAGCTCTATTTGGTCATCCAACTGAAAACAGCTCATTTGCGGAGGAACTTGGAGAACAGAACCTGATGTTTCTCTGAGAAGAGACGACCAAGATACTTCATTAGGTAAAATAAGGCTTTTTGAGTCAAGTTCTGCTTATATTAATGGATATGGTCATGATAAGTTTCCGCTTATACTACTAGCTTCTGTAAAACCCCTGCCCTTCGCCCCATCTTTCAACACACAACATAAAGTAAATCATTCTCTTTCAATGTAATGTATGGCTGAGGTCTTCAGACTAGTTATACATTTTAAACATTCGCACCCAAACTCCAACTGCGCCCGAATCTAGCATTTCCTCCACGAGATTTTCAACCTCATGCAGCGACCTACAGGTAGAAACTCCAACAAGGAAACATTCCAGCAAGTTAAATGCAGCCAAAACAGTTCGTCCTTGGCTTAAAAGAATGTCCCCTTATTCCAATTACAGTCCAGGACATCCACTCCAACAACGAAGTTAAATGGATAATACCCTCACAGGCTCATACACAGGCTTGCCTTGTGAGATAAAATTTACGTGCAGTAAAGCGGCCGGTAATGCATAGTCACCATCCAACACCAGCAAATTCTTAGTCATGATACTTTGGGAAATTTTGGGAGCCGTCACTCAAAAAATGCACAGGAGTTTGCCCAGTAGTTACACACCAAGTATCGCTATAGAAGTCCGTCTGCCTTACGAGTCTAACAGACTAGATATTTGGAAGCTTTTTACAGTTTTAAGTCGATTAAAGCAATGCTACGCAAGTGTGCTATCGACCTGTCGAGGCTTTGGGTTGCTTCCACCACCATGGCTGGGGCTCATCCTCTTCTTCATCTCGCGAAAACTCAGGTTTCTTACCAAATCCGGTAGGCAGCGCTGTGAAGATGATCCGGATTTCACCTTCGCTGTCTTCGAAGATCGGTTCGGGGTCCCCTCCACACTGTAGGCAGAATTCCTCCGGAGACTGAATGGGCTTTTCACCGGGGACTCGG
The DNA here is from genome assembly GCA_014182365.1 of Eucalyptus tenuipes. Taxonomy (NCBI): domain Eukaryota; kingdom Viridiplantae; phylum Streptophyta; class Magnoliopsida; order Myrtales; family Myrtaceae; genus Eucalyptus; species Eucalyptus tenuipes. Next base: position 31,189,789 of record CM024538.1, on the reverse strand, counting down.
TAGGGAATGCCATAACACCTGACTTGGCATCAGCATTAAAACTTTCCTGAAAAAGCTCAAAAAGCAGCTTCTTGGGTTCAGTCGGCGGGGGCTGCACGGAATTAAGCGCTCCATCCGTCTGAAGAGACTTATTCACTGGCACCTTTCCGAAAGAGCTTCTCGGATGGATTGGAGAGCTGCCGCAAGATGGGGTTGCATCTACACAAGTAAAATGTATTCAGGTCGCATAAGCTATAAGCCTTTCATATGCAACAAAGCACATCGGCAGCTATAAGAGGGAGCGGCTGCAAGATACAAGATTATACCATCGCAGACGCTGAAATAATCTTCGCAGTCGGACTCCCACCAGGCTTGAGACTCGAAAAACATCTCCTCCTTGGTACCTGCGTCGGAAACTTTTCGATTTAAGCAAATCAAAGCTTCAACAGCCAGTCAACAACCCCATAACATTGAGCATCGAGAACCCACAAGCACCACGGAACTATATGGCAATTCTCGATCCAACCCGCATTTTAGTACGGAGCAAAGAATCTAAATTGCATCTGAACATACCAAATCGAGAAAGCCATCGGTTATAAAATGCACAATAAAAACATGACTACGAAAGGAGAGAGAAGCCAAAACGTGGCGACGAGATGTAAGCAGTTGGCAAAACCGACACTAAACCCACACACTGGAACCTCAAAATTTGTACCCACAGAGGAATTGCCTGCTTCTGTCCAATCTCACTACACAGACAGTGGCAGAAAAGCGAAAAGGAGAATTGCGCAAAGCCGAAACGAGTCACAAAAAGCACGATCCGATCCCGAACACGAGCGAAAACGGAAAAGTCCGGACAACCGTACCGAGCTCGCGGAAGCTCGTCGCGGGCGTGGCGGCCTGCGGCTTCGGGCCAGCTTCGGCCACTGAATTCCGAGCATCGGCGCTCGCTTCCTGAACCGGGACGCCGCCGCCGCCGCCGCCGGTCTCGTAGGCCACGGACAGATCGAGCTTCACGGCGGCGGAGTTCTGGTTCCTGGGAACAGTGACGCAATTACCCATGACGGCCGGCCTCCGTTTTAAGAACTTCTTCCTCCTTACGCTGCCTCCTCCATTGCAGCATAAAAGCTCTAGGCCCCCCGAAGTTCACTTGATGTACTGAAGAGACTGACTGCTAGAGAGAGAGACGGACAGAGATGGGGAGGGGAAGGGGGGGATGGTTTTTGGAATTTCCAGTTTTTCCTTTCTCGAGGGGCAATGATTTGATGGGGTTTTGGCTTTATGCTTGAAGGAGATAAAAGCGCCACTGTCCCACTTGCGGCTCAACGGAAGTTCTGGCGGAGGAGAAGATGATCGGTCTTGAAAGCGAAGTAACGCTAGGGGGCGGCAGGCCCTCCTCCCGTGGTCCACGGCCACTTTGGTACCCCAATAATGTTTCCCGGACTTGCATTTGCTGCTATATGTAGCGTGTGGAATAATCACGCCGCGTAAATTATTTCCGCCCCTGTCAAGAAATAAGTATGTACTCTAGCGGCTCGAACGTCCGATTTAATTATTATTATTGGATTGGATGTTTCAATGGTCTGAGAACACGTATTGAACTATTATCGGGATAGGTGGTTTCCTACTTAAAACTTAGCAACGATAGAGAACTCGTGTCGTGACAAGTTATAGTTACTATAGATGGGAATTTAGGCTCTTCTAATGTCTGATGAGCGATCATATCGAGAAAAAACGAGAATGCATCAATCTAGAGCTGAGTTCGGGTCTTGAGAAAAGGGGATGAGTGGCTACATTGATGTATGACATGGCAAGGTTATATTAAAATAGAGAAATAATTAGACCTAATTCCCTAAAAAAAAAGACTTCAATTTTAGTGTTAATCTCAATTCTGTTCTAAACTATTTTTGTTTTAAAAAGATCGCCAATTTTTATTTTAATTCCAAACCTACTTCACATAAAAAATGGGCCAATGATTTTTTCAAAATTACCAATAGCAAGAGTTATTGTTGTCTTGTACGCATGCGAGGCACGCGAGGTTATTGATAAAGACACGAATTTTAATAATCAACATTTAATTAATGACGATGTTGACAAGTTCGAAGAAACTATTTGCAATTTGTGGGCGCAGGAGCAGAAATTGAAGATTATAGTAAAAGTTGTGATTTTTCTTAGATCAAAAAGAGTTGGATCTCAATTTGGGAGTTTCTTAGGGAACTAAGCCGAAACGATAATGATGCGTTGCTGCACAGTTTCCGTATTGCTGAGCTTTGTGGATCTTATATGGGCGCTAACTTAAATTTTTGTATATAAATCGATCATAGTTGACTTCGCATCGATGCAAACTGTGTGGGAGTGGGAACAAAAGTCTCTCTCTTCTTCTTTCTTTGTCATTCTCCGGAAAACGACAAAGAAAAAAAAAAAGAATGGTCCGTTCTCGTCGTGCGTTTCCGCGATTGTCTCTACGCTGCGACCGTACTTGCCTCGGATGGAACAAAGAATTATTATACGGAAGTGGGCTGTGCAGTGCGGGCAAAATCTTTTGATTGGCGTTTTCTTCCCGCCTCCTCAGTCCTCCTCTTTTTGAAATTAGGAAAAAATAGATTACGTCCGTCTCTCAGTAGAAAGAAGAAGAATGCACATCTGTTGGCTGTGCTGGCCTATAATCAGAAACTCGTTGAATGCAAAGCTGATTTAGACTTAGGGCTCCAAGTAAAAGCAAAAGATTGACCCTTTTCGCCTTTTTGTTAAAAAAATTCAATATTATCTGGATTTAAACAAAGTTATTGGAGAAATTACTTCTAACCTTAAAAGTCGACGTCTTGGAACTGTGAAAAAAATACGCTGAGTTGAAAGAATTGGATTTGAATATAAAACAGAATGTAAAAGTCATTCCACATTGACAGTCGTATACGATTTCAATTATGGGTTTTGCCATTTAGTTTTTATTTTATTTTAAGCTCCATTTACGAAAACGAAAAAACGATTTGAAAAATATTTTTCTTAAAATAATTGAAATTATCACTTGTATCACTTATAAAAAAATGAATGAAAAATATTTCCACCATTTACAAAAATATTTAAAAATGAATTATAATCATTAGTGAAAGGAAAAATCTTGATAAGGACCCAAAGTGAGCCTCTTTTTCAAATAATGACCTAGAAGTGACCGTTGTTAAATAAGGACTCGAAGTGGCTAACAAGTCTCAAATAAGGACTGAGGGGCGGCGGTGGCCAAAATGTTCACCGATCGGCGAGCGTGTGACATTTCTAGTGGCGGAATATGGGCAATTTTGTCCCCAAAATTATAGATAGAAATTAACAAACCCTAAAAACAAAACCCCAAACTCTTCACATTCTTCTTCTTCCGCTCTTTATCTTTTAAGTTCTTTGTCCCCTCTTATTTGGAGAACCCAAATTCTCTGTTGATTGAGCAAGATCCCTAGCTCCATGAGTTCCAAAGGTAAGTGCCCTCCCTCTCTCCCTCCCTCTCAATTTGAACGAAACTAACTTTGGTTGAAGGAGAGTGTGAATCAAAGTGTATGGCGAACCTAGGAAAAGATAATGAAGAATCGAGACCCTCGTGTTATACACGAGTGTCTCAATAACGAAAATGCGGCTTTACTCAAGATTTGTCTTCTTCGTTGGAAAGAAACGAAGACAGAAAACAAAAGAAGAAGATGTGAAGAAACGAAGGTATGGGTTTCTTATTGTGTTTCAATTTGTGTTCCATTAACAGAAAACTTCCGTGCTCCAAGAGAGAGAGGACAAAGAACGGAGAAGATTAAGAGCATAAGAAGAAAAACGTGAGAACATAAAGTGAAGAGTTGGGAGATTTGTTTTTAGGGTTTGTTAATTTCTATCTATATTTTTTTTGGACAAAATTGCCCATATTCCAACCATCGGAAATGTCAAACGCTCGCTAGCCGGTGAACATTTTGGCCGATCGGCAGATTCGGTCAGCCCTTATTCGGCATCATACCCACTTCCATCTTTGTTTGGGACAATTCTTACTTTAGATCCTTATTTGAGAAAATAAAAACTTATTTTTATTGAAAATATCTTTATTAATTAATTATTTCAAGCGATACGAACGAATCTTTAGAAAAGTTATTTTCAATAATTAATTTTTCAAGAAACAAATGAAGCATTAGTTTCGAAAGTCGTGCACATGAATATTATGTATAAATAATCTTCGATATTTCAAGTGTCTATAATACTCTTTAAAATATAATATTTATCTACACGCATTTCATAAGAATCGTTTCGTTTCTCGGCAAAACATCCAACTTGGAATTAAACGTCCGATCTTCCTTCGTGCTTATCTCAAGGAGTGTCGAAGGCCCCGAAAGTCAAGTTATAATCCAACTGCGCGCGGGCACCGAATCGAGCGTCTCAATGAATGCGATTTTGCCATCTCCCTGCTGTCTCAAAACGGACACGCATAGCGAAAGCCGGAGCAATCGGGATCGACCTCGGATCTGAATTGTCAGTCTCCCTGCTCCCTCTCTTCTCCAACCATCTTTGACTCTTGTCTCAATGCTCTCGGATCCAGGCCCAGCTGGGTCGCCCCCCCTGCTCACTCCCCGTCTCCATCTCGCATTTATTCCCCTGAACTGCTCGGTCCCCATCCATCCACTGATAAATCTCAAAAATAGGAAAAAAAAAAAATTGACAGAAATAGATGGAAGGGACTCAAAAACAGGAGAGAGGCTTTGATGTCGTGTTGTGACTGGTACTTAATTGCCTTTCCTTATGAAGTTAAATTATCAAAAAGTTGGAATAGATGTTGTTTCTGAACTCTATATATTGAATAAACAATCATGTGATCATTGATTTATAATATTTTATTGAATGATCTGTGCTCCATTTTTGGCCTGAAAAAAAAAAAATCTCTGCTCCATGCGCTCATTTTCATGACGAAATGGAAACTAGCATAGTACACGGTTATTAGAGCCTCTGCATTGAAATGGTGCATACCAAGAGTCGCTTTATAAGTGACAACTAAGTCCGAGCTGAAAAGGGAAATGTCAGACCATTCGCATGAATTAAGTTGATTAGGTACAGAAAAATATTAAGAAGGTAGTATATCTCCAAGCAAATGGACTTTGATATACGATAAATGATTACATAAATAAGATTTTTTTTTTCTTGAGGGGGGTGGGGGACTTGAAGTTTTGAACCTCTATAATAAATAACCACACATTCATTAATATAGACTAATTTCTTTTTCATACAAGTCACGCATAATCTATAAATTTCAAGGAAAGAGTTGCAATTCGAACAACATTCAATAATTAATACTTTTTTTCTTTACTCCCATTAGTCATTGTACACTCAGACCAACGTCGCAACATTGCCACCCACAATGTGGTGTCCCCTTCTCAATCACCATCATCATCGTCATCGTCGTCAAATGACCACATAAAAACACCATAGGCAACTTCCATGAAGTTTCTTGGACTTTAACCAAGCGGAGATGCAACTTATGGACGGTCCATTGGAATTGACTGCTTGCGGGTTTAAGTAATCTGAGAAGTACCAGGCGTGCTTTCCAAATTCTGATTTTGTAATGTGATGTGTCAAATGTCTTATAGCTATTATAAATAAATCAGCCTCTCATTTTATAAAATAATTCAGTAAATCGACTTTATATCATTGTCGTTATCCTTATGGATTTGATTTGGACAACAGGATGGTCATTGGTCACTTACCATTTTGGTCTAACAAGAAAATGAAAAGATGGAAAACTAAGTCTAAAGGCATACACAAGGTCATAAGCATAAACTACCTACTTCGGCCAAGTAATCCTCATGCTCTGAAACCATCTCGATAATTGTTGTTCATTCTCGATTTAACCAAAAACGAAAAATGAGAGGGGATTTTGTTCAAGAGCGCCTTACGACGCCCTGATTTGCTTATCACACGAGATGAACGATGCATTAGGAATGGCAATCTTTCATCATTTAGGCGTTTGATATGTAATACGTGGAACCCTAGTTAACAAAATAAAAAAGAGAGATTTTGATCAACATTGCAACTTGTTTTAATAAATTGAATATGCTACATTTCAATAAATAACACAATTCATTGTATGCCAGGCTTGAAATTATAAACTCCACATATTTTCGACGTTGTAATTATCAATTTCGATTACATCATTGGCTACATTTTCCCCTCGAAAGCCAATTTCCTTATACTCATCAAAGGGAAACAACGGCTGTAGAGCTGGTGATGGGTGGTGGATCATGGAGATTGGAACAACAAGTCGAATCCTTCTGGAATGCTATTTTTCGTGTCAGAAGTAAACGCCAAAAATGGTTTTCATTCATGTAAATGTGGCTTTTATTAAATAACATGAAATATCTAAATCTCCAGCTCAACGAATCTAAAAAAATTCATGTAAATCGCCATGTCCTCAGATATTAACAAGGTCTCCACCAACAAGGTCGCAGAGAATGCTACAAGGCTACCCTATTTGGCGTACTTATGTGACTCTGAGCAAAAGGATCTATCCCATTTGAAACAAAACCGTTGTTGCTCGGCCCATTCCTTTGGTCGAGGCTCTACATATTTGGTAACACGTTTCTAACACGTTTCTAGTTTTATTACAATCAGGCAATTCGATAGAAGAAAAGAGACCCATCCTAAAATGTCGCGCGTGAATTCGCGGAAACGCTGAAGACGACGGTTGGGCCAGTCGGGTGTGTTCTGCTACATTCCAAACGCCATTCACTCTGTCGCAGCCCTCAACGTGCCTTGGAAAATACATGTCCGCTCAAAGTAAAATTATGCATCTTGCATGGGCCATTTACTTTGCTTCCCAATTCAATAAAGACTTCGTCTATATCTACCGCGCCTAACTATACAACCTTTCATCATCACACTCCAACTAATACCAAGCGTGCCCGAAATTCAATTCGGTCCCAGCAGTCTTCGATTCTCAGAGCAAACTTGCAAAGCGACCAACGTCCTTTAGTTGTTACCAAGAAAAGAAAATCGTGGACTTTTAACTAGAAATGTCGTTTGTGAAAAAAGGTTTTTTCGACAAAAGGTGCGGCATTGGCTGCTTCGTATATGCCCTTAATCTGATACGGACTCCATTAATTATGTTACTCCGTGGATCCTATCCACAAATAAAATACCTAAATTTCAATCGAGAGCGCCTCTGGCAAGATGCACATTCACAATGAACTGTGAGATACTGAAACTTAGATGAGCGATGATACGGGTTGTTTTTCTCTAATTGAAGGGGTTCTAATGCATTTGTCGCAGGCTAAAGCAAATGGTTTGCTTGCTTGCCTCCGGTTTGCATTACTGCTAAAGTCTTTAGATGATTCAAAACGAAAGTTCTAAGCTGATATTAACTGTGTCTTGCGAATTGGTTTTATCGGGTCTTCAATATTTGTTTCGAATTTCTCCCCCACACCCAATTTCTTCCCATAAAATATTATATTATTCCCCCAGTAATCCTCCCACAATAATCTGCAAAACACAGGCTACAAGCTTTTACATTTGTTTGGCTCCTGCAGCTATATCTTGCAAATTTGCGCAACCTTCGTCGGATATTCTTTATTCTTATAATTGGACAAAAAGCATGAGAAGATTAAAAAAATCACCATTTCCTTCTAGACGAACGATGTGATTGTCCCCATTCGAGATCATTTTCAACGTGCCTTACCCGTGGGATTAGCTTTCTCAGGCATACGACCTAAAGAATTTGACGTGACGCCTCCAGAGTGATCAATAGATTCAATACCCCTCGACGGCAAGCTGCTGATTTTGTCTTGTTTTCGTGGTTCTCTAGAATGATATCACGAGGATCATTAAATAACGTTTTTCTAACTTTGACCAAACAATCGAGAGTACGAAACATTGGCCGAATGAAGAAAAACGAGAACAAGAACAGAGCAAGAGAGGACAATAATGCTCTTGCCCCAACCCATAACCCCCCCCAAAAAAAAAAAAAAAAAAAAAAAAGAAGATAGCCGAAATTCTGTATATAAGAAACCTTCAAAAGCAGAAATACAAAAATAGGGGAGAGACAGCAAATTACTGATCCTGAGGGGGCAAATTGTGAAGGTTCTTGTAAATAAGGGGATACCTACATAATTTAGTCTAACAATAGGAAGGATCGCAGCGATTTTCATTTAAAAAAATATGACAGAAAATGTCGAGTTTTGAGAGTAAAATTCCCAGTTTTCCTAGTGTAGATTGCGACCTGAACCATCAGAAATTGGAATTATTGTTCCCTCACCAAGTAAGAATTTCACATTTGATCTGGAGGATTGTCTACCCTCACGAAGATACCAACTCCTCTCCCAGACCAATTTCTCAAATTCGACACTAGAAACAAAAGAATAACCGTAAAGCATCGTAATGTTCAGACTCAACAGTTAACACTGACGTATAAAAAAGATCAATTCTAAACAAGCATTTAAAAACTCATTTTCCTATCTGTTTCTATCGTATGGATGAACTTCGCAATACATGCCAGGATATTCTTATGGAAAATTGCAAATAAACCAAATACAAGAGTTCACAATAGCTTTCAGCAAGTAAATCAATCAGTCTTGATTTGCTCTCATATCTTGTGGGATTATCCAGTCCTTTCATAAATTACTGACAACCTCACCACACTATGTATGGACTATATAACTCTTGAGTTCTGCACAGCAACTCCACTCAGAAAGCTCACACGTGTATTGCAGTGGCTTAGACGAAAATGAGGCAAGATCGAGGAGTTTTTGCTATGAAGACTAAAACATTAGGAGAGCGTTCTTGAGGAGTTATCCTCTCCACTTGGGAGGAGAAGACCGAGGAAATGGTGACGAGACGGTGAACATAACAGCTCAGAGCAACAAGAACAAACCAATGAAGAAAATCATCCTCTCAGAATTCAGCTGGGGAGGAGGGAAGGTTTTAGTCTTGAGAAGATTCAAGATCAAGCCAGCAATTAACGTTTTTGCTTGTGTCCCTGTTGGCTTCGAGGACCCTACGATCCTGATTTTATCCTAATCCAACCCTTTTTTCCCTCATCATCCAAAATTTGACCACCAGCAAACCAGGTAAATACAACAATGCATCATGATGTAAAAATAATACAAGGACCCTATGATCCTGATTTCATCCTAATCCAACCCTTTTTTCCCTCATCATCCAAACTTTGACCACTAGCAAACCAGGTAAATACAACAATGCATCACGATGTAAATATAATACAAGAGATCACACACAATATTTTCTCTCTCAGAATCGAGGAGTTCGCAGTGTTGTTGGCATGTTTAAACCCATGAATCTCTCTCTCTCTCTCTCGCCCCCCTCTCTCTCTCTCTATAAAATTGGCACCAAGAGTGCTCAGTGTGTTGCCATGTTTAAACCCACAATGAATCTCTCTCTCTCTCTCTCTCTCTCTATAGAATTGACATTAAGAGTGCTTAGTGTTGTTGGCATGTTTAAACCCACAAATCTCCCCCCTTCTTTCTCTATAAAATTGACACCAAGAGTGCTCAGTGTGTTGCCATGTTTAAACCCACAAATCTCTCTCTCTCTCTCTCTCTATAGAATTGACATTAAGAGTGCTCAGTGTTGTTGGCATGTTTAAACCCACAAATCTCTCTCTCTCTCTCTCTCTCTCTCTCTCTCTATAGAATTGACATTAAGAGTGCTCAGTGTTGTTGGCATGTTTAAACCCACAAATCTCTCTCTCTCTCTGTCTCTCTATAAAATTGACACCAAGAGTGCTCAGTGTTGTCGGCATATTTAAACCCACAATTCTCTCTCTCTCTCTCTCTCAATGTTGTCGGCATGTTTAAACCCACAAATCTCTCTCTCTCTCTCTCTCTCTCTCTCATGTTTAAACCTCTCTCTCTCTTTGTTGGCATGTTTAAACCCACAAATCTCTAATTGACACCAAGCTTTCTGCTCTAATTAGATGGCAATCTCCGAAGAACTATCATTTATATCTCCTACTAATGGACCTATACCGCAATTTTGTTCTAGGCGTGTCAAAAAATGTAAACAGGAACACTCATTTCGAGCACGATGCTGTTAACCTTTTAATGGCTCAACTTGATTTAGACAGACTCAAGAACAAGCAGAAAGGAAAGAAACACTATTTGTTAGTATAATATCTTAAAGGACCGTGTTCAGGAGCTTGGGCTATAAATCTTCCCATGAAAAGATTGGTAAGGTGTATAAAAGCAAGTGCGCCAAATAAAAGACCATCCAGTGCAAAAAATGCATAAAACTTGCCCCTGCGACAGTGAATGATTGGGCTCATCATAGAAAAAACGCACTATTTGTTTCACATGGCATACACAACTGTTAAAATAAAACGAAGCTTACAAGCATGTCTTGCTTAGAAGAAAATTATGGACACGCCCATTGAAAAACATCCGATGGCCACCCACGGACTAAGTCGCTCACCTATTCCAGAAACGCAGAAAAGATCATCAGCCAAAGAGGTGCATAGCAGGCAGAAGAAAGAACAAACCATTCCTTTTCCCAAATCATTTCCAGGAATAAATATGCAAGTTTCAATGTGAAACCAGAATGGTAAAGAACTTCATGCAGGAGCCAAACAAAGAAATAAAACCATATTCAACTCATTTCTTAAATTTTACAAGGAAAAGGATCTTAAGATGGAATGCCCAACCACACCAAATGAAATCCACCTTCTATTTAAGCACCATATAAATGAGGCAGTTTGCTAATTGGAAATACAAGATATCGATTGATAGCAAAAATCAAGATTGACAATGGCAAAATAACAATTTTAAGCTAAGCTATCCAGACAAATGATATACTAAGAAAAACTTTAGAGGACACTCAAAGGCCCTTGACAATGACATTATGCACACTGCAAGCAGGGACAGGGTTGCATACCTATTCTAGCAGCCTTCCAAAAGAAACCACGAAACCTGTAAGTATGCAGCAGGATCATGAGGAACTAAATTAATGTATGTACTATATACCGGATTTGAAAACTGTGGTACAGAGTGGCCATTAGGCAGGAATGACAAGGGCAAGGCTAATATGCCATAGGCTTACCTCCTTTGTGTTGTATTACTGAATTTCCACAAACCTTTATCTTAATACATGCCAATATGTTTAGTAATCGAGAGGTTCAGTATCAGTCATTCAAGGAAATTATGGCCACTTGTTGTCAAACAATGAAATGAATATGTGAACAAGGCAAAGAATTTCATTAAAATGTACGTGAGAACAAGTTAAAAAGACCACTTAATTTTTCTATGGCCAAACAAAGCCTCTGTTTATAACTCTTCTCATGCAAATTTCAGGGATGATGCAGTGAGCATTTACTAAGTACGGATACAGCCCTTCTTCATTCTAATTATTACTTCTCGATTTCCGGTCTTCTATCTACATCAATGCCCCAAACTTAAAGTCAGACATCAAGATTGTGTTGCTTTCACGTGTTTGCACTAGATGTGGCATCTGCTGGCACAACCAGGTCAAAACACTGATTTTTTGGGGCAACTTCGAGCAGTCCAATTGGAATAAATCAAGGTTCAACAGTTAAGGGAAAAATTCAGTTCAAGCACCTCAAGCCCGATGATCACTCATATCAAGCGTCACATTGGTGAAGCAGACTGAACCTGCAGCTTCCGCCTTGTTGGCTCTCTGTAAAATATTCCTTTGGACAAGGGCTTCCTTCTTCAGATGGGATAGAAGGATCTTTATCTCACCGCCATATGAAAGCAATACTAAGGGCTGTTTATTACTTCTCTTACAGAGCTAGCATTAGCAGGTAAAACGGGAAGATGCTTTTCGTGAAACCCATATAACAGCGATAATTACAGCTTTCTAGTGAAAACTACTTCGTATTGCAAATGTGGAGATGAAGATTCGTCGCGCCTGAAAATATACCATTCTACGGAGATGAACCGACACTAAAAACTACCTAAAAAAAATATCCGCTAGACAATGACGATCGGCTAAAGAACATACCCAGTCCTCTGCTCCAGAATGGCCGGAAAGTGCATCTTCACATAAGTACACGTACATATTACCAGCAGCACTACCGTGAGAAATGAATGGAAATTGAAGAGCGCCGACCGGACAAAAGGACCAACATAAGTTTGTCAATCGCAAAATCATACGCACGAATCCTAATCATTCCAAAATTCCAGAAGCTCGAGTTCACGTTACCATGTCGAATATAACCAACAGTTAATTTCGCGGCTCCCCGTTTTCCTCAATCTGCAAATCACAAGATCTTGATTACCCTTGTCGAAAACGTCGATTTGCACCTAGGTTGAAGCTCTTGGTGACATGATTCCGATAGCAAACGTTCCGCCCATGAGGGTTCCAAAACTTCTGTTCTACGAAGGGGGATCTAGCCGCAAAAACAGAGATGACTCTTCTATTGCCCTCAATCGGGAGCTGCGGAGGAGAGGAAATTCTTTTTCTTTTTTTTGGTGGAAAACAAAGTTTTATTTATTTATTTGAAAACTGGTGCAGAGCCAGCGGCTCCCAAAAGCGGGGCGTCATGACATAGCAAGGCCCAAAGGGCCGGAGGGGGAGAAAAATTCCAGTTGGGCGGTAATGTGTGATCCCTATGCGCGCGCGCGGCCCAATCCGCTACTCCATTAGCAGCTCTGGGACAAAATTGAAGGCCCACCAGCTGTAGATTCTGCAGTAACTCCTTGCACTTTGACCAGGGAGCACGTGCATCCCGGTTAAAGGAGAAAACAAATCACATCAGCCCTGTAAAGAGATTTATGAATGATGTCGATGGATTTTTAATCACGAATAGAAAATGTGATCTCCTTCGAATTTCTATAATAGAGAAGCGATTCTCGCACCCTCTGAAAGCACGTGAGTCCACTAGATAATAGTCGTTCCATCATTTAGGATTCGTACATGATTTTGAGTCTTTGCTAAGTCAAGTTCATCTGAGCCCAGATCACGTGGGCTCCACGTTAAAGCGAGATTCCATATGGAACTCGCATGATCGACCGTGGATGGACATTCGATCGGAAGGACTCGGACGAAGAGATTCGAAATGGGCCCGAGAGGTTTTCCTGTTTTCGGAGGGAAGCCGGATTTCCTCCGTTGTTCGAGCGCCGCGTCACTGTCTCGTCTTGCTGCCTGCTCGAAGAAGATTGAGCATCGAATTTGATTCTTCCATCGCCAGCTTTTTGCAGCCAAAGCTCACCGCCAAAAGAGGACAAGGTCGCCATCAGTTTGTTCTCACATGCCCACTTCGCAGGGTCAGCTACTGGAACCAGGGCCACACGCGTTCAATCATCCACAGGTGGAAAGAGCTCCCCATTTTTTCTTCCCTTCCCTTCCCTTCCCTCTCGAGAACAAGTTGAGGTGCTCGGGTTTCCTTTTATGATGACCCTTTGATCGAATGCGGACTGTCTCATCCCGAACGATGCCGAAAGCTGAAAACTCGCGTGGTAAAGACCCCGCTCAGTTTCGAACGATTCGTATGTGCCGGCTTTGTTCGCTTGTTCGTTCTCCTGCCACTTTTGTTTTTGTTTTGGCATGCCTTGAATGTTTCAAGCTGCAAATAGACAGAGATGTCTCGTTTTGGCATTGCTTGTTTCTTGAACTATTCTAAAGCTTAGGAATACTTCTCTGCTCAGGACCTGAAGAGTTTTCGTTTTAAAGGTTTTGAAAGTAATTCGATGCTTTCCTTGATGTATGGGTTGGGCTTATGCTTGCTTGGGATTTGATTCTTCCCTTTGATTTAATTCATTGGATGGTTCTTTTGTATATGTACATTGGCGTCGGCACGGTTTCGAGCTTTTGCTTCTCCTTTACACCGGTATTTTTGGTCGTTAGCATGGATCCTGGGCAAGGTCTCTGTTTTTGTGCGTGTTTACATGTTAATTTCTTTTGATTTTTGTGGTAATTCAAAAGATGGTACCTGGAAAAATTGGGAAAAGTTGTTCATGTAAGAAAGTCGATTCTTCCTTTGGACAGTTCATTGGATGGTTCTTTTGTATAAATATCCGCTGGCATTGGCATGGTTTCAAGCTTTTGCTTCTCTTTTACATCAGTATCTTTGGTCGTTAACATGGATCCTGGGCAAGGTCTCTGTTTTTGTGTATGTTTACATGTTAATTTCTTTTGGTTTTTGTGGTAATTCAAGAGATAGCTCCCTGGAAAAATTCGGAAAATTTTTCATGTACGAAAGTTGATTCTTCCTTTTAATAGTTCGTGGTATGGTTCTTTTGTGTAAATATCCGTTGGCTTTGGCACAGTTTCAAGCTTTTGCTTCTATTTTACACCAGTCTGTTTGGTCGTTAGCATGGATCCTGGGCAAGGTCTCTGTTTTTGTGTGTGTGTTTACATGTTAATTTCTTTTGGTTTTTGTGGTAATTCAAGGGATGGCTCCCTGGAAAAACTGGGAAAAGTTGTTCATGTATGAAAGCATGCCAAAGACTGATGTCTGATGTTTAGCTGGTTTAAATTTTTTTCTTTTTTTTGGTAAGGTTAGCTGGTTTAAATTTTTTTGTCTTGAAGATAGAAAAATTGGTTGCAATTCTCAGAATAGGTTGAAATGCATGATTGCCTTGCACTTCAACTAGAAACAAGGTCCTGATAAACTCGATTAACTACCTTTGAATTAAAAATATATCGTATTGTACAAATTTTACCGGCTTCATTGCTATCTGCTTCATTATGCTGTGTTGAGCGTTTGCTATAAAGGCGCAACACAAATCATTTATCTCCTGGTTCTCTGCTGTGGACCTCTTTTTCAGTGGTTCGGGTGGGGCATATAAGATGGACATTCCAAAGATGATTGAAGAAGCTCTCGAAATCCACATATATTTTACCTGTCATCCCCCACCCCAAAGTTCTCAGTCCACATGTTGTGCGTCTGCAGGACTATACCTGTACTTGCATACGATTTATGATATGGATATCAGCAACATCTGTTTGTTATATTGAGTTTTGAACATCTTGGAAAAGATTTGACATGCCATGCATGTGACAGGCATAGCTGGAGATGGTAGATGTTTATTTCGGTCTGTAATTCATGGTGCGTACCTAAGAGGTGGGAAGCAATCACCATGTGAAAGCCATCAAAAACAACTTGCGGACGAGCTCAGAGCTAAAGTAGGACAGCTTCTTTTCTGATTCCATGACATCCTCACTGATCCTTTTTCAGTATGTATCTAGAAAAAACTTGATTCTCATCTGCTTCCTAATGGTTTTGGCATGTTATGTGCCTTATAAATATCGCTTCACTTAAAACATGGTGCAACTGAGCTTGCCCTTGCATTAGTGCAGCTATATCTCTTATAGCTTCATGAGCCAGAGTTAATACAATGGCCGAATATCTCCAGAACTTGGTACAGATAAATTCGTGGATCACTTATTTGCTTGTCTCGTTAGTTTGTATTTGTCATTGTCAACAGAGTATCTTTGAGTATCTTTGTTGTGTCTGTGTAAATTGGATTTCAATATTTTGAAGACGTCTTGATAAGTTCTGCCATAACTCTCTTAAAGAAAATACTGATGATTTGGACAGGTTGCTGATGAATTTGTCAAAAGGAGAGCAGAAATTGAACGGTATGTGGTGGGAGGTCTTCCTTTTTTGGCTTGGCTTTATACTCACAACTTTTCGAACTGGACAGATCTATGATGCTTCCAATTTTTACTTTCCAGCCTCTTCAAAAGTCAGTGGTTAATCACGACCCTTTGGACTATTAGACTACAATTTACTCTTTTGATGGCGATCTTTAAATCATGTTTTATCTTCAAGTATGATTGTCTTTCTTCGTACTAATCAAGCGCCAGCGCAGGTTTCTCGAAGGCGATTTCGACACTTACGTAGCAGAGATGAGACAGCCTCATCAATGGGGAGGAGAGCCTGAATTGCTAATGTGCTCGCACGTCCTACAGTGAGTTCCTTTCCTTCAGATTGCACTCGTCCCATGTTTGCTAACTTCTTAATCATCTAGGTTTGTATTTAGTTTAGTATGTCGCGGAAGTAACTAGATTTCAGGAAGGCAATCGGTTGGTCTTTGAAGGTTTCTCAACTCCAGTGAACTCATAACTTTCCTTGCCTGTCATATGATATTTCACTTGTTAGGACGCCCATTACAGTTTACATGAAGGAAAGATTTTCGAGTAGCCTGAGGATCATAGCTGAATATGGCCGAGAGTATGGCACTGGAAACCCCATTAACGTCCTCTACCATAGTTATGGACACTACGATGCGCTGCTGCTTCCAAATGGCAATGGGCAATACAAGATGTAAGTAGTCTGATCTTGAGAAATTTATGTTTCCAAGCATTCGTTCTACATCTGCTTTGGGAACTAAATGGGATTTGCATTTTTTTTTTGCAATGAGACCTAGTTCGGATAGCACAAATTCTCGAAATACATTCGACGGGTCCCACAAAATCTTGAATTGTGTCGGTCTAGTGAACTTTAGTCTGTGCAATTTAACATTTTGCTTGTTTAATTGTCATGATTCTCCTTATGTTCAATGATCACATTGTAGTGATCCGGTAAATCTTAACTTTGCTGTCATTTCATTTAATATTTACATCATATGGAGAGATTTTGTTTGTTAGAAATATAAACTTTCAAACCTAAACGAGCTCTTCCACTGATTCCGTTGCCGAAGTTCCTCACAACCCTTTTTTTTGCTCTGGCTGTCAGGTCGAACAAAAGATGATTGGAGGGATTTGCCAGAGAAAGTCGTATCGGAAACCTTGAATGATGTCTCCCTGTTTCGCATTCTGCAACCGAAGGCTAGTTCGCATCATCCTCGTCATGTAACTGAGAAACTAATTAATCCTATATTCCAATCTCAATTCAAATTTCGTCGGACAAAAGATCTCTAACCTCATTTCCCCCCAAATTCGGATCGAAATAGAGAGATGCTTTTGCACTGATGCTTGAGTGGCTGATCGGAAAACAAAGCTAGGACGAGAATTTTTGTCGTATCAGATCAAATCATGTGGTAGTCTGGGTTGATTGAATTAGAAGAATTGCATGTATGCAAGCCATTGCAATCCCCCTTTATCTGTGTGTGCCAATTGAAAGGAAGCGTATAATTAGAGTCGTAGGAGCACAGTTTTTTTCCTACCATGTTGCTAGGACAGTAGAACGTGCTTTCGAAATTAATCAAGGTAAGTTTCAAGTAAATACGACGTGGTAACGAATATTTCCCCCCTTGGTAGTAAGTTTCAGGTTATTATACTGAGGTCGATGGCAGCAAGTCAGAGGAGATGAGTGTTTTTAAAGTGCAGGAGGTAATTATTAATTATTCCAATTGCGCATGTGTGCATACCATTCGAAGTGAAATTAGTAACTTCTCCAAAAGTTCAGTAATTTTTCGTTGTGATGGCAATATTTGAAATATGCATAATGAAGTCGGTGGTCAATTGAAACCTGTCATTATTCATTGAACTTGATAAGTCATTCGCTAGTTGTCTATTTACTGAGGAAGTGAACATTGATAACTTTTGAGAAATCAGTAAGTCGCTGATAATTTGTCAATTTAGCTGAGTTCCTCTTATTTTCATTGAAGTCGATCCAAGCATAGTATATGATTCAGGAGCACATCACCTTGTATCTTCGGTAATTGTACAGTGTGTATGGAAAGGGCATTGCCCCAATGTCTACAACAATTTCTTGTTGTCCATAGAGACCGCTTTTGAATACGGGAACCGATTATCCAAAATTGATTCTTTGGCCAATTGCTAGAACATAACAGTGACAAATTATTTATGAAGTCTAACTTGGAGATTTAGAAAAGGAAAAAAAATGTTCAATATCAAGCTATTGCATACTAATCACGTGCTCCTAATACCATTTGAATTCTTATATAGTCACCAAGGAAAATGTCGGGAGTGAAGTTTGTTTGGTTCAATTACTTAAAGAAAAATATCACATCAATTCCAATTGTTAATAATTGTTACTTATGATAAAGAAATTAATATGCTTAGGTTTGTTAGGTGGTTTTGGGATTCTCTTACACAAAAAAATTAACTCAAAGTGTGAGATTTTTCTTCATATTTATAAATTGTCTATTAGCCTATTTCATAATCGATGTGGGATAACTTAACAAAGTGGCACTCGGAAGCACTTGCTGACTAAGGAATTCCTTTTCATGGGATGTGAAGTGCCGCAATTTGGTCCAACTAGCTTGATCTCCAGGAGCTTTACACATGAGGATTTGAAGATTTGTCCCAATGTCACCTGTTGACGAACGCTTGTGAGTTACTGCCTTAATAGGTTGAAGGGCTGTACATCAGATTTTCCTTCTGAACCAGGCAGATCTCGGCTAAGCTGCGAGATGTTGCAGGTAATAGTCCCATGAGATCGATTATGTAAAAAAAAAAAATCTTCCATAGGGATGTTCTCAAGATTCTGTTTGAGTTCGATCACTCCGGCGATCAGCAAATGCCATTGCATCTGTATCCGAAGTAGCTTCTCCTTCGGGTACTTCTATCTCATTTTAGTACGAGAGCTTGCAAGCCTGATAGCCGCTGCGTAGGCTTTGACAGAGGTCACTAAGTAATGGTACGGAGGACATTATTGTCCAAATTGCCTGTTAGTGTCCTTAATTTGTAGAATTGAGAGACCAACCATTTTATGTAATGGAGAGAGCCGGGATGTCTCAAAACTTTTAAAGATCCCATATCTTTTTCTCCATTTGTACAATTTTTGCAGTAGCAGTCTGCTACTCTTTTGCTGTTGCACAGACTTTAATCAAGACCATATCTAGTGTTTGCCGGTTTGCTTAGCATCTTGGCTTTGCTGAGGTGAACATTGACACTCATAAGCAAGTCTCGTCTGCATGTGTTCTTGAATATATTTAGTTACTGGTTAAAACGTCAAGATAAATGGAATGCGGTAGTCTCTTGGCTTGGCACTGATGAATTCTTCATTGGAAGACGCATGCGAGCTGTGTACCGATTGATCATCTTAGATGTCAAGATCCTGCAAAGATAATGTCAATGAAAGGCGTAAAGCCAATGTGATCGATATTGCCTGCATTCCCCTGCTCACAGCTCCTGTCTGTTTTCCTTCTCTCAACAGCCAGTGAGAGATCTGCCATGCTTGGGGAGGAAATGCATGTCAACTTTCAGTGAGGACTTGAAAATCATCTCTGTGGCTACTCCATTTAAGCGCGAATTTGAACGGTAGCAACGACCCAAAACTTTTTTCTGGGCTCAGAATGGGTTAGTGAAGCAACACGAAGGTTCCCGGCTGGTTTTGATTTGCAGGAGGGAACGCAGCAGAATTCAATCTATGGGCATATCTTTATTAATGTTGTCTTTTCTTGCAAAGGATTGGGAACAGTCCAACTTTGATTTTTATCCAGTTGCTTGGGGATCAAATTAAGACCATGTTTATCTGTGATATTAATTTTAATGAGGTGTTCCACGAGAAAAGGTGATTTGGCTGTAAATTCGAAAGTTGCAAGCAACAAAGATTACTTTGATTTCACTCCTCCGAAAGTACAAAAACATAAGCATTCTTTCATTCAAGTTAATTAAGAACGAAGGTTCCAACTTAATAGACGCAAGATCACTTTGATTTCGCTCCTCCCAAAGTTTAACTTTTTAAGTTAGTAAAGAACAAAAGTTCCAACTCAATAGGAGGGTCGGCCAAGCGAGCCAACCCTACGGATTTCCACAAATTATGTCAGCCATATGTCTTGATAGCCATACAGCACTCACCGGTCGAGGGTGAGCGTGGCATATTTAGCCAACTGACCCTTTTTAAATCGCCTCTCTATGTCGAGCAGATGTCAAATACCCGCTCCATCACCCTTACACTTGCTCCAATTCCCGATGTGGGACTTCAGCCACAATGATTTCAGATCAACCACCTCAAACAAAACCCAATTGCTTCAGCCACGATGATCTCAAATTGACTGGCGGTTCCTGATTTCAAACTGACTGCCGGTTGCTCTACATGTTCCGACATCAATCGTCATACGTTTCTCGAGGATCGTGTTACTCCCAAAAATTCAATAGAAAAACCACATAAATTTCCCGGATCAACAATTATCGGGACATTTGCGAAATGAAAAATCACCCCTTCCATTCCAGACTTTTTCGGCGGAACTGAAAAAACCTTCCAACCCATTCGACCGCAAGAACTCGAAAAATTAGACTTGAATTGTGGGCCTCCACCTTAAAGGCAATGAGAACCCTCCAAAAATTGGCGTATGCCACTATATGCAGCGCGCACACGGTATTCTTTAGTAAAAGGCGAAAGAATAGTTCGCTCTGTGCTCACTGCGTGGCTGCGTGAGTGCAACTAACATCTGCCTCACGTTTTATAGGTCGTGGACGAGCTCTTAAATGATGGACAGCCGATATGGGACTCCAAGACCCACCGTCAGCTCCACCTTCGGAGTAGACTTTGCACATCCCAGGAACTGCTGAGCTAACTTCACCAATTCTTCTTCATCATCATCACATCAGTCATCGCAAGCGAAAAAGTCGCTCATGCTCGATTGAGCTGAAAAAGCGAATCGTCGAGAGTTTACACATGACTCGGCACCATCACTTGCAAACCGAATCGCCATCGCTATCTCTCTCCGGCTCGTGTCTCTTCTTTGCTGAGACCAAGCAAGCGATAAGGACACTGGCATTTCCGGAATGCGAGTGATGTGATGACGCCCCGCCAACGATAAAACCAAAACCACTAGAGAAAAAACTTGGGCTCCCGTCGGATTCCGACGTGGAAGGCATAGGCAACTAATCACTGTTGCGCGTGCCGAGCAATAGCTCCTCTCGAACGGCGACCCTCTCTGCTTCATCGACGCCATCGATCGAGTTCATCGAGCTCCGAAGTTCGCTGCGCGTCTCACTCTATCAGTCTCCGGTGAGTAGCGAAGCATCGGCTCGCTTTCTCCTCTTTGCATGGACGAATCGACGCGGTGCGACGAACAAGCAGCGTCGGTGTTGCCAAAACCTGCGCTGGCTTGTCTCCGGTTCCTCGTCGGTATCTGAATCGCCATTTTGTATCGATTCGCTGGGTTATGCGCTTGGCGATTGCGAGCCGGATCAAATTCGGGTTTGGTCATGTCATTGACGCTGCCTTTTTTTTTTTTTTTTTTTTTGGATTACGCTTGGTGTTGCCAGCGTTGACTCTGGAGAATGAAGCTGACTCCGAGGGAGGTGGAGAAGCTGAGCCTTCATCAGGCCGGTTCCCTCGCGCAGAAGCGCCTCGCTCGCGGTCTCCGGCTCAATTATACTGAATCGGTCGCCCTCGTCGCGACGCAGGTCTGTTGCTCCTTCATGTCCGTTCTCATCACGACATATTTGGCAATTGCTTGCAAAAAAAGATCAAAGGATAGGATGTGATGGAGTGCCGTCGCTTGTGTCGGAAGTTTGATTACAACTGAGGTGGAATGACTCGCGATGGCTGAACACGGATAGAAATGATCAGTAATGACTTTTCCTTGGCCAGACCAAGATGGTCTTATTGGAGTTTTCCATGCGTGAGTAGGTGTTTTCATAACCGTAATGGAAACGGAGCCATTTCTTGTAATCTGGTCCATATAAATCGGGCGAACCTATCAGAAGCTGTAAAGGGAGCTGGACCGGTACCCAGTAGAACTGCCGGTCCTGGTCCTGTACTGTTTTCGAAATGCCATAAGTTGCATAGAATAGTAAATATCGTTGCGGAAGAAGATTAATTTGTCTTTGATTGTGGTCTTCTGCATAGATTCTGGAGTTTGTTCGAGATGGTGACAAAACTGTTGCAGATTTGATGGACTTGGGGAAACAGATTCTTGGGAGGTATTCTCTCTACTTTTGACTATATTACTCTCATCAGCTGAGTTTCAGCATTATCTTGTGGTATTTATAGATAAACAGTCATGTTTCACCATTAAAGAATCACAAGATGCATCATCTTATGCTTAAGTGATGTTATTCTTTTTTTGTTAGGAGACAAGTTCTTCCGGCTGTTCCACATCTTTTGGATACCGTGCAGGTGTTAAACTTTACTATTTGATGACTACGTTGTCACTTTCTTTTCAGCTCATTAATCAACAGTGAAATAGTTATTTTGAAGATATCTTATAAGATAATTAGTAAGTTTGAGATCATTTCCTCATTCTTTCTCCTACTGAGTGCTTGCTAATGCTGACAGGTTGAAGGGACCTTTCCTGATGGGACTAAGCTAATCACTGTTCACGATGTGATTTGTAGAGAAGATGGAAATCTTGAGCTTGCCCTGCATGGCTCTTTTCTACCTGGTAAGCATGCATCCGAAAAAGTGGAGTCACTTTTCTTCAGTTGCTGAGTAGCCTCGCTTGACCAATGCAGCTTCTGTAGGACAATTTCTGTTCACAACCACCCTAATTTTAGTCTTGAGTAGAGTAGGAGTAGCACTTTAAGCGCTGATATTCTTTCTCGCAATATTGCCTTTCAGGCAAGTAGTTTCTTGATAGTTGAATGTCTAGAATAGTTCTGTCTTCTCTGTTTTTATTATTTCTTACACGTGCAGCTCACCAGAAGCAATCGTTAGCCTTTTGATCTCTAATCCAATTCTTTGATTACTCTACCTGTGAAGGCAATACAGGTCGATTGTAATTTATGCTTCACAGCCCATGGCATTTCGATATGATGAAAAAACTCTGCTTAGCTGAAGCGTAGAAGAACGAAAAGTCATGTTTTATTGTTCTCTGCACCTGAAATCTCACCCTTATCTGGATTAGAAATTTAGCATGTTCTTATGAATGGTAGTGATAACACCCCTGGCTTTGCTTTATTCATAAATTATTACGACACAACAGATGCTTAATGAATCCATGCACAAATAGTGTCTTAAGAGTCATTTACTAGACTTGCGGTAGTATACCTTAACGATCAAAACCTGTTCTACAGTTCCTCCGTTGGAGAAGTTTTCTCATATTGAAGAAGACAAATGTCCTGGGGAAGTCATCTGTGGCAACGAGAATATAGTAATAAATCGTGGAAGAAAGGCAGTTATTCTTAAGGTGACCAACACAGGAGACAGGCCAATTCAGGTGATTTTCTATGCTAACTGTTTCCTTTGATCCATTTGTATCACCATCATACTATGTGTTGGTCATGAATGCAGCTATTCCACAAATGTTGTTGTCTTCTCACCTGATATGCAACGCATGGCCACAAATTTTCTGAACATGGAATTAACGTTTTCCATTGGAAGAGTAATTTTCAATACTGCTGAATGATTTTTTGTCGTTTGTTGGGATCTGCCCTATCTGGTTTAGATTGATGTGTTGCTGGATTAACCAGCAGCTATGACCTTTCAAGGGTTCCTCTGAACTTGTTTTGAAGTCACATGCAAGTAATCTTCTACCTTTATAAGATCTTCTTTACAACTGAGGAGTGGGCATGCTAAGTAATAGACAGTCAACACTTTCATTTTATCTGATCTCTTTGAAGTGGATCCTATGTGGGATTGTTGTTGTTTCTAGATCCCCATGGTCTATTACTGTGCTATGGCGGGTAGACAGCAAATTGTTTTGAAGCTTTTGGGATCATTGGTTCTTTGTTCGTTAGGTTTCACTGGAGAGCAGTAACAATGACACAAATGATCACCAAGCATGTCCCTTTTCCAGTTTTGAGTGGATCTTGGTCATTCATTACAGTAGTAGCATATTACCGCTTCTTGAGAATTTTCTGCTTTTTCAGGATGCATATAATCAAAGTAGAAACTGATTTTTTGAGGTGTTGAAACAGACAACTCATATGCTTCTGTCCCCAGCAAATATAAGATCCATTTGTATATGTCCTTAATATAATATGTATTTTTCTTCATTCAGTTTATATGCTTTTCCTGTAAATGGACTTATCTATACTAAATTTTGGTAACTCCTTCCTCTTCTTTATTTCAGGTGGGAAGTCACTATCACTTCATTGAGGCGAATCCATTTCTGGTTTTTGATAGGAGGAAAGCACATGGCATGCGGCTTAATATACCAGCAGGCACTGCTACAAGGTTTGAGGTAGAGTTTTGCTCGAAGATTCTGAACAATGTACCACCAATCTTCACTTCGCTAGATCATATAGCCAAAGGCATGTTACTTTCCTGGAAGTACCACGCGCCATATCACTATGTCAGCCTCAAAAGTATAATACTTGTGATTATTGACTTCAGATGTTTTCGGTAGAACTATTGAATTGTAATTGAACCAGTGTTTTTAGAACCAAGAAAAGGATGGTATTTAGGATCAGTAGTATTTTAGAAGAGGCGTGTCGTCTATGGATGTTCTCTATGTATGACAAAAATGACTATTTTTATGAGGCTAAGAATAGTCAATTATTGAAATTGCTGTTCATATTTAATCATACTTGATTCTTTTGTTTAGAATTAATTGTCTAGTTTGGATTGTCTAACATGTTCTGCCTTCCTTGTTGAGTAATTCTGCAGCCAGGAGAAACTAAAAGCGTCACACTTGTTAGCATTGGAGGTAGAAAGGTAATCAGAGGAGGAAATAGCTTTGCTGACGGCGCCGTTGATGATGCCACATGCTCAGTAGCTATGGAAACTCTGTCCTCCAGAGGAATCGGAAATCTAGAAGAAGTAGGCGCCAGGTTTGGGAATTCCAGAATAACATCTTTAGAATCTTTCCCATATCCAAAGATTCTGCACTGACCAGTTCAACTTCATAATAATAATAATTAACACAAGGAGCGATCTGCAGCGCAGGTATTACAGGAGAATCCTTGACTTTCACAAAAGTTATATCCCGTGAGGCATATGCTAACATTTATGGCCCCACAACTGGCGATAAGATTCGGTTGGGCGACACTAATTTGTATGCTGAAATTGAAAGAGATTGTGCTACTTATGGCGATGAATGTGTGTTCGGTGGTGGAAAAGTCATAAGAGATGGAATGGGCCAGACATGTGGATGTCAACCAGCTGATTCTCTGGATACAGTTATAACAAACGCTGTGATCATTGACTATACCGGGATTTTTAAGGCGGATATTGGTATTAAAGATGGCATAATTTTTGCCCTCGGAAAAGCAGGCAACCGTGATATGATGGATGGTGTCTGTCCAGATATGGTTGTTGGGGTAAGTCTTTACAGTATATGGTGCCTACTTGTTTTAATCATATTCCTGCTGTACCTCCAATGCTTTATGTGTAACCGTAGGCAAATACTGAGGTTATAGCTGGAGAAGGAATGATTGTAACAGCAGGAGCCATAGACTGCCACGTTCATTTCATATGCCCCCAATTGGCATATGAAGCAATTTCAAGTGGTGAGACTTTATTTCATGTTGCAATTCATTCAGCTGTATAGTAACTGCAGTTTGTGTTCATGTTATATAAAGTGTTATGCGATGTCACTGATAACAGCTCAGCAGACATTGGGTTTTATGGATCTAAATCTATCACGTTATCTCTGTTCATATCGTTTGAAATGTTATAAAATGTATAGGATCTTCGTCCTTTATTTTATGTGACTTCTTATAACTTATAAATTTATTAGTTCCAAATCATTGATGAGAATTACAGACTTCGAGCATAATGGCATTTTACCTTTGAAGTAAGTCCTTGCGGGGACATATGGACCTCCAGCATGTTCATGCCAGATCATATGGACTTCCAGTTCCAGCATAATCACTCATTAGGTCTTGATTGGCAGTATAATGGATAATCTCGACCCTCCAAACTTGATTCGATCAATTTGTTATTGTAGACACGTTAAAAAGACCTAGATGAGAAAAAAGGAGGATCCTTCATTAAAATGGGACTTCACCGAGATAATTGGCAATAGCATGTCAAGGAAAAGGTGCTAGTAGTTTTGCTTATCATAGTGCAGTTATGACTCCCGTTAGGCACTGGCAGAAAGCAGTATTGATTCAAACCATTTTAACAGTTGTTTAAAATTGAATACTTCCAATTTCATCTTTTTTTTTTAGTTCCTCTTTTCTCTATAGCTTTATATCTTCTATTTTATTATCCATTTGCCACCATTGTCCACTCTTTTCAACGTATTGGTAGGCCCAAATAGTAAATTGCTTTATATCCTCTTCTTTAATATCGGGGCGAACCATCAAATTGATGTGATAGGTTGGCAAATGGAGGTTCCGTTGAATCCCATGGGGTTGCCTTAATTTCAAAGAGCGGACTTGTATGAGTGGATTAGGCATATGATTATATTACTAATTACACATAATTTCACGTTGGAGCCACCCATCCAGGCTTTAGCTTGCATGTTACCTGTTTTTTTCAGGTTAGTGAGGTACTTATATGGGCTTGATATTGACCTACCTGAGGTGGGCTCCTCGTCATCAGGAATAATATTGAGAGGAAACCACCTGACACCACCACATTGCACTCTTTTCAACTTATTGATCGACCAAATAGTGCTAACAAATTAAATGATGATTCTCTCTCTGACTCTGCACCGTTTGTAGGGGTTACAACATTAATTGGAGGTGGAACCGGACCTGCTGATGGGACTCGTGCAACAACATGCACACCAGCACCATCACATATGAAATTGATGCTGCAGTCAACTGACGATTTGCCCCTAAATTTTGGTTTCACTGGAAAAGTATGGTTAACTTACATGTATCCTGCTCTCTTTATATGAAACACATATTAATAGCTAATAAAAATTTCTTATAATTCTCTCTCTCTCTCTCTCTCTCTCTCTCTGTGCGCGTGTGTCTGCGGACTCGAGCATGTGTAATCCTTCACTTTCTCAGGGTAACAGCTCAAGACCTGAGGAGCTGCATGAAATAGTTAAGGCTGGAGCAATGGGGCTGAAGCTGCATGAGGACTGGGGAACTACCCCTGCTGCTATAGATAATTGTTTGGCTGTCGGCGACGAGCATGATATCCAAGTCAGTGTAGTTCTGTGTAAAGTCTTCATTATATCCCTGACTTCAATTGCGGTCTTTCTTTACTTGCAATGGGTATGGCAGGTTAATATTCACACTGATACATTAAATGAATCTGGATTTGTGGAACATACTATTGCGGCTTTTAAAGGAAGAACTATCCATACTTATCACAGGTATGAGTTAAATTTCAACAACTGCTTAAAACTTCGAGTATGACATGGCAAAACAAGTCAAGCGTTACATATGTTACCTATCATGCTTCCTTGTGATGTTCCAAGCTCAAAAATTTCTTGTGATTATTAAAAGGCTCTTTCTTTGGCATTTTAATTTAGTTTCATCTCAGCCAGGTGCCTTGCAGGCTATGTTTTATTTGATCGCTGTCAAGTAGTAGTGTGATGTTGCTTATTCGCTTGTTGATTTGAATGTGCTGGACATCCAACTGTTTTTGGCAAGTTAAAGGATCTTATGGAATATTTATAAATGAATACATACTTTTGTTGTTCTATGGGACTAGTTTTACTTTTTCTGCCTTTTCCTTTCTATTGATGCTACGAGTTAAGCTTACTCTTTTTATTCTGTTCGGTAGTGAAGGTGCCGGGGGTGGTCATGCTCCAGACATCATCAAAGTATGCGGGGTTAAAAATGTTCTGCCTTCATCGACAAACCCTACCCGGCCTTTTACTTCCAATACCATTGACGAACATCTGGATATGTTGGTATGCATGTGCAAAATGGAATCTACTTTGTACAGTTGTGCAGCCTTTTATTTCCTTTTGATTTGAACGTGTGCAGATGGTCTGTCATCACCTTGATAAGGATATTCCAGAAGATGTAGCTTTTGCTGACTCAAGAATAAGGGCAGAAACTATTGCTGCAGAAGATATATTGCATGACATGGGAGCAATCAGCATAATATCTTCTGATGCACAGGCTATGGGTCGTATAGGAGAGGTGCCAGGCTTCTTTTCCCTACTCTTAGTTTAGTATCAATTTCTATCTGATGGCACAGGATTGCCCACTTTGTTTACAGACAAGTTTTTACTTTCCTTCTGCAGTTTCCCTTGCAAATTTTCTGATTATTTTCCATTTGTGAATGTTCATTCGCTCAAGATCTGTCTAGCTGATTCTTATGAGAACTGGCTGCATGCAGTAGCAACATTAAGCTCATTAACTGAAAACTTCTGCCAACTGCAACTCATGATTTCTAGGGTCAACCAAAATGTTTGCGACTTGCATGCTGTGTGCCTATCTGCTTAAGTTGCTCTATAATTTTATGAGTCCTCCCATGAATGTCCTCTTTGACACAAACACAGTCACTGACTGTGGCAGATATGTTGTGTGTATGGTCCGCCTTAGCAATATATAATGGTTTTTTGGGCGTATGACCATTGATATCGGTTTTGAATACTTGAGATGGTCTATCAAATGATGCCTGTCCTCAAAGTTTGTTCAACTTATTAATTGTGGTTTTAACTTTCCTTCTTGTTCATTTTGAAGTATCTTCCTTCACAAAAAGGAAGTTCAGGAATGCATTGAGGTCTCACACTTACATATCCTTTTCCTTCACCAGGTCATTTGCAGAACCTGGCAGACAGCCCATAAGATGAAGTCGCAAAGGGGATCAATTGACCCTAATGGACTGGAAAGCGATAACCTTCGGATCAGGAGATACATCGCAAAGTACACTATAAATCCAGCCATAGCTAATGGCCTTTCTCATTTAGTTGGATCAGTAGAGGTATAAGCTTCTCCCGACTTTTTTACATTTATTTAAAGTCTCAGCCAGCTTTATAAACATGCCACTGGTAAGTCTGTTACTATATTTATTTTACATTTTGTCCAATTCCAGTATCCAATACTAGCATATTACATAAATGGAGCAGTAAAATGGTCCCTTCATTTTTTCATTTATATAGTACTGAGCTTTCCTTGATCAGAGAAATATTGGTCCTTGTTTTTGTTTTTTAATTAGAATATGGCAATTGTTTATTTCGGTTCCCATCTCATCATTGTTTGTGCAATTGCCTCTAATGTCAGTTGGAGACTTGTTTATATCGACATTTCTAGTATTTTTCTGGGCCAACAATGATAGTCTAGAGCTGTCCGCTTCTTTCAAATCCTTTAGCTCCATTGCAGGTTAAAAAATTGGCTGATTTGGTTTTATGGAAGCCTTCCTTCTTTGGGGCCAAGCCTGAAATGGTGATTAAAGGTGGCACTATAGCATGGGCAAATATGGGTGATCCCAATGCAAGCATTCCCACTCCCGAGCCGGTATTCATGCGGCCGATGTTTGGAGCTTTTGGCAAGGCTGGAAGTGCAAACTCTATTGCCTTTGTGAGCAAGGCATGCCTCTCTCTCTCTCTCTCTCTCTTTCTGTGTGCATTTCTTCTTTTCCTTTAAGCTATCCGATTTTTAACAGGCAGCTGCAAATGCTAACGTAAAGGCCCTATACGGACTTGAGAAGAAGGTTGAAGCCGTTGGTAACGTCAGGAAGCTAACTAAATTGGATATGAAGCTGAATGATGCGCTTCCAAGTATCACCGTGGACCCAGAGACTTACACAGTGACTGCCGATGGCGAGATCCTCACGTGCGCTGCAGCCATTACAGTTCCCCTGTCTCGGAACTACTTCCTTTTTTAGGGATGTACCAGTCTCTCTACCCATCTCAGGGAAAAGAACGAAGCAAAAACCTGACGCATAGAATCGTGTCCCACGAGCAATGATGGAATCTTGAATTCGGAAATGACGATTTATAGTCTTCTCCGGTGACCTGACAAGTGATGGCACTGGCTTCAAGTAAGTGTTAGTCTGATTGGTTGATTCCATTGACCTACTGTGCGAATTTCCTACTTATAAAAGGGAATCCATGAAACCATTGTTCTTGAATGCCAAGCAACTTTGTTGAGCGAAACTGTTGAAGAAGAAATTTGCTAGGTTCGTCCCAGCGTAAAAAGTTTGATACTGTGTTGATCAAGTTAGTATTTGCTAATCTTTGGATGATATCGTCAATAATTTATGAACTCCATTCTTTTTGTGTTCATTCTGCTTTGTTGGGAGGTTGCAACTTCTCTACTGATTCACACAATTGAGAAAATGTAATGCACCGACAACACCATTGTCATGTGAAACATTCAAAGCAACAAGCAACGCAGAGCACTCTTTCAAGACACTCTATGGGAGCATTTGGGTAGCTTGAGGTCACGAATGACAGTCTCTTAGGTGTCATACAAAACGATACGCAATGAGTAGTAGGCTTTTTGGCCATTTACTTGAAGAAGATGGATAACGCTACAACCTACTCAGAACTCCGGTCTGACAATTTTTGTCATATGAATAGATGAACGTGGGCCGCTGGTTACCACTATAGGACTGAAGGAAACCAAAACGTGTAAAGTTTCAAAGCAGGTAAGATGGGAGTGACGTGGTACACATTGGCGAGCTCCAAGTTTGCAATTTACTGGCTCCTTCCTGCGACGCAAGCTTGCTCAGCTCCCTCCGCAAAACTTTACCAGCTGAATTTTTCAGGTGGGCGACCTACACCCGGGAAACAAAACATCTATAGCTTATCATCGAAGACAGCCTGAAGTGTGATTACCAAACCAATAGGAGAATAATCAAAAGAAGGTAAAAGACGGAAAGATGGGGTACCATTTTTTCAACAAACGCCTTAATGCTCGACTCATCGACAGCGCTTCCTGGTCGCCTCACAATAGAGGCCATGGGTTATCTGACCAGCTTCTTCATTGGGATACCTGCCCAAAATCAGTAGTGGATGTAACAAATTCTGCATGGTCATACTTAAGAGTCTTCGGTTTTTCTGAGAAGAACAGCTCATGGGCAATGGGATTGGAGCACACACGGGGCATCAGCAGCATCTACGACGTCCGGATAGGATTGAAGAAGATTCTCCAGTTCGGCCGGTGCAACCTGATTGAACAAAAATAAAACTTGCGAAGCACACTTTTACTAAATCATTTCTTGTATGGATGTTTTAGAGGACAGGCCTTGGCTCTAGTTTAATGTAACTGTCTTAACGTGGTCTTTGACATTTTAAAGTTCTTCCAAAACCCAGAATCATGTCAAAAGAATCGTTTGCTTTACTGGATTACTAAGCTCTTCCCATCACATTCTGTCAAGAGGATTCAGCACAAAAGCAACCCGAAATTGAAAAAAATCCAGTTGAACGACACTAATTACCTGGGAACCTTTATATTTGATGATCTCCTTTATCCGGTCCATGAAAAAGAGAAGCCTTGTTCATCGCTGTAACAGAGACCGCCGCTTCTCAACCACCCCGCCGTGTCAACAATCGCCCTGGTGGCTTGTTCATCTCCAACATAACCTAATTGAACCAAAAAGTATAAGGTAACACATCCATAGGAGCTTTCAGTCGTTCATTATTCATAAGAGTTCCGGTCAAGTTGGTGGCAATCTTTCGTGCAGTGTTGTCTCGTGTTACCCTTCCTAATGGAAGATCCTCCGAGCCAAAATTTGCCGACTTTGCGAGGCAGCAAGAAAGCTCCGGTTTCGGGGTTGATGATCTTAGCTTCGCAGTTGGGTACGAGCTTTCCGGTGGCACCGACCACCGTGGATATCTTTGGACCAACCGTTCCAAAGGCTCTTCCTGTCGATTCAGTTAGCCCATATTCCTACGAATAAATTTCGTGAATCAACAACTCGATATTTCTTCTTCGCATGCACCTACATTAGCATTCAAGTAACGCCCTTTGATTTCACAGCCTGTGCTTTAAAAAGTGTTTCGACGAAAAATAAGAAATGCTCATCTTGATCAATTGAATCATTTCTTTGTGGATTCCTATATGAAGCGTTTGTGGATGTTTTCCGCATATCCCATTGTCCGAGATTCGGGCGATACTCTTATCCTGCCTGGGCGTTGATTGTTATGCATTTTTTGGGTTTGCTTATCTATCCTAAGGAAGTTTCGCTTTCGGATTTTCCATTTTTTAATTCATCAAATGACATTTTATGTCCTTTTTTTAACGAATTGCTTGCCTCCTTCTAGCTTAGAGGCGCAAATTCTATTCATAATGCCCCAATCATAAGGGCATAACCGATCAGATCATACCACATAATCCTTTAAATTCCATGACGCCATCTCACAAGGTCAAGTGACATATAGGTAGTCAGTGCCGTACTCTTTTGGCTTGTCGTAGGATCCATGTCTTCATGAAGGGAGCCACGAGCCGCATGCATGGTGGAAAGTGCTGCATTGAGGAATTAAAGAAGGCAACTTTTCGAGAGAAAAGTGTATGAAAATGGGACTTCTAAAAACCGAATCAGCGAATTTGTCAATAAGTGACCGAATGAGCGTCTACTTAGGAAGGAATTAGTCCATGTTTCCTTTTAATGCCATTTCATCAATGTGGACTTGCCACGGTCTTTGTTGACGGACCCGGAAATCTCATCTATAATAAAATGTTTAAATATTAATATTAGACTACACTTTTATCTAATAACTTCAACTTTTTTTTAAAATTCTAGGGAACGAAAAAAAGAGAAATGAGAGCATTATCAAACACGCCCCACAGAAGCTCTAAGCAACTCGCGCTGCCGCACAATATTTCTCTTTTGTTTACTCATAGAGTACCTCCCAAACCGTTATCGCGTTTATTTTGATTTCGAACAACGCGTTATTTTTTTCGGAAGCCCTGTTTACGGCCTGTCGTACGCGTCGGATTGAAAAAAGTTTGGACGGTGTAAACTTCCCGGTGACTTCTCGGTCAACCCTCCCAATGTATTTTTTACGCCCTCATCTGATGATACTGCTGCCTCTTCCATGTACTCGTTTCGATCATCAACTTGCACCCCAGCATTCGACGCGCGCACGCAGATCCGAAACCACAATGCCTCGCGCTCTCAGCCTTCGTCGCCAAGGAAACATACACGGCGCCGTCCCTCCATCGACTCCTCGCCACGCCATGGATCTCACGCTCATCGTCCCCATCCTGGTCAACTTCATTGGAGTGAAGTCGCCCTCGCCATTCAAAGCACACCCCGTGACCACCACCGTCTCCATCCACAGCCTGCTTCTGTATTTCTTGTTGGTCCATGCCGCTAGACAGGCGCCACCATCTCGCACTCGTGCTCCCTCTCGTGCCTGAGCATTGCACCTCCTTATCGACTTTGTCGGTTCGACATCTGTAGCCTCGCTGTCGCAGTTGCTGTTTGACGAATCTTTCCACTCCGTCCCTTGTTTCGTGCTGCTCCTGTTGCTCTCCATGAGTCAGTTGCACGGCCTCGTTTGAAAACTCCGTCTGTGGTTTAACCGTGACCTTTTTCTCGCGTGTATCCACGCGGTGCACTCCCATCTATTGCGTGGCGGAAGAGCCAGCCACTTTTGCCGCGCACAGTCACAGATTTGCCTTTCATGCAGGAAGTCTGAGTGTCATAGTTGTTCTGACTGTTCCCTGCTCTGATATAGTAACCTTATACATAGGTAACCTTATTCTCATGAGACCACTTCAAGACAACTGATCAGGACTTTCAGAAGCTAGCTAGTTTTGTATTAGAGGCACTTAGGGCTTTCTCCTCTTTATCTGAAGCCACCAGGAGTCCCCAAGCTTTGAGCATGGTTGAGCCTGCTGTGAAGAGCTACCTGCGCAAAATGCCGCCAGTACAACAAAAGGATGTCTGCGCCTCCACAGCCAAGGGATGAGCCCTGACAGTAATTGTTGATCTTTGGATGATATCATCAATAATGTATGACCTCCAATTTTTTGGAGTTCATTCTGCTTGTTTGGAGTTTTCAACTTCTACACTGGTTCACACAACCAAGAAACTGTAATGCGCTGAAAAGCCTTTTGTCATGTGAAACATTCAAAGCAACAAGCAACACCAAGCGCTCTTTCAAGACACTCTATCGCAGCATTTTTGGATAGCTTGAGGTCACAAATGACATTCTCTTAGGTGTCACACAAAACGATACGCAATGAGTAGTATAAGAAGATGGACATTTACTTGTATAAGAAGATGGACAACACTACAATCTACTCAGAACTCCGGTCTGACAATATTTGTCATATGAATAGATGAACGTGGGCCGCCAATTTCCACTATAGGAGTGAAGGAAACTAAAACATGTGAAGCTTCACAGCATGTAAGATGGGGGAGTGACGCCATACCCATTGGCGAGCTCCAAGTTCACAATTTACTAGCACCTTCCAGTGACGCAAGCTTGCTCAGCTCCCTCCTCAAAACTTTGCCGGCTGCATTTTTAGGTATGGAATTGATGAACATAACGCGTCGGATTTTCTTGTAGGGGGCAACCTACACCCGGGTTTGTCCCAGAGTAAACAATACATCAAGAACTTATCATTGAAGACGACCTGAAGTCTGACTCATCAAACCAGTTGACAATCAAGAGAAGGTAAACGACAGAAAGATGGAGTACCATTTTTGCAACAAACGCCTTAATGCTCAACTCATCGACAGTGCTTCCCAGTCGCTTCACAATAAAGGCCATGGGTATCTGACCAGCTTCTTCATCAGGATATCTGCCCAAAAATTAGGAGTAGATATTACAAAATGTGCATGTTCATACTTAATAGTTTTAAGTTTATCTGAGCAGAGCAGTTCATGGGCAAGCTGGTCGGAGCACATACGGGGCAACGGCAGCTTCTACGATGTCCGGATGGGATTGAAGAAGATTCTCCAGCTCCGCTGGTGCAACCTGATTGAACGAAAATCAAATTCAATCTAAATAAACCTTGCGAAGCACACCTTTACTAAGTCATTTCTTGTATGTACGTTTTCAAAGACTGGCCTTGGCCCTAGTTTAACGTATGCCTTAACGTGGTCTTTGACATTTGAAAGTACTTCGAAGACCCAGAAACATTTGAAAAGAATCATTTGCTTTACTGGATTACTAAGGTCTGCCCATCACAATCTGTCAAGAGGATTCAGCACAAAAAGCAACCTGAAATTGAGAAAATCCAGTTGAACGACACTAATTACCTGGTAACCTTTATATTTGATGATCTCCTTTATCCGGTCCAAGAAAAAGAGGAAGCCTTGTCCATCGATGTAACAGAGATCGCCACTTCTCAACCACCCTTCCGCATCTAAAATCGCCCTGGTGGCTTGTTGATCTCCAACATAACCTAATTGAACCAAAGTGCATCAGGTAACAGATTCATCAAGAGGTTTTAGTTGGTGTTCATTACTCATGGGAGTTCCAGTTAAGTTGTTGGCGATCTTCAGTGCAGTGTTGTCACGCGTTACCATTCATAATGGAAGATCCTCTGAGCCAAAGTTCGCCGACTTTGCAAGGCGGCAAGAATGCTCTGGTGTCGGGGTCGACGATCTTAGCTTCGCAGTTGGGTACGAGCTTTCCAACTGCGCCAACTACTGCAGATTCCTTTGGACCAACTATCCCAAAGGCTCTTCCCGTCGATTCAGTTAGCCCATATCCCTACGAATAAATTTCATGAATCAGCAACTCATTACAGAGTTAATTACCTGTCCAGTGCCTTGTTTTGTATTTTTGTTACAGCGAAAGAAAGCATTAAGGACAGAAATCTCAATTGCAAGCAATTATTTCAAGGTTCTCGGTGTTGAGTTTATGTTATGTCATCCCTAAATTATTAATAAATATTTATTTCGATCCCTAAATTATGTGAAAATGTTTAATATCGTTCATTCTTCCTTTAATTCGAGTTAGCAGAATTTGTTAATGTGACTTCTAATCCGTTGAGTTTAGACGATTGGCAAAAAAAAGTTACATGTCTACAGAAGATATTCATTTCAAATCACAATATAATAATTCATGTCATTAAATAATGATGGACACGTTAATGTGCCAATTCTTATCCTCTTCTAAAGTAGATTGATAAAATAATGAAAATGTTGACCCAATATATAATAATTCAAGTTATTAAATAACGACTGATTTGTGAGCAAATGAAGTGACATTAAATATTTATTGGTAGTTCAAGAATCATATCAAATAAATTAAAAGTACAGAAATAATATTGTACATTATCGTTTGTGTCATTTTCCCTAAAAAGAAGGCAAAAAATGAAGAGAGAGTCATGGAAAGCAAGGAAGAAGAGAAAATGTTTAATTGCAATAATAATCTCTGTCTGTTCATAAGGATAAAGACTAATGTTTCATGGAAAAATTTGATGGAAAGAAAAAGTACCATCAAAATGATTTAATTAATACATAGACATTTCACGGGTTTCAAATGTGCATCCAAAAATATCGCATGACCAACGCATTATACACGTGTGATTGTTCAGACTGAATTTAAATCCAAATCAAGACTTCATTGATATAACTCTCACTTTGATAAATTTGTTTGGAGCATCTAAATCCTATTTCATTTCGTATCATATCCCCATAAATTATTCAAAAGAATTTATAATAATTTGCTTCTATGCGCTTTAAATTTTAATATTATAATTGATTTTCGATATTTCGAAAGCCTCCGCCTTCTTCGCCGGACGCGCCTATGGAGCTCTCAGGCCTCGGGATGCTCACCTGAGCCAACTGCACATGGGGGAAGCGATCCTTAAACCTCGCGACGACCGCCGCGGGAAGCGCGGCGCCGCCGCAAAGCACCACCTCGAGCGAGCCGAAACCGTGGCCCTCCATCGCGCTCCCGCCCTTCGCCATCGCCACGACCACCGGCGGGGCCACCGCCACGTGGCTGACCCTGAACCGCTCGATCGCTCTTCCTATCTCCGCCACCCGGAACCTCAACGTGCACACCAGCGTCTCCCCCATCGCCAGCGACCTCACGCAGTAGGTGAGACCGTACACGTGGAAGTACGGCACCGTGCACAGCGCGACCGCCGGGGAGGCCCTCGCCGCTGTCACCGCGTAGGATCCGGCCACCAGTGACGTCAAGTTCCGGTGGGTCAGCGCCACGGCCTTCACTTTCCCCGTCGTCGTGCCCGACGAGTACAGGATCGCCGCCGTGTCCGATTGCGAGACACCAATTTGGTCGGGACCGGCGGTTGGAGCCACCACCCTCGTCAGGGACTCGAACTCCGGCGAGTCGATTAGAACCGTGCCGAGCCGGGGGGAAGGGACTTTGCTAGCGGTTTTGGACGTGGCGAACGCGATCGAAGGTCTGGAGAGCTGGATCGAGTGGAGAATCTCCGGAGCAGTGCTGGTAGGATTGCAGGGAGAGACCGCGACGCCGATGGAGAGCAGAGAGAGGTAGAGGACCGGAATGTCGAGCGAATTCGGGGAGATGATGAGGGCACAGTCGCCTCTGGAGAGGCCGAGGCAGGAGCGGAGAGAGGAGGCCAGTGACCTGACTCGGCGGATGAGCTCCGGGTACGCGACGCGGCGGGAAGTGTCCGCGTCGACGAGAGCGGCGGCGGTCGCCGGTGGGGGATGGGAGGCGAGGTGAGAGAAGACGTAGTCGGTGATGGAGATTGGCGCGGACGGCTGAGGAAGCGGGGCGGGAGGTCTGAGGCTGTGGTAAATTCCGGTTTTTGCGCAGAACCCAGAGTTCGGATCGATGGAAGAAGCGAGGGCATTGCTCTGGGTCGCCATTCGAAGGGTCGGAGGTGTGGAGTTGGGCTGAATTGTGCTGAACAGGAGAAGGAATCGGATCGAACAAACAGTAGTTACTGTGTCCAGATGCAGAGAGGAATGATCTGTTTATTTGTGAAGATGGACGTCGAGGGTGACCGGTTGAAGACGATGGATGGGACCACAGCACTTTTCAAAAGAAGGGGCACTTTTCAAAGAAGGGGTACGAGTCCTCACCTGTCTTTATTATCTTCGTAATTGTGACTGAAACAGTTGAACATGTGCGTTCTTCTTTGTGCTTATCAAAATGCCGCATGAGACAAGTTCATCTGAGGTTTTCCGAACGGATGGTGTTTGATGGAATCAGGAGTTTTCATTGGTTAATTCGTCTAAATACTGTTGCGTAGTGGCGGGTTCTTCTTGGGCGTTTTAGTTTCGATTTTCCCGGTGGCCCAGTGAAACCTGGAAGAATAGACCGGTCTTTCCTAAACGAAAGTGGGCAAGTGAAAGCAAATTGATGTTTTTGCTTTGGGCCGATTAATCTTTGTGCCGAGTTCCCTTGCGTTGTCAGACGTGCGTGGGACTCCTCAAATGATTCCTTTATTCCCTCGCGTAGTCAGACTTTTGTCAGGCCTGGAGTCTGGAGCAGAAATGACAATATTTCAGAGTTTCTGACTAAAGGGTTTGGTAGGATTCTTGAGCGAGTGGAGCTTTTTTGGGACATGAGATGTGTTGACTGGATTTTTGGATGGGGACTGAGACACTTCAGTGCGCATTGGCCATTACAAGAGAAGAAAAGCGTCTGTTTTGAAAAAAGGATTTCGTGGGTAATTGGCTTGCGTAGGATGAAACATACCAGACCTTGCTCAATCTCACTCTTGAGATTTGCTATTGGACTGCAACTGTGGGAAGACAGTTGGGCCGAAGAGAGTGCTGGTGCAAATCATTTCTCGGACCTTCCCAATACAAAGATTTGCAACTAAAATCAAACATTTTCGTGAACCGATAGCACATTTGGACCAGAACAAGATTGCTTGTGCAATAGTAAATAGCTATTTATCCCACTCTCCCTTACTGCAGATGCAAACTTGGATGCGAATTTGAAATTTTAAGTGACGGGTTTTAGACCTGAATACATTATATCATAATGCTTCTTAGAAGGACCCAAATAGAGTAGCTGTTCCTGATTGAGGAAGCAAAAGCCATTAGTTTACTCCTTTCTGCCTCTTAAATCTTAATGCTACTAAATCCTCTCTTGGTATTGAGGCAATCCCAGCCTCTTCAGGGAATCAAAACTAAATGCGCAGATATGTTGGCGAAGTGTCAGCAGGAACCTTTTCTTTGGAGCTTAAGCTGTCCCTGAGGAGCTTCTGTCCTTTGTTTATTTAGATAGACTAAGTTCTCTAAGACTGTTTTAATTTCTGATGCTTCCAGTTCTTTTGACTGTAGCTTTGTTTAAACCTCTTTGCATGTTATGTTTAGGGGTATTAATGCAATGCCAGGTTTACCTAAGAAAAAAGGCACACAACAGCAAGAAACACTATTGCTGATCCTTTGTTGCTTCTTTGGGGAAAATTAAAAGTGATTTCTTTGATAATTTTCGATTTTTAGCCAACTTTTGCTTAAATCTGGGTTTTTCAAGAAGCAATTGCTACGAATGTCCTCTTTTCACTTCTTCAATGCCAAAGTTGCAAACACCTAGGCTTACACGGATTAAGTGTTTTCACAACACACAGATGAATTTTGGTGTCCCATTAGATGGATTTGGGATTAAAAAAAAAAATCCAGGTGGGAAACGCTACATAAGTGCATCCAGGACCCCATGACTACGAGCAGTCGAGCGGGTGCAAAGCATATGGCAGCTAATCTAATTGAGGAATCAAAACCGGGAAATCGACCATAACTAAATTCCTTCTGTGAGTCAGCGTCTCAGCTTCGGGGAATTGTGTACTTCACCTCTCAAGTCTTAACTAATCTTAACATTAGCCCCGTCACTATCACGAGGTCAAGTAATATCTTTAGGTATAAATCGGTGCCGACTTGTTTTGGAGTACTGGAGGTCCATGTTGTCAAGAAGGGGGCCACCATTTGCATGCATTCTTCAAAAGTTTGGTTGGGATCATATGAGGCTTTATCTGAAGGAATTGGACTTTGATAAGTCCAATGTCATCTATGCCGCGAATTAGAGGCTTCAACTATCTGGTTTTATGCTGGAAGGGGCAAATTGATGGATGTTTTTTCTTTTGATGAAAGTTTTTGGAAAAATGCAAATGACTTAGTTAAAGGGATTTTCCAAAATATAATTTATGTTTGTTAAATTATAATCTGAAAGTTCATTATGAATTACTTTTGAGTAAAATAGTGTTTGAAGAAATTATATTTGTAAAGGCAACATGCTTCAACGAGGTATCTGGTTTTATGCTGGCACTGGTAGAATCAACGAAGAAGAAAAAAGTGATATTGCAAAAAAGGTGAGGATAAGAATAAAATTTTCAAATTAAACCCTCACAATGGAACAATGTATGTTGAGAATATTTTGCCAAACAACAATTTAGACTTTGGAAAGTCTTTCCCAAACATACCCAATTTCTATAGCCCCTTGTGCCCACATTCACTCCATTAAACTATCCCGACTTCGACAATGACATTGTTCCATCTCTAAAGCATCTTTGACGTACTGAAAAGATCATGGCGAATCGGGGGAGTTTGGATACCAGAAACTTCGCGGTGTCTTCCCTGGGAACCCCACCTCATTGTTCCCTTGTACATTTGTTGGCTCATCTTATACTTTCTCTTCCTGTGCACTCGTTTCTATCATCATCTCTGCCCAAACACGAAACACATGACGCACGCGCAGATCCGAAATCCCAATGCCTTGTGCTCTCGGCCTTCATCACCAAGGAAACATCCTGGTTGTCCCTGCCTTCGCTCCTCACCAGGCCATGGATCTTACGTTCATTGTCCCCATCCTGGTCAATTTCACTGAAGCGAAATACCAGGGGAAGTTGATTTCTCCATTTGAGACTCGCCCCATGACCACTGCCGTCACCATCTACAGTCTGCTCCTGCATTATTGCTTGTCGATGCATTTTGCTAATCGGGCAGCTCCGTTCTCACTTGTGCTCCTTCCTGTGCTGGGGCATTGCACCTTGCCATCGACTTTACCAGTTTGATATCAGTAGCTTTGCTCGTGTGGTCGTTCTTCCACGACTCTTTCCAGTCCATCCCGTTTCATGCTGCTCCTGTTGCTTTCCCTCAAATCAGTTGCGCGGCCTCTTTCAAAACCTCTGTCTGTGGTTTTACCGCAGACGAGGAAATAGTCTCATGTTTATCTGGGCGGCATGCACTCGTCTATTGCATGGTGGAAGAGCACGGCCACTTCTGCCGCGCATGGTCATGGATTTTCATTTCACCCTAGAAGTCCGAATGCCATAAATGTTCAGCTGTTCCCTGCTTAGGAAAAGTAATCTTAATTGTAGGACCACCTCAAAACAAACTGATTAGTACTTAATATGCTAGCTACTTTAGGAAATGGGCTGTCTCGTTCATAAATCTCGCATTAAGAAGTAAGAAAAAGATCGGCAGTGGTTGGCAACCTGGAAGCGAGGAATGCTTCAGAGGTCAAATGAAACATCCGACTCTTGCCTTCCTTCTTCCCTGGTTGGAAACTGGGAACGCTGTCCCTTTTCGGCCATATTCCGGGTCATGGCGACAACTCGCTAGACAAAGAAATTGGCGGTCGCTAACTAAAACCACGCGTCTTGTCTATAGTGGAATAGCGTTTCGCGTCTGCAAGAACGGAAGACCAGCAGCAAACCAAGCTTTGCAAGCGATAGGTTGATCTTGCGTGTTTCAGGGCATTCGTTTCTGTCTCTTGAAAAGTGTAAGAACTAAAGTTTGCTGTAGCTTTTCTCATGAGCAATCTACCGATTGACGTTAAATTTCATTTTAGCTAGTGAGATTGACAGGCAATTTGCTGAAAAATTGATTGTGAGAACAGTTATCGAATCGAGCATTACTTGTTAAACCAATTTCGAATTCATGAATTATCAACCTCGAAAAAACATCAATTTGATCTGCTGACTTTGATGGTAGTAACTAGTAAGTCGAGTCTTATGTACACGCGTGTGGATCACATGAAAACCAAATTTAGAGAGTCTTTGACTTGAATTGTAGTTGGCCGTTCTTTTCTCGCTTCGTCCTTTGGTTTCGCACAGGTGGAGCTGGAGTTGATAATCAGCTAAAAAATTAATTAGTTAATTAATCTAAGGAAAGTACATCCTCAGCATCTATCACGGAGGAAAGCATCGGGGACTGGTTGCTCCCGTATCCTTGTCCTGCCAAATTCTTCCCTTGTTAGCCACGACACTCGAACTCTATTGATAGGTAGATTATATAAATTAAGCTTATCTCCACCATTGATTTATTTGGACCTCACAATAAAATCCACATGATTGATGGTTGAGATCACATTGATTTCTATGATCTAGTATCACAAAGAAAAGGGGCATTTAAACAATAATTTTAATTAAGATCTCACGATCTCTCTTTTTGCAACATTCATGTTTTCTTTAACTCAAATAACAAACTTTTTCACGAACCAAACGCCCGTGTTATCTTTTGACTCGTGACTTCTCCGCCGGACCAAAATAAAACCGCTAATATCCCTCGAATTTATTTCTTCTTCCCCAGAAGCATTCATTTTCTACCGCGGTTGTTTTATGACGCACGAAACCATCGCGACACGGTCATTCGGATTCAAACGGAAAAAAGCAGAAGAGTATATGCTCGCCACGTGTCCAGAGACAAAGCTACATAGATTTCGCTACAAGCCGGTACATTTTTCCGTTTTTTTTTGGAATGATTTTAATACTTAAATCATCAATTAATTTAACTAGCTGATTCACGAGAGCACGAGCTGAATTTTTGTCGCTTTCTTCAATCGTTTGCAGCTCCGATTTCGCCGTAAAAGCTGGGGGTACGGCAGCGATCCCGTTCCCTGTCATTAAACAAAGCAACCGTAGATCCTCTGCATCGCGGCGCACCGAGGAAGCCGGCCCCTCCCCGGCGATCGTACGGTCGGCGTATCGCCACCTCCTCACCCGCCGTCAGGAACGGCCATTGGCACCCGGAGACGGGACGGCGACGGGTCGAGACCCGCACCCGACGCGCCCCGATGATGATTTTCTTTATCGTTTCCCTCTTTTCTGGCGATCCCGTCGATTGCTTTGCTTGAACTTGATGACTCCGCGTTGAATGCTCCGGTGAAGAAGGGAGGACTAGAGTGTAGCCCACGGCATTCGCCGGCGCGAGTCGGGGAGGAAATCGCCGTCTCCGAGCTCCGCTTTCATGGCGGATCCTCATGCGGCGGCGGAAGAGCCGCCCGTGCTGGCGCCTCTCCTGGTTCAGGACCACAGCCACGGCAATCACCGGCCGCCGCAGCCCCCGCCGCAGCCGCAGCCGTCGCATCATCATCGTCGTCGCGAGGAGGAGGACGTGGACCCGCACCTCGACCAGGCGCTGCACAAGCTGGAGATGTTCCTCTCCTTCCTAGGCTTCAACCAGTCGACGGTGCTCAGCACCGTGCTGTCGTGGACTGCGTTCGTGCTGATCGGCGTGGTGCTGCCGGTGATCGTGCTCGAGCTCTCCGATTGCTCGGACTGCGAGAAGTACCAGATCAAGAACTTCGAGCTAGAAATAGTCGCGTCGCAGGCGTGCCTCGCGGCGGTCTCGCTGCTTTGCCTTTCGCACAACCTTCGCAAGTATGGGATAAGGAAGTTCCTGTTCGTGGATCGCTATAGTGGCCGGATGTCCAGGTTCCGAGACGAGTACATCAAGCAGATTAAGGTCGGTGGATTCTGGTCTTTTGTGAATTAGTGTGCTTAGGGAAATCCCTACACTGATAAATATCAATCGAATGGACTTGCTTTTATTGAAGGATTGACCTGCGTGGTTGTTCCCTTGAATCTTTGCATCTTGTGCGGATGAAGTAATTTTGTAAGAGCGCGTCGACTCTTTGAATGTGCTTCAACTTTCCATGTTTTGAGTCTCAACGTAATCAATTTAAGGGAAAATAGCTGTGTTATATAGTCTTTCACTTTGAATTCTCTGGCAGAGGAGGACAATGAGTCAATGACATGTCTCCTTGGAAAAGTATGCCTGTAGTTCTTGAAATTTGATGGCTGCACGAAGACTGCTGGATTGATTGCTGCTAGGATTTTAATGTCTCTGCCTTTGAACAACTCACAGTCACATAGGAAAAGCTACTCTTGGCCAGCCAGCCAGCCAGCAACTTTCATTATATGCTGCTGTATTTTAGTTTCTGAAATGCCCTCTCAGAAGCCTCCAAACTAACCACTAATGTCATATCCACTCCTTAGTCGGTCCTTCATTACTAATGAGGCCATGCAACAATCTTTTTTTTTTTTCTTAATGGCGATGATGGGCAATCCGAAAACATGTAGTCTTAGAGACAATGGCATGTTGGTAATTACGGCTAGGGCGAGGGCAAAATGTTATCATGTCACATTGCGGAACACATTCGATGCCACTTTCAGGAATACAATGAGTTTCTTATTTAAAAGTACCTAGGACATCTTTATGATCACTTAAGAATTTGTTTACTCCAAAATTTGCGCAGGATTCTGTACGGTTGCTTGTATTATGGTCACTTCCTTGTTTCGTTTTGAAGACTGTGCGTGAAGTGGTCCGCCTGGTATATATAAATCGTGAATCATGGTGGCTGTCAGTTTATATTTTGTTCTCGTTGGTTATATCCTGGACTTATGTCAGTACAATCTCTCTATCAGCCAGCACTTTGTTTCATTTGGTCTGCAATCTGCAAGTTATTCACTTTGATGATTACGGGAAGCTCTTGCAAAGTGACGATGATGTTTCGGTTATCATTGAAGAGCACATTCGTCTACGGACTACCTCTCCAAGATAAGCCATAGGTTCAGAATTTTCCTCCTCCTAGAATTCCTGGTGGTCACAGCAAGCCAGTTTATAACTCTGTTCCAAATAACAGGATACAGCGGACTCGTTACTATCAATAATGGTGGTGATTTTGCTGTACGTCATATGCTACTTCATTTTCCTTAGTTTTAACTTATTTTATTATTATTTCCCTTCAAATTAAGAGTTTCCTCTTGGGCT
The DNA here is from genome assembly GCA_014182365.1 of Eucalyptus tenuipes. Lineage (NCBI taxonomy): Eukaryota > Viridiplantae > Streptophyta > Magnoliopsida > Myrtales > Myrtaceae > Eucalyptus > Eucalyptus tenuipes. The sequence goes on along the minus strand of CM024538.1, from coordinate 31,145,325 downwards.
TTGCAGAAATGTGTCTTTGCCAATACATTCCTCCTTACTGCATCTCTTGAGAGCTCAATTCTATTGTTTAATCTCTTTGCACGACTTGTCCTCAATTTTGCAGGTCTCCACCATTGTCCAAGTTGTTGGCATTAGTCTTTGCTTGCATGCTGCTACAAGGATCTCACATAGGGCCCAAGGCGTTGCCTCAATTGCAAGCAAATGGCATGCATTGATGACATGTGGCTCTACAGGCACAGCATCTTTAAGAGGTTCAGATAATGTAGGAAGCACGGAGCCCATGAATGCATTTGGTTCAATACATACAGATTTCTCTGAAACTGACCTGGAATCTTTGGAAATATATCGAATGCCTACCAGCACACAACTTGCTACTTATATGTCAACTTATCACAAGAGACAGGCTTTGGGTATGGAGCTTTGAACATTAATTTGGCTCACTGGTTTGCTCTCAGCTTTTTGCACATTCAATGAGTCCTGTATTGAAAAGAATCTTTTCATGAAAGAGATGCATCAAGATAATTTCCCTTAGACCCAGAGATTTGATCTACACTTGCCACATGAACTATGCCTACTGCATAGTCCAGATATAGTCTGCAGTAAACACTGATGAGCTAGTGATGCACTTGTATGCCATTTTGTTTTGAATTTAGGAACAGCATCCTGTTTTGTGCAACAATCATTTAATGGTTCTAAGCATGGAATATTGTTTATTATTTTTGCATGACACGATTTACCATTAGAGGGAGCTTATTCTAATGAGCAAATTCGGACAGGTAACATGGAAAGTATGTCTTGGATAAGGTACATCTTGAGGTTGCTTTGTGTGTTCTTCCTGCATCTTAAGTTCTACATCGTAGATCCCACGTAAGGTTGTCTTTTCTTTTTTAATGTGCATTCTTGGTCACTTTGATTGCCATTTTTTTAGTAAATGTTTGGTTCTTTCATTTCCTATGACTGAATAATGTGTTCATTTGCCCCACCTGAACAGTTTACCAGTTGCCATTGTGTTTCTGAAATCTTCAAAGTCTGCTGTTCAATTGTACTCTAGAGGGATCTCGGACTCTCATCCTTCTTTTCACTGTGGTGTTTGATTTTACAGATTTCCAAATGTTGTTTTATTCACCTTAATTACACAGTCTAAGCATTACTTCTTCTCTCTGCACAGACAAACCAATGCGCTGGCACAATTTCTCTTTTCTTGTCTGTTCTCTATCCAGCGGCACTTCGTCAATCTCAGTTGTGTGCATGTTCATCTCTCTATGTATCCCCACGTCCTCATACATTCATGTTCCAGGAGCATCTTAAACAACATATCTGAATGTAATTTAAAATTATTTGACTAGTAAAATTGTAGCCTGGTTACTCATACAAATGATCCATCTTATTCTACAGTAATGTACCTGCAGACCAACCCCGGGGGAATCACACTCTATGGATGGACAGTCGATAGGGCTCTCATCAATACCATCTTCTTTATCGAGCTCTCGTTGGTAACTTTTGTGCTGGGGAAAACTATAGTTTTCTCTTCCAGTTAGCTCTGGATTCTTAACTTGGATTCCTTTGACCGCAACGAGTTCAAAGCACTAGTCAAGCCATTGAGACAGGCTGAATTTAGTGATTCGGTGAAGCATCCTTATCCAGATCAGAAAAGTATTTCATTGCCAGTGCCATCACTTTTACTGCAGTGGAAACTGCTCTCATTCAGACCTAAGAATTCTCTGGCAACTTTTGTGATGAGCATGGCTTTGTTCATACAAGCTTGTCAAACCTGGCAAACTGCTTGAGTTTCTCAGAGGACCTATCCATCTATCTTTTGACATCCACGATCCTGAAGTCTCCAAGCCAGGTTTTGACCGCTGCCTCTCTATCTTCTTTTGCAAAACTGCAGTTTTCCACTGTGTATCATCCTCTGCTAGACTAAAACGATGTTATAGGCGCAATTAGATTTCAATACATTGCAGTCTCAGCACAAAAAACATTATTAAATCTTTGCAGACTGCCCCTTAACTGTGAGGCAAATTTTGTTGTAGTCTTCCCTAAAAGCCAACAGATTTTGATTTTGAACAAATCTAATACAGCTGCTCAACCTTGTTCACATTAAGAGTTAATTTTCTGTAAAATGCCGTTTGAATTGAGTGGATGGCCTTCACACCCATAGGCTACTTCCCCATCCAAAAGAGCTCCTGCTATATCTTATTTTCAGGCTTTTCTTGTGCCGTACTTGTTTGGACTTTTTACTTTTTGGGTCAAAATACTAGTTTTTGACTTGAAAGCTAAATATCGAGGCTTCCTTTTCTTTTCTTTTCTTTCGAAAGCCTAGGGGCTGCCTGGTGAAATGACTTTTATATCGATCGGCGAGTGAATCTCTCACGATCTCTAAACGGAGGACACGAGGTACATTATGAAAACACGGAATCCTGGTCTTTAGAAGTTGCTTCTCGTTGTGTAGACAAGTCTCTGAGAATAAATGGAGTACAATTCGTCTATCGTTGGTGATCAATCTACACAGAAATCTCCATCTTGCTATTTCGCTGTTATCGCACCTGCTTTGTTACCCTTTTTTGGGCCCGGAATGTAGCTTGTCATTGCAACCCGGTCGTCATCAATCGGGGGAAACTGCCAAAAAAAGTCCACATTGCTACCGAGTCATAATTCTTTTAATTAGGCCAATTTAGTTATGAACATTTCACATTTTATCAATTAAGTTCATCCGACTAATTTTTATCGAAAATCACTAATGGACAATGCTAAAGTTGACTTTTTTTAATATTCCTCATTACTTTTTTCGCTCTTTTCCACTAGATGAGGGTTAGCCAGCTCTCATCAGCCACTGGCGAGGGTTGCAACCCCTACCTAGCCCTCATCGGCCAAAATGAAAGGACAAAAAGAAATAAATGTCAATACTAACTGTGTCATGTAGGACAATTAACGTTCACATCAGCAATTTTCTTTTAGAATTGATTGAATGAACCAACTGATAATAAATGAAAAGATTCAAAACTAAATCAGTTTAGAATTGAATATACACCTATGCAATAGGTGTAAAAAAAAATTTAATATTTTTCCACATCATGATTTTAGGCTCCACAAGGAGAGAATAAGAGAATCCGTTGCTGTGGTTGTCTGAAGAATCCATCTCTTTTTCGTTGGAGAATCCATCTCTTTTTCGTTTATTAAGACATAAACGCTTAAGAGGTCTTGTCAATAAAAGAATTTGTTTTCTACAGAACTACTTAGGGGCTGCAACGTGCTAATAGTACCCGATTCTCGATTTTTGTTCCCGAAAGTAGTTTTGGAACAAAATCGCATTTGGTAAAAAATTTATTCTCGGGAACAAATTTGGAGTGGAATCAAGAATAAAAAAAAAAATTGATTCTTGTTCTAGGAAACAAATTTGAGAATCAAAACCAACTCTTCTTCTTCTTCTCTTTTCCTCTTCTTCATCGACCGCCATCCCACGATCGCCGCCCGCCGCCGCCCCCACCGTCCACCGCCGCCCCCCCCCCCCCCCGTCCACCGCCACCGCCCGGTTCGCGAGGCTAAGCCTCGCGACAACCGGTTCGACGAGGCTAAGCCTCGCGACGAGCCCGCCTAGGTGGCGAGGCTAAGCCTCGACGGGGCTAGATGAGGCTTGCCCGGCCGGCAAGGCTCGACCGACGAGGGGCGGCGACGCTCGGTGAGGTCGCCGCCCTCGTTTGGGACTAGCGACCGGCCTAAAGAAGAAGAAGAAGAATAATAAAAGAAAAAAAAAAGGAAAAAGGTATAAAAATTATTTAAAAATTAAAAGAAATTGATTTGGAACAAAATCAATAAAAACAATACCAAACACAGTTCTATTCCGAATCGAAATTTTGAACGATTCCAAACGGCTTAAAATGCTTAGAATCTGTTCCCGAGAACAGAATAAAAAAGAATCATTTCTAATCAGAATCGTTACCAAACGCGCCCTTAGTCATCAATACTGGACAGACCCTACAGACATTTTAAATCATATGATCTTCGTGCAAATCTAATGAACCCCATTTTACGGAAAGACGATCTCGGTATACATGAGTCGTACAAGACGGTGCTGAATAGAGCAGAGTGACATTCAAATGACCATATTATTAACTTCCGTACACTTTTATCCAACTTGCTTGGTGGTGTAATCGTTCTAAAGAGTTTTAACACAACCAATCATCTAGATTAAAATTGCCGCTGCTTATGACGCTAACGCTACCACGGAGGGTTAGAGAAGTGGGTATTTGGATCATCGATTGATTCAATTGTGAAAGACCGTAACAAATTAGGCATGCCTCCCAGACTCGAAGCTATTCAAGTAGATGGCGTTTTTCGATGGTGGAAGTACGAGAAACAACAAGATTTTGAAGGGTGACTCCGGTACTGAAATTTTTTCGATTTTATATCACCGGGCGTGCCCAATGGCAATTCCCGATTGATCATAATCTACACCGTGCGTGACAATTCCCAGTTACTTAAATGCCCAATCATCATACAATGATATGTGCAAGCACTACCGCTGGCATCGGGTGACATTCGAAATATAATCCCCTCAAAAAAGGCTCCAAGGTCCTCGCCCGTGACCAGAGCGAATGAAATCTAAGATATCAACTGATGGACACTTCGGTCGCTTCCTTCCTATATCGCATCATCTTTTTCTCCGGTTATTGGATTGCCATCTTATTGTAACACTAGCTTCCCGTGCAATATTTTTCTGATGAATAAACACGGTAAGGCATAACTCTTGAGCCAGAGCACATCATAGATGAACATTAACAGAAAATTGAAAAAACTAGCCATAAACCTGTTTGAAGAAGCCTCCATCATCTAAGTTTCTCTTCTGCAACCGTTGCCACTAGATTACAACTCAATCCAGGCTTCAAAACGCCAATTTCTTGCCTCTGTATTACCCACAATGGATAGCTCCCTAGATGCAACATAGAAAAGAGAACAGGCATACAAAATAAAAATAAAAAAAACATGTATGGCCCTGATAAAATTTCTTGTTTGGCCCGAGGCAAGACAGTCAAACGTAAAAACTTGTCCTTCGCATCAACCACTCCTCATAGTGGCACACAATTCTCGACTCACAACAGATTCAACCATGACTCAAAAGAAACAAGAGACAATCACATCCTACTTAAAACTCAACGATGGAACACACTTAATAGCAACACTATTTTTGTCGATTTGCTTTCAATGCAATTCAATAGATTGAAAAAGTTGCATCATTTTCATCACTTCAAGCGAAACTCCTATCTAGGAGTTGGTAAAGCGAATAACTTCATAGCAAGTCTTGCAAAAAAAAAAAAAAAAAAAAAACCTTAAAATAACATTTTTCATAAACTTATCCAATATTATAAAATGCCCCCGAGAGATTGAACCTTGTCTGGCAATGAAAGCCAAGATGAATGCATCATATTTTCTGAAGGCCTCCAATTCTCTATTTTCACTTAAAGGTGGAAGAGCTTCAAATTAATAAAGTCAAATAGAAGGTAATAAGTCCCATGACAGTGGGAATTTCTTACCTGGACCCAAGCCAATATGGACGGGATCAATCACGACCATATAGAAGGTGTGGATTCGACATGGGCTCCACATATACGTCCCACATGAAAAACCACTAAGCACCCTGTCCATGGACTTGAGTCTAAGCAAGAATATTTCCCCATCATAATAGCACTGCCAAGTTTCTCCCGACCAAAGTTCTTTCCACAGGAAATGTTGTGAAAAATCAGGCAAGCAGAAAGAATTTTGACCATGAAATGCTCCATCTACAGTAGAGCCAGGGTTATAACAAAAGCACAGATAAGGTCTAACCAGCGTTGGAATAGAGCCTGATCCTTAACTCCACCATTATTGAACCTGAAAAAAAATTTAGTTTTGTCCAAATTCCACATGGCAAGACATAAAAAGAGGGTTACCGACATGAACCCAAAAACACTCAAGGCATCATGACTCTTTAAAGGTTAGCATTAAGGCACTTGCCACAACGTTGCAAGTGATAGCTTGCAAATAACTACGTATGTCTCAAAAAGGCATTTGTTGTCAATAATTCACTCCACTAGACAATCAAAAAGGGAAGCTGCAATTAGTGAAAGACAAATTTCAAGACTTTATTCCTGTCCGATAAACTGATTAGTCTTCGAGAAGCATGCAGCATCTTTCGACTTCTGACACACAATTAGCCAAGAAAATTTCATCCACCAAAACCATGATGCAGATGGATCCCATTAGTGATGGCACATATTCCTGACAGAAGCTAAAATGAACACTCATACCCAGAAAGTTCTAATTATATTATGATGAAGTATAATATATTAACAAAATATAACCAAGATCTAGTTTAACCAAACTCGACATGATACTGTCAATATGGCGAAGCGAAAACTAAGAGTTATATGGTACCTCTGATGAGCATGAACGAACAACTAATGGAAGTTCTATAATCCAATTTGAAGGTAAACTCCTCAACCTGCTTGCAACTTGGATACTGCAGGTGACAGCCGCAGACAAACGTCAAAAAAAATTCCGAAAAATTACAGAAATCTCGACACCATCACATGCCATCAGCACAATAAGGACATTTCCAGGGCTTCCCAGTTCACAAAATAAGTCATGTAGTTAAAATATTTGGGATCTAAGTTAATGGGGCAAAAAATACATGTCCTTCTCAAAAGGCCGCAAACGCAATAAGCATTGACAAACAGGAGATATCTCGATAGTCAAGCTATTAATAACCTGCCAGCAGCCAGCTTTATAGAGACAATCAATGAACTCCTTATATCCGCATGTCTCAAGAGGCAATCGAGTAAATATCAATCGTTCCCGCTAACAAGAGTTAGAAGTCAAAAGGCCATCTTAATAAAGCAGAAAAGTTTTTTGGACAATATTTCCCTAAGGTATCAACATATTACATAGCTCTTGCTGACTCCATGTTCTCTACTTACCTCAGGTCCTCAACGAGATTGTGATAAAACTAGAGAAAACAGTAGCGAATGGGCAAATTCGTTTCCTTTTAATTTGGTTTTCATTTTCCAGCTTAAAGGGCCAAAATAGCTAGTTGCTTCAAAAGGCTTAAATCTTCAGTGTCTATTGCGCTGAACATGATGGAACATGAATGATAGCGAATTTGCCAGATTATGAGTGATTTTTTGGTTCAAGCTGCCAGCAGAAAGTTCTTATAAAATGTATAAGCAACTCCTCAACCAGCTACACAATAGAACATCTTCGTCAAAAACGGCTTTCCCAAGTTTTAATCTCTTTTATCTCAGACTCACTTCCACGTACACAATGCTGAAGGCAGACATGTTTTCAAATGCTATGGCAGAAAAAATTGGACGACAACAAAGGTCTTGAACATTATTAAACAGAACATGAAATCTCTCATGTCGATCCATTATCCACCATATCAAACAAGGAGATATTGTCCCAAAAGAGATGAAACTATTGAGACATGGACCCTCAAATCTAGAATTGGCAGTTTACCTTCCAAACATAAAGGTTACTCGTTACTGTGATATTCTTCCTGTATGTAAAGAAAAGAACTTCCTTCAACTTCAGACCACCATCTCTTGCAAACACAGCGTCAATATCAAAAAGATAGAAAAGATGAATAGTAATTTAGTTCTTGTAATAGCCAAAAAATCCAAACCAAAAGAAAATTGTTACAGCGTACAGTCAATGCTATTTTACATACAAAAGTTCACGCTGAAATTTTTCCTTGAAAAGTAAAATAAAAAGGCCATCATGCCACACCTTGCGATGCAAGCAGGGTCGCAGATGCATATCTATTGGTGATCAAAGCCAGTGAACAAAGTAAACCTGCGAGAAACCTGGCTTACTAATGGAGAGCAAGAACAAACTTCTCCACCCAAGCATGGTGCCTGCTAAAAAATAAGATAAATGATCTCCAGATAAATATGTTCCCAACTCCCGTCAATGCAACTCTCACCTCGACCATGTCCATTTTGTGTTTACAGACTGTAGCATGAGGATGACAGGCTATCCTATTCATTTAGCCAAACAAACCTCCGCCCCCTAGCTCGCCTTGCATTAATTCCTTCCTGCGCTGCTCTTCTAAAGGATCTGGACTCTTCAAAACTCTTCGCATGCGCCTAATCACAAACGCAAAACGCAACAAAAAGAAGTACATAAGTAGGACAACAGACTAGGACTGTTAAAAGTTACCAAAAAGACAACAGTAATAGGTACAAAAGTTCGGAAACAGCCCAAACGCTTCCCCCAAGTAACAAAGTATCAAGCTAGGACAAGTTACCTGTCTTGAGCATGTTGAGCAGGAAAAGTAGGCATAAAATCTTTGGACTTTGGAAGGGGGACTTCACGGAACCACTCATGATTAAGGGCAGCCTCTGCAGTTATACGCTGCTTAAAGATAAAAGAACAAGTAAGTCATCCTACAAATACAGCACATGGAGCACGACACTACATGTAGATCTAAAATTACCTTTTCAGGGTCATAAGTAAGAAGCTTATTCAACAAGTCAAAACCAGAGTCTGAAAGTACTGGAAGTCCAGTGAAAGATGTTGGTGGAAATTTCTTCCGCAACAAGTTGTACCTGAAAGTAACACAACACTTGTCAATCAATAAATGAGAAATATACTCTGGAACTGAAGTTGTCACCATGAAGGCCAGAAACCCAGACCAGAATCACCCAAAGCTGGAAGCCTGGGACAAATGGTATCAAGGATGTGAACATCTGGATGCCACATAAACTCAAGCAACATATACATGGAAAAAGTATACTTACTGGTGCTTAACAAAGTTGACCTTGACACCAGGGAGCTTGGAGAAACCCGGCCAGATAGTCTCATTTGGGGTTCCAAGAGTTCTAAATATCTGCACATAGGATTGCAAGTAGCCCAATCAAAATCCATTGAAGCACCGGAGCAGCAGCAACGGTATGAAAGCAAATATAAGTAGAGTGAGGCATTTTACCTTGTCAAGTTGATCAAATTCAGTTTTCCCATTAAAGAGTGGCTCCTTGGACAACATTTCAGCCATGATACAGCCCAGGGACCACATGTCAATGGCAGTTGAGTACTGTTTTGCCCCCAAGAGGAGTTCAGGTGCCCTGCAGAACCAGTACTAATGCGTAACAAACAATCCATAGCCCAGATTACTGAAAAAGGAGGACTCGCACAAAGCAATATTTCATCACAACTATGGAAATGCACACAAAACAACTAACGATAAAAAAGAACATGCAATAAGATGTCAGATGCCAGTATCATGAATTAAACAAAGAGTGACAAATACTGTTCAGCTTACCTGTACCAAAGAGTAACCACCAAGTGAGTGTAAGGCTTTAATGGGCTCCCGTACTGCCGAGCCAATCCAAAATCGCAAATTTTCAACTCACCGCGATTATTAAGAAGCAAATTCGATGTTTTAAGGTCCCGATGAAGCACCCAGTTGTCATGAAGATACTTCACACCTTCTAATAGCTGCAACATTAGACATTTCACTTCACTCTGACTAAAAGGCTGTTTCATTGTCTCCATCAGCCCTTTAAGATCGTGCTCCATGTATTCCATCACCATAAAAATGCTGTCAAGATTGCTCCCCACCACAACTTCTTTCACATCCACAATTGACGGATGATGAAAAGATAGCAGAATATTTATTTCCCTCAGAGAAGTCAAAGGAAAACCTTCCCTTTCCTTTTCCATCTTTACCTTCTTTAGTGCTACAATTTCTCCAGTTTTCTTATCCCTAGCTCTGTAGACTACACCATAAGTCCCTTCATCTATCTTGTTAAGCCTCTCAAACTCATCAACACTTCTACAACCCTGCAGCATATTTACACTTCTTTGAGGCGGACCAGCAGGATCGGGCGTTCCTCGAGAATCATCATCGCTTTCTGAATTAGTGTCGGACGTATCGTTGATCATATCCTCGTTACAGTTCTTTTCATCAACATCCATGTAATCATGGTCAGAATAGCGGTTATCACTGGATGATCCAGCAGTGCCACTTGCCCATCAGGTTCAGAAGACCTGCGTCTAAGTCTGTCTGAACTATCTTTCTTAAGTTTCCCCAGCTCAGGACTGACTGATTTGCCACATCCTCTGATTCCTGATGATTCCAACAAAGGTGTCTTCTTTCTTCTTGTAGGAAAATCTTCATCCTCTACTATTTCACCCTCATCAACTGGAGAATTATCTCCAGCCGCCCATCTGGAAGATGATATGTTATGCATTGGCACATAATCTTCATCTTCTAGCTGTGTTGCCTCATGATCTTTAGCCGATCGATCATCATTTGAAGGTAAAGAAAATGCTGAAGAATCTGCTATTGGAGACTCAGCCCCAGAATCACCACTTAAATTAACATTTTCAGTTACGGGTGAGGAAGACTGTGGTTCTTGACCTAAATCATTTTTAACTGAAGATATCTGCACAACCCCATTGTAAGTATTAGGGATCTCACGGTATGATTTAGGAAGTGGAGGTGGAGGAGGAAGGGCAGCAACTGTGGCGGAAGCCCTTCTTTTCGATGCCTTACTTGATTCATCATCGTCTCTATCCCAAATTATAGGTGAGAATTTCCTCTTCCTCTCCACTACTGGGGAGTGGGCCCCATTCTCTGCCGTCTTAGAAACCTCTATGCCCTTAACCCCTGTGTCAGACTCTATGGCGTCCTCAGACCCACTTTCGCTTGACAATTCACCTGGCTCTCTATCCATGGTCCTAACTGAAATACCGCGATGCCTAGACCCGCCGGCACCTGCGCCTCCACTACTCCCAGAGTCACTTTTACTCGAAGAGGAGTGGTGAACACCATTCGCCGCTTCCCTCTCCTTAACATCCTTCTGCCTAACCCTAGCCCTATCCCTAGCATTACGGCTTCGGACTCGCTCCTCATCCTGATTACTGCTCCCACTCCGGTCATATTCCTCCTTAGAATAACCCAAATTCCGCTTCGACGCATACAAGTTAGACTCACGGTCCCTCAGCTCATTGTCACGATAACCCCCATGCCTCCCAGCAGCCATAAATTGACAAACACAAACTCAACAAATAAAAAAAAAAAAAACCCTAACAGAACTACACCTCTACTCAAAGAAACAGAAAACTACACCACTCTTTTTCAATTTTTTACTGGAAAACAACAAAAGATGAAAAAAAAAAATCCCAATCCTAATCGCGAGCACCCCCAATCGGAGTCACCAGAATTGCGATCCCAATTCAACAGTTGAATAACAAACGGACCGACAACGAACCGTGAATTTATGCACCCTCGCTAGGAAGCGCGAAATTCAACTCCCGAATCGCTAACTGAGGTGCCCAGATTCGAGGCCGAACCCTAAGGGGGGAGATATCTCGAGGCGCCGCAAAACGCCAATCCGGATTCCTCGATCGCCGGAGCGGAGGAGGAGGGCGGGGGAGAACGGCGGACGGAGAGGCGCCGTCGGAGGGGCTCGCCGGCGGCGGCGAAGGGGAGGAAGAGAGAGAGAATCGCGAGGAGGAGAGGGGAGAAGAGATGGGGCGAGCCGCTGCTCCGCGAGAGCGAGAGGGGGATGCCTCGAACAAGAGTAGCGAGTAAAAGAAAGCGAGGATGATCGGCCGCGGTGCCTTTTATAGGGGCCCGGTGGATGGGCCTCCCTTTGGGTGCGGTTTTGATGTCGAAAGAAGATTCCCAAGGCATATATCGCCGTTGACCGCGTTGACTTGATATCAAGCATGCAGAAATTGGAGGAGAAAAGGGTAGATGCATGGTGGAGATGATAGCTCAAGAGTGCACCCATGGAGATTTATTTTTGTATTTGCACCTAAAGTTGGAAACTGCTAAGACGACGATGCTGACATGTCCTTTCCCACCCAAGAGATGACCTTGAATTAGAAAGATTGTGGCTAAAACTAAAGATATCGGATTTTGAGATCAATGAAATTTTTCGCGCCATCTTAAGAAAAGCAATTGGAAGCATTGGAAAATAATTTATGACAAGTAAGGTAGGCAATAATATATGACCAAAAAAAAAAGTAGGCAATAATGACGGGACAACCAAGTGACATTTCATTTATGGGTTCACGAATAAAGAGAGAAAACAAAAACTCCAATACATTAGGATTTTTTTTGTTAGAAATTGGTAGGGAGCTTGAAGTAATTATCAAGGGAACCAATGTGATTAACATGATGATTTATTGGCTTTATTTCTATTATTTAGAGAATTCGCAAATTTAAAATAAAATAAAATAATCGAACCAAAACTATTGTTGTCAAGGGTAAATGCATCTTTTAGATTAAACCGTAAATTGGGACATTAATTCTAATAAAAAAATAATTAGAAGCTCCTGCTAATGGACATCATCCCGGCTGCTTGAAAACCATCCAAAATTGAAGATGTTTTTTTTTTTTTTACCGCAAGGTGATATAAAATTATATACACCTTAGTTGGGACGATTTTACCTTCAATAACTCTGTCGGCACGGAGATTTATGTAAAAAAAAAATATTTTACTGACTTTTGATTTACTCTAGTAAATATTCAATTACTAGTTAATGAAATTCATTTTGGGGAAAAGATGCAACAGTGCAAAGCATACGTGCAAGCATGCTAATGGCTCAATAAGGGTATCAGTTTATATGTCGACTAAAATATTTATTATCAATGCAGTCGCACCATAAACGGGCGCAGAAATTATTACCCAATCATGTCGATATAGTTGGTAATTTGCTTTATATATTCTCTACAGCTAAAGAGAATACTGCAATGCACTTCAAGAGAGTACAAAGGATGATGGTATCATTGTAATGTTATCTGCGAATCTAAGCCAGAAAAGAATGGCCTTGATGAAATGTTCTCTTACTTAAAAGTGTAATTTTCATTTAAAGATTACTCTTTCCTCTCAATTTCTTCCTCCTCCCAAACAAATCAATTAATTCTTCACCTTTGCAGAAATCATTCTCTTCATCAATTCTTTCCCCACCCCACCTCTCTTCACCTGAGTTTTCTCCACCTCCCACCTTTTTATCATTCGAATATGTCGTAAATATCCTCTTAAAGTGACTGGGGACACTGTTATCGCATATCAATCAACCCCATGATCAAACCATTTATGAAGAGGAAAAGGAATGGTTATGAAACATATGTCCAGAGAGAACTATGCCAAACCGTCCACATGAAACTTCTATCTTCTTCATTTGCTACCAACTCTACATCCACTGACGAAATTCGAGATATGCATACTTCTTCCACAAGACGGATGACATGAACAATCACCATAACTGTAATCTTGAATCCATGAAAGTTTTGCATCAACGAATTAGACGTGCAAACAACAATTTCTCTTTCGGAAAAATTTTAGGATATAGTTACATTGCTAGAGCTCTACCAGCAGAGGGAAGGAAGCTTGAGCGAGAACGTAGAGGGCAAGTGACCGGTCCTCCTTATGTAGTCTGCCCTCTCCGATGTCCTCACCGCTTTCTCGTTCAGCTTAGCCTCCGCATTCGCACGCTTCTCTTCCGCTATTCTCCTTGTGGAAGCGAGTTTGTTTGCTAATTTCTCCTGTGCACGAGCTTTCAATCTCTCAGCCTTGACCTGGAGATGGAGCCAAACGAATTAGAAATGCTGTTGCAGAGACGGATGTCGTGATTCGTGGGGTATCTGCAAAATGGATGATGTTTCGGAGAGAGACATCGACTGCACAGTAGTACATCTTCAAACCCTGAATAAAGGATCTAAGATTCAAAACAAGCCATCTAACCATGGTATACCAAGTCATGGATTTTCAAAGATACACATAGAGACTGATATATGAAACCTATTTACTACTATTCCCTTTTCAATGGGCTTCCTTTTGATTTGTTCCTAAAATCATGGAAGAAAAGTCTACTGTTTGATCGCAAAATGATATTCGAGCAAGTTCCATGATTTCTCAAGCTACTCAAAGCCCACGCAGAATCACTATTTGTTGAAATGGGACAGAGTTCTACAATGAATGGTGACTCGAGTAACCAAGGGTGGGACCAGAAGTATGGTGAAGTTCGAAGGCTGTTATTGAGCACTTCCGATGTGCAGGGCAGAGGAGACAAGCCCTTTCTACGCATCAGAAGCTGCGAAAGAAACCATGGCAAAGGAGGCACGGGACAAGTGCCGTGTTTTCCAGCACATTCCTCAGACTACAGCTAAGCGAAGTATGCCTTCAATTCTCCCATGGTTTGGAACTGACAACAGTAAAAAACACTCGACATAGCAGTGTTCCCACTGTACTCGCAGAATGAATTCAGGAGTCCAGCCAGAACAAGGCAATATTATTAGATTCATCAAGTGTACAAACCCAGGGAATCAGCATATTTCTAGCATACAGCTATTCAGTATCATTGCCGGAAGAACAATCTGTCAATTTAGATAACTATAACAGTGAAAAACAGTACCTCCATCTTTTTCATTTGCATTTCAGCTTTCCTTTTCTCGTGATTTTCCCAGGCTTGAATCTTTACCTCCTCGCGCTTATACCTACAAGCCACAACAGGAATAATACAAAAAATTAATCATCTTTTGGTTTCCGAGTCCGGCAATGCCTGAGACAATAGTGAGACTGCTCAATCCTCAACTAGAAAAGCATTAGGACATTTTCATGTCTAAACTGCAGTTAGCTAGTGCCAAATCAGGGTCTCTCTGACTAGAATCACCTGGCCATGTACTTGGCGCGCTCCGCCTCATCCCACGCCACTGCTCGTGATTCCAGAGGACTCAACTTCTTTGCGTGATCCAAACTCATGTTCCCACTATGCTCACAAGCATGCGCACCTTCCATACAGGCACCGATCACTCGTGGACCGTTGGTAGAAGGAGCAACCCCGCCTCTGCTTTCTATTGACACAACCCCATGTTGACACCTGACAGGAGTAGAAGATCCCGAATTGATGGGGCTTCGAGCAGCAGGAGTTGTGGCTCTGATTGGGGTTCCGGTCCTGGATGGCTCCTGGCTCGCGATCGGAGTCATATCAGTCCCCATGTCCCTAACGCACACTGATCGTACAGCGGGCATGCAATTCTGCGCTGGCTTATTGATCCGCCAGATGGACTCATCGCACTCCACCTTCTTCGTCTCCACTTCACACTGACCTGCCATTTCATGGTCCATGCCTCCGTTTTGCTCTAACTGGCACCCATCCTCATCGCTGGAATATTCCTGCTCTGGCGGGACTGGGGCAATCAATCTCCGGTCGTCGGCATTGGAGTTTCTCGGTTTGGTTTTCGACTGGTTCTTGTCTCCTCCCACTCGTGAAATCCCGACCAGCCATTTCTGTGCATCATCCCATTTGGACGGGGTCGGTTTGCCTAGAGCAGTCCGATGATGATGGGAGCTCGATTGGTTCCATTCGCCCGGTGAAACTCGAAGCCGATGGAACTACCACTTGAGATCTCCTGCGTTGGTCCCTGACTGTAGCAGCTCTTATCTTCTACAGGAGATTTCATTGTCCCTGAATCTCTCTCTCTCTCTCTCTCTCACTCACTAGATCAGATATTTACTTATAGCAATGAGCTATATCCACCATGGATCCTTCAATTGGTAGTGCTGGTCAAGATCAGATCTGCATTGAAGGAGCTTGTCCAAGATTCATCAATTCTTCTGCACCCTGAAAGCCAGAAAAATTCACGTTTCTTGGTAACCGCAATAGCTGGGCCTCACATTTGAACATGGCATGACCAACTCAATGGATCGTAAGACTACAAGGCAAAGAAAGGACTTGGAAGAAAAGCCAGAATCTGAAGCATCTTGTCAAAGAGGATAAATTGAGAAAGCAGGTGATTTGCCCCTTGCAAGCTGCTCAAGAACAAACCGCTAGAAACTGAAAAATCAGACAAGCATCAATGATGATAGTATGCAGCAGCTAGAAAACCCCCCAACCCACACAACTAGACATGAAGTTTCCATTGCTTTTGGAAGGGACCCACTTCAGATTTATACTCCAGAAAAAGATAAAGCAAATATCTTCAAGCTTCGAAATCCCCCACCCCCCACCAATCATTCAATTTCGAGAGAGAGAGAGGGAGGGAGGTACAGTACCTGCTTAAATCACAATGAGAATACAGATCTTCAAACAAAGAGCAAAACGTAGTCTCAGAGAAGCAGAAACGGCAAGTGGGTTTTTTTCCTTTTTGGCAGAGACTGAGAAATGCCTAGAAAAGCATGGATTTTTGGGGACTCGCCGAGCTACGAGGGACGGTACAAGTTGAGATCCAGTGCACATTATTAAAGTAATTGCACCACACATGCTCGCACTTGCATGGTTCTTGACGCGTGACAGAACCGAACAGACAAGCACTTGGCAGTAGCGGAGGAAAATTAGCAAGAGAGAGAGGTGAGAATCCCATTAAAATAAGTATTTTACCTGGGAACTAGCGGAATTTAATACTGGGATTTATGCCGTGTACAGGTAACATGCTACTCACTGCCGAGTTCTGCAACTTTTTCTCTCGCTCGTTTGACGGAATCTGAGGTTAGCGCATCGATGCTCTTTCCCTCTCCTCTGCTCTGCTCCCCAAGAGACCGGAGAGCGTGTTTCATCTCCCACTGAAAACGGTTCGGCTGTCCCTTTTAACGGTAACTGGTTAAAGGGTATCTTATCCCATGATTAACTCTATCATGTATCGTCTATCGTCGGATCAGTCACTTTGCCTCGCGTCATCGGTGGGGAGCAAGTAGTTTTCTTAGGCGATCACTCGGTTCCTAATTATATGAGTAATGTAATGATCCCATGAAGATCGTACGTTCCTGGTCCGCCCAATAATGGCTGGCGGGCCGGGACGGACAAGTGGACGGTGGGAGATCGGGGGGATGGCGGGTGCAGGGCCCGGACGGACGTCTGGATAGACGGCCGAGGAAGGTCGATGAGGGGACTCTGAGCCGATCACGTGGACGAGGGGCGAGGGTCCCGTCCTAGCCGGGGTACAAAATGGGGGTTGAATGACGACCGAGTTTGGACGCTCTCACTTCACTGCTTGGAACTGCATGATGTGGAGGAAGGTGGTCCAAATGGATGGCGACGTGATTGCACTGGATCGAATGGAAATGGAGGAGCAAACCTGTTGTGGCAATAAAAACCACATGCAGCCGTGTTGGCTTTTTCCGTAGCATCTTGGACCCACGCGCGTATGGACCTTGCCTCGCAAAGAATTTTGTTCTCGGTCTCGTCCGGTCAATGTCAACAAGGTGCTTAAACCGAAAAAAGGGGTGCCGGCACGTCTCTATCACTGAATAATGATTGAACCAACCTGAAAGATTCCAATAAATTCTGGGGCCGGTTATGATTTTCAGATGATCAATTGAAAGTTATATTCACGCGCATCGAATCATTAAAGGTTTCATTTTCGAGGTCCCATTTATTAGATATACGGGTGATCGAAGCATAAAGTTTTTATAGACATTTTCTCACTCCCAATAATGCTCCTGGATGAACTGAGCTACAAAACAAAGGTAAGCTCAGCTTAGATAGCATCTTTAAGTGCAAATTGTAAATTTCATGGCCTACCTATTCTGGTGGTTTAGAGAATTTTTCGAGCTACAAAGACATTTTAAGCATTTTTTACTCAGCCTATAGGAGGCCACTGTAACGAAAACAAAAATAAAGAAAAAGGGTAAATTTCATAAGGTGCAGCTGTTAGCGAGGAAAAACAGAGGCAGTGCATCGAAGTCAGATTCGAAAGTGATGACACCAGTTAGCAGGAAAGAAAAATATTCACTATCCCCCATCTACAAGTCTTCGTCGTTAAGTCTGAACCGATCGACGAGCTTTTACAGGATAACCACATAAGAGAATGAACTCCAGCGCCATTCTACTTCTGTATCGATTTCAGTTACAAATTACAATGATCAAATGACCAACAGCTGCTGTGACAATCCCAAGCAATCCGCCAGCAATAACCTGTATGGTTCGCATCACAATGGTAAACCAATTTTCCTCAGAGGATAACTGATAAGATGTACTCTCAAGGCAAAGATGTGCAGCATAATCATATTCTTCATAATGTATATATAGATCCGAAGCAAATTATCCCCAAAATCAAAGGGAAAAAGACAGTCATTGGATACTTAAGTAAAATGAAAAGCATGTATGTGTAAGTACATGTACATGTACATGTAAATGTACACGTCTATTAGACACGCATTGATATGGCTGTAAATGAATGAATGAGTATTGTCTATGTAAGCGGAGTGGTAATTAATAAGGTTGTTTAGTTGTGACCTAGAGCTCAGATCACAGGCACAAGATAGCCAGGCTGCACGCAAGGGACTCGCACTCTGAAATGCAATTTTTCTGTTCCTATAAAAAATGAATGTCCCAAGTTCTGCAGAACTCATGCCTAAAAAGAGCCAAGACCAATCATCCTATGTGAATGAGTTCCGCTTAGATCATTCAAATATAGGCACTATGTCTCATATTGATTTTCACAGGCCTTGTTGGTAACTTACCAGGACTTTCAAAATATCCGACTACCTTTACATCTAGAGAACTTCCTGCATGGTATGGTCTAAAATCTCACCAACTTCTTAGCATAATATAAGCGAACTCTACAACCTCTTAAGTGCTTACAAGCAGGAGCCATATGAGGAGAAAGCCTCATTTATGGTTCTCAACTACATGCATTTAATTATTATAGAAGTTTGTCAACTGAATCATGAAGAAAAAGGTACTTCCTTTTACCGTGATTTGCCAATCTAGGATGCAAATCTATCAGGACCGACAATCAAGCGGTATATTACTCAGCTAGATGTGAAGTGAAAAACAACCAGATCAAACGATTCATGTCTCACAAAGAAAGAACGCTATAATTTAGATAATAAGATGCCATACAGAAGATTAACAAAAGGCTGTAAATAGAACCTGAAGAGTAGTGTAGCCTAAGAGTTCGTGTAATGGCCTGCTCTTGCCCAGAGGATGTTCAGCAGGAAGTCCGTACATGATTTGATTTAAAACCTACACCAAGCCACTAATGTTTAAAAACAGAAGATTCTACAGAACTTACAAGCCCAAACCAACAGACAGAACTCGAAGGGAGCGGCTGGCCAGTATGCAAAAGAGAACCAAGGAGTAGCAAAGTGCACCTCTGCTTGACGACCAGCATGCAATCTTACGCCAGTTGCATCATACATCACCTGCAACCAGATTTCTACATTAAAAAGAGAAGCATGGTACAACATGCTCAATCACACTTCACGCATTACATGCAAAGTATCCTCGTTTTCCTGTTATAACTTGATATAGAAATTCTGAGATGCATGCTAAGATTAGCGCAATTGCGAACTGCGATCCTCCCAGGCCATCTTGAAATCCAGTGGCCACAGCCAGGAAAGTGACAGTAGCAGAGTGAGGCGATGGTGATCTGCCTGACGCTACTAGTTGCTTGAGATCCAGTCATCTTTCTTTATAAATGTGCGTCTGCGAAAGCTTGAGTCTCAGAAATCAGGTTATGCTACTCATCCACAAAGTTAATAGCATGTGTATAATTACCGGACTAATCCAACACTTCATATTTCAAACTAGAAATTTTCAAGGACTCAGGTAAACCACAATAATCCAAAGGTCAAAAGTCAAAACACACTTCAGGAAATGTTCTACATGCTACCCTGAAGCATATAGCTACATTCCCAAAGGCAAGTCGTCTGCATGGCTTAATCCGATGTCGTCCTCATCCCATCATTTAAAATAGATATTCGCCCTTTGTTTCACAGGGTAATGGTCCAACTCTCTGCCGAGAGGAAAGAAACTTCCAAACAATAACCTAACCGATCTATAAGTAGACATGACTCACCAACATCAAATCAATTTTTCAGACTCGAAAACCATTTCATCCAAACAGCAAATCACCTCTCTACAAGTCCGGTAGGCCTCAACCATTGAACAAGCCGGTGCGCAGTTTCAGGGAAAAAGCAGAGAAAGCAATTTAAAGGATCCAAATGAATGAGAAATCTCGTAAGGTAAGTGCTTCTAATGCAACACGGCTGCACACATCCTGAGAAAATTCCGGGCAAAACTACTCTGTGCTTTTAAGAATGTCCTCCTCTCTTTCTCGAGCTCGCAGGTGATGCGAAAGCGTGAATAACAAACGAAAACCTGAGGTAATAACAGAAGGAAAGCGTGCCGGGGGGAGCAATCAGTGGAGAGAGCGGGATTATTATCGAGCAAATCAGATACCGAAGACAGTCATTTCAAAGAGGATCAACAACTAGACACTAATCCCTGACGCAACCTCAGGGCTTGGCATTCTAAGCTGTAGCCTGTATGTCACTGTTAGCCTTACGGCAACCGTTCATGCAGTTAAATTAAAAAGTTCTCTCCACGTTGCTCGGATGAAAAAGAAAGTAACGGCACCCAATCCAAATACAAAAACGCAATGACCAGAGCTGAAGAGAAAGCGAGCGAAGATACCAGGAGAAGAAGAGCTTAGTGAACTGAGAGACCGCGGACGCGACAGGGCGGAAGGCAGGGGATAATTCATGAGGATTGACTATGAAAAACACGTCGGCGAGGTGGTGGAGGAGGCGGCGGCAACGGAGGAGGACGACGAGGCAGTGGCTTGGACCAACGACCTCGTCCACATCGCAGCTAAGGTTTTCCGTATGGAAGAAGAAAAATGGTTCTTGGCGCCCGAGTGGAGGGCCGCGAGGTGGTAGATAGGGACGTTGCGGTTCTGTGGCGGTTGCGTTCTTCTCTGGTCTTGTGAAGTGTAGAGAATAAAGGCATCCGATTAATGCCTTCTCGCGTGAATATTTCCAACGAACGATTTCTCGCGGGTTCCCCCCTTACTCCTCGGCGTGAATGAGTACGGGAAAATTCTTGCATGCGCGGTCCACTTGCCGCAGCACTAGAGGTGTTGAACCCATTTACAGATGGAAAATCAAATCAGGTTTTCTATATCAAGTCAAAAATATTTTTTAATTCATTTTCAAATTTCAATCAAATAATTAAAAATATTATCATTTTCAGAAATACTACATTTTTCCTAAAATAAATGATCCCTCATCTTTTAAAAATAATTATAAAATTTATCATTAAATTTGTAATTTATATGAAAGTGTTTTAACAATATACTTTTTTTTAAATATCATAAGAAATATTTTTTTCTAGATTTAATTGGATATGGAAGTGTTTATAATATGAGTCAGGTCGGGTGTCCATCCTTAAAAATTTATATTGTTCATAAATAAGTTAATAAGTTAATTTAGGTTTGACCATTTATGACTTGACCCATTTATTGTACAAGTCTACGTAACACGTGAGCCATGTAAGATCCACATAATCATGAACTCACATGCATCAAATGCATATAAGACTTGCTCAATAAATTATACATATTTGTACGGACAAGAAATTGAGTTCTCAATTTTTTCCTATGTTACCAAATTTCTAACATGTTTTAGCTCGAAAAGTCAAATTTTGAGAGAGATCAGAAGGGTGAGGAGGGCATGCTACCCCCACTCGCCAACAACCAACGAGTTGCCCCCTTGAATAACTAGCATGCTAATCGGTAGTTTCTGTAGTCTTTCTTCCCAGTTCTCATTCTGGGGGCACTGAACTGGCAACGAGATGAGTGAGACTACGGGGTCCATGGCATCATCGATTTTAAAAATGGAAAAAATCCCCATGGTACTAATTGAGAATTCATCTCTATCACATCATTTCGGAAATTCAATTACCAGAGCAAAATGAGATCTCAGTGATTGGGAGGTCTTTCTATCCTTGTCGCAGTCTTAGCAGTTAAAAATTATGAAGTTCACCCATCAAGAAGAAGAGAAAGAACAAACTATGCCTTTTCTTCTCTTTTAACTTTTCAGTTTCCAAGTCTAGATTGTTAACTAATGGTGGTAGGTACTGCTTCCCACATGTACCACCCTTTTTATTTTTCTTTCGAGTTTCCACCGTGGGTGACCATCTAGAGCCTTAAAATCGCACCCAGCCACGTTCTCTATTAATGAACAAAGAAATTACCGCACAATCTTTACCCCAAAAAGATAACTTCATTCCATAGATCTCGCGAGGTCCACATCAGAGTGATTGGACCATCCTCCAGTAGGACAGGCATCAGAGGCTAACGATAACCAGGATGAGGACCAGGAGTGCGTCCTCGTGGAAACTGGGATTAAATGACCATTCATCGATCATAGGTGACCGATTAGGTACAGGCCCTTTATTGTGCTAAACATTTCCATGGAGACCATAGTTACGGATGTTGCACTTATTTCTGTTCCAGAAACAATTTTTTTTTCTGACTTGATAAAATTATTAAATTTTTTTATTTCCGAAATCAGAAGTAAAAAGGATATTTTCGAGAAATAAAAAAAAAGCCAAGGATGAGAATCGGTCCAGATTCATCGCCAGTGCAATCAGAAGAGTATTAAGCCATTACAGTAGAAATTTAACTCTTAAACATATCAAATAACTCCCCAGAATCATCCATTCTATCAGCAGACATGCCTCTAAATTTAATCTTAAACATATCAAATAACTCCCCAGAATCATCCATTCTATCAGCAGATCATGCCTCTAGCATCTTGTTGGCTCCTCCCGAAAGGTAGATGGAGGCAAGCTTGTATGTATGATCCTTCAGTGCTGCCAACCAGAAGAAGAAACCACAAAAGAGTGTATTTCCTCGTCTTACCAAACGTTGAGCCTAAGTGTCATCAAAGTATGGAATGTGGCGAAAGGCAAATTCAAAAGGCTCATTTGGCAAACTTCCTTTCCTCCTTTTCTCTTCACCTTCCTTGACGAGTTCACATCACTTTGCCTGCAAGACGCAAGCCGACAAAACTCATGATGCCCAGTGATTGGTGACTTTTTAAGGCACTCCACAAACCCTAATTTTCTGTGTTATTTTAAGCGATATTATGCATTTGCAACACCAAACTAAGCCTTCTCCCACTAGAGAAGGCGACTGCCACTAAGTGGGGTTGGCTAAATTGATCACACCATCAAGAGGTTAAGTGACCTTTACATCTGTTCCACTTTCTTGGTCCTTGGAATAGTGGAACAGATGTTACTTCAACCAGAAGCATTATTCTCCTGAAGTGTGAAATTCTACTTTTCCATCAGAAACAATCACATAGCAACCTTGTCATGATGGAGGCACAGATTCTCATAGCTTGACTTCGAAGAGCAGTGAATGAATTAATATGCACTTGCCTGAAATGATCACTTGCTAGCCAACCAGTTGATTGTAACATGGAACAAAAATCAACTGGTTTTGAAACATATTCGCCCACCATGTCAAAGACCGCAAAGCTTAGAAGCAATTTGCTCCACCTCCCCCTCTTGGAAGACAAAGTTTCACCGACTTTCTTCCAAATCAGGTACAGTGATTGCTGGGTCATCTGTTCGAATCAGATAAACAGAGCACAACATCCATTATCCATTCAAGGCCTTCTTCCTGGCATTATAACTCCCAAAGCTTTTACCAAGCATGTTTCTTGGCACAAATCTCCAGAATAAAGCTCGCTAATGCCAGAAGGGAAGGTCAGCAATAGGAGGAGATAATCAACACACCATGAGTGCACTTAAATGGCTGCAACTTTATAACCAGAAGTATTGCTCATTTTAGTCTATACAAATCCAAGAGTGCTATTGTCAAGTTTCAGATTGTCAAACACCAAAGCCTGCAAAGAAGAGCATTAGTCTGGGACTTAGCCATTTTTTCCAAATGAGAATTAACTGAACAACAGTACTTCTCTCATTTTTTTTCCTTTTCTTTTTGCTTGGACAGGGGTACTCAATCTGATACCACTTGGGGAGTTCACTTACTTGAAAAACACTCTCCAGTATGGTTGTTGCAGACAAGATATACCTCTCCATAAATGACTAGGCAGTGTCTTTTCCAACAAAGTTCATAAGTTCTGCCTTAGCTGCTTCCATCACTACTTGGAAATCTACCTTCATATATCTTCCCCTGATTTTAAAAATCAAAACTTTGGCCCATCAGCATGTTCCTTTATGAAGCATGTGACATCAATAGGAGTCGTGAATAAACAGGATAATGATGTAACTTTATCAAAATGGGTAAAAACCAAAAGCAATTAATGATTACCTACATGGATGGGCATATTAATTAGAAAACTGCAAACTAACAAACAAAGAGTATAAGATTTCGTCAGACACTAAGTGGTGTCATCACTCGATTCATTTTATGATATAACAAATTGCCCAGTTAAGCTAATTGAAAATTATAAACAAATTAGCAAAGTGAACAAGATTTTGTCAGACACTAGGTTCTGTTACGTCACTTGATTCATTCTTCCTGATAAACACATCACCCAGTTAAGTCTATAAACCTTCACAGGGAAATCATCTTTGAAGTTATCAAACAAGGAGATCAAGAATGAAAATTGCTCCCAGATAATTCTGATTATTTGAAAGACATTTCCACAGGAAACTGACATCAAGGGGGGTATCAAATTGGATTTCCTTATCCAAATTATTATCCAAACAGTATATTAAGATTGTCTTAATCAGATGATCCAGTGAAAACAATCAACAAGGAAAGTGGACTAGATACCAGAAATGAGTTCTGCCCCAACTCATAGATGGGTAGGCTGGGCTTGAAATGCCATGCAATATCCTTCCAAGCGCTCTTGGTGTGAACTTTGCCTGTGAATTACTTTGTAGAAATACCTAGAACCAATAATAAATACCTAAGCACTTGGAAAGCACAAAAATCCTCTAACATAATCAAAATCCAAAATTCCGCATACCTTAATATCTGCTCTCAAAAAAGTGCTGCCAAGATCAATGATAATTATATCAGTGGAAGGAGATATCTTGATTTCATTTCACAAGCTCGTGATGGAATCAAATATTTCAAAAAAGTCTCAATATAAATGTTTTTTTATATAAATGTTTTTTTCCTTAAATTGAGTGCTTAGGTCATTATGTACGTCGGATTTAGACAGTAAACTTTGCATTACCTGCTTTGAGTCATCTTAGTAGGGATATCACAATGGTTATCTCTGTCAAAGTAATCCATAATCTTCCTCTGCAAGCACCACGTGTGTTGGGTACTGGAACAACCATTGGTCCTCTCGCATGTATTCAAAGCAAAGACGGCAGCATCATTCATGGCATCCAGTTTATGAACCTAATTAGGTCCAACATCAAAGGACGTTCATCATTCAGTGGCTCTGGTGCATTTGATATAGCTAAGAACCTAGCAACAATACCTTACAACTTTCAATGTCCAGATAACCATTTTGTCACATTTGCTGAGAGGGAGCAAATATCTTCAGGAACATTCACTACCATGTAAGAATAAGCTGAATCCTTCGTTTCATATGTAATTTCTCCTTTTAGCTAACAAACATTCCAAAGAGTATTAGATGAACTGAGAGGGAAAGAGTCATGAATTCCCATTAACTTTAAAGATAGAACCAACAGCTAGACATCTGGCAAATAATGTGCTGGCTAGAGTCTCTACTAGGATGCAACCGACACCAAGGCATAATGCTGTAGGAAGATAAACAAATACATGCTCCAAATTCCAAACCGCTGATCAATTTGATTTGTTAAAAGATATACAAAGTGACCATCAGACGGCACACACTTGTAGTTAGCTGGAACAATTTCCTTTCAAACTACTGAATGCAAAGACAAAAAAGATCACAATCTAACATACATCTCTAAGTAGATAGATTGAGCAGTAGAAGCTGACTGGGTCATCCAAGGGAAGACCACACTCACTCCTCTATCAGTGGAATTTAATATTAACATTTTACCAACAAATGTTCAGTCAGTTTCAAGTCAGGCAATATTAGCCCAAACTGCACTTATATCCCATCCATACATATCTTAAAGGGTCTAAATAAGGAGGTGAGAATTACCAGTGTTTACCAGCGGAAGAAATTATTTCAGGACAAGTATAAGCAGAATCATGAACAATATTTACCAAGGATTAACAGATGATTACTATTGATGCATCTAATGTTGATCCAACAAATCAATTTAGCAGCATAGCATATTTCAAGATGGTCATATATCAAAAATCACGATTCTACTCAATTCACAAGGAAAAAGGCCTCTGTGCTAAAAGGCTGCCAAATGATATTAGTATGAAATCGGGTATGTAACCATTATGTCTTGTAATTTTTGGCAACAAACCTTTAAATTCTGTAGCCGACTAGTTAACTCTGCTGCTGTGACACCAATGCTATTTGCCACAGTAGGTATGTCAAACACATATTGCCCTTGTCTTAATTCCGACCTGAAATGCCGAAAGAAGCTGATTGTAGACAGTTGGGCTTGAAGTATTTCAACTGTACTGTGAATCTAGTAGGAAAAATACATGAATAAGGACCACCCTGTGCATCAGATTTGAGATCTTACTTTTTCAAAATTGCAGCAATTACAATATCCTTGTCAGCAAGCAACACAGGTTGAGTCTGCAAGAGGACAAATTATAACTATCTCAACAGCCAGTACAATAAGCTTAGTTTCATATCAAGACAAATGCAAAATCTCAATTGTTAAAAAAAGCCTTAACAGATTATGTTATTAACTACATTTGCATATCAGTAATTAAATGGGCCATGAAACAAACACACTCGTTCAGTTGATTTTTGCCATTAGATTATCTTATCTTCACATACTTCTATACAGTCATATGAGGTAGCCAGGCTTGGACAATCAGATGAACAGACGACCTATTATTTCTTCTGATATACATTGACTAACTTCAACAAAAAGCCAATACAATTTAAGAAGTAAGAGCAGAAGTAGAATATGTCCTCAAGCTCATATGAGGAATACCTGCTTCTAAAGTCATGAACAATTCCAAAGACATATCTATATGTACCTGATGGAAGTTCAGAGTGCAAGTTACATTTAATTGCGGAAGCAACTGCAAGTATTGGACTTCGCCCAATTCCAAATGCGTTAAAATTGTGAGCATTACCTGCCAACATTGTAAATTTAGAATAAACACTGCAGATCTCCAAATATAGAGCAAGGCTGGACAATCTCAGAGGCACATGAATTTTCAGAGATCACTAGACTCGAACGACATTTCTACATAGGATCTAATACAGAAACGATATATAACCAGGTCTGCATAGTGAAGTTAGTTGGCCACTTTTTGTTTCTCTTTTGCTTCTTGAGCATGTGAATTGCTTACAAATGAAAACAAGAATAAATTCAACTGATCCCCCATCCAACTGCATGTAATAATCAGTTGCTGATACAGAAACAAATTTAAGCTATGGCAACACTACCAACAGCATTAGCGACAAAAAACAACATCAAACTAGCATAGTACTCTGCCCCAAAGTTATAATATAACATTTAGTATGGAAAATATGAGCACTGTTCTTCAGTACATCCTGGCTTCTGCTATTCTTAGAAAGTTCTCTAGCAAAAATATCATCTGTAGCACTGAAATTGCAAGGCAGGTACCTCTTCTTTCATATCAAACCGTCGAGATGCCGATTCTTTCATGATTGAAAAAATTCGGCCATGCAAAGTTGTCCCATTGTTGAAAACTTGGCAAAGGAACTTATTCACTGCATACTCATCCACTCCATCACTGAAATAGCACAAATCCAATATACAAGTCAGCCCTATATGTTTGATGCCCCTCTATAAAAGTGAAGCAATGATAGGATTGTAAATTTGTTAACCTGTGAGCGAGACTACGGAGCTTGAAGTATGTCGTATCATCATAGAAGAGATGGCAATATGACACCCTCCCATCTCGTCCAGCACGGCCAATCTCCTACAACACTCTAAGCTCGTCATTTATGGGAACCTATTGTAATGAAATCTTGAAAAGAAGAATAAAGGGAGAGGTTAACCTGTACATATTCTTCCAGGCTGTTGGGAAGGCTGTAATGGATGATCTGAAGGAGATGTATATGAGTGACATCAGGAACAAAGAAATCTTGATGAGGCATGAAGAAAGAGAGTTGATGGATATCAAAGGTGAATATGATTTTAATAGCACGACTATAGAATATGGTTAAGTTAAACTGTGGGAGCCCTTGAAGATATTGCACCATGTCATCTTGGCTTGGAGGTGCAATTTGATGCACTCGTTAATGTATAACAAAATAAGTCTAAGCATGGATCGAGATTTATTGATATTCATTCCAGTTCCTTAAGAATTTCTCCGACGAAGTTCAAACAAGTGTTATGGACAAAAGTCCCAAAACTCCGTGTCAGTTGATGTTGGCTACAAGCGTACAACGGCTGCTTGGGCTCACTATGTTCAATGAATCACTTATGTGCCACAGGTTGGATATTCCATCCATGCATCAATAGTCTACCGTGTCACTAAAAATATCTAGAACTATTCATGTAATGATATGGACCACTTCATGTTTCAGATCAAAGTGAGCAATAGTTTTTCTTCTTACCGCTCCAATGTCCCTTTTATCGAGTCCCATGCCAAATGCCACCGTTGCAACAATCTTCATACAAGAAACCAAATTATTACTTAAACTTCTACAGTCCATAACAATTATATAGCTAGTATACATAGTAACGAAAAACAATGAGAGGTCAGATGGTATTCGATGAATTGAGGACTGTGTTATAAAACTACCACTCTAATCTTGTTGGAACAGAACAACTCCTGGATACGGGTTCGGTCCTTTGCAGGGATCCCACTGTGATAACTCTATTTAGCAATTCCAGGAACTATGTTAGATTAGAACTTAAATTCAGCAATTGAAAGTGAAATCAAGAGAGGTGAAAAGAAACTTTAAGTATGAAAATAAAGAACACCAACCTTTGCAGAGATATTGTTGTCACATAAATATCTGCTAATTTGATCCGTCTCAGACTGCAATGTCAATTAAGTATAGCTCACTGTTCTATTGAAGATCTTCATAGTATATGAGTCCAATCATAGGTAACATATATTCCAATGTACAAAATCATGGAAACAAGATGTCCAAACTACTTGGACTCAAAGGACAGTTTGTGCTCTACAGCTACTAAAGAAGAAATAGAGGAAATAAATCTGAAACCAGGGGCTAAAATAGAGGAGTGCACAATTGTGTAACTGAAAAAGTATGGGATTTTTCACCCTCTTATGAAAAGTTTAGTAGATAATCATAAGACTTGAGAATGAACCTGAAATTTGCAGTACACAATGATGCTCTGAACTTCTGAATAGGGAGACGACCTTAATAGCATCAGCAGGTCTTTCATCCTGTCATATACAAATTTCGACCATCAGGTTCAATAGATTAAGCAGTCGAGAGTGACAAAGCCGGTCAAAAAAACACATATGGATAAGGAAACTCACCTGTTATGACTCAAGGAGATGAATAACTGTAGGTTATCCCTTAATGGGACCTTCTGGATGAGATTGGAAGAGGGAATTTCTAATGCACCCATTACTGCATCCAAAGTTGTTGAAGTGGCTGTTGCTGTCATTGCAAGAATACAATTAACATGGAGCCTAATGCGAAAGAGAGAAGCCCTGAGTCTGGTATATGAAGGCCGAAAATTGTGTGACCTGTGCGAAAAATTAATAACAGATTAGTAGTTTTTCAGTTTCACTTGTATGCAAGAGAGAGAGCCATTAGAGACTAAAGAAAGGTAACAACTAGCTTCATGGTCTCAGAATGAGAAACTAGTTTCTCTAGGACTTACCATTCAGATAGGCAGTGAGCTTCATCAATTACCACAAGCGACACAAGTTGAACAGTAGAAAATATAGCCATGAAGTCCTCATTCAGGAACCTTTCTGGAGATACAAAAAGCACCTGAAGAGCATCTTTTTCAGTTTCACCTCATAAAAATAGGGAAAATCAAGAATCTTAATATCACTTAAAGGGAGTATGAACAAAGTTCAGAGCATATACATGATATGAATAATATAAAGATAAAAATCTCTAACGATACAGTGGCAGATGCAGGTAAATGACCTGCATAATGATGTGATGGGCACTATTGAGAGAAAATAGATTGACAAGACTTTGTCCAGAATACCAAATATTGATAACTATTCCACGAGCAACTTGAATAAGATTCTTGACGTGTTCACCTTAATGCTGCCTTCTTGGAGCAGCCTCAGTGTCTCTGATGTCTCTTGCAACGTCTGAAACAAAGAAAAAACAATCACTCAGTTCTAAGAAGCATAGGATGGAACACTGAGACAAATCACAACCCACTACTTGCCTGACTGCTACACAAAAGACCACCGTTAATCATTGGAGGCAACTGTTTTAGCTGATCAATCATCAAAGCCACTAAAGGGCTCACTACCAGGGTCATCCCGGGTAAGATCATGGAAGGTATCTGATAACACAAGGATTTGCCAGCACCAGTTGGCAAAACCAGCATAGTCGATTTCCCTGCAAGAACCAATCTGAGGGCCTCCAATTGTCCGTCACGGAACGAATCATGACCATACACCAATTTCAACAGCTTCACCAAATTCACATCCGAAGCGTCATTTCTAACAGCTGAAAGAGCCGCCTCAATAGATTCACTATCGAACTTCCTTCTCTCGCTCTCTTGCCTATTCTTTGGTTTCGTGGAATCTGTGACCAGCCCTTCTTCCTCAAAAACGCCTTCCGTTTGAGCCTCAGTTTCAGCCCTAGATTTTCCCTTTCTTCTTTTTGGGAATCGTTTAAAACCTGAGGAGCAGCCATTCTTCCTTGCACTTTTGCTAAGGAACTTGCGCCGGTAGTTGTTGTGGTTCATGTTAAGCCTAACAAAATTACCTTCTCCACCACTCTTTCGCACCTTCGCCGGGGGAAGAGGCGCGTTGGCTCTAATCAAATTCAGGTTCTTCCGCACGGCTTTCACTGAACTCGCGGACTCGACAGCTGTTCCATCTCTCTCCAGAGTTTCACTCTTGAGCTCCGGTTTCGATCCGGATAAATCAGATTCCTGAGTCTCGAAGTTGAGAGAAGGTCTTTGAAGTTTGGAAAACGAAGCGGATTTGGAGAAGTGGCCAGCTCGGAGAATCTGGAAGGAATCGACCGCGGCAACGGTTTCCGGTTGATCGGACGGACGTCGGACGTGGAAAGGCGCGGTGGAGAGAGGAGATGGTGTTGAAATCGGAGCCGGATCTTGCGAGGGAAGGTCTGAGGGTTTCGGCAGACGGTTGGTCTGGGGCTTTGGAGCGGCGGTTCTGGCGGAGGAGCGTGAAGAGGAGGTTGGTCTAGCCCTCGGTTTCGGCGGCGGCGGCGGCGGCGGCGGAGTGTGGTCTCGTGGAGGAGTGGCGGAGACGTGAGAGCCGCCGGAATCGGAATCGGAGTCCATGGGAGGTTGGAAGAGGGAGGAGGGAAGGGAGGGAGAGAGCGAGGGAGGTGAGCGGAGAGGGAGAAAATGGAGCCTGCAACAAATTGGTGCATCCGTGTGTTCTTCGATTTCCCGCCAATGTCTCACGCGTGTGAAAATCATAAACTCTACTTTTAAACTTTGATTTATGTTGTGGCTTTGCACAACTTAATAACTTTTGTTTCGAAATTTATTATACCTGAAACGCTTGAAATTTTTTAAATATAATTCAAATATTGGCATATAAAATATATAGTCTTTTTAATCGTTTTTAGTTTCAAATTGTGAAGGAAAAATTGCAAATGAAAAATTGCAGTGCTCAAAACAATTTTTTCAAAATAAATAATTCATTTATCTCGTTCAAGATAAAAGCTTAATAATGAAGTTTGGATGTCTTTTCAAGTTACCTTCGTCTCCATAAATTAGGAGGATTGTCAAGAGGAGTCAAGCTAATATAATACCAAACCCAACTCAACTCGCTTTGCAAATTTGATTCTTCAAATCTAACTTCACTTTAGTTCAATTGAGTATCAATCTCGCTATCCAAGCTTGACTTTGGTAATATGCAAATATTGGACATATAATCAAATATATGCAAAGAGGGGATAAAGGTACCAATCTTTAAGATTGTCAAGTAATTTGATTGATCAATTTGTGAATGGTGTGCCTTGACTAAATATGGTACCTTCATCCCTTCGATCAACACTTGGGGGGGCAAATATTAAGGTACAAAGCATATCTTATACGATTTACATCATCGATCACTAATTTAACTGGTTTGATCAAATTTTCAAACTATATTTACTCGTATGGTATGATACTCAACTAGCCATGCTCGACTTTACTTCCAATCCCAAATTTATTCTAAAATTTTTCTATCTTGCAAAAACCCCTGAGTTTAGATCAAGTCCAAATTCCACCGTAATTTTTTTTGTCATATAAAAATACTATAAATTTGTATTTAAATACCATATCTGCCCTATGTAATTATCTTTAGCCCTTAACGATCCTATGTGGCATTTTCAAATTATCGTTATAGTTTTTACCCAAATTTCAAATTCAACAAAACACCTAGGAAAATTATGCGTTCTTGGATATGAAATTTGGATAAAAATTGGGGAGCAATTAAAGTAACATTTATTCAATTGCTCTTAATCTCAAGACAGTCTTCTTTCAATCTTGTTTTGGGATCTTCAATTTTGCGATTATTTTCCAATTTCTTGTGTTCAAGAGTCTTTCATATCATGCAATTGGAGAGCTCATGTTTGGGATGCTCAGCTTGGGATGCTCAAATAGCTTGCACTCGGGAGTCTTTCATATCTCGGTCATGATGAGAAATTTTGGACAAGGGTTTAAAATAGGTAGGTAAAAGTTAGTAATTTTTTACAAGACGAAAAAAAAAAATTAGGACAAAATTAGGACTAGACTCAAAGTTGAGGTTTTTTTTTTTTTTAGGATATTAGGTCTACACAACTATAATTATTATATATATTTTTTCCAATCGAACCAAGTCCGTTCGTGAGAAAGGCTTCAAAGGATTGCCATTTAAAACAAGGAAATAAACATTTTCTTCTTTCTCTCTCTCTCTCTCTCTCTTTTCTCTTTTTGATCACCAAAAAAATTGAGTCTCAATTTTATCATTCTAGCACACGTTAAAGGACATTCTGATTACCAAAAAAATATTAGCATTAGTCTTAATTTTATCATTCAATAGAATCCAAATAACATTGCAATTTAAAAGTTTCTTCTCTTCATTTTTCTCTTAGTTATTTCTACTCATATTTTACATTTTAATCACCTCTATCCAACACAACGACGTATCGTAAAATTTGGAAATATGCCCCCCAAGTGCGACTTCTTTTGCACATTGCTCCTCATGCACCTGTGGAAGCAAGTCTGGTAACGAAAATGCAAGAAAAAATACCCAAAATGCTAAATTTTATCCATTGCTCCATCTCACAAAAATTATAATTTTTCAATTTCCCTTATTTTGCAAACAAAGCGTTAAAGTGAACTTTATCTCAAGTAACCTTACATTAGACACACATGTCACATAGAACCCTAGCTCATGTGCATTCAAAATATTAGCCAAATAGCGGACACAAAACTTTGACTTGCACGTGACCATTCGTGCTGGGGACAATTATATTTTCTTTTTAATTTGCGTAATCTAACCTAGATTTATGCAAATCACATGCATTTGGGTCAAAAGTCTTTGATTTAAATACTCAAAAGTCCTAATCCAATACTTACAACGGGCAAAATTTTAAGAAAGTGCTGAATGAATATTGAGTTCAATTAGAGATTTCAACACAAATTTCGACCAAAAGACACCTTCCTCTCGCGCGAAATGGTCACGTGAAAGTCAAGCGCTCATCGTCCGGCGAATGTCCTGACCACCAATGAGCGAAGGATTGTTTGAGATGGATGTGCCCTATGCAGGGGCAAATTGAGATAAAAGTCCGCTTTGGGGGCCAATTTACTAAGTTGGTCTCACTTGGGGGTTTTTTCTGAAATTTTCCCAAATTAATCGCGATAGCATACGCGGCTTCGCTTATCGTCTTTCCGTCCCCGGTCTGCACAGGGTATACCGGCTCCGCTCGACAGTAAAAGGCGAGAGGCAAAGCAGAGTCCGCCATTTCTGGCTGAATCGGCGAGGGCTCGCAGTCTCGAAGCGGCGGCGCAGCGAACCTCATGTGGTCGGCTCTCCTGCGCTCGCGGCTCGCGCCGTCGTCCTCTGCCGCGTTCCATCAGCAGTGGAGGCTAGGGTTTCCGTGCGCGGACCGCGCTTCCTCCACCTCCTCCGCCGCCGCCGCCGCCGCCGCCGCACGGCGTCGATCAGTGGTCCATACTTGAACTGCCGGAGGTGGAGAAGGTCCTCAGCGACGTGAGGGCGGATGACGTGAAGGTGATCCGGGGTCGCAAGGATCGCGACTGGGCCGATTACATCGTGCTGGCCACCGGCAGGTCCTCCTGGCACGTGAAGAACATCGCCCAAGCCCTTCTTTACAAGGCATGTTCATCTCACTTAATCGACTCTCGCGTTCGAGTTTTGATTAGCCGTTCGACCTCTAAGAAGAGTCTCCTATGGGATTTGTTGGTTGTTTGGCAGGTGTCTGTTTTCTGTTCCATTAGGGATCTTCGCGCTTAGCTAATTTAGAGAAAATCGATCACGTCGAGCGCAAAACTAGAGTTCTATACACTATATGTTCGATTATCAAGGAAGAGGACATTTCCGTGGTGTGAGAAATTGAGTCGGAAATATCTGCAATCCTGCTTGTAAATAATTATTCACAAGTAATTGTCCATTGCTAACCATTTGGAAGTCTATACAAAGAAGCATTATGTGCTGAGATGCTTTTAGCCAATGCAGGCTAAACAAAAGCAAAAAGGAGCTCGAAGACTGATGCTGCCGACCGTGTCATGGTCAACGTCAAGTGGGGGAAAATCTTCGGCCAAAAAAGATGAGAAGGAAGGAAAGTGGGTCGTCATCGACTCTGGTGTGTACTCTAATTGATGGCAATTTGTGCTGTGACTCTGATCGGCTGACATTTCCTTATGTTGTTTCTCTCATCGCGACAGACTCCTCTTGGATACCATTTTTAATCCGCTTGATCTATATCTGTCAAAGTGGAAATCTCATTGTGTGTGTTGCATTAAGGCTGAGAGGTTATCATGAATGGAGTTTGTTGTATTGGTTGTATTCACGAGTGCTTACATTTATAACTATCTTGTTTTCCTATAGGCAAAGTTGTAGTTCATGCTCTTGATGAAGAAGCCAGAGCTTATTATGACTTGGATGGTCTCTTGACAACTGATACCCGCCAAGAGGATTCAATTCAGGTACGTTTTGAGGTCTGGGATCAAGTCTTATTATTCAAATCTCATGCTTTGTTATTGATGCTGACAGATCATTCATTAGGTAGAAAAAATGTTTGTCAAGATAGGTCTCTTGTGTTTGCATACTGGATGTACTTCTTTGTTCCTTCTACTCCCTTGATGTGTGCAAATCTTCAGACATGCACAATTGGTTAAGTCTTTAGAGAATCTTAGCCGAAACAGTAGAATTGTGAATGAGGGAGACACTAACCATACCCTGTAATCTCGTCTACATGTTCATGGGGTTGATAAATGAGGTATTTATCTCCTTAGATTACCTTAGGACATGTGGCTGTCTCCTTATATGACTTCAGGATGTCTAGATTTCTCCTTCTCAGTTGCTCTGGCTCTTTTCTCTTCGGAAGTTCTGTCAATCAAAACACACGTGGACCTAAGGCAACTCATTGACTTTAACCTCTTGACTGGTTGGATTGGAAGATGATATTATCTCTCTTCAACGTGTTAGAGGATATTCATATCATCACTTGACAATGGGAAGTGGGTATGATAATACGATATGATGATAATGCTGCAGTTGTGATTGATCTCCAAATCCATGTCTGTGCTGTTCAAAGCGAGTGTACATGAAGTTGTATGCTTTTATTAAATATTGAATGGCACTTTGCTAGATTAAACAGCTCGTACTCAGAACTTGAGTATGTTTGTAAACTCGTCATCTGTAGAAGATATGTTTGATGTCAACATTTATCTGTTAAACATGTCTAACTTTATCCATTAATTCATCTCGTTCGTATTATTTCAGGATTTGGGAAAAGCCTTGGTGAAGATTCGACGCAAGAATAACTCCAACCGGCGAACTCAAGATGGTGCATGAGAAACTGCCTTGTCTGCCCTGTTAGTTCCCTGGTTTGCTTCTGTACAGTCGAATGTCATGTTCTCGCCGTTTATCATACTAGAACCTTGTCGAAGACGCAGAGAACTCAACTTCTCGAGGTCTTCTTATTCGAGAATATCAAGGAGCAGATTGCTGGTGGGTGATATGAGTACGCCATCTCTTCTCTCGTGATCGTCGTGAGGTGGGGAGCAAAGGAGTGCGAACTGTTCAACTACGCTTTCTCCGAGAGAGAGTAGTTCAGACGTCGTTAAACAAACCTACCTAACTTTCTTAGGCGGATGGATGGTTTCTTTTTTGTTGAATTTGATCAACAACCTGTCTAAGCGGCAGTCCCGATTCTCCAAAATTTTTTAACTGTAACTCTCGAAATTCTGAGCTCAATATTCTTGACATTCGGGTCTCTTTTATTTCACGAAAATTCAAGACTCCAAATCCTCGAAGATTCCAGTTCCAAGTTTTGTTTGAGTGTGTTGGGCGGATGGCATGATGGCGGCGGTTAAAATTAATTTGAATCCTGAAAATAGCTAATTTAGGCGTTCTTTGTTTAAAATTGTTTCTGTCCCAGGAACAAAAATTTTTTTATTTGTTCATGGGAACAAAAAAAAAAAGAATAGAAACTTGTTTGGCAAAATTTTCGTTTTCGGGAACAAAAAAATCTATTTTTTTGTTCTCTATAAGATTTGGAAACGAAACAAAGTAAAAAAATTGCTTCTTGTTCCGGAACAATTCCAGAGAAATAATTTTTCTTTTCTTCTTTTTTTTTTGGCCGGCGACCGACCTGGCCTCGGCGAGGCCTCGGGCGAGGCTCGCCAAGGCGAGGCCGACCTCGTGCCGGGCGAGGTCTAGCCTCGCCGGCGGCGCGAGGCTCGGCCTCGCTTGGCAACGCTTGGCCCGGCGAGGCTCCAATGAGCTCGCCGAGACCTCGCCCAGCCCGTTGTTGACGCTACAAAGGAGAAAGAAGGAAAAAAAAAAAAAAAAAAAAAGAAGAAAAAAAAAGGAAAAATATAATAAAAATATTGAAAATTAAAAGAAATAATAAAATTATACAAGTTTATCAAACACATTTCTATTTCGGGAAAGTATAAATTTTTGTATTTACCAAACGCGTTTTTATATTTAAAAATTGTTTCGGAAACGAGAAATAAAAAAATATTTCTATTCAAAAATTGTTTTTCGAAACAGAAACGTTACCAAACGCGTTATTATAAATAAAAATTATGTCATTTATTATTGATGATGAAAATATCATCTCTTTTCTTTGCCCCTTTTTGTCGATGTCAAATCGGGTAGAACGCTAGTTGACGCCATTGTTCTTTTTGCACAAGTGTGATTATTTTAATAATTTACTTCATCATATTGATAATTGTAATCGCAGCGCATGCTGTAAATTCATTTCACGTAGATAACAGCATTGAAGAAGGGAAAAAGCGAAAATTGCGAAAATTCCTTTGAAACGACACCCGTTTCTCGAAGTTCTCTCGGACTTAATTTCGTTCCTAGATATTTCTTAAAATCGATCCCTCAAAAGAACCTCCGAAAAGTGCCGCGCGTTTCTCGGCATTCTCTTCGGATTCGATTTTGTTTCGAAACATCCCCCGAGGATGGTCACATTACACAATAGCCCTTTGAGCTCCACAACGGGCAGTGACCTTGGCCATCGCATGCGGGGGTATTTTAAAACAAAGATAAAGTTCGGGAGCGGGGGGCATTTTTGGAATTTTAAGTGACTGCCAAATTCAGTGAACGTACGCTTCCAGCTAGAAGTCGCAAAATCGTGACTCGCTACAGACGGCGCCCTTCGTTTCCTTCGCCCCCTCGCTATTAACGAACAGTACCCGGAGCTCCCGAAGCGAGCGCCATTTCTCCCTCTGCTTTCTCTCTCTCTCTCTACTTCTTCTAAGCTTCTCGCATTTCTGGCTTCCCTTCTCCCCCTCCGGAGACTCGCCGGATCCCTGATGGCCGCCGCTCCCGCCGCCTCCGCGTCGAACGTCGTCGCCTTCGGATCGTCCCGAGTTCCCCCCGAGCCGAGGCTCTCCTTTCCGCGGCGGCTGTCCCCGCTCCTCGGCGGAGCCGGATCTCGTCAGCTCCGGACCTTCCCGGGCCTTCAGTGCGAGGCGCGGAGCTCGTCCGCTGCTCCCAGTAATGATCGATCGTGTCTCTCTTTCTTTCGCTGCGGCGACGTTTGTGCTTATTTATGTGCGGTTTTTATGCGGTTTCTTTTGGTGGCGTTGCTTAAGCCTGAGTTTTCGTTATCCGCTCTGATTTATTGCTTTACACCGGTACCTAAAGGAAATAGCTGAAATAAGATAGGCTGTCGCAGGTGATTACCTTCGCGCTTATGTAAAAGCAATTTCAGGGGGTGATTAGAATTTTGGATCGATGTTATCTGATTTTTATGCTAATGCATTTCCAAAAGAATATGCTGCTGCTGCTAGTAAAAAATATTTCAAGAAGTCAAGGTTCATATGACGGTTGTTGTTGTGGTTTAGCTGGAAATTTGGCTATAATGCCCTAGGGCGACGTCTTTCGGTCTTGGGATTGTCGCATTGAAGCAAAGGATCAGAATATTCTTCGGTTTGCAACTCACAAGTGGATTGAGATATATTGAGGGAAAATCGTGTCACTTGTGGTGTAAATGAGTGAGCTGATGACTTGTTTTCATAGTTTAGACTAGGAGAACTTCAGTAAGGGATATCTGTGGAACTAGAGAAGTTTGCTGGATGCAAATAAGATCCAGAGCATTGAGAAGAATGTTACAGGAAGGCTGCTTGATCTAAGTAAATTAACTTAAATCATTGGCACTCTCTATTTAGTGATTCTCTGAAAAAACTAAAGATATGTGTTTTTTCCCTAACTGTTAGGTTCTTTGCTTAGGTCTCTCTTTTAGTCTGGGGTTAAGTCCACTTTTGATAAAGTTACTAATGGTGGATGATGAAAGGAGTCGACTGCACCAAGTAAGCATGCTGAGGACTTGATTGCACAAATCAAGTAAATCTGAGGACTTGCTAACAACTAAACAAGTTAGGACACCACAAGTGAACTTAACCTTTGAGTTTTCAATATTGGTTTTGACTTTTTGCTTATTTGCTTAGTATCTGGTAGGGAGTGTCTACCCCGCTTCATAATTTCCAACAGAACTAATCCACTGTGGATGCAAAAACAGTCGTTTGGAGATACTTTTTGAAACTTATTAGAATAGCATGTTTGCTTGGCCTTGATAGATTGGTATAAGATAATTAGGATGGAAGATTATATTGTCATGAGAAAAGACAAAGAAACATGCAGTACCTCCTAAGGTCCCCATCTAACATTTGTTTAGAAGAAGACGAGAAAATTTACACTCTTTCTGCATCAGGTAAATGGTGTTGGCATGTACCCCTACCGTTGCGTAGAATTAGTGAGCCCTTTTCGAGTTTTTGTAGGAAAAATGGCTGGTTATTGCTGGAGACAAGATTTGATGCTTGTAAAGGTTTTTATGCAGTTGTCAGAGCTCAAGTTGCCGCTGTTGAAAAACCAAGCACTGAAGTAGCACATAATGTAGAATCCCCCGTAGTTGTTGTCACTGGAGCATCTCGAGGTATTGGTAGAGCAATTGCTCTGTCATTGGGAAAAGCAGGCTGCAAGGTCGGGAAATACTTTCACTTCTTATTGTCTTTATCTAAAATTTCTGTGAGAATTTCTTTTGCCTATCATTGCCATTGCCTAGTATCATTCTGAATGGTCTTCTTGTTCTCGACCTATTGCAGGTACTGGTCAATTATGCTAGGTCATCACAGGAGGCCGAGGAAGTGTCAAAGGAGGTATATCATGCATACTGTAATAACTTTGTCCTGCATTCTGATATGTACATTTCAATTCCTACTGATTCTTGTACTGGTGGTTTTGATTTTGTGGACCGTTCTTGGTAGTTCATGGAATATTGAAAGGGAAACTTGACAATCTGCTCATGCGATATTGCAACTGATTAGTGATTTGATTGAGTAGACTATTATCATCTTTTTGGTTCTGAACGCAATATTAGTCTGCCTCTAACTTGCATTTGCATTTGTAGATAGAGGCATGTGGTGGTCAAGCTCTTACATTTAGAGGAGATGTTTCAAAAGAATCTGATGTGGAAGCTATGATCAAAACTGTAAGCCAAGTTTCTCATTTTGTTTCTTCTTTGGTTTTCTTTTAGTTTTTTTTTTTTTTTTTTTTTTTTTTTTTGGGGGGTTGCCATTTTGATGCTATGACTTATACTGCATGGTTGTTTCATGTGCAGGCTGTTAACGCGTGGGGAACAATTGATATTTTGATAAACAATGCAGGTGACTGGTAGCTGTCAATATGGAATTATTGATCTTTGTGTTACTTGCTATATGTGGTCTCATTATGCATGCATCATGATTTCAGGAATTACTCGGGATGGCTTGTTAATGAGAATGAAGAAATCTCAGTGGCAAGATGTTATTGATCTGAATCTTACTGGTGTATTCCTGTGTACTCAGGTTTGTGTTCCGATATTTTCCTTTTAAATCGTAGAAAAAAAGGTTGACGGTTTCTCTAATACAGAACTGAGAACCCGTACTGTATGCAGGCGGCAGCTAAAATCATGATGAAGAAGAAAAAGGTGACATGGCATCTCCATCATGCTAAGATTTAGCCTTTAATTATGCTTAATTTCTATGACCCAGTGTTTAAATTGCAGTAAAGTTGACATGCTTCAATGTGGTTATATTTTTACAATCCCATTTAAAAATCTGC
The DNA here is from genome assembly GCA_014182365.1 of Eucalyptus tenuipes. NCBI lineage: Eukaryota > Viridiplantae > Streptophyta > Magnoliopsida > Myrtales > Myrtaceae > Eucalyptus > Eucalyptus tenuipes. The sequence goes on along the minus strand of CM024538.1, from coordinate 31,104,596 downwards.
TTTGCAGGGAAGGATAGTCAATATAGCATCAGTTGTCGGTCTGGTTGGTAATGCCGGGCAGGCCAACTATAGTGCCGCAAAAGCAGGGGTTATTGGTCTAACAAAGACAGTTGCTAAAGAATATGCTAGCAGAAACATAACTGTTAGTTTTCCATCTTGTTTACCATATTAAACTACTTCCATTGGGCTGTTCTGTTTGCCTCTAACAGGAAATGTTTTAGGTTAATGCTGTTGCTCCAGGATTCATTGCATCTGATATGACTGCCAAACTTGGGGAAGATATGGAGAAGAAAATCTTGGAGGCAATTCCTTTAGGTAAGATATGCAAGGAGACCATCTGTTGCGTAAGGTTAACATGTGTCATTTGTTTAGGCATTTCCTTTAGGTGAGACAATTAGATAGGCTTCACATATAAGTGGCTCTGATTTGTTTTTGAGTCAATCCAGTTGCCTACTGGTTAGTGTTGTTAAAAGGACCTGGTTACTTTCTTCAGTTTGATACAGCAGCTCTTTGTACTGTTTAAGTACTTCAGGAGTTCAGCACTGATGACGAACTCTTTATTCATTGTCTTCCGATCATTAATAAAAACAACAACATGCTAATGAATACAAGGATCTGAGGGATTGAGATAATGTGTCAAGATATTTCAGGCATATAGTGATCATGTCTATTGCATGTGCAGGGAGGTACGGTCAGCCAGAAGAAGTAGCTGGACTTGTGGAATTTCTGGCCATCAATCCTGCAGCCAGTTACATCACTGGACAGGTAAAGCCTAATATTTGCATGTTTTTCTTTGGTGCATGCTTTAAACGTAGGTATGGCTTGTTGTAGGTAGATAAATCCGTGTATAATCTGTGTTGGCTTTACCTTTTTAGGTTTGGTATGATAGTGTTTGATATTTAATGTCTCTTATGAGTGCCGGATCTACTGCTATGTTGTTGTGGCCATTTCTCCTTTTCTTTTATGCACATAAGCTCTAAGCTAGACATTTACTCCCCCCTCCCCATTTGCAGGTGTTCACAATCGATGGGGGAATGGTAATGTAGACCCATGATTGGCATTGCCTATCAACGTATTCCAAGCAAAGCTTTGAGTTCAAGAATTCCTCAAGGATGCAATCGGAATTTGCCATGCTACATCGTAACAGCAGCCTCCAGTAGTTTTGGGGATTAAAGATGGAGACAATGAAAGGATTAAGACAGTGCCCTTTTAGAATAGCGGAGAAGAGTGTTACCGAGACGAGAGTTGTCTAGACAGCAATACATTTCTGGGAGGAATCACTCAGAACGAGTGGCTGAACTGGAGTTTTGCTAATTGCTATGCCTTTCCCGTTGTTCTCAGGTTTTTTTATTTATTTAAATGTCATCTGTTTTCACATCCAAATATAATATCATTTCACACGGATCTGGAACATCGTTTTGCTAGATTCCAATTTTGACATCCGTTGAATCCGTTGCCTCTTCGGCTGCTTCATGATGAGGCCCAGTTCATCACGGGCTCGCAAAGTAGCCTAATCCATTGATGACAATGCGACCACTCCCGTGTAACCTTTTTGCACTGTAGTCTGGTGGAATGATTGTTCCATGAGGAGCGTCTCAAGCAAGACTGATGGAGAAAGCTTTACCGAAGACCAACCATACTGACTAGTGAAGCGTTCGTTTCGAGACGGTTCGGTTTCTCGTATGAAACGATGCGAGATATCTTTGATCATCTGGACTGACGAATCTTATCGTTCTTTGGGTACCCAAATAAGAAAAAGGGCTTGCCTGGGAAAGCAGATCCTCTGTGCCCGTCTTCCGTGGAGGTTCTTTTTCCAAAATATCAGTAACACGCGTCATCGTTTGAAAGAACGACAGATTAAGACATGAGGGGACGGGATCTTTTTCATCGTTCTGTATTGATCGCTCGCTTGTCAGGCCAACTGAATTCCCATCTCTTAGTCCGATCGACATTCACCATCAGATGTCACGGGGAATAACTTCCTCCCCTGGATCACAGTGGTCTGCGTGCGATGCGTAAAGACTGATAAAGCCCCATCTCACAGAACGAACTAAGCCAAACATTTGGGTTGGCTGCCTAGGAAACAAGGTCGCCGTCTCTCCGGCCTTAGAAATCGAAATTGTTTATTCGCATGCGGACAGGCGAACGTGGTTCACTTTGTATAAAAGTCGGAGGGTCGTGCTCCTCTTAAAGTCCTCATTCCAGGCGTCGATCGTTGCTGGCCAAGAAAATAAAATAAAATAAATAAAATAAGGAGGTAGCACGGATCATTTAAACTTGCGTGGGGAAAATATTGGGCGTTAAAAATGATGTTATGGGTGGACCAGGCAAGATTATTGGAGGTTGATGTGACCGTGGCTTAGGATGCGTGCAACCATCGGAATATCCGATGGAGGCCTAAGGAATATCGTATTAGAGAGTCTAGGCAAGTGACGTGCGTCGTCGTTACTCTGTGGCCAATACGCCAAGGTGGGGCGCTCCCATATCGTCTACCTCCCTCCCTCTCTCGAAACCCTCTCAATTTTTCATCCCACGTCGACTGCGGGATCAAAAATTCGCGACCTCCCAATTCGAAAAGCCGCACGAGATTTATCATCCTTCAAAATATTTTTCATTCGTGCCCGCAAAATGATCCCTGGCTGTAACACCTCTCTCTCTTTTCTTTTATTGGCTATAAATTTTCATAGACTCGGTTTTATATTAATGACGCGGGCTGACCTCATCGGAGTCAGTAATTCTGCGAGTTTCTCCAGTAAGGGCCCCCAAGATGGACCAAACAGCGAAAGCGAACAAGACCGAAAGTATCACGCCGTCCAAATATCCGATTCCCCAACCTAGTCCTTCGGCAACGACGAACGAACCTGCTCTCCTCCGACCTTTCCTTCATTCAGACAAGAGCTGAAACTTCCACGCCAGAACCAAAATCACAACATCTTCTGCAAGAAAACGCTCCCATTCCATTTTCTCTTCTTCCTCCTTCTTCCTCCTCCTCCAACTTCGCATCTCAGGTCAACGCCTGCAAAACACGCGCTAACTTCTCTCTCTCTCTCTCTCTCTCTCTCTCTCTCTCTAAGCAATGGAATTATTAGCAGCAATCTCTCCCTGGGCGACGCTCCAGACCTTCTTCCTCGCATTTCTCCTAGTCTACCTCTTCAGCTACTTCCTCCTCTTCGGCCGCTGGGGCCCGCGGAGCCGCCCCTTCGCCTCCAGCTGCTTCACCTCCCTCGCCCACGGCACTCCGGCCGCCGTTATCGCCGCGATCGCCACCCGCGGCTCCCCGGCGCCGTGGCACCGTGCTGCCTACTCCTCCCCGAACACGGCCCTCCACGACACGGTCCTCGAGTTCAGCATCGCCTACTTCCTCATCGACCTCATCCACTACCTCGTCTTCTTCCCCAACGATGTCCTCTTCATCATCCACCACCTCGTGACCCTCTTCGTCCTCCTCACCTGCCGCTACGTGGTCGCCCACGGCGCCCACGCGATCCTCCTCCTCCTCATCCTCGCCGAGGTCACCAGCCCCTGCCAGAACACCTGGAGCCTTGCCAAGGCCCGGAAAGCCGAGGCACCCTTCGCCGCCCGGTTCTTCCGCATCATGTCCCCGATCTTCTTCACCTTCTACACGGTGGTGCGAGGGGTGGTCGCGCCGGCCTACGTCTGCGACCTGGTGATGTATTATTCAATGGAGGATGTGGAGGATTCGATACCCAAGTGGGCTTGGGTGTCTTGGGTGGTGATCATGGGGAGTGGGATTTTGGTGAGCTTGCTCTGGGTCTTGAATAACTGGAAAGTCTGGTACCGGGATCAGCGGAGCTTCGATGTGCAGAAAAAAGATGGGTAAGAGGCTGGGAGTCCCCTAATCTTCTTCTCAGCCCATATAGGATTGAATGGGTTTCGGATGGGATTAATTAGGAATCAAGAAGTGTACATGTACACAAGGTTGTCAGGATTGTCTTAATGCTGTAATTACTTAGTTTCTCCAATTGGATTTTATAAGAATTAGACACATGGGGTTAGTCATAAGTCAGTCTGTGAATTGCCAATTTCTTCCAAGGCTGCTCTTTGGTGTTCGTGTAAGTAGTGGTCACGGTGCTGAAGGGCGGCTGTAAATGTTTAAACAGCATTTTTCTTGATTGTAATCAATTAATTCAATGATTTCTAAGTTTATCGCACTAGGGGTGAATTGTGACATCTGCTATGATCCAGTTACTGATATTTATATCTAGATGGCTTGAAATATATACCCAAGTAAGAATGACAAGCACGGGCAGTGGCATGGAAGAGGAGAAAACGAACTGGCAGTAATCATCATGATTTAGAAGACGCTGATTGTTACAAGCTACATAAGATTAGCATCATCTCTGACAAGTGAACCAACCTGGTACGTCTGTATGCCCACGTCCATCCAATTGCTCTGTCCCTCTTCTTGTGCTCTAGCGCTGGGTTCCGTCCAAATTCCTGATACAGCTCTACCGTGCAAGTTCAAGGAGTTCAGAAAAAGCCCATGCTCTGGGCAAGGGCGTACTTCAAGCCATAAATTTACCATGCTTATATACCCGCAGCTTCCTCTTATATGATATTTGAGTTGTGTTAAAAGCATCAGTTCTTCTGATCAGAAGATTAAATCCCGATGATAGAAGCACTTGCTCTGTCGGGAGTTCCTTGGTAATTGAGCTCCACAAATGTCCCTCCACCTTCACCCTTTGCTAATCTCCCTGGATTTATGCAAATGCACTTCACCTGTGGTTCTCCTTCAATTTTTCCACCCAGAGGCACCTCCTAAGCGCATGAACCTTATCATTTTTACTTCTAAACAACACATGCATGTAAACTAGCATTCATCTCTTATAGAATACCAACAGTGAAATTTGAAAGAAACAGCTTGTCGAGATCTTCCAGTGAGAAATGGAATATGCAAGGCAAATGCGAGAATAGATCACCTTTACAAAGTACTTCATGTCCGAAGGAAGGATGAGGACATCTGGAACCAAAGAGAAATGAAGAGCTTCTGGAGCAAGTGAAAGATCCAAAGGAATGCCTTCTGCTGATGGATATAGAGGATAGAAGCTGCCCAGAAGATATCACGAGTTATTGAATTCCACAGACTACCTAAGATGACATTTTTGCCTTGAAAATGTTTTGAGAAAACTTCTCTCTCTTCATTTGGTACCTGCGCTGACTAAGAATATGGTATGCTAGTCTACTCATTCGATCACTTGGTATGCCATCTTTTGGATTTCGTGACATTTCCTCTCCACTAAGCTGTTTCAGGATGTCCACAGTGCAACACCCTACCTTGACCTAAAATTTCAAATTGTTAAGGTACAGCCTATGGTACATATCTTATAATGTCTAAAACTCCCACATACGGGCATCAGCCACGACTGTGAACAATCTAGCCATCATTAATGGTTTGGTAATTACCTCGTTTGCTTCGAAAATCCCTGGATTTGTAAGACTGGTGATCTGGGATAAAGAACCAATTTGAATGGAATGAACAGAAATTTTCAAGAATCGCTCTTCATATGGTCATACCATAAATAAGCTTCTGAAAATGTACCTGATGCTTGAGACCCAAAGGCGAAATATCAAAGCCAGGCTGCACAAACAGAGCAAGGCAAATTAAAAGAAACAAATGAAGTAGAAAAGCTTTAGCCAATCAAACACTTCCAGTATACAGATAATCACCTGAGGGAAAACAAAGTCATGGTTAGCATCCCGTATGGATGGCACAAGAACTACACGAGCAGAATCACCCAGATACTCCACGTAATCCTGCAACTGAAAGATGAAAAGCCGAGGTGAGATTTAAAGAAACAACGAACATTCAAGTTCCATTGTTCCTCTTGCTGAGTAAGTACCTTTCCTAGGATTTCCTGGTGAAATATGTCATCATAGGTCATGTTGATACTTCCTCTCCTAACCTCAGGGTGTTCCAAATCAACAAATGGCCCGAGCTGAAACAAATCTAGTTCAATCAAAAGATAAATTTTTCCTATCCTTTTCCCCAGTGAAGTGGAATATTCTACACAATTACAGATTTAACAGCTAACTCACCAGTACAAGCAACTGAGGCATCTTTCTTCTTGCATACGCAAGCAGCTCAGTCAGAGGCTCAAAGAACAAATTGTCTGTCGTAGTAAAAGGACCTGCTGCAATAATCTATTCAAGTAACATGAGCATGATTGGTTAGCCACAAAATTAAACAGCACACTTAGCCTGCCAAGCATAAATCCATTGTCAAGCAGTTTATGTGACTCTAATAACTCAAAAGTTCAACTTCTGTGAGTGATCTGTCAGCTTGTCCATGTGGGATGGAGGAAGCTGCAAGCTAATAGCAGAAACAAGTGCACTTCCTTTGATGAACAAAAAGGAATGGCTTGAAGGGCAAGGGAATGCGTTAACCCCTGCAACTCAAATGATTGTTCATTCCAGTCGGAACACTCTGTCCTCTAGCAATTTATTAAAATTGCCTAAAACAGTACATTCTTCCTTTGCTTTGCACAGTGGAGAACTTTGACCATGATTGTATCATGCACTGATAGCCCAGAAATTCCACGAGTGATGACATCATTATGGATGGCAATATCAAAAGGTATCATCACCATTTGGAATGTAAAAGGAGATGGTTTGGTGTTTCTGCCTCTGTTCTACAGGGTGTGCTTTCGCTATCAATCTTATCCCTCTTTGAAGGAGTTTATAAGAGTATTACCCAAACACTACCCATGACAGGGAAACTACGCACGGAAGAAGTTCCTCCTAAAACGAAAATAACTTTTCAAGGTAAGATTTTAAGCACCTAAGCTAGCAAAATGAGCCAATTCCCTTGTTCTTTTAGTAACAAACGTAGTGATTTCAACACTGCTTTAGAAGAAGATGGCATGTACATGAATTAAAAAGCAGAATCACTTCTTTTTTCTTCCCGATGTGACCTGGAGGACATAATGCTATCTTCAGTACACCGAAACCATATCCTCCATAAGATTCATATCCCAAAGTTCTGCTTTTCTACTTTCTAGCTCATATCTAATTTGGTCTCCAGTCCCCATCTTATTATAACCTTAATTCTACCAGAAAACCCGTATCTTCTTGCTAGAGAAGATTGCATGACATGTGCTATTAAATCCAATCTATGCAACTCTTATCTTTCCAATTTAATATTTAAGCTGAAGATTTCCGAATCTCTAGTTCCATAATTACAAGTCATGTTCAAGTAATTATTTTCTTTGTTTCACCTTGTAGTTCAAAGTACTAGGACTGTGGACATGGTAATGCTTCAGGCAGAGAAATAAAATGCACAAAATCTAGAAGTAAAAAATGTCAAATGACACCAGATGATCTAGATATTGAAGTATATGAAAGACAATTTACGCACCACAGAGAGTTCTTGGGTTGATGAAGCTGGATTGGTGGAAATGGTTTCCTGTTCCAGAGCTTGCTTCTTCGCCCGAGGAGGAACCACATCAGCCAAAGCATTCAGAGGGACAGATTCTATAATTTTGGATGCAATTAGACAGTGTCCGCTAGGATTGTTGCCTTCAACTCCTACGATCTGTTAAAATTGAGGAGGTCGTTGATCTATTAAATGCACATAGACTGAAATAGCATCGTTTACATCTATACACTGTTTCTTTCCTTCCTACCTGGCCTGGGAAAATGGAAAACTGGCTCAATTTCTGTAGGTCCAGGCGAACACATTGCCCACTGGAGTGCTCAACACTGTCACAGATATTCAGTGAGAAACGACAATTCATTGTGATAACAAAGAGATCACTCAAAGCAGACTAAACCAATGGCAGAGCATCATAACTGGAATAGTAAGGCCCTACAGCCCCTTGTGACCATGAGCTTGACATATGTGAGCTAGACTACTTAATCTACTGATTTTTTTTATTTTTTTTTAATAGTAGAAAGGCAACATATATGAACTCAGACAAGTAGGATAAATCAAACTGCAATACCTGCTTTGCAACAGGACAGACTTATCATTCAAGTGGCCTTCTCCGTCACAACAGATCATGCCAACAGAAAATATGCTTTTCTGAGACCAGAGAAAAACATCAATGCATTGTGAAAAGGTGAGAAAATAAATTGAGAGAGGGACAGGACAGTTATAGCTTTTATCAACATTTATAACCAATAAGAAAAAGAGGAGAAAGCGTTTATGGACCAATTTCGTCCTATGAATATAAATGGAATGAGGGGCAGTATTCTGGGGAGCCAAATCACCTGTGAAGCAAGAGTAGGGTCTACTGGCTCCTCATAGAGGCCAGAAGCAACAAGAGCACTTTCATGTCTTTTAATACGGTTTTCAAGTGCGTTAAACTGCATCACAGGAATGAGAAGGGTCAGTTGTGTAGATATGAAGGAGACTCGGGAGTGGTTTCCTGCCATGAAAAATAGTACTAACTCTGTCTTCAGTTCTGTCATACATAAATCTGCAACCAGGTTCTGGCTTTGTTCCATTAATTGCCAAGGAACATCTCTTATGGGGTTGTACTTTCTTGATAAAATCATCCTCCGAACTCTCAATATCATGCTCCATTTTCCCATTCTCTCCGCCCGACTGCTGATTAATGCTGAATCTCACAACAAACTTTTCTGTCCGTTGCCCAAAAGGTGTGATAAGTGTTGATGCTTTCCCAGACGAGTAATAAGCCTTCCCACTTGTTTGATGCATTGGATCAGACTGCTCTGGAGAGATATTGGATCTTTGTGTCGGAGTGCCGATGTCATCTTCTTTTGAATATTCATTTTCATTATTCAAAATCCTGCACGTAAGGAAATGTCACAATTAAGTTCAAAAAACAGAGGAAAAGCATTCTGACAACAAGAGTACTAGATAAGAGTGCAGGGAGCAGCATCCAACCAAACCATATAATCAACTGAAATTTGCCAAGTACAATTTCTCTAATCTCTCCACTGACAAGAAATTGAGATGCTGACCTTATATCACCAAAGCCCTTTTGCGACAGAACCCAAAATGAAATCAGTATCAAGATTCCCCAGGAACTCACAATCTCAAAGATTTCCCGTATGCCATTACTTCAATGTAAGACATTGATATTGCTCACAAAAGGTCGTCATCAACGAGCCATCTTAAAAAAAGATAACAAAAAGACTAAGCAAAGCTCACATTTCCACGTCTTTACTTGAGTAAACATGCAAATTCGGCTCCTCCTTGATGACCGCCTCTTTGACCTCATTTTGCAGGTGAAGCAAAAACCCGTCCATTTCAGCATTTTGCACCGTGGACTCGTTCAGTTGCCTGCCATGCGATTCAAAGAGCCACACACCGCTTAAAAAACAGAATTCAGAATTCACAAACTTCAACACGAATCCGTATTCGGTCAGATACAGCATGCTCCCCAGGATATCGAAACAACTCGAGCTGATAGCTGTCGCTAAGATGACAGTTCGATTAAGGCGACGAAGAAGACGGAGACCTCTAGTCAACTAAAACGAGCGCGCTTATGAGGAAAACAACGGACGACGACAATCAGCTTTCGTCCAACTGATATTCGCCCTTTGCTAGCTTCCTAGAAAAAGGAAAAGCCTCGAGCTAAACCACTCCAGCCGCGAGATCCGTTTCGATTACAGTTGGTGAGGAAGGCGATGGAATCCGACGAGCGTTACCTGTTGAGGTAGTAGACCTCCCAGCTCGAGACGAGATCCGACGGACCGAGCTTGTAATTGATGCAGAACGTGAGGCCTGATCGAGCGAAAACCGCAGCATCCGTCAGCGCCAGATTTCGAAACGCACGTCGAAAAATGGACAGCAGCAGAGTCGAGAGAGGCTTACATTTCTGGAGTATCTCCTCTTCTCCGGCTTCGTCGATCGTGAAGCCGCTCTCGTTGAACTTCGCTTTGATTTCCTCCTCCATCGCGCGGTCGCTCTCTCTCTTCCCTCTCTGTCTCTGTCTCTGTCTCTTTCTCTCTGGCTCGCAGTTTCTCTCTCTAGGGTTTACGCAGAGATTTGGCGGGAAAGGTGTTGGTGCGAGTTCGGATGTAGCGGGAGAAGGGGGGCGAGATGGAGGGAGCACGTCTGGTTACGTAATCCCCATTATGTCCTTGGAAGAGATTGCAATTCCCATTATGTCCTTGAATGGAGAGAGAGAGAGAGAGACGATGTCGTTTTGGCATTGGCTAAAAAGGAAAATGGCGTCGCCCGGGTTCGAACCGGAGACCTTCAGTGTGTTAGACTGACGTGATAACCAACTACACCACGACACCTTATGTGCAAAGGGTTATCTAATTTTATAATTAATAGTTGAATCTGATTTTTTGTTTTCTTCTTGCTTGTCCTCCAAAAATACGTCTTTAAGCCTGGGAACGGCGAAAAGGGCAAAATGAGATACGTCTCAACTGTGAGGATGTCCAGGACGTTTTTGGTCGTGATCTAGGACAAGCTTCTTAATTCTAATCATGCTCCAATCCCCGCCTATCCCCTATGATAGGTATTTGTACGTGTGAATTCACAAGACGAACAATTTCCCCCTTGTTCTCTACTCCGAATACATTATGGGTCTGATAATTTTTTTATTTTTTGATCGAAGAGTTTGATGATTTATAAAAGTAAGCGGTCTAGTTTAATTGGTCAGAGCACTGCCCTATCAAGGCTGTCTCCTAAGAAAATGTGATTAGTTTAGGAAGTTTCATTTTGTAAGGCAAGCTTTGAATACCATGAAGTATTCAATGTAGTAAACAGCACAGTAAGAGCTGTGTATTCCCATTATTTGGGGCAAGTCATAATAACCCTTCAAATCAAACTCCATATGATACACAATCAAATCATATTCATTTACTAAAATTTCAATCAAATCTTTTCGACATTAAGTCCTACGAAACCTAGGTAGCCTTGTCTTTGGCTTGTGGTGGGCGTCCATATTGACTAAATTATATCTACATCACTTTCAATAGTTCCACAAATAAATAATTTAAAATGAAAGTTTTTAAAAGCAATGGGAGCACTCGAATTTGCAAAGGCATCCAAAAAGATGCTTTAGCAATTTTTGTCATATTCCGACGCTATTGCCATTGGCTAAACTTTCTCATATCGGCATTTAAATAAGCTCCACATTGCCTGAAAATTTCATCCATGTCATGATCTCATGTCATTCTCGATGGCTGCAGTTGGATGTGGGGAGGATTGGACTTGATTCGGAAATTTACAGAAAGACAACGACTTGAATTAGAAAAATCGAAAATGGAGAGATTTGATTAAATGAAAAATAACTTTTATTAAAGAATACTTTTTCGCTGCACCCCGATTCGACGAGCGAAGCGCATCACGACCGTCCATTTCGCAGGCGTCGCGGGCAGTGATTTTTCTCGAGTCGAGGGGGAAAAAAAGAAAACGAACCGTTGAAGGAGCACTTTGAAAAGAGGGGAGTCGTCGCCGAAGGACCAGACAAACAGAGAAGTAGCCGTTACGCTCCCTCCCACTCGCAATATATCTTCCTTTCCCTTTGATTTATTACGCTGAAAGGCCCAACGATAAAAGAAGAAAAAAACACCAAACCTTCCCAAACGTCTCCGCGCAGATCAGCCATTTCGCACTCCGTCCGCCCTTCGCTCCGCGGCTCCTCGCTCTTTCCACGGTCGGTTCGCCGATTTTCTCCCTTTGGAGTCTCGCTTTCGCGCTGCCCGGTTCGGCGTTCGTTCGATTCCGTCCAGGGGCGAACTCGTTTAGCATGGCTTCGAAGACCGTCGCCAAGGACATCATCACCCTGCGCGGCTCCGCGGCGATCGTCAGCGAGTTCTTCGGTTCGTCGTCGGTTTCGATTTTCGAGATTTCGTTCGTTTGTTTTTTGCTGAAACCCTTTTATTGATATCGTGGGTTCGCATCTGGGTCTTCGTTTTTCAGGTTATGCTGCAAACAGGTAAGAAAATGGACTCTGGCGGTGTACTGTATATGAGATATGTAGAGTGTATATGACCTAATTCGGTTTATCGACTGAGAATTGAGTGAGAAAAAAAACATTTTGGGGGTTTTGATTTTGTCAGTATTCTATACAATCGCGGGGTGTATCCGGAGGAGAGTTTCGCGAAGGTGAAGAAGTACGGGCTTCCGATGCTGCTTACTCAGGATGAAGGTGTCAAATCCTTCATTGCCAACTTAAATGCTCAGCTTTCGGGTGAGAAGATTTTTAACTTCTGCAACTTGAATAGTTCCCCATTGCTGTTCTGCGTGCATTCTGTAGACAATGCAGAGTTATGGAATGTGTAAAGATTGATTTGCACTCCTGGGACGGCGAAAAGGAGTGTTGGACTGTGAATCGAATGGTTTGACCTCAGGGCTTGATTTGTTTATGTGAATAAGGCGTATTTTATGTGTCTTAACTCACCAGCCAAACACAACAAAAGAAGAACTTTTGTTTAATTTCCTTGTAAAGATGTCTGTTACAATTATCTGATGAGTCTGAATGTCGAATTTTTGCTCGAAAGAATGGTTGGAGGCTGGCAAACTGCAGAGGGTTGTTCTTGTCATAATGAGCAAGGCCACTGGTGAGGTGTTGGAGAGGTGGAACTTCAGCATTGAGACGGATGGCGAGGTCGTCGAGAAGGGGTAATTTAAAAACCAAGTTAGCTTTTGTTTTTTTATTATGTTGACCTTTTGGGTTGTTGTCCCTGAACACACGGCATGGTTCTGCTTACAGAGTCTCGAGAGAAAAGAGTGACAAAGAGATCATGAGAGAGATTCAAGCAATTATGCGACAGATTGCTTCAAGCATCACTTACCTGCCATGTCTTGATGAACCCTGTAAGAAGGATAACTCCGGCGACCATTTCGGTGACACAGTTCACATGCTCATGGGCTTGTTTGATTTTGAAATTCTCTTGCTCGTCTTTGTAGGTGTATTTGATGTGTTAGCATACACTGATAAGGACGTGGCGGTTCCGTTCACGTGGATAGAGAGCGACCCTAAGTTGATTGCCAATCCACAGATGGTTAAGTTGCATTCTTTTGACACAAAGGTAAGTTGGACATGAAGTTGGACATGAACTTTTGTTCTTTTCTCTTTTCAAGCTGGTGCCGACCCTTCAGCCCTTCTGATGCATTTATGTCTTTCTGATGTCTTGCAGATACACAAGGTGGACACACTTGTATCGTACAAGAACGATGAATGGGATGAGCAGTAATCCCCCTAGTGTCTTAAACCGGATATTGTGAATCTTTTATTCACATTTTGTACGACTTGAATGGACTGACCCCGAGAAACAATGTCCTTAAGTTCCTGCTATGAATCGGCTAATTCTGTAATTTTTGTTAAATGCATCCCGAGAAATATGGCAATTGTGTACTCCTTTGTCTGTCCCCTTTCGACTGTCCCCTTTCGACCAAATCACGGCATTCCTGCTCATTGTCAAAAGGACCTGAGGTGGCCTCCGGTAAAATGGAAGATTCTCAAAGAGATTTTCATAGAAAAGTCAAATGATAGACTTTTTCTCCAAGCTTTTGAATGTAATTACAACATTGTTACGGGCCAAGCAGTTTCAAGTGCATTTCGATAATCCAGAGAGTGAATCGTCGGTGGGAGTACCAAGTCTCCTCTTTCAGAGATAAAAAGGAAGTGGATATATACATTTTTGAAATGCCTCTCAGCACGGTGCTAATCGAATAAACATCTCGTGCCACAATTTAACGTCACAGTTCAGCTCCATCATGGTCATAATTACAAAGTCCCCCTCCCATTAGAGCCCGCAGGCCTCATGTCACACCGCGGTAGATTCCACCTGGCCGTAGGTCATCCATATTATCAATGTTTCTGTACCCATCAAGCTCCCTCAAACACGTCCACCCTCTTCGGGCAAGAAAATCACGATAATCATCTTCCGTGTAGAAAATCTTATCTTCTGGATGAACTGAAATATGCCCTGACTCATCATATAGGCAAACTTTTATGGCCAGTCCTGAAAATATAGATCTATGCATAAGCAGTCCATATAGTCAGTATAGTGTAATTTAGTGACTAAAACAAATGGTGGTGCGCCTCATGACAAAGCGATTTCGTGATTTGTACAGCTATGCCCATTCCAAAACCAGCATGCGCTGCTATTACCTTCATCAAGCTGGAGAGTGTAATTTCCCAAAGGCATATCTCTGTCAAGACTCCGTATTATCTGGTCTTCATCCTCCAACCAAAATGCTCGTTTGGTTCTCAATCTAAAAGCAGATTTGATTGCTTCTTTAATGGAATCGGCAGTGCCATCAATACCAACCCTTCTGGTATAGTCACCCCACTTCACTGAGATGACCCTCCCACCGTATGACTGACTCTCACCTGTTGAACCACAGAGAAAGGGAAAGAAGCAAAGTATCATCAATAAAATGTTGCTAACTCTGAAACATTATCAACTCAAAGTGTTGGGGGTGGCTTTTGGGTGTTAGGCACAGATGTGACGTGCAAAGCAAAGATCTTCAGCAGGTAGCATTTGAAATTGGCGACTCATTCATATGCTTGGGCAGAAGTCCTCAAAGTAGATAACAAACATTTTATCACATTACAGTAGATAAACAAACCATTTCCGGGGGTTTCCCTCCAATTCCAAGGTGGAACTCCATTAGCTGCGACTGCTTCAGCTGTAGTTATGGCCAAAGGATGCCCATCATGATCCAAACGTCTTTCAAGGTTGAGAGTCGGCCTACCACTTGCTGTACAGTGCATACCAATAAACTTAAATGACATAGGACACATCTGTCTAAATTAATATGAGTTTTCATAATTCGAACTGGAAGGTCAAACGGTAAAAAGTAGAGTGGTAAATCCGCACAAGCAGAAGTTCTAGCTAACTTTGGGTAAAATGCTTTACAAAAAATTGATTGAAAAGCCAAAGAAAGTGAACGTGATGAGGTCACCTAGAGAAGGGGGCATGCATTTGGGCTTTTTTAGGGATAACTGAAGATGCACAAGGTCCATTCCGTAATTTGTGCATTAAACACCTAATAATAGTCGAGACTAGCTGATAGATAGAAGTGTTCTAGATATTGCAAATTCTATGTATTCCTGTGCTGAAAATATGAGGCTATGATTTCCATCCCTTTAGCAGGGAAAGAAATGACATTTTCTAAGGTCAGATGGTTGTCTCATCAACTCATGGTCTATGAATAGAATTCAAGCCTCATGTCAAAAATTCATAAAGTGAAGCCTGTTCAGATAAAATTTAGAAGCATGGTTGTTTATCAGCAGATGTTCCAATACATTTTCGAGCATATCCTATGGTTTCCCATTAATGGGTTCAGACACTTGGCACTACACAGCATTAATCTAAGAAACTCTTCCCTGTGCTACAGGTCCTAATTTTTGCAGGAGAGGACATAATAACATTAGGACATCACTCTACTCTAGAAATCACTAATGTTTTGTCTGAGATACCCAGAGCAAAGTTTTCTTCTTCAGTTTTCTGCTAGCATTTTGATAAATAGGAATGCAATTTTATGCTCTTTGATTTGATATATCAGGTTTAATGGTGACAAATCTCGTTCTTTTTTTAAGGTACCATCTGCCTACACAATTTTGAACAAAACAGCGACGCCACTTTATATTGTCTGCCATCACCAGTCGTAAGAGTTGCCTGATTCTTCTGTTGATCTTGTAATCAGAATTGGCCAATTTCATATTATATTAAAATGAAGGGAACTCCTTGTGACCGGACATGAGAATGACTAATGAAGAGTGGATGGTCAGCTGCACAATCAGAGAATCTACAAACCAAGAACCCTCTTGGCCACAAAGCAAAAAAAAATTCTGCACTGGATCATGCAAAATAGGAAAGCAGATAAACCAGAATTACCTTCAGCATAAGTGTTTATCTGTGTACTAAGTTGAAAACCAAGTTTTCTTACCTTCTACAGGTCCGAAAGTCATCCCAGCATCCTCAATGCCTGCACACATAAGTATAATTCAAATTAAATGCACAGAAAGTACAAATGAAGTCCCTCAGTACTCTGTAATCCCAAGGCAATAGAACAAATAAATGGCAAAGTCCCTAGCAGCCTGTTTAAGTAAATGTCAAAAAGATAGCAAGGTTAAGAAAGGTGCCTCAGATGGAGTTGAGTTCCAGTTCTAAGGGCAATAGCGAAATTCATTTCTTTAAAGATTGTAACCATTAAAATAAGGGAAGGGTAAACAAGAGAATGAACCATAAGTCCACGAATCCCACAAGAATCATAGAAAATATGCTGTTGAAATGCAGCCTGTCTTCTATACGAAAGCTCCAAAAGGTTGTACGCTAAACTGAGATTCTACTGGTTTTCTAAAGCAAGGGAACATTAATCATGAACAGAACCCAAAGAGATAAAAAAGAAATAGTGCATACATACCTCGAGCTCTTTATGAACAAGTGGACTTAAGAAACTCAATGGTATTTATGTTATGTGTAAATTTGTTTCAGATTGTAAAGGGCCAAAATAGATAGCAATCCAATTTCACAGGTACATCAACCAGTTGCATGCCCACAATCAGATATCAAATGAATAGAATTTTTCAGCCACCAAGGATAACTTCTTCTAAGATTATTTCCATCTGTAAACTATTGATTGAAGTTTCTCCCGACATTGCATCTACTCGAGGCAAATATCCAAATGGAACTGGAATGTGGGCCTCGATCAGTTAGCAGACACAAAATTCAGCGGAATGGCAAGGAGGTCCCCATCTCTTTCATCATGCATTTGGTCACGTAGACAAAGAGATATGAATCATACCCGCAACAAAAGGTTATGGGTTCTAATGTTTATTAACAAGCACAATCTGACACAAGAGGTAAATTAATAGATGGACCACTAAATATGACTTTAGAATAGCCATGCTTTGGAGAAAAACATATTGAAAGCCCTTTATTCACACTGACGACACCAATTGCTGTCCCTCTTTCCTACATACCAGAAGTACACTGTACTATTCACAATTTCATTTCATCTTTTTTGATGACTGTAAGTCACTTTGTATTTTCATATATTGACATGTCTCCCAAACTACTAGTTCTAAAAAGAAAAAAAATTAAAGTATTGTCTTTCATTTCTGACCCAAAAAAAAAAAGGAACATTATTTCATCGAATTTGTCTTTTAATAAATAAATAACCCTTGCATGATGAAGGTATGGATTGCTTATACATACAACAAATCTACACTCACAAATTGACTAGACCCCGTTTCAAGTATAGACATGCAGTGATTTAGGTTCAGACTCCTTGTTTCTTGAATATATTTCGATTGTCTCATTTTTACCAATCAAACAGAACAGAAAGATTCATCTGACAAAATACAGTATTTTCCTCATTGAATTATTGAGTTCCTAGAACAAAAGACTAAATATCAAACCACAATGTCATCAGGTTTTGTTTACCCTTGTAAATACAAAGAATAGCCCATTAGATGAAATAGTGAAGCAAACATGGTGGAGTTAGTGATTGGAAGTGCAATTGCAATGATAAGAATTACTGCCTGATGACTGGACATCATGAACTGAACATTGTTCACTTGGTACAGGTAGAATGTAGTGAGTAAAACAAGCAAAGTGTCACGCACATGCATTTGCAATCATACCAAACCACAATGTCATCAGGGCCCACGAAAGAAACAGTGAAACAAACATGGTGGAGTGAGTGATTAGACGTGCACTTGGAATTTTAAGAATGCATCCCCTCAATAGAAGCTTACCAGCTCTTCAATTTAGGTCCCACAAACAAGCACTCATCCCCAGCTGGACAACTAATGTTACAAGAAAGTTCGTATTTCAAACTCAATTCCACAAATACTCAACAACTTCCTGAGTAATGCTGCGCATGAAGGACAAATCCTTCTCGCAGCAGTCCCAAAAATCACATTGAGGACTGTGAGAACTCATCTTCTGTACTAAACAATCAACGAACACCCTCAATAACTACCTACTAATGAGCTTGTTATAAAAGAAGACATGTTTTCTTCAGAAGTTTTATTGTGATTACAAACTTTCTGCTGACGCCCTGTAATTCCAACTTGAAGGCTAACACTTCCCGAATAATCTTTTCACACTCAAGAAACGCGTTGACAGAGCACAGCTATTGCCTATTTGCAATTCCTATCACACGGAAGAGGAAAGAGAGAAAAACAAGCTTAGGGAGCTTAGCCGGGCAAGTTTTGATGGCTACGATTTAGCTTCTAGATCACAAACACCATCAACACAGCACGTACACCCAAATAAATCCTCCCAACTCGACTTAGTTAACGAAATGTAGAACAGTATATTAATACTTGCCTTTGTCAGAAAACTGCATGTAGGGATCGACCTTCAAAGCCGAGGCCGTCGGACTCTTATACTGATTATTCTTGCTCCTCTCCCTCAGAATCTCCTCAATCTCCTTGTAATACGACATCTTCGCAGACCCTCTATCCTGGTACTTGGCCTTCTTATACTCCTTGAGCAAGTTCCTCCACTTGTCCGTGCACATGGTCGGGGAACGATCGAACCCTTTCTCTCTCATCTTGGACGAGATCTGCTCCCACAGGTGCTTGTTCGACTTGGAGGTGTTGAACAGCGAGTCCATCTCGCGGCGGAGCGCGATGAGGCACCGCGTCTCGTCCTGGACCCAGGTCTCGGCGCGCTTCTTCGGGGCCTTCACCTCGAGGTCCTCCCCGCTGCTCTCCCCGAGGATCATCTGGTGGTGCGACTGGGCCGGCGGCGGCGGCGGCGCGGGCGGCGCCTGGTGCTGGTGCGGGTGCTGGTGCGGGTGCGGATGCGGGTGCGGGTGCGGGTGGTGGGGCGGGATGTCGCCGTTGGAGGAGACGACCTCGATGATCATGTCGCGAGGGGCGGACTCCTCCTTGTAGAAATCGATCGGGCGAGGCTTCTCGGACAGGTACATGGCGGCCGGCGGGAGAGGAAGGATTTAGGGCTTCTCCCGGGGGAAAGAATGGCGGCAGCGGCGGGCGGGAGGAGTCGCGGCGGCGATGGTCGGAGCGGCGGAGGGACCATCGCCGGCAGGGGATCGAACGGGGCGGCGGCGCCGGAGAACCGGCGAGGAGTGAAGCGGAAGAGAGCTCAGCTCGGCTTCAGCTCAGCTCATTCGCATCTTCTTCTTCTCCTTCTTTTGGCCTTTGTACAGAGGCGTGGGAGAGAGAGAGAGAGAGAGAGAGAGGTGCGTGAAGTGTAGGCTTTCGAGGGAGACTGTGAATAGTGAAAAACGTTCGTAGCTCGGTGAGTGCTCTCTGATTTGCAGCAGCAGAAGATCATCTCAATCTCAACGAGCCCGGGAAAAATCCTCCTAGAGGACAAAACAAGGTAAAGAAAAATGACTCATATAGCATTGGAACTTCAATTCATTTAATGTAGTCCCGGAATTTTTGTACATGTTTAAATCAATCATTTGATTATATGAAAATATAAATATTTTTATTATAATTTTATGGGCTAATTTGAACATATATCAAAAGTTTATGGACCACATTGAGTGAATTTAAATTTTAGAGACGACGTTATGTATTAGGTTAAGATCTATGAATAATATTAAATAGATTAAAATTTTGGGGAACACATTATATGCGGGCTAAAATTTATGGACCATTTATTTATTATAAAAAAAAAATCAACATCGACTTTCCTTTCTAAAGTTAGAAAAAAAATTGTATGTGAAGTCAACAAGGCTATGAAAAAATTAAATTATTAAAAGATCGAATCAATCTTACATCTCGGTATTTTCATTTCTGTTACTCCTCGGAGGCCTAAGTTGAGTGATGGTTTTGATATATGTCAACATCATAAATTTGGTTGGATCCTTTGTAAACCTATGATTAGTTTTCGTCATCAGTGACATCATTGTCGTTTCCAGATATAAAAATATGCTTTGTTTATAGAAAAACTTCAGATCGAAAAAAGTTGAATGCACAATTGAACGCTTACAAAATTGACATCATTGTCGTTTCCCCGTCTTTGTTTATAGAACAATTGATTGGTCATTTTCCGTGCTAGTCGAAAAAAAATTGAATGCACAATTGAACGCTTACAAATTCACATGGCCCTTTTTGTTGCCTTGGAGGGTTTATCATAAGAAGTGGAATTCCTTCATGTCCTACCTTCAACCAGTGATGCTTGTTCTTCAAAAAGGCAAAAGTTCATACTCCAATTCAAAAGAGCTTGAAAACGGCTCCTTTACTTTCCATCAATTTTTTCAGCATAAAATGGACACTTTTCTCGGAAGGATTCACTGCCAGATGAGGACGAAGCCCAATTCACATTACAACCGTGAAGATAATGCGATGTCATGTGGGACCAATCAAATCGATGGTGAAGAGATTCATCTGATCTATAATAGACAGATCTATGCAAAAATTGTTCTGCTGTTGAGGATAACCTAAGCCAATTCACGCCGGCAAAATATGCTAAAATGCGTAATATTACTATAGCATTTGGAAAGGAAATCTATGTCCGAGCTAAATCCACATCACCAGTTTCCTTCTTTGGCTAATGCAAGTATAAAGCAAATCAAGGAGATAAATTCCCTCTAAATGGATGATACATTGTTTTTCATGCTCAGTTTACTTCTTCCTTTTTTTTTTTGGGTCGGACATGCTCAATTCTAGGGGTGAGCATGGTCCGGGTTGGGCCGGTCCACCCCCTAACCTTAGGACCAACTCGCACAGTATTGGTCCTCAATTTTTGGGATCGAGGACCAACCCTATTGAGCTTAGGATCGAGGACCGGACCAACCCAATGGGTTGATCCGGTTCGCAGTCAACCCAGGGACCAACCGATAATTTTTTATTTCATTTTTTGTCTTTCCTTAAAAAAACGATTGAGAACCTGGAGTGACCCAATGGGTTCTGGGTCCAGGTTTCAAGGTCAACCTAGGACCAACCAATAATCTTTTATTTTATTTTTGTACTCCTTCAAAAGGCAACCGGGGATCGCATCGACTTAATGGGTTCGATAATGAGCAATGTCAGCTAAGAAAGGCAAACAGTAGTGGGGTGAGCGTTGAACAGAATGAGTATTGAATGTTGAGCGAGAAGCAACAAGCTAAACGAGCATCGAGCGGTGAGTGACACGAAGCGGTGAGCGGCACAAGTGACCCAAAGCAAGCAAGGTGAGTGTTGAGTGACGAGCGGAGAAGTTGTTGACTAAAAGGACAAATAAGATAAAAGAGAATGAATACTCTAGGAGGATGCCATAAGGTGTTTTTTTGGACGCCGTGAAAATTCCTTACAAAAATATTTTTCTCATTCGTAAATTATGACCATTGACGCCGTAAAATACATTAAAAACCTAAATTATTAAAGAACAATGTAAAATTACTTGAACTCATCACTAGAGCTGTTTAATGTTGTTAACGTCGTTTATTTTAAGGTTTTCTCTATATAAAATAATTATAAATATAAATAATATATATATATATATATATAATCGGGGTTGGTTCGGGTTAGACCAACCTGTAACTCTCGGGACCGAAGACCGACCCCGTACGGTGTTGGTCAAGAAATTCTAGGACCAAGGACCGACCCAATCTCCTTGGGAACCGGACTAGGACCCAAGCGGGGTTGGGCGGTCGGGGGTCGGTCCAGGGTGGACCCGGACCGATGCTCACCCCTACTCAATTCACTTAGAGAGCGCCATTTTGATGGTCGGGTCCTAAAAGTGACTTGACAATTTTTTCTCATCGTAAAAATTCACCAATTTTAATTTGAGTCTTGATGATAGCGATTTTTTTTAATTCTCGTGATAAAGATCAATTTTAGATCCTGGCCCAGATTTTAACTCAAATTTTTTTATCTCGTGAAAAATACCAAAATCAACTTTGGTTTCCATTCAATGATGCCAAAATTACACAAGTCTCTTTGGTTTTCAGAAAAATCTGGGACTAGCTCTGGGACTAAAAGTTAACGCTTGTTCACTAGATTACAAAAAAAAAAAAAAAAAAAAAAAAAAAAAGTTCAATATGAAATTGAGAAAAATTATCAAAAAAGTCACAAACTTATTATATTTTTACCAATTTAGTTATAAATCTTTTAATTTTGCTAATTCAATTTTAAACCTTTTAACTTCTTATTAGCCAATTTTGTCCAGAATTCGTTGTCTTTACATGATTGACATTGATGTGGATAAAATTTATCAATAGTTTCGAATATTTCTCAAGTTTTTTAATTTTTTCTTTTATTTTTTTTCTTTGCTTCCTTTGCCCGGCCTCCGACGACTAGTGAGGGTCAACCTCACCGACCTCACGCGGGTCGATGAGGCCTCTCAGGGAAGGAAGAGGGCAAAAAAAAAAAAATAATAATTAAAATTTTAGAAAAATATTTTAAAAATTAATAGATTTTGACAACGTCGCGCCGGTGTCACGTAAAATGGCCGGTGTCCACATCGATAGATTCCAACCAAAATTGATCAGATTGACTCAATTGACAAAAAGTGAAAATGTTTATAACTGAAATGACAAAATTAAAAGATTTAAGATTGAATAGATTTAGACTTTTTGAAAAATTATACCACTGAAATTGAGATCCCACCTAAAGTCGATGCTTTTTTTATTAAATTAAAATAAATCTGGACCAAAATTGGGACCCAACCTAAAAATTGTACTTCTTTTATATCAAAATTAAGATCACGCCTAAAGTTGATGTCTTAAATTTCACCATAATAGATGCCCGATTTAAAGTCGATTTTTATCTATGAGACAAAACTTAACGAGACAAAAACATCTATGAGACAAAACGAGACAAAAACATTCGGGCCGGAATTGGTACCGGCCCTAAGTTGATTATTTTTTAAGGCAATTAGGCCCTATTTTTGATAAGCCGATCCTCGGCGCAAGTTGGAGCGTGCACGCTTTCAATGGACGCCCACAAAGAATCCGACATAAAAACAGCGCTTCGCACGCGAAAAACATTCCGAGAACTGGAATATCCAAGAACCCACTGAGTAATAACGGGAAAGAACGTATCGAGCAAAGTCGCCGTTTGTATAAATTCTCCTCAAGAAAGGCTCTCTGCAAGTCCCGGTGATTTTTGAAGTCAATCGAACACAATGCATAAAATACGAGAAATTTGAAATCCGCAAATCGACGAAGAGAGAAATTCTGAACCGAAAAATAGATGGGTAGCTGTCCACAAAATTTGCCAACCTGCCGATCAATTCCTTGACTTCTTCCTCGATGATTTAGAAGGCTTGGGTTTCTCCACAGCTGAGTTTTGCGAGGCCCCTTTGGAGCTGCTTGGTTGGTTTGATGTCGAATTAGGAGCACTAGAATTGCCACCACTGGCACCGGCGTCATGTTTTTCTCTAGCTACTGCCCCCTGTGAGCCTCTTACTTGAGCAGCTCTCTTATCCTTCCTCTTCGGCCTATAACTCGATCTCTCCCTCTTAGGAAGCCACCTTTCCGGATCTGGTGGGGGACCTGGATTTGCTGGGTTAAAACCTTTGGGGTATCTTGGCTTTCTCTTCCTCTTTTTCTTGGTTTTCTCTTTGCTCTTACTCTCCTCATGCGCTTCAGCAAGTCTACCACGGAGAGAACTTTCATCTTGTTTCGCACCAGAAGTCTTCTCTAAACTCTCCACATTAATGCCCTTCAACCCTGGCAATGGTTTTAACTTCTTTTCATAAGCTTCAGCTTTGCCAATATCTACCTGGGCAACTGTGGTTATGAGGCCAGCCATTGCCTCTACGCTTCCATGGCTTTTCACAAGTTCCTCGTAAAGACGTGCGGCTTCCTGTTGCCTGCCGTGCCTGAGCATGAAAGAGGCAGCCTCTGGCATTATAGAAGAGAGCTTGTTGTCCTCAGTCATGGCATTTGACCACCATTGGATTGCCGAGTTAAGAATGGCAGCTGCACCATCAATGTCACCTGCACGCTCTTTCAATGCAACAAGGGTTGCAACAGTGGCAGGCATGTGCTGGATGTCAGGTATCTTGCTCAGTGATTCTGCTGCCACAAGAGGGTGGCCAGCTGCCGCAGCAACCTGTGCTCTCGCCAGAAGAACAGTCTTGGATTTATCAGGGAACTTCTCTGCAAATTGCCCTAGTACTTCCTCAGCTTTGCCAGCCTTGTTCTCTCTCACCAGCACAGCAGCTTGAAGCAATATCGGCGTCACGCTGTTCGGAAACATGTCAGGTAGACAAGCAACAAGCTCTCGAGCCTGAGTATTTGAGAAAGAACAAAGTTAGTATGTAAGCAAAAGAATACTTGATGGCATGCTTAGACCATTAACTATACAATTATAAAAAGTGCACAGTTGGTATAGAAGCACAAAAGAAAATGTTGGTTTCAACCTGATCCATCTTATTTGCATGGAGGAGCAAGAGCACCCGGTTAGTGTATATTGCCTCCCTTTGCTTTCGTAGAAGTTTCAATTCCACTGTATGAGAAAGCTGGAAGTTCTGGGCATCTTTCTCCTTTAGACGGTCAATTTTCCTCAGGCCATCAGAGACTTCTTTTGGCCCTTTCAGAGCAACAAGGTTGTTCACTGCCACAGCAAGCGATGATTCATCTGACAAATTCCGAGTAATGATGCCAGTGTAAGCTTCAATGGCCTCTTGTCTGCGTCCAAAGATCTAAAAAAAATAAAAAGTTGTATCATCTCATAAGCTACATGCCAAGAGATATTTATGAGAAATGATTGGAACCCTCGTCCACAAAGGCAGAAGCATCGAATAATTTTCAAATACCTGCTGAACATAAGCCAACTGGACAGCGATAGGAGATAATTCAATTTCCACCTCATCAGCATCCAAATTTTCTTCCAGGAGAGTTTCTTGACCAATTCTGACAAGATCTCAAATACATCAGCATTCAGCATTCTAATTTTCCTAATCACTTCAGAAGAAAGAGGGCATAGAGCCTAAAGAAGTACAAAACGTGGATGACATGGGAAATTCAATCATAAGAAAAGTTGAAAGAGTGAAAGAAGCATGCTCCTGCATGCCACAACACAAATGCATTACAAAGCAAACCCTCCATTTTTTGGGCAAAGTCAAACAAGAAGTTGTCTTAGTTCATTACTTTACAACACCAGTCTATTGCAAAAATGGGGAGAACCACATAAAGAGTTTCCAGAGGTAAACAACAGAGTTGATATGGCAAAATGGTGCAAAAGCAGATCATGGTCATGTGAATCATTCTTGAAAGCACGTATAGATAAATGAAAAGGAAGTAAATTGAAAATTAGAATCTTGTTCATCGCTTCTGAATAATTTGAACTTAACAAAAACATACAAAACAATCACAATATTGCAAGTAAATCACTACATGTTGGTTTAAGGGAAAATGCTAGGCCACGTGGTAAATGTTTTTCCCATTAGCAAGATGACACTCAGTGAAAACAAAGTCCTCAGTGCTCAAGGCATGTATTCCAGAGAAAAACCTTGCTTCGTCAATTTGGCAAACAGAAAATAAAAGGTAAAGCACCTTTGAAGAGATCAAACAGAAAATTCCTGTCAAAGAGTTTTTATGTCTGGACAAAAGGTACAACCAAATGATAATGCACCATTAGCGAATGCATGCAAAAAATAAAAAGGAGTTCATACCCATAGAATTGCACTATCAGCGGCAATAAAGTGACAAACCCATAAACATAATTGCAATGAATCAGTAATGTAGATTACCTACGAGCCGATAACAAGAGTTGTTCAGCATCTGAATACTTTTCTCTATCAATTAAAGAACAAGCAGTGTTGTATGCCAACTCAAAGCTGCTAGTCGCTTTGACCCTGAATGCATCCAATATTCCTTGCACTTCTGAGGCTCTTCCGGCCACAACCAAACTGGCAATAGCATTTACCTCGAGTGATTCCACATTAGACTTCTGTAGCTTTTGATAAATATCTGCACAAGCATCCACTTTGCCTTGGCGGTACAGAATCTGAGACTCCAAGAGCATCGTTGGAGTACTCTTTTCTTTGCTCTTGATAGAGTCCAAAGCTTCATCTAGCTTGTTTTGTCTGTATAAGCAGTATGCCTATTTAGAGCCAACAGAGGAAGAAGGACGTTAATAAAGAGACAGCTGAACTTTCTTCTTTCTCAACATGCAAAAATTCGATTATGCATTTCGTAAGCTCAAGATTAAACTAAAACACATATGGGTCAAAAGGTAACAAAACATGTGATGGAGCAAGAATTCTTTCATAATCTTCAAATAACGAATTATGGTGAGTAAGAAAGATGTACACGAAGAGCAACTCATTTACCGCCTCATTCAAACAAGTGCAAGGTTTTTTCTCTTTCCTTTTGCCACTGATAAGTGCAAAGGTCGGGAGCGCCTTGATGACCTTCTTACATTGAGGAGGCGTTACTGGTTGCTCACAAGTAAATATTTTTCAGGGACCAAAAATCCACTATCCTATAATTTCTTCGATATAATGCTTCAATATAAACATGTAATGGGTTTCCATGGCAATCACCTAGCTTATCTGCAAGCTGAGTTATTTCATCCCCTCTTGGAGTCAAATGTTTCGACTAGAGCCTCAGAGATGCGACTGAGAAATTCATTTCCAGCAACACTCGATTCGCAATTATGCTATTTCAGAGAGCATCAGCCACTCCACATCGACGAGAAATCAAAAAAATCAATCAAAATGACGGCATGGCAACAGATGAAATTCCAAAAGCCTTGTGAACGAACACTAAACATGCGCGAAAGCGAAACGAACCCGCAACACCAGCACAACACGGTTCGATAATTTAATCACTCGCCTTGAAAAAGCTGAAGTCGATCGGAAGGTTCCTAGCCGATTGAATGGTGGTCAGAGCGTCCTCGATGCTGTCGCTCTTTATCAGGGCCACCACCTTGCATCTAATCGTGTCTTCATCCCCAGGAGCGATCCCCAGCACTGCCCCCAAAAAAAAAAAAAAAAAAAAAGTGAAGGAGACGAACATCGAACGGAGGTCGATAAGGACGACGGAAGCCATCGAAACGCGACGGTACGAAGCCGGGGAGGAATCGGGACCTTGATCTGCGACCTTGACCGCTTGCTTGTACTCGGATCGCTGGATGTGCTTGTTGAGGGACGCGAACAGATCTTCGATGGGCGGCGGCGGCTGCGACGGGGACGGGGAGGGCTTCGGGTTGTTCTTGGGTTTCGGGGCCATCGAATCGCCGGAAAGCGACGGACGCCGGTCCTCTTTGCCGGGTCGAGAGACGATCGAGGAGCCTGAACTCGAGCTCCGCGCTGATTGTCGAGAGGCTGTTCTGAGAGGTTTTGGTATCTCCTCCGCCGCCGTCGTTCGTCGTCGTCTTCGGTCTGACCGCTTTTCTTGTGGCTCGGGTGCGAAACGAAACGCGCGGTGGCGGAGGCCCAGACGGTTCCGGTTGAGCCCATGGGCCTATTTCTTCGTTGGCTTTTTTTTTTTTTTTGGATGTGGAAAGCATTCTAACCTCAACAGTTGCATTTGAATAATGACTAATAATTATTTACGACCCTTGCCCGGCCGAGACCCAATCCATACCTGAACCGACATGGGTTCCATTCTTAATAAATTTTTTGCTTAAATTGTTATTTTTGAATGATTGACGACTCTATGAATTGGCTCGCCGAATCAATAAGGGAGCTCCGGGGTCGAGGTATGGATAAGGTGTGAAACTAGCGGCGAAACGAATGATGGTGAGCCTTGCCTAAGTGATGAACAATGCCCTTACCAAAACTATGAATAGAGCTCAATGTTGATTCCCCTCAACGGGAGACATAAATAATTTTAACAGAATGTTCACATTATGATAAAACTGAAGAAATTGGGGATGATTTCGACACTTGCATTCTGCTTACTACACTACTCTTTTTCCATTTGGGCAGGTAAGGGGATACGTGATTTAGGCAATATGATATCTCTTGTGGAACTTGAGGATGATAAATGCTGGATTAGAGAACAACAGGAGACATTGTCACATCGCATTCGTTATTCCATTCAGTCTATCGGACTTGTTCCTCTTTTTTAGCATTTCAGGAGGTCAAAGGAAAACAAGACTGCTCAACGAGTTTCAAGTTTTAGGGACATTGACTCTTCTTGAAATAAAAAATATGGTACAAGTGAGTTCAGCTCTTTGGAGCGCCACTGGAGATGGGCAGCGAGGGCAGGGTCGACGCCAGTCAATTGGGATCAAACGGGAGAGAGAAAGCTCGCAAGTCACGGTCGGTGGAATTCAAGAGGAAGCGAGAGAAGAGAGGAGCGAAGATCGAAGAGGAGTCAAGACCTCTTTTCTTAAATTCATTGTATTGATTGGGTTGGTTGAGAGTGGATTTATAATAGACCCATTAAAACATATACTTCGAAGACTTCCCTCTTTGCAACCCATCGTCACTTACATTTAAAATTTAAGGTGACCCAAATATAATATACCTCAATAAATGTGGATCCAATGAGTTTATAACCAAACTTTGCCAACCCTACTTTCGGGAAAGCATTCCCAACTTTTTTTCTCTCGAGAATTTTGGTGTTTAGTAACATCTTAAGGGCTTTTGGTGAAAATTTTGCTTTGCAAATAATGAAGTCCAAAGCCCAATGCAACCCAAAAATTGAATTAAACACACTTAAAGCGTGAATCTCTGGCCAAAAGATAGATTTCATTCAGTAAGAGAGATAATGTTTGGAAGAAAATTGTCTGAAAAATTAGAAAATTATTATACTTTAGTTAATTTAGTCATAAACCCACTCGAATCTTAAAATTCGAAAGTTTTGCCGATTGAGTCAACGTAATCAAATTTTTTGCGTAATCATTGATGCAATTATGATCGTCTTATATGACATGGCTGATGCCAACAACGACATCAATCACTCATACAAACTACAAGTACTACCAGTCTCCACTTGCTATCTGTAGCCTCTATTTGTAGCTAACAAGGTGTAAATCTCAAATTTGAGATCTAAGTGACCATTGATCAAAGGTTACCAACTCAGTTGGATGTCCCGTGGCCTTATTGTGAGGTCGCAAGATCCTAGACTCGAGGTGGCAACCTTTGTCGGAGATTAGGGATAGAAAGAGAGATAATTGCAAACTCATACACATGATGACGATAGACAGTGAACAATAACGACAGTACCAAGTGTTATGTGTGGTGGCATGGCTTCCTAGCATTGTTGAATAAGCACAAGCCAATCAATCGCAAAATGCATGACTTGACACTTCATTTTCTTAGCACACATGTGTGAGTTCTATTAAAAAAGTCTCACATTGGATAATTAATGTACCATGGAGCAGCTAATATATCTTAGTTGGCACATAATTCATTAATTTAAATTTTTGAGTAAATGTGGGTCTAATTGGATATATTGACGGGTTTGGACTCGAATTCCTTCTTAGCGATCTTCTAATGTGAAGGTTTTGGGCATACGCACTCCTAACGCATAATAAAAGTACAATTCAAGTACATTGAAAATTCGAGTACCCAACTGAATGAAAAAGTTTACATGTTTGATTGGAAAATAAACAAAAAGTCTAGATACTTATGATTTTGTTACCCCTAACTAAAAGCAAAAAGCTATTTATATTTATGTCAAAAATTAAGACGATACGATATCTCTATATTAGTTTTCAATCTGCTCACCCGAAGTCTTGCGACTTTTGTACTTTGATTTTTCTGAAATCTTAAAGCACTCAAGTTAACATTTACTTCTTCTATAATCTTCTTAAATTTATACAGTACTTCGAAACAAAAAAAAGACACATCTCTTATTTTTGCCAAGTCTCTGACAAACACGCCCCTATTCTAATTTGAAAAAAAAGAAAAGAATAAGCGAATCTACACGTGAGTATTTACATTTTGCGGAAGTCTCAAATAGAATTATTCAAAAAGAGAATTCGGAATGGCAAGTCCTTAACAATGGGCAAGTCGAAAAAGAAGGCAATAATTAAGTTCGACGCGCGAAATTCCCCCCTCAAAAAAAAAGAAAGAAAAAAAAAGCGAAAAGGCCAAATGAGACAAACATCGTATCGGGCCTCGCAATCAGTGGCCGGCCGCGGGTCGCAATTGCTGCGTCCATCGCGATAGATATTCCGCCCCAAACCCGGACACTCGCTTTTATTTTTTTTTTTGTTTCGGGAAAAAAAGCGAAACAAATTAGAATCTTCCGCGACGTCTTGTCCTTTTTTTTTTTTTTTTAAATATTTTAAATGGTCAAATTTCCCTTTCTTCCCTCTGAAAGACCGAAAGTTTCCCTCGCAGGTGTCCTTCGGCGAGCAGAGAGAGAGAGAGAGAGAGAGCGGACCAGCTCGGAAATCATGGAAAGCGAGGGGAGCCGAGAGAAAGCGACCAAGCCGAGGCGGGAGAATCAGCTCCTGGCCTTCACCGGAGCCGCCGCCGTCCTCGCCCTCGCCGTCAACCTCGCCGTCTCCGCCGTCAGGGCGCACCGGAGGAGCCGGAGGAGGAAAGGTATTCTTCCCTCCTCTAGGCGAAAGGCCTCGATTCGCGGGCGCGCGCGCGTCCGCCTTCGTTCCCTGCGCTCGCGGAACCTTTTCGTGCGGCGGATTTCCGTTTCTGTTGCTCGTTCGATTCTGCTGCTGTTGCATTGTGCTTGTTTGGTAGCTGATTTTGTCTTCCGTTCCGTTGCCGCTTCGCTAGATCTTCGTGGTTCGGATGTACGAGTTGGCCTCTCGGCTCGGGAAATATTGAAATCGGCGGACCGGATAGTCGCCAGGTCGAAGGAGGTCCACGATGCGGTCGCTTCGGTGCCTCTTGACAAGGCATGGTCATGCAGTGAACCGCCGTCGTTTCGCTTTGCTCTGCACGGCTTTGTTCCTGATCCTGCTTCAGTGGTTGCAAATGTGCAGGTTAGTTACGCGAATGTTGTGTTGCCGCTGGCGGAATTAGAGGCGGAAGAGTTTCCGCTTGTGCAGTCTTGTATATTCCCGAAGATGGTCTCGGTGTCGGATGATGTGCGGAAAGCTAGCGCTCAAGCAGAGCGGAGGATCGATGCACACAAATTGAGTTGCAGGTCAGTTGCTCCTGTTTAATTGCGGCATTTGTTTTTATCTGCTTTAATTACTGTCCAGTTTAGTTCCTCTTTCTTAATTAAGAATGGCAGAACACCTGGTCACATGCAATGCATATGGTGAGAGTCATACGGCATGCGGTCTCAAAGTTCTACAAATGGTTGGACAAGAGCCTTGGGCTTGCCATTTGGTTTAATACCTTTCTTGAAGTGACAGTGATTGAATCCCTGTTTTGTCAATTTGATTAGTGGGAAAACCTGACCCTGTAGTTCTTTGTGGCGTGTAATTTGGTAGTAGAACAATTGGGAAATAAAACATTTAGTATGATAAAAAGGTAGTCCCTGTAGATGCTTCGTGTCTTCGGAAGATTTAGTTAAAACATTATTCTCCATCACTTGAATATTTGTAAGTTGATCCTTGGTCACCTGCTGTGCAAGCCTCTCAGTCTCCGTGAAGACGTGTATTGTGTCGTGAAAGCTCTTTTGACGAGGCGAGACTGGATGAGTCCCGAAGCGTCCTGCTATCTACAGTTCCTGGTATGGAAAGATCCACAATCTGCAGTTCATTCGCAGTGAAACCTCCACATTTAGACACTTCATAAGTTGCACGATCCTCTTAGAACGTATTTGAGCTGTGTAAACTGTTAAGTCCAAATATTAATTTATTTTCCGATCAGTGACAGGTAAGAGACTTTGAGCGGAATGGATTGAATCTTGCTACAGCTAAAAGAGAGGAAGTGCAGCGCTTGAAATCTCAAATTGATGAACTGAGCTGCCAATACATTCGAAACCTTAATGATGATTGTAGTTATCTTCTCTTCAGTGAGAGCGAGCTACATGGTTTGCCACCTGAGTTCCTTAAGGTTAGTATTGTTGTTCTTTACCCAGTTAATGGGCCTACAACAATTTGGCATCACGTCTGGTGCTTGGTTGTATGCAGATAATTTCTTTTGAACAATGTGTGATGGCATCTTTTTGATTTTCTGACTTGTTATACATGCCTTGTAACTGGAATGCTTTCCATTGCTTTATATTACTGAATTCTAAGGAGAGATTTGAAGAACTGTTATCATGACAATGATGGCCACCACTGAATCTTAAAGACTGAAGCTTCAGTTGCTTCAACACATTCCGTTCATGTGGTGTTGTGTGGCTTCTTCATAGTGCATGGGTTAAGCTTTCACCCTTTTTAATGGAAGACATACTAAACCTTTTACAACTGCCTTGACCTTGCTTCTCATGTATATGATATAGCATCATCAAGACCTAAAAATTTCAAGCTGGGATATATTGGTTATTGATTTCTGCTGCTGTTGGTTGGAGTTTCGGTTACATTCTGTTATGTATTATCTTATTTCTTATTATTTGCGCTGGATATGTTCCCCTGTAGGATTTAGACAAAGCTCAGAATGACAAATACAAGGTTTCTCTTAGAAGTCAAAATGTTGCAGCAGTGCCGGAGCTCTGCAAGGTATTATTTCTGGATTTGTAGAGCAAATTATTTGGCATCCCTTCTGAATGCTGTTATTCATTGACCATTTCATTGCTAGATTTTAGACTTTCCTTGCTTGAAATCTGGCATATTGTTTACCTGAGTCAATTTCAGCTAAGAACATTTTCTTTGCCTGAATTATAATGCTCTTTGAAGAAGCTTTGAGCCAATTATAGCTGAGATGGAGGTCTGACTGGCATTTTCTGGACTAAAAGACATAGAATATTGTGCAGATTATGCAGCATTTTCTATTCTGTTATTAGGTGAGACCTTTGATGTCTACTAACCTCAGATGCGGAATTAACTCGAAGTATTCAAAAGTGTAACAATTCAATTAATTCAGCAGAGATGATGTGTGCAGCACAATGGGCTCCTTAAACTTCATGTCATCATGCGAACGTTGTGGTAATTAATTGACAAATGCATGCGTTTTCTTCTTAGAAAGATGTCTGCATGATGGGGACACGATCTACTTTTCAATGGTAAATGATAGCTGTTTGAACTGTCCTTGCTGATTGATGCTGCCACAACAAGCTTGTTAGATGCACTTTTTCTTACACTTCCTCAAGCATATCTTTTCCTTATAGCGGCTGAGCATTGTTTGTTCCACTGCGGCTGGACATATTATCTAGTACACAATTTTTAAGGAGAACAGAGATCCTGTTATTATTTATCCGGTGAAAACTCTAAGGATGTATACATGGCGATGCATAAGACAGCTACCTTGAGATCTTTGCAATTGTCTAAAAAACACTCATGCCCAATAAGCACTGGCATCTGGAAAATATCTACTAGTAAATGGTAATTGTACTGTGCAGTGAAAATATCTAAACAAAAAGATTCTTGACTCATAATTTCCAGATATTAACTGGTTTTCTGAATTGCAACTAAAAGCATTGGCATTTAAACATCTGCAGTTGGCCCCATCATTGAGCTGTCTCGTTTATCTTCTGGTGGGTCTCTTATTGTTCCCCGAAATGAACCTATTGTAGATCTCTGATGGTGTTTCTAATCTACGTTTATGTTCCATCTATTCACAGAGTTAACAATATTTTATCGTGAAGGTGGGAGCAACCAGAAGGACAGTAGCAACAGCATATGGAAAGAGATGTGGGGAAATCAATCTGTCTATTTTGGAAAATCTGGTACATGCTGCATCCTTTTTTTTTCCCATCAGTATTAAATATTAATATCGGATGTAGAAAATCATGACGATTTGTTGACAAGTATATTTTCAAAGTCTAAACATTTCTTTATAAAGTGTTACAATGTTTACAGGATTCATCAAACAATCATTACTCAATGTGACATTGTGATTGAGAGGATTCCTTTTCAATTCCCACCACTTCATTGACATTTTGTATAAGCATTCATTGTATCCTCATAAACTCAGTATATCGAGAAGGTGTCGACTGCATAATTTTCCCATTAGATTCCGAAGGCTTTATCATGGACATGACATCAAAAAGCATGAGAACAAATGCTTTGTGCTAAGTTGGCTTGACAAAGCTATCATTATCTCATGACTTTGAGAACCATAGTACAATCTGTATATTCTCATCAGCTAATTTGATCTATTTAATGTTTCTCCTTCTTATAGTGGGGAACCATAGATTCTGGTTACGTACACTCTCCCCCCCTCTCTCTCTCCCTCTCCCCCCATTTTCTTATAATGGATTTATTTCCAATGAAAGTATACAACTTCAAGACCAAGAGCTGGGAGTAGGACAGTTCAGTACTGTTGCAGCACTATTGCTGGTATAGTGAGCACTGGGTGAATGTGTGTAGTTGCACAAGTCATGGAAACTTTGTTTATGTGTCTGAGCTTTTACTTAATGAAGTTTCTCATGAGTAAATTAATGATTTTTATATTCTGGATTCTATTTACATCACATATTCAAGCCTGCACATTGTGGAAGGAGCATGAGTTTTTAACAAAGGTCTTAATTTTCCTCGAATCTGCATTATTTAGGTCCTACGGTCGCGACTTTTGGCATATAAAGTTAACTGCACATGTCCTCTTGTGAATCGTGATGCAGGTCCAGCTTCGGCATAAATTAGCTAAATTACTTGGCTACTCAAATTATGCAGAATATGCTCTTGACTGCAGAATGGCGAGAAAACCAATAAAGGTGTGTGTATGAGTCGTCACTTAAAAGCTGTCATGCTTGTCTTTGTTTTTTCGGCTGCATTGCTTTTTGCTGATTAGCTTTGTTTAGTATTGGGGAGAGGGTCAAGATGTTGGTAACTTTTTGGAGCAAAATAGTCATGATTTCAGTGTTTATATGATGAAATTATGTCCGTCTGTCCTTCATCTATTGTTTGGCGAGTATTTTCCCCCACAATCTCCTTCATTATCTTTGATGCCATTGAATGACTATATAGCTGAAGATCACACGTTAAAATGCATGGTCTGCGTTGCTGCCATCATGGAATCCTCGGCAGTAGATTTTCTGGTAGATCAGACTATTTGAATCTGACATGGATGACAAATGGTGTAGCTTCCTTCATTCCACGGAAGAGCTACAAGACATTTACCTACTTGTGGATAGGATGTTCCTGATGCCCATATTTTTGCTTTGTTTGGCTGAGAATTGCCACAAGACCTTTCATATGCTTTGGAGATATATCTAGAGGACAGGGAGTAGTAACTGCCGTTTTTTGCATTCCAATCATATGGAACATGTGTGTGTGCGCGCGTGACCTTATTCTTACTGGTATGTGAAGTTTTTACATTTATTAAAGATGGCTGTGTGAGATTTCTAAAGTCGGATGACTATACATTTCAGTACTGCAGCCCTCCATTC
The DNA here is from genome assembly GCA_014182365.1 of Eucalyptus tenuipes. NCBI lineage: Eukaryota > Viridiplantae > Streptophyta > Magnoliopsida > Myrtales > Myrtaceae > Eucalyptus > Eucalyptus tenuipes. The sequence continues at coordinate 31,069,411 of CM024538.1, read as the reverse complement.
AAATCTTTCTTAAAATGTTTTGTTATGTGAATTATGCAACAGGTTTTTGAGTTCTTAGAGGACATCTCTGCCAGTTTGACAAACATGGCTGATAGGGAACTGTCTGTGTTGAAGGACTTGAAGGTACAAATATGCTTTGATTTGGGGTGGAAGGTAGTATTTTTAAATTGTAGTATGTTATGGCGCTTTGTTTTGGTTTCAGAGGAAAGAGGAAGGAGATGTCCCTTTTGGTGTTGAGGATCTATTGTATTATATAAAGACATTTCAAGAGCAGCACTTTGATCTAGATTTTGGAGCCATTAAGCAATATTTTCCAGTCAAATTAGTTCTTTCAGGCATTTTTAAAATTTTCCAAGACCTATTTGGTAACTTCGATTGACTCTGCGTTCTTTATTTGTCCTGATATACAGTGGGATTTATACACCCATGCATTTGCTTGACAGGTTTGAGATTTGAGGAAATTGCCGACCCTGAGGTCTGGCATTGTGATGTTCGATTATTTTCAGTTATTGACTTAAGTTCCTGTGATCTCCTGGGGCATTTCTACCTTGATATGTATAGAAGGTTTGGGTTTGATCTATTAGCTTTAGGTTACTGTTAATTCTTTGTTTACTTGAGTTTTGACTTTCTTTGCAGAGAAGGAAAGTACGGTCACACATGCGTGGTTGCTCTTCAGAACAGATCATTATCTTTTAACAATGTTGCCCAGGTGCTTAACCCATTACAAGAATCCTCTTGCCATTTGATATGTCTTTTCTTTCCCGGAGCATGTTTTTATCTGAGGTAGTATGTACCATGTTATACTTGAAGGAAAATCATTCCTTTGAAGATTTCTCAAAAACTCATATGGAAGCATCCTTTTGCCTTAGTTCCATGAAAATTATACCTTTTAGCAATGCATCAAATGGTATGTCCTGTTTGACCATAAAAAAAATTCGTATGTCCCTATTTATCATGTAATAATGCAATGATTTCCTTTAAGCAACTTAGTTAAGTAGTTTATTATTGATCTCCAAGCATGGCCATCAAATGAAGTTCTCTCACTTTCTCTTGATTGGAAGTTCTGGTTTAGGTTAGATTTATGGGTTTTAAGGCTCCGTTTTTTCTGCGAAAAATTGATGATTTGGAAAGCATTTCCCTAAAAATGATGGCTTGCAACACTTATAAAAATGAATGAACGAAAGACATTTTCATCATCATTGAAAATGTTTAGACATAAATTATAGTCAACAATAAAAACATGCAAGTGATCATATTTAGGGAAATTCTTTCCAAATCATCCATTTTCCGCGGAACAGATGGAGCTTAAATCATACGGCATCTTATCTGGTTTGTACAAATAACATATCATATGAGTTCTGGCTGACCCTTTTTCATTGAGATATTGTCTTTCTGTCTTTAGCTTTCAGAGCACCGTATCCCTAGGATAAGCACTTGAGTAATGCTCAAAAGCAGGTCATGTGTTCATTTCATCATTCATTCTGGTCTTAGTGCTGTGTGGTGCCTGCCTTCTCCGAGGACTTTGTGTAGCATTGTGGAGCTTCCTCTGAAGTATTGAAATATATAACAAAAGCCTAATATCTTGCTTATTAGGATTTTGAAGAAACATCTACAGAGTATGTAATATATAACAAACTATGATGACATCTGCTTGGTTTCACTCATTAATATGTTATAATTGAAATAATTCCCATATTTATTGCATTTCTGCTATGCTTTTACTGTCAACAGCCTAAAACTTGCCTTCCCACAAAAATAATTTACAAGATCTGGCTTTTGTTGTGCTAGATACCAGTGGTATTGCTAATAACTCAATTCCCAAAGGACATCAGCGGTCATCCTGGTCTTCTACGATTCTCTGAAGTAGTCAACTTTTTCCATGAGTTTGGACATGTGGTATGTTGAAGCATCTGGAGATACCTTTGTTTGGTAATTTGCTAATGTATCTACTTGTAATTGTGCATTGCATGTGCTCTAGAATTAGTAAACACAATAGCATTTCACTCCATTGGTCCTTGTCTTCATCTTCTTCTGTATTTTGCAATGTAGTGCATAACTTCTAAGGGCGTGCCAAGGACATTGTGGGGTGCAGTTGGAAATCGTTGTCAAGTGTCCATTTTTAACTCAACTATTTTTTTCCTTTTTGGCGAATATAAAAAGATTCCAACACCTTAAACCAGAAGTCCTTCCATTTGTAAGAACGGAGTGATTTGCAAAGCCACTGATCTTTCTTTCTTTCATTTTCTTTTAAAATTTACATCTTCCTAGAGAGATAATAATTATAGAAATTGATTTTTCTGTTGGAATAGTTGTAAGGCTCGCTTTAATTTTCTTTTGATGCATTTGGGTGGCATTTGGTTTTCAGATGCAGCATATCTGCAACAGGGCATCATTTGCCAGATTCTCAGGGCTGCGTGTTAGTCCGGATTTTGAGGAGATCCCTGCTCAAGTGTTTGAAAATTGGTAAGTTAAGAATGATGCTGTTCCATGTTTGGATGGTGCCCGGCTTCTAACATTTCAAGAACTTTCAGGTGTTATGAAAGCCTCTGCTTAAAGTTGATATCTGGCTTCCATCAGGTGAGTTGGTCACAACGGATGCACAGATATTGTCTTCAGATCCATTTAATGCAATGTGTAAATGTTATGCGTTTTACTCTTCTTATCTGAAGGATTTGACAAAGCCAGTCAACGACAAAATGTGCCGATCGCTAAAAAGATGGCGATACAGTTTTTCAGCACTTAAATTAAAGCAAGAAATTCTTTATAGTGAGTATTCTGTTCCTCAAACTTTTAATCTATATAATTCAAACCTGTCAGATGGAACTGTTTAGAAGGGGCTGGCTTGCGCTATTACTCGTACATATTCAATATAAAGAAGAAAGAATCCTTAAGGTAGTATTGGTATCAGTAGTTGAATTTACTATTATGTGCCCAAGAAGTGTGTGTATTTTCTTGCACCAGTGGATTCTCGGCAGGAGGATGCTTGATAGCTGTATAGAAGATTTTGTTTGAATGTTTGGACTATTGAAATTTTTCGAATCAGTAGACAGTATAAAAAGAAAATTCTTCGGCTTAATTTTGGCTAAAGGAAATTGTGTCCACAAATGTTTCCTTCCCTCTTCCAATTGCCTCTACTTGCCTCTTTGGGTCTTTGGTCTCCTGAAAACATTGGCGGATATAATTTTAGAGCTTGCCTTATTTGCCTTTTGCTCCATGTTTGAATCTGGGTCACCTTCATTAGATTGAAATTTATGACGCCTCTATATAAGAGGGGGAGAAGATATTCTATTAGAATCATGTCAATGCTTTCGCAGGGACAATTATGATGTCCAATATCATTTGTGTGAATAACATTTTTTTCTCACGTTTGTTTGCATGTCAGGTCTTTTTGATCAAATTATACATTCTGCTGATGACATTGATATTGCTGAGCTATATAAGCATCTCCATCCAAAGGTAGCTTAGCTGAATCATGGATGTAGTCGTGGAGATGTGTCTAACGAAATTGGTGTAATAATTTTCTTTACTGTTTTAGGTGATGCTGGGATTGCCGATTTTGGAAGGAACCAATCCAGCAACCTGTTTTCCACGCTGTGCAATTGGTTATGAAGCAGCTTGTTACAGTAGAATCTGGAGTGAGGTTGGCATTACTTTTGCTGTCTGAAGAGGATTGATGGAATTTCTTCTTCTGATAAGACATCCATTATCTTTTCTACCAGCTCTTCATATTCCCAGCTGCGTTGTTGTTCATGCAAGACACATGTACATTCAACCTGAGGATAATAATGACCTAAAAAATGCTCCAAAAATGGTTGATCTGTTATGGCCTTTTTCTCTTTAGTATTGATGCTAACACTATAATTGACAGGTATTTGCTACTGATATTTTTCTCTCGAAGTTCAGAGATGATCTTTTCAACCAAAATATGGGAAAGATGTTTAAGAATAAGGTAAAACAATCTACCTATAACATAAGTAGGTCATGTTGGAAAGCAGCAGATGAAACATTATCTTGTGATTTTCAATTAGATTATCTGTGTATATTCTCTCAGAAGGGAACATTGCTTACCAATGATTTCTAAAAGTCGAGGTTCCTTTTGCCTTCTTGTACTTTTCTCTGGCATCTATATATATATATATATCTGTGTGTGTGTGTGTGTGTGTGTGTGTGTGTGTGCTCTCAATCAAGTGGAGTCTATTTTTGGTGTCTCGCTCCACCTGGTAGAGACACTTGGTTCCATGAAATTTGAGTGAGCACGTCAATACGATTAACTTAGTGCTTATGGAGTACTCCGAGTAGTCCGTCATTTCTGGTCCATGGTCAAATCATCTGATAATTTTTTTTTCAGGTATTAGCTCCAGGAGGAGCAAAGGATCCTATTGAAGTTCTCTCTGATTTTCTTGGAAGAGAACCCTCCATTCAGGCTTTTGTCGATGTCAGAGCAGAACATGGTTTGTGACGAAGCAGATGCATCTCTCATTTCGCTCTTCTACTTGAAGAATGCGCATAATTTGCCTTTTCCGTTCCCTCATAGTCTCAAGCTGTTTAAAAACCTCAAATAGATGCAACTTTTTTTGCTTGAGAAGAGGGTGATGAATTGTCCATGGTTGAAAACACCCTAAAAGGAAGAGGTTACGTGCCCCTGCAATGTATCAGACAAGTCTTGAATCACTTCAAATTCTCACCAGTCATTCGTTCCATTCCGTTCATTTTCAGAGATGTCTTTCTCATATCATCCCACTTTGTCCTGAGTGAAAGGTCTTCTTTCCACAATGCTTATCAGAGAACATCGTAATCGTATATGACTGCCAATTCTTTATAGGAGTTACTGCTTTGTTGGATGTTACGGTCATCAAAGACGTTCTTGTCGCCGTTAGTTTTTCCATGAATCGGTACCAAATACATGAATGATCGTCATGGTCAGAGAGAGTTGGCATGTCTTTTTCTAGATCCATGTATATTCTGTGATTCAGTAATCGGGATTCGGAAGCAATGCCTTTTATGCTCATGAGCCCAGGCAAAAACAGTCCCTATTTTCCTGCGATGGGTCTGGTTCTTTAGTTTTCCCCAGCATATCTCATGATGGTGGCATGTATTACAAAAGGGAAAGTGGAGTTCTGCCAAAAACCTGCCCTCGAATTCATCTCAATGTCAACAGCTTTTGTTACAAAAGGGACCACCTGATTACTGACATATGTCGTTCCTTGCACGTGGCGGAGCCATTGCGGGTTTTAGTTCTGAAAGCCTGTCTCGCTAGTCTAGCTTGATGGGAACTTGAAAATTCCGGTTGTCTTTCTTGTCAGGAAATTGAATGGAAAAGCATGATTTCTCACGAATGAAAAGATGAGTACTGACCTTCAACGTTTCTTGTGCTTGTCAGGACGCACGGAGTCAATGTGCCGTGTCTGATCTAGGAGGTTACCTCGTATTGAGTTGATTGCATGGACGCTGCGCCCTCTTGATGTGTGTGGACGGGCTGAGGCGGAATCGATAGCTGGGGAGCTTTTTGAATCACTCATATCTGCTATGAACATCATTTAGATAAACGTGGTTAGCTGCAAATCGATGCGAATAAAAATAGCATAGTCGATTGCATGTCACAACATGGCAGGATACTCAAGCTTAGCCCTTCTAAGGAATAAAAAAATCGATTATGGTGCTAGGAATGAGCCCATGACTATTCAGTTTCTCAGGACATTAAATTAAAATTCGTTCTTAACAAAAAGAAATTCACGTGTCCTCGAGAGAGTCATTCGCGAGCCAATTAATTTCAAACTAGTCATGATGAAGCAAAGTTTGTTTTCCTACAGGTTTCGTAAACAGGGAAACACCTTTTCACGTATTATATACACACGCATATATAGATGAGTACACTGAGTTTGGGTATGAGCCTGTGATCTTAATACTATAATGGGGGCGGCGACCGTAGCTGGAATTCATTTGAAATCCGTCTAGTCCGTGCAAGTGTCGTGCCCTTATTCAGTCCCGATAAAAGCACACCCACCAAATGGGGGCCACAATCCTTCATTTCGATTCAAACGCGAACCGGCGATTGGAAAAAGGTCCCCACAGTCGCACCACGGTTTCTATATTTTCTCTGCAGTTCCCTTCCGTCTCCCCCTCTCATTTCCCCCCCGGGAAATTTCGGACGAGGGTACTTCGAAAGCGTCAGTAGTCTCACTGATCCTTGCCACACGGTCGCGATCACGTCTCGTAATTACATGCTCGAAAGGCGCAAAATCACAGGGCGAGACATATCATGACATCGAATTTCAATTAAGAACGAATTACATCGACGCACGCGCACGCGCTCTCGCTCTCGCTCTCGCTCTCGCGTCGGGCTCCCAGAAGCTGCCGCTCCCTCTTTTTTGACCCTCTCTCTGCGGGATTTCATCGTGTTGTCGTTTAAAGAGGGCTGTCGCTGTATCGGTCGTTCGGTTCGCTCTCTCGCTCTCGCTCTTGCTCGGGGGGGTGTTCGACTTTCAAAAGCGAGACGCGAAACATCTCCGTCCCTTCCTCCTCGTCCTGCTACTGCTGCTGCTGCTGCTTCCTCTTCTCTCCGAAGGCAGTGACAGTGATACAGCCCCCGTAAGTGACGAGAAGTTTCTCCGATTTCTTTCCCCCCATTGATGATGCTCTGCTCCCTCCACTTTCGGCCGATTCACACATCAGTCCGCGTGGGGGTTTCTTTTTCTTTTTCTCTCTTTTTTATCTGCGTGCTGATTCGTGCCCGGCTTCCGTGCTTCGTGTTGTTCTAGATCGCGCCAGATCTCGCCGCGGCTCGCGGACGCTCGGTTCCGCGGCTGATCGGGGGCGATTCGGAGGCCAATTGCTCCGCCCGAGGTCTTCCGCTTGAAGATATCGGGTTGTGTTTCGGGGTTAATCGTCCGGTCCGTCGCTCGCGTGGATTTTGGGGGCTGCTGCTGGTGCTGGTGCGGGCGTTTGACTTGATTTAGGTTTGGCGCTCCTCGCGGTTCGGGTCGCGGAGAGGCTGTCGAGTGGGTCGTCTCCTCAGTGATTTCGAAGGGTTCTCCGCCGCTCCGGACGTTATGATGCAGCAGAATGTAAGGTCTCTTTGACGCGGACTCCGATTGATGCCTTGCTTCTGTGGTTTGATTGTCAATCTTTTACACTGCGTAAGTTTGTCTCTGCTTGTGGGAGATCAAAATCCGTACGATAAGGTTTGCTTGTCGTTTGGTTTGACAGGATTCTTGCGTCTGGGGTTGTTCTCGATAGATAAGTTCGAGGTTCGAGAGCTTCTTACTAGAGTGGCTTAGATTCTGGACAGAGATATTTTGGTTTCCCTGTGTTTTGCATTCGAGAGATGATCAAGCAGATACTGGGTAGACTTCCACGGAAGCCGTCCAAGTCCGAAAACCGTGACCATGGAGGCTCGGTCGTGTCGTCCATGAAGTCTAGCGGGGGTTCGAGGACTTCCGATCTTGCGAGTCATAGACTGGATAACTCGAGCAATGCGTCTCTTCCAGGTCCTGCTTCGGCTTCGAATTTGGGAAATGGTCATGGACGTAAGCCTGCCCAAGCTGTGAATTCAAAGTACGATAATGTGACGCCTGCTTCTTATGAAGCGTTGCCTGGTTTTAGAGACGTGCCTAACTCTGAGAAGCAGAATTTGTTTATTAGAAAGCTGAACATGTGTTGTGTTTTGTTTGACTTCACTGATCCCACGAAGAATTTAAAAGAGAAGGAGATTAAACGGCAAACGCTTCTTGAGCTTGTGGATTATGTCACTTCTGCAAATGGAAAGTTCACTGAAACTGTAATGCAAGATATTATAAAAATGGTATCGGTGAATTTGTTTAGGCCGTTCACCCCTCAGCCTCGGGAGAACAAGGTATTTGAATCTTTTGACTTGGAAGAGGAAGAGCCTTTGATGGACCCTACATGGTCTCATTTGCAAATTGTCTATGAATTTTTTCTGAGGTTTGTTGCATCACCTGAAACAGATGCAAAGTTGGCTAAGAGATATGTTGATCACTCGTTTGTGCTGAAGCTGCTAGATCTATTTGATTCTGAGGATCCTAGAGAAAGAGAATATTTGAAAACGATTCTGCATCGAATATATGGGAAGTTTATGGTACATCGGCCGTTCATCAGAAAAGCTATCAACAACATCTTCTTTCGTTTCATCTTTGAAACGGAGAAGCACAATGGGATTGCTGAACTTTTAGAAGTTTTGGGCAGCATAATCAATGGGTTTGCTCTCCCATTGAAAGAAGAACACAAACTATTCCTTGTCAGGGCTCTTATTCCTTTGCACAAACCTAAATGCTTGCCAATGTACCATCAGCAATTGTCTTATTGCGTCACACAGTTTGTGGAGAAAGACTGCAAACTTGCGGACACTGTAATAAGGGGTCTTCTTAAGTATTGGCCTGTGACAAATAGCTCTAAGGAGGTCATGTTTTTAAGTGAGCTGGAAGAAATATTGGAAGCAACTCAGGCGCCTGAATTCCAGAGATGTATGGTGCCCCTTTTCAGGCAAATTGCTCGATGCTTGAGCAGTTCACACTTTCAGGTAGCACAAAACCATCCTCTCTCTCTCTCTCTCTCGTGTGCTAATAATCATATTCCACGAGCGGTTAAACTGCTGCATGTCGAGATCATACAAGTGAAAATGAAGCTGAATCATGAAATTGAGTTTGGGACTTTTGGGGAAAGAATAGCAGCAAGGATATGTTTGATTTATAACAAAATTAGGTCTGGACATGCCCATGGTACTGCCTTCTAAGTTCTGCTCACAACTCCTTTAGGCAATTACACTATACTTACATGTGTCAGAATTAGTGGTAGTAGTGACATGAATTTGTGATTCTGTTAGCTTTCATTGTCTGGTCAGTTCTCTTTGCACTCATTATCTGATGAATTTTATATATTGAGGATGATGAGTTATGAAGTAATATTTCTTGCTTCCTTTTTTTTGGAAGAATAACCATAATGTGAAGATGATGTGATAACTTTGATGAAGTTATGATTACCTGAATTAGGTTATGAATATGTCTTTGCCGAAGATTGGTGAAATGTTTTCACGTTATTGGATTGGTGAAGATCGGATCTAAGCTTTTCTACTAGCTCTCTGTTCGGGTTTCCCTCTTGAAGCCTTTTTCACTGTTGATGGGCTTGTGTCTTTTTCGTATGATTCGTTGTAGACATCTAGCAGATGATGTGAAAGAGTTGATACCATGCAGTTGGTTTGAGAGAAATCCTACTTCCTGTACTAAGGATAATTCCAAGATTGGGATCGTTACAGTATTCCTTAGGATTGCACTTCCAATTTGAGCTCTCTGGTATCGTTTCTGATACCTGACGCAATGGGAAAAACATGCACCTTAAAGACGCTGAATGCAATGAAATTGGTAGAAGCATTAGGTGTAAATGTACTGGATGGTGATCACTTTTGTGATGGATGACTAGTTGAGGTGGTGGATAATAGCACTTGTGATCAGTTGTTCCCTAAGTAGTTACCGAGATGGATTTGGTGGCATTTAGATGCTGATACCATGATAGTATTGTGGTATTATTATGGAACCCTCTGAAGTAGTTGTAATGCTGGAATAGCGACGTTAGGATGTGATGATACTATCTGTGTCGCTGTACTTTGTTCAGAGAAGATATGTATGTAAGCATGCTACAGAGCAGTTTTTAAACTGAGCGGTTTTGGTTTTACAATAACCCTTAATGTTCGAGAATCTCTGGAGCTGGCCCTCTTTGACTGGAATATTTGTTACTAAATGTTGCTTTTTTCATTACAACATTAAAGTAACTGAGCTGTTATTATACCCCTGATCTTAAGATAATCACAGGATTCACTGTTGAAAGAACCTTTTGAGCATTCACTTTACATCAGGTACAACTGAAGCCATACTCATGAAAAACAAACCTTGTGTGTTAAAGTACCCGAATCTTACTGAATTCGTTCGTTGCTCAAAATATATATTTCGTAAGAAAATTGAGCCTACTGAAGAACAAAAATACTCTTTTTCTTGTTGATGCTTTCCTGTGTATGTAAGGCTGCAAAAATCTTGCATTTCTGGATGTTTACCTGAGGGCAATATTCTCAAAGGACTTAAGTCTAAGCTTTGGATAGCCCTTTCTTTAGTTCCTGATAATTGGGCTCCTGTTAATTGATTTATGACAGCAACATGCTTGCTTTCTGATGGCTGATGGTGACTGTTAAGGTGGTGTTTGCAATTAAATCCATTTTCTTAACTTTATTCTGATGAATAAACATTGCGGATGCTAACTTGGATATGTAGGCATTGATCATGTGTGGGTGTAGTATGCAATTAGAATCCAATTTATTGGCTAGAAGGACAACTGTGCTCATCAGCCTAGATATAGGGATTCCTTAAGTCCATGCAAGAAAGCATCTCTGATTTATCTACCTTGGTCACACATGAAGCACTATTCTTTTCTCAGAACATACACAAGCAAATTAAATCATTTTGTTTGGTGGTGTAATTCATCGTGCATCTTGGGTTAGGCTGTGACGTGCCTTCTGCATGATTATGGTGTGTTCGAATTCACGGTTTTCGTTCATTATACATGTATTTTCTCTACTATGGCCAGTTTAGACAAACGGTTGCTCCTTTCAGGTGGCAGAAAGGGCTTTGTACTTGTGGAACAATGATCATATTGAGAACTTAATAAGACAAAATCAAAGGGTCATACTGCCAATAGTGTTCCCTGCTCTGGAGAGAAATTGTCGCAATCACTGGAACCAGGTTGTCCAGAGCTTGACACTTAATGTTCGGAAAATATTCTCCGATGTTGATCCAGAGTTATTTGAGGAGTGCTTGCAGAAGTTCCAGGAGGATGAAGAAAAAGCTGAGGATATGAAGAAGAAACATGAAGCGACATGGAAACAGTTGGAAGACATTGCTGCAACAAAAGCTGCGACTAACGAAGCAGTACTTGTGCCTTATGTTCTACCCAGCCAATTTTCATCGAGCCAGTAAAATGAAATGGGTATGTGGTCAAAAGTTCCAATTTCTTTTGGATCTGCGGCCACTATAACATGGTCAATGTGCTTGGAGACTGCTGTCGGGGCTTATGCGATTGTCTTTTGGGCCTTCAGTAGAAGGCATGCCCTGATGGTCAAGAATGTCGGAGAGATGAAATCTGTGAGCCACGCTTCAGAACTAATTCAGAAGAGTCAGTCACCATTCAGGATGGAGAATTGAGAGGTAGTTGCCAAGAGATTGTGAAGTGGGTGAAGTCGGGAATGTCTGATGAAATTTGTCATATATGAGAAACTGCTATTTAACTTCTCCATTATGGAAGTCGATGTATGATAGTATTCTTTTTTTTTTATCCTCCTAGAATTAAATTCTCTGTTGGCATGACTGCTGGTTGTATAGATTCTGATAATCCGAAGAGTTTTTGATACGAGATGTGATGGGTAGTTTCTCAAAATGCTTTTTTCACATTTCCAAATCCCTCCCTCCCTCCCTCCCTCCCTCTGTGCCAGTTTCACCAAAGGTCTATTATGGGGATCATTTTCTCTTTGAAGAGAATTTTTGAAATGTTCTCCTTTTCTCAGTCAGGACATATCTTAATAGTCACTTGTCTCTGGACTTCTGGAGCTTGAGAGATCCCGCCAATCTTTCTGATTGTTTTGAGTGCAGAGAGGTTTGTCTTACGAGAGTAAACGCAACACAGGTTGATCCTTCTCCTTCGAATCTTTCTTGGACGGTGCTCACCTATATCAGTGATGTGAAATCCAAGTTTTATGGAATAGTTAAAAGTTGCTCAGGTCCATGGTTTCATGTATGACTTCTGTTTGTATTAGAAAGTCCAATTCGGAGGCAGGGGACAGAATGAAATCCTCGCTAATAAGACTGCCGTGCTCCTAGACCAATGCCATGAAAAAAATTCGTGAACATGATCTGTTTTATGGTATACTGGAAAATGTCCTGAAATTGCAACTGCTAGATAGCTTTCATGAAGTGCGCGCTCTGGTTGTGCTTGGTGGTTTCAAAATCTTTTGGAAAATTGCCTTGGCTATGGAATCTTAACCGGTTTTTTGGATTACTGCAATAGTTTATAGATAGGTCATCTGAGTTCCGGGCCGAAGGTGCATGTTCATTGAGAGGCCAGTCACATTATGTAAGAGAATCTCATCATCTTGGGGAAAGGAGTCAATGTTAGTTTATCGGACACGAGACTGAAATGCTCCTTTTGAACTGATGGCAGTCGTTTAGACCAAAAAACTTAAGGTAATCATTGAAGTGGTGTTTGATGGCCTATCATTAGTTGAGTCCATATAAGGCTTGAGGGAGGGCCCATGGGCCATCTGTTCAATTGTGGAGGATTGCAAACTTCTGCCGGCCCATATAAGGAATGCCATGGTAACCTCTGGCTCAAGAGAGGCCAATCAGGCTGTGGATTGAGTTGCGAAAGCCCATAAGGCCGGTTCCCTCCCTTTGGTTGATTTTATGTTCGGATTTTGGAATTGCAAACTTCTCAGCTATTGTGACGTCTTCCGTCTTATCTCCATGGATTCGCATCTTGACAATCGCCATTGTCTGGGAAAAGAAATCCGTAATTGTTTCTCCCGATTTCTTTCTTAGCAATTCAAATTCCCCATGAAGCATTTGGAGTTGTTGCCTTTTTGCCCTTGCCGAGCCTTGATATATCTTTTTCATGGAATTTCATATATGTTTGGAGGTGTCCTTGTAGAGAATTGTCTTCAAGATGGATCTGTCAATAGTCTGAAACAGATAATTTTTGGCTTTAAGATCCTTCAATTTTGCTACTTCTAGAGTTGTCCGTTGTGCTGTTGTCAACTAAGCTCCTTCCTCTGGTTTGGCAATATCGGAAGGAGTTACGGAGATCTGGAGTATTAAAACTTGCCACGGAGGGACACTTAAGTGTCAAAAGTTTGGAAAGTGACATTTAAGTGCCAAAATCGGAGCAAAATGGATCACTTAAGTGCCAATCCGACCAAAATATTGACGTGGCGATTTTTCGACGAGGTAAGTGGAAAACGACGTCGTTTTGCATGCCGATGTGGCAAGAAAATGCAAAAATACCGTCGTTTTGTCTTTGATGTGATAAAAATTAATACAAAAATTAATCAAATTTAATTTAAAACTAAATTTATTTAAAACATTTAAAAATTAAAATACAAATATTAAAAAAAAAAAAAAGGGAGAGGGAGGCGACTAAGGGCTAAGCCCTCGCCGCGCCGCACGGAAGGGGCGGCGAAGGAGGGGGAGGGTCGGCGGGGTCGCTAGCCCTCGGTCGGATCTAGGCAAGGGCCTGCGAGCCCTCGCCGGATCCGGGGCAAGGGCCGCGACCCTCGCCCCAAATTTGGTCGGCCGGGCTCGTGGGCCCTTGTTGCCGGTCGGCCGGGGTCGTCGTGCCCTAGCTAGGGGCCGGCGACCCCGGCCGACGCTCCTCCCATCGTCGCCGGCCCTTCTTGGCGGCCGCGGGGAGGCGGCGGTGGTGAGAGCTCAGCCCTCGGCCGCTGCCTCCTCTCCCTCACTTTTTTTTAATAAATAAATTAAAATAATAATTATTTATTTTTATATAATTAAATTAATTTTTATATTAATATTCGAATTCGCTAAAAAACGACATCGTTTTTGCCTTTTTTTTTTTTGATTGATTCGTAGATGCATGCCGGAGATAGGCGAGTCACGTAAAAAAAAAAAAGACGAAAAAAAATAACAAAAAAAATTAAAAAACCCCACGACAAATTTACCCCGACTAACCATAAAAAACCCCAAACTTGTACATTTATGACAAATTTACCCCCAGCTAATTTATTCGACCACAAAAAACTTCCGTGTGACAATTGTTCGAATTGGATTATTACCACAAAAAAATCACAAAAATTGTAAACTGTGACAAACGGGTATAAAATCCCAAATTGGTATACCAATAAACTGTCACGTGTTATTTAACTTAATTAAAATTTAACGAAAATTGTAAATTTCCCACAGTTTAGGGTTTTTTTAAAAAAAAAAGTTTGGGGTAAATTTGTCACAACGGTTTGGGGTTTTTCAGGGTATTAACCCTAAAAAAAAAGTGACACTTTCCTAACTTTTGGCTCTTAAGTGTCCATTCATGCCAAGTTTTGGCACTTAGGTTGTACTTTGTCTATACCAGAAGTAACAATGTCCCAATACTCCTTAAACTTGAGGAAATTCTCCATCATCATACTCCAATGGACATAATGATCATCAAAGCAAGGTATAGCAGGCTGTACAAAGTTCTCTGTGGCCATCACCGCTGCTGCAAAGAAGAACCACTGCTGCTCTCGTGTTTGATCACTCGGGACTCTCCTTTTGAACACTTTTTGTTCCCTTGTTGTGTTTCTGATACCACTGTTGAAATTTGATCAAATAGACTCAGAGAAGAAAACACACAAGAGAGTTGTTATTGTAACTCTCGTCACAATATTCAACAGAACATAACCCTATTAAATAGGCAGAACATTCAAACCACTTTGCAAGAAAATAGCTACAGAACAACAACAACAAAGACCCACTAACATACCCCACTAACCAGAACATGTGCATAAACCAACTCCTAAAAACAAGGCACTTCCTATTGATTAGGACTCCACTATTACATTATTGAAGACACGTAAAAACTGAAAGTTAACTACTTCAACAATTTTGACATTGGATATCATACGGATCCAATGGGAGAAGCTGCTGTACTAAATTCAGTTCTGGGTTCGCAAGGAGTTTGGCAAGTCAAGCATCAACTCGAGGTTTCACTAAAATTGCTCCTTGGCTGAGGTCAACGGCATGCTCATCTCCTTTGATCCGACCAGCCAATGGGTAAAAGCAGCCGAGACATTCTGATAGGGAAGTCTTTAGCTTCTCATAGATGTTCAAGTTCGAAATCTTGTTCAGGTTCAGGAGCGGAATAGAATAACACTACAGGACATAGAATGGCGGAGCAAGCTGGTCTAAAAGAGAGAATCTGTAGGTGTGGACTGGACTAGGAGTCCCCGATGATGGTTTGATTGTCTCTTTCGAGATCACCCGAATCTTCATTTTCGATTGCTAGAACTTTTGCGATGGGCAGTTGTCACGCCCCGAGATCCCGAGCGTGTGAACAACCCGCCATGGTCATGCAAATGCGACATTCCTAGGTAGTGTCGCCGACCCCATTCATTTATTATTGCGCATGCGGAAAGTATTATAAAACCCCTGACAAACACTCACGGGATAGGAATGCAGGAAACCAACTCATTCATAAACAAACATGCTTTCATAGATATTTACTCCATCGTTTACATATATACCAAAAAAGGTTAGTTTACAAAAAGATTGGTCCACTAAAAAGAAGGAACAATCCTAGACCAATAATCGGACTCATTCGCCGATCCCACTTCTGACTGAATAGCCTCCGGAGACGATGGGTCCTCCACCCTACCATTGGGAGGGTCAGCTACGCCCTCACCTAGAATGGCTTCCATCATAGCAGGTGGAATTTCAAAACCACTAAGAGGACCAACCCTGAAACCATTGGTTCCAAAGTGGAACCACGTCCTATATCTATGAGGCACCTTGACAAACAAGGCCTCCTGGACCTAGATCGTGGTTCGGACAAGCTCATAGATCCAATGACTATCAGGATCGGGAAAACTGTGCTTCTGCTCCATAATATGCACGGTAATACCATAACGCTTCGAGAGTTCCGCCATCTACGGTCCTGAAATTTTGGCCCACAACGAGGTGAGACATTGTCTCAGCAAGTTCACTCCCTAAACCCCTATTAGAAAGAAAATACACTCAAGGGTGGCCTAGCCACACTACACAGAAGACTTACCTCGCCTTACTTCCTTCATGTAGGTTAGTACAATTCAAATCACTAAATCACAGGTAGTCATAAGAACTTAAACAATTGGAATGCAATCACTTTCATAAAATCGATAACCACACTCAGCACATGTTCCAATTTTCATTTATTACCACACATGAACATAGCCTACTCACAGTTCGGCTATCTACTGACACATAGCCAGGCATCGTCTCCCCACCTTGGAGCATGGCTTCGTCACTACATCGATGGCGTTCCCAAAGGAGCATGGGCCCAGAATTTACTGCGACCCGCATCCATTGTAAGGAGCATCCCATATAGGGGCAAGTTCGGCTCAACAGCCCAGGATAACTTCCTCTTAATTATCACACAACAATTTCATATTCGGCCTAGGACACTTTACATTTCACTTCAATGCTTCCACTTAAAATAGTGATCTCGACCATTTTTCTTCATATTAAAAATATTCCAGAAATTATTCACGTGTGTGGGGGCACGTTAATTTCGAGCTAGAAAGCCAATATCTCACTTTTTCAAACCTCACTATTTAATATAATCCTTAAAATCCAATTTTGGTATCAAAACCCGACATCTGGGATTTTCTGACTAAAATCCATATTTTTCACAATCAACACTCAATTTGTAATATCCATTCATCAAATTCAAAATCTGAATATACAGCAGTGATCAACGCAAAATTATGAGAAAATAAGGTCCCGAAATCATTTTCGAAATTTATTAAATAATTAATTTTATTCCGAAATTAATTAAATAATACTATTTTAATAATTTCGAATAATAATATATTATTAAATTATTAAAAAATTTCGAAATATTTATTTATTTAAAAAATCAATTAAAGTAAATCACCATTACACTTACATAAACATTAATTTAGCCTTAATTAAACATACCCTAAACTAATCACACACTAAACTAATCACACTCCTTAATCTAATCCACACTTGACTAAAATAATCTAACCACATAATCTCACTTAACTTAAAATAAACCTCCCTAAGCATCATTAACCCTCTAATCAAGGTTTAGGAGGCTAAACTCACCAGAATCGCTTTCCGATGAGTCTTTGGCGAAGACAATGGCGAGGTGGTCGGAAAACCTCCTCAGGGCGGCACCAAAAGAGGATCGGAAGGCACCGAAATGGGCTTTGAAGATCCGGATCTAGGGTTGGAACTTCGGTGGCTGTCCTTGGCCGGAGGAGGGTGCTCCAGTCACCGGTTGGGCGCGGAATCGGCGGAAACGGGCGGCGGTAGCTCGGGCGGCGACTGGCGATGGCTCTGGTGACGGCGAGCAGCTGTTGGGACGACTTGGAAGACGGCTGGGACACGCGGACGAAGGGTGGAGCGGAGCTGGCCGGCGAGCGGGCGCGCGGGGCTGCGCGCGTGGATGGGTGGCGACGGCGATGAGCGGCGAAGGGGGTGGTCAGACGGTTGGGCAGCTTGGTCGCACGGTCCTTTCTCTCTCCTCCAAATTCCAAAGGAAAACCCAAGGTAGAAGATGATGTTGATGGGTGAAGGGAAAGCTCCACTTTTTGAGGGCCAATGGGCTCTTGCCACTTGTCAACACCCCATTCACTTTGGCCCCAACCATGACATCACATGAGGTCATCTTCTACTAACTCAAATCTTCCACAACAATCGTCCAATGGGTCCAATTGTTTCCTCCGCCGTGGCATACGAATTTTTAAACTTTGTACACCACATTCTTCAATTCCATTCAATTCACTTCTAATTGAGCCAAATTGAAATCCATAAAATTAATCCAATGTCACCACACTTCAATTCACATAATTACTTGACCATAGAACCATCTTAGATTTCAAAAGTACGACCAAAAGCTTGCCTATCAATTTTCCGAACCAAACTAACCATACTTTGATTATTTTGCCGAAAAACTCAGTTTGCATGAAAAGTCTTCTGAAGATGAGTCAATGTTCCTAAAATGATTTGTGACACACCAGGACTTCCAATTTCTGAATTCGCTTTCAATTTCACGGTTAATTTCACTCTAGCATGATACTAGCGTGTCCTAATCTACCGGGTAGCATTTAAAAATTTTTGTGCATTTGACCTGTGATTGATCATTTTCAAGCCACAATGTACATCTTTGAAATATTGACAACTCTTGGTTGTCGTGGTAATCTCAAGGTTTCAAATACGGACATAGGGTACCCAAATGACAGAAAAGCCGGTCCAGTTGCCGGACCGACAAGAATTGTGCAATTTGGTGGAATCACCCACACTCGATCACATGCCTCTGTTGAGTCGACCTATCTCCGATCTCTAATCGATTTTTAACTGTGCCGTAATGACCTTTGCAGATTAGCTCGGTCGAAAGGTCGCTTCCTAGTCAAATTCTCGAGTCTGATGTATTAGAATTTCTTAACGGCTTCACTTGATAGACTAGTTTTCACATGAGTGGCCGACTCAGAGTAAAAACTATATGCGTGAAGATGAGATGTCCATCTCATTTTATTAAAAATCGAAATGGAAAATCAGGATGTGACAACAGTGGGTTGAGAAGTTGATGTGCTAATATGGGAAAAACAATGTTTTGGCTTGCGAAAGACTCTGCTTGTCTTCTTTCATATAGAGTTCAGGGAAAGTCATTTTTCTAAAGTGGGAGGCCTAAATTGAACCTCCTCAGGTTGCCCTGCTTCACATTTCATCAAAGTTCTAGAAACGCCAAGTAAGAATTTGATGGTTTAAGCTCGTCAAGTGGGGTGAGAAAGTATATTTGCTAACCAACCAATGGGGAGGAAGCTGGCAGCAGTTAGAGGTTTGAAAAATTGAGTAAGAAGAAAAGATAGGAACGATTAAATTCAAGAAATGGTTGTCGTACTGTTTTAAGAAAGAATTTGACTGCTGTGGCTGTAAACATATCAGATTGATCGATTTCCTGGTGGTTCTACAGTTCCTTATGGATTTCTATAACCCAGACGAAAGAAGCAACGTTATCGACCAATTCTCGCTCGCATGGCAGAAAATATTCACCCGGCGTTTCCCCTCATTCCAACCAAGTAGCATTCTATCCTTCCATGCCCAAAAATACTGATTTTTTTTCTGCGTCGATAAATTTCATGAGGTGCCGGCAGGTAGTGAAATTATTGATAAAAAAATGACAGGAGACTTCTTTTCCAACTCTTTTTCGGTAATTTCCAAATTACCGTATTTTGTAATAATTTCCTACTTTTATTAGCATTAACATAGTAACCCTTCATATTTATTATCTCTTATGGAAATTACCAACCGAAGTTAGAGTGACTTACCAATTACTTTTGGATTATCGACTAAATCAATTTCTAGTTGTCTACCAATTTTTTCAATAAGTTAGCGACCTTTATTAAATCAATTAGGTTTGAATTTACTGACCTTTTTTTTTTCTTTGCTCAATAGCCGCGAAAGAATCAGTGAAAAGAATCTGCATTATTAGTTTTTGCAATTAAACATTCTCAACTACGAACAAACTCAATTTCATTTCGTATAGTCACTCCTTTACAATAATACCACCAACATGAGAATGACAGACTAACAAGTTTTGGTAAATACATGACGTCCAAAGCTTTTCGGTGACTTGTAAACTGATTTATACTCTGATAGTTAAGATGTTAATGCTAACTTACAGGTGCTTGAGTTACTGGTTAAGCGTTTTAAGATGGGATTTCTTTGGCACTCTCTTTCATACCATTCATATTACACAGCTTAGAACAGTCAGAAATGGAGATCAGACCATTTTTTTGAGTGACCGTCAAGTTTTCTTCATAAAATTGTGGCCACCATCTCGAACACCACGAACTGCACCTTGTATGATCAAGTCGCTTTGCTACGTTTGCTTCTCTTCTTCGAACCATCGATGACACTAGCCCAACGGATGAACATGGGAAGTTCTTTCTCACCGGCTAAAGACTTTGTTATGTATTAGAAACTCTAACCTATTCCATCGACGGTTGCGGGAAAAGTCTCTGAGAACATCTATCTCGACCGGAATGACAATGGACTCAATTGCTTCGAAGCTCATACGATCATGCCACTTTTGGGCTTGGCCGAGATTCTCCAATGGCCAGGGCCGGAAATACTATTAGGGTTTCTTCCCTCAAATTACCTTCTTGAGTAGGGTTTGGATGGCCGACCGGCTTTCAACCTATATTGGCCCAACCGCCTCGGCGTCTTAAACATGATCTCCTTCTCTGGCATTATGTGCTCACTAGAGTTTGAATAGTGGAAAATATGATAAGATATTCTCTAGAGTTATTGTTATACTTTTCAATTAGTGATCTGCTGCTCCAGGAACTTTCTTCGCATTTCTTTCATTCGTAGATGCGCAGTTTTTATAACAAGTTGAAAATTTTTCAGATACCATAATCTTCTTCTGGTGATGTGGTTATGGCCTTTTGGTCTGATCGCAGAAGTAACTGAACCATAGAAAACAAATCTCTGGCCATTTCATTGAGAAGAGTACAAAATATATATATTTCTGCATCTCTCTGGACTTGCTGGTCATCCACGAGACTAACTCATTTTCAAATGATTAAACGTGCTTGTAAATTCGTTCAATGGATCAATCTCTAACACAATAATCATTCATATCTTAATAAGCCAAAGTGCGTTGTCACAAACCTAAGGTTCAACAGTCACCACTTATGCTAGCTAGCACCAGTGGAGGCCAATCCCAGATAAGCATACAATCTCTACAACATTCACTCTGCAATGTGTTCTTTTCCTGGAGAAATCACAAATTCCATGAACTCCTCGTCGCTTTCCAGAGCAGCCATGTCTTCGACCCTCAAGCTTATATATGTCTCCACACCATCACCCGACTTGGTGTCCATGAAGACCACAAGGTTCTGGAAAGTTAGGGCTGGTGATCCGACCCATGTCGGGTTGCCCCAGCCGAAATTGGACTCGTACACTGGGAACCGGCACAAGCTGGTGAAGTTCATCGCCAGTAGCTGTCCTTTGAGGTATACCTCGGCACTCCGCTTGATGAAGTCCAAGTGCTCTTTCCCGTCGCGGAGCTTCTCCACGTACCCCTTATCGATTCCCCTCAACGTCTCCCTCATTTTAGCCACAAGCCCGTGGCACTCCTTCCCTGAGTCCAATTGCAAGGAAGTGACTGCCACCCGGTAGAAGTTCCCGAAGGAAGATTGCGGTAACGGAGGATCGAACTTGGTCCGCAAGTTCACCGCATGAACGACGATACATTTCTTGCTAGGTTCAGAATAGACCCTAGTTGACCAAGCAAAGCGGCTCCAGATGAAGGTTGATAAAGCCTCGATGCGCGAAGGGGGTCGATTTCGGTCGAGGTCCATTTCTTTGGAATACCTAGCCTTGAGTGTCTCTATCTTGTCGGTTTTGAAAATGAATCTCTTGGAAACTATGTTGCCTCTGATAATCCCCGTGCTCGGTTCGAAACCCAATATGTTCTTCGGCGGGAACAGCTCGGCTGAGGGGAATTGAGGAGGCGCTACGATCTCTTCTCCGCGACAAACGGCGGCCCACATATTGATGAACGTGAGCAAGGATAGCGCATCCGATATCTTGTGTGACATGCATATTCCTATGGCGATTCCACCACAGTCAAATCTATTAAATTGGACACCAAGGGTTGTTTCGTCGCTGGCATCAAGAACGAAAGGAACCAAGTTCCTTAGCTCTCGTGGGTCTGGATTCTCAGTAAACTCGGAAACTTGGCACTTGACGATGGCTTCGCAGTAAGGCACTCCTGCGTCGTCACATTCGATTGAGACGTTGCCTTTGAGGCGGCCCGCCAAAGGGTAGAAATGTGTAAGGATGCAAGATAAGGAAGCTTTGAGCTTGCTGGATATGTCATCTATGTTGAATTGATCACCTTCATTCTGTGGGGTGTAGAAGAGGACAAATGGGTTATAGACTGGCGTGGAAATTTGGTCGAGGAATGAGAGTCGGTAGTGGCGGAGGTGGTCCGGGGTCGGAGAAGACGGTTTGATGGTCTCTCTGGAGATTATTTCAACTGCAAGCTCCATCCTCTCCTCTCAATGAGAGCAACGAGAACTTATGCTGAAACTCTTGCTCTTTTAGGTTGTTTATAGGAGGTTGTTGGTGAGTTCCTCGTGTTTGTGCATATATATAGCAGCCACAGGACAAATCTTGCAAGAAAACAATGCTTGCAAAGATGGGCAAGTTTTTTTGCAAGGACTTGAGGGACTACTACTATGTAATGTTGTTTGCTTTACGCCTTCAGTTATCACGGCTTTAAAATGCGTTACATAGAGTAGAGAACCCAAACTTGATCAACTAGCTTAGAACTCCCTCCTAAGAACTCCCTCCTAAGCGATGTGGGACATGAGACATGCATTTAAGTTTGCCCGCATACTGCCGAGGTAACCTTAGTCCGTAGTTTGTCCTTCTGTACTGTCGTCACATTTTTAGGAGAGAAGATGGATGTACCCTCTCATCTATTTAATTCAAGCAATCGTATTTTATGGCAAATCTTGTCTCTTCTAGCTACGCTCACCCACCAACCAGAACTCTTTTATTTGGAGCTTGTCTTAGACTAAACAAATCTCCCGTCGAGCCACCAACCCACCAACCAGCACTCTTTTATTTGGAGCTTGTCTTAGACAAAACAAATCTCCCGTCGAGCCACCAACACACCATCGGAAGAAATATCTCGAGAGCATTTGAGACGATCAGCCGGTGTAAGTGGACTCCCGAAAAAGTTTGATTTTCCTTGAATAAACTTACAACATTCGACAATATTTCATAGAGCTTAGAAAGTAACAAAACATTCATGTAAAGTTGTTTACTAATTAAATATGTTCACATAATTTACTTTAAAAAATTAGGATTAATGCCACAAAAAACCTAAAATTGGTACACTTTTACAAATTTACCAAAAACTATTTTTTTTATTACAAAAAACCTCAAACTGGTATATTTATGACAAATTTACCTCAAAGTAATTTTTTTACCATAAAAAATTTCAAATTGTTATATCTGTGACAAATTTTATAGGTTTTCTGACTTGATTGGGAGTTGTTGAGGACAAACCCATCATCTCCTTGGTAATCACCTGTATCTTCATGTTTGATTGCTAGGACTTTGCAGTGGCAGCGGCTTTCAGGAGTTGATGTACTGATTTGGGCGAGATTTTTTCCGTGAAGAAGAAGATGATGGCGGGAAATTGGTGAGTGAATAGCTTGTATTCAATTTTTGATAGTGATAACTTATGGAAATTGAGAATGCGACCCTAAACTAATAAAGTCGGTCGTAATCACTAGATCACTCGAGGCAATCTAATGGCTATGCGATAATATCTTGCTCAACAACCTAGTTTGGCATATGTATTTCTCTTTACTAATGTAAATAGACCGAATTATATTTTCCTGGTACTCAAACCACGACGATATAGATGGTACTGACTAATTATAGATAAGTCCCCTAGGGACGATACATAAAACATCTTTCCTAGCTTAGTTGGAGCGGTAGTGTCATTCATCAAGTACTTGTAAACATTAATATGCTCAATGGGGATGTATTTTAGCTAATTGCACTTCTTATCATTTTATGTGACAAAAGTCATAGCTCCTCCGATTCTCAAGCTTTCCGACTTCGTTCGGGATCTGCATGCTACATGAAGGAAAGCTTCATTTCTTCGATGTGGATAAGCATATTGCGCCTTATGCACATAATTTACTGCATTTTAGGTTGATTAGGATTAAATAAAGCTTACGCTATTTCCACGCAGTTTTGGCTCATGACACCCCTTTTACATTGGATTGATTACATTATCACTTACGGTCCCACTCTCGATTTAAGATTTTTCTTACCTTTTTTTCTTCTATCTCTTCTAATGCAATTTTTTTTATATGATATTTTGTTTCAATTTTACTAGAGATGAAACTACTCATGCTCCTCTCAAACAACATTCATTAAGGTTAAATGTGGGGTCACTCTTGATTTAAGACTAATGTTTGCCTTTTTTTTTTTTTTGGTTTTTCCCTTTTCTTTCTCCATTTGGAAGAATGCTGGTGTACCTATTTTCCGCAAAACAATTTATTTGGGAGATAGCTATCTAGTTATTATGTTTTGACTAAAAAAACTAAGTATTTTGTTAATGAGTTGTATATTTCTTTTTCTTTTTTTTGGCAATAGAAAACTATTATTTAAAAATAATATAAGCACAAGTAATAGAATGATCTTTGAGTAAATTGTGTATAACGCATACATCAACCACAATATTCATTTTTTAAGTAAATTCTTGTAAATTTGTACAAAAAATCAAAGTTGAAAAAAATTAACGATCATAAGGATAATCTATGGAAATAAAGTAAATAATTTGCATATAAAACTAATTTTCTTTACTTCGATACATGATTAGTGCTTACTCAGATTATAATAATAGAGAATAAATTTAGAAAAAAAATGAAGGATACATTAAAATATAATGGGTGTAGAAGAAGTGGCTAAGATGGAATTTTTTCAAAAGAAATGTTGCTAAATTTTTCTTTTAATAAAATTGAAAAAAAATTAGAAATAATGTAAGAAATAATCTTAAATCAAGAATGGACCTTGCAAGAGATTATATAGTCAATTTAATGTGATAGAAGGGTGCCTAGAGTCAACAAGGGGGTGAAAATAGAACAGACCTTGAATAATATCTAGAATATCAGGTGATTATCATGTATGGCATAAGGAGATATTAGATGATTACTTCAATAAGAGAAGTCCACTTGCCAATTTTAGTTAGAAAACGTTGATGTAGATTTTTTTTTTTTTGAACAGAACGTTGATGTAGATTTGATGTGCTGGTATTGATGTGGACAATATTTGCATTTTTTTTTAAAAAATTTAGACAATTATTTATTTTTCTCTTGTCTTCTTTTTTCTTGTTGCGGCCGGCGAGGGCACTCACCAGGTTGAGTGAGAACGACCCTTGCCTAATCCTCTTCAAGTATCACCAGTGGTCAGCCATTGCCTGAGACTGGCCATCGACGAAAAGGTAAGATTAAAGAGAAACATAGGAAATAAATTATAAAAAAAATTTAAAAAGTATTAATACAAATGATTAGACATGCCTATAATTACATCAATGAATTTGGGCCGAAATTGGTTGGATGACTCAATTAATGAAATATGAAAAGATTTAAATTAAATTGGTCCAATTGAAAGTTTAGACCCCTTTAATCAAATCACATGCTTGCTAAATATATGAATACTATTATCCCCTCGCGTGAACGGAGAGGGCGAATACTTTAGAAAAGTCAAAAGACGACTTTCCCAGGCTATGCTTTTCTTTTGTTCTTTCCCGTGCTCATTTGAAGTGACCTTTAAACTCGCATTATTTCACGAATTTGGCCCTCGAGATGCGTCATTACATAGTTGACAAGTAGCCCTAAATATTCGACGTGACAGAGACACATAACTAAGCAATAGATTTATCTTGACAAGAAACACTTAATCAGTTTTTTATTGGGTGCATAGCATGCTACTGCAATATGAAAAGTT
This sequence comes from Eucalyptus tenuipes, assembly GCA_014182365.1. Classification (NCBI taxonomy): domain Eukaryota; kingdom Viridiplantae; phylum Streptophyta; class Magnoliopsida; order Myrtales; family Myrtaceae; genus Eucalyptus; species Eucalyptus tenuipes. The sequence continues at coordinate 31,044,104 of CM024538.1, read as the reverse complement.
AGAAATGCATTGGTTCTTGACACAGTGCAGAGGCTATTTGTCATTTTCTTTCGCCATCTATCATCCATGGACTACCATTTCTTCAATATTTGATAACGACATTCAGATATTCTCTCTTCATTTCTCTTTTATAATTCATCATACTCATCTTTAAGCTCGAATTCTCTCTCCTGAAAATTCTCTTCATGTCCAAGGTTGACTTCACTATTGAAGAGCCTATTGGGCTACAAAACCAGGACGCCTTGATCAGATTTTTGTTGTGCAAATCGATTTCCCGATAAAGTTAGGGACCAAGCTCGTGATTCTCAGTTCTAGCTTCAATACCTTTAATTAAGTTTTGGATTTTCAAACCCTGCTTTCCCTCGCACAACTAGACTACTAATGAACATGTCCGAGGTTATGTGCAAGTGGAAAGGTTGTTTAAATCCACCTTTAGTCAATTCCCTTTGCCGCCCTTCTTTGGGGCTTCTTCCGTTCAACAACAGTAACTTCGCGTTCATGCCTACAACTTATCTTCACTCAGTTGATTCGTACATGCCTTCGGAAACTATTCTTATCGAACCTCAATCTATTTATCCTCTAACTGAAATGTCCTCCCCAAATCCAAATTTAAAAATTATGGTACTTTAGCTTCATTTTGTTATCACTTGATATTGCATATCATTATCATTATTATAACGGAATATGGTTGAGTGAGGAATTGCAATAAACATAGACAAATACCACATTGTTCTCATTCAAGTACAATATTTTTCTCTCCCAACAGGCATTTGATTGTTCGAGACTTCGCTCTATAGTCTCGATCAACTTATGTGATCTTGAGTTTTAAGCCTCGTCATTAAATATACTCTGAAATGTAATTTTTTCACGCGTGACTTCTGTTTGAATTAGATAGTTGGATTAAGATGCAGGGGACAAAATGCAATCCTTGCGAAGAAGACTAGTCTGGCGTGCTCCTACATCAATGTCAGTCAGTGCAGAGGAAAAAAAATTGCCAGCCTGATCAGGTTTTTCATCAATGGACATGCTAGACAGTGGCCTTGATAAGGTGACCGACGGCGGGAATTACTTCCATGTAGTGTGCACAAGTAAATGTCATAAAATTGCAACTGCTAGACAGCTTTCATGAAGTGAGAAATCCATGTCTTATTTACTCCACAAGATTCAGGAAAGAAATAAGAGAACAATAATCTGACGAAAGATTCCTGATTCGATCTAGGTGCCCATTTCAGTTATGCACTTGTTTCGCCGAGAATAGTATTCGACGAAATCCCTTTCACTGAAATTTTGCTCTTCGGCTTTTTTGTTTGTATCGGGTTCTACGTCAACTCAGAAAGGAAAACGCGATATTCGAATGGCTTCTACTATGGATAAGGGAGATAATACATTCAAGCAATTAAACAGACCAAAAGCGAATAAAAGAAAACTGTGACGCAAATTGTAGTGATTTTTTCTGTCCCTTTACGACAATCCCTTGGTGGGTATTTATTGCTAGACTGAGTAGGTAACCGCCGTAGTGGTCATTCTGAATGCCTTCAACGACTGCATTGTGTTTTTACGTAAAACGGTTGAATTTTGTCGCTAATGAGCACTTCGGTGACTTGTCAATTTTGCGGTCTCCCAAATTATCGTCGATACCGAATTGTTGGTGACCGCGAATCTCCTTCAGGCCTACTTGCCAATCAATTAATGAAGCCTGTGGGCTTTATCGGCAAAGGGCGGCCCACGAGGGCTACTTTTTGGTGTTGACAGCACTAAATAGAACCCATTCTGGATTTGAGATATTGACAAGGTGATATCCAGTATATTAAATGCTAGGCGTAACGAGTATAAAGACCTCAAAAAATTCTCTTTTCTCCCTAAGAACTTTAGATTATCCTTCTTTGAAACACTTTGGTAGTGCTCCTAAGTCGAAACCAAAATAATCAATTAGAGCACGTGAAGCCATCTTCTTATTGGCAAGAAAAAAGATGATAGACTAAGAGCCCGTTTGGTTCAACTTTAGGGAAATGACTTTACATTTCCCAAGTATCTTTGAGTGAATGGACATTTTGTGAAGGCAAATGTGTTTGGAAACTCATTTTTTGTGTATATTTTGCAAAGCAACTTTGAGGTGAAAAGAAAAAGGCAAAAAAGAAAAGAAAAGAAAAAGGGAAGAGGAGATGCAGCTGCGCGTGGAGAGGGGAAAATCATGGGGGAGCGGCTGGTGGCGGTGGCGCTAGTGGTGGTGAGGAGGCGGGGCGGCGGCGGGGGAGGGGGAGGCGGCTCGCCTAAGGTCGCCAGCGCATGACCCAGGCACCGCCGCCTAATCCCGACCTTAGACCTTAGGCGAGGCTTACCGGCGGCCAGATTTGGCCACTCACGGTTGAGCGTCGCCCACCCCGAAGCTCGGCGGAGCAGTCCAAGGAAGAAGACGAACAATGTTTTTGAGGGCAAAAGGGGAAAATATGATTATCAGTAAAGGCAATATTGGAAAGAAAAAAAATTCATTAAAGCTTAGACTAGCATTTCAAAGGTCAGCATTTGGTCAAGGACACCTCCAAATGCTAAATCAAACACCTAAAATTTTTCCCAATGGGTTTTCAGAGTTGAAAGCCCCTTGGGAATGCTGAACCAAATGGGGCCTAAGTAATATTTCGATCAGTTAATGAAAGAGTACAACCCTAATTGCGCTTGGCTATTTGTTTCCTATTTTTTTTTTTTTTATGGGAATCGCCTCGGCAAGTAGTCCCTTGGAGTCTTAAACATTGGTTGTTCAGGTTACTGCAACATTCTATATGCAGTCATGTGAGTTCATTGGGAGGCTAGTCATATTATGTGCAAAAATCTGTTAATTCTAGTTGAAATGAGTGAATGATAGTTTATCAGGCACAATGAGTTAGGTGTAATCCAAAATTTCTCAAAATTGGTTTCTTCCTTCAAAGTCATCTTAACTTGAGTTGAGGAATGCTACTACAGCTTTGAAGGAGGGACATGGGCCTGGTATGCAGAAATTGAATTGTTGCCATGTTGGCCCACTGTGGAGCTGAGGATGTGGGTAAATGTGCATCAATGGAGAAAAATAGATTATAAGCTAATAAATCATCCGAAGTATATAGTATACAGCTACATCAAAATCTTCCTAAAGATTGCATATTATGGTTCCAGATCTACATGCAGGCAAATTTTTCTACAATGTGCTACAAACAAGCCAAGCCGGTGATAATACTACTAGATTTTGGGAGACATATGGTGCAGAGAAACAAATTGCAGGAGCAGAGGATCGCTTTGAAATTTGGCCATCTCTTGTTCATCCAGCGTCACCCATGCCTCTATCCCGTTTCCCGACCAACTGCTCATCAATATCACCACGTTCTTTATCGGGACGCTGCTAATGCACGCCCAGACTGGTTTTCCCCATCCGAAATCGGTCTCATAAAAGGGAAACCTCACCCAGCTGCTGAACCTGTAGGACTCCACGTCTCCTTTATACATCAATTCGCGCACTTCTCTCATAGATTCGCAGGCCCAGTGGAACCGTCCTCACCTTGGAGTTTCCTCACGTAATCGCTGTCGATCTTCCTTATCGCTGTCCTCAAGTGATCCGCCAAAACGTGTAGTTCTGCCTCATCTTCTTCCTCCTTAATGGTTGCAATGGCGAATCTCCAGACATTGCCAAAAGAGTGATCGGGCTGAGGAGGGTTCATTCTTCCTCTTAAGTTTACCACATGCGATATCACGGTTGAGGACCTTCCCTTCCCTGATATTTCGGTTCTAGCATTCATGGCAGATTTGCATATAAGAGCGGTCACGGCTTCAACAAGAGTAGGACTTTTAGACGTCGACCCATTGCCAGCTTTGGTTCTCAAAGCGGCTAAGCTGGCCGTATCAAACTCGAACCTCTTTGTGACTATCTTCTCTTTCTTAATCAAATTGTTCGGCAGAGGGACTTGGAACTCTCTAGGTGGGAATAGTGTGGTCGTGTCTAGGTACGGAGCGACCAACTTATTTGCACCTCGAGAAATGGCTGCCCAAGAACTAAGGAAAGTCGAAAGTGTCGCGCCGTCTGCAATTTTGTGAGAAATACAGATTCCAATGCCTATCCCGCCACAGTCGAACAGGTTCAGCTGAATGGCAGTGACGAGGGCATTTTGACATTTGATGTTATATGGGTCCAATGGGAGAAGCTGCTGTACCAATTTCAGTTCTGGGTTTGTTAGGAGTTTGGCAAGTCGAGCATTAACTCGAGCTTTCACGAAAACTGCTCCCTGGCCGAGGTCAACGGCGTGCTCATCTCCCTTGATCCGACCAGCCAAGGGGTAAAAGCAGCTGAGACATTCTGATAGGGAAGTCTTCAGCTTCTCATAGATGTTCACGTGATCGAAATCCTGGTCAGGTTCAGGAGCGGAATAGAATAACACTACAGGGACATAGAATGGGGGGGCAAGCAGATCTAAAAGAGAGAATCTGTAGGTCTGGACTTGACTAGGAGTCACCAAGGACGGTTTGATTGTCTCCTTCGAAATCACCCGAATCTTCATTTTTGATTGCTATAACTTTTGCAACGGGCAGTGGTTTGAGGAGCTGATGTGCTGATATGGGCAAGGAGAATGTTTTGGCTTGGGAAAAACTCTCCTTGTCTTCATTCATATAGAGTTCCGTGAAAGTCATTTTTCTAAAGTGGGAGGCCTAAATTGAATCTCCTTAGATTTCCCTGCTTCACATTTTCATCAAAGTTCTAGAAACGCCAAGTAAGAATTTGATGGTTTAAGCTCATCAAGTGGGGTGAGAAAGTATATTTGCTAACCGACCAATGGGGAGGAAGTTGGGAGCAGTTAGAGGTTTGAAAAACTGAGTAAGAAGAAAAGAGAGGAATGCTTAAATTCAAGAAATGGTTGATCTACTGTTTTGAAAAATATAAAATTTGACTACCGTGGCTGTAAACATCGTGGATCAGATTGATTTATCGTTTGGTACTTCCGCAGTTTTTATGGATTTCTATAACCCAACAAAAGAAGCAACGATCAACTAATTCTTGCCCGTATGGTAGAATCCTAAATTAATCATTTATATCTTTTGAAATAATTAGTCAATGAAATATTCTTTTATTGTTAACAACAATTTATACGTAAACATTTTTGGACGAATTAAAACACTTTTTGTTTACCTCATTTTTAAAAGCAATATAAGCGATTATCCTTAGGAAATTATTCTCCAAATCATTCATTTTCGACGAGACAAACATAACTATTATTTATCAATTTTTTCAACGAGTTAGCAACTGTTATCTATCAATTAGTTTTGAAATTACTAACTTTTTCTTTTCTTTGCTCAATAGTCACAAAAGAACCTGTGAAAAAAAATCTGCATCATTAGTTTGCAATTAAACATTCTCAACTACGAACAAACTCAATTTCGTTTCATATAATCGCTCTTTAACGATCATACCATCAACATGAGAATGACAGACAACAAGTTTTGGTAAACAGATTTATATTCTGATAGTTACGATGTTGATGCTAACTTAAGCGTTTTAAGATGTGATCTCTTCGGCACTATCTTTCATACCATATATATTACATAGCTTTGAAAAGCCAGAAATGGAGACCATATGTTGCTTTTAGAGTTAAAGTCAAGCTTTCTTCGCAAAACCCTGGGCACCGTCTCGAACACCACGAACTGTACCTTGTTTAATCAAGTCGTCGTGCTACATTTGATTCCCTTCTTCCGAACCATCGATGACGCTGGCTTAACGAGTGAACATGGGAAGTTCTTACTGGCTGGAGACTTCGCTATGTATCAGAAACTCTAACCTATTCCCACACTACCGGCTAGAAAAGTCCCTGAGAACGCCTAACTTGACCAGAATGACGACAGTCTCGAATGCTACGAAGCTCACATGATCATGCCACTTTCGGGCTTGGCCAAGGTTCTTTAGCGGCTAGAGCTGGATATACTTTTACGGTTTCTTCCCTACCTTCTTCGGTAGGGTTTGGATGGCCGGCAGGTGTTCAACCTATGTTGGCCTGCTCTGCCTTGGTGTATTAACCACGACGATCTTCTCTGGCATTTTGTGCTCACTAGAGTCCGAATCGTGGAAAATACGATAAGACATTCTCTACAGTTATTGAAGTGCTGTTCAACTAATTATCTGCCCCTCTAGATTGGGTATTTTGTTCTCACTTCTGTTATTCTTTATTTGTAGATGCACGATTATTTTAACAAGTCAAAAATTCTTCAGATATCATCCTTTATTGACGTGGTTATGGCCTTTTAGTCTAATCGTAGTAGTAACTGAACCATAGAAACATATCTTAGGCCATTTCATCGAGGAGAGTATAAGGTAGATAAATTTTAAGATACAGACTGCAACTCTCTGTAGTATGTACTTGCTGATCACCCTCTAGACTTCACTCATTTTCAGATGATTAAACGTGCGCATAAATTCGCTTGACGGATCAATCTCTAACACCATAATTATTCAGATCTTAATAAGCCAAAGTGTGTTGTCACAAATTTAAAGCTCAACAGCCACCTCTTATGCTAGCTATCTAGCACTAGTGGAGGCCAATCCCAGATAAGCATACAATCTCTGCAACATTCACACTGAAATGTGTTCTTTTCCTGGAGAAATTACAAATTCCATGAACTCCTCATCACTTTCCAGAGCAGCCATGTCTTCGACCCTCAAGCTTATATATGCCTCCACACCATCACCTGACTTGGTGTCGATGAAGACCACAAGGTTCTGGAAAGTTAGGGCTGGTGAACCAACCCATGTTGGGTTGCCCCAGCCGAAATCTGACTCGTACATCGGGAACCGGCACAAGCTGGTGAAGTTCATGGCCAATAGCTCTCCTTTGAGGTATACCTCGGCACTCCGCTTGATGAAGTCCAAGTGCTCTTTCCCGTCGCGGAGCTTCTCCACGTACCCCTGGTCGATTCCTCTCACCGTCTCCCTCATTTTAGCTGCAAGCCCGTAGCACTCCTTCCCTGAGTCCAATTGCAAGGAAGTAACTGCCACCCGGTAGAAGTTCCCAAAGGAATGCTGCGGTAATGGAGGGTCGAACTTGGTCCGCAAGTTCACCGCGTGAAGGATGATGCATTTCTTGCTGGGATCAGAATAGACCCCAGTAGACCAGGCAAAGCGGCTCCAGATGAAGGTCGATAAAGCCTCGACGCGCGAAGGGGGTCGATTTTGGCCGAGGTCCATTTCTTTGGAATACCTAGCCTTTAGTGTCTCTATCTTATCGGTTTTGAAAATGAATCTCTTGGACACTATGTTGTCTCTGGTAATCCCTGTTCTTGGTTCGAACCCCGATATGTTCTTAGGCGGGAACAGCTCGGCCGAGGAGAATTGAGGAGGCGTTACGATCTCTTCTCCGCGACAAACGGCGGCCCACATTTTGATGAATGTTAGCAAGGATAGTGCATCCGATATCTTGTGTGACATGCATATTCCCACGGCGATTCCACCACAATCGAATTTATTAAATTGGACACCTAGGGTTGTTTCGTCGCTGGCATCAAGAACGAAAGGAAGCAACTTCCTTAGCTCTCGCAGGTCCGGATTCTCTGTAACATCGGAAACTTGGCACTTGACGATGGCTTCGGAATAGGGCACTCCCACGTCGTCACATTCGATTGAGACGTTGCCTTTAAGGCGGCCCGCCAAAGGGTAGAAATGCGTGAGGATGCAAGATAAGGAAGCTTTGAGCTTGCTGGATATGTCATCTATGTTGAATTGATCATCTTCATTCTGTGGGGTGTAGAAGAGGACAAATGGGTTATAGACCGGCGGGGATATTTGGTCAAGGAATGAGAGTCGGTAGTGGCGGAGGTGTTCCGGAGTCGGAGAAGACGGTTTGACGGTCTCTCTGGAGGTTATTTCAACTGCAATCTCCATCCTCTCCTCTCTATGGGAGCAACAAGAATTATGCTGAAACTCTTGCTCTGTGAGGTTGTTTATCGTAGGTTTTTGGTGAATTCCTCTTGTGTTTGTGCTTATATACAACAGCCACAGGACAAATCGTGCAAGAAAACAATGTCTGCAAAGATGGGCCAGTTTTTGCGGAGAGAAGATGGGTGCGATTTCTCATCAATAATTCAAGCAATTCAGTAAAACTATTCGACCCAAGTTACTTGACTCTACAAGTAATGCTTTTTCAGCCATCTGATCATATTTTATGGCAAATCTTATCTCTACCAGCTACACTCATCCACCAACCTGCACTTTTTTAATCTGGAGCTTGTCTTTAGACTAAACAAAGCTCCAGTCAAGCCACCAACATGGCATCGGAAGACATATGTTGAGAGCATTCGAGACGATCAGCCGGTGGTGGCAACAGCAATCACCGGTAAGTGGACTTGCTGAAAAAGTTCGGTTTTCTCCAGTTAAACTTGCATCAATGGACCATATTTCATAGAGCTTGGAAAGCAATGAAACTTTTATGAAAAGTTATCTACTGATTGGATATGTTCAAATAGTATGCTTAAACTTATTCTATCATGGGAGATAACCTAAAAGTGATCATTCTCTCTTCGGACGAAGTACAAAACTTTAAATCAGGAGACTATTATGTAAGTCAACATTGATGTATCTCAGAAGATTAGTTTTTGTTTGATTGCACTTATCATCTGATTAAAACATGGGTTTTGAAGCCATAGACAAGTATGTTCCATCTTGTCAATCCTTATCTATCGTGCAAGCTTGAGTAAAAATCTTCTTTCCCACAAGAAAAGAAAACTATACGAAACCAGATCGATCTTGTGAATAGGTAAAAGCTTGCGCCGCAAAACAGCCTCTTTTTTCGCTTTATTAAGATGGAAAATATAATCCGTGTCGTTCTTCAACAAATTCAAGGTTTTAGAACTCGTCGTAGCTAATATTGAAAATGTTAACCTAAAAGTTTTTGTTGTGCAACACCATATTTAGCTTCTGCTTCTTTAGCCGAATGATATAGAAAACAATGTAATTAAAGAGGAGGATTATATACAGATCACTGATTTACTGACACTTTAAAAAAGATCACAAAATGAAAGTTATTAACATGAATCAGCATTTATGCATTTGAAAGATTACTATGATCCATTGAAAATTACGGGTTTCTAACTCGTGAATCTTTATAAAGGCCGGAGTTCACATTTTGCTTTCCTCCAAGTAAGTCCCTTGTTGCTAAAAAAAAGAAGTAAGTCCCTTGTCAGACCTTTCGTACGAATACTAATTAAGTCACCATCTGCTATGTACTTTGTTGAAACAATGAAATTTTTATTTGTGACTTGTGATTATTCATAGGAAACGGCAAGTTTCATTGTCAGCTAATAGTTTAACGATAATTGCATTATTAGTTTTGGACTTGTCCGTGAATAATGGACCGGTGGTGTGGTCATCCATTTGTTTGTGATTTTGGACAAAACTTCCTACATGTTTGTAGACGACATATGGTTAAACAAACTCTCAAAACACCCAATAAATCAAGAGTTCATCTATCCAAGACGAGAATCACACCCTATTTTTCGGGAACCTTCAAAAAGCGAGGATGCATAATTTGAATTAATCTTGATTTGAGATATCTGTGTCTAAATATCTCGAACGAGGATAACTACATTCTAACTTAATCGTTAAGAAGTATATTATTCATTAAGTAAGGTTCATTAAGTAAGGAACACACCCGGATTAATTGGGTATAAAATGTGACCTAGTCATCCAAATATTTGCTACTGCTCAATGTGCCAATTTTATGAACCATTTTCGAATACATTGTGAATGTGAAAATTTAATCTCAAAATGGATATATCAATCCTTAAGTAATGTAGCATACCTCGATTGCTAGGGTATAAAATATGACCTAGTCATCTCAATATCTGCTTACGGTCCGTCATAATATTCAATGTGCCAATTTACGAATTGGTCTCGAATATATTGAGAACGCGAATATTTAAAAGTAAAAGAAGAGAAGAGGAGCTTTCTTCAGAAAACAAGCAAGTTCTCTGCAGGTGGGTTGGGCTAGTCTGGGCCCGGTGCATTACCCCCATGCGGTAATGCTTTTCCTCTCTCATCTAAAAAATAATAATAATGACAAACTCTAAGGGATTAATCCTCCTCCTCCTAAGGAGTATTTTTCTCGCACTTTCGACTTATTTCACTTGAATGGGTTCTATCTATTGCCTTTTTAAGTATTTTCTCCCAAAATTTTCAATATTTTCACTTAATATTACACGAATACTGTCAGTCACATACAAAATTTTCCTACACCATATAATGGAGATGATTAGGACTTTTCGAACCGCTATCGAGTCCATACATCTTAATTAAATACGAACCAAAAATCCTCCCTCCGCTTTGCTCAAAGCTAGGGATATTCATACTAAATAGGATGCAATTTAACGGATAATTCATCCCGAAAAGCACATTAGGACTGTACACAACTTGAAGTAGTTTGTCCCAGTACAATAATGCACGGAAATCCAAGCGCAGACACCAAGCAGGAAAAAAAAAAGCGCGTTTGAAAGAGAACATAGATACAAGGGGATATCTCAATCGATTTGGTGGGTACAATCCGACAAAATAAAAAAAATAAAGAAGAGAACATAGATACAAGGGGCGGGTTAGCTTGGCCCGTTTTGGAGGGGCCAGGTTTCAAAGTAGGACTTAGCAAATTGCTGTCGCCGATCGCTTGACCAGCACTTGCACGGGACGTCCCTTATCGAGTTTTTTTCTTTTCTTTTCCCAAAAGGGTAAAGGACGAAAAACGCAATATGTGTTTTGGATAGACTGTTTCGCAAGTTGCCAAGTGGGTTCGTCATTGCCCTAAAGATTGTCAATGTTAGAAGATGTTTCGTGAAGTCGGGAAAAGACGGAATCGATCGCGATTTGGAGAATTTCTTTCCGAATCTGACGGTTATAGTCGATGCCGAGAATGATGTTGGATGGATCGATATGATTTCTCAGACTCTTGATGAACTTGGGTTTGAATATTGCTCGTTTATACTAGTACACAATTTGTCACCTCACTATTTAAACAATTTTTGTGCCCCAATTGATTTCCTAGCAATTGGCTGATTAAGTACGTATTATTATTGGAAGTAAGTCCATTTATACCATGGTTTTCAAATGTCCTCATGTTGATTACGAAGAGTTCAATATAGATTAATTTCTCGTAATCTGATGATAAAATGTTACACTTGAGGATATCTTAGTTAGAAATTGGTATTTCTCTAAAGCGATGAAGCCGATCAGGTTACCAACTTGTACTTTCCTTCCCTTGTTTGATACGTTGCGGGACGCTATAATAACAGAAAGAAGCCTCTAGTCAAATTGGGAAAAAAGATTCAACAATGGAAAAGGCTTCAATGGAGTAATCGATGGTTCTAGGGAAATTGATTGGGCACAACTTGCACGACTCGCAAAACACGTTATTATCCACTATACTCCACGCTCCTAAATCTTGATACGGTGCAGAAAAAAGAGTAGATGAGATGATTAGACAAGCACTTGGGGGATTTTCAATGATTATTATGAATAGGTCCACGAATTATCATGACATATGCAGTTAGAAAGCCACGCATTACAGCCAATCGGACCAGACATTGTTGCTGCCGATCCCTGTTTTACTGTCCTCGTTGCGTGTAACGATTCTATTTTTCCTTATCCGCTCTTTACTATTTCCCACGATTTTATTCATAAGCGGGCGGCTACCCGGCGAAGAAAAAAAGAAAAAGTCCCGACGAGCGATCTTATTCACAATTGATTTAACAGTCGATGAGAGAGCAGACTATTACCCTCGAATTTAAGGACCGATGAGATCTCTTGTGTGAAAGAATTCTCTTTATGCTGGCGGCGATGTGTAAATCGATTTTTCGCAAAACGCGCAAAAGAAGTGAAGGAAGGAGGAAGGAAAAAAAGGGGGGGAGCATATGCTATGTAGTCCGTCAGTTTTTTTATCATCACTTTCTCTTCCATTTATTCCCTTTTGCCTATGCATGCACCACACAAATACCTTTTTTTTTTTTTGCTAAGAAACGAAAATTACATTATAACTTCCCTAATAGAACATGCTCCTGTCTAATCTCTTGCTTACGAAGGAAGAGTAACAGCTGACTGGGTCAATTTCTTGCTTCTTTTCGTCTTTTATTTATTTATTTTTATTTTGGTTGATTTTCGGACATTTGATTAGGGCTTTGTTTGTCTCGGACTTAGAAGTAAAGGAAGAATGATAGAGTTTTTTAGGTTAGGTTATAAAAAGGTGTGACCAGATTACTACGGGATAGGATATCGGTGACCTATTTCAAATTAGACATCATATATGTGTCGTAACAAAAGTAGTTCAAGGTGATGATAAAAGCGTGCTTTTTAATCGAAATACAAGTGAAAATATGTCAAGTTATGTCAATTTTGAATACTTGTATCATGTCAAGAATTTTTGTTTATCTACATATCCGATTAATTACTCAAAGTGAAAGTGTTCGATTAGTTAGTACATCTTATAACCATTAATGGTAACTGCTCAACGAGTGGTTCGTAACACCACATATCTCATGTCGGATGGAAATTATGTTGTGATTTGATACTAAAGTAAAACTTCAACCTTACTGCAAGAGTATTCCATTTAAAGGCTTGACCTCCATTAATCGAATCAAGTTGTTATAGATGGTATTAGAACATGAGCTTAATTATTATTCGGGAATAGGCCATACTGTACCTAATTTAACGAATTTTGAGAATTGATATCAGGACTAGAGAGCTCGGCAAGATGCGACCTTTAATATTTTTGAGGAATGATAAAGGGGGTACAAGATGACCAAATCACACATGGAAAAGTTGAGATGGGAGATATTTAAGTTTAGGACACCAACCCCCAAAGCTACCACTTCAATCCTCATATCACTGTGTAAGATTATGCGCCACAATCTTCATCAGAGACCACTAATTTCCGTCGTGTGTATGGAGGCGAGTACGATTGAACTGTAGTATTAGATTAGGCTTCAAAATCTTATGGAGCTAAGATCAGCATCTTCACTCCACCACCTTTTTCTGGCAGCTGCTCCTTATTCACCGACATAGTAGGTCGGACCGTCGGTTTTTTGGGGAAAATGAATAGCCGGAATCTTTAGGACATCACCTACCATGTCTTAACTGTTGAGGACGATAAAGGTCCGAAATGCAAGAAAACAATAACATTCACGTGCCAATTCTGAGTAACATTATATCCGACAGATATTTAATTGTTGTTGGCAACTGATCATCTTCAGACGTTACGGTAGAATGGATGTGAAGTAGTAGCCTGGATGTGTACGAACTTTTCGTTGTATGCACGCGTCTTCAATGAGATTCTAGATTTTGTATGCTTGCATGTCTTCAAGGAGATGCTAGATTAAAACAAATTAACTTCACTCAACCACCATCTCTTTCGTATTCTTCAATGGTACATATGAGAGCGTCTCGGTATTGACTGCCGGACATTGTTTCTAGAATCCTATATTATAAAATAATGTATCGTTCACAAGGGTTATATGGACATCTGACAGGTTTGGACGCCAGCAAGAACATCGTCGCATGCCCTAGACTATAACTTGCATGAACTTTGGAACAAACCCTCCCTGAAATCTAGCTGTTTGATTATTGAACGTCATAAAACCCCATCACGAAATTGACCCATACGGGCAATTCAAATGATCATATTATGGCAACTAGAGATGATCACATGGTATTTTGGTTTTTGACATTGCGATAGTCGTGCAATCTTGTGTAATTCCTTTCTTTAACGTGAGGGAAGTTTACTATCCAACCTGGTGCATGGAGAGATTATCATCGCTCTGCGAAAAGTATGATTGATCTGGCGAGAACAGCGACGAACATGCATAAATCAGGGGACACTATTTAAAACTAGGATTAGTTTACCATAACCTGCGAAAGGGAGTCAAAGGAATGAATCTTTACCAACTTTCGTGATCTACAGGTTTGCTTGTTTGAATATAAAATTGTTCACTGCATGCACCGGTCGCCATGATAATAATAATTTGACCCGGCGAGTCGCGTTTTTCAAACCGGTCATTTTCTTGGTTAATTCATATGGAATTCATTTGTCCGACAAGCAAACATGAACTGTAAAGGCCGGGCTTCTCTAGAAGATCAAAGTATCTTCATCTTCTAGAGCATTTGTATTGACACGCAATTGAATTATTTAAATCATTCGATTGGACATATAAATAAAACGCATGAATTAGGATTGCATGCAAGTGATGAGGGTGTGAGATTTTGTGAGACCACTCCCAATCTTTTTAAAAGTTTAAGCTATTAGATGGATACATGAGTTTAATATTTAAATATTCTAACACTTAATTTGATATTTTTGTGAGACCACCACCCTCACATTTAGTTTAGTCTTTTTGCCTAATACTAATAATGGAAATATATCATTTGGGAGGCAAATAGGAGTTTGAAAAGATATAAACTCAAGATCTCCTGTTACAATACCATGCGAGATTTTATTAAGTTTTTTAAATAGTCAAATTTTCACATTCCGCAAAATCTTACATGATATCAACTATATAAATATAAAGTGCATTTACAACCTCAAGTAATGAGGGACAAACTCAGCGGCACGCGGAATTTTTTTACCACGACACTTGAAATTTGACTAGTGGGAGTTGATGCACGTTTATGAAAGGGATAATACTGAATTTGATATCATGAGAAATCCTGTAGTATTATTACCAACCGTTCAAAAAATTTAAGTTGTTAAATAAAAATGCGAGTTAATATTTATATATGTTTCAATAGGTAGATCTATAAAATAAAACCGTCACGCCTGGAGCTGAGCTATGCAGCTCCTATCCCGAATGAAGACTGATATTGGAGTGCTGCGAGTCCAAAATTTGTCGACAAGACTCTCATTGTGAGGTCGAACATGACCCGTTGATTTAATGCCCGTTCACATAATGCGACGTCGCTTTCTCACACGACAATGACCCGGAGCTCCAGCCATCGCCCACGTCTTCAAATATGGATCACAAGCCATGACAAAAGACCTCTCGGAGAAAACTGCTACGTCGTCGTCGTATGTGGGACACATGCACATTGTCGCGAACCCCACGACCTTTCGTCTTGGGCCCATGGCTCGCGAGAAACTTTCTTTTGGGTATGTGGATAAGATTATACGTTCTATTTCATGTGCATGACCTCAGTTCACACGTATCTAATAGAGACAAAAGAACTCCCACATTGTACCTTGACTTTACAGCATTCGCAGCAATCGTGTACACACTCGATTTTCAAGAAGTTACGAAGTTATCATGTAAACTTTCCCTTTTTCCATTCCATCCATCAAATCTACAGTTGCCTCTGAAGCTTTGTTATTGCGTACATACCGAAAAATTCACATGAAAAGCCAAAAGAAAAAAGACATAGGAGAAACGAAGTACGTATTCATAATAAGGCCACCACTTTTTGGCCGGCTTCGACGGCTAAGCACGGCTTCCGACGCTCACGGAAGGCGAAACGAGCGCGAGCAACTCCTTGTCCTGCTCGAACTTGGCCATGTCATCCTCCTTGAGGTTGACCCAGGCCTCGATGCCATCGCCGGACTTGGTGTCCATGAAGATGATCAGGTTCTTGAAAGTGAGGCTCGCTGAGCCGACCCAGGCAGGCTTTCCCCACCCGAAGTCCGCCTCGTACATCGGGAAACGGCACAGGCTCGTGAAGCTGAAAGACACCACCTCGCCACGCGAGACCCTTGACGACCGCTCCTTCAGCGAGTTCAGGTGGCCCTGCCCGTCCTGGAGCTTCCTAACGTACTCCGCATTCACCTGCTTGATTGCGTCCCTCACCTGTGCAATGGCCGATTGTGAATTTTCGGCTTGAGAAATGCTAAAAGTCTTTTTTTGACATGCGAAGTATAACGTTATTATTTGATTTTTTCCACCTAGTACTATTTTGCTATAACGATTTTATAATTATACCAGGTTTACTTAAGATTGATCTACAAAAATAGTGTATTCTAAGGTACGTGTCAACCTGCAAATCGACCATTAAATAGGTGAATTATATTCAACAACGAATAGTCCGAAATATTATTTAGTAAATCAATTCCAAAGATCGGTCATGCTAAACCTAATTTTTCTCTTTTGTAAACCATTCTTAATAAAAGGACAGAGAGCCATTGGCCCCCTCAGTCTATCAGTGCTCCTCACCTGATCGACTATCTTGTAGCCTCCGTCGGTGCCGGCATCCACAGTTGGCACCGTGATCGCCAGCCTACTGATGTTGCCAAAGTGGCGCTCTGACATCGGTGGTTCTGTCCTCGTCCGAAGATTCACAGCGTGGAGCACAGTGTAGAGCTTGTCTCCTCTGGCTTCAATTGGCTGCGTGCTCGCCATGTAGCGGCTCCAGAGGAAGGACGACAGGGCCTCAACACGGGTTGGGCGACGGCGCGGGTGGTCAGCCACATCTGCGACTTTTTCCAGGTCGGCGAACTTCTCGCGGAGTGAAGCGATGGTGGCAGCATCGAAGATGAAGCGCCTGGTGGAGATGTTGTCCTTGACGATGCCAGTGGACGTCTGGAAGCCGGAGAGGTCAATCGGAGGGAAGAGCTCAGAGGAGCTGAAGCAGGGATCGATGATGCCAGGGTCCCCACGGGCGGCGGAAGCCCAGGCGTTGAGGAAGGTGAAGAAGGAGAGGGCGTCGGCGACCTTGTGGGACATCAAGAGGGTGAGGGCTAAGCCACCGCACTCGAAGAAGTTGACCTGTGTCAAGAACGTAAATATTGTAAGTGGGTGAAGATGTTGCATGTTCAGATAGTAAAGGATATAAAGTTGCATGTAAGTTTGCACCTGAGAGATTACGGGAAAATAAGTTATCGCTCTTTTTGGCAAAAATCGTCGGTCAATATAATCATTTTCGTTATCGGATATCCAAAAACTTTATATTTTCGTTTTGTGTTTAAAAAAATCGAGTAGAGTGCATCAAAAGAAATAGTTAAACATAGGCGGACATGAATTCATAGTTATCTCCATTTACCTCATCGGCCATATTTATATAAGTAAATATATTCCAAGAAAGGATGTATGTATGTGCATGCAAAAATATATCGGATTTGCACCAGACCATAAATAACGATGTATCGATAGAGGCTAGCAGGGACCATTACCCTCCTGATAAATTGGTACATGATGCAGGTTAATTTACGAAATTTCATAGAAAATTTCTGTATCTCACTCATTCTCGAGGTAGGCATGTCAAAAGTTTGGTTTATGCAGTTACCCGTGGTGTATTACAATTTAATGTGTAATACTAACTAATGTTCTCTTATCTAAATTGAAGGCAAAATAACTAACGAGGCTTGCAAGTATGTATCAACCACGTGAGTGAAAAACGATTTAGATATCTATTTCTGTTTTTTCTTTTTAGCTTGACGAAAATATAGAATCTGGAAAAAATATACCTGAACAGCCACAGCTAAGTCCTGCACGTTGTCGAGTTCACATGGCAAGAACCTGTTCATAACCCGAGGTTCCGGGTTCTCGAGGATATCCGAGAGCTTGCACCTGACCCGAGCCTCCACATACAAAGCGCCCTCGTCATTGCAGTCGACGTAGAGGTTGTCCCTGACCCGACCGGCGAGAGGGTAGAACTTGGCCAGGGCCTCAGCCAGCGACCGCTTGATGCGGCTGCGTTTCTCATCGAGCGACGTGCCGTTGTCCCTCGGGAAGAAGAGGACCAACGGCATGAACACGGGGACCTGTATCTGGTCGAGGAAGGAGAGCTTGTAATGGAGGAGATGGTCCAGAGTCGGAGATGAGGGCTTGATGGTGGCTCTTGAGAAGACTTCTACTTCGACCTCGGCCATGGTCATGGTCTTCTCTTCGCGGTTTCGAGCTCCTGGAGACTGAGTATCGATGCGTCGAACAAGAGCTTAAGCTTGAGGAAGAAAGAAGATATGGTACAGTTTAACTTACAACCAGCCGTCGCAATGCAGGGTGGATTTATATAGGTGGGATGGCGGAGAAAAGTCAAGTGGGAAAGGTAGGGTTTTGTTCTACGTGTTTTATAATTCGAAAGATTTTGGGAAAGAAAGGTATGCGCGTATGCTCTGAAAGATATGTTAACCAATTCGATTGAACTAAACGGCTTTTGTTCAGCTTCAGTGCTTAAACAGTATATTGTCACTGTTCGTTTGAACTTCCGTTCTTCCATTCCTTGTCTACCTTCTTTTCCCGTCGACTTAATTAGTTTAGATTATTTCCCTTTTTTTCTTCTGGAGGGGTGGTGGGGGCCACGCGGGATGAGCGGGTATGATGCTGACGTGCTAAATGTGAATGGCAGGGAGGCTGTGAGCAGGGGAAAGTTTTGAATTGTTGACCAAACCGCGAGTACAAGTTGCCAGCTGGAAAAAAGCGGGCGATGATAGGAAAATCCTTGATCGGAAGAAAGTACACGGTAAAAACTTGGAACAAAGATTTAAGATTATATTAGTAATATTGAAAGATATGAGATTGAATTGGTATGATTAGGTTACAAGTTTGATTTGGTACATTTCCATTGCTTATCACAACTCTTTTTTTTTTTTTTGTGCTTTCAATTAACATGAAAAAGGTACATGCGTGTGCTGTCATAGCAGTTTAATAATAAATAATTTACGGAAACTTATCTTGTAAGATTGGACTAATTGTCGTTTCATCACATCGTTATCGGTATTTAATGAGTATGTGGATATGTCAATAGTCTTTATCTTCTTAGGGCATGGATTGTCAACTTCTTGGGAAACAAGAAAGGAGTTAGTCAACTTACCTAATCTCATTTAAAGGAATATGCAGATGCAGTGAAATGAGTATTGAAAACCTTAATTAGATTGCATAATTAAAAAAAAATGTTTTATTGTGTTGGGTATATTGTATTAGGCAAAAGGAATCTCTTCTCTTTGCAACAAAAATAATTTTATCCAAATTTCAGCAACACCCAGCAAATGAATTTCCACAAAATCTAATAAATATTTTTTGGAATTATATCAAGACTCCATTTGTTTCGCGAAAATTAAATTATTCAAAAAAATTCCAAAAAAATGATCGCTTATATTACTTGCAAAGATGAGTAAATGATAAATATTTTCATCATTCACAAAAAAATTTTAAACATAAATTATCATTGATAATAAAAATATTTTTTATTGACTAATTATTTCAAGCAATATAAATGATCATATTTATGAAAAAAATTCAAATCATTTATTTTTTGCGAAACAAACATAGCCTAAATGTAATGTGTTCTTACTCGATTTGCGAGTGATTAGGGCACTGTCCCTTTACGACGGAATAATTAGCCAATTCTTCTTCCGAAGTTATTACTAATGCTTCAATTGTTTAGCAACACTATATGCACCACCTTATTAAAATTCGTATTGCCTTTATATTTTGTATACAACCTAGTCTCGCCACTTGAAATTTGAGATATTTGGAATAATAGTAGAATTTTGGATCCGGATTGGAGCACATAACACCAATTTCCACCTCTCGACTTGAACTGAAAAGGAAACGATCACAAAGATTGCTCAAGTGATGAGTATGTTCGTCCTCTCACTCAAAACTTATGTTCAAATCACCACACTTGCGCACTTTCTCGAGGGCATCTCTAAGAGCAGAGATTTAAATACTTCTGATATTACCAGGTTAAGTTGGATAGAAAATAATCATTGTCAATAACTATTAGTCGGATACATAATTGGCCTGTCCTCATCAATGAGGCAAAATTAGTTATGAAATCTAAAATCAATTAAATTACTACTCCTCGTAAAAGAGAGAGAGAGAACTTTAATTAACTCGAGTTGAATCTAAATTTCCAATCAAGTACTTTCTCATTAAAGTCATGCTTATTAAGCAATGCTAATCTGAGTTGGCTGGTTCGGTAGGCAAAATGAGTTTAGCCCTAGAGAAAAAAAAAAGGTTCAAGACCTGCACTCATAAATGCAGGGACAACGACGGTTTCTGTAGGTCATGCGTTAGATATCTTTAACATCATGAACAGGGCAGACCGGCGATGATGACAACCATTAGAACAAGTCTAACCATAAATGAATGTGAAACCGACCCAGAACAAGAAGCGTATCATCCATTAATTTTGGAAATTTGCTCGAGACCTTGCGTTTCTTTTCTTTTTTTTGTATTGCGTAAAACGAGCTAGAAAAGCTCCATCGTTCGGGTCCACCCAGCTTCCTTCCTCTTCCTTTCTATCTTGTTAGTGGCTTCAACACGTTTTTATAATTTTCATGTTTTATACCTTTCGGGTTGTTGTGCGGCAAAATCCAAGGGACGAGGGAATCGTCGATTTTGACTCCACGGATATGGAATTTGGCTGTTCTCCACCGAATGTATACGGCCGTACAAGGATGTCCAAATTCAGCAATGGGTGCTCGTATTTTCACATCTTTACTCGTGTCCTAAAATTAAGTCGTTGGATGATAAGATGGCGCGGCAAAAGTAGAAAGAAGTTAGTGCAAGAACGAGCATGACACTCGCTTACGTCGTATCTGTTGGAGGATCGTTCGATGGACTCATCGCAACTAAAGCTAGGAGCGAGTTGAGTTATATTGGGTTTCCGACCCTCCGTACGTGCCTGAAATTGTACTTCAAATTTAATCCATCGACGGACCCGCAACATGAATGCTGATATTTTCAGTTGAAGAAGGTCACCGAGAAAATATTCAAGTTCGAGCCCATTAGCATTGGAGGATTTGTGTTTTCTTTTGAAAGATTGAACTGATATGTTATGGATTAACATAATACACTAATTGCTCTACATTATACTATATTCTCATTTGGAATTTATTTGCCCAACATCGTCACACAAACATCTATACCTTATAATTCTTGTAAATAGAAAAAAAATCAAAGGATCAGGCGATGGCGAAATTTATGTGGTTAAGTGTGTTATACAAGCTAAATTGCATTAGATGGCCATATTTACCGCACATGGGACATTTGATCTATAACCTTAATCTGTTCGTAGACCTTCGCATGGGCCATGTTCTCCATTAAATTCATCATTATATCATGCTTATTAAGCAATGATAATCTACGTTAGCTAGTTTCGTAGGGAAAATTTAGTTTAGCCCTAAAGAAAACGTTCAAATCTAGGTGAATATGGTTATATTTGGTTGAGTGGGAAAAATTGTCCAAAAAGTCCTAAACCTATTGCACTTTTGTCAATTTAGTCCTAAACCTTTTAACTTTACTAATTGAGTCATAAACTTTTTAACTTTTTCTCGATTCAGTCCATTCGGCCAATTTTGGCCTTAAAATGTTGACGTGGACGTTCGGCGGTGCCACGAAGGATCGCTGAGGCCTTGCGCGTGGACAATTTTTAAAAATATTTTAATATTTTTTGAATTATTATTATTATTTTTCTGTTTCTTCTTTTTTTTTTTTTTTGGATTTCTTGGCCTTTTCAGTGGCCGACCACCGGCCATAGGTGACGGCCGGCCATCGGCCATAGCCCGGCCGGGCCGGGCCTCGCCCGCCATAGGCGAGGCCCGGCCGGGCGAGGAGGAGCCCCCGGCGAGGGGAGCCCTCGCCTAGGCATGGCTCGGTGATGGTCTTGCCGGCCATAACCTGTGGCCGGTGGCCGATCACCGGAAAAGGCCAAGAAAGCCAAAAAAAAAAAAAAAAAAAAAGAGGAAAAAAAAAAAAAAATAATAAAAATTCAAAAAAATATTAAAATATTATTAAAAATTGTTCACGTCAAGATCGCGATCTACGTGGCACCGCCGGTGTCCACATCAACATTTTCGGGCCAAAATTGGCCGGATGAATTGAATCGGCAAGAAATAAAAAGGTTTAAGACTCAATTGGCAAAGTTAAAATGTTTATGACTGAATTGGCAAAAGTGCAATAGGTTTAGGATTTTTTGGACAATTTTTCCGGTTGAATGTTTGGGGAAATGTAAAGGACTTTAAATTAAAATTTTTTTTTTGAAAATTTAAATAATGTTTGGTATAATGTACTTCAAAAGTGCATTGGAAAGTAATTTTGATTAAAACACAATTTAGAATGTAAAGGATTTTTGCTAATTCATAAAAAAAAAAAAAATCAAACCAATTGGGGCAAGGCTCGACGGTGGTCCATTGAGCCATCCTTGATGTCGTGCGAAGCAAGGGCATAAATGGAATTTGGAAATTTTTTCGAGGGCATAATTGGGAAAAAAAGATGTATAAGCATTTCGAAATTTTTTCTTTTTCTTTTTTTCTTTTCTTTTTGGCTTTTTTCTTCCCTTTTCTGGCCACGAGAACAAAAAAGCCAAAAAGAAAAGAAAAAAAAAAAGAAAAAGAAAAAGGGAAAAAACATAAAAAATATTAAAAATTCAAAAAAATATTAAAAATTATCTACGTCAGCACCGGCGGTCCTACATGGCACCGCTGGCGTCCATGTTAGCATTTTCCGGCCAAAATTGGAAGGATGGACTGAATCGACAAGAAGTGAAAAGGTTTAGGATTGAATTAGCAAAATTAAAAGATTTAGGACTGAATTGGCAGAAGTGCGATAGGTTTAGGACTTTTTGGACAATTTTCCCAGGCTTGACGGCGGTCCATTGGGCCATCCTCAATGTCATGCGAAGCAAGGGCATAAATGGAATTTTGAAATTTTTTGAGGGCATAATTGGGAAAAAAGATGTATAAGCATTTTGGAAATACTCAAAGTCCAAAACTCTTAGGTTGCGTTTCGGTCGAGATAAAATTCAGGATATGATATGATTTATCCTATCTTACGTTTAGTCTTCGCTTAGGACATGATAAAGTCGGATATAAATGGGATATAGGCGGGATAAAATTATCCCATGGGGAGGTGAGATATATGTGGATAGGATTTTGATGTCCATAATAAGAAAGTTATTTTTCTCGAATAAAAAACTTATTAAATTAACAAAATTGAAATATATTTCAATATAAATAATATTTGAATTCTAATTTAAGAAATTCAAAATTCAAAATTCAAAATTATTTTAATTAATCTTATTTTAATTTATATATTCAGCTTTAATTCTATCTTATAATAAAAATTCAATCTATAAATTAAATATTTATTTTTATTATATATTTTAGGTATTTTTGTATTTTAGGTATGTTTGTACAGTTTACTATTTGATAAAATTTTATTAAAGAATGATGAAAGGGGAAAAAAGAAATAATAAAGAAAATAATATAAAAAAGAGGAAAAAAAAAATTAAGGAATAGTGTTACGAGAGATTTTCACCATCTCCATTTATGAACATTTAGGTTCATTTATAATGATATGCCGTTTATATATATATTTATATATATATATATATATACTTTAATATTACGATTCACCAAATAATGGACATGATATAAAAAATCTTACGATTTCATATCCTATCCTATCCAGTCCTATCTCGATTAGAAATCCAGGACGACCAAACGTAAATTTACGGACTTGCCTTAGACTAAGGGACTTTAGAGAGTTTCGAAAATGCAATTACATATCCGAAAAGCTCTCCAAAAAATCTGGCAAACGCCTTCAAAGCCCTAAAGGCTTTTGACAAAGTCTCGCCGAACGCCGCCCACATCTCCGGACAACAATTGCGCTCATAAATACACAGACAATGAGTGTTTCAAGGAGTCAACAATGGGGCTCGCGTTAGATATCTTTAACATCGCGAAATGATCGAACCAACGATGATGACCACCATTAGAAGAAGTCCCACTCGATAAATTAATGTGAAACCGACCTTATATTTTCCTTCAATTTTAAAAATTTGCACGAGACTTTGGGTTCTTTTTTCTTTCTGTTGGATCATATGAAACGAGGTAGAAAGCTCTATCGTTCAAATGCACTAGCTTCCTTCTTTTCGTTTTAATTCCGTTAGTGGCTTCAACACGCTTTTGCTAATTTATGGATTTTCCATGTTGAATGGCAAAATCCAAGGGA
Source organism: Eucalyptus tenuipes (assembly GCA_014182365.1). Classification (NCBI taxonomy): domain Eukaryota; kingdom Viridiplantae; phylum Streptophyta; class Magnoliopsida; order Myrtales; family Myrtaceae; genus Eucalyptus; species Eucalyptus tenuipes. The sequence continues at coordinate 31,020,191 of CM024538.1, read as the reverse complement.
CCGAAAATCGTTGACTTCGACTACGTGGAGATAGGATTTGGCTGTTCGCCGACTTGAACATTCATTTCAAAAGAAATGTGTACAGCCGCACAGGAGGTCCAAATTCAGCAACATGTGCTCCTATCTTCACATCCAATCCCGCGAATAATTGTTTAAAATGTTCTAAACATATTACACTTTTATTAATTCAGCCTTAAATTTTTTAATTGCACCAATTAAGTTCTAAACATTTTCACGTTTTGTTAATTGAGTACGCCAGTCGTGTGATGTGGATAACTTTTAAAAATATTTTTCTAATCTAATTGTCATATATTTCATTTCTAGAATGTGCAAAAATAAAATCACTGTCAATTTGATGAGGTTGTCACTTCGAAGATTATTCTTCTGTCTGTTCAACTCAAATTATCATGTCAAAGTTGTTGAACTAAATTTGAATATCATATTTTGATTTTAGTTGGCACTGTCCATTTCAAATTAAAGCATTCAACGTGACACCAACGTATCACATTAAATGAAAAAGGGAGAAAGTTGAAATAAAGAAGGAAGAAAAATAGGAAGGAGCAACAGTACTGGGGAGCAAAATAAAATTTAGAGAAGAAAATCAAACAACAAATCGTAGATATACAAATCTTCTTCGACGTCGTCGGGGAATTCAACTTGGCAGCCGGCCAATGATCGGGAAAGATTACCAGATTTCTATCTATAGATTATTAAAGTCAATGAATCACATTAATGCAATAATTCTTCTCTATAAGAAAGTACACATCAAGTGCCAAAATTTGGTATGGAGGAACACTTAAGTGCCAAAAGTTAGGAAAGTGATATTTAAGTGTCAAAATCGGAGCAAAATGAATTACTTAAGTGTCAATCCGGCCAAAATGTTGACGTGGCGATTTTCTAGCGAAATAAGTGCAAAACAGCGTTTGATGTGGCTAGACAATGCAAAAAAGACGTCGTTTTGGTGCGACGTGGTAAAAAATTAATTAAATTAAATTTAAACTAAATTTATTTAAAACATTTTAAAAAATACAAATATTTATTTAAAAAAAAAAAAAAGGGAAGGGAGGCGGCGAATGCCACCGAGCCCTCGCGCCGCCACCGCTAGAAAGGGCTGGCGATGGAGGGTCGGCCGGGGTTGCTAGGCCCTAGCCAGCCCTTAGCCACCTCCCTTCTCCCCCCTTTAAATATTTGTATTTGTATTTTTAAATGTTTTAAATAAATTTAGTTTTAAATTTAATTTAATTAATTTTTATATTAATTTTTTACCACATTAGCACCAAAATGACATTGATTTTGCATTGTCTAGCCACGTCGGCATCCAAAACAATGCCATTTCGCATTTATTTCGTCGGAAAATCGCTACGTCAGCATTTTGGCCGGATCGATACTTAGGTGATCCATTTTACTCCGATTTTGGTATTTAAATGTCACTTTCCTAACTTTTGGCACTTAAGTGTCCTCCGTGCCAAGTTTTGATACTTGAGATATACTTCTTCCGAAAAACTTTGTAAAACTTGAATTCGTCTGTGTTTTTATCATTCGTCACTAGTTAATTCTCACGGGCACTTGGAAACAGGAGAATGTCTTCAAGTTGAAATACTTATCCTCTAGTATAAGCATTTTCTTAAAAGTAATTGTTAAACATTTTGATTAAAAAATAAAAAAGGTTTGTCATTTTCAACAATAAGCATCGATCCAGTTCAACTCAGGATATGAACCGAATTGACAAATTCAGGGCCGGTTCTGGAAAGAACCAGTTCAGCTCCCGATTCCGTGAAACTTTTTTGATTAACTAACTGAATCAATGAGAGGGTCTAGAAAATTGAACTTTTATGAGATTTGTTTGATTGATTAACCAAATACAAGGAAATTATTTGCAATACGGCCATCACTCTCACAAATAAAAACTCTTTAGACTACATCTAAGCTTGTCAGACGGGTGGGGTGGTCGGGTTTGGGTCGATCGAAAATATTCTAACCCAAGTTGACCCATTCAATCCATTTGGCCTACGTTTATACAATATAATTTTTAGCGACTTGAACTTAATTCAAGTTCCAATTCTTAGTAAATTTCTCTCATTAAATTGTTGTCTCTAAAGAATAGGTGATTTCATAGATTGGCTGGCTGAGTTGGTGAGGGGAGCTCAGGTGCTTGGCTTTCTGTGGCACATAGACATTGGTGAGCGTCCCACTAACGGATGAGAACACCTTGGTGGACATGTCTGGCGAGGAGTTATGGAATGGGGTGGAAAGCTGGTGGTGAGGTAAAAAGTGGCAAATCTAGCCTAGCTAACGAGCAATACCCTCACTCTAGTGATCCAATTCGCTTCCACCTAAGTGTCAATAAATCCAGTTCGATCTAGTTCCCAAGTTGACTGGACCCAATGCTCACTCCTAGTCATCACATCGCCCGTCGCCCTCATCTTAGTGTTGGTGATAATTTAGCATATATAAATATATATAAAGAAGATTAAAGTGAAAAATTGCCAAAAAGAAATAAAAGCCTTAGATGCTTAGCAAATAGAAAAACGCCAGAGTTAAACAACGACGTTGCCGGTGGTGAACTGCAGTAACTATTACCTTCATTGCGCCGGATCTTTTTTTGCTTGTCTTCATTTCCATTATCAATTTCTCTTTCTCTTCCACCTTAAACCAAAAATTGGAGATTGAAAAAAGAAAAATACATGCAAAAAGAAAACCAATGGAAGGACAGTCGCAAGATGCCCCTAACACAAAAGGAGAAAACCAGAAGTAGTAGTGGTGCATAAGCAGAGCCAATTGACCAGATATTGAAAAACAACGATCTTTTCTAATTGAAGTGAAAGTTGGAGATCAAGGCCATTATTACTTTAGCTTTGTACACACGAAATTTCTTTTATAACATTTACAAGTCCTTTAATCTCTCGTCTTTCTTTATTCCTATAATTGAGTGTTCCTGTATATATAACTTTATATCCAATATGTATCGACATTTCGGTCATACGTGTTAGTGAAGTAACTAATATAGATGGCTTTCTTTTTTATTATATTAGAGAGTGTGAGGGTAAGATGATCTTAGCATTATTCTTCGGTGAAACGGGTTTAAATTGGTTCTTTTTCAAACCCGCTAGAACCCATCATTAATTCGTCTTTCGTTACTGATATTTGAAATCTTAGGCAGCCCTATATCATGAGTTGAAACATGAGTCCGTGAGCCATGTCACCTCTAGTTACGTTTATCGAATGTTTCATTTACATCAGGCTATATCACTTTCAATAACCACAATGACTCGGAGCTCCAGCCACCGACATATTTGGATATGAAGAGGTTAAAAGGTTATTATGGGGAAAAGTACCAAAAAAGTCCTAAACCTATTATATTGGTACCAATTCAGTCTTAAACTTTTCAATTGGACCAATTTAGTCCTAAATCTTTTAATATCGGTACCAATTCAGTCCATCCGGCCAATTTTAGCCGGTCGGCGCTGACGTGGATGTCGGCCGGTGGCCGGACGTTGACGTGACAATTTTTATTAATTTTTTTGCCTTTTTCCTTTTCTTTTCTGTCGGTGGCCGCGAAGCCCTCGCCTGCCACCAGCAAGGCCATGGCGGCCATCGCCGGGCGGAGGCAGGGCTGCGAAGCCCTCGCCGGCTACCCGAGGGTCACGGTCTTGGGCAAGGCCGAGCGAGGGCCTCGACCCTCGCCGATGGCGGGCGAGGGCTTCGCGGCCCTCGCCTCCGCCCGGCGATGGCCGCCATGGCCTCGCCGGCGGCGGCGAAGCCGCCTCGCCGCCGCCTGGCGAGTCCATGGCGGCCATCGCCGGGGCGGAGGCAAGGGTTGCGAAGCCCTCGCCGGCGGCCGGCGAGGGTCGCGGCCCTCGCCGGCAGCCGGCGAGGTGGCTTCTCCCGGATCGGGTGAGGCCGGCCTTGCCCGCCGTTGGGCGAGGCTATGGCGGCCATCGCTAGGGTGGAGTTGAGGGCCGCGAAGCCCTCGCCGCCCACCAACGAGGGTTGCGGCCCTCGCCTCCGCCCTGGCGATGGCCGCCATGGCCCCGCTGGCGGCCCTGGGAGAGGCCGGGCGGGCTTCGCGGCCCTCGCCCAATGGCTGGAAAAGAAAATGAAAAAGGAAAAAAAAAAGAAAAAAATAATAAAAAAATCAAAAAAATAATAAAAATTGCCACGTTAGTGCCGGCTAGCCAAAATTGGTCGGATGGACTGAATTGGTACCAATATTAAATGGTTTAAGACTAAATTGGTCCAATTGAAAAGTGTAGGACTGAATTGGTACCAATACAATAGGTTTATGACTTTTTTGGTACTTTTCCCGGTTATTCTGTATATTTTATTTTTTAGTTCCGTTTCAGAAAATCTATAGTTGCATTTCAAGCTTTATTACTGTATTCACAGACACAAAAATTCACATGAAAAGCCAAAAAATAAATGACAAATACCACAAAAAAACTCCCAAATTGTGTTTATTGTCACACGGACACCTCGATATTTTTTTGTCACAAAAAAAAACCCTAAATTTGCTTACTATGATACATAAACCTTCATTTTCTTTGTGTCGCAAAAAAGCGGAAATTTATATATATGTATATGACAAATATATCATCTATTTCAATTCCATCTCAGAGTAATATATTTGTTACATTGGTATAAATTCATTTTATACGTTTAGCTTTTGATGCTTACGGAAGGCGAAACGAGCGCGAGCAACTCCTTATCCTGCTCAAACTTGGCCATGTCGTCCTCCTTGAGGTGGACCCAGGCCTCAATGCCATCGCCGGACTTGGTGTCCACGAAGACGATCAGGTTCTTGAAAGTGAGGCTCGCCGAGCCGACCCAGGCGGGCTTTCCCCACCCGAAGTCTGCCTCGTAGATCGGGAACCGGCACATGCTCGTGAAACTGAACGACACCACCTCGCCCTGCGAGATCCTCGCCGACCGCTCCTTCAGCCAGTTCAGGTACCCCTCCCCGTCCCGGAGCTTCTCTATGTACTGCCTATCCACCTGCTTGATTGCTTCCCTCACCTGTGCAATGGCAGACCGAGAATTTTTCGTTTAAGAAACGAAATATATCTTCTATTGGCATATGATCATTAAAATTTTAGGACCTAGTGATTAAGAGAATTTTCCTGTAATAATTTCATGAAGAGATGTGCCAGTTTACTAAAGATTGATCAGGGAAAATATTATATTATAAGTTTTGCGTCAGGCTGCAAGTCGACTTTTAAATAGGCGGATTATATCAAGCACTGAATAGTTCGAAACATCAATTTATAAAACAATTTCGTAAACCGGTCTTAAGTTTGATGGTGCTCGTCACCTGGTGGACTATCTCGTAGCCTCCGTCGGTGCCCGCGTCCTTGGTCGGCACTGCAATCGCTAACCTACTGATGTTGCCGAAGTGGTGCCCCGATATCGGCGGCTCCATCCTCGTCCGGAGATTCACGGCATGGAGGACGGTGTAGAGCTTGTCCCCTCTGGCATCGATGGGCTGTGTGCTCGCCATGTAGCGGCTCCAGAGGAAAGACGATAAAGCCTCAACTCGGGTCGGGTGGCAGCACTGGTGGTCAGCAGCGGCAGCACTGTTGAGGTTGGTGAACTGCTCACGGAGCGAGGCGATAGCAGTGGCATCAAAAACGAAGCGCCTGCCGGAGATGTTGTCCTTGACAATGCCGGTCTTCGTCTGGAAGCCGGAGAGGTTGATGGGGGGGAAGAGCTCAGACGAGTCGAAGCAGGGATCGATGATATCAGTGTCGCCACGGGCAGTGGCGGCCCAGGCGTTGAGGAAGGTGAAGATGGAGAGGGCGTCGGCGACCTTGTGGGAGATCAAGAGGGCGAGGGCTAAGCCGCCACACTCGAAGAAATTGACCTGTGTCAAGAACGCGAACATCGGAAGTGGGTGAAGACGTTGCATGTTCAGATAGTAAGGAATATAAAGTTGCTACATGGTGCAATTCATATTAAAGTTTAATCTACAAAGTTTGAGAGAAGAAACTTTCTATATCTTGCGCTCCCTGAGCTAGATTCCTGCATAAATAACTAAGACATGATCGCACTTAAATGAGCTACTATGTATAGTATCATGAGGAGAGAATTACCAAAAAAATCCTAAACCTATTATAATTATACCAATTTGATCCTAAACCTTTCGCATTCCGGCCAATTTTGTCCATCCGGCTGGCATTGACGTAGATGTCAGTCGGCGCAAATTGTTTTTGAATTTTTATATTATTTTTTCTTTCCTTTTTCTTTTATATTGTTTTTATTTTTTTTTTCCTCTTCCTTCTTCCTTTGGCCGGTTGCCAAGGCGAGCTCACCCAAGAAACAAAAGAAGCATCGGTTGTGAGTCGATTGTTCCACACCAGCGCCTACAAGTCAAATTTGGCTAAATTGACTAAATTAGCATAATTGTAAAAAGTTTAAGACTGAATTTGTACAATAAGTTTAGGAATTTTTTGGTAATTTCCCCGTTTATTAGTGAGAAATGATTGGGGGAAAGTATAAAAAAAGTTCTAACCTTTTGCATTTTTGCCAATTTAGTCATAAACTTTTTATTGGTGCTAATTTAGTTCTAAACATTTTCACTCAGTACCAATTCAGTCATTTTCGATTAATTTTGGCTAGATTTTGCTGATTGGGCACCGGTCGATTGATGTGGCACAATTGGCATTGACGTAGGCAACTTTTAATATATTATAATATTTTTTAATTTTTGATTTTCTTTTTCTTTTCTTCTTTTTTATCCTCCTCCTCTTCCTCTAACCGGTCGTCGAACCTCGGCGATCGGCCTCGACCTCACCAACCATTAGCAAGGCTCAACCCCTCACCAAAGGCCGTGAGGCCACCCTTGCAGCCCGGGCAACCTTGAGCTAGCCTAGCCAGAGGCTAGGCGAGGCTCAACCTCACCAGATTCGGCGCGAGGCTTGACCTTGCTAGATTCGGCGAGGGCGAGCCTCGCCGCCCAACACGAGGCTGTTGTCGCAGCCTCTAGCGAGGGCTCGAGCCTCACTAGTGGCCGGTGAGGCTTGCCAGAGGCCCATGAGATCGACCTCAACCTCACCGGTTGTCGCGTTTGGCCGGTTGCTAAGGTCCAGCGATTGGTTGGAGGAAGGAGGAGGAGAAGAAAAAGAGAAAAATAAAAGGAAAATAAAAAAATTCAAAAAATATTAAAATATTAAAATATTATTAAAAATTGTTTATGTCAGTGCCGATCGTGTCTCATCAGCCGATTAGTGCCCTATTAACAAAATCCGGCCAAAATTAGTCAAAATGATTGAATTATTATCAAATCAAAATGTTTAGGACTAAATTGGCACAACTCCAAAAGATTTTAAAAAAAAAATTAACACTTTTTCCATTGATTGGGTGATAATTTTTAATCTACTATCAGAATAATAGTCAATTCTTGACCACAAAAAATCAAATAACAAATAATTAAAAAGTATTGGGATTCACTACTTCAAAATTTTATGGCTCATAATAAGCTATTATTGTCACAGTACCCTAGAAATTATTATGCTAGCAAAATCCCTTATTAGCTAGCTACCTTGGGAGCCCGTCAAGGTTGCATATGCCGGAAGTTTGGTTCTAAAGTCAACCGTTGTATAATACAATCTGATGCATGATGATATTGTGCAATGGTTTCGATCTAAATCGAAGGCAAAAGAAATAAAAACGCTTGCCATGTAAGTATCAACCAAGAGAGAAATAAGTAATCCAGATACTCGTTTTAAGCTAATGTTCTGAAAAATAATGTCTACCGTGAATTTCCGGATGTATATATACCTGAACAGCCACAGCCAAGTCCTGCACATCGTCTAGCTCTCGCGGCAAGAACCTGTTCAGCACCCGAGGGACCGGGTTCTCGAGGATATCCGAGAGCTTGCACCTGACCCGAGCCTCAACATACAGAGCGCCCTCGTCATTGCAGTCGATGTAGAGGTTGTCCCTGACCCGACCCGCGAGAGGGTAGAACCGGGTCAAGGCCTCGGCCAGAGACCGCCTGATGTTGCTACATTTCTCATCAAGCGACAGGTGATCGTCCCTCGGGAAGAAGAGGATCCAGGGCATGAACACGGGGACTTGTATCTGGTCGAGGAAGGAGAGAGTGTTATGGCGGAGATGGTCCGGAGTTGGTGACGAGGGTTTGACGATGTCGCTGGAGATGACTTCGACTTCGACGTCAGCCGTCGTCATGGTTTTCACCTTCGCGGTTTGGAACTCCTAGAGAGAGCGTGCGATGATGTGCTCAGCGAGAGTTCAAGCTTGAGGAAGAAAAAAGGTATGGGGCGATTCTGTTTGCAGCCGGCCCTTGCAGTATCAGGTGGATTTATATAGATGGCGGGAAGACAAAGAAAAGTCAAACGGGAAAAAATCATTTGTTTTCGTTTAGAACGTACTTGTAACTCTTTAAATTTCTCTCTCTTTTTGTTTAATTTTGTTTTAACAAGCATAATTATACACATAGCCCCATAAACTAATACCCAAAAATCGTTACGTTACGACTGCACTTCTATCGATAAATATCCTTATAGTCTAAAAAAAGAGTTTAAGCTGATATGTAACTTAACTTAAACTATTATAATTTCACTAATTCAATCTTAAACCTTTTTTTTTTGTCAATTCAGTCTTAAATATTTTATATTTGTGTCAATTCAATCCATCTAACCGACACTGACATAAATAATTTTTAATAATATTTTTTTTTCCTCCTCCTTCCTCCTTCCTTCTTCGGCCGGCTCGTAATGCAAAATAAAATTAACTATGATTAGTCAATCATGCGATTCATTGACTTTAATAACTTATATATCGAAACCCTATAATCTATCATAGTCACAGGCAATTTACCAACTTGAAGATAGATCACATATTGTGTGTGAAGGAATATTTTTTTTTTCCAGAGCTTCTACAAATGAGACATTCCGCTATAGATGCTCATCAACTTATTTGGAAGTGGTATTCTTCTGCAACACCTTTACTTAGATTGTAGGAATGCTCGATGATGACGAAAGGTTTGAATTCATTTGACAGATGATCATCGTCTTTCGCATGAAAATATTCATTCTTTCCCATGTCAGTCATCTTCTTTAAACATGGAATGATGAAGCTCCTTCTGCAAAGCAGAACATAAACAAGAGTTTTTCAATATGTCTCACCCCGCATCGGAGGATTATACACACGGACCTGATATTCTTCAATGAAGTCGAGGAATTCGAGTTGCCGAATTGCCAATGATCAGGATAGGTTGACCAGATTTTTGCATATGAATTTAGTAAAGTCAACCAAAAGCACCATTGCCGAATATTCTCTCTTAATAAGGGGGCGAAACACATTTCCCAAAGTCGAATTCTGACGAAGGTGATGGCAACTTTCTGGGATTTCAAATGAATATTCAGCTTTTTTTTTTTAGGCTTGCCAAGGATTGAACCCCGGACTTGGGTGTCCCCTAGCCACTAGACCAAATGCTTGCTTGGCGATTAATTTTCGAAATTGAGATCTCTTCCTCCGATATTTTGAAAGATTTTATTAGATCATTGCTGATTATTCCAAAAAGCTTAAATTGTTAAATAATTCTATGGTCTAATATTTAAATATTATAACCAGTCGAAATGCTTGTCCTCTCGTAAAACACCCTGATTAAAATAAAATTGTCATCTTTAATGTACTATCTTTCTCGTGTAATGCGTACATTAAAAATGAGAACATTTCCTACTAAAGATAATTGAACCAGTGTCCTTCAGGCACCTATTAACAATATTCCTCGTATAATTAACATTAACCTGTTATATTATTATTGATAGAGGATTATCAATGAAGATGTCCTCGTCAAAGTGTATGGATGGTTCCTCCGTTCCGTAGAAGGTGCAATAGAAATTCGTGTCACCAATGAACAGTAAGTAAACGCAAAGGCGGCATATAACAAATTGGTGAATTGTTTCTTCTTTTTTTTCAATTTCTTTTTTGAGGAATATTGATTGTACGGCTGAAATAATTAAAGGCATGTGGATAAGAAGTTGAAGTGATTGGATAAATATTATGTGTAATCGTCATTCCCCATGAAGGGAGAGGGCGAATCTATTGACGGAAAACCGACGAAAAATGAGCGGCGCTGGATTCATATTTTTTACTTTGAAGAAGTCAATAGACGACTTTGCCAGGCTATGAATGCTTTCGTAAAAGAGTTTTGAATGATGTGGTTGGAAAAAACCTGGCCGGTAGGAACCTCGACTACACTAGCCGGTCGCCAATGCCAAAAATCGGGATTTGACTAGTTGAGAAGGTGCCGGCAGCGACAGCGGCGGCAATGGCTTATTAATCCCTGAACTCTTGCATTACTCCTCATCCCACACAATAATAAAATATCTATTAACTTTCCCTTTGTATTAGGTTCACGTCGATGACGGTGACTTCGACCAACTAACCAACTCTCGCATTTGCAGTTACTTTGTCAACAAGTATGCATATTACATAGACAGACTGTCATAAATATTTGATCCGACCGGTATACATAATCACCGGAAAGGTATATTTTGACGAGAATTTCTAGGTTGTTACTTCAGTAGGCGCAAAGCAATCCTACAATGGTACATGCATTGGTCCTTGAAATGGTAAAAATGTCATTTGTCGCTACCTTTCAAAACTACGATTCTGTTCCAAAACTTTACCAAACACAATTATGTTCCAAAATTACTCTCGGGAACAAAAGAATAGAATTTGGCACTGTTTAGATGTTTACCAAACGGCTTAAAATGCTTAGAAATTATTTCCGGGAACAGAATCGTTACCAAACGCGCCCTTGCATTACTCCTCATCCCACACAATAATAAAATATCTATTAACTTTCCCTTTGTATTTGGTTCACGTTGATGACGGTAACTTCGACCAACTAACCAACTCTCGCATGCGCGGTTACTTTGTCAACAAGTATGCATATTACATAGACATAGACAGACTGTCATAAATATTCGATCCAACCGGTATACATAATCACCGGAAAGGTATATTTTGTCGAGAATTTCTAGGTTGTTACTTCAGTAGGCGCAAAGCAATCCCACAATGATACATGCACTGGACCTTGAAACGGTAAAAATGGCATTTGTTGCGACCTTTCAGCAACTCTCATTTATAGACTGCCACTTATCCAATTTTGGTGACCCATCGACGTAACACATACATATTTTTTTAAGGATCGGTTATTCTCTCTCCACTTCTCTCTAAGAACTCACCATCTTCATCTTTGAGCTCGAATTCTCTCTTGAAAACTTCCCTCATTTTCAATGTTGACTTAAATAGCAAAGGGCCAATCCAAGTAGAAAGGTCGAACGCCTTGACCATATTATTGTGGTGCATATTAATTTCCCCAACGAATAGTGCGTTTGTTTCATTGAAAACTTTATAATAAAGAAAAATATTTTTCATAAAAATCATTTTCAACTTAAGTCAAACCGGTGCTTGCTATTACACCAAGGAAATTAATTAGTTCTCATTTATTTGATAGTTTAAATTAAGTGTTTTCCTTCTTATTAGAAGGAGGATTTATTTTCTCTCAATCTAAGTCTGTTGTTTTAGTTTGTAGGAAAAGGTTTTTCATAAATCGAATAGTTTTCTATCATTTCAAAACACTTAATAGTAGGAAAACAATTTATAAAGTACATTTTTCCTTAAAAAGGACAGGACTTGAAATTGCAGACCAAACTCATGATTCCCAATTCTAGCTTCATCGCCTTTATATAATGTTTTAGATTGTCAAGGCTCTTTCATGGCACAAAAGTACTAATCAACATTGTTAGAAAATATAGATATTAAATAATGCGTTATCTAATAGTTTGATTATTAAAATAATTGACAAACCACCGGCCGTGGTGGATCCGCTAGATAAGAACTCCGTTGATCCTTCCCCAAAGGTGAGGGGTTTGAAACCCAGTGGAGGCATTTGGTGTCTTAAGTGTGGCGCCGGGGTGGTGGGTCCTTCACTAGCGTCACTCCAGGTTTACCCGCCGGCTACCACCAGACTGTACGGGGTTCTCACGGGTATCAAAATAAATAAATAAATAAATAAATAACAATGGTCCTGCAAAATCTCATACTTATCTACATAAGAGGTCCTAAATTTAAATTCTTTCCAAGCTCCAATTTCATCTTCACTATTACAAATTTCCACGTGTACGCGTATGGGAGGTGTTACAATACATAAAAATTAAACCACACGTTTATATGACAGTTTATATGTTTAAACCATGCATGCTTATCTAACAACTTATATTTGTCTGAAGCAACAAATTAGGAGGTTGCCGCCAGAATCCATACTAAATAATTTACTTTTGCAAATAGCAAGCGGAAGATTCTCTGAGGAGATTAAATAATAACAACAACGATGATGACAATGAAAATAATAAATGAAAAAAAAAAAAAAAAGGAATCCCGCGTGGAATTTTCTGAGGAAGGTGATAGAAACTCGTGAGATGTCTTCCTATAATCACTTAAAAATTAAGCCATCTTATCGCAATTCAATCACTTCCCACGCGTATTGAAAACGACCTTCGTCAAATAATCTCAGTCTATACATCCTTGTAACTCAATTGTCCTCCCAAATTCACGCTAAATCAACACATGTCGAGTACTCTCTTTGGGGTGCACATTCTAACGGATCCAAAACGAATTATTCCGGACTAATTTAAAAAGCTCTGTCCAAAGAGATAATTGAACCAGCTATTAATTTCGTGTATAAATCCATCGAGAAGCATGTGTACTGTGTCTTTTTAAACTCTTTCGAATGGCAAATAGCACTGATCAAAAAGTTTCATGACTCATTTACGAGATTTCACGAGCTTAAAGCTTTGACGCTCAGGATCCATCGTGATAATTGTATAAACTCATAAAATGGAAAATTGCACGGTCGATTACAAATTGTCAATAAATCAATCCATGGAGCTCAACGTATACTTTAGTGGACTCGCATAAAATGTTTTGTGCAACCGATCTCATGATTCTCTCCGAGATCGCCTAATGATGCCGTGCATTGCCTGAGGCCCATGAACGGTGGCTTGTATCGTGGCCTAATAGTGATAGGCCCCAAATCCCCTTCATTAATGGATTGGATGTTGAATTTTCTTTTTATGCTGTACTGATGATATTATTAAGGGTTAATACCCTAAAAAATCCCAAACTGGTACACCTAAGATAAATTTACCCCAAAGTATTTTTTTGATCACCAAAAACCTCAAACTGGTATACCTTTAACAAATTTACCCTAAACTGGTACACTTGTGACAAATTTACCCTCTGTTAGTTTTCGTTAAATTTTAATTAAGTTAAATGACACGTGACAGTTGATTGGTATACCAATTTGGGATTTTACACTCCGTTTGTCACATTTTACAATTTTTTTCATTTTTTGTGTGGTATTATTAATCCAATTTAGCGGAGGGTATAATTGTCACAAATTTATCAGTTTTGAATTTTTTGTGGTCGAATAAAATTAGTTTGGGGGTAAATTTGTCATAAATGTGCAAGTTTAGGGTTTTTATGGTTAGTTGGGGTGAATTTGTTACAGATGTACCGGTTTGGAGTTTTTTATGGTAAAAAAAAAAATAGTTTGGAGTAAATTTGTCACAGGTGTACCAGTTTGGGGTTTTTTAGAGTATTAACCCTATTATTAATAGGTGTTGCAATTGAGGGTGATTGGTTCCCGGATTGGGCCGATTCCACCGGACCAGTCCGAATTAGGGTTTTGACAATTTCCTAGTATTTTTAAAAGAAAATCAAAAAATCAAAAAAGTAATAAATCGATCCGACCAGTTCAGTTTCATACCTGAGATTGGGAACCAGACTGATTATTCTCAATTCCAAAAATTTGGAACAAAAACTGCTCAGAATTGATAGTTTCTCGGTTGATCCGGTTCTCGTGCCCACTCCTAGTTATAATAAGAGCTCGACATGAAGATGGCAATTACAAGGCCATGCAAAATAGATGGCGACGATATTCGTGGTGGTACTAGATTTTACCACGTAATTATTTGTGTGCTGTCCATCGTATTTTATTATGATGGACTCACTTCGGTTCTACCTCTAAAGACACTCATTAATATTATTACATTACTTCCGAACAATTTGTTTTGACTAATAAAAGAAATGCCATGTTTATGAAGTAAAATATATGGAGCATAATTCTGCATTAACTTTTTTTCTTGGGCCTGATAGGGATATAAATATTGATAATTCTCATTTATGTATAGCTTTAAGCATCAAAATGGCCGACCGCCCGAACTTTGCAAGTTCTGGGTTACGTGGGCTGGAGGAAAAAATCGGCTTTATTTTGATAATTCGAATGCCTTATTAAAAAAGAAAAAGAAATCTACAAATGCATTTGCGACTGGACTAATTCCATCTAATAATTAGTACCGTGCAAAGCTGAAAATCTCGTAAGAAGGCTACAATTGTTTGATGCGGTAAAATAAAATAAAATAAATCGGATTGCGCATGGAATTTCTTACACATACTGATATAGAGAATTGAACACACGCGGTCCGCCTCATCTACGTAAAAACACATTTCCTAACTGCTAGGCACTATGACAATGGCAACCCAAGGGATTACTTTCGATCAATATCATTCATGAGCATTTCATATTGATGTAGTCTATATATAGTCAAGGGACGTTAATTTTGATCATCATATGCATTAATTTATATACTTTTTTTTTGTAATTGATTTACTATTTTGGATCCTTCCCTAATTTTTCATCACAAAGCTAATGTAGAGAATGAAATGATTAACTTTAACGATTGTTAGAGGTGTACTAGTTTGAGGTTTTTCATGGTTAAAAAAATTAATTTTTGATAATTTGTCAAATGTCTACTAATTTGGGGTTTTCGCAATATTAATCATTTTTATTAATTAACCAAATCAATGACAGGGTTTAGAAAATCAAACTCTCATGAGATTTGTTTAATTGATTAACCAAACACAAGGAAAAAGGGAGCAATACAACCATCACTTACACAAATGAAAACTCTTTAGGCTACGTCTAGACTTGTCAAATAAGTGGGGTGGTCAGGTTTGGATCGATCTGGTTCCCAAGTTGAATCAGACTTGATGCTCACTTCTAATTATCACATCACCTCGTCACTCCCATTCTAATTGAAGACTAATATTGAGTGGTGTGAAGAGGTTTAAAAAATTGGTCAGAGACTCTTTTTACGAATGAATATGACCATTTATTTAATGTTTCATTCGCATCAAGTAATATCACTTTCAAGAACTATAATAACTCCGAGCTCCAACCACGGTCATCTTCGGACATAAAGACATTACAAGGTTATTCTATATATATATATTTTTTTGTTCCATTTCAGAAAACCTACAGTTGCATTTCAAGCTTTATTACTGCATTCACACACAAAAAAAAAAAAAAATCCACATGGAAAGCCACAAAATAAAAGATAAATATCACAAAAAACCTCAAATTATGTCCATAGCAATACAAATACTCCAAATATTTTTTTATGTCACCGCCCTAAGCTTGCCCAATATGACACATATACCCTCAACTTTTTTTTTATTAAAAAAACCCAAATTATATATATATATCCTTTATTTCAATTCCGTTGCGGGGTATACTTGTCACACTAATACAAGTTCGGGAATTTTTATTACACGAGAGAAAGTTTGGATTATTTGTGTTACAATTGGTAATTATAGGGTTTTTAGTGACAGAAAAAAAGTTCGGAATATTTATATAACGGTGGGCATACTTTCGGGTTTTTTGTGATTAAAAATAAGAAACCTAATAGAAACGAGTCCGTATTCATACCAAGGCCACCCTTTCTGGCCAACTTCACCAACTAAAATGCACAACTTTTGACGCTCACGGAAGGCGAAACGAGGGCAAGCAACTCTTTGTCTTGCTCGAACTTGGCCATGTCGTCCTCCTTGAGGTGGACCCAGGCCTCGATGCCGTCGCCGGACTTGGTGTCCATGAAGACAACCAGATTCTTGAAAGTGAGGCTCGCCGAGCCGACCCAGGTGGGCTTTCCCCACCCAAAGTCCGCCTCATAGATCGGGAACCGGCACAAGCTCGTGAAGCTGAACGACACCACCTCGCCCTGCGAGATCCTTGCCGCCCGCTCCTTTAGCCAGTTCAGGTAACCCTCCCCGTCCCGGAGCTTCTTTATGTACTCCCCGTCCACCTGCTTGATCGCTTCCCTCACCTGTGCAATGGCACACCGAGAATTTTTCGTTTGAGAAACGAAAAATATCTTCTATTGGCATATGATCATTGACATTTGCCAGTTTACTAAAGATTGATCCGGGAAAATAGTTTACTATAAGTTCTGCGTCAGACTGCAAATTGACTTTTAAACAGGTGGACTATATCTAGCAGTAAATAGTTCGAAACTTCAATATAAATCAATTTCACAAACCGGTCTTAATGTGTCTAATATTTCTCTTTTATAAATCAGTCTTGATATATTGACAGGGAGCCATTGGCCCCCCCAGTTTGATAGTGCTCATCACCTGGTGTACTATCTTGTGGCCTCCGTCGGCATCGGCGTCCTTGGTGGGCACCGTAATCGCTATTCTACTGATGTTGCCAAAGTGGTGCCCCGACATTGGCGGCTCCATCCTTGTCCGGAGATTCACAGCGTGGAGCACAGTGTAGAGCTTGTCCCCTCTGGTGTCGATGGGCTGTGTGCTCGCCATGTACCGGCTCCATAGGAAAGTCGATAGGGCCTCAACTCGGGTTGGGCGGGAGCGCTGGTGGTCGACTGTGGCGGCGGCGGTGGCAGCATCGTTGAGGTCCGTGAACTGCTCACGGAGCGAGGCGATAGTGGCGGCATCAAAAACAAAGCGCCTAGTGGAGATGTTGTCCTTGACGATGCCAGTGGACGTCTGGAAGCCAGAGAGGTTGATGGGTGGGAAGAGCTCGGAGGAGCCGAAGCAGGGATCAGTGATATCTGTGTCACCTCGGGCGGCGGCAGCCCAGCTGTTTAGGAAGGTGAAGATGGAGAGGGCGTCGGCGACCTTGTGGGAGATCAAGAGGCTGAGGGCTAAGCCACCGCACTCGAAGAAGTTGACCTGTGTGGAGAGCGCAAACATCGGAAGTGGGTGAAGACGTTGCATGTTCAGATAGTAAAAAATATTAAGTCGCAGAAATCCATTCAAAATAATCATTTTTCGATCCCGGATATTCAAAAATTATCTCCATTTACCACGTCGGCTATATTTATGCATTTAAAAATACATCAGAGTCAACACAAGATCATAAGTAACGATGATTGGATGGAGGCTAGCGCGGCCATCACCCTCTTGATCAGTTGCTACATGGTGCAATTTGTATTACAGTTTAATCTACAAGGTTCGAGAGAAAATTTCTAAATCTTGCGCTCCCTTAAGCTAGGTGTTGCAGTTCATTTTTATCTTGCCTCCCTGAGCTAGATTCCTGGATAAATAACAGAGACATGAACGCATTTAATTAGGCTATGGTGTATGATTTTTTTTAGCTAACTACCTTGTGAGCCCCTCAAGATTGCATATTTCAGAAGTTTAGTTCTGCGGTAAACTGTTGTATGATGCAACCTGATGCATGATGTTGTGTTATGTTTTCGATCTAAATTGACGGCAAAAGAAATAAGAAGGTTTGCAGGGTAAGTATCAACCAAGGGAGAAAAAAGTAATCCAGATACTCGTTTCAAGTTAGCGTTCCGAAAAATTATGTCTTCTGTGATTTTCCGGATGTTTATACCTGAACAGCCACAGCCAAGTCCTGCACATCGTCTAACTGGTGCGGCAAGAACCTATTCAGAACCCGAGGGACCGGGTTCTCAAGGATATCCGAGAGCTCGCACCTGACCCTAGCCTCCACGTACAAAGCGCCCTCGTCGTTGCAGTCGACGTAGAAGTTGTCCCTGACCCGACCCGCGAGAGGGTAGAACTGGGTCAAGGCCTTGGCCAGAGCCTGCCTGATTCGGCCACGTTTCTCGTCTAGCGACACATCATCGTCCCTCGGGAAGAAGAGGACCAAGGGCATGAACACGGGGACTTGTATCTGGTCGAGGAAGGAGAGCTTGTAATGGCGGAGATGGTCCGGAGTTGGCAACGAGGGCTTGATGGTGTCGCTGGAGACGACTTCCACTTCGACGTCGGCCATCGTCATGGCTTTCGTCTTCGCGGTTTCGAACTCCTAGAGAGAGAGTGAAATGATGTGCTGAGCGAGTGCTCAAGCTTGAGGAAGAAAGAAGGTATGGGGCGAGACTATTTACAACCAGCCCTCGCAATATCGGGTGGATTTATATAGAAGGCGGGAAGACGAAGAAAAGTCAACGGGAAAGTAGGGTTTTGTTTTACGTGTTCTATTAATATGTGAATGGTTCCGGGGGTAAAAACGTTTGTTTTACGTTTAGAAAATACGTGTGACTCTTTAAATCTCTCTTTTTGCGTTTTATTTTTGTTTTAATGCGCATAAATATACATAAAGCCCTATAAACTCATACCCAAAAATCGTTATATTTTGATGGACTTTTGTTGATAATCGTCCATATGATATCTATATCAAGAATGTAACAAAAGAATTTAAGTTAATTCATAAGCTATATTCGATATTAATAAAAATGTGCAGGCCAAATACAACCTAACTGGGCTTCGTCATCATAAATTTAATGGCAACTTGCTGAATTATTTCTCACGTGACTGGAAGCCAAGCCACAAACACATTGTCATTTTATAATTTTTTTATGGAAATCAGAAATCATAATCTATTTATGTAAATAATTTTAACTTTATTACTTAGTGTGCACACGAATAAATTTGGGGGTTGCCCATTTGTTAAACAGCTGGAAGGAAACCATTTTTTTTAAGGATTGGGAGGCTCAAGTTACAGCACTTTCAATGATTAAGGAAAGAGTGGAGGAAAATACTACTTCCACCGTATTGTCACCTTCTTTTTATTTTGATATTTTGTGAAAAATATCTTTCTAAATATCATTTACAAAAATGAATAAATGAAAAATATTTTCATCCTCCACAAAAATATTTAAACATAAATTGTTGTCCATAATAAAAACATTTTACATCGATTAATTATTTCAAGCAATACATACAAACGAATGTTTTTAAGAAAATATTTTTAGATCATTTATTTTTCACAATACAAACAAAATCAAAAAATACGATCTTCAATTGAAGTACCTAGTCAAAAGTTAAATTAATATTTTTTTTGTCAAAAGTTAAACTAAATTTGAGGGACATATATGGTTTCATTTTCAAATAAAGCCAATTAATGTATAATAATATTTTAATAATAAATCAAGTCTTCATCTAATAGCTTAAATTATTTTTAATAACCAATAGAGCTGCTACAAAATTTTATGCAGCATCAAAGTAGGAGGTTTTCGAGTTCGAATCTTTTCAAAACTCTTGTTCATATCTTTTCACATTAAGTTTTAGGCCAAAGTCCAGTTTACATATAAAAAAATTGTTATAATATTAAATAATTATATCTTACGTTTATCTAGCTGCTCAAAAAATAATCGGAGAAGGAAATCAGAGAGTCGCGACACTATATGATATACCGTCACCTTGGTCCGAATTCAACTTAAAAATTTTGCTTTTCTTATTGGAGGAGAATATTTTGCAACCATGAGATTCGTCCACTTTAATATTTGATATATCGAAATCTCAAAATCTTATCCCGATCAATCTGCCCACCTGGATTCCTCGATGAAGATTTGAGAAGATTGATCACATGTATATGAAAACAAAGCATGGCTAAAATGGAGGATTCTTTTAAGTTCTAAAAATAAGACATTCGGCTACAGCCGCTGGTCAGCTATTTTGGGAGCGGTATCTTCTGCAACATCTTGCTTAGGTTGCAGGATTGCTCGATGAAGGGCTGGAATTCATTGGATGGATGTGTCTAATTGAAATCGCATCATCGATCCAATATCTTATGTCGAAATTTGTTCTTTCATTTCTAATGAAAGGAGACGGATTCTTTAGCGATTCCATGTAGAAATTGTATCAATGGAATACATTAATCAACGATGAAACCTCATGATATAAAAAGCTTTACGGAATGTAATCGATGACAAAATGTGATGCACAAAAAACATTGGAATTTAATCAACGGCGAAAATTTGAAAATTACAATTGAGATACTGAATATAATTGAGGGTGAGATATTTGAAATTACAACTAAAGTAGAGGAATTGAAAGATATTTGAATTGCAAAAAAGTAAAGATGAAGATAATTTTGGAAGAATGTTGAGTTGTTTGATTGATTGGATAGTCTTGTTAAGAGGACAATATTTATCCCCTAACTCTTGTTATCTAGAACAAATATCCACAAGAAGTTAAAAATCCCTGAATTAGTGGCAACAAAAGGTAAGCACCCAGCCATTACATTTCCGTGTCAATTGCCAATCTTGTTAAAGGCTCTCCTTGATAACTAATGTTATTGATGATGATGACTTCCTTAACGGGTTGAATTGTCGATTATTTTGTTCATTATTAACCAAACTCTGTTTTTATCAATGAAATTTGATACTTATCGATAATAACAAAAAAATGGTTATTTTTTAGGGCCAACAAGATTATTAATCTTTCGCATGAAAATGTCACGGATGAATCCATTCATCCATTCCCATGGCAGTCATCTTCTTTAAGCTTGGAACAACAAAGCTCCTACTGCCAAACAGGACATAAACAAGAGTTTTTCAGTATCCCTTGCCAAACATCAGGAGATTATACACACCTAATCTTCTTCTATGAAGTCGAGGAATTCAAGTTGCCAAGTTGCCAATGATCGTAATAGCTTACGAAATTTCTGTATAGTGAATTATTATAGTCAACGAATCGCATGACTGCAAAATATTCTCCTCTAATAAAGAAAACAAAAATTCCAAAGATATTACGGACGAACGTAATGGCAACTTTTTGGGATTTTTAGATGAATATCCAGCTTTTGTTAAGCTTCTGCCAGCTCGATTAAAACAAAATTATCATTTTCAATGCACTGTCTTTCTTGTGTTATAAATACATTAAAAATGAGAACAAAGGAAAAAAGTCACAAAAAAATCCCAAAATATGTCAATTATGACACATTTATCTAGAATTTTTTTGTAATATCAAAAATCTCAAATTATGCCCACTATGACGCATTTATCATAAACTTTTTGTTGTGATATAAAAAACCATAAACTGTATCTATATGACACATTTACCATCAATCAAGGTTCTGTTAAATGATTTTTTAACCAAAATAATATCAATTTTTATTTCACTTAAGGCATGTTTACGCCTTGTCAATAGTATTTGCTTTCTAACATCCATATAGGTAGATTTCTAATGATCTCGTTAATAGATTTTTAACGGATAGCAAATATGTCACATGAGTACAAATTTTAGATTTTTTGTGTCATGAAAAAATTATGATAAAACCCACCCATGGGCAGCGTAGATGGTGTGCGTGCTCTCCTCATTGCCGAGGTCGAGGGTTCGAACCCTCTCGTTGCATTCAATGACTTAAGTGGGGGTCCCAGGAGTGGATTACTGGGCCAGCCCTACGAGGTTTTACGTCTAAATAGTGGCTTGTAACGACGTCTGACAGTGCCACCGGGCATCGGAGGGCGGTGTGACCCCGTAAGGGAGTCTCCGGCGGTTCCTCAGTCACCAAAAAAAAAAATTATGATAAAAATATCATAATAAGCATAGTTTTGGATTTTTGATAGTTTTCCCCCTACCAGTGTCCTTAAGGCACCCATTAACAAGACTCCTCATATAATGAACGGCAACCATGATTGATTCTTTATTATATATATATATATATATATTATACTGATAGTGGATTTATTAATGAAGATGACCTTGTCAAAGTTTGAATGGTTCCTCCGTTTACTTAAAAGCTGCTACGCATCGAAATTCATGTCGCCTACTGATGAACAGTAAGTAAACGCTTGGCGACATATAACGAGTTGGTGAATTGTTTCCTCTTGTTCAATATTTTTCAGGAATATTGATTGTACGACTGAATTAATCAAATATCGGGGAAATTGCACTGAAATTGATGGGAGATAGATATTATATGTGTAATCGGCATTCCTCATGAAGGGACAGGGGCGAATTTGTCAACGGAATACAGAAAGAAATGAGCAGCGCTGGATTCTTGTTTTTGACTTTGCAAAAGGCAATGGACGACTTTGCCAGGCCATGATTGCTTCTTCTAAATGTTTTGAATGATGTGGTTAAAAAAATGAGGGTTGGCAGGAACCTCCCCTAACTATCTTCATCTTTAAGCTTGAATTCTTATAAAACTTCCCTCATTTTCAGTGTTGACTTAAGTATCGGAGGCCAAGTATAAAATTTGGATGCCTTGACCAAATTGTTGCGGTGCATATTAATTTCCCCAGCGTTTATTTTACAGAAAAATTTATAATAAAAGAAAATGTTTTTCATAAAAATCGCTCTCAAGGAAAATGGGTAAATTTTATTTATTTGATGATTTAGGGAAAAATAATTTCTTCTTACTAGAAAGAGAAGTTGTTTTCTCTTAATCTAAGTTTGTTGTTTCAGTTCATAGGAAAAGGTTTTCCATAAATCCATTAATTTTCCGTCATTCAAAACACTTAAAAATAAGAAAACAATTTATAGAAAACAGTTTTCCTTCAAAAGGACTAGACCTGAAATTGCAGACCAAACTCAGCTTCATCGCCTTTAAATAATGCTCTAGATTGTCAATCCCTACTTATGGCACAAAAGTATAAATCAACTCTGTTAGAAAAATACAAATATTAAATCATACGTTATCTAATAGTTTAACTTTTAAAATAGTTGACAATGGTTTTATAAAATCTCATACTTGTCTGAGTAGGTCATTTGTCTTCTCAATTAAAAATTTTCATGCTAATGCGTGTGAATAGTGTTAAAATATATAAATATTAAATCAAGTATTCATCTAATATTTTATACTTTTAAATCACATGCATTTATCTAACAACTTAAACTTATTTAAAATATATAATTGTAAGTTGGACAACTGTTACAAGCAAACAAACTACGAGGTTGCTGCCTGAATTCGTGCTAAATAATTTAATTATGCAAATGGTAAGTCCGAGGAGATTACATAATAATAACAACGATGATGATGATGATGAAAATAATAAATGGGAGGAAAAAAAAAGAATCCCATGTTGAATTTTCTGGAGAAAATAATAATTTAATTTCCTTTTGCCCTTCTTTTAGTCGTTTTCCGTTCAACGAGGATTACTTCACGCTCAAGCCGGTGACTTATCGCAAATTCAATTGATTCCTACGTGCATTCGAAAGCGACCTTCGTCCAATCTCAATCTATACATCCTCTTAACTCAAATGTCCTCCCAAATTCACGCTTAATCTAAGACATGTCGAGTACTATATTTGGGGTGGACATTCTAATGGATCTACAATGAATTATTTTTTAAATAATTTAAAAAGCTCTCTCCATATAGATAATTGATTTGAACCCATCATTAATTTCGTGCATAAATTTAACAGGAAGTATATATGCTATGTCTATTTAAACTTTCTCGAATGGCAAATAGTACTAAGGGATTCCACAGATTTATAGTTTTAACGCCTAGGATCCATCGTGATAATCGTATAAACTCATAAAATGGAAAATTCCACGGTATATTTTCTCGAGTACATCTAGATGGATATTACGAATTGTCAATAAATCAATCCGTGGAGCTCAACGGTGGGCCGTATGGAGGGCTGAAGCCGTGTGTTGCCTGAGGCCCATGAACGGTGGGCTGAGATTAGAGGAATCCGGCCACTGATGGGTTGTATGGTGGCCTGATAGTGATAGGCCCTCCCCAATATCGGACCGATTAGGCCCAAATCCCCTCGTTAGTAGGATTGGATGTTGAATTCTCTCCCGATTTAGATTTGGGAGCTTTATTCTCTCGTTATAATTCTCGATTTGAGAGTTTGAACTCTTATGATCTAGTTCTAGATTTGGGTTTTATCCTCTCAATGTAGATATGGAAGTTTAATAAAAATGCTTTTGGAATTTCAATGCCCCTCTACTTTGTTTGTGTAGAGGTTTTTCACCTCCAACCTCAATGATGATAGTAGGAGTTTTGACATCTTGTTAAACTACAAAGATTTGCTCCTCCACATGTTAGATATATGTTTGTTTTAACCTATTTTGGTTGTCTCCATACGATGATACTATAGAGGAAGCAAAACTTAGGTGTGCACCACTAATTGGCAACATCGTAATTATTGGAAAACAAATTCCTGGTATGTGCTTGTAACTGATAAAGACACGGGATCCAATAATCAGCCACCAATTTTATTTGATAGATTTGTTCTAGTAGAATGAGTATGTTCTTAACTTTATTGGTGCTCCATTGATCTTCCTTGTTTTATGAATTTGGCTTCGTCCTTCTGTATTCTTGTTGAGTTTTGTTTTATTATGAAACTATTTACTTCTGTATCTTTTTTAGTAATGAATACAATTTTCTTTTGCCAAAAAAAAAGTTAAAACCGGTGATATTATTATTAGTTGTTGCAATTAGGGGTGATCGGTTTCTGAGTTGAGGCGATTCCACTAGACTAGTTGGCTTAAGGTTTCAATAATTTCCCATTCTTTATTCTTTAAAACAAAAGGAAATTTTTAAAATAATATATCTGTTTGGTCCGGCTGGTTCAATTTTGCATTTGAAATCGTGAATCGGACCAATTATTCTTAATTCCAAAAATTTGAAACAAGAGTCGCCCAAAATAGATAACTTCGGTTCCAAGGTCGGCCCGGTTCTTGTGCATGCCCCTAGTTGTCATAAGGGCTCGACATGAAGATAGCATTTACAACACCACGCAAAAATGGATGGCGACGATAATTCGTGGCGATAATGGATTTTGCCATGTGACTATGTATGTTTTGTCTATCGTGTTATATTACGGCGTACTCGCTTTGATTCTATCTTTGAGGACACTTGTTAATATTAAAACATGACATCCGAATTTTTCGTTTTGACTAATAACATAAATGCCATGTTTATGATGTAAAAGTTATGGAGCATTTTCCTTGGGCATGATGGGGATATAGATATCGATAATTCTCATTTATGTATAGCTTTTAGCATCGAAATGGCCGACCATCAGAATTTTGCAAATTCTGGGTTACCTGGGCTGGAGGAAAAAATTGGCTTTGTTTTGATTATTCAAATATCTCATTAAAAAAGAAAAAGAAATCTACAAATGCACTTGCCACTGGACTAATTCCATCTAAGATTGGCACTGTAAAAAGGTGATAATCTCGTAAGAAGATTGCTATACCAATGTATGAATCGGGTAAAATAAAATTAAATAAATTGGATTGAGCGTTGAATTTCTTTCACTTACTAATATGGATAATTGAACATATGCAGTCCGTCTCATCCACGTGAAAACTCATTTCCCAACCGCCATGGTAACGGCAACCTATGAGATCACTTTCGGTCAATGTCAATCGCGGGCGTTTGGCATTGATGGAGTTAATATATAGTCAAGGGACGTTAATTTCAATCATCATATACATTAATTTTCAAACTCTTTTTTTTTCGTAATTGATTTACTCTTACAGTTTTTTTCCTTAATTTTTCATCATAAAGCTAATGTAGCAAATGAAATGATTCGCTCGAATTTTCACAAAGTGGCATTTCACCTTTTGCATTTTTTTTTCCGGGAGTAGTCCAGACATTATCGAATTCATTGCATCTATAACCAAATTATTTTCACTTCGGTAACAAACGCAGAACATCACCTCGATACTTTAATCATAAAGACATGAAAATTTGATATATTTTATGATTGAAACTAAAAAGTCTCAGAGACCAAATTTATAATCTACCAAATGTAATTAGTTTAATTTATGATTGTATCTGTTTTGCCAAAAATGATAATTTTAAAAATATTTTTTAAAAATTAATTACTTGTATCGCCTACTTAAATGAACAAATAAAAAAAATTCATTGGCAACAAAAAAATATTTAGACGTATATTATTATCGATAATGAAAATATTTTTTATTGACTAATTATTTTAAGCAATAACGGATCATTAATTTTAGAAAAAAAATTCAAATTATATATTTTTTGTGAAATAAAGGAAGCATTAGCGGCACTAAGAAATTCTTAATTATAGAAATGCCCTTAATTAATGAGAATAAGGGCGTGAAGATAACCATTCGGCCAGAAATAAATTTCGGAAGATAAATAAATTTTTCTATTTCCATTTCTAGATGAGTTTCTAAGCAAAAATATGCGTTTGATAACGACATAAAATTTCTATTTCAAAAATAGAAATTCGTTTAATAACGACACAAAATTTCTCCCTTTTCGACAACTGATGGATGGTGATGGGCGACCAACAGCCGCAACGGGTGTTGGTCGTGACGGTCAACAGACGACAGCGGTGACGAGCAACGACAGCAGTCAATGACTGACGGTGGGGCTAACGACTAGCGACGGCGGTCGATGACCAATATTGGGGCTGACAATTGGCGACAGTGGTCAGCGATTGGGAGTGGCGACAAGGGATGGTGAACAGCGGGTGGCGAACGTCGGTGGCAGTGGGCGATCGGCGACTAATGACGATGGGCCAATGGTTGAGAGTGGTGACAACGGACGATGAACGGCAGTGCGTGTCAACGGATGAACAACTGACTAATAGAAATGACAAAGATTGAGAAAAAATTTTATTTTTCATTTATGTTTCAAAAATTTAAAAGTGAAAAAAAATTATTTTTTATTTTTGTTCCAAACTTATTTTTAGAATAAATTTTTTTTTCAAAAATAGAAAAATGAAAAAATTTTACTAAACGGGTTTTTATTCTAAAATTAAGTATGGAATAGAAAAAAAATTCTTGAACAAAAATAAAATAGTTATCGTACGCGCCTTAAGAGTAAGGGAGGAAAAAATAAAGAGAATTGAAAATGATGGGGAGGATATGAGAGAGGAAGAAACGAAATTCTCCAAAAGTATTGTTGGGAAAGGTAGAAAATGAACGCGAAGGAAAGGTGGATACGATATCTTAATCACTGGTAATTTACTTTATTACCCTCCGGTCTTTCGCTTTTGCCTCCACCTTTTCGAGGGCGAGTATGGAAAATGGGGGAATAGCCGCACCATCTTTTCGCGGGTTGGTCGGTCTGTTTCCGTCTCTGTGTCACGGTGTCACCCACCGAACCGCCGCCGACACGATTGCGATGATGACGTGGCGGGACCCATCGGGGCGGGGTCCACGGGCTCCACAACCGAGCTCGCGCGCGCATCGCCGTCCGATGCTACGCTCCTCATGCGTCGACAGCCGTGGATCGAAATGAGCCTGGGAGCCCCACCCTCCAACCAAAAGGCGAGCTCACGTGCACCCGGGAGGGACTCTATTACTTTCTCTCCATCGCCAGCGAGGAGCCAAATCATCCCACCGCACATTCACGTTGTCGATCGTCGGTCGAGCGAACCAATCTATTCCCTTGCTAGCCATCACCTACCAAATTTGCTCGCTTCTTCTTTTTTTTGTTTTCTTTTTCTTCTTCAATTGCAAATATAGAATGAATAATTATTCTAGATAAATAAGTATTGATGCTTAAAAGCGGCCCAAGAGAACGTGTAAATCTAGTTCAAAATGTCTATCTATTTTCTAAGATATATCATCATTAATTTTTGTCTTATATCTTGTCTCTTGTCGATTTTCTAACACGGCAATTATTTATGCATGTGCTGAAATACACTCATCATGCTATGATTGGTTCAACATTATTAATCTAACATGGAAGAAAGCAAAATTACAAGAAAGAGAGATCTGATCATCACGATTGCCATAGTCACAAGCTTAAACTCTATACTTGCAACTACCATGGCCATTCGAGCTCAATTTTGCGGATGTTGTGGCAATGGTAGCTGGATTTGAGCTTTCAAAGGGCATGGCCACCCAAGCCTTGAGCTCAGAGCAGCTATGGCTCTGAGGGTTTTTGGAGCTACAAAGCTCGGGGTTGTCATGGCTCCTTGAGTGGTGATCGTGACTACATATAAATTATGGTTTAAGCCTTCTTTGTTAGTATTAAATTTTGTTGGTTTTTAATTTTGTAAGTGAAGAATGAGAATTGAAAAAGAGAGAGTCAGAAAATGGAGAAAAAGAATTTTCCATCGGCAAAAAAAGAAATAAAATCCACTTTAGAAAATAATTAACGGTATTAATGCTACATCAACAAGTTCTATGGCCCTCCCGGACCCTTCATACGGCTGAACCTTCCTTGGAATGCTAAGCATGGACCGAGGGCCGGCTTCACGGCCATCTGGGTTGCCTCCCCAGGCTGCTAGGACCGGTGGCGGGATAGCAATGGGGGAGCATAGTTTTTCTTGCCCCTCTCCAGGCAATACAGGGCCAACATAGGGACTCTCACCCCAAGCAGATTTTCCCTACAGTTGGTTATCCCTTGAGCCTTTTAAAGTTCTGCTCAAGACTAAAATGCTTAGAGTGTTCCGAAAAAGAGAAAACTTCCGATTTTGGAATCGGGCAAAAGTACTAACCGGGGCGGCAGTTCGGTTCTGTTCGGCCCGATTTTCGAAAACGCGACATTCGCATCGCAGGTGGGATGACGAACGGCGAGAAGCTTCTACTCTGACCGCTGTTCTCCTTCTTCCTCCTCGTCTTCTCCACATCGGCTCTCATTTTCTCGACACGCCGTTGTGAAATTTGAATTGAACAAGTCTCTTCCTCTGTAATCCTCCTCCTCCTCCTCCTCCTTCTTTCTCTCTCATCAGGTCCCAACTTCAATCTCTCTCTCTCTCTATCTTTCTCTATTTTTCTCTGTGAAAATGCCGACCGCGGTGGTGAAGCTGTACAGCCTCTTCTTCAAGTACCACCTCAAGCACAAGCTCCAAGCCCTCGCTCAATCTCCCCCTCCCCCTCCGAGCCCCGCCGACCCGTTCGGCGTCGCCTCCCGCCTCGACGAGCCCGGCGCCCTCGCGAACCCCTCCTTCGTCGACGGCGCCGCCTCCAAGGACATCCACATCGACCCCTCCTCCGCCCTCTCCCTCCGCGTCTTCCTCCCCGACACCGTCCTGGCGTCCCCGCCCGGCGGCGCGGGCCCCGGCGGCTCCGCCCAGTACGGCGGGTACTCCCCTCCGACCGGGGGGGACTGCGTCAGGCTCCCCGTGATGCTGCAGTTCCACGGGGGCGGCTTCGTGAACGGCGGGCACAACTCGGCGGAGAACGACGGGTTTTGCCGGAGGATCGCGAGGGCGTGCGACGTGATCGTGGTGGCGGTCGGGTACAGGCTAGCGCCCGAGAGCAAGTACCCGGCGGCGTTCGAGGACGGGGCCAAGGCGCTGAATTGGCTGGCGAAGCAGGCGAATTTGGCGGGCTGCAGCCGGTCGATCGGGAAACTGAGGAGGAATGTCGGGGTCGAGGGCCGTGTGTTCGACAGTTTCGGCGTGTCGATGGTCGAGCCGTGGCTCGCAGCCCACGGAGATCCTTCCAGGTGATTAGTTGCTTCCTTGACAAATAGCTCTGAATTCTGAATATGTTAAAAGCGATTGATCATGTTTCTTGTTGATCCTTAAATTTGCAAATGGGTATGCATTTTTTTCGGGTGGACGATTCAATTCTTGGTTGACATTGAGATAATTATATCGGAGGGACTGCACAAATCGGCATTTTTGTCTAGGTGCAGGGACAATTGTACCAGAACCATCCATGGAAAGAGACTAAATTTCTGCAGATAATGTTATATGATGGACGCTTTCTTTGATAGTCTGGATAGAATGATTGATAGGTGGATAGAATGCTGTTCAGAGGGAGCTAAATGAGGCATTATACATGTTGAACAGTTTGAGACTCGAGAGCTGCTAAAATTAATGATGTGCGGGCTTCAAATGTTGATGATTGGTGTAATCAGATGAATCTGTATAAGACACTGATTGAGACACTGATTGAGTATGATCTTTGCTTCTGCAAGGAGCATCGCGCTTGGTCATTTCATAAGAACCTTTATGAGAGGTCTTCGATTGCTCACAGATTGTCCTACTAACCAGTCACCAGTTTTGTCTGGTAACTCAAACATAAGCTACATAACATTCTCTAGGACAATGCCTCTGTCTGAAATCACTCTAGCTGCAAGCAAATTATGTTAGTCCTGCTGCTTTACTTCAGCTACTGTCGAAAGTCCATTTGCAAGTCCTTTCTGTTGTATTTGATAGTAATGTCAGCTAAAGTTGCACCAATCATTCTTGAGCAGGTGCGTCCTCCTCGGTGTGAGTTCCGGCGCCAATATTGCAGAATATGTGTGTCAAAAGGCCGTAGAGGCAGGGAAGCTCCTTGATCCTATCAAAGTGGTGGCTCAAGTCCTAATGTATCCCTTCTTCGCTGGGAGCATCCCCACGAACTCCGAGGTCAAGCTTTCAAACTCTTACTTCTATGACAAGGCTATACGCAACTTGGCGCTGAAGCTCTTGTTATCGGACAAGGAGTTCAGCCTTGACCATCCAGCAGTGAACCCTCTGGTCTTGAGAACGGTGCCTTTGAAGTGTATGCCTCCGACTGTGATGGTAGTGGCCGAACATGACATGATGCGGGACCGCGCCATCACTTACTCTTCAGAGCTGCGGAAGTTCAATGTTGATGCACCCGTGCTGGACTATAAGGACACCGTTCACGAGTTTGCCACTAAGGATATGCTCCTTCAGACGCCACAAGCTCGAGCATGTGCGGAGGATATAGCAATATGGGTTAAGAAGTACATCTCACTCAGAGGTCTCGAGTTTTCTTACTGAATTCATCAGGAAAGAAAATTTTGCAAGTAAGGCGAATCGAAGCAAACAAAGATAATTTGAGGGAGATTATCATGGACAGGAAGGCCGATGCAGAGCTGCGAGACAACTTTGCTTGGTTGACTATATATGCTTGTCCATGAAGAAGCACATGGCGATTGGACTCAGATCTTGATGATTGGTGAATTCACCATCTCTTTTCTCAAATGCTGAAGCTTTCTTCAGAGATATGCTTGTTTCCATTCTTTGAAGCGTTTTCCTCCCATTGTAGAGTCACCATTGATTTGTTCATCTGTTCATATTCATCGCCTCGATGTGAAGATGTATCTTATAGGATTTAATATTAAATGAGAATTTGTTCTGTCTAGTTCTTTCTACTGTCGTTATAATTTTGTCTGCACCGCACAGAATCGGCAATTCCTATGCTGCATTGCCCGATCCATAATTAGCCAATGCCTCGAGTGGCAATTTGCATTCTTGTTTCTCTGAGTCTGGGGTACCGAAATTGTCGAATTTCCTCTTAAATCTGCACTGCAATTACTCCCAGACACTGATTGCATGCAAAATCTCGTTTAAGGGGAAAAAGGTAACGGTTCGACATCCGAACTTTGTTTGGCTTCCCCCTACTTGTCCATGTTGTGATGTCCTTTGTGATGTAGCTCCATTGAGCTTTTCCACAGCTATCACTAGTCATCATATTGGCATATGAGGTCGAATTGCTCGACTTTTCTCACCTCTTTTGAGCCATTTCTTGTGCTGTGCCAAATTAATGCTGGACGTGACGCTGGAGATTGCATTTCAAATATAGGGAACGCTATTGGATTCCAGGATCTGCTGTACTGATGTCTCTGTGAAGCTTGCTATACCTTGAATCTTCGTCATCTTACGTAGTTTGCTGTATTCGCGGGTAGTTACTATTATCAACTAATTAGAACAATATCACGAAGAGAAAGAATCAAACGCTCTGATATGAAATTCATCATTGACCATTATTTCTGGCACAACAGCATTAAATATCCCCAGAATTAACCGGCAGAATCATTGCCATCACAAATAATTAAATGAAATGCTCTTTTTCAGCAACGTCTATATGCATACGTGCATATTGGTTCAAATGCTTTCAATTGCTGGCTTGAGCTGATCTTGATTGCTGACCTAACTCCCTTTTCTTCTTATTAGCAAGGGATGAAGAGAAAACCATGTCGTAATCAGAAGGTAGGGCTGAAGAGAGAGGTCCATGGACGGTTAAAGAGGACCGAAGCTCATGAACTTCATACTCTGCAACGGTACCCGGCGCTGGCGCCTCGTCCCTGAGCGCAAGCTCAGAAAATTGTCCATGAAGCAGAAGCACCATCATGTGTATAAATCTTTCTATAAGTCGTTTCCGTACATTCAATGTATCGCTTTTGTTATGCAAAAGACCTTCATGCGAGCCGTAACCAAGGTTCTTATCTAATGAAAACGCGAATGCGCTACTCCTTTTTTTCTGGGTTTTTGGGTTGAAGGTTTGATGAGGTGTGGGAAGAGCAATAGATTAAGATGGATCAATTACCTGAGGTCTGATCTCAATGGGGAAGCACTGACGGAAGCTGAAGAAAATCGGATCATTCATCTTCGCTCTCGTTTCGGCAACATGTCCTAGCAATCGACCGCATTCAGCTCTGCGGATTCAATTTCATTAGTCCCCTTTCCGCACGACCAAACGACTCCACAGGAAAGTGGATTCTTAGCCGTCTATGAACTAAAATGGGTTAAGAATAATGAAGTCTATTACCATGGAGAAAGTACGGATTATCTCGGAACCAAATTGAACGGGCGGTTTCCACGGAAACTAATCCCCGTGGTTCCTAAAATTTGGGATCAGTGATAATCAGTCCGTTTTCGAATTCCTTGTTTGGTATGCCTTGTTTTTCTTTTTCTGTTTTTCTCTTCTAGAACAAAGCTGCAGCGAGGGTAGAGACAATATGTATTGTGAAATTTCTGCTCAGATCTAGAGCCAAACTCCAAAATTACCATCGAAACTCCATTAAACTAAATATACGGAATGCGGAAATCGTGCTAAGTTTTCACATTAAGTAGGAAATCTATCTATACTAGGAAAACAGACAAGTCTTAGATTATCGAATTCTATCGCAAAAAATCTTTGTATCTACAAAAAGAATTTATATACTCTAATTAGAACATAATTATAGCTTCTTAAAAAAACATGAGACACCATCTATTCCTTAGACCATCTAGAAGTGGATTGCACTTGATTGGGAACCGACCTTGTCCGATCCAGCTTAAAAACTCTTATGTTTGAAGGTGAGTGTTCGGGTCTTGACTCAATTCTCCCAACGCTTTACTCGAGCAATGTCACATGGATTGGTGAGGTTTCAAAGGTGGATGTTCGACATCCAACCTTATTCCCATGGTCCAATCCAGTCCCCCAAGACCCAACCCCAATAGCCCGGCGGCCGAACCTAGGTCCCAGGCAAGCAGAACAAAGGCGATCTAAACTAGACTCGGGTCTCGATCGTCAAACTCTTGTTCTGGCGTTTCCCTATTGCATGAACCACCGCGTCGATCCTGGGTCCCAAACCATCGCACCCGGTTCTCGTGCCGGCGGGACCAACTTAGCTTTAGTCCTCATGTGGGTGGACCGTGACTAGACAAGCCCGAGAAGTGAAAGGCTGGGGGAGCACAGCTCATCCTTCACCCCAGAACAATCAATTAAAAAGAGAAACAAAGAAAGGAAAAAAAGAGAAAGGGTCCGCGCCAATAATTGAAGGCGAGAGAGCCGTTGCAATGCAAAGTCAAAACTCACGTCCAGCAAAAACAATTCAAGGGAATAATCCTCTCTCATTCATCAACTCACGTCTAAATCCATGCGGCCCTCCCGATCGGGAGGCGATAGAAAAGGAATTAGACGTTGGGGGCGGACCTTTAATTCCAATTTAATGGGGCCATTATCCCCCCAGAAATCCCCATTATGCCCCCCCAGCCCCACCAACAGGAAAATTCCCAATAAAGACGACGTTCATGTTTTTGCCCTGTTGGAGTGGCAGTCGGATGATGTCGGGAGGTGCGTATAAAAACCTCCCGCTTGGAAAAGAAGCCTTCGTCCTCTGCAATTCGAATTAGAGTTTCTCTCTGAACAAGACAGAGGAGAGGAGCCTCGCGATACCCTCGGGAAAAGGTGCGATCTTTTTATTGTGGGGATTTCGCGTCGCGGAGCGCTGAAGAGAGAGATCAGAATGGGGGAATCCGCTTGCCTCCGGAGGTCCTTCTCTCATCCTTCCCCCGCTTCCCGTGAAGCCGCGCTGGTGAGTTCGCCGCGGAACTCTTTTTTTTTTCGCGCATTTTGCCAGTGATGTCTTGGTTTTTCTCTCCTTTTGTTGGCTCAGTTTGTTTGTCTTTTTTGGCTACGGACAATTTGCTTAGAAGGAGCCTTTTTTTTTTTTTTTTTTTTTTGGGCTTCTTGCTTGGATTTGTTCCGGTTGTCGACTGTGCAGCTACCGTTGCAGCGAGGTTTTCTTGATTTTTCGGATTTTGAGATTCGTGGAAGAGAAAATGCGTGAGGACCCTCTGGTTTTTTCGGACCCTTGAGACGGTTGGAGATAGAAAGTCGTTGCCTTTAGGTGGTTGAGTTGCTGGAGAGTGCTTGAATTATGATGATTGGGACCTTCTGCATTTTTTTTTCCTTTTATGTGGGTAAATGCAACTTCGATTGTACGTTGACGAGATGGCATTTGACATTTCATTCGAGTGAGTCGTGATAAACTTACTGAAGTGATGAAAGTTTGGAAAATTCCAGGGTGACCCGATGCGCGCCCTCACGGAGTCCGTCTCATTTGGAAGATTTATGTCCGAGTCGTTGGCTTGGGAAAAATGGTCGACCTTCTCTCACAATCGTTACCTGGAGGAAGTTGAGAAATTCTCGAAGCCAGGATCCGTCGCGCAGAAGAGAGCTATTTTTGAAGCACATTACAAGAAAAAGGCTGCAGCACAAGCGTTGTCACAGATTGAAGAAGTGGGAGAATCAAACTTTGATGTTTCCGGGCAGGAGAATATCCAGGCACGAGGGGATGAGTCTACAGGGGAATTGGGATCAGCGAAAGGCGATGCTCTTGATGCCCATGATGAGAATCTGAAGAAAGATAGCCTTGAAGTTATGTCAAATTCCTCTGGTGATAAAAATCAATTAAATCCGATCAATGAAAGAAGCAAACTGGAGATAGCAGAGGTTGCAGGTCCTGAGAATGTAAAAGCTGAGCTTGATGAAAAGCACTTGTCTCCATCTGAAGACCAGAATCACTTTGATAATCCGGAGTTCACTGCAAAGAGTATGACTTCCCAAAATGACAATGTGCCAGATAAGGTAATTTGTTGCTTGGTCTTGCTTTCTCCTTTAATGCTTAGCCTTTCTTTACTTATCAGTTCTACCTATTATTGCTGCAGGCACCTGTTGATCAGCAGATTTTAACTGCGTGTGATAAAAAGCAAGCGCTTTCTTCCTCGAAGTCAGCAACTCGAAGCAGAGCGCCGAGATTGCCGCTTCCACATGCAAAGGCAATGACGTCTATGCAACCAAGAGGTCCAAGACATATAAACAATGCTGTTCCGAACAGTCAGACTCAGACAGTCAGAAGCTCGGTTAAGGAAAATAGAATACCTTCAAGTCTCTCCACATGTCAATCAATTTTGCTTCACTTGGTGGTAGTAGCACTAAATTGGGTTCTCCACAGTCTCTACAAGTCAGGAAAAATGAAGAGTGCACCGCTTCCCCGAAAATCGAGAAAGACAATTCAGTTGCTCAGCAAGCTCAAACTCGAGTACTGCTCATCTCTTTTTCTATACATTTTGTCTTCCTTGCTCTCATTTGAAGCACTTGCATTAGCACCTGCACTTGAAGTATCCTTTCTAAATTGTCATGACCTTTAAACACTTTGCAGGCATCTCTAAGGAAGTCAGTGTGTTCTGCAATTGTTCCTGCATCACAAGATAAGAGGTATTTTGCCTTTAATGGTTTGTCTCTTTCAGTTTTGCTACTAAGCTATATGCCATCCTCGGTGTGTTCATATACT
This sequence comes from Eucalyptus tenuipes, assembly GCA_014182365.1. NCBI lineage: Eukaryota > Viridiplantae > Streptophyta > Magnoliopsida > Myrtales > Myrtaceae > Eucalyptus > Eucalyptus tenuipes. Next base: position 30,984,348 of record CM024538.1, on the reverse strand, counting down.
TTTTGGGCTGGGAGTAAAACCCTACTTAACAAGTTAATCTGAGGAGTACTAACAACAGATGATGAATCAAATTCCCCTTCAGTGTGAAAGTTTTTTGTGTTAATTAAATGAAGTTTATGTAGAGTTTCTCGTGCATTTTTTGTTGTGATCTTTTGTATCTGTTAGTGAAAACTGAATGCAAATATTCTTAGCTGGACATCTTTTCTTATCTAGCAAGCTCAAGCATTCAAATCACTTGGCACACAAAAACAGTATATTATCTTTGATTTATCATGTTTGAACTGTCACTAACACTAATAACGCATAGCAGCTTGAAATGCTCTAGTATAAATGGAAGCAAAGCTCAATCAACAACTGTGTGCTCGCCTTTTAGCTTCAGGAGTGAAGAAAGAGCTGCAAAAAGAAAGGAGGTATGATGATGCCGTCAAATCTTCCATCCAGACCTAATAAGTTTGCATGATGAGGGTGATTTGTCAACCTCTTTAAGTTCCCTAGATTATGAATCTCTTTCTTGTGTTGCCATTCTTATCAGAAGCTGGAAGAGAAGAACACAGTTATGAAGGCAGAAGTTCAGCCATTGCAAACACACAAGGTACATTTTGCAACCAATCAGCAGTAGTAGTTAGGAAATAATTGCATTGGGGTTCACAGATTCTAGGAAGTAAAAAGAACTTCATTGGCTGAACTAGTTTATCATGGTTCTAATGTCAGGCCTAGTTAAGGAGGCTGTCATTCAGATGAATTCCATAAGTTTGGCCTACTTCTTTTCCTTGCCTCATTGAGTCTGCACTTACCAATTATCTGTCAATGCAGGGTAAATCACAGCAAAATATCAGAAAACTGCAGTATGGATTTGGTTTAAAAGCAAACAAGAATGATGAATTATGTCAAGGATCTCAATCACCATGCACTAAGAGCAAGGTACCTCATAAATATGAATATTAGTGCTATTTTTCCTCATTATAGCACTAGTTATAACTGCTTGCAGTCTGCAAGGAATGGCTTATACTTTAATCTTATCATTGGACTGCTTTATTTAAATTACTAACAGTACCCTCTAAGACTGTATTCCGGTTCACATTTTGCTGAAATGTTGTCCGTAATACAAAAAGGGTTGTAAAAAGTGATATTCTTGACATTTAAATTTTTCTAGTTCTCTCGCTTAGGTGAAGAAGAGTAAGAGATCCAAATTAAAGCTGCTTTGCTATTTTTGGGAGTTGACTGTTTGTTTAATTAACTGCAGTGCTCGCTTCCTAGACCACAACTGTCTAAACTCAAAAGTCAGCCAACTCCTGACAAATGCCAAAACACAAGATCTCGGCCTTCTCAACGTATCAAGATCAATGCTGAGAGCTCCAGCCATGTGAACCATAAAATTAGCCAAAGTATTACCAATCATCAGACGTTTTTACCACAGAAGAATGTGCAAGAAAATGCTTCTCCAAACATCCAGGTGTAAGCAGGTGAAACGGGGGAAGTATTCAAAAATAGCATTTTCATGGCGGCCAACACTGAGGTGATTAAACCTTTCACGACCGCCGGATCTCTGAAATTTTGGACATATATAATCGATGATGTTGAAAAATCTTAGTCTCATGTGAAGGATCCATAGCATGCACTTGTATAGATTCTGCTACTTGTCATGAGGCCAGTTTCTGCTTCATAGAAAGGGGTTCTTTGTTCGGCTGTGATGAATAAAAGAAGTCTTCTTCCCTACAAAAGTTGGTGGAAATAAAAGATAAGAGAAAAGAGAACAACGGTAACACCGAATGTCTTCCCACAAACTTGTTCCTTCTCCTCGATTTTTACTTCTTTTCTGGCTGAATGTACAAACCGTCCTGAAATAAGTCTAGCAAAAGGGAAACAGAGACCTCGTGCAATATACGAGGCAGTGAAGGATGACATGGAACTCTTAGCAAAGATTAATTAAGAAGCATGAGGCGCGATTGTTGGGAAAGTTAGAATTCATGAGTAATCATCGAGGTAGGTACATGCGTAAGACAATCCTCCAAGAGATGAATGAAAAGATGGAATTTACGTACTCAATCAGTATCTTTCCCTGGGGGTAATGACAGATATCCAACTAATCATGCTATGGGACGGCAGAGTTATAATCAAACAAGCTGAGCAACCACGTTAATCGACAGGGAACAGGTAACGACCTACCACTATTTGCCGTTTTCTAGGAGAAATCAAGCATTATTTTCCGTCAACTCCTCAGCCTTCACTTGACGGCTTGATCTCTTAACCCGATAATGGAGACAAGGAAATTCTCATTCAAGATACAAAGCTTCTGGGAATGTATGCACCATAACGAGCTCTTAACTCGATAACGGAGACAAGAAAATTCTCATTTAAGTTACAAAGCTTCTGGGAATGTATGCACCATAAAAACTGAAGAGTACAACGAAAGTGAATCTAACTTCCTGTAAAATTCAACATAATGCTTCATTGTAATAGAGTTGGCACAGGAAAGATGATTAACTTTCAAGTGCATCATAAGTTAAATTCTCATTTAAGTTACAAAGCTTCTGGGAATGTATGCACCATAAAAACTGAAGAGTACAACGAAAGTGAATCTAACTTCCTGTAAAATTCAACATAATGCTTCATTGCAATAGAGTTGGCACAGGAAAGATGATTAACTTTCAAGTGCATCATAAGTTATTTCACCTGTACCATTTATATTCAGCAGGCTCAATGCCAGAGGCCCCTTTAGTGGGACTATAAACATCAACCAACCTCCCAGAGCGTGACATTTTGCATTCCAGTACTCAGGTACAAAGTAGCTGGGCTGAATGCCAATCAATGCCCTGTTTCTGTACTATACACTCATCTAGCTCTCATTCTTGCAGAAGCTTGAGAATTGCTTCCACGATGAGAGGAGACGATGCAGGACTATAAATTGATCCACCTGATTTCACCCAAATTTCCAAGATAATGTTGGTAAATCAGGAATGAACTCATCTACGCACAGCTACCTTGGCTTCTGCTTGAGCTTCCACATTCATGTATGTACCTAGGCTTCACTAATAATGGAAGGCTAGCAACATCTCTACCTACAATGACGGTGTAACTCTTCAGTCCTGCTCCCTACTAGATTATCATGTAATCAAAAACAATGACATGGGTCTCGGGTGTTAAGTAAGGCAGGCTCTCAATGTAAAGGTAGAAACTTGTTAGATTCTCCTTTGCTAGAGTAACAGCATCAATCACGTCGTTGCCACCCGTGAGGACCCATAAATCTCTTGAGCCAACTCTCTTAAGGCTGTCGCGACAAAAGGGGCAGGACCGAGATCGACCATTCCTGAAGTTTAAATGCACCATACACCAAAAAAAAATCTGTTAGCACATTTTGCCCCTAAAGCCTGGGGGATGAAGTACAAAAGGATCGTGAACCATTCTTTTACATGTGGTGAATCGACATTTAAGAAACATAAACAAGAGCATAAACACTTTTGATTAGGGCAAAAGTACAGGCTTTTTTTAACAGAAAAGATGTCCCTATATAGTGCCGGAGGTTGATTGACTTGAATTACGAATTTCTGTATTTAAAAGAAACATTAACATTCCCTTTACCAGTCACGAAAGCAGTTGATGCACATGGAGTGCCCGCAGCTTGGCAGTACCATCTTATTAAAACGGTCCATGCATATGCCACATTCATCTTCCTTGTCAATATCTTCATCGCCAATTTTCCTCTTGTCTTCTGCCTGCTTTCTGCTTGAAATATCCTCTGCTTGGCTTCTTTTGTCCTTGTCATCTTCAATTAGTATAAACTGGGCTTCCAGTTGCCTCAACATAGGATATATGACAGCTGCATAAAGTTTCTGATTAACTTACATATAGTAGCATGCAGGATTCAGCCATTTCTTTTGTGAACTTGGAAAAGAGAAAAAAAGGGCATACCGTAAAATTCCCTCAGAGAGGCTTTTCTTTCTTTCGAAGACATTGTCGGCATGCCGTCAACATAAACCTAGATAATTTTGAAAACGAATTAAATTTTTTTTAAAAAAAAAAACCTTGTATGGGAATTCATGAACTAGACATCCAGCACTTCCAAAAATAAGTTTACCTGGTATATTATGATCTGAACAAGGCCTAAATAACTTGGGATGGAATCTGTACAAAGGCAGTCCATCCATTCAATCAGAAACAATAAGAACGGTGCAAAAGGACTGTATGACAATCTCATCTGAATACTGTCGCCACAATAATCTCTTGGTAAACCAGCTGCCCTGTAAAATAGAGAAGGATGAAACTTTGAAGCGCCAATGATAGCAGGAACTAAACTAGTTCTCTGTGAAAAATGTCAGAAATTTAGGGGAAATGGAAAGAAAGAGAGAATTAATCAGCTTTTAGAGTTTAAGGAAGCCAAATTGAGCGAGCAATCCTCGCAATTAGATTGACATAGCGAAAATTTGAACACAGAATGAGCAAAATCCTGAAACACAAGTATTGCAACAACAAAACAGAACAACAACACATCCCACGAAGCATGTGTTCCATGTGCAAGGAAAATGACGACAACGATGAAGAATCAAGAACATTGAGTATTGCAGCCTAATTTCCGCTTTGTTTAATATTTTCACATGAGAACTTTTCTGTTGTTGTTGACCCCAATTCCCGTTCAGGGGTATTTTCTTGCAAATACAAAATGCCAATGCTCAAGCTAACCAACTACCAAGAAACAGTGCCTATTGACTACCCATTTAGAAGAACAAGGTCCATGGACGAAACCCCGGAAAAGAGAAACAAGAAATTTGTTACAGAACCAGTTCATAAACTCTTAGAGCTACGGTTCATCTTCTATATGGGCTCTACTACAGAACACGATCATTATAAACATTATCAACCAAAAATCATGACTATGGTAACAGGAGGACTCACAGGCTATTGGCATGTTGTATATCAGCTTCGAGAGATTTGATGGATTCTCTGAAGGAGGAGGTGCTCGGCTGCTTTTGCCACATTTTTTGATACCAGCAAACAAGGCGCGGGGGAAGACGTGAGAATGAGATGATGCAAAAGACTGGTCCTTTTTTGGGTTCTTTCCCTTCCTCTTTCAGGTGTTTTGGAGGGACTCTCCTTTTGGTTCTGTTGGGGGTGAATTTTTGTGAAAGAAAATGAAAAGTGATGATTGTAAGTTGTGAAAAAGAGGAAGGGAGGGGAGAGAGAGAGAGAGAGAGGGAGAGGGAGAGTTTGCTTAGTGCTTAAACATTTGCAAGACTAAGAAGGAAAGAAAGGAATGACTTCACTTTATCATGAATCTTCTTCTGATCTTATCCTTTTCTTTTTCTTTTCTTTTTGGACACGACCCCACATAGAATATGGGCTGTCATTTGCCTCCAAATTATGACTCTAAACGAAGCTAATTTAAGCCTAAAAATTATAATGGATCACTGAATTTTCAGAGAAGGAAATAATAGGGCCATTATTGTGGAATAAATAATGAGTGACAGAATGTCTCACCTGCCAATTATGCACGAACCAGGCTATGAAGTCAAGAAGCTGACTTCATCTTCCACAAGCCAGAGGAATAATTCCATTGCCGAAATATTTATATACGCCGAGCGACAGTCACAGGAATTGATGGGTCTCGTTGAAATGCAAAGATCGGTGGAAGAAGTGAAAATGAGGTTTGTGGAAATCAGAAGGGCCAAATTATAAACTAGTAGACCATAAACAATGAATATGACTAATTTATCAGCAACGGCCGTGTTGAAATCACTGCAATCGTCCTTTTTCTAGTGCCCATGGGTGGGGTTGATAATGAATATGCGCATTAACCTCAGAATGCTTGTTTGTTGTCGCGGTGCTTTCGATGCCTACATAATTCACTAATGAAACCAACCAATTGACTTTATGAATTGTAAGTTTCAATCTTCATTTGTAAAAGGGCGAGGCTACTTGACCAACATGCTTTTGTACCAATGCTTGAGTGTCCCTAACATGGACCGAGGGGTGTTTTGATTTATACATTAGCATATGTGTTTGTTCATATAATGAGGTAGTCTCGTGTGAGGAGCACGAGCCAAAGTTTCTTCCTGACTTCTTTGACCCGGATTATGGACGGTGGTCTGCTGTAGATCGCAACTCGTGATGGGCCAAAGTTTCTCCCTGACTTCATTGACCCGGTTTATGGACAGTGGCTTGCTCGTGTTCTGAAGTCCAAATCAGTCCAAGAATGCCAACCCCGAAAAAACTGTGCCACACGGATGGAATGGGGACCATATGATCTTGTGTACGTCCTTTCAACAGGACTTTAGCAAGTGGGGCGCCTCATCTTTGCACCTTTAAAGAGCAGCACACAGCCAGTAAAAAAATACCAAATAGAAAGCTAAAAAGCAAAAGAAAACTAGGAACAAGCAAAAAGCAAAGCTGATCATGTAATACTTTTCCCAGCAATAATTTAATTGCCTTGCTTTCCAGTACATGCTTTTGCATGGCATGGCTAGGTTACTCTTTCCCAACACGCTTTGTTTTTTTCTTTTTCTTTAATATCCCATTTGCAATTCTTGTGCAATGGATTTCTCTTTTGCCTCCCAAATTTTTATGTCCTTAAAATATGGAGACGACGGACCTAGACAGGTCTTTAAAAAGACCTACAAGAAAACATGGCTAAAATCCCTTTGGGGTGGGAGTCTCCATGCCCCTATCGCAAGATGATGGGACTTGCCCCATGATCGAGTAAGTTAGTTGATTGCCGTCCCTCGACGTTAAATCCATGAGATAGAGGCAACTTTCACGGCTCGATAAATATAATGACCAGGGGCTTTCTCATAAGAATTGAATCTAAGTAAGTTCTTAAAAGATTTTATCCTTATTCAATTCAAATCTCGAAACTTCCAAAATGTAAAGTAGCTAGATGGTATCAACTCCTCCTAAGGAAGAGAAAGATACAAAAATTGGGAGAAGTAGGGCCTGCAGGACATAAAAACAAGGAACATAGCTTGAGAGCTTGCCTCATTAGATAAGAGGTGCAAGAGGCTCTTGTTGGTTGAAAACAACCCCTATTGATATAATTAGAGATATCATTTGTGTGTATTGAGTTGCAACCTCATGTTCTCCTTTTATGCTAAACATTCGAAGGCACCAACTTATCAATTCCAAACCCTTATTAGAAAGATTCGTTGTATCCTAAATAGAACAGACCACATTTCTAAGAAAAAAGTTGCATAGGATGTGATAATCCTTTGCAGAGATCTTTCTTCTTAGCTGTCATCCAATTGTTAATGTCTTGTTTAACTCTAATCACCCTCAAAGGAAAGACATTATGCCCCCACTACCTTATTTTGTAAACACGCAAAATCTTCTCACTTTCAAAGATATGAAATGGTCAAAAAGCATGAGGCATTCAAAATAATTGTGGGGGTGCATGCAGCAGACTGTCAGATCACATAGACCCACCACCTCAAATATCCTGAACACACATCTGAAGTCCAGAACGATCACATTAAATTGTGCATGTCGTTTATGGTACTACCTATTCAATACTTTTCCACAACAGTCAAGAGTCAGAATTTTGTAATCTTTCTGTTAAAAAAAAAAAATCTTCTAGTCTTCTGCCAAACATATTAACCGTCGGTCCATGGAATTGCGATCTCAATCAACGCTGAGATAAAAAAAAAAAAAAAAAAAAAAAAAGTTGAATTTGAAAGCTGTCTTCTCTTGGAAAAGCAAAGGAGATTCCAAAATGAAAAGCTAAAGATGGAACCACCATGTGAGGAGTGAGCATAGATTACAGCGCGCATCCCTCCCAAAAAGCAAAAGCCTAAAAAGTGGAAGAAGGATAAGAACAGCAAAAGGAGGACAGTGATGTCGAAGTTCGAACTGAGCGCACCAACCCACGCTTTCTTGATTCTTCCAATGGCAGAAATCCTAAGCTAGGCAGAGTCTCCAACGATACCAAACGATTTATAGTTCCTGCTTCTCTTGTTTCGTGATGGGTTTCTTCTACCAAATCTTTCTCATATTTCTGGCGCTCGCACCGTCTGCTCTGTGCCAAGTTACTGGTAAAAACTCCATCTTCGAGTTCGTTCTTGTTCTTGTGTTACATGAACGAGTGTTCACTGAAAGCTCGTTCCTTTGGCTCGCTAAGCTGAAGCAATTCGTCCTTTTTTTCACATGCAGAGTTCGTCAGCATAGACTGCGGAGGATCCAGCAACTCCACAGACTCGACAACAGGGCTCGCATGGATCCCGGACACGGGTCTCATGAGCTATGGCCAGTCTTCGGAGGTGCAGAATCCCAACGTAAGCTCGGTGCAGTACCGGACGCGCAGGGACTTCCCAATAGACGGCCAGAAGTACTGTTACACCCTCCGGACCGAAGAGAGAAGGAGATACATCGTCCGTACGACATTCCTGTACGGCATCCCGGACACTGGAGCGACGTACCCCCAGTTCGAGCTCTACTTGGACACGACCAAGTGGACGACCGTGACCATCTTCGACGCAGCCCGAGTTTACGTGAAGGAGATGATCATACGGGCACCTTCCGAATCGGTCGATGTGTGCCTGTGCTGTGCGACGACTGGGGCTCCGTTCATTTCCACTCTGGAGCTCAGGCCGTTGAATCTCTCGATGTACGCCACTAGTTTCGAGGATAAATTCTTCTTGGAGGTGGCGGCGAGGGTCAACTTCGGGGCTCTGACACCAGAGGCTTTGAGGTAAAAGGCTTTGGTTGCCACTGGATTTCTCGCAATTGATAAGAGTAAGCATAAATAGTGATGAATATGACGATGGCTAATTTGTTTGTAGTTTTCTCTAGGTACCCGGATGATCCTTATGATAGAATTTGGGACTCAGACCTCGAAAAGAGGCAAAATTTTCTGGTTGGTGTAGCCTCTGGTACAGAGAGAATCAACACGTCGCAAAATGTATATGTTAGTACCAGAGAATACCCACCCGTTAAAGTGATGCAAACGGCTGTTGTTGGCACGAAAGGGTTGCTTACCTACAGGCTAAACCTGGAAGATTTTCCAAGTAATGCCCGCGCTTATGCATACTTCGCCGAAATCGAAGACTTAGGGCCGAACGAGACCCGGAAGTTCACATTGACGGAGCCTGACTTTGGTGACTACAACAATGCTGTGGTGAACATTGTTGAGAATGCCAATGGTAGCTACCGACTTTATGAACCGAGCTACATGAATGTGTCTTTGGCTTTCATTCTGTCATTCGCCTTTCAAAAGACCTCAGATTCTACCCAAGGACCACTTCTGAATGCCATTGAAATTAGCAGATATGCACAGATTGCTTCAAGGACGGATGGGCAAGATTGTGAGTTCACTGGTTCTTTATCTTTAATAGTGTCGATTAGTTCTTGTTACTCAATAATTTCTGAAGCCTTTAGTGTGTCGTGACTCTTGCTGATTAAGAGTTTGGCACGAACAGTGACAGTGGTTGATGCCCTTCACTCCATGTCCAGTGAAAATGTTTTCACAGATCAAGGTGATCCATGCCTTCCGGTCACTTGGGAGTGGGTGACTTGTAATTCGATGACGCCACCAAGGATCACAAAAATGTGAGCTCCTCATGTTGTTAATCATCTATGCAACTCTTTATTTGGTTCTGCTGTGTATTCTGACTATAGTGTGTCTGGTGATGTGGGGTATTATATGAGCTTGTCCCTTAAGTAATACCTACCGATTGTGCTAGTCAGACTATAGGAATTTTCAATGTATTTAGGATCTTCAAGAGAGAGGAAGAGGGAAAATAGTCAAAGGTTAGATCTTTACTTAATAACTTGATAAAGTGGTGCATTGACGGTTTTATTTATAGAATATGAGAGGCACTAATGATATCGATAATATTCAAAGTTGCTGCACAATTCATGGCTGAGAAGGCTGATCCAACTGGTGTTATATTGAACTATTAGAGCTTATAATCTAAAGATTGTTCTACTTTATACAGTACCTCAATAGAGATGCCCAAATGGCTGGGCCCAGGCCTGAGATCAGGCTTAACTTTGCTCTCAAATTAGTCCAGCTATTTCAATAAAATTGCCTATTCCTTTTCGGGCATGAACAGGCATGCAGAAGGCTCACTCCTTTGCTCCTTGGACCTAATCCACAAACAAATCTAGTACTCTCAATTTTAAGATTTTTAATGTTTCATAGCTAATACAATGCACTGACCTGTTGAGCAGACGCCTGTCAGGAAGAGGCATAAAGGGCATGATCCCCCCTGAGCTTAATAATTTGGTGCAGTTGACGGAATTGTAAGTGCATTAACAATTGCAAAAATCTTTCTTTTCATTTTGAATACCCAGTTTTGTTCAGTTAGTTTCTTTCCTATTTATCAGATGGCTGGATGGAAATTCATTTTCTGGCAAACTACCCGATATGAGCGACCTCACCAGCTTACAGATTGTGTAAGCTATTTTTTCATGATCTCAAGATTTATGCTCATGTGCATTCTCTGTACACGATACGACCTGAGTAATGCTTCTTTTTATATCTGAAATAACCATTTCCTGTCTTTTTCTTTTTGGTGAACTTGCAGGCATTTAGAGAACAACCAATTGACGGGTCCCTTGCCTCCTTACCTTGGTACTTTGCCAAGTTTAATCGAACTGTACGTGGCAACTAGCTGCTCTTTACTATTTGTTCATTGACATTTGGTTTAGATGTGACAAAGTTCTAGTTGTTGAGGTGAAAAATTAGGTACCAATTTGTTTCCGAGATGCTATGAATCATGTTGTAATGGTATGATTCTACATGTGACAGGAATATCGAAAACAACTTTTTCACTGGTGAAATTCCGCCCGCACTGTTAAGTGCAAAAATTAAATTCAAGTGAGTAGACTTCTTCTTTTGCCAGTGCTGATGACAAAAGGTTGTCACAAAAATTGTTCAGCTGGTGACTTCTTTGGTACAAAGCTTGAAATTTTCCTGTTCCCTTGCTCACTTCCAAAATTAAAACGTAGAATTTGATGTAGTGTGAAATGGTTGCTGGTTGCTGCTAAGACTTCATATCTGCAAAAAGAAACCTGAAGTAGGTGATTAGAAACTCTTACATCCCATTGCATGTGGTTAACTTTTGGTTTGGCAGATGGTGCATCTCTACGTGCACATGAATCTTTGTCCACACTGTGCATCAATGCGATATTAGAATTAATAACCTCAGATAAAAGCAATTCGAATCGGCTTAATCATGTACATGGAAAACTAATTTGAAGTATCGTCAAAGACACAAGTAATGGGACTTTCTATAAACTTGTAAACGGCAATTCAACTTAAATAATAATGCCAGAATAAGCTCTTGAAAGATTTGCAGATGTGATTGGAGCACATATCACATACAAAGAGCACCATTTCATGCCGACCACTCACTTATCTGCAATACTATTCACTATTTATACATCGGTGGAAGCTATTGAAAAATGCTGAAGTATCTGAAATTATCTGATGGCTATGTGGTATTGCAGATATGGGAACAACACTGGATTGCATGGACACTCAAGGAAAAAGATGCAGTTCACGTGGATACTTGGAGCTTCAATTGGAGTATTTGCAGTTTTGATATTGTTGCTTCTAGGCAGTCTGCTACTCTTGCATAATCTTCGGAGAAGGAAGTCCCGCCAGAAAAGCAATGACAAAGGTGTTCAAATCAATAGGTTCATTTAGCTGCATTTCATATTGATTTGATTGGGTTTGTGTTCCTTAAATATTTGCATTGTGCCATTCAGGTGGTTCATTGCGTACTAGCACAAAGGCTTCAACTGCATATTCAATTGTTCGAGATGGCCATTTAAGGGAAGAAGGCTCGCACTATATAGCGCTTTCTGATTTGGAATCAGCTACTGATAGGTTTTCAAAGAAAATAGGTAAAGGTAGCTTCGGGTCAGTGTACTATGGAAGAATGAAAGATGGAAAAGAGGTGGCTGTAAAGATCATGGGTGAGATATCTAATGATGGGCACCAGCAATTTGTGACTGAGGTACTTTCACTTTAAGCCTTTTGAGACGTATTGTTATTGTGAACACACAGTTAACTTTCACTTGTTAGATGTGTTGTGGGAAGCATTAATACGTGTAGTTGAGGAACTAATGTGCCATAGGTTAATGTGACAAGTGTTCATAAATTTCACTTGAATCATCGTTTAAATCAGCCGTTTAAAGTGTAAACCTTGGACATGCAGAAAGTACAATTTCTTTTTCTCATGGAAAAAGAGATCTTGACTGTCAGGCAGTCGGGTTCCTGTAGAAGAGGCTATTAAGTGTCGAACTTGCTGAAGCTCATCTTCAGAATGACCAGTGCAGAACATAATAACAGAGCATTGTTGATTTGCTTGAGAACAGCAATTGGCAACATCCTCTTGCTTTCTGTGTCTTATTTGATCGTTTCTCTCTTCCTCTTTCTGGTTGTGTAAACTTGCAGTCATAGGGTTTCAAACCTGATCTCATTCCCATTAATTTAATGGACCAGTAGAGTGCTCCCAAATGATCATGGCGTAGAGCCTACAGCTCATGGAATGTAGTCATTGTTGGTTATGGATGACCAACATGAGTAAGAAACTGTATCACAGACTTCCGTCATTTGTTGTAATTGGTTAGGCTAGAAGTCTTGCCTGCGAATTTGTTTATCTCCAGCATTGGCCGAAGGAGTCTTGGTGGAAGAGTGACATTGTGAAAGTATTTGACTGGATTTTCAAAAGTCCATCTTACTGTATCACAAGGTTTTCAAGAAGTGAGAAGATTTGACAGATGGTCACTATGGCTTAGCATTTACTAACCAGTGTACTGGGCCTGCAGGTTGCACTCTTGTCAAGAATCCATCATAGGAATTTAGTTCCTTTAGTTGGGTACTGTGAAGAAGAGCACCAACGCATCTTAGTATACGAGTACATGCACAATGGAACCTTGCGTGATCACATACATGGTTTGATCTCATCAAATGTTCTTTTTGTTTTTCCTGTTTTCCTCAAATCTGAGAGTTGGCTAAGAGGCAGGTTAATCATTGATTTTGTAGCAGATTCTGTCAAGCAAAAGGAGCTAGACTGGCTTACTCGTCTCAATATAGCAGAAGATGCAGCGAAAGGTTTAAATTGCAAACTAATCTTCTTGTTCACATGCAACGCAGCTTTTCAAGGAATTATTTCAAGTGCAATTAGCATAAAAGACTAATTAGGTGTGCACAGGTCTTGATTACTTGCATACGGGGTGTAACCCAGGCATCATTCATCGAGATGTGAAGACGAGTAACATTCTGCTAGACATGCACATGAGAGCAAAAGTATCAGATTTCGGGCTTTCAAGGCAAGCTGAGGAGGATTTGACCCATGTGTCCAGTGTAGCACGGGGAACTGTAGGGTATCTTGATCCAGAGTAAGCCATACATAAGCATGTGCTAACAATCTGTCTGTCATTCTTGTTCTCCTGGACACGATCAGATAGCTTGATATTTTGTCCCACAGGTATTATGGAAATCAACAATTAACAGAGAAGAGCGATGTGTACAGTTTTGGAGTTGTCCTTTTGGAACTGATTTCTGGAAGAAAGCCTGTGTCGCCAGAAGAAGATTATGGTTCTGACTGGAACATTGTCCATTGGGTATGAGATTTACTTCTTCCATTATTTTACTTGCTAAAAGCTTTAGGCAATGTTTTTTTGAGACTGCTAAGATTACCTTCTTCTGGATTCTCACCTAAAACACAGAAAAAATACGTGCTGCCAAATGAGATTAGGAGGCCAATGAAAGATTCAGAAGTCATGCAAGATATAGAGAAAGATAACTTAGTTGAGACAAGACAGGTGCTAAGGCATCGTATTTTGGTCAATAGAAGCATCTTGTACTTCTGTCAGAAAGTACCATATGTGCTTTTAGGAAAAGTCAACTGATGTCATAAGAGCATTCTTTAACGTACAATAAATGTGATTCGAAGGTGAAGTAAAAGGCAATTTTTGTATGTTCCTGAGACACATAAGATTATTGTGCTTACCCTGCATGAGGCACATCCAGAGGATGCAGAGTTATCGATGTACCTGTAGATTCACTAATGACGAGACATGAAATGGGTGTTTACATTGATCATGAATAGTTAGGTGGAATGATTGATGAACTTGATGGATTTTGAACGATCAGAGCCTGATTCCGCCTGTCCTCATCTATTGGTAATATGTACCGCACCATGTTCAGAATCCAGTGATTAAAGAGGGAGGGAGGGAGGGAGGGAGGGAGGGAAGGAGTTGTAACAGCACTTTCAGACATATAATTGGAAAATTATTCTGTTTCTCAATGTGCTTTCAGTCTTACACCAACATGAACATCTAGGAGCAGTGTTTGTTTGGACAATCGTCTCCATGTTGCTTACACTCCTTTTGCAGGCAAGATCATTGATTCGCAAAGGGGATGTGATGAGCATAGTCGATCCGATACTCGTAGGGAGCTTCAAGATTGAGTCAGTGTGGAGAGTCGCGGAAGTAGCTCTCCAATGCGTCGAGCAGCATGGAGCCTCCCGCCCTAGGATGCAGGAGATCATATTGGCCATACAAGATGCTACCAAGATCGAGAAAGACGCAGAGAGCCGCCTGAAACACTCTCCTAGCAGTTCGAGGGCTCAATCCTCTCGCAAGACATTGCTGACAAGCTTTCTCGAAATCGAAAGCCCCCAGTTGTCGAATGGCTGCATAGTCCCATCCGCCAGATGATGACGAGCGAGCAAATACTTTCTGGAAATTGGCCGGGCGACTCTTGTAGCTTGCATACCGATGATCCAATATGGATAGTGTAGAGAGTTTTTGAAATTTGTCTTACAACTCTGTATAACGATTCTAACAAAATTTTGTAAAGGGAAACAGTCAGGTTTGAATACTACATTGGAGAGGTAAGAGAACAGTCACAGCTAGGGGTGAGCGTGGTTCCCGGGTAGAACCGGGAACCGGAGAACCGAACCGGAGGTTCCGGTTCGGTTCCCGGTTCTAAGGGGGCCGGTTTCGGTTCCCGGTTCTCTTTTTCTAGGAACCGGCGGTTCCGGTTCCGGTTCCGGTTCCCATAAGAACCGTAACCGGAACCGGCCAAGTTAAAAAAAAAAAAAACCCTAAACCCCCCCCAACGTGATTTCCCCCCTCTGTTCAATCTTCCCCCTTTCCCTTTCTTTTTCTCTCTCTTTTCTCCCCTTTTTCCTCCCCACGTCACTTCCTGCCCCCAACTTTTTTCTTTTCCTCTCTCTCTCTCTCCTCTTTCCCCCTCTCTCGGCCGAAACTCCCCCTTCTTCCCCACGCCCTACTCACCACCACCTCTTGGCCACCGAACCCCCACCACCCACTGCTCGTCCGACGAGCCGTCTCGCCGTTGAGCCCGACGAGCTGTCTCGCCGTCCGCACCGCCGTGAGGTACCGCCGCCGTCCCAAGCCACCGTCACCATCTCTTGCCGCCGCCGCTCAGCCGTCTGGGCCGTCGTTGCTCCGAACCGTCGCCACCTCCGCCCGAACCGAGGCCGTGGGTTGAGCCGCAACCGCCGCCGTCTTCGCTGCGTCGTTCATGCCGCCGTTGGTGCCGTGAGACTCGTGCCTTCGTCGCCGTCGCGCCACCGTCGCCGAGTGCTCGCCATCGCCGAACCTCCTCGACACCGCTGCTAGACGCCGTCACCCCTCGCTCGCCTCGCCGCTCAAACGTAATTCCTTTTCCCCATACAGAGCAGAAAAGAATTGAAATCTAAGCTACCAGATCGTGGGGAAAAAGGGTTCTCTTGGCAGTTATTGTGAGTTCGGTGTTGCTGCTCGGTTTGCATTGTTTGCATATATTTGATTGAAGCCTGTTCATTATTGGTGTTAAGCAAGTTTTACCTGAATCGGGCGACAAACTAAGACTGTTTCTTTCTCCCTGGTCACTGAGACCAACTTCGACATTGAAATTTGCTAGGTTCATGGGTAGGACATCTAATAGAATCCGAGGAGTTAGAGAATGGCTTAACCGATTGGACTTAGGATTCGACTTTAGATTTACATAATATGCTTAGGTCTGGTGATTGATGATGTTATTGAATGATTTTCTGTGGATTGACGATCAATGATCATGAACTTGAGGTTGATTGAGCTTGACTTGTATTAATCTGCAATTTCGTACCTTTGTGATGGACTTACTGTTTTGGCTGAAACGAAGTGCTAAATGAGGTTTTTTCACCTCGAGCCCTTCTAGACATAAAAAATACACTTCTAGAGCTTCGATTTGATATGTCACGCGCCCATAGTGGATGTCGTTTGGTTGCTGAAAAACACCTTTGAAATCTGTCAATTCTGCAGCAGTTTTAAATTGATTTGCTGTTCTGACTTACTGATGTTCTGTTTTAACTGGACTGAGCTGGTATAGGATGTTATTAGGATTTAATGTCTTCTGGAGATTTGTAGTAGACTTCTCAAGCTTTCCATAGACATATTATATGTGCGATTTGGCCATCGTTTGCCCTGCCTAACACTTCTTGCAAAGATCGAGCACTAATCTGGTGTTGCAGGTGTTCTGCTCTGATGTTCTGTTTTAATTGATTTCTGTTCAGATTTTTAAGTCAATGTCTCATGATAGATGATCATGATATTCCCTTCTATCTCACAGCAGACTCAATTTTACTGAGAGAGCTTCCACCAGTTGATGATGCTGATGCTGTAAGAAGTTCTAAGAACCAGATTTTCATGAGTGTAAAAACTAAAAACAGTTTGTTTATTATTGCTTCTACAATGCTGTTTGCTGTTTGTGTTATATTCTCTTTGATGAATGATAAGTTTGTTTATTATTGCTGCATTCATTTCCATTTTTTAACTAAAAAAAAAAAAAAAAAAAAAAACCTGTTGGAAACTGGAACCGACCGGAACCCGTGACGGGGGTAGGTTAGGAGTTCTTCTTTGTTCGTTGGGTAGGTTAGGGTTCCGAGGAAAATGAGGAACCGTACCCGGAGTAGGTGGTTCCAAGCGGAACCTGTAGGAACCGGAACCGCTCACCCCTAGTCACAGCAGTAAAGTACTAAGCATATGCTAGGAAATGGCTAGGAGTTTTCTTGCTGAGCGGTTTACTTGGTGTGAGGTTCATCATCTCTCTTTTTTTTCCTCCCTTGACATTAGGTCATACATCGAATCCTCATGAAAAGAACATTTCACCACCTATGTGGGTATATATGTTTTACCTTATATATTCCGTTAAAGATAGCTTATACACAGATCTGAATTGGTCCATCTTAATGAAATTAATACCTCGGACCCATTGGGTAATCTGTTCGTTACGCAATCTTCGCACATCATTGTTCCCTGGGGTAATTGTTCACTTGGGTAGTTATGATTGGAAAAATTGATCGGCTATTCAAATCAATGATAACGGACGTGGATCATCTAAAGGAAGATCATCCTGATTGCATGAAAAAGTCGCAACGTAATTGCGGAGGCCTTATAGGTATGATATGTATCACCGCTAGTAAGTAATTTCTTCCACCATCCCAAACACGCCATATCTGGAGTATTTTATCTATTACTATTTTGGCTCTTATAATTTAGTTCTTATTTTATTTTTCTGTAAACCAAAGTCTTCAAAGCATGTTAATACTGACACTTGGAGTCGAACTTCAATCCATAAGTAGAAATTAGGGATATGTTCAGCAAAAATCCTAAAACTTGTCAAGAAAGAATAATTAAGTCCTAAAACTTACAAAAAATGCAATTAAGTCCTAAAACTTGTCAAGTTGGTTCAATTGAGTCCTAAAGTTAACACCATCAAGAAAGTTAACGGAAATTGCTGACGTGGCGCTGACGTCATATTTTAAATGAATTTTTTTAATTTTATATATGGCTTTTTAAATTATTTTTTTATTCAAAATCTTTAAAAATTAGATTAAAAACTAAAAAGGAAAAGCTAAATTTATTTAAAAAACCAAAACTGTTAAAAAAAAAAGGCCACTGGTGGAGCTTCCGCCGCCCATCGCCGGAGGGGCCAGCGACGGTCATCGGTCCTAGGCAAGGTGGTGGCCCTCGCTCGGGCGAGGCCTCGCCGCCCTAGGTGAGGGCCGACCACCCCCGCCAGGTCGAGCGAGGACGCCCAGATTTGGGCATGCCGGCCCTCGCAGGGGCCGGGGACCATCGCTCGCCCAAGGCGAGGCCTCGCCGCCCTCGCCCGGGGTTGGCAATGCTCGCCCGGATCCGGGCGAGCAAGCGTCGTCCGACGAGGCCCGTCGGACGGGTCCGAGGGG
Source organism: Eucalyptus tenuipes (assembly GCA_014182365.1). Lineage (NCBI taxonomy): Eukaryota > Viridiplantae > Streptophyta > Magnoliopsida > Myrtales > Myrtaceae > Eucalyptus > Eucalyptus tenuipes. Next base: position 30,966,175 of record CM024538.1, on the reverse strand, counting down.
GAGGAGCAGCCGCAGCTCGACGAGCCAGTCAACGAGGAGGACAAGAAGGAGCTCGAGGTCGTCTCCCGCTCCGCCAGCTTTGCCAACGAGGACAACGTCGCCCCCGCCACCAACGACGACGCCAACGAGAATGGCGAGGCCGAGGAGGAGGACCATGAGGTTCGGTTGCTCGGTGCCCCGGATCCGGGCGAGCATCACCGACCCCAAGCGAGGGCCGGCAAGGCCTCGCCTAGGGCAAGCGATGGTCGTCGGCCCCCACGAGGGCCGGCGTGCCAGATCTGGGCATCCTCGCCCGACTTGGCGAGGGTGGTCGGCCCTCACCCGGGGGGTCGGCGAGGGCCGGCCACCCCACCTGTGGCCGGCGACCGTCACCGGCCTCTCCGGCGATGGGCGGCAACGGAAGCTCCACCGGTGCCCTTTTTTTTTTTTTGAATAGTTTTGTTTTTTTAAATAAATTTAGCTTTTCCTTTTTAGTTTTTAATCAATTTTTAAAGATTTTGAATAAAAATAAATTTAAAAAGCCATATATAAAATAAAAATTCATTTAAAATATGACGTCGCACCACGTTAGTAATTTCGTTAACTTTCGACGGCGGTGTTAACTTTGTGCCTCAATCAATCGACTGACAAGTTTTAAAACTTAATTGCACTTTTAATAAGTTTTAGAACTCAATTACACTTTTTTGACAAGTTTTAGGATTTCTGGAAACACTACAATAGTCAAACTAAAAAATCTTCTAATTTCGGCCGAACAGAAAGATATGTCTTGCGACAAAATAAATCTTCTGAAAATCCAAGCAAAAATCGAAGCTCCGACAGCCGCAAAGAAAAAGGAAAAATGCGTAAGGCCTAGAGCGAAGCTCGGCAGATTCTGTCTCGAAGCCCCCGTGTGTTTTTGGCTTTCTTTAGTTCGAAGTTTGCCACGGCCTGACGCTTCGAAGGCTGTCGTCATTCGTCGGCCATGCCTCTGCTCACCCTCGATGCTTGCTGGGCTCAAGCTGGCGGTACCTCTCCGACTCGCTTCATCGGTGCTTCAGTCTTCAAGGGTCAGTTTGTTTTGCTCGGAATTTGCTTACTAGTTGTGAAAGTTAATATGGAACGTATCCTTATTTGAGTGGAAGCGATACCGGTATGTTTTCACCGGGGTTTGTTGCTATGTTGTGGCAATTGATTCATTGTGGGTAACTTTCTGGCATTAGGGACTGTCTCGTTGTTTTGATTTTCGAAGGTTCTGATCTCCCGCGATTGCCCCCTTTCGCAATGAGAGCTTTAGCTACTAGACTTCATTCATTGTTTTACCTCAAGAATTCGGCTCGCTTCACAATGCAAACTTTAAGCTAAGACTGTTGAATACAACTTTAGTGGGCATGCTGACAGTTCTATTGTAGTGTGTATTAATTGAAACTAGTATTCAGGCCTTACATTTAGTAAGATGTGGACTTGGTTCTGAATCCGAATTTATGGTTTTCCATGGGTCTGCTGACACCGTATGCTTTACAAGGGGCTGCTTTTGATTGTATGGTGCATGTTCAATTAGGTGAGGAGTTTATTGGCCTCAATGATGCAACGAAGCATTTTCATGCCACCTGTTGTAGGGTAAGATTCTTGAATTCCCCCTTTATATCCATGAAGTCATAAACGTGTGGTTTTGATTTCTTTTAACTAACATGATTCTGCTTCCTTCTGCAGGCATGTAGAGTAAGCACGGGTCATGCTTCAGTTCGATGCTCAGTGAAGAGATCAAGACATAGAAGACCGCAGAAAAGTGTTGATCTTGATTTGAAAGTTAACCAGAATTCATCCAATACAAATGTGACTGATAGATCTTCTTCAACAGTTGAAAATGCTCCGAGTATTAACGCTTCCTCCAACAGTTCTTCTATGAATTCTACCACATCTATTTCCTCCAGAAGTACTGTCCTTCAGGCATGTACGGTCACTTCTGGCTTAATGGTTGCTCTTGGTGCTATAATTAGAGAGGTGGGTCCTTGCTTTCAGGATCACTGGCTTGGTCATCATATTGTTTGCTTATTGTGAACTTATATTCTAGTGTCGGGGTAATGTCCAAGGTCACATTGGATGTTATAAAAGGACCATTTTCAGCATGATGCCAACAAATTGTGATATGCTTTTCTTATCTTTACATTTCTTACTGAATTGCCTTCTTTAAGTGTTAATATTTTATCATTACTGGTATGAATTTTAGCTATTTTTCTTTCCACTTGACGCCTGTCAGAGTCTAAGTCTCGACCCAAACTTTGCAGGCATCTCACGTTGCCTTCATGGAAGGATTGCCAGTGATTGACTCTACAAAGGAAATATCATGTATGGATTCGCAACTAAAAGATGGTGGTGGTTGCTGGGTGATACATTTTTGAAATCTTTCCCGTGTAGTAATGCTGGGATAACATACTTAAAATTAGGAGAGCTGAACTGATGAGAACCATATGAATGACCCCTTCTCAATAACATAAATCAATTTCCAAAAGTTACTTATATATGGTTGGCTGGGTGTATGGCTATTTCGTATAAGACAATGATGCCAGAAATTTGATTATAGTTCTCTTTTGTCTAATACCTTTTCTAAACCGTACTTCTGGACTGACATCCAATAAAAAGGGTAGACAACTGGGTTGTGCATAATTTAAGTGAGTTTGATCCTACATGTTGCATTGACAGCTTTTTCTTGTATTATGTTAATAACATACATAATCAAATTGCCCCTTTTTCTTTAATGGCTTCTTTTACAGAAGTGTGGATAACAGTGTGGCAATTGAATTGGTTTTTTATTTTACAATAGCCATTTGATACTAGTTGAAAGTTCACCGTTACATTTCTTGTTAGCCTAGATGCTACATATCCTAAATGCATTCTTTTTCCCCCTTAAATCTGAATAATGAAGATATCTGTCCCAATTGTTGTTTCTGAACTGGACAATTTAAGAGTCCATAGACTCCTTATTAAACTTTAGACTTGCCATTGTGTCTGGTCACTTACTCTTGATGACAACTGGGCTTGATAAATAAAACGTGTTTAAGAGAATCATTCTTTCCCCTTGCTTACAGTTGGTTTTGAGATGTGGCATCTTGAGTTGATTACAGGACTGGTTATTCTGATATCATCTTGTCGGTACTTACTACTGAGGACTTGGCCAGACTTTGCAGAGTCTAGTGAAGCAGCAAATCGGCAGGTAGTATGCACTTCACCTTCTCTATGTAGTGGTCTTTACCTGCACGAATGATTGGCTTTCTTGATGCACAAATTGTTACTTTCAGGAAAAAAGAGATATACATAAATAGTTGGAGGGGTATTTTTGTGGCCTATTGTTCTTTGGACTGCTGCTTTTCTTTTCAACCTCATGTGACATATCATGAGTACTTGCAAACTAGTGGTCTAAGCTGTGCAACCTCTTTAGTCAGTATAATCTCTCCTTGAATGTGCAGGTTCTTACCTCGCTTGAACCTGTGGATTATTTGGTAGTTTCATTTCTCCCTGGAATCAGTGAGGTACTGCACCAATCGTGTGTCTTAGTTATCTGTTTGTCCTTCAGTCTATTGAATTAGTAATCATGCTTCATGCTTATTGTCGTATTTGGAATTTGTCTGTCCAGGAACTTCTTTTCCGTGGTACACTGCTCCCACTGACCGGAAACAACTGGACCAGTGTCCTGCTTGTTGCCGCCTTATTCGGGATACTACATTTGGGCAGTGGACGAAAGTTTTCCTTTGCAATTTGGTACGTGTGATTTGAACAATGTCCTTTCCCATGGCTATATGCTTACGTTTGGCTTTTCAACTTGTTTTAGGGCAACCTTTGTCGGACTGATGTATGGTTCTGCAACCATGGTCTCTTCGAGCATTGTCGTGCCGATGCTTTCTCATTCATTGAACAATCTGGTTGGAGGGATGATATGGCGCTACTCAAAGTCAGAGTCGCTGCAGTAAGATACATCCTGGCAGTTATCACGATGTCCAAGTGAACAGTGTAGAATATCAACGAGAGATGGCCATGAGCCTGCGATATATGCTTCGGTATTGGCAAATTTGTATCAGTTTGGTTGTCTTGCTGTTTCTAGACACCACTCTTGTACTTTAGATTCATGCCCATAATGTTAACACCATTATACAGAATGACGCACTTGTTCTTCGGTCACTTTTTTGTTCCTCAAACTGAATCACCTTGATTCATTCAATTGCAATTGCAATTAGTAGACAGAGAAAAGAGTCAGTTACTTGTCGTCCCTGCTACAAACATTGCTTGAATGAAAAGAAAAGAGGGATTGTGTCGAGCAAGGACAGTCTGGCTTCCTGTCTGGAGTTGCATTACTTTTCCCAAGAATCTTTGGAACAAAACTACTTGATATCGCATAGCATTTTGAGACTAGCTTCGTCTTTCATTTAATTAACCTATTTGGATTGACTTTTATTTTTAATTTTTTCTCAAGCTTTTTAGCTGTTCTTTGATCTTTATTTAGCAATATACAAATATTATCATGAGAAATAATCCGTACTTGTTCATAAATTTTCAAAAATATTGTATTTTTCATCTCAAAGTTCGGATGGAAACGATCTGTCGTATTTGGAGCAAACCCATAGAAGAACTCATATGATGCTTGATTTCTCAAGTGACGTAATCAACAGTCAGTATATCTTTAACCCCAAATGAAGAGGAGAATATGAAATGAAGATGGCTGGGTGACTTGCAATTTTACCCATGCCTTGTTAATTTTAATCTTGGCTCCATTTGTTGGTAAAAATAAATGATTTGTAAAACATTCTTCTAAAATTGATTACTTGTGTTACTAGAAATAATTAATAAATATAAAATATTTTCATTACCAATAACAATTTGAATCTAAATATTTTGGTGGATAAAAATTTTTTTATAAATAATATAAATAATCATTTTTAGGTGAATATATTTTAATTCATTCATTTTTCATGAAATAAATGCACCCTTAAACTTTTCTACTTTAGTTTTCACTACCTTTATGTGATTCTATAATAATTTAACGATTTAAAATGACTTTCTTAAATAGATCCGCCCAGCATCCTAAAACACCTATTTGTCAAAAGAAAATTAACACAGATGATGGGTATCATTAGATTTCATTTCCCACAGAGTAATAATCAGGGGTAACATGTGAAGTGTCCAGTTATTAATTTACAGAAAAGAAAAATTTCACATGCTACGTATCCGTGTGCGTGAATTTTATTTGAGGATTTCCTTTTCCGCAACATGCAAAAATAAAACCCCAACCCACACATTTCATTAAATTATCTGTACATCTTAACGAAACGAAACTAAAATGGATTTAAATTCAAGGGACCACTTCATTAAATTACGTTTATTTCCACCTATCAAAAAAGATTATCTTTATTTCATCGTGCCATCACCGCGTGGATCGTTTCTACCTTCTAGTTTTCCGGCAAACCCTATTCGTGAACGTCCCATCCTTCTTTTTTCTGTTTTCCATTTTTGACGAAAACGATGAAACCGAAAAAGCGAGGGCGAGCTCCCAGCCTTCCCCGCGTAGAAGACGAGTGCAGGTCGTGGGGGAACGCGAAATCTCCCTCCGCTTTCGCCTTTATATCGACTCCCTCCGCGCCCTCCCTTCGATCATGTCGGTCGATTCGATTCCGTACACATTCGCGTCCTTTTTCCGTGCTGTACTCGACTCGCCTAGGAATCTCCAGCCATGTCTGCGGTACGAAGATTCTCTTTTTATCCGTACCCGCGTCGCCATTTGATCCGAAACGAATTGGGTTCTGCAGTTTCTTCGATTCTCGTGGGTGTTCTTGGGGTTTTCGAGTGTTGCTGGGGGCGGATATGTTCGTCGATGCTAGGATTGCAAATTGGGTTTCGCAATGCGGCTCGTTTTTTATTCGGGTTCTGCAATTTCTTCGATTTCTAAGTTCAGAGTGGAAATGCCTGTGTCTGTGTGTTTAACCGTGGCTCTCTCTTGTCTGGGTAAGCTTTAAGCACTTGCGACTTGTTTTGGAGGCAACGGAAAGATCAGGGTTTAAAAATTTATTGAGTTATTTATTCGATTCAGCTGAATTCGGATGTTTTGATGCATATGATGGAATCGCGGATATGTAAAATATATGATGATCTCATCAGATACCCATAGCGCATTATGCAAGTGGGAACATTTCTTGGGCTCATTTTCTTGTAAACAGTGCAGAGGAAAATTGCAGACATTTTCCTCAATATGCTCTTTTGTTCAAAAAAGCTGTTTCTTTTTTCCCCACAAACCTCTGATGAGTTCTTGTAATGTGCAAAGGCGGAGTGTTGATTTTTCTGTGTCGTGTGCAGCAGCAGGAGGGACGGCCATTGCCAAAATTTGGGGAGTGGGACGTGAATGATCCGGCCTCGGCCGAAGGATTCACTGTCATATTCAACAAGGCTAGAGAGGAGAAGAAGGGTGGAGGATCAGCTGAGAGTGTGACTTCACAGAGCAAGTACGGTGGTTCCTGTAAGGAAAACGATAAACGCAAGTACTCCTTTAAGGTATTGTCTCAAATTGTTATTTCTCTTTGCCCCCATTGAATTTAAACCCCTTAGATGCCAAATTTGTTGACACCTTCTTTTCCGGATTTGAATGCAGAGGAAGTGGTTTTGCTGCGGTTGAATCGGAGCTCTTGCAAAGGCTGAGGTTAGCCAAGAATAAAAAAGGATTCAGTACAAGCATGCTGTAGGCAACTGCTATACGTAGTCATTTGTCTCAGAGTGATGATTGATTAGCATTAGTTTTCTCTATACAGCTTTTTTCTTTCTTCTTTGAATTATATGTTTTGGTGAGGAGGCACTTGTACAGATTGGTGTCAGATAATGATAATCAGTAGAGCATATTTATGGAAATTTTTGGAGGTGTTTTTGAGATTTAATTCTGGGAATGGCATCGCTTCCTGTCCCTTATATCATCTGGGAATATTGTTCATGGAAACCTCCTAGCTTGCAAATATGTCCAGAGTGCATCACGTGCATCTTGTTCTATGTCTTTCGGATATATAAAGCAGAAGTTAGTTGGAAGTATTAGAAGGCAATGCAACGATAATCTGATCACCTTGACAAAAAGTTGCATCCCTCTCTTGATAAAGAAATAAAAACAACTCATCAACCAAATGCTGTAGGGCTATCTTTCTTGGTATATGATTCAATTCTACATCTCTCTCTGTTCAGTTGTGCACGATCACATACCTTGGCCTGCATGTCAACTTTGCGATCATGGCATACTCCATATCCATTTCTAAGGAAGTTCCGGTTGTGTTGGAGCAGAAGCATCATAGTCTTGTCTCTGGAGGGCATACCTTCAGTGCCAGGGGCATTATGCACTCGTCTTAAAGTATTGTGGTGATCGATTTTGCATGAAGAGGTAATCTGAATTGCCCGGTTGTACTCTTTCTGGAATGCTTCTGATTCTGAACCGCATTCAATGTCTGGTATTAACTCCATTTGCATCCTCAAATGTCTGTGTTGGCGTGAAGCAGCTCAATGATGCTGCCATAGTTGCGAAAGTGGCATTAGGATCACACGGAAACTATCTCTGCTCGTGCTTTCTGCATATACACTGTTGTGTCTGCTTAAATTGTGATGAAGGATAGTGCACGTGGTGGGTGCTTTGCTAGGGACTGTAGAGATTGCTCTTTTGTTGTTTGTAACCGACTTGGTGTTTCTCGGGGCCTAAAAACATAGCAGGATGAAAAGGTAACGGGATGGTGCTGACTGCTGACACTAGCAGAAACTTCAGCAGAGACAATTCAGGTTCATTAAGAGGGTGAGAATGGCAGGGGGACGAAAAGGGTGGCGGACTTTATTTGAGAAGATAGTTTATCTTTATCTGTCTTTGAAATTAAAGAAGTTTTTCTTTTGTTAAGAACAATATATGGATGGTCTTAAGGAGAGTGGTTAGTTTTTCTTTTGTCAAGAACAATATATGGATGGTCTTAAGGAGAGTGGTTATTTTAGAACGGAGAGATAGAACACATAGATGATCGGTTTTGGCGTGGGCCAGTTTCAAGGCTAGAACTAGGAAAAGAACCTGTAAGTCTTGATTTCAAAAAATTGGGATTGAGAACTAAGCCGACTAGCCTTGGAACTCCTGAAATCGAACAGGCTGACTCTCGGTTCAACCCAAAATCAAGTTTGTTTGGTTTGTTAACAATGTTTAAATAATTGTTATCAATTTACAAAAATAAAGTGGTCTCTACTCAACGTATAAGAGTGGACATATTATCCCCAACGTATGGGGTTTGAGTCCTCAACCGGGACCCACCACGTTTAGATAGGTTTTGGAGCCAATGCTCGCTTTCAACACAGAATAGGTCAAGATAAGCCTCCGACACAATTCACTCTATGTAATTATGTGTGTGTGCATATATATTTATATTTATTTTATTTTTGTGGAGAGAGATAATTGAAAGTTGAGATGGAAGAAGATTTTTCTCTCCATTTTTGTTTAGACTGAAAAAGCATGGGAAAACAAAAGGCAACTGTTTAATTAAAATAAGCATGGGAAATTTATCGTAATTCTTTTCTTTTGGTCTTCACTTCAGCCCCAATCTCAGAGAGAATAGGGCTTCCCCCAAAAAAAAAAAAAAAAAAAAAACAATTGACAAAAACATACGAAAATACAAACTTTACTCGAAAACATTATTTATATTAAATGACAAAACATTCCTTTCATTTTTAAATTTTTCAACATAGAAAGTCGTGTGTAAAATTATGTCATTCATATCTCGACTCTGTTGTCCCCGTAAAAATAGCGGTTGTCTCAAAAAAAAAAAAAAAAAAAAAGGCTTTTGCGACATGACACTTCATGAGAAACACATGACAAATGTACCCACTATGCAATTAACCAAGACAATAGGCACTAAAGTTGCACTTGGACAACCTACCCGTAGGACATGACACTTCATGAGAAACACATGACAAATGTACTCACTTTGCTAAAAGCGGTTTTAACTAAGACAGAAGGCAAAAGATGATCTCCGGCGGTCCCTCAGTCATAAAAAAAAAAAATTATCCATGAAAGTTGCACATGGACAATGAAATGCCCATCGTCATTGCTGCGATTGATGGACCGGTGAGAAGTGCCTCCCTCGCCTCATCCCTCTTTGCATCTCAGCTTCTACAGCGGTCGGATTTTACAGCCATCCAAATCCATACAAAACCTTGGGCACAACCCGACCCAACAAGTCGAAAGAGCAAAAAAACACCTTGTCATACGGAATCGCACACGATTCGAGGACCCTGACAATTGGCAAAGGTGAAGCTTACTCGTTGCATGTGCATCCATGGTGGCTCTCGCTGTCGCCCAGCGTCATGGTTGATCAGACGTGCAAGGAGTCTTAATTGCATCGGTTTGCAGCTCATCTACTTCACCCACCATCTCACTCTCTCTCTCTCTCTCTCGGCATTCAATTCAATCGCTCCCCATCCGTCTCCTAACCACCATCTCCGTCCTCGGTTGCCTAACCCTAACACCTTCCTCTGTTTTCTCGCCCCCGTCCTCCCTCTGTCCAACCTTAACCAATATCACCAAAAAAGTCCAAGAATCCTCCGCACTCCGCGTATAAATTCCCCTCCAGACGAAACCCACATCTTAGTTTTCTCCATTAGCCCCTAGATCGGATCCCTCGTGCACTGAAGCTTCACCGAAATGGAGCTCTGTTTCTTGGATAAGCTCAAGAGCCAGCCTTCATGGGTCATCTTGCTCTTCGCCCTCGGTTCATTCTCGGTTCTCAAGTTCTCGCTCGCTGTTCTCAAGTGGGTCTACGTCAGTTTCCTCAGGCCCGCCAAGAATCTGAAGAAGTACGGCTCGTGGGCGCTCATCACCGGGCCCACTGACGGCATTGGCAAGGGATTCGCTTTCCAGATTGCCCGGAAAGGCATTAATCTGGTCCTCGTCGGCCGGAACCCCGATAAGCTGAAGGAAGTCTCCGACGCGATCCTGGCCAAGTACGGGAAGGTGCAGATCAAGACGGTGGTCGTCGATTTCGCCGGGGACATCGACGCGGGCGTCCGGAGGATCAGCGAGACGATCGAGGGGTTGGACGTGGGGGTGCTGATCAACAATGTCGGCGTGTCATATCCGTACGCGAGGTTCTTCCATGAGTTGGACGAGGAGCTGCTGAAAAACTTGATTAAGGTCAATGTGGAAGGGACCACCAAGGTCACCCAGGCTGTTTTGGCTGGGATGATCAAGAGGAAGAAGGGAGCTATTGTCAATATTGGATCGGGGGCTGCGATTGTGATCCCCTCGGATCCACTCTACTCTGTTTATGCCGCCACGAAGGCGTAAGTGTTCATCTCTGATGCTTTGTTTTGATTGGAATAGTAATTAGTCCGTAATGGCGGATAAACGAGAGAAAAAATATGATAGAATTGCATGCAAGGAGTTCTCTTCTGATGCTGAGATGGGAGTTTTTCTTTGTTTTATGTTCAACTTCAGGTACATCGATCAGTTCTCCAGGTGTCTTTACGTTGAATATAAGAAGAGCGGCATCGATGTGCAGTGTCAGGTATGATTACTGATGTTTTTAACAAGTTCTGCTTACATTATGTTTCTTCATTGAGGATTTCTGTCCATGATCTTTTCGTCAATCCTATTCCACTTGCATGCTTGTTTTTTTTCCTTCCTTTTTTTTGTGGTCTCTCTCTTCTTTCTAGATGTATAAAAAAGAAAAGGGTTAGTTGGTGATTCTGAGATATTCTCTCGACTGATATCTGTGAATGCATGGATTGAATTAGGTGTCTTTTGTAGTTTGTTCATTGTCTTGCCTTTATGAATATGTTCAATAAACATGTAAACTACCTTTTTTTTGAGGAATTGCCTTTTGATGCTGCCACTGTGTTCTCATTTACTGAATTAATGCATGATGAGTAGGTGGCCATCCAGAAGGCTGATATAGGTCCATGATGATGATATTCAGGGACTCAACTAAATAGCATGCTATAGGCTTAGCATAAGAGGATAAATAAAAGATGCTATTGCTGAGGTCTGGTAGGATTGCCATTAACGATAAGTCTCTTTAGACATGCTGATTTGTCCCAACTTTTAGCTTTATGCTGAAATCCCGCGCCCACTTTCTTAATTCAGCATCCACCCCATTTGTTTGGCCTTGCAATTATGTGGAGGAAGTGCTTACTTTTGCTTCGGTTATGACCTACGTTTAAAGCACATATTGGCTGTCTGTCCACAGTGTCAACAAATTTGCACTGTAGCTGGACAGAGTTATGGTAAATGATGTGCCTTTTGAACTGGATTTATTGCATTGGGTTCTGTTGAGCATGTGATGACTACAGGGACCACTACTTTGTTAGAGCTTTTCAATCATCCAATGCTTCTTTCGGTTGAACTGCATAGCTTAATGATGGGAAATCTGTCCTAGTTGTCTCCATTGCTGTTAAACTCTCTAGGTTGCCAAATCTGTTGCAAAGGAGATTGAATCTGACAAGCTCATAGGTTTTACTTGATCAAGAAATCGTACTTATCATGGAGCCATGGCACGTTGAAACCTCTCTGTCATCGACATGTATTAAGATTGCTGATAAATTCGTGGATGTCTTCAAGTAAACTTGAATTGTTGCACATGGTTTAAATCTGTGAACTGCTCAACACACCTGGGTAAACCACGAGCGTCTCTGTCTCTACATGTCTTCGAAGAGAAAACCTAAGAATGGACGATGGTTTGCTGGAATTATTAGAAGTGTCACGTTGTTAAGAAGCATTAACATCAACGGTTAGGAGTCGCATTCCATTGTTTATCTGTTCGAACACATCTGACTCTGAGGGGCAGGTCGTTGGAACTCTTCCAACAAATTTTAGAGGTCATCACTGGTGTCTTTGAAAGTTCATCTCGTCAGATTCGAACCCGCGGTCATGTGCTGCTCGTGTGCTGGACTCTGCCGTGCTCTATAATTCCCATCCTCTACTTTCGCGCGCAGGTTCCACTGTACGTGGCCACTAAGATGGCGTCAATCAAGCGGTCTTCTTTCTTTGTGCCATCAGCAGAAGGCTATGCTCGGGCAGCTCTGGGGTGGATTGGCTATGAACCTCGATGCACCCCCTACTGGCCCCATTCCCTCCTCTGGGGCGTTGCTAGCTTGTTACCGGAGTCCGCGATCGATTCATGGCGGCTGGGATTTTGCCTCGGCATTAGGAAGAGGGGGCAGGTCAAGGACTCGAGGAAGAAGGAATAGTGCGGAAATCCGTCGGCTCTATGGCTCGCGTGCGGGTTATGCACGGAGCTGTGCTTGTTCTGTCTGCGAGATTTTCTGTCTTTCCAAAAGTGTATGATCTTCGAAATCCATGGCTTTAGATGTTTTGTGTTGTGTTAGCACGCTTTGATGGGATGAAATTGTTCTTGACTCTACGTCTTACGATTTGAATCGCTCTCTCCCTCGACTAACAAAGAACAAAAGACGAAAACATTTTGTGAGGAAAAGGTTGTTGACTGTATCTTCATTTTGTGTATTGAACATCTGGAATTTCAAATCCACACGTACATATTTGTATGTGTCATTGGAAATTCGAGAGAAACATTTTTCATAGTCTGACAAATACTTTGTTTTATTCTGACCGAAGAGTCCACGAACGCTTTGTTACTTGTTTCTTTTAAATCGATTCGAAGCATCGTCCGATGATTAATTCTGGCTAGAGTGGAAAAAAGAGGAGAACCGAAAAGTATAACTTAGGAAATAGGGTTAATACCACGAAAGGGATAATTATTAAAAAAAAAAAATTAAAATCTATTGTAATTGTATTGATTTATTTATAAAAATTTCAATTTAATCAATTTAATTTTCTAACTTTTTGAAAATTTATGAATGTAGTCTATCCGCCAATTGTTGACTTTGATAATTTTTGTAATTTTTTTTATCTTTTTTTTTTCTTATTTTTCCTTCATCCTTTGTGATCGTCGACAATTGCTAGCCTCTTATAAGGGCCAACCTTATTAACCAAGCGATGGTCACCCTCGTAAGGGCAAGGCCACCCAAGGCTCACCCTCGCAAGAAATCAGGCAAGGGTCAACCCAGCTCGACAAAGGCCTACCAAAATTAGGATGGGTATATCGTAAGGCTCACTCAAAACTAGCAAGGCTAATCCTCACTTAGTGGGCGAGGTGGTGGCTTGTGACTAAAGAGGATGAATATAAAAAAAAAATATATATATATATATATCCACGTCAACATCACTGATGTATTTAGGATGCTTAGTATTCACGTTAGCAATTTCCGGTAGATAGATTAATGGGGCAAAATTAGAATTAAATTTGCTAGATAAAAAAGCTTAGTATTGAATTGACAAAATTGCACTAGGTTTATGACTTTTTTTTGGTAATTTTCCCTACTATGAAGAACATTAAATTGATACACATGTGATAAAATTATTCCAAATAATTGTTTGAATCATCAAAAACTCCAAATTGATGTCTATCCCAAACTAATTTTAGGTCATTATAAACTCCAATCTAATATGTTCATAAAATTTTATCATGAAATTACTGAATTAGATAGTGCATAACAGTAACTAAATTGATATAGCAAGCTCACGCTGAAATTCATATCAACTCAGGCCAGTTTGTACGAGATGTACTGATTTTGAGTTTTTGGGATATCACTCCTATAAAATATGTTTCCGACTAAATAAACAGCACTTATTCCTGAAATAGATTTTTTTTTAAAAAACCCAATCAACCGTGGACACGTGTAGCTGAAAAATGATGGGCTCGCGCCACAGCGGACACCGCTCCATTCAGGCAAAACGAAAATAAAAAAAATCCCGTCTCTTCAATTTTTAATTGGATCTGGGATAATCCGATTCGCTGCGAGCAGGAGAAGAACCCTACCTTAAACCCCCCGACACAGAGAGACACGGCGAGGGGCTTTGTGTTCTGTCCTTGTCCTAACCATCGTCGTCGTCGTCGTCAAGCGTTTGTGCCGACCGAGTCGGTGGCCGATGGAGGGTCCGAGTCCGAGCGCGGCGGCGGCGGTTTTCATCGACACGAGCATCGGGACTCACCTGGCGATGCTCGTCTCCGACGCCGATACTGTCTCCGACCTCAAAAGTAAGTCGGATTCTTTCCTTTCTTTTCTGTATTCCCGTTTGCATTTTCCACCCTCCGTGTTCCTTCATCTGTTGGTGTTCGTGCCGTTTGCTCGTGTTTGATGGGTTGGGGGTGGAATTGATTTTGGAGGGACGAGACGTGTTGGGGACTTGCTGATTGTGACTTGATGGGTTTGTATCTGGAGTGCCTATCGGCGAATGAAGTCGCATTGCGGTGCTTTCGTCGTGGCCCATTTTGTGAATCGATCGACTGCGTGGGGAGGTTGGGAGAAGTGTTCCGATGCTTCTTTGAGAGCAATGCGGCGCTATCCGTTGGGACGTTCTCATATTCGCTTTGGAAATGAGTTTGGATGAGCTCTTTTTTTATTTTTGAGAATAATAGCGTATCTGCACTTCGTAAAGCTCTCCTTTTCTTATCTGAGATGGCGAGCTTTGAATACTTGAGATGTTAAATTTTTGAATTGTTTTCACTGAATCGTTTTTGAAATGCGAGAACTCGTGAATTATCAAATGCTATAGGATGCATGCAATGATCATTTTTTGCTGTCAAAGATTGTCGGGGCAGATGTATTATTTGCCATTTGGGCTTGGATCGAGCTACTTTTATTTTGGGAAGGGCCAGTGGGTGTGTTTTGCTAACTCGAAGCTTTTATTTAGCTAGGTCCTCTCCGCAAATATAGGCATGAAGACATCTCTATTTGAGTATGTGAAAATTTTTGTTTTCATGTTTGTTCTTCTTGTTGTTTCCACCTTCCTCACATTTGCTTGCAGTCTTAATCAATTTGCATTATCTTGGTTCACTAATGTTGTAGTTCTGGCTGTACACGTGAGTTTAGACTATCACCTTTGTGCAATTTCTAAATGGTTTTCTTTACAAGGTTCATCATTTTCCAGTTTCTTTTTCAACTAATGCTTGTTTCGTCTCGACTCCCTATTAAAATTAAGTGCTGGTATGGTTTCAATCAGTGAATGACAGCTAATGCTTCTAATTTACAGAAAAAATAAAGGTTGAGCACAAAGCATGCTTCCCAACCTTGGGGGAGATACATGTTAACTCTGTAAAGGTATGTGTACAAAGGATGGACAATGGCCTTTGGTTTTTATTTACCTTTCTTCCATTTAAAGTTTACGAGCTTTCATTAATCTGACAGGTTAAGCGCAAAGGAGACTTTTATCATCTAGCCGATTCCATGCATGTGAAAAGTGCATTCAATGGGGTTAAAAAGAATTGGTTTCTTTCAGTTGATGCTTCCATTTTGAGTGTCAATTCTGATGGACAAAACATGCTCGATCCTAGCTCCAGCAGCCAACCTGTTCTACTTGCAATCACTAGTAAACCTTCTGGTGATCTTCTTGATACTGCACCTGATGAAACTGTGCCCAAAAGGCTGTCTGGGTTTGAGGTTTCAGCATCACCAAGGGCTGGTAGCTACCAAAATGGCGACAAGGTTGGTCCTCTCCTTGCTTCAGAAAATTTGGGGATTGAACAAAATGATGGTGTAAATTGTTCGGACATAAATAGAATGACCCCTCTGCCCTCTCTAGGGATGAATCAGAACAATGAAATTTCTACATCTAATGCATTATCTACCGAACCTTTGGACATTTGTGACTCGGTTACGACTGGTTCAAGAAATAAGAAGAGGAAAAAGAACGAGAAAAAGTCAAAGGTGTGCAATCCAGGAGATTTAAGTCACCCTTCTTCTAGGAAGGCCATCGGGAATGAGATAAAAATGCAGAAGGACAGTTTGGTCTTTGATCACAAGAAACTCTTTGGAGAACCCGAAAATATTGTGGCTCCCAATCAAAGCATTCAGAGCCTGAAATCTTCTGAACCTCAACAGGCTTCTTTAACAGAAAAGTTTGTAGAAACTGTCCACGAAAAGGGTAAGAATGTACTTTCTCGATTGGGTTGATATAAGTGCTACCTTTCTACATAATTATTCGGCAATTTAAATATCAGTCATAAGTAAAAGTCACAATAGTCCATGTTGTTACTAGTTGCTATTTCTTCTTGTAGATAGTGAGATGCTTGATACCGATTCTGGTAAACGGTATAGTGGAGATAGTGCAGGAGATGGTGTCCACTCTTGTCCACTTGTAGTCAGAGAGCCAAATCACTCGAAAAGAGGTATTCAGCATTCTATGGCTGAGAACTTTTTAGCTTAATGATGGGTTTTCTAGTATTAATTTGGTTATGCACAGAATTTGGCCAGGATAAAGTCGCCGGGGGCATTGAGAAGGCTATTGTCACTGGTGAATCTGTAGCTGCTTCCAAAACTGAGGAACTCAAAGCATCGCCAAAGAAAAGAAAGAAGTCTAAAAGATTAAAGGAGTCGGATGGGGAAAAATGCATCAATTCATTTACCGAGCACATTGAAAACTCTTTAATTGGAAGATCTTTAGCCGACCTTCAAAAAGTTCCTGAAGGTGATGAATCCCGAAATAAACTTGAGAACCAAGAAAACTTCTTGTCTCAAGCAAGGGGAGGAGAAACAATGGTGATGGCTGTTGCAGAGCCTCTTGATATGCATGGGACTAACGTGGAATCTTCTCAACAAGTTATTGAGAAGAATATGGATATTGAGAGCACTGAAGAGAAGACAAAGAAGAAAAGCGAGAAATTGCGAAGATCGACTGTGGAGAATCTACCGAGTGTGGAGATGAAAGATCCAAACCCGGATGGTAATGATCCACTAGTGACAAGTGCGACTGTGAATGAGACTACTAACAAGCATACCAGTCACAGGAGGCCTGCGAAAGGTATTGATCTTAATCCTAAGCAAATTGCCAATGTTGTTGATCCTTTGTGCATGCTTTCTAATGTAGTGAATTCCTCTCTTCTCCAGCTTCATCACATGCATCTGAAGGAAATAGTGGAGGCGATCCTTCTGAATCAATTATGAATGTGAATCTGCCTAGTAATGACCATCTAGATAAAGGAGAAAACTTGTCTGAAGCTAGGGAAGGAGAAACAATGGTGAAGATTGCTTCTTCTCCAGGGCTTCTTGATGTGCATAGGAGTAAGGTGGAATCCTCACAACAAATCATTGAGAAAGAAGTGAAAACTGATAACACTGGAGAGAAGACAAAGAAGAAAAGAAAGAAATCACGAAGATCAACTGGGGAGAATCTACCTCTTGCGGAGATGAAAGATCCAAACTCTGATACTTTTGAGCTAGCACCAACGAGTACCACTTTGAATGACACTACTAATGAGCATACCAGTAACATGAAGCCCATGAAAGGTATTAATGTTAATCCCGAGAAAGTTGCCCTTGTTGCTGTTGATCCTGTATATGCTCTTTCTAATTCAGTGAATCCTTCTCTCTTCTCCAGCTCCATCACATACATCTGAAGGAAATAACAAGGGTGGCCCTCCTCAATCGATCATTAATGTGGATCTCCCTATCAGTGACCATCTAGATAAAGGAGAAAGCAACTTGTCTCAAGCAAGGGGAGGAGAAACGGTAGCAAGGGCTGCTACTGTAGAGCCTCTTGACGTGCATGGAACTAAGGCGGAATCCTCACAACAAATCATCGAGAAAAAATTGAACTTTGATTGCACTGAAGAGAAGACAAAGAAGAAAAAAAAGAAATCACGAAGATCAACTGGGGAGAATCTATCCCATATGGAGATGAAAGGTCAAAACTATGATGCTTTTGAACCAACAATGATGAGTACCACTCACACTACTAATGAGCGTACCGCGTACATGAAGCCCATGAAAGGTATTAATGTTAAACCATAGAAAGTTGCCTTTGTTGCTGTCAATCCTGTACATGCTATTTCTAATTATGGGAATCCTCCTCTCTTCTCCAGTTCCGTCACATACATCTGAAGGCAATAATGAGGGTGACCCTCCTCAATCCATCACTAAGGTGGATCTCCCCAGTGGTGACCAACTAGATAAAGGAGAAAACAACTTGTCTCAAGCCAGTGAAGGAGAAACGATTGTGAGGACAGCTATTGTGGAGCCTCTTGATGTTCATGAAACTAAGGCGGAATCCTCACAACAAATCATTGAGAAGGTAAAATTTGAAAATACTGAAGAGAAGAAGACAAAGAAGAGAAGAAAGAAATCAGGAAGATCAACCGTGGAGAATCTACCCAGTGTAGAAGTGAGAGATCCAAAGTCCAAGACTAATGATCCACTACTCATTAGTGCGACTGTGGATGAGACTGCTAATGGGCATATTAGTTACATGAAGCCCATGGAAGGTATTTAATATGTTCCCTTGGAAATTGTCGCGGTTGCTGTTGTCCCTCTTCACACTCTTATTAATTCAGGGAGTATTCTTTCCCTTCCAGCTCCATCACACACATCTGAAGGAAATAACGAGGGTGACCCTGCTCAATCAATTGTGAATGTGGATCTTTCTATTGGTGACCATATAGCTGAAGGAGAAAACAACTTGTCTCAAACAAGGGGAGGAGGTACAATGGTGAGGGCTGCTGCTGCAGAGCCTCTTGATGTGCATGGGACTAAGGCAGAATCCTTAGAACAAATCATTGACAAAGAAATGATCATTGAAAGCACTGAAGAGAATACAAAGAAGAAAAGAAAAAAATCACGAAGATCAACTGTGGAGAATATACGCAGTGTAGATATGGAAGATCCAGACTCTCATGCTAATGATCACCTACCCATTAGTGCAACTGTGAATGAGACTGATAATGGACATTCCAGTTACATGAAGACCATGAAAGGTACTGTTGTGAATCAGTCTTTGTTGCTTATCCTATTTACACTCCATCTAATCCCAGGAATCTTCTTTTTTCTCCAGCTCCATCACATACACATGAAGGAAATAATGAGGGCAACCCTCCTCGATCGATTAGGGATGTGCTCCCTAGTGATGACCATCCGGATGAAGTGAACAATCATGTGAGGGCTGTGAATGAAAGTGACATAATTAATTTCAGTGATTATTTTGCACCAAGGCAACTCCAGCAAGAAGCCTTGGCTCCTGACAATTCTCTTGTTGATGGAGGGACAAAAGAAAATAGAGCAGCTGGAAAGGTCAAAAGCAAAAGAAGAAAGAAAGCTGATGCAACTGTTGATGGCAGCTCGTCTGGGTTGCAGAGTTCACTTGTATCAAATGGTCAGCAAGATGGACTAAAATCTCCTACTGGTAACTCCTACTCCATCCAAATTCAAGAATCACTAGCTAATGACAAGAATGAGCGATCAGGTGGCTCCAAGAAGAATCCTCCTGTAGGTCCTGGAAGTACAGACCTGACTTTGTTGTCTTCGAAATCAGATAAGTTTAAGATTAGAGCTGAAGAAGTTCCAGGGGCCAAAGTCATCATTGTTACTCCTAATCTAGAGAAAGACAGTGAAACATCAGCTGCATCAGGTTCTGACATGAAAAGAACCAAGAATGTTAAAGTGGGCAACAAGAGACGCTCAGGAGTTGACCGCTATCGTCTGGCTTTTAGGAAATCTTCCCACCAGCATTCTGAGGAAGTTGTCGATACATCTGAACGGAAGAAAAGCTTGTTAGCAACATCAGTCCCAATTTTCGAGGATGAAGGCAGTGGGAGTTCTGCAGAAGCTGAGGGAATTGAGGATTCCGATGCTAGCACCAGGACACCATCAGATAAGTTGTTATCTGACTACTCGGACGGCGACAGTAATGCAAATCTGAACTCACCTCGGGATGGTAAACTTCAAATCTTCTTCTTCTTTTTTCCCGGGAAGTAGTTGGGCCTGCCATGTTAAATAAAATCAACTAGCTGATGAGTTCCATTTATTAAAATCTCTCTTTGGCTGACCACTATCCGGAATTAGTAATAGCTAATGTATTGTTTTTTGTGAAATTTGCCTCAGGGAACCTTCTAAGAAAAAACGATGTTGGGAGTGGCATCAAGAAATCACAGTGAGTACATGCAACTGATCTGTGTCATGATCTTTCTCTCTTTTAGAAGAAGAGACCAAAAACATACGGAACTTTGTATAGATTGGTTGCCATTTCAAATTGTCCTTGTGGTACATTTTGCATTTTGTTATTGAGTGATTTCGCAGTTTTATATGTCTAATGCATGGTGAGCGTGTGACTTACATTCTTCTTCCATCTCATTAGTGCATGGCAATTAATGTCACTAAACGAGAACACACCTCCATATTTACCGGTATGGCTTCCTTACAGCATTCTCTTGCTCTTCTTGCAATAGGTCCTCAGACAGGAAGGATCTAACCCTTGACAAGATCCTCAGGAGTTCGAGCAGGTACAAGAAGGCCAAGCTAGCTGCTTCTCAATCGCAGCTTGAAGACTCCGAAAGCCAACCAGTTGAATTTGTGCCTGATAGTCAAGCCAATTCATAGGTGGCCCTGTGAAATACAACAGGTATAGAAGGCGGACCTCAAGGAGGTCGTTTTGAGGTTGAGTCATATACATCATAACCTCCTCAGATTTTGACATTTTCGTTTTTTATTGAGCCAGCTTTCACCCCCTATTCTCTATTTTCTGCTACGTCACAATGATCCCAAAATTAGCTTAAAATGCATTTTGCGGGAAAAGAGATACTCATGTCGACACTGCTCTGTCCTGATGCCGACTCTTTTGGAGTCATTGTGTCCGGTTCAGCCGGTTTTTGAAATTTTCCTGCGGTGCAATCACTGCCTATGCCCTCCCCATTTTCCGAAATTTGGGGTGGATGACTGAGTAATTGAGTTTGATAAATTGTAAGTTGTAGCATTAACACACCGATATCAAAGGTCCAATGGAAGTTCTCTTTTGCCGTCAGAGGCTTTTGATTCTGTCGTTCTTTACAGGGTTGATCAACTTATATCTTCCATGTGCTGTCCTATTTTCTTTGAAACCTTCTTCGGTTTATTATTTTGTATATATACGAGAATCTTCGATAGGATATTACCTCAACTAAAATCTTCCGAGCAGTCATGGACATTGGATTTGTCGCGTGTTGCACTCGTTCCACTTCCATTCCTTTTGGTTTTGATTTCATTCTTACATGGCCAAAATGACTCACCAGTCACCGATCGATAGAACGGATCATACTTATGGGCAGTGTACTTCACGAGGAAACGGCATTATCAGCAGTTACTTACTATTACATCAAGCCTCTATTCTTGAAGTGCGAATGGATGTCAACACTGTGTCAACTTCAGTTTTTTTTATTTTTTTGGTAGTCGGAACCATGGAGGCACTTTCTTAATTTTTGAGATAATTTATTTAAGATTAAATTAACAAAATTAAAAGATTTAGAACTAAATTGATTACGGTACAATTAATTTAAAACTTTTTAGACAATCGTCTCATTAAATTTCACCACTTAGCTGACCTAGTCTAATGAAAATGTCCATCTAAAGTCACTCTAGTAGACTCCATTTACATTCACAGGCCGGAGATGCAAACACTACCTAAGATCGAACTCTGCTAATGCTGGGGATATGCACGGCTGCGTCCAAAGCTCGAAATAAATCTACATAAATCACAAAGAGCATGAGAAAGTGAGGATGAAAAGAGACTCCTAGGGGAGAAACCATTGTACATAGTAGTGTTAATGGCCATATTTTTTTACATCTTCCAGCACATGAACCATGAACAAGATTTAAAAAAAAAAATTGGGACAAGAAAATTCCATCAACAGAAAGTGCAGGTACAAGTTATATATGAGTGCAGCTACACTTCCACAAAAACCCAGTTCCTTTCTAGCTGCATTCCATCTTTCACTGAGATCTCATCCTGTTGATCTGGTTCAAAGCCGGTTGCAAGATATTGTAGAGCACCCACAAGATGGCCGGCGCCACCACAAACAGCAAGAGCTGCCCTCTGTTGTCGCTCCCCGAGGCCTCGGCGATCGCCGCCAGCTCGGCCGCCGCCGCATCCTGGGCCGCCGGCCCGAACCCGTATCCGACGAGCCCGCCGAGCCCGAGCCCGACGATCACCCCTTGGAGCTCCTCATCCGGTTGATCTGGTTCAGCGCCGGTTGGAGGATGTTGAAGAGGACCCAGGCGATGGCCGGGATGATGGGCAGCAGCAGCGCGAGCCCGCGGTTGTCGCCCTCGGCCAGCTCGGCGATCTGCTGGGCCGCGAGGGCCGGGTCGGCGTGGCTGAGCGCGGAGAAGACGGCCCCGGCGATGGCGGAGCCGGCCAGGGTGTGGGCGGGCTTGGGGGAGGAGGCGGAGGAGAGGAGGCCCGCGGGGAGGTTGAGGAAGGTGGGCTTGAGGGATGGCTTCGCGGGGTTGAGCCTGGGCTGCGAGGCGGAGCTGGTGGCCAGGCACTTGGCGTTGAGCATGGCCATGGTGGAGACCGTCGCCGCCATCGATGGAGGTTGCTTTGAGCTGGAACTTGAGCTTTAAGCTTTGAGCTTGAGCTGTCTGTGTCTCTCTTCTGGTGGAGCGGAATTGAGGAGATGATGGTGATGAGATTGAGGAGTAAAAAGCGGAAAGGAGTGGTGCCAAGTAAGACGGGAAGTGGCCAATGGGATCGTGCTCTTTGGATTCGGGGCTTATCCGGAGAGACTAGAATGGGGGCTTTCAGCCTTACGTTGGATGGCCCACTTGGGTATTTTCTTATCCCTTCGTTGCGTTAGCGATTGCCTCGGGAGTGAATTTGATATGATCGTCATGCGGTCTCCTGGTGCTACTGGTTTTCTCCTTGGAACTTCCGTGAAGTTCCATACCTTGTGAAAGCTAAGGACGCAATGGGGTGGGTTCTAGACTTTCTTGCTTAGATATTATTGTGTTCTTTAGTCGTAGCATAATGTAAATTGTCGTCCTTGAACTTTCAATTTATTCAATTTGTTCTTGAACTTCTAGTAAATGTTCAATCTAGTCATTGAACTATATAAATTTTTCAAGATTATCCTTGTATTAGTTCATATTGACAGATAATATCAAACATCTTCATATGGTTTATGAATTAAATTGAACACATATCAAAAGTTCAGGGATCACGGTTAATAAATTAAAAGTTCAGAAATGACATTACGTATTAGGTTGGAATTCATGAATCATTAAACATTGAGCCAAATTTCATGAATCTTTTTTGCCATTTCATCTTCATTGTCCAACAAAATGTCGTTATGCTGCCAAGTTGTCATTTAAATCCATGATATTAATGGTTATAGCAAGGCATAAAAAAACAGCGAGATCAACTCCTTTGTTGCCGTTTCACTGACTTATGATGCGTAAGACTAGACACATCAATTACCGGTTGCTCATGACAGTGGCGGCAACGCGGAATGATTCGTGATGCTACTAACGTGGTCGATCGAGGGAGCGAGTGAGATTGTACCCGATCCACGGCCGGAACCGGCCAGCTCAGACCGCGCGTTGCGAAGCATTAAGCGACGATAGTCGGGCAGGCCGAACGCGGCGGGCTCGGGCGGGACCCCCACCCTCCCAACCCGTTCAATCCCTTGACAGGGGCTAATCGGGGACCAGCTTCTCCAGCACTTCCAGGCCCATTAGCCCTCCCACACGGGGAGGCCCATGGCCCAAAATTGAGATTAGCCCCATAAACCATAGGCCGTCTGGCTCAAGCCCCACCTATAGGATTTCCCCCATATAATGAAAATAATATTGGAATTATAACATAAAATAAAACGTGAAAGAAAAATCGGATCACCCTCAACGCCGAAGATATATACATATATACACACTAGAATTCGAGGTGTTCTAACATTTTATAGACTTCGATTCTTCTCTTTAAAACTTAAAGTAAAAAATGCCTTACAGAGAATTTAAAACAAAGACCATCTCTAATTTCGTTTGACAGAAGCAGATGCATAAAATTAGTTCTGTTGTTGTTCCTTCCTACTTGTGTTTTTGCCGTTCTAACAAATGAATTACGGTTGCGTCGTCTTACAACTAGTCCATTAAGTGTTATAAATTAGATGCCCCATAATACATGCTTTAAGGCTGCAATATCTCAAATGGATTAGGATTGGATCGACGCCGTAGCACATACTTTAAAAATGCTCCAGCACCCATTTTTTCTATTATAATGACTCTCAATTCATGTTTTGTTAAATTAAATTAATATCACGAAAAATCACAAATCAATACGTTCATGAAAAACGTATGATAAAATTCTAAATTGGTATACTTATTAATTATACATGCAAACTAAATACTCGTTAACTATACATGCAAACTAGATTAACAATACGATGGTAAAATTTAATAGAAAGTAAATTTATTATAGTTGTAATACTTTAAGGTTCTTAATTCAAAAAAGAAAAAAAAATGTTAATGGATTCCACAGTATTTTTTATTTTTTTTTAAGGGAGGAGGAAAAATCAAGCTTTCCGACCCACGATATTGGAGCCATTAGCATCAGCATCTTCCAGTCCTCCCTTCGACAGCCAAAACCCTCTCTCCTCCTAAAACCTCTCTCTCTCTCTCTTCCATCACCGACCATGTCCCATTCTCTCTCCGTCGCCGCCGCGAACCATGTCCTCTCCCCCTTCCCTCGCCCCGCCGCCGCCCCCGCCGCCGCCGCCGCGGCGAGCCCGCTCCTCCTCCGCCGCTCGCTCTTCGGCGCCGTCTCGCCTCCTCTCCGTCCGCTGCCGACGCCGCCGCCTCCGCCCCTTCGCGGCGCGCTCTGCGTCGCTCGCCTAGGGTTCAACCCGGACCCCGAGAGCGCGGAGGTCTTCGTCAGGGAGGTCTTCGGCAGGGCCGAGGGGTTGCTCTACACGATCGCCGATGCCGCCGTCTCGTCGTCCTCCCCCGATGCCGTCGCGGGCGAGACGGTCGCTAAGCAGAACGGGGATTGGCTCTCCGGCATCACCAATTACATGGAGAGCGTTCTCAAGGTGTGCAGAATAGCTAATTTCAGCAGATATGTGGTCTTCTGCTACTGTTCCTAGAATACCGATTAGCTTGTGATTGATTGGCCGACGTCGAAACTCTTGCTGGAATTGCTTTGAGGATGGCGAATTGTGCATTTGAAATAGAAGCATGAATGACTGGATACGTATTGTCGACTGTTGAATCGTACGAATTGGAAATAAACAACTTCGGCTGCTAAGCTTGAGATTTTTTTTTAATGATTTTTGGGCACAATATTAAGAAGGAAGCAACAATTAGATTGGAGTCTCATTACTTGGGAATGTCTGAACTTAGTCTTGAATGACATCTCTTCCCCGCAGTTCTCTTGCCCAGTCCCTAGCTTATCTGCAGTTGTGCTCTGAAGAGCGTTCGCTCGGAAATTGCTATGCCCAAGTTGCGCCAGTTAGGATCATTAAGTCGGAAGAATCCATCACTAGATCATTCTATGTTGGGCCATTCGAGAACTTCCATGGATAATGCCTCCATGAACCTAATTGTCACTGTCAAACTTTTTATTGTGTTGCATAATTTTGCACAACTTGTTTAAGTTATGTGCTGTATGATTTTTTTTTTTTTCAATACATGGCCAATAATTCCTTATGGCTATATTAAACCATTGTCTCAAATGTCTCTATGTCAGGTCCTAAAGGATGGGCTTTCTACTTTGCATGTACCGTATGCGTATGGATTTGCAATTATTCTCCTGACAGTACTTGTCAAGGCTGCTACATATCCCTTGACAAAGAAACAGGTTTGCTTTTATTTAACTAGTGAGTGGTTAGAGGAAGAATATTTGTATATTATGTCCTTTTATCTCATATAGAGTGTTCTTTGCAACCACAACATGTTGCGGTTCCTACCACATTTTTGAACCTTTAACCCATATGCGGGTGGTACTGTAAAGGGCCTCTGCCACATCTATTTGTGGCAAGTTCTTCTTATTCTTTCTTCTTCTTCTTCTTCTTCTTCTTTTTGGTACAGCACTGTAAACTGGTATTTTAAATTGTTTCCTCAGGTAGAATCAGCTATGGCAATGCGCTCTCTGCAACCACAGATAAAAGCTATTCAGGAACGATATGCGGGTGATCAGGTGGGAGTATTATTCTTCTTTTATCATTTTTTCGGGGTCCCCCAGAGCTATGGCCTGTTATTTATGTAATTAATCTTTAACTGACATTTATTCTTCAATATCTACCTACAGGAGAGAATTCAACTTGAAACTGCTCGATTGTATAAACTAGCTGGAATAAATCCACTAGCAGGTGAATTACTATTTTCAACGCTGGTAAACTGTTCATGACTGAGAATGTTGTAAAGAGATGGTAGATCTTTCATGCTGGTCGTCTGTTATAGTTTGGTATTTAAAGAAATAAAGAAAATGGCTCTCTATAGCTTCAGATAGATTACTCGTGCTATATGATTTTGATTTTAGTTATTACTGGACCCCCTGCTCTTATAATGAGTAAGATTAGCAAGGGAGGCGGATCTATTTAATTTATTTATCTTTCATCTTTTATATTCTTTATCATTTTAATGTTTTTCATATTTCTCCAAGGTTGCTTGCCCACACTTGCCACAATACCAGTGTGGATCGGGCTTTATAGGGCTCTTTCAAATGTGGCAGACGAGGTAAGGATGCTATTTATTTAAGGTCAATTTGGCAGTTGCTTTCGTCGTCTGTTTTTAGCTGATGGGAAACTCCCGTTGAATAATAAGGGACTCCTTACAGAAGGTTTCTTCTGGATACCTTCCCTGGCTGGACCAACGACAATTGCAGCTCGACAAAACGGAAGTGGCATCTCTTGGCTTTTTCCTTTTGTAGTAAGTGAATGCAAGCCTTACTTTGTGACCTCAAGACTAGAAAGCTTGCATAGTTCAGTTTTGACAGTATTTCTGTGGAAACTTTACCATTCGGCTGCAGAAATTATGTTGACTAGCATGCTATAAAGAAACTGGAAGTTGCATCACGTCCTTGGTCATGCCTAAGTTCTTGCAGTTGTGCTTTAGATTTAGGTGCTGTCACATCTTACATGAATTGGATATATTTATGTCTTTACCGCTTAAATTTCATTGCAGGATGGTCATCCACCCCTTGGATGGTCAGATACACTGGTGTACCTTGTTTTGCCTGTGTTGCTGGTTTTGAGTCAGTACATGTCTGTCCAAATCATGCAGTCATCTCAGGTTAGTCATTTAGTTGGCCACTTCATTTGATATAAGTTGATATGTGAAGCACAATTGCACAAGACATTCTTTTCTTACCTTCATTATTCTTGTATGCTTTCATGAAAAGCTCTTCATATGTGGACTTGGATGATACACGTGCCTGCTAGACCAGTGTATCACATAATACAGCCAACCAAGATGTCCTTGTTGCATGGAGCGGGAGGGTTTAGGTCTTCATCCAAGGACATAGTGTGTCACATAATGCAACAAAGCAAGACATCATTTTTGCATGGATTGGCGAAGGTCTAAGTCTACATCCGAGGTTAAGATAGGTCCCCCAATCTATAACGAGATACATCTATAAGTCTACATAATTGGCTCGAGCTATGATTATCCACACGATGAAAATTTTTCATTCCTTTCAACAGATGGACTCCCTCCTCCTCCCCCTTTCCTTCTCGAACACTCATACATGGTCGAACATCACTTTCACCAGCACATCCAATCTTGATTCATATATTATTGGGTGTAGGCGTTTGCTCTATGTCTTCAACTGTCTTTGTCATGTCTTTCTTTTCTGTGCAGTCTCTTCTTGCATTTACACTGGTATATTATTCATCTATGCATAATACATTGGAGCAGATGACCATATGTCCAATAAAAATTTAGGACTGGCTCTGGGAATAGATTGTTGATAAGTCTGTTGGCTATGTTTTAACAATTTGCAAGTGTAGTTTAAGAGCCTATTTAGTAACCGGTCAAACAGTACTTAATTCTATTCTTTTGTTCCCCGAAACAAAAAAAGAATAAAAATATATTTGGCAATTTTTTTGTTCTTAGAAACAAATTTGTTCCTAAAAATAGATTTGGAACAGAATCAAGAAGTAGAAAAATACGCCAAAAATAAGTCCATATTCTTTTTTTTCCTCGTTTCTTTTTTTTTTCCCATTTTCTTCTTCTCCTTCTTCCTTTGGCCAGCGACCTTGTTAGAGTGTCGCCGGCACCCAGTGAGGCCAAGCCTCCCTTTGGCCGCTGGGGACCGGTGATGCTCCGATGAGGTCGCTGGCCAAATGAAGGATAAGAAAAGGGAAAAAAAAAAAGAAAAGAAAATAAAATAAAAATATAAAAAATATTTAAAAAAATTAATTTGGAAAAGAATTTGAGGTTTTACTAAACGCATTTCTATCCCGGAAATTAAAATTTTGGACATTTACCGAATGCCTTCTCACAAACTTGTTCAGAAAATAGAATAAAAATGAATAACTTCTAAGCAGAAATTGTTCCCGAGAACAGAATGATTACCAAATAGGCCCTAACATGATAACGAATTGATTTTTTTTTTTTTTGTCAGTAAGAATTTAAGACTGGCTCTCGGAATAAGATTATTGATAAGTCTATTGTCTGTCTTAATAATTTGCTAGTTCTACATAACAAACGGATTGACTCTTTTTTATGATTGTCAGAGCAATGATCCAAGCATGAAGAGTTCTCAAGCAATAACAAAATTCCTACCTCTAATGATTGGATATTTTGCCCTTTCTGTTCCTTCTGGCCTAAGCCTTTACTGGTGAGTGCATTGCGATGATCTTATGAGTGATTTTTCTCGAAGCCTGCTACCTTTCTATAATGTTCTGGGTTACTTTCTGTGACTAGTTATTCCGCCAAGGATCCCTTTCTTTGTTTTCATGTGCATCTATTTGCAGGCTGACAAACAACATATTGAGCACTGCACAACAAGTATGGCTTCAAAAGTTAGGTGGCGCTAATAATCCGCTCAAACAATTTCGCAACAACACAATTAAACTAGATGAAGCGCAAAATCAGAAGAGTGAATCTGAGGTTATCTCTACCAACAAGGTTGAAGAAAAGAAAAATTTGACCGTGGAGGGACCCCGCCCTGGTGAAAGGTTGCAGTTTTTGGTTTCTGCGACTTACTGCTCATTAATGAATATACTGGAGTTAATCCTAGATTGCCTAACTTCTTATTTGTTTGCTCTTTGCCAGGTTCAAGCAAATAAAGGAGCAAGAGGAGAGAAGGCGGCGGGAGAGAGAACAGCAAAAGAAAGACGCAACAGTGGCTGTTAAAGAAATCCCAGCAGCAGATGAAGGGCGTGAAAAAGAAAGTAGTATGCCAGAGGTAAATAATGAGACTAGACCACCGTCGGTGAATAAGAGCACTGAAGAACCTCAATATGCGAATAGCACTTATCATTCGTCAAATGGAGTAGTTGTCAATGGCAACCTTTCGAGTCCTGAACTGCAGGAAGACGAGAATGCATCAGATAAAGGTGCTGCTGTCACAAATAATGATGCTGAAAGGAGTGATAATTAGAATGTAGACGAAAACATGGCGAAGGTAATGATACCTTAAACTGTCGAACTGTGCATCTTTTACTCATTTCCAACATGCTGTTCGATGATATCGAACGTGGGTGATTTGATTATACGACTGAACATGGTCTAAATTACAGGGAGCAGTCAAGGCAATCAACTGAGCTGCATAAGTTCCTCAAAGACACACAGACATAAAAGAGAGGAGCCGATGTGAGGCAAAGAAGCCGTGTAGCAACTAATAATACCAGCTAGTCCAGGAGACTGGGATACTTTTGTCTTGGACTGATGAGGAAAAACCTGAAGCCCTTCAAGTAGCATCGAAGATGACAGTTCGTTCATTGCACTTGTGACAGCCTCGCCTCTTCTGTGAAGTTCTCATTAAAATTTGCAGCTATAACAAGAGCCTGGGTGAAAGATATGCTATGTGTGATGCCGACATCTAAGCGACTTTATCTCCTCCCTTCTTCGACTCCGTCATGAAGGGTAACTAGGACCAATTCAATTAGATTTTCATGTTCAGTATATTATCCCAAGTGAGAGAGTATACTCTTTGTATTCTTTGTACAAAAGCAGGACGTGACCGGCAAGGCTTCATCACATGTATCCCAACTTAATAAAAAGAGAGGCTGGAAGTTTTGAGCTTGTTGAACCAAATATAGGAAATTAGGAGTCCGTTTATTTTGTGAAAAATGAATGATTTTGAAAATGTTTTTTAAACAAGACCACTTGTATCATTTATAAAGATGAAATGAATGAAAAATGTTTTCATCATCTGTTAAAATATAAATATTTGAACATAAATTATTATTAGTAATGAAAATATTTTTTATTGATTTACCTTTTTATTATTGATTTTCTGATTGACACAAATGGAATTAATTAAAGTTAAAACAGCTTCCTGGGGGTCAGCATTGTGGTCTAGTGCGGGGGAGTTTTTACCTTGACAACGTCCCTTAGAGTAATAAGACGGCTCAAAATGATCATCATCTTTCAATTAAGCCCAGGTTCCGTCTTTTAGCAGAAATGGCTACTTTTCTTGTCGAAGACATGTAGAATTCCGTTGACCTGCCAACCGTACTAAACTTCCGACGTTTGTTTTGACAAGGAAGAAAACCGTGTTAACTTTTGGTCGTGCTATTCTTTTTCCTATTTATTTACATAAAGTTATGAGTGTCAGTGCCTTGGCGTGTAAGTAGGTTGTCATCTCAATTCTTGGAGAAGGAATTCTCCAAAAACGTGATCATATCAAAACAGGAATAGAGAAAAGTGGCATATTCCAAACTCTTTCTTCGTCCCAATCAATTCGCTTTTTGTCCGAACTTTTTTCCACGCCATCTCCATCGTTTCTATTCCCTCTCCGGATGCCGACATACACGAGGTGGGGGAAGGAAGTCTCGCGTCGAGAATGCATACGAAGATCGATGCGCCGGAGGAGGTCGTGAGCGCGCAAAATATCACGTTCCATTCGCTCGAACGAAAATAGAAACGAATGCGGCGGCGTGTCTTGTGGCCAGCCCAGAGCACACGCATGTGATAACGAAGGATGCGTGTACTTCAACCTTTCAAGACATTAACCAGTTGAAGTTGTGTTCCTTCGCTTCCGGTACGTCTCGGAAATAACTATGAATATAACAACGAAGTTACTTGCTGTGTTGTCCATGAGCAGCTCTGCAACAGCTCCGAATTTGTGCAGTTGCCTTGTCCTCATTGATGGGACACCCCGGGAAGGAAGCTTGATCGGCTGATCAAAGCACCGAGGTCATCGATGGTATTCATGTTTGGAACTTTCTTAAAAAGTTTGCTCTAACGGCAAGTAGAAATTTCTTGAGCTAACCATCCAAGCAAAAGCGTGAGAAATAGCAAGCAAGGTCCCATTGGATAACCCATGACGTTAGTAACAATGATCTTGAACATTTTAATTTGACCAATTTAGTCCTAAACATTTTAATAATTTATCAATATAATCCATTCAGCCAATATCACTAATATGAATATCAGTTATTCTACATGGTATGACCGGCATTAATATGGAAATTTTTTGAAATTTTTTTCTTTGGTTATTCTTTTTTTCTTTCCCTTTTCTTTTTGATAGTGAGTAACCAAATTTGGCTGGGTCGGGGGTGGGCCTTGTTAGCACTTGCCCTTTGCCAAGCTAGGCCGGCTATCGTCTGTGGTCGACAACCGACAATCAACCACTGGCAAAAAGAAAAGAGAAAAAAAAAATAAAGAAAGAATTTTTTTAAAAAAAAAAAAAAGTAAAAACTGTAAAAATTGTGTAGGTCAGCGCTGACCCACATTCATATTTGTGATTTTCCAAATGGACTAAATTGGCACATTGTCAAAAAGTTTAGAATTCAATTGATCAAATTATAAAGTTTATGACTAATTGGTACAAATGCAATAAGTTTAGGTCCCTATTCCAATAGCTTATTATGCTACTCCCATTGGAAGAGAACCCAGAAAGCGAATTGGAATTCTACAATAGACAAGAGTCTTCTACATAGCCGTTCGAGGGTCGACTTCCCAAGTGATTTCTTAAACCATTTCCATCGTCACAACATCAACCCTAATTCTCTATTTCCATTGCCCTAATCCTAATGTCAATCATTAATAAAGAAAGGGAACCCAAGACGCTGACCCCACCGCAAGTGCCTTTCAATTTCATGATCCAAATTACAATTCAAGAAGCCGGGCACCACATGGTCACGTTCTTCTACTCAGAGGGAGAGAGAAAGATAGAGAGAGAAGCAAAGTGGCAAAGAAAACTCTTAATTAAGCTGCTTGTCATACAAGCGAAGACATAATTGTCCTGGTGCCTCACGCTAATTACAGCATATTAAGCTTCATCAGCATGCCTAATGATTAAGCTGAAGAATGGACATTACATGGTCACGTTCTTCCAAAAATCTCACTCAACCGGAGCAACACTTTTCGATTAAATGATATATTTAAGTGGTGCTTTTCCACAATGATTTTGTCCTCTTATCGTTAATAAAAGTGTCTGCTCGGCTCGACATTTGCTTCCTTTCTGAGGAACACATGTTCGCAACGACCGAACTGTCGAGCAAGATTTCGCCAGAGTCAATGGATCATGAGTTTCGATACCTTCCTTTTCTCGGACAGCAGATCATGAGGGGGGAAGAACTCGCCAGGTTTGTCTAGCTGGGGACTGGTGGCGCGATGCGTGCCTCGACGAGATGATTGTGTGCTCTTCGGACGAGACCGTGTCGTGTGCATCGCCCGGCTGTAGCTTTGAGATTGTTTCCTCCGCTAATGGCAATCGACCCGACTTAGCATGTGAAGGGTTTTCTCGCAAAGGAACAAAATCATCCTGAGTTGTCTGTACTGAGATTTGCACAACCCGACTTCGACGCGGTATAAAGAGCAAGGGACTTCGAGTTTGATGTTGCCCGTTTTCCTTTACATGTGACGGGTTTCGACGGTTCGTTTACTGCTCTTCGACGGGTTAAGATTTCAGATTGCTTTAACAGGGTTTTCGGTGCATGAGGACGAAGACATTGATCGGGACGTGTATATATTAATGCGTTGCGCTCGAAATTTCAACTTTTCTTTTGATCGCTCTATTTAGGAGGAGGAATATCTTAACGGGTACTCCAGAGGCTTAGTGCAACGAGAGGTTGAGAGTGCTTTGACAATACGAAAGATGCAGTTGACATTTAAATTTCCTTTAAAAAAATAGTTTGAGCTATTATGGTTTATTTATCTCTTAACATATTGAATATTGTAAAACTTGCATGATTGAGTAGTTTTTAGAACACTCTTTCCGAAGACATCTCTCTAGAAAGCTTGAGACAATTAGCTGGGCAGAGAGAGCTCTTAGATTGCTCCATATATTCTCCTTTTTTCTTTTTTTTTTCTCTTTTCTTCTTCTTCATTTTTTTTATCTTTCATTAGGCACGTGATCAGATTAGAAAGTTATTTTACACATCCTTGTCGGATGATCGATGTATAAAGGGCTTTGCTACGCAAGCGACTCCAACTACACACGTCACTTATTGAATTGTCACCAAATAACTTTTTTACTCCATCGATGGTGAAATTTACAGCAATAAGTATCTTTTTGACATATTTGGTAGCCCGGAAAGATACCCAAAACCCCCCACTAAACTTATTAGTTCCTAGTGCAATTATAGTGGTTTAATTTCATCAAGAGTGCTTGAGAACAATCATCCGAACAAGAATCATGTCGAATTGAATGTGCAGCATTTCATTTCCTTGAAGAATAAGTGCCCCTGGATTTGCCAATTATGTTCAATCGGCAGATATTTCTAAAGCATGTTTTGTCTGGTGGTAATGATATGTTCGACTTCGTGCTATTCCGGAATTACAGGATTGCCAAGTACAATGTGTTGTGTATCGTCTGAGAAAGTTTACTAGAGAGAATCGATCGAGCTCCAAGAAATTTGGAAGACTTGTCTTTCTACCCATGACCCTTATCTTTGTAAAGAGCGTACCCGTAATTTGTAAAGAAGAAGAAGTAATGAGAAACAGTTTTAAATTTTATAACTAATATAATAATGTGTAAAGAATGGATTGATTTCGAGAATGTGAAGCGAAATTGTCATAATACCAAAAGCAGGGGAGAGATGTTCGTAGAAAAAGTGAGGATAGAAAAAGTGCGGACTTCATCAATTACTTGACAAGTTTCTCGGTCTTTGGGATTAATTTTCTTCGTTTCTTTTATTATGTACAATTTTTCATTTTAATTGTCCATACTGGCTTTTCATAAATTAGTCTTGTAGCCGAAAAGTACCAAAAAAGAGTAAACCTATTGTATTTGTATGAATTCAATCTTAAACCTTTCAATTGCGTTAATTGAGTTTATATATTTTTACGGTTTATCATTGAGTTCATCCGAACAACAAAATTATTAACGTGGATGCCAAGAGTGCCACGTCAAACGACCTATGCTGATTTAGACAATATATTTAGAAAATTTGAAATTTTTTAGTTTTTTTCTTTTCTTTAATTTTTTTGCTATCAAGTTTGAGGGCCTCATGGCCCTTGCCTATGAGTGATCATGGTTGGCCAGCACTCACCTATGACCAGTGAGGGTTGGCAGCCCTCATTAGGCTTGTAAAAAAAAAAGAGAAAAGAATAAAGAATAAAAAGTATATAATGTAAAAATATTTATATTTTTTTAAAAATTATAAAATCTGTCAATATCCATACCAACCATGCCGCGTAGAACAATCGGCATGACTTTTGGCTAAAATTGAATGAATTGATTCAACTGGCAAAAAGTTAATAAATTTGAGATTCAATTGACATTTGAAAGGTTTAATATTGTATTAACATAATTGAGATAAATTTATTTAATTTCCCACCTGGTGGCAATTTAGAGTTGGAGATGTTATTGGGTTTATTTTTTTAATAGTAAAGATGATATTTAAACAATGCATTATCCTTTATGAAATGGAATCCCCAAAATTCATTATGGGATGAGATCTTGGCTCCCACCGATACTCGCATATGCATTCAAATCGCCTCGTCCGAGTGAATTACTAAGTGTATAGCAACGTTCTCGATATTATGTTAGGCGATATCTCGAATCAATCTCACGCATTAGACGGATCTCGTGCTTATTTAAAATTACTAAAAGAGTACGACGACGGTTATTCAACAAGTAAAATATTCGAAACATAAAACAACCTTGATTTTCAAGTCGTTTAAAAGCAGAATCGAGCATATACCATCCCAATTTTAAACCCAACTTCACAAGGGCTGGCTTATAGATATCGTCGGAGGCATAACGGCCCGATCACAAGAGCGGGATCATCGTTATTCGAATGCGACTTACTTATTAAGATATCTAAGCGCAATTCACCACATAACTATACAAAGTCTCTTTTTCTCTTTCCCCCTAACCTCATATCATCATGATTACTGATTGACCAAAGTTACCATAGGTTAATTTTAAGAAGAAAGGGAATAGACATGTAAAATATATATATATATATATATATATATATATATATATTATATAAAGGGAGGGAGGGGAGGCTCAGCATCCAAGAGAGACACCTCATCGCTTTAGAAAAACGTTTGTTAGACACACACAAGCACAATACAAAGACTTCACCTTCTCTCTCTCTCTCTCTCTCTCCTCTTTCTTCTCTCTTCTCTCTCACCATCGTCATCCTCCTCATCCCACACACATCCCCACACGAGCTAGAAAAGCTATCAATTATTCATCCCGAATTCAATCGGTAAAAGGGCGATAGAGAATTCCCAAAGTCTCTCCTCGCCGGATTTCTGGTTGATGCTGCAGCAATTCCCGGGGACGTGACTGATCCCCAGTCCTCTGTTTTTGTAAATTTTTCTTTTTTCCTCTGTCGAGTTACAAAAGGGGACCGCTTGAATTCCACTTGCAGCTGATGAGAGTGCAAGACGTTGGCGTCTGACGATTCTCTGGAGATCGGTGGATGAATCGCTGTCGTAATCGCCGATCTTTGAATTGCTTCTGTTCTTTCTGTATGTGGTGATTGGTGCCTGCAAAATTCTCTTTTTCCCTTCTCTGTTTTGGCCGATTTGACTTGTGGGTTCTTTTGGCTTGCATGATCGAGTGTGCTTTTTCGTTTTCTTTGATCGGATTGATGATGTTGTGCTGATTTGCTGATCTGGGTACGTAGAAAGATCGAATTTTTTTTGGGTTCATCTGTTGATGCATCATCATCTGTGTTGAGGACTACATCCTCTCGGTCTGGGTCCGATTTTCAGGATGCAGAATTTGGTTTACTTTTGGTGAAACTTTTTGTTTTGATGGCACTGAATTTTGCGTTTGCTGGGATTGAGTTGAGATTGCGTGCAAGGAGTTTCTGTTTTCCTCAGCTGACATGAGAATATTTTCCTTTTTCGGTTGTTTAAGGCAATGGAATATCCTTAAAATGGAAGATTAGCATTCTTTCTTCCCAAGTTTTCATCTCTTGGTGTGTCGAAATTTCCTCCTGGTTTCTTTTTCGCCAGGACATGTTCAATGTTATGACACTGGAGTCGATTTTGCTTCATCAGCATTTTCTGCTTTTCTGCTTCCTCTTTATTAGATGTTTGTGGAATTTCCCCTTTCGACCAAGCATGATCTGCTCTTCATTTCGATCAGGTCATTCATATGCTTCGTGGGTTGTGCAATTTGTTAAACTCTTTGTTTGCTTAGATGATTTTCCAAGTGTTTTTCTTTTTTTTCCTCATTTCCAATCCCTGCTGATTTGATGATGTCTTGCTGTATTAGTTTCAATTGTCTTGATTGTCGTTTGATCAGCCCCGTCATAGAAGTGGATATAGTATTTCCACTTATTTTATCTTTAACATTGATTTACTCTCATGATTTGAAGTTTTACGGTGACGTGCTCTGTTTGTAGGTCTCAAACTTGAAGGTTGTTGATACATATATCGAGGTAGCTTTTGTCGCCGAAATTCTTTTACGTATAAGTTTATCCTTCTTCTGGAAAATCTCTGTCGAGAAGGTGCTGACATATGCACATACCTTTTGAATGTTCTAGCATTTTGAAAATCTTGACGTCCACAAAGCTTGGCACTGCCTCATTTAAGCTGTGCCCATGGATGCCACCACAAGTGAAAGCCAGGCTGTACAGTACCATGACATTTCTGACCAGCCAGTCACCGCAATCGTGGCATCTCCTATTCGTACATTTCAACGCCAAACGCGGCAGTGCTCTGGCTCTGGAGAATTCCCATTGGCTGCTAGTCCTTCTATCGTTCTTCACGTCCTTACGTCATGTAATTTCACTCCGCAAGATCTCGCCACGTTAGAGGCAAGTTGTCCCAGTTCTCTTCATTTTTCATGCTGATGTGACTGAAGATGCTAGAATTGGTATTGCTGCTTGATAATTTTGTTGTACATTTTGCAGGCGACCTGCTCCTTCTTCAGGCAACCCGCAAATTTCGATCCTGACCAAGAATTATCGGTGACAGAGATTGCTGCTTTGGACATGTGCCAGAAGAGAGCTATCTTTAAGCCGATGACACCTGAAGAGCGCCAAGATTTAAAGCGAAAATGCGGGGGTTCCTGGAAGCTAGTTCTTTATTTCTTGCTTGCCGGGGAAATATGTTGCAGGAGGGAGAAGTCGCAGGCAATAGCTGGGCCTGGTCATAGTATTGCTGTAACGTCTGAAGGAGCGGTGTACACGTTCGGCTCAAACATCAATGGGCAATTGGGACATGGCACCACCGAAGAGGAATGGCGGCCTCGGCTAATCAGGTTAATGACTTAACAAGCACGTAGCTCTGCGAGAAAAATGAGAGAGAAATTGGGTGTGTGAAAAGTTAATGGAAGCTCATGTGTTACAGATCCCTTCAAGGCGTCCGAATAATCCAGGCAGCTGCAGGAGCAGGCAGGACAATGCTGATTAGCGACGCAGGTCAGGTTTATGCCTTTGGGAAGGACTCATTCGGTGAAGCTGAATGGGGGGGCCAAGGATCTAATCTTGTCACAACACCACGGCTAGTCGAATCGTTGAAAGGCATCTTCGTGGTTCAAGCTGCAATTGGAAATTTCTTCACGGCCGTGTTATCTAGAGAAGGCAGGGTTTACACATTCTGTTGGGGAAATGATGGCAAACTTGGACATCACACCGAGCCAAATGATGTGGAGCCCCGCCCTTTATTGGGTGCTCTGGAGAACATACCGGTGGTGCAAATAGCCGCGGGATATTGCTACCTTCTTGCACTGGCTTTTGAGCCTAGTGGCATGTGAGTTTCCGTCCAATATTTTCGAGTTTCTATTGTGACCGATCAATAGAAATACTCCAAACTCCATCTTTGCAGCTCCTTCATGCCTTAAACCCTTCATTAGCATCTTAAATTTAGATGTAGCTCGCATTGAATGTGAGCCATCTGAGTAGGGAGTATGTGACCGTAATGAACATGCTTACATTTTTTTTATTCTATCAGCAATGAAGCACGCTTCCACTCAGAACTTGTTCCCCTCATCTCCTTTGATAGAGCTTTGTTTGACTTCAGATGCTAGATCCCTGATGGTACCAAATATTGCCAGATCCCAATGTTTGCCACCTCCAAGCTCTAGCGTGCCCATCATTTTGTAATTTTTCCTTAACGATCTCTGAGCCATGGAACTTCATTGAACATTTCAGGTCAGTGTACTCTGTTGGGTGTGGCTTGGGCGGAAAGCTTGGACATGGGGCAAAGACTGACGAGAGGCACCCTCGCTTGATCGAACAATTTCGGCAATTGAAAGTTCAACCCATGGTGGTTGCAGCTGGAGCTTGGCATGCCGCTGTGGTTGGGCGGGATGGAGGGGTCTACACCTGGGGATGGGGTCGTTATGGTTGCTTGGGACATGGCGATGAAGAGTGCGAATTGGTCCCTAAGGCTGTGGAATCGCTGAAACATGTCAAAGCAGTTCATGTTGCGACGGGGGACTATACGACAT
Organism: Eucalyptus tenuipes; assembly: GCA_014182365.1. Taxonomy (NCBI): domain Eukaryota; kingdom Viridiplantae; phylum Streptophyta; class Magnoliopsida; order Myrtales; family Myrtaceae; genus Eucalyptus; species Eucalyptus tenuipes. The sequence goes on along the minus strand of CM024538.1, from coordinate 30,927,369 downwards.
TTGTGGTGTCCGAAGCAGGTGAAGTTTATTCCTTTGGCTGCGGAGAATCTGCTAGCCTCGGACATGTTGCCATGGTCGATGGACAGGTCTCCTCTTCCCCTTCACCATATCTACTCTGTGTTTTTAGATGATTCCTTGTTATCTCTTTTCAGCTACTCTTTCTCTCGACTAAAATGCAATGGAAAGTGCCTGTTAATCAACGGCACGCACCTTGACAACCGAAGAACATACATTTGTGTTTTGGGCGGACATCCCTTTAACCTTTAACATTGATCATAAGGTCGTCTTGCAGGGAAATAGGCACACCAACGTCTTGAGCCCGGCGCTCGTGACCTCGCTGAAGGAGGTGAATGAGAGGATTGTACAGATTAGTCTTACTAACTCTATTTACTGGAACGCGCACACGTTTGCGCTCACCGAATCAGGAAAACTCTACGCATTTGGGGCAGGAGACAAGGGGCAGCTGGGCATAGGCCCCATCGCCAACCAGACGGAAAAGCAGACTCCGGAGGGGGTCGACGTAGACCTAAGTTAAGAAACCCACCGAAACTGATTCCCGATGACATTCTTTCAGCACGATTGTGCATATGTTCTGTACATAGGTTTAGTCCTTAATTAGGTAGGGTGGGGACTATGCAAATACTGACTTGATTTCATGGGGAAAAAAAATGGACTGATGTTTTAGGGACTCCAATTGTGAATAGTTGGATGCAGGACTTGTCCATTTTTATTCAATGGATTGATGAATTTGATTTATCTCGAATCTTCATATGTCATCGAACCGACTGCTGGATTCACTGTGATTTGCTGTGATACCGGTGTGTACATGGGAGGGCATCCCTTGAAGATGTCGAAATGGTGTCCAACTTAATTGAGGAAGAAGGACCAGGGGTGTCCCTCGATGTGATCTGTAATTGGTCCATAGCTTCACGTGCGCCTGTTCTAAACAGGAAAGCAACAATTCATCGTTCACAATGAATGACCCCTCAAATTTCTAATGATAAGGACCTTGGTGTACAGTGTCTTTCCCCATATGGAGATCCAGAGCGGGGTGATCGGTTTTCGATTTGGTCGTCTGGAAATTGGGAATCAGACCAAGAGGATCAGTCCTTGCTTTTTGGAATTGAGAATCAGACCAAAACGACTAGTCCTTGCTTTTTAGAATTGAGGACCAATCGATCATAGCCCAGCCCACTCCAGACCAAAACCACCAGTCCTTGCTTTTTAGAATTGAGGACCAATCGATCAGAGCCCAGCCCACTCCAGTTCCCGAACGGTACGATAAAATCGGTTGATTTACGAATAGTCTTCAAATCAAGGAAAGAGGAGAGGAGCAGGACCTATCAGGCCACTCCGGTTCCCGAGCGATTCAATAAAATCAATTGATTTACGAATAATACCCTCTTAGAAGTAGGGAAAGAGGAGAGGAGCAGGACACATGAGAAGGAAATGAAAAGTATTTTGCATGAAAAATAAAAATAAAAAATCATCGGTCCAATCGAGACGGTTTGATTCTCTCACAAAACTAAGGAAAACCAAATAATACCAATTTAGATTTATGAACCTAAAACAGGACCAACACCCCTACAAGCCACCTATAATCACCCGGTCTGATTCGATCCTAGTGATTTCTAATTCAATCTGATTCGATCCTAGTGATTTCCAATTCAATCGGTTCATGTTGCTCACCCCTAATTAAAGAGACAATGCAAAGCTCTATGTTTTGCAGAAGCAGTCGACACAACATAATTTTCATCGTGCTCTCCTTACGTCATATTAGATTGAACACGCCAACCTTCCTGCGGCTAAATTACTCTTCCGATCTTCAAGAAATTCCATGCGGAATTTAAGACATATCGGGAAACACTAGATTTCGACAGTCGTTTCCACTTGTTCATCGATCATCGCTACGTAGGCCCTTTAAGTCCGATCGAGTTATAGAGTAATGCTCTCTGCAAGCCAAGAAGGGAAAGAAAACAGACGGCAAAATCTTTAAAAGTTACCCTCAATAATCCCCTCAACAAAACTTCCACAATCTCCTGGTCTCCACGGCCACTTTCACTCTCCCCATTTTCCTTTTCTTCCCTAGTGTCAAAGGAAACAGCATCCAGGGTCCTCTGCCAAGTATTGTCTCCAATACGCAGGTACAGGCCGGATTCATTACTAAAACAGGCAACTTCAACCTTCTTATATCTTAATCCGTGATGGCTTGTTACAAAAATGGTTCTTACCCCACCTCAAACAAATTTTTTAGAGGGTCCAATCATTTCTAACAAAGGATCAACCAGAAAGGAAAGATGCATGGTGGCAGAATAATCCACTACTCCAGAATGGACCAAAACATACATATGTTCAATTAAACACAGTTGAAAATTTGCAAACCATCAGCAATCAACGACAAAAAGTGCAGTGTCCAGAATGACACTCCACACATCACGGCAAGCCAAAAACAATGAGCTCCATCTTGGGAATGGTTGCACCTAATATCAGAAGTCGGATGGCGAAATGACATCGTCAATTTTCAGAATCATTTTGACCACTTGAGTTGCCAGCAAGATCTGCTGTTGCTTCCCAATCAAAGCCTCAAAGACATTTTGCTCGCACATGTCATTGGTTCCGACGTCATTGCAATCGATTCCACAGAATGGATTGTTCTCCTACATTTCCACATAGATTAAACATGAGTGTACAGAATAAAAATGCAGAAGCAGTAAAAGAAACAAATAAAGGAAAAAAATAAAAAATAAAACCACGCCTTGTGTCCCATTACCTTAATTTGTTGAGATTTAACAGCAGATAATGTCTCAATAGGTTGTAGACCACTATTCTCAGCTAGTGCCATGGGAATTGCATCCAAGGCATCCGCAAATCCTCTGATTGCATACTGTGAATGCACAAAAAAGGGGAAAAATTTTCAACGGCAGTGATTGACGAAAATGAAAATGAGTGGATGAAGTGAAAGAGAACGCACCTGTTCGACGCCAGGATATCTATCTGCAGCTGCCTCAACGGCAATTGAGCAAGAGATTTCAGCTGAACCACCACCATACACAATAGAATTATTGCGTATGAGATTCCTGGCCACACAAAGTGCATCATGGATGCTGCGCTTAGTCTCCTCTATCATCATCTTGTTACCTGATGCAAAGCATGTTCATAATTAGGCATTTACAGAGTCCTCTTCCAGTTTCTATTTCTTACCTCATTAAATAACATTAAACCTTCAGTGAAAAAGAACAATATTGCCATCACAAATCACCACTAACCATTGCTAAAGATTAAAAGGAGGTTGTAGGATTCATATATTTATCTGAACAATTGGACAAGAGAATACTATGTACCTCCTCGAATGAAAATGGTGACAGCCCTTGAATTTGCACAATGCTCAATGTACAGCATCCGATCCTTTGTAGTACCAAATGATTTTTCTCGCACCAGTCCAGCCTAAATAAACAATAGGATCATTGCAATTGGTTCAGAAAAAAAAAAGACAATGAGAGGGAAGTTAGTGCCTGCTTCCCATTCTAGCACTCACATAGAAAGGTCAATAAACGTGCCTGCTTCCCGTTAAAGGTCAACTCGAATCAAACTAGTTCTCTACATCCTAAAGGGAAATGCAGGTGACAAGATTGTCCTTTCAACAAGATCAGCAGGAACACAATCTTTCCAGTAAACATCATTAGCATCAAATTATGTAGCACCTATCCACCAGTCCTCATATTCCTCTAACATTTGAGTTCGTTGACCTCCAAGAGTCACCCGACAGTAATGATGAATATAATTTGGACAGTAGTAGTAATGTGCACAAGCGTAAAATTTTTCAGAAATTAAAAAGGCAGGAACAAAGATAGAAAAATACCTTTCCCAGCTTCTCTGGAGTCAACTCTTGGAATCTTGGCACAATTCTTCCACCTACCAATACAAAAGCCACAAGATTATTAATGCAGTGGGACCCAAGGCAAGAGAAAAGTGACATCCATCTAGCAAAGGAGAAACATGACTAAAAAGTTGAACAATTGCAAACCTGTGGCTATGGCTATGAGCTCTAACTCCACACCTCCCACCCAGCGGACAGCAGGTAAGTTCCTATGCATTAAAAGGTGATTTGCTTCATCATCAAATCCCCACTGACAGATGACCAAGGTTGCACCCACATCCTACATATCAGGAGAAACTAACACATAAAGGCATTGTATAAAAAGTTCAAATTCAACTTTCTAAAAAAAACATCAAATGAGCTAGAAGATCTGCATTTCAGATTATAAACCAAAAAGATAGATGCATCACATAAAAGTTTAACATCTGATATATCCAGTCAACTTACCCCGAACGTCAGCATAGATGATGGGACAGCTGATTAGTTGAATAAACCAGGAACAATCAGGGGTACATTTAAGAAAAAGAAGGACAGAATCACCTTGCACTTTTGAACCATGTCGTCGAAATACTTCTGCTCTTGCACACGTAAAGTCTGAAACTTTTCAACTGTATCGATGTCCACCTTATGTTTCGTCTTTGGCTTAGGTGGCTCAAATGGACACGTCAGGATAGCAATCTTTGCATCTTCAATTCTCTTGGGCATCTGCGGGTGGCTCATGTCCTTGTCCAAAGTAATTCCATATATGAGCTCCGTGTCTTCAAGCTTCCCTCCCACTTTCCTTCCACTTTTATCAAATCCAAGTTCACATCTCTTCTCTCTAAATCTGCTACCGCAAGAACTGCTTTAACTGCAATCTCAGCCAAATCCCGCTTGCAACGGTTAACGCTGCAAAGATGGACACAGTTAACAGGCAACATCATGTCAATATACAGAAAGAAAATGAGGAAAGGATGACAGTTAACCAGCAGAAAGAGAAGAGTAACATACATTTTTGAAGATAAAGTAGTCATGCAAGTTTGCACAAGAGACTCCGTGTTTGATAATCCAAACTCAAATTTCTGGGCAATACGTTCTAGATGTTCAAAAGCAATCCTAGAAGCCAATTCATATCCCTCTGCAATCCGAATCGGATGGATTCCACGGTCCAATAACTTCTCAGCCTGCTCAAGAAGCGCACCAGCCATGACAACAACACCAGTGGTGCCATCACCAATTTCGTAATCTTGACTGCGAGATAGTTCAACCATCAGTTTCGCAATTTGGTTGTCAACATCCATCTGCTCTAAAATTGTTGCGCCATCATTTGCTGACAAGAAAAACAAAACACGGGTGAGTGAAGTTCAAAGCAACCAAACAAAGACATGCAAATCACATTCAACTTCCATAAGCTTAAGCTATCTCCACCTTAATCTCTCGCGTCAACTTACGGTCATGGGACTAAACCCAGAAGAGCAATAAAAACCAATATGCACAAGTTCCATGTTATTTAGATGTGTACATCCAAAAGCCAATTCTTTTTTTTTATAGATAATTTCTAACCGAGATTAGGATGCTAGAGCAGTGACGAATCCCTATTTAAAGTTGCAAGAAGACTGCCTAAATAAGGCGCTCACATACTCAAACCTATAAACATCTTCCAGCAGCAAAACAAGACACTAGCAAAGCATACTTCCATAGAAGATCTCGAAAATAAACTACCTTGCCGCCAGAACACCGATCTTGAAAGCAAACTAGATTATCTATTATTCCATGTCCCGGTGCCACCAAACATAACTCAAGTTACTTTAAATTGCATTGACATAACCAACTTCCTTAGCAAACTCAAATGCCAAAAAGATGGGGGCTCTTAGGACCCAGAATCTACACATCCACAGAGAAATGTAAGCCCCAGGCGCAATACACAACGCACACCGAGAGGGCTAAAACCCTGAAAACGGTGAAATAAAAGCTCATCAGCAACTCAAGTAGAGATTCCAGAACAGCAGCTCATCAAAGTCTTTCCATGATTAGGCAAAACACCGACGAGATCCGCAGATCCCCCTCCCATCGCCACCGACGAACATCGTATTGCTAATTTTGGGCAACTCACCGCGAGGTTTAACTAAGCACGTGGAGCACGCCATCTCACGGAGAGAGCATCGCAAGCGAAACCTACTCCCACCAAGAGGCACGGAAACCGGCAAGAAACGCGACAATCTAAACCCTAAGGAAACACAAAAAGGAAACGCGACTCACTGATGGTGACGTCGCCGTCGGGGCTCTGGAGCATCTTGTCCATGCCCTTGGGACCGAGCGAGGTGCGCAGGATGCGGGCGACGGCCTTGCCGGCGGCGATGTTGGCCTTCTGGGCGTCAAGGCCCCGCAGCCTCGTCTTCTGCTCCTGCTCCTTCAGTATTATGAAGGGCCGCCCGAACTCGTCGAACGCCAGCGCCATTTCTCCCCCCCCTCGCTCCCTCAGCCGCCGCTCGCCGCCGACGACTCGGGTGCCGGAGCTCGCGAGCTCGCGACGAGGATCGCGCTCGTCCCGGTGCTCGAGCGAAGGAGATGGAGACGGAGGTCGAGAGGAGAGTGATGGAATCGGAAGAGTGTAGAAGTGTAGAGAGAGAGAGAGAGAGAGAGAGATGGAAGTGTCGCGCGCGGTGAAGAAGGGTTCAACACTTCGTGGAGATCTCTTTGGAGACAAAGCCCTAGCGATGCGAGAGCGGCTGGAACTCCATGGAAATGGCGGTGGGCTTTGTGTTGGGTTGTTCTGTTTGGGCCGTTTCCAATTGAATGGGCCCTGAGGCTCTCTCCCTCTCCCCTTCCGTCCATCCTCCGAACCATTTTTTTTTCCCCTCCACTTGAATCATTTTCAAAAAGGTATATTCCAAATCATTTTATTTTTCATGAAACGAACGAGTCCATTGATTGGTCATTTTCGAAAAAACTTCATGCTTTCTGATAGATAATTTTTCTAGGAAAATCTTTCAAATTAAATAATTCATTTTGCTAACTTGAAGCATGCATTTTTTTCTATAGTAAATGGTTTTTCATTGATTGATCATTTTCGGCAAAACAAACACGTGAAAGTCCAGAAAATTAGGTCACAAAAAAAAAATTCTCACTCAAACAAACACACTATTAGGCTCAATTTGTTTTGCGGAAAATGACTTCCGAGAAAACGTTTTTCGAATTTTCGACATTCATTACATGAAATATGAACTAGTCCAAAAAAACGTTTTCCATTCTTGGAAAAAAACACCTTCAAAAGTCGGAAAAATGTTTTCACGTGATTTTTTCTATCTCAGTTTTTTTTTTTTTTCACCAAACACATTTTTATTTCATTTTATGTTTTCTTTTTCTTTTTTCTTTGTTTTAAGTTGAGTTTTTAATTCTCTCTTTTTTTTTTTTTTTTCTTTTTTTCTTTTCTTCTTCTTTGGCCTTGGCCAATCACTAGCCACAAGCCAATTCGAGCCTCGCCACATGCCAGGGAGTTCGGGCCTCACTAGATTCGGTGAGTTGGGCAAGGCTCTGGCCTCATCCAAGGTCACCAGAGCCCCTCGCTGGCCAAGGTTGAAGAAGAAGAAAATGAAAGAAAGAAAAAAAAAAAAAAAAGAAAAGGAAAGGAAAAGATTAAAAAAATAATAATAATACAAAACTATTGAAAATGAGCACATGTATAAAAAGATTTTCCTAATCAAATGACGAAAAATATTTTCTTTTTCATTTTTAAATTTTAGCTAAATATTGGAAAATATAGTTATTTTCCTATCAAATGGTTTCTTATAAAACAATTTCCGAAAACACAACATTTTTCGTGAAAAATGGAGCCTTAATATATCTCAAGCTTGTGGGTTTAGGTCTGGCTGATTGATGGAGATTCGCTCTCCCACACAACATTCCCATTGGCATCCTAATTGAATCTCGACCATCGATACATGTAAATGACATAGGCATTGATAATTAAGATGCAATGAGACACCCATAAGAGAGCCCTGTGAGATAGAAGGATCAACAGCTCGTTGCCCTATCGAACGAACATCGTGCTCCCGAACAAGTGCAATTATCTTAGCTAAGGGTGAGCGTGGTTTTGGGTTCTAGGGAAATAGGTTTGGTTCCTAATTCCTCTTTCGTAGGAACCAAGATCGAGAATCAAAATTAGACCAAGAATCTAAAGTAAAATCCCTAATTTTTATCTCAAACCATAACTTAAAGTGATACTTATATTTTTATATATTGTAATTTCTTCTATATATTTAATGAGCGAATGCTTTATTTAATTTTTTTTATTCTTTTTTTGATGTGGATTGTCTTGATGAGGAGATTATCATAAGTAAGTAGAATTTTACCAGTCGAAGCGAATGAATATACGTGGTAAGGCTTGCTAATAATTATTTAAGTTTAGTCAATAAAAAATTTTGAATTTAAAATTATTATTAAGTGATTAACTATAATTGTCGTTTCTTTTGATTTCATGTTATCGAAATTTGAAAAAAATTTCATGAATGATCAAGGACTGAAGTTCTGTTTTTGGATTTTATGTTACGTGTTTTGAAAATTTGTTATTTTTTATTTTATTTTACATGTTCATCTTTTGTGGGTTGTTTTTATTGACAAATGATAAACTTTCATTTTCATTATTGTGTTCACTTTCATTTTGTTTAACTAAAAACAAAACAAAAGAAAATAACCTATTAGACCCTAGAATCTGTGACGGGAAAGGTTCAAGATTCAAAAAATGATAACTTGTACTAATAGATAAGGAATTTGGAACTGCTCATTCCTAATTTATATATACTATAAGATACAAGTGAAGAAGGAAACACTACTTGAATTTGGAGCAGCATAACAACGAATCAACTTGTGCAATCTTGATCACTCCTTATTCAACCAACAATCAAGCTCACGTGCGAGTATAACAAGAGAAAATGCCTAAATATATATTATGATTACGAATGTATTTGGTTAAGCATTTGAAAAGTTCTCGGGAAATTGCAAATGTGTTTAACTTAAAAGGGTTTTCGGCCCCAAAAGGCGTGTATGGACTAAAATTAGCCCAAACTAGAGACCATGCATGCGATCCCTATTGATTTTCCTCACAAACCGCACGCCAATCTCCGTATTGCCCGCACGCTCGCGAAATCGCGTTCGCCTCCCCACAGTCCTCCATTCTAAATTAACCCGCCGCGACCCCTCCATATATTAATGCCCTCCCTCGCCATTTTACCTTCCAATTTGAAGTGATCTCTCCATCTTCCATATTACCCAAATAAGGTATCTTCGCGGAATGGCTCATAAGGTTTTGTTCATCTGCCTAGCTTTGATCGCCGCGCTCGGGTTGACCCCAGCCGTGGAGCCTACTACTACCACCATTGCTCCGGCTACCTCCTCCTCCTCCTCTTCCTCCTCGGCATTTGCACCAGTTTCTGACAGCGCGATTGGCAACACCGGCGATGGATCGGGGGACAACGAAGGAGGAGATGCGCTCGCGGCGCCTGTCGGCGGCCCGGTGCCTGCAGGAGTTTTCCCTTCGACGCTGGATGGGCCCGCGCCTGGCCCTGGCAGCAGCGGAGCCTCTCGCATTAGTGTCTCCGCGAGCGTCGTGGTTGCCGCCGTGATTGGGTGCTTCTTCTGAGCCGAATGTTAGGCTGGGCCGGGGAGGAAAATTAGAATGTCGCTCGTCTTTCAATCGTGACTTTCGTGATGACAACGTCCCCGCTCACGAGGTTCGTGCCTTCTAGCTGGGAGTTTTTAGGGGATGTTACATTATCCCATGTACGACGTAGGTACAAACATAGCAGGTGCAATCTTTTTGTTATTTTTCAAAGATAATCATGTTAATGAAAGCAATTAAATCCTGAAAGGACGACTGAAAAAAGGATCTTGCATAGCGGCATCGCAAGTTGTCGAACCTTGTTACTTTCTTTTAGCCGCATGTTGCCATATTGTACACCTGCGCAATATTCTCAAAGTTGCGTTAATGTCGATGGAGGTGTCTGTAGAAGCGGCTAATCTAGGATGCCATAACATGTACATTGTAAATCTATACAAAATATGTCAAGCTAAACGACAAAAAAAGAATCATGGAAAAATCATGTCTTGTGTGCTAATGTCGAGGCAACAAAATTAAAATAAAAAAAAATCGAGAAAATCATAAGGAAAAAAAGGAAAGATGATAATAGTCAATGGCTCGGACTTAAATTGTGCTTGACACAGTTTTATAGCGTGGGGCAAGATGCCTTGGTGGTGAAATGATAAACACAAAACTCAAAACCTCGTGCTAAAGAGTGTAAAGATTCGAGTCTTATTCAGTGTATAATATTGAGAATATATATTGAATTGAAATAAACTTAGTAGTAAATTACAAAATCTCGATGATCTTTTCTATTTAATGAATTGAGAATCTATTTTAGAATCATCTGCTAGGCACGTAACCTCTTATGTATGTTTCAATATATATCAAGCAAAGGTATATATAAACCTTTGTTGAAATGTCCACCCATGACGTAACTAACATATAAAGTACATTCCATAATTCATTTTAGGACTTGGTAACTTACCCATTCAATGACTTTTGGTATTGGATGTTCTCAAAATGGATATCGTTGTATCTGGCAAATTCAATACTAGACCCCACTTGGCATTCTAGCCTTCCTTCTCCCTTCAGGGCCTATTCGAAAGAGAACAAAATACTTCTTGATCGTAACCATATGAATAGTACGAATTGTTCCGTGAATATCTTTGCTTCGGAACAAAACAATTAAACTTAGGCGCGATCAATTGGAATGTGTATTATCTATATAAGGAATCTTCCAATTAAGATAATCTATCAACATTCATGATTACAAAAAGGATTCCCCTTCTAATAAAGAAATTACTTAATTTTAAATTGAGTCGCGTGAAGTCGGAGAAAATCTTTTTTTTCCAATCGTGCCTTTGTTAAATTACGAATGTGAAAATCATCCATATTTATTTTGTAATTAAATCCCGCAGGTCACAAGGAAGTAATTAAAGAGATATAGATCGTAATGAACAAATTTTCCATTTTTTCGTGTGCGAGGAGGAGTGTGTACATACGTGGAGGGTCGGGAGACGCACCCACGATTCCACATGCCCGCACCCCTCCAACCAAAACTCCACACATTGCTCTACGACGCACATAACAAAATTTTTATTTCTCTATTTATTGGTTTTTCTATTTCTCATTATGGGTTTGGAACATAAATTTATTTAATAATACATTTTTTTTTTTCTATTTCAAGAACATGTTTCTTTTCCATAAATAAATTTGGAGCAAAAATCATATCTTAAAATTTGTAGCCTTTTTTATTTCTGGAACAAAAGTAAGAAATTAAAATTATTCTCATCATTCATTTTTCTTCACCACCCACCGCTCATGGGACATTGGATGCCAGTCGCCTTTCGTCGAACGCTCGCCACTGGATGCCTGCCACCCGTGAGACGTCGGACGGCGACGGTCGGACACCCATCGCCACCCACCAAACTTTGGACGACAGATTTTAACTGTTAGACGCTAGCCGTCGTCTCTCTAGAAATATAAATTTTATTCTGTTATCAAACAAATTTTTGCTCCAAAATCATAAATTTTGAGTTATTATCATACCCGTTTTTTCTTAGAAACTCGTCAAGACAATATAAATTAATAAATTAATTTGTAACCAAAAATTGATATCTATTTTAAAAATTTTGTCATGCACGCCCTTTGGCTGCTCCCACGTGCGCGTTCTCCCCGAAACGCCCCTACCCCGGGGGGAGGGCGAAAGCGCCATTTCGTTAGGCCCATAGCCCACTGTTAATGGGCCACGGGCCCATCTTGGGCCCATGGTCCGAAGGGGGCGCGGGGGCTCCGGGACGGGTCGGATTTCCACATCACCCTTTCCCCTTCCCACGTTGGCTTGTCTCTCCCCCACGCCGCGGACAATCATCACCAGCACCGGGGCCCACAAAAATCCCCGAATTGGATAAAAAGGAAGAAGGCAAAAGTTTTTATATTATTCATCCAGTATTTGTTTCGCCTTTTTCTTATTGCCCAGCCCGGAACCACACATCATTTGGACTTTATTATGATTATGTTTTATGTACGCATCGATTTGTGTTTCGTTTATTTCGCGTGGAATAAAGTGGAAATAAGAAATGATTGCTCGAAAGAAAACCCTTTCCTTATAATGGATACGAAAAAAAAAGTTAAAATTGATATCGCTAAAAAAGTTGTCCGGAGTATATTTCGAGCAACTGAATATGGTTTTTATTGTGATTTTTAGTGCATCGAAACCTTGTTGGTCATGTTTTATATGTATCTTAAGAAAACTCGTTATTGAGAGTTAAAATACAATTGCTCGATGAGATGTGATTGGTTTGTGACGATGACCTATGATGCTGAGTTATTGTGAGTGAGTTGTTTTATCGGTTTTGGTCACATGCGTGATGATTTTTTTGCAGATGGCATGTCTTTGCTCATTCGATGTGTGTGATAAGTTTCTCAAAAGTCATTTATCGACAAGATTTGAGGGAAATTATTGTTAAGCCAGATGTGGTTGGTTGGGATAATGACTGATGATGTGAAGTTATTGCACAAGAGCCGTAATTGATTTTATTTTAATAACATGCATCATGTCTCGAAAATCTCACATTTACTTATTATACATATTTAATAAGTATTTTGAAAATACTCATCTACACGATTCGAATGAAAAATATCATTATATAAGATGTGACTATCGTGATAACGATTTCTAATGTGAAGTTGACATTATGATTCCTGACGTGAACTTATCAAATAAGAATTGACATTGATCTTATAAAATAGAAACGAATAAATAGCTATGTGTAGGCACAATATTTAGAACATAGTTTTTATCGGGGAGCGTTCGAATGCTCATATCGACCTATATTTTATACTGTACTTATTCATCGACCTAAAAATGCGTATAATGCGATCGACTCTTTGGAGGGGCAAAAAGATCAAAAAGACCCACAGAAGGAGGAGGAGACGACGCCATTAACGCACCTTTAATGCTTTCTCACAACAGTCGCAGAGCCTTCTTTAACCTATTCTCTCTCTCTCTACTGTACACTGCTGCGAAACCTCACTGACTCTCTCTCTCTCTCTAACTCACTCTCTCTCTTCTGCGTATTGATTAGATCTGCGGGGCGTAGCGAAGGGCTCTTTATAGCTCCCCCTCCAGCCAGCTCAATTCACTGTCTCTCTCTTACTCTCTCTCTCTCTCTCTCAGTGCCGTTTCGATCTTATGTCATTTTCGAGAGTCCCGGCCTCGACTCCTCCTCCTCCTCCTTCCGAGCTCCGATCGGGTCCCGCATTGCCCCGGCCGCGCCTCCCGCCGCGCCGCCCGCCCTCGGCGATCGGATCCTCCGCCGATCAGTCTCGGTGAGGAGGCGGCCGCGCGATGAACCCGCTCTGCTGCATTGCCCCCGTCTCGATCGATCGCGACCGCTCCAGCCCCGGCCAGTGCCAGGCCGGGGCCGATTCGGTCGTCAGGCCGGTTAATCCGAGCTCGAAGCCGAGCCTCTCGGCGCAGGTCTCGTCCGTCGGCGCCGAATTCGATGGGCTGGCGGAAGCCGCCGGCGCCGACGATGGCGGGTCCGAGGCTAGGGATTCGAAGGTGTTCGGCGCGGGTGGCGGAGTCAGCGGCGGCGTGGCTGGGGTTCTGTACAAGTGGGTGAACTACGGGAAGGGGTGGAGGTCGAGGTGGTTCGCGCTCGAGGACGGGGTGCTGTCCTACTACAAGGTCCACGGGCCGGACAAGATCGTGATGAGCCCGACCGGGGACAAGGGCGTCCGGGTGATCGGAGAGGAGTCGCGGAAGTACATGAGGAAGGCCGGTTGGAGGAGCAGCAACGGGAGGCTCGGTGGTGGGTCTCTGAGCTCGAGGAAGTGCAAGCCGTTCGGCGAAGTGCATTTGAAGGTACGTATGCGTGCGCGCGTCTGCTGCTCCTTTTTTTTTTTTATTGTCTTTTCTTTGTCGTGTGTACATGCGTGGATGGGTGGTTTTACGGCGTCCGGATGCGAGATGTTAAGATCCGCCAGTTGTTGAAAAATGTTTAGGAAATATAGAGCTTCAAGGTGACGTTCTTGGTGGGGGCGTCTCTTCGCTCGTCATCTTCCTGCTTTTTTTTTTTTCTTTTTTCTTCCCTTTTTTCAAATTCGGAAAAGTTCATGTTGGCTAGAAAGAGGGCGCATGTTTCTGTTCTGGGCCGCCAGAGTGTTGACAATTTCGTTTCTCTTCGTGCCTTTTTGGGTATAAATTCGTCCGATTTCCAGTCACCTAGGAGCTGCTGCCTTTCTGATCGAGCTTTTCAAGGAGCTGTTTGTAATGCAGGCGTAAGTATTTGGGTTAACGATCTAATCGTTAGCACATACTGATTGTTTTAGATAGAATATGTTGCTAATGCATCATCTTGTGCCAACAAGCAAAAGACGCCAAAAAAGAAAAGAAAAGAAGGAACTTTGTGGGTTTATTCTTGGACAAATTTGGCAAGTCACCAGATGAAGATGACTGTTTGCGAAGGAATCCCCAGAATGCGTACCTCACCCACGATTACCTGTTACCAGATCCTGTGATAGGACTGACAGAGGAGCCTTGAGTCTCTCAGAGGATACTAGCAGTGAAAGGGCCCCGCTTGTTGCTACCTGATCATGTTATTGGAATGAACTGAAAATCAACGAGGATCTTGAATTAGTTTCAATTTCTTCACACATGTATCTAGTTTACTGTTGCTATTGTTTAGTCACAAACTGGAACACTTTTTTGCTCTTAGAAGATTATTGGTCCCACTTTATAAAAATTCTGGTCCGGGCATCCCAGTGACCACATTCCACACTTTTCCTCCAGTGACATTCATGTGGTCTTGCACTATATATGTTTGAGATTTTTTTTTTCTCATTTATTAATATCCCTTTTATTAGTTGGTTTTTAACTCCTATTCCACAGGTTTCATCCATTCGTGCTAGTCGGTCAGATGACAAAAGACTCTCTATATTCACGGGAACGAAAACTCTTCACTTGCGCTGTGCAACTAGAGACGACAGAGCTGCATGGATTGAGGCACTTGGAGCAGCAAAAGATCTTTTTCCTAGAGTTTTAACGAACAGTGATTTTGCATCTTCTGAGAAATTCATTGCCTCAACTGAGAAGCTTCGATCTCGACTATTACAAGAAGGGTTGGCAGAGGTGGTCATTGAAGACTGTGAGTCAATCATGCTATCTGAATTCTCTGAGCTGCAAAGCCAGCTAGATTCTCTCCACCGGAAACATTCGATATTGTTAAACACGCTGAGTCGGTTGGAGGTATTGAATTTATTTCTTAAATTTGTTGTCCACTGATCTGCTATAGAGAAGAACGTAGGAGTAAGCCAACATTGACATCTTCAGTTTCTTTGGTCTCGTTGGTGTTATTATTGTCACTTGTCATGTGAATGATGCCTGTGATCATCAATGGTGTCTTGACTCTGGAGTTTGAGCCACCTGTTGACTGACCTGCAGCCTTGATTTCCTACCCGGTTTGACGAGAAGATCAAATTTTCCATTTAGAGGTTGTTCAAGAGGTCCCTGGTGATAGCATGAGAACCAGACAACCTATTTTCCGTGGGGGTTTATTTTTCTCCAAGTGTTTTGACCTAGCATATTAGACTGAGTGGTACACATTGTGAGATTGGGTGTACTTGGCTTTGGATAGAGAATGAGAGTTGCTCTTGTTATCACAATGGTTGTTCTCTTGTTATCACCTTGGTTGTTCTAATAAATATCTTTCCATCCCATGGTGGTAAGACAGTCACAATGACTGAACCGTGTAAATTGCATGCATTTTTGTTCTTTCTTTATGCTATATCTAACATGCGGATACTTGACGGGATGTGCAAGGTATGATGGTTATGACGCATGTATCAGACATTCCTGCCATTGCTACGATCTACCTGCTGATGATTCCATAAGCATCATTTTTAGTCATGAGACGTTTTGAACTCGGAATTAGGGACTTCAGATATTTATTTAGTTCATTTGGTGTTAAATGAAATGACTGGCACAATATAATTTAAATTTTTTTGATGACAATATACATGTTTATAAGGCAGTGGTATTTAGAGAGTAGGTTGAGTGATGGATCCACTGAAGCAAGATTCAAGAATCTTGGTGGATGCCTTATAAGTAGGAGAACACTTGCCATGCTTATTCCTTCTGCGGTTCTTAAAAACTGCATCTTTTATTCTTGATTTCCAGTGGAAGACTATGGTGTAATTTCTTGGCCATGATGAACTCTTTATCATCTTTATTAAAAAAAAGAAAAATTTACATGTGTTGACAGTATAAATTCAACTGTGTATACTCTGTATGCATCTCATGATGTAATACTTGCTGCCTTGATATTTATACTCACTACGAGTTATCCTTTTTCTGAAGGCTGAGAAGATAGAGCTAGAGACGACTGTAGTGGATGAAACAAAGGAGCGCGATTCATTTTGTGGACAAGGAAACAGAAGATTCAGTGGTTAGTGTTCCACGCTTGATAGCCATTTTACTTATTTACCTCTAGCTATAGGCCAACTGGGTTTCGGTGGGGGTATGAAACTGTCCGCAATGATACTGTTCAACTGTTACTTTATGTCCTTGATAGATAATTAGATAGAAGGGAATATCATTCATGTTATCAGAAGAATTCTAAATATAATTGAGGCTGTCATTTGTTATGATCCTGATCTGAGTCTAAAGCAAGTAGGTTCACACCAGATTCTCCAGTTATCTGTATAGCTGGCCTTTGTCTCGATTTTCTGATAATGCTTTTAAAACTTACAGATTTCTACTCAGTCATGTCAGAGGGATCTGGAAGTGAATCTGGCGCAGATATTGAAAGCCGGGATGGAGTGGATGCCGAGACAGATGAAGAAGACAACATCTTTTTTGACACAGAAGATTTTTTGTCTTCTGAAGCTTTAAGAAGTGCTTCATACCGCAGTAAAGAAATCACAGGCAGTTCTTGTATAGCTGACAAAGATAGTTTCTTTTCTGATTGTTTGAGTGGAAACGGCAAACTGATTAGGGCAGTTGGGTATCCATATGTTGAGAGGAGGGATGATTTACCTGAACCAAAGGAGAAGGAGAAGCCTGTTGGTCTATGGTCAATTATCAAGGACAATATCGGAAAGGATCTATCTGGGGTTTGTCTCCCGGTTTATTTTAATGAACCTCTCTCCTCGTTGCAGAAGTGCTATGAAGATTTTGAATACTCTTGCTTGGTTGATCAAGCACTGGAATGGGGAAAGCAGGTCAGGTCCTTGATTTGGTTTCATTCTGAATGATGTCCTGCTCATTCTATTTTCTCTATTATATTAGATTATTTAACTGAACTAAATATAGGACAACTTGCCTTACTTTTCTAATGACTGATTAATTTAGTATTCCTACTTAGACAAAAATTTTCATTGGAAAATGCATGACAAGACAATCCTTTGTTCACAATGCGCATGGTTGCATAAGTTGTTGGTATTTTTTGGATATGTCAATCCAAAAGATCTGCATGAGCCATTTGGACTTAAACTGGCCTTTGGTATAGCCTATTAGCTGACTTAGTCCCTGCTTTAACTTGGCTGTGTGTGAGGAGCCAAACAATGTTTTATAAAGTCAATCTGTATTAAGAGAATGCTTGCTTGGCCGCAGAAGAGAAGTTAGGAGATTTATCTCCTGACCCTCTTAAACCTTTTCCTTCTCTGAGCAGGAGAGAAGAATTTCAGAATTATTTCGTGAAAAATGCTTCTGCTGAATAGATTTGGCTTTCTTTTTTGCATTCATACATAGTTTTGACGAAATTGATGTCATTCTATCTATCATCTTTGCCAGTTTCCAGTTCTGATTAATTGCCCATTTAGGGTTTTGCTTTTGCCATATATCGAGCTATAACGATAGTCGGTCATATTGATGAACAGGCTCTTACCATTGAAAAAGAAAAGAAAAGGTATTGACGAACAGGTCTTTCAACAGTTCTTACCGTGTTTTCTTCTCGAAAGTGCTATAAGACACTCATTCCTCTTGATACTGATAGATCTTAGCAAAAAATATAGCTGAATCATGACCAGTATAGTTGCATGGTGGATATCCCTTTTTTGCAAGTATGCTGCATGGAAAATTTGTTCAAATTTTTCTGTTAAAAATGTGTACATATGTTTGTGCAGTAAGATTGGCAATTCTATGTACATTTTTAGAATACGCTATAACAGTTGAATATTAGAGAGCGATTCATTTGACGGTTATTGCTTATAATTGGATTTATCTGATGCAGGGTAATGACTTGATGAGAATCCTAAAAGTAGCTGCTTTTGCTGTGTCAGGCTATGCATCAACAGAAGGAAGGCAGTGCAAACCATTCAATCCTCTCCTAGGAGAGACCTATGAAGCTGACTATCCAGACAAAGGACTTCGCTTTTTCTCTGAGAAGGTATGACTTCATCTTCTGTGAAGTTATGATCAAATCGAAAGCTCACTCTTAGTATCATCTCATATGGATTTTTTTTTTTTTTTTTTTTACCTTGGCCAAGAAAACAAATTATCATCTCAGATGTAAAATTGGAGTGACTGCTTGCGTTTACTTTCCTTTCGTTTAAACAATGACCATACATAAATATGCACTCTTGCTCGGGGTATTTCACAACCTAGTTATCTGATGAGAAGATCAACTTTAGGTGAGTCACCACCCAACGGTTGTTGCTTGTCACTGTGAAGGAAGAGGCTGGAAATTTTGGGCAGATTCCAATCTCAAGGGAAAGTTTTGGGGGCGTTCTATTCAGCTTGATCCTGTGGGTATCCTCACCCTGCAGTTTGAGGATGGTGAGACGTTTCAATGGAGCAAGGTCACAACTTCCATTTACAACATCATTCTCGGTAAAATTTATTGTGACCACTATGGAACAATGCGCATAAGGGGCAGTGGCAACTATTCCTGCAAGCTCAAGTTCAAGGAGCAGTCCATCATAGACCGAAATCCCCACCAGGTATATGCAGATCTGCTTAAGTCATCGCCGTTGGCTTGACTATGAAATTTGGATTTGCCACATTGCTGCACTAAATGATGATTGATGGCACTACTTTTGTCTGCCTTCAAGTATGAGCTACCATGCTCTGTTAGACCAAAGAAACAGTATTGTGCGTTGGAGTTGGATAAAACAAAGCAGTGTATTCAAAGAAACTGTGTATACCTTCACGTAGCATATATGTACCCATACTTTTTGCTTTCACTATTCAGAAGACATGGTTCCCTTTTAATTGCCCTTGATAACACGCACCTCAATCTCATTTGACATGGCAGTTGGGAAAAATATTTCTGCATAAACTATCTTAAGGAAATTAACATACTTTATTTTTACTCTGGTTATTGATTGCATGGAGAATATGTAAAAATCAAGTATAGCATTTGAGTTTGCTTTACGGTGTGAAGCCATGACTAACAAAACTAAAATGATTCTGTTGTTATTCAGGTTCATGGGTTTGTGCAGGATAATAAAACTGGGGAGAAGGTGGCCATGTTGTTTGGAAAGTGGGATGAGGCGCTGTACTATGTGATGGGGGATCCAACGACAAAAGGGTATGATCCAATGGCAGAAGCTGTTTTATTATGGGAAAGAGACAAGTACCTCACCAAGACAAGGTACAATTTGTCTCCGTTTGCAATATCCCTAAATGAGCTTACGCCGGGCTTACGAGAAAAACTGCCTCCAACTGATTCAAGGTTGAGACCTGATCAGAGACACTTAGAAAATGGGGAATACGAGTTGGCAAATGCCGAGAAGTTAAGACTGGAACATATACAGAGACAGGTAATATCCACCACTTCCTTCTCTGTTTTGCTTTTCTAGTCTCAATCTTTGAGGAAATGTCTTAAAGACGCACATAGGTGAAGAATCACACGTTTCTTGTTGCTCAAACAACTTGAGATGACCACCATCTTTTTTAAGTGCGAGAGACTTGAGTTGTGATTCATTAAGACAATACATAATCTGTAACTGATAATTTCAAGCGAAACAAAAGTTTTAAGTCTTAACTTTTCAACCTACACAGCATTGTATATGCATAACTATCTCTCACAGGTGACTATTTATGTGACAAGCATATAACCAGGCAATCTGTACCATCTATCGATCAAAGAAGTGGGTAGGATCATACATATATGTATTGCATGTCACTCATTTTCCTAAATTGTGTTGACAATTTTTCTTTTTACTCAACGAATTCAGCTAGAAAAGGGCATGCTTAGCTTACTCTCCATATGTTCCCTATGGTGTAGGCAAGAAAGTTACAGGAGGGAGGTTGGCAACCACGATGGTTTGGGAAGGATGATGATGGATGTTATCGCTACATGGGTGGGTATTGGGAAACTCGAGAGCATAAGAACTGGGATGGAATCCCCGACATATTTGGCCAAAATGTTGATGCTTCACCCGGCACTGTGGAAGGATAGATATGTCTCCTGTTTGTCTTGAATATAGGCGCATATGCATCTTCCCAATCCTCTTCTTTGCCTTTTCCTCTTTTATCTTCTACTTCGTTTCTTGTCACTGTGGATGATGCAAGTGCTTGAATTTTAAGAGGTGGCTTTTTTGTTTGATAAGGAGAAAGCTGGATAGGATTCACTTTAGTTTTGGTACAGGTTAGTTTATCGCGGACGTATCTGTAGGAAAGCCCTTCCTCTCCTACATCCTTTCATTTGTTAATGACACGGCCTTTTGGCTTTGCAATTAGAGCTATGCAGCCTTTTCATCCGTTGAAAAGTCACGAAGATTGAGCACGGCGGAGATGTATTTCTTTTGATGAACTCATTTGTCCCGAGCATCTTTTGCTTCAAGGCACTCGATCGCATCCCTCAATTCGAGTTTAACGGTAGAATAATGGAAGCTCTTCCGTGACCGATACGGAAAAGCTTGTCTCTGCGACATTGGGAAATTTTGGAATATATTGACTGCCCACTCCTCGTTAAAGTCTAGTTCCAAACATGGGTCTTTCAAACTAGCCAGCTAATTTATCCACCAAATCATCTAATGAAACATATTTCTTCCAGTGTGGGTTGTTTCACTGGAAATCAACGCCTTCAGGAAGTTTTTCGTAAATATGATTGCTTGTATCGTATGTCAAAATGATATAACAAAAAATATTCTCGTCATTAACAATAATGTGTAACAATAATGTTTAGACATATCGTTGTTATAGCATAAATATTTTCAGTTAACTAATCTTTTCAGTTTGATGTAAACAATCATTTAAAAATATTATGAGACAAGATACCAAGAAAGATTAAACCCTTACTCGTCAGATTAAAGTCTATTGGCTTGGTATGGTGATCTACGCTACTCTGCCGCCTTCAAAGTCTTGATCATGGAGCTTGCCATCACCGTCACGTCTACGTCGAATTTAAGGGAGACAGTGCTACAAGCTGTTGCATTAGCCCTTATAGGTGACCAATCCTTTCTTGCGGCTTGAGAGACAGATCGACGTTCACTAGCAGGGGTTCTATGGGTCGAGTCGTTGAGGCCTCGATCCCATTCGATACAAACACACATGAGAACTGTGGTAATGGCTCATGAGAAACATGGAGACAGGACAAGGCCACTAGACGCTATAATGTCCTAACATGGTGGTGCAATCATCCACCGCACCAAAATTCCAGTTCGGGGATCTATGATAGGATGTCCTTGTCCCTTTTGAATCCCCAAATGACTCTTAACCCATGCGAAATTATCAAATTTATTCTTCAATCAGTCTCGACTATCAAACAACTGTCACATTTGTCCACAATCCTCATGACGATGTTGCATAAGACAATTTGATTTTCTCATCCTTATACTGCAGATGAAGAAATCTAAGAGCCCATGCTCATTACTGATCTTCTATCCCAGAGCCTCACTGCACCAAACTTCAAACATGCAAAGGGACGGGCACTCTAGAGGCAGATAAATAGGGGTAGGTGCATTTCAAATGCTTGAATACGTGAAATCAACAGGAGATTTTCAAAAAAATTAAATCCTACTAGTAGATGCACACATGGTTGCATGCATTGGATATGTTACCAAGGTAAACATGAGAGTCACCAATAACTAGGGTCTATGCATGTACACCCAAGATAGGAGTTCGATCTTTCAAGGTACACAGAGATTCCTTCTTCAGAATGAGGTAAGCATCAAACTGATTGATTAACCAACCATTTGAATTAAACTAGAAACAAACTGACCAGTTGTTATGGTAGCGACAACAAATCACCATACCTGACAATCTTAAAAGATACGACAAGAAGCAGCTAATCTTCTTCCATGTGAGTGAAATGAGTAAAGTAAGAGTTACATTTCACGTGGATTTTCACCCGAGAGAATGAGATATCTACATTCAAATGCAAAGGGAAATTATAGAGAAAGAAACATCAGCCTGTTGAAAGGACATGACTCATGATGGCAACATGGAACACCTATCACTAAGCCTTATGCAATCCCATGACCCCCACAGCTTCGTCGACTCATAGTTATATTTAACTTTCAGTATAGGAAGCAATGAGATATTTGCAATGGCTATTCTTCACCTGAGGCTGCTCTTACCACTGTAAGTTTTCTCAAGTGAGTTGCTTAGAAATTATAAAGTAAATAAAGATATAAGCTTATCGTGTTTACAACCAAGGATCATAATCAGTTAGAAAGGTTCCAAAGAAGAAATCTTGGCGAAAAAGACGCAGCTTCATTCCAGGCCTTTTTTATTCTTTATATATCAAGAGCATATACTGACCCAGCATTGGACAGTAACATAAAGATTTGACAAAGATAAAGATGAACATCTGTCATCAAGAAATCATCCATGAGCGTGTACCAAAACATCTCTCATTCAGGAACACTAAATTTATTGAAGATGCACCAGAGACAGAAAAATGAGTACAATGGTAACTCCACACGGGAGCATAATTAAATTCATGCATCTAAGCCCAGAGTTCTTATCAGAGCACGGAAGTTCAGAGAAGCAATGATCCATCACGGGGTCACAAAACACAGAAAACCTTTCCGAGAAACCGACGGGAAGTCATCACGAGAGGGGATCTTTTTCTCTCGCCTGCTGCTGCAGAAGTTCTTCCCGGACCCTCCTTATCTGCTCTTCCTTCTCCATCCTCTCTTTCTACATTAAGCAAACACACATATACTCACTCCCAAGCTCAAAGCAAAATAAAACACGCCAACGAACCAATTATCTTCGAACGAGCCAAAAGGACGCCTGTGCTTCACTACAAATCAATTAGCTCGTCAAGAGCGAAAAAAGGCACCATTTTTCCCACAAAAGCCAGCTCTATTGAAGCATGAGATGGCTATACATCCCAAATTATAACAATTGGGAGTAACTGGGGAATGCAGTCTCCTCAAGCAGCTAATTTCAAACAAACGCATAAAAAATCGATTTTTTTCCCGAATCGAAACCCCGCGGGCCTCACGCCCTAACCTAAAAGCACCACACCGATGGCGAGCACGGACCATCAAACTTGCAAAAAGCGTTCGAATTGCCTAGGGTTCTCCCGATAGACAGTAAAATCGAATGCGTTGAAATGCCCAATCGTGAACAGAGAGAGATCGATCGATCGATCGAGAGAGAGAGAGAGAGAGAGAGAGAGGGACCTTCTCGTCCTGGTGGAGAGCGATCCAGACATGGACCTTGTCCATGGACTGCCAGAAGACGAAGGCGCCGAGCGACATGGCGAAGAACGTGGCCACTTTCACCATCTTCGTCTTCTTCCTCCTCCTTCAATCGATCGTCTGCAGAGTCTTTCACTCAGCTAGCCAGCGAGCGATTCCCCGATTCGACGGGAATGGTCAAGAAGGAGATCTCGATGCCAAAACGATGTCGCGCTTTGGCCAACCCGAACGACACCGTTTCGGTGACCAACTGCTTTTTATTTCTTTTATCGGTTTTTTTTGGTTCGCGCTATTTGCACCCCTTATTAGCTCCGGGCACCCTCATTGCACGTTAAATTGACTATATTATTTTTTGTAGGTTACATTTTTAATTTAAAATTATTTTTTGTCTTTTTTGTCTTTCTTTTCTTTTTGTTTCAATTTTACTAGAAACGAAACTACCCAAACTCTTCTCCAACATTTATTAAGGTTAAATATAGGACCTTTTTTTTTTCGTTTCAATTTTTGTTGATTTAAGATTATTGTTTTATTTCTTTTCTTCTTTTTAGTTTTTTTTCCTTTTCTATCTCCATTTGAAACAAAATTTGTGTACCTCTTTTCAAAATAAATTATTTGGTAGATAGCTAGCTAGTTATTTGATCAAAACATGCTAATTATTATGCTAATGAGTAATATATTTCTTTTTTATACTAAGATTTAGCATGCATTTCATTTAATTATAACTTTAGTATGTGTCATTATGTTGTAATATGTGTATTTTAACTATACAATTTTCATTTTATTTGGTGAATCTAATAGGCAAATTTTTAATTATTTGTTGTATGATGCATTACATATTTTAAGTGATCTTGATCCGTTCTATTATTTATAGCAACAGACTTCAAAAGGATATTCAATCAAACAAGATCTAATCTTTCTTTTTGACATTCAATAGAAACATTATGTCAATCACGATAATTACCACCCCTATCACAATCAAGAAAAACATATTTGTCTTTCTTTGACCTTTTTATAGAGCATATGCATTTACACACTACTCAAAAGATCCTCTTAAAGTTTCAAATGAACATGTTGACGTGTTAATTGTTGTTCTTTGTTCATAGTTTCATCATCAACAAATACATTTAAGCAAAAGATAATATTGTATGCCATAGGGATTACACTATAAAAAATAATATAATGAAAATGAGTGAAATTGTGTATAATGCATACATTAACTATAATATCAAAGTCGAAAAATTTACGATCATGAGGATGGGAATTGATTAGTGTTTGCTCATATTATAACAATGGAGAATAAGTTCAAAGGAAGACAAACATAAATGAATTGTTGAATGTAATGAGTGTGGAAGAAGCGACTGGGGTCAAAAAAATTTGTTTGAAAGGAAAATGAAGACAAAAGCAAAGAAATAATCTTAATTCAAGAGTGGGATCTACAATGGATAATATAGAGAAAATGGGTGTCAAGAGCCGAAAAGGGGTGTAAATAGCGTGAGCCTTTTTTGTATTATTATCAATTTTGATGTCATTAAAATTCATTAATTTTGTGACATTCGGATTTTCCCATATGCGATTTTAGTATTTATTTTCATGCTAGATCATTAGGAATTTGAGGCAAAGAATTTAGTGAATAGATTTTGATGTGTTCGTTGGTGGTGTAAAATGGCGATGGTTTGCCGCTAAACTATTTGGTAGAACTTGGTTGGTGTGTTTCGAATTTTATGTTTGAAGATATTTGAGCTTTAAATTTATTATCTTGAGATTTTCCTAATTTTTGATATTTTTCAATTATTTTTATGGATGCAAAATATTTTGGCCGCACATATGTTCAGAACGAGAATCGACTACCTAAATCTCTACTCTTTCTTCATCTACACGCCACTTCTCATTGTTCGATCAAAATTTTAAGCATGCGTTTCAATTTGATATATTGCACTTAGTAGCCATGATATCATGCATGAGATCACCAATTTTAAGTCTCATTCATTAATGCATTTGCTTGGCTCAATGAGAGAAGCCCATCCTTATCTCTTCCAAAATATCTTATTGTGTCAACAATCCATTGGACCATCTGTGCTCTAGCTAGTTCTATAGGGACACTCGAATTCCATTCATTGGGTTGCTTATGGCACGAATGATAACCATTATGTCTAGAAATTGATTTTTGGAAGAAAAATAAATTTTTCTATTTCTATTCCTAGATGAGTTTCTAAGTAGAAATACGCGTTTGATAATGATACAAAATTTCTATTCTTGAAATAGAAATTTGTTTGATAACGACACAAAATTTTTCCGTTCGATGGCGGTAGCAATTAGCGACGGCAACGGGCAGTGATTGGCAGCAACTAGTGACCAATGGCCGCCGGTGAGGAGTGGCAACAACGGATGGCAAACGGTGGTTGACGAGAATGGATGAGCAACCGACTAATAATGAGGACAAATAATGAAAATAGTTTTTATTTCTCGTTTCTATTTTATAAATAGAAAAGTTAAAAATTTTTACTTCTGATTTCTGTTCTAAACCTATTTCTAGAGTAGAAATCTATTCTAGAAATAAAAAAAAATAAAAATGTTTTAGCAAATGAATTTCTATTCTAGAAACAAGTTTGGAATAGAAAAATAATTATGGAATAGAACTAGAATGGTTATCATGTGCGCTTTTAGCATTTTATCTCTAAACTCATCATGGGTTTTAACCATGGTTGATTCTTCTTATCTTTTATAATTTATTGGCCAAGGAGAAGAATTCTTAAGTACTAAGGTTAAAAACTTCTACTCTAACTATCACCAATCATCAACTCTCTCTTCAATATTTCGCTTTCAAAAAGACCACAAAGGTCCCACTCTTGAGATATCAAGATTTTATGTTGATTTTCTGGTTTGAGTAAATCATAGATTTCCCCCACTTTCTACCAATATATTTTCCCGTCTTTTGAAAATCAACTTTGTTAATTTTGGTTATGTTTGTTTTGTTTAAATGTGACATATATTCAAGTGCAAAATCTAGGCCATTAAGTTTGCTTAATCTAGTTAACACTTTGGACTTGGTCGGTTAGTTAAGATGTGTGATTTTGATGTGCAATAGTGGTATGGATATGATGATTGTTAAATTAGCATTGTTGATCTTGTACATGTTTGGTAGACGTGTAGTCGGTTTTCTTAAAGTGTAGTACAATTTGTACATGAAAATGCTAAATCAGAATTTGTTCATTTGTTTTATTATATTTTTTTGAGTCCGAGTCCCTTTATTTATTGAATTTGTCCATTCGTCCGACCATACTTTGTTGAGTCCAAATCATGTTTTGAACCTTAATATATTTATGTTTTGAACTCAAAATATTACTTTTTGAACCTCAATATGTTTATGTTATGGACCTCAATATATACATGTTTTAAATTTGAAATATCTATGTTCTGAACCTAAAAATTTTATTTTCTAAGGCTTAGTATCCTTAACCTATGAACCCGAGAATATTACTTTCTATACTGTGTAAAAAGGTTACTTTATGAACCTCAAAATATTATTTTCTCTACCTTAATATATTCACATTTTGAACTTGAAAATAGTATTTTTAAAACTAAAGTATATTTACTTTATGTACCTCAGTACCTTTACATTTTAAACCTAAAAATAATACCTTCCGAACTCTAATATGTTTATGTTTTGAACCAGAAAATAGTTTTTTTTTTTTAATCTCCGTATGTTTACGTTTTGAACCTCAAAATGTTACTTTTTGAATCAAGTATATTTACGTTATGAATTTCAAAATATCACTTTTTGAACCTAAGTATACTTATGTTCTAAATCTTATAATATATTACTTTAGGAACTTGATAATATTTATGTTTTGAGCCTGAATATATTTATTTACGCTCTGACATACGTCAAAACTCACTTCATGCGTCTATTCATACGTTCAGACTTTCCCGTTCATAATTACTCCTTTTTGTATCACACTTTTCGGTTAGAATCATTTGCGTATGTTTCAAACTTTCTATTCAAAAACACTTCCTTATGCTTCGGACTAATCTGTCGAGAATCATCATCTACTATTCAGAATTATGTGCCGAACATGTTGGTTATTGAGTATTATATATGTTTGCATGAGAAATGGAAAAGAGACAAGCTTGTGAAAGGCATTATGAAATGGATGTTGATTGTTAAAAATGGATGTTGGTTCTATTCTTAATGCACGTGAAATCATGCAGTATTAATAATGTGTGTATGGCATCATATGACTAAAGATGAAGTGTGATGTGATTTCGTTACCTATATAGTGGTGTGTGATGATGTCCGGAGTTGGGATGCTCCGTTGTGTGATCGGGATGTCTTAGGCAGTTTTCGAGATGCCTCGAGAGTTGAGATGTCCTGCCGTATGATTAGGATGCCTCGTGGATAGATGGTGCGGGATGCCTTGGAATTGAGATGCCCTACTGTGTGATCGGGATGCCTCATAAAGTTTTAGGGAGGAGGAGTGATGATAAGCATGATACATGCTCATGAGCATACATACTTGCACGTTAATGAGGCACCAAATGATATTGATGCATCAATAAATTACATGCTATAAGTGGTAGATTATACCATGCATTCGTGTGAGGCATTTGTAATAGAAGGTAAAGTGTGTGCTCATGTATTGATTATGCTCTTTTGAATGCTTTTGATTGTTATGCCAGGTGGAATGGTAAGATGATTTATTAATTTAAATTTAGAGATTTCACCTATTGAGTTTTGGCTTACTCCTTTATTTTTTTCAGAAATGTAGGATGGACAGTTCACTGCCTATGCTTTTTGGAGTGTCTATATATCATGAGTATGATTATGAGACTATGTCTATACCCGTGTTGGATGCTTATGATCCTAAGTGTATACTACTATATGGGTCGACGAGGGACTCCCACAATGGATCCTTAAGCACTTTGTTGCTTGGTACTTGAACCTCAAGGGCAATTTGATTGGATCATTGAGAGGCTTTGATGGTGAAGATGAGGAATTGTTGAGTGAGGTTGTCGACCCGTAGTGGATGGTTTGTCTTTTGTACAAGTAGGTTTTTGGGTGAGAGTAGTGATGTAGATAGGCGACCTAACCCCTCTTAGGTGTTTTGTGTTTTGTGTTTTGTGTGATGTATGGAATAATATTATGAGCTTGTAAATATGAAGTTGGCATAATGAGAGATATGTTTAATTATTAACTCGTGTATTCTTGTATGCTATGTTGTTATGTATTTTGTGGTGCTTTCGTATGCTATTAATTAAAGAAAAAATCTAATTGGTAATGACACGTGTAGTGTGTAACGTGCTTGGAGTGTCATTTTTCTTTTTTCTTTTTAATATCAGTGATAGCTAGATTTTTTTTTTTTTTAATCTGACCGGCCCTTTGTATATATGCAAACCGTCCCTTCCATGTGCATGGAACAATATTCCGCTGCTATGCTGGTGTGAATATAATGGTGGGTGAGATCCTTATTTTGATCAGTCTAATAATTTTTTGGCTAGAATTCTTAATCTCTTATTCAAAGAGGGTTATTAAGACTAAACACATTTTTATTCCATTACACAATTATATATACTTAAAGACATAGCCAAGAGATTATTCGGTTCCGAGATTGTCACGCAGCCTGTGACCGGGCATACCTTTCCGCATGTGGCTCCAATTCGACCACTAAACAGTGATTCATTGATTTATCATCTCCCAACTTTGACCTTTTATTGAGTTTGAATTTTGAAAAAGCAAACATGAAAAAGCGCTAAATGTATTCTTTAATGTTTGATCTCTTTCAATTTTTTTTCCTCCCATTGATTTTAATTTTGAGAAATAATTTGAAAATTATAGTCATTGTCCTTACGAAATGTGTATCCTTTTCGAATTTTATCTCTTATTACTTTTAAAATTGAAGAAAATAAAATCATATAAGTATATCAATAAACATAATTTATACAGTTAATAAAAAATAAAGTTAGAAAGAACAGCATATCTTATCAGATGAAAGAGATGAAGAAAGGTGTAGAAAGAAAGATGCAGTTTTCAACTGGATAAAACTTGCACAGATCCCAACTTGGAGGCAAGTACCACATAGCAGGAGGTGACGACAATTGCATTTTAGCAGGAAACAACAACACACAAACTAAACAGCAAACACATCTTTAACAGAAGCAAAGAGAGGGATCATCACGGTTCCCTCGTGCCTCGGATTGAGTTGCACACGGAGCATGCGCTCCCTTATTCTTGATTCTTCATATGGCTTGATCATTGCTAATCTCGGTCAGTCCGTGCAGCACCGGTACATGATGAACTTCTCCATGACCCGCCCGCACTCGGCGCACACCACTCG
Source organism: Eucalyptus tenuipes (assembly GCA_014182365.1). Lineage (NCBI taxonomy): Eukaryota > Viridiplantae > Streptophyta > Magnoliopsida > Myrtales > Myrtaceae > Eucalyptus > Eucalyptus tenuipes. The sequence continues at coordinate 30,897,500 of CM024538.1, read as the reverse complement.
CTCGGGGATTGTCCCGGTGGTGCTTGGCAGGATCAGGCGGTTGCAGTGGTGCGGCGTCTTCTCGTCGTGGAGGTGGCTGTCCAGCGCCGGCAAGAACCCCATCTGGCCTATCCGGTCCTTCCAGGAATCATAATCCGTCAGGGTCTTCAAAATCACATCTCCCTTGGCCTTGGCTACATCGGCACCCCGGCAGATCACGGCCCACCCGTGGTCGCTCCCATCGAAGCTAAGCATCATCATGATCTCCTGCATTATCGGGTCATTGTCGACGCTCTTGCCCTGTTGCACCTTTGAGTGCCACATGCTCTCCAGCCTCACCCAGAAGAACCAGATCAAGGTGAGGTCTGGCAGGACGTGGCTTAGATTCTCGGCCAAAATCGTGTTACTGTTCTTCCTGAGCTTCTCCCTCGGGTTGCTCTTCCCCACGTACAGCATCTCGAGCGGGATCTGTGCTGCTTTGGCTACCGCACGCGCCGTGTTTGTGAACTTGCGGATCCACTCAATGTCCTCTCCTCCGTAGAGGCATATGTACTTCCCCTCCGATATCTACGCCAGCAGGAAGCACATAGTTTCTCAGGTTTGCGTGAGATCGTAGCTTGACTCGTGACTTTTTGTAACGCATTTCACGTGCTTGTATAAAAGAAAGTACATTTTCATTGCTTTGCACGGAAATAGGATGATTTGGAGGTCGAGGTGAAGGTTAATGTTCGAGAGACTACAATGATGAAGTTTATGCTCCCATTGCAATTGTCATGCTTTTCAATAAAAAATTTTCTCGACAATGTGAATGTGTCATGTGTGCACGTGTAATCTATGTTTGGTCGGAGCGAGGTTGAGAGATTAAGTAGTCGAGAGAGTGTCCTACCCAGGTGAAAATCAGCGGCTCTACAGGACCGGCAAGCAGTTCGATCCGCCACTTCTCTGACTTCCAGAGAGCCTCCTCCCTTTCGCTGGTGAATGGGTAAGCGGCACTTCCCCAGATCCACATCATGTGGATCGCGTTTGGGTTGGTGACCCGGCCCTGCGGGTCAAGAACCACGAGCATTGCCTTCTTGTTGAACTTCCACACCTCCTTGATGTACTTGATGACCGCGGCATCAATCAGCGAAGGGTGAAAGACCGAGTACCAGGTCATCATTCCTTGTAGAGTCTCGAACTGCTTCTGTTTCTCTTCATTCCATGGGGTCGACCTATCTATAACTGGGATCCACACTATCTCGTAGTGGCTCTCCATCCTTGTCGGGGCTTGTTTGGCCTCTTGGTACATCTGCTCAAGGACTAAAAGTTCGTCTAGCGGTAGGTCGATGTCAGAGATGAATAACAGCACATTTTTCCTTCTCAGCACGTCGAGGCTAGCCTGTTTTGTTGTAGATAAATCATCGTAAGCCTGCATAAGAATATTGTTGCACATACTAAATAGGAAGAGATCAGGGGAAACAGACCCTTTTCTTTGTAGAGCCGTCCAAAAGCGGAAGCTGATCATCTCTTGCATAGATTAAAGCTTGAAGAATTTTCATGTTGTCAACGTGGGGAGTTGCAAATAGGTGCACAATTTTCTCAAATGCTTCCAAGTACTTTTTCTCATCTGCATTGGATCATTGTAATTTTCAGAGGAAAAAAAGAACAGTGTGATTGGTGTGTTGTGCAATGTCGAATTGAAAGCAAGGAAAGATAGACAGGACTTACTGATAAGCTGATAGCAAAGATCAAGTTGCTTCCTGAGATGAGTGTAGATGCTATTGATTTTATGGGCCAAACTCGATAGTTCCCAAGCTTCTGCCGTGGATGCTATGTACCTAAGATGAGTAAAGAATGTGATTATAAGTCTCGTATGCGGTCGTGACTAGTACTCGCCTGAAAATGGTTCATGTATTCTGTCATCAAATGGTAAAGTTGTTTTTGCAAACGAGAAACCGAGGAGTGAGCTTGCGACAAGCATAGGAGAACGTACTCATGGCTCATGCCAATGAGGTTGGTAATTTGGGAAGCGCAGGCCACAATACTTCGGATGATCCAGTAAGCTGCTGTAGGGATATGAGCGGTAGCGGTCAGAAGTTCTGTCGCGTCGGGGCTAATGTATTGAGATGGGAGCTGCTTGAACTCGATGATGCACTTGGTCAAATCCACCATAGCAGTGACGAGGCTGGTAAGCGCATCGAATTTTGGCTTTAAAGCGTCCACGCGCTCTAGTGTCTCGGGTAATTGTTTGAGGATAGCGACCGCTTTGGCTAGGTAATTGGTAGGATACAGCTGGGCTAGCATCCAAAACTCGCCGTAGTTCACGGAGAAAGCCGCCAGCGCGAGCACCACCTTCGCATCCCACGAGTAGTTTGTGAGAATGTTGAATATGTTGACAGTTGTCGCATGAGCATCGCCGCCACCCATACACTTGCAGGCCATCTGTTGAGCAAACAAAGTTTTGATTTCATATATCAGCAGATTTGGCACGGTAGGCTGGCCAGAATGAGGCAATCATGAAAGTTGGATTCAGAATAGCGCGAAGCTGAAGAAGTTTGAGACGGTTAAAGCGCACGCATAGACAGACCTCACAGGAGATTTTGTTTATGGTGTGTGCCAATAGTTCGAGCATCTCTCGGAGGTCTCGGTCTTCCAGTATGTCCAGTTGCGGTTGCGCTGCCTGCTTATAGGTTATTAGTTTAGGATCGGCTATAAATCACGAATCATCTCAGCCAGAGGCTCATAAGGAGAGAGAAAAACGTACCTGATTTGTCCCGTGGGTGCTGAAGGGCTTGGCGCGCTCGAAAATCACCTCGATGATGTGAAGGAGATAAGTGACGTCGACCTCCCGTCCATCTGGGGAGTGAGTGGACTGAATTTGCTTCAACATGGCGCTGTCGTCTGAGGATGAGAACTTGAGGCGCTCGGAGCGGCGTGGCGGCGCTTTTGACACGAGTGCCATGGCTGTTAAGAGTCGGGTTTCTCTTCCGGAGAGTAAGGGGCAATGGCAGTTATGTTTTTGGCTTTGCCTTGCTTGTCTGGTATGACTCTTCTTGGACTTTTATAGAACAATTCAGCGGGGAATAAAGGTTGCTTCCTGGGGTACCTTGCTTCTTAAGGGGTAAAAATAAACGGTACTGTCTCAAGTTTAGGATAAGAACATTGGCCATTGTGGGTCCTGAAAGGGACAACTGCCTTTGAACTTTTAGAAGGGCAGTGAACAGGCAGAGAAAAGACGCCAGATTTGTGAAATTTAGCTTTAGCTTTTTTCCATTGTAATCGCGTGATCCATTCTTTTACATGACGACTCGCACATCCATAATCCGTTTTGTTCTGTTAATTGAACTCGGAAACTTCTATGTATTTGTGAATATCCCATCACTCAGGTGACCGGTGTGTCAAACGTGAATAACGTGTCCGGAACAATTACTGCTCAAGCTTCCCAATCAAAGCCAACCTGAATGGGCAGTTACACATCTTGGTTTTGTGGTTATATTGTAATTTTGAGAAGGTACTGGACACCCTTTTGCCTGGAGGATCTATATTATACTTAAATGAAGAGCTTTATGTCGGTGAAGTCTCTGTTTAACTAAAATTGTTACCAGCATTAGATGCTCAGACCGTCTGTGATGGTAACCACATCTTCTTTGCTTGTGCACGCCCTATTCAAAATCAATCAAAAACAATGATAAGAAACTCTCCCAGATGTTTAGAGTGCGTTTGATAATGATTCTATTCCTAAAAACAATTTTTGATCAGAAATGATTTTTTTCTAATTTTATTCCCGAGAACAATTTCTAAACAAAAGAATGCGCTTGGTAACTATTCAAAATTTCTATACCCGAGATAAAAATGTGTTTGGTTTAATTCTTAACTTCTTTTTTTTAATACTTTTGTTATATTTTTCTCTTTTTTCTTTTTCTTCTTCTTCCTCCTTCTTCTTTGTAGTCAGTTGTCGGCCACGGCAGGGCAAGATCTGGAGAGTTCGCCGGAGCCTTGCTTGGCCAAGGCAAGGTCGTCGGCCCTCGTTTGGCCGATCACCTATCATAGCTGAGGCCGGCGACCGGCCAAAAGGAAGAAGAAGAAAAGGGAAGAGAAAAAGAGAAAAGAAAAGAAAAGATAAGAAAAGAAAAAAATAGGAACTGATTATAGGAATTGTTTAGGGAATAAGAAGTTACTTTTTCTATTTCTTCCAGGGGAACAAAAATATTTTTTTGTTCCCGAGAATAAAAATTTAACCAAACAGATTTCTATTCTTTTTTCGTTCCGGAAAACAAAAAATAGAAATAGTTGTTCCTCAGAAGGTTACCAAACCAGGCCTTAACCAAGTAATGTCGGCCAGTTCATCGAATCCTAGTAAACATCCATGAACAAGAACACCCAAGAAGATTGGATGTTAAAACTGTATGCATCTTGTGACATTGTTGATCTGTAATTTGGTGCGCATGACAACGCTTCTTGGTTGGGGAAGAGTTTTTTTTTTTTTTTTTTTTTTTTTTTTTTTTTTTCAGAAATAGTTCTTTTCTATTTCTATTCCGGGGAACAATTTCTAAGTAAAAGAACGCGTTTGGTAACTATACAAAATTTATACTCTTGGAATAGAATAAGAATAGAAATGCGTTTGGTAACGCAACAGTTTCTTTTTTGTATTTATTCTTTTTTATTCTTGCTCACGGTATTGGGCGGCGGCGGGTAGCGTCTGGCGACCGACCGCGGCGGCATCCGATGGTTGCGGTGGGCGGTGGCGGCCGACGGTCGGCGGTGGCTCCGGGCGGTTGGAGGTGTCCACGGCAAGAGAGAGGAATAAAAGAAAAATAAAAAAAGAAAATTAGCTTATTTCTAGAAATTGTTCCAGGAACAAGAAGCAATTTTTTTTTGTTTCTCATTTCTGCTTCAAATTTATTCCCGGGCTAACTTTCTATTCCAGGGAATAGAAAAACAACTTGGCGTTACTAAACAGGTTTTTCTTTTTTTTTGTTCCGGGGAACAAAAGAACGAAATGGGAAAAAGAAACGTTACCATGTGCAGCTTAAAATGCTTGAACTTTGCTAATTTTTCATTCATTGACCGTCTGCATCTTGACTAATCTGCTTCTTCCTTGAACTCAGTTACATCGTTAATGACAGGCAGGGAGGCTTGTCTAACCCTGAAATGAAGCCTGATCACAGGAGTTGGGTTTGGCATAATCAAGGGTCATTACTCAGTGCTCTGTTGTGGATTTCTTATACTTATGTGATCTTTGGGGATGGCCACTGGGGAAAGTTCTTTTGAATATGTATTCTTCAAAAAGTTCTTTTCCCGATTTTCAAGCCATTGAAGATTTCTTCCCTGCGAATTAAGACTTCTTTTGTAGAACAGGTTTGTTACTGCTGTTCTCTAAATTCCAACCTTTTGCTGGAATGTCACCGAGATCTATCTATAGAGCAACAACATACACAAGGAAGCCATGTTGCCATCTCCCACATGAGAAGTTTCACTAAAAAATTGAATTTGAATAATCTCATTTACACTTATGAGGCCCTAATTTCCTTAGAAGGACCAATTCTGGCTCACGTCTTCATTCTGGAGCAAACTCTCTTTTATCTTACAAAATAGGAAAAAAATCACCAAAAATCCTAAACTTTGCCTAAAGTGACAAATTTACCTTAAACTTTTTTTTTTTGTAACATGAAAAACCCTGTAATTTGCTAACCGTGACACATTTACCCCAAACTTTTTTTTGTGACACAAAACATCCCGAACTTTCATTTGTGTGACACATTTACCCTAAATCATAGGGGCATTTTTTGTCTTTTTGCTTTTAATTTTTTTTTTCTTCTTCTTCTTTCTTCCCTCCGCTGGCCTTGGTAGAGGGAAGCCAGCGTCTAGCGAGGGTCGCCCGACGCCGGTGTCGGGCAAGGGTCGCCCTTGTCGGCGTGGGGCAAGGGCGGCCCTCCATTAGGTCGGGTGGGGGCAAGGGCGAGGGCCGCCCTCGCCTGCGTCGGATGAGGGCACCTCTTGCCGACGTTGGGCAAGGGTGCCCTCCCTTGACCCAGCCGAGGTTCGCCCGACGCCGCCGAGGGCGACCTTCGCCGGACGCCGGCTTCCCTCCACCGGCTCCGCCATGGTCGGCGGAGGGAAGAGAGAAGAAGAAAAAAAAAAAAAAAAAAAAAAAAAAAGAATAAGACGAAAATGTCCTTAATGGAGTAAATGTGTCACAATTTATAAAGTTTGAGGTTTTTCATGTCACAAACAAAAATTTGGGGTAAATTTGTCACTTTGGGCAAAGTTTAGGGTTCTTGGTGTTCTTTTCCCTACAAAATATCATCAATTTTATCTCGGATTTCAATTCTCATCCAAACTTCTATTTTCTCGTAAAATAAAAGCACCAATTTAAATCAGGCACAATTTCTAGTTAAAACTTTTTCTTTGTATCATCAAAAAGCACAAAATTTCAACCAATATATCCATTGATATCGCTAAAGATGTGATGTGTTAGTGCATGTGCACTCGGCAACTCATGGATGGGTGCACGAAATCCGAGCGCTTTCCCTATTTTCGAATGCTACAGATCGCGAGTTGAAGGTTTGATTTTTTATTAGTTTTTGGACATGCTTGGTTTCAACAAATTGCTCGTTCGTGCCTCGTTTTTCCTGGGAAAGTCATTTCTTCAGTCCCAACAAGAATGTCCACTTTTCCTCGTCTCGCTTGATTCAAGATTCGAGACTATTCAGAAATTGGCCATGTCAAATGGCATCATCAGTGGGAACTTAATGGGAGCCAAGATTTGGGTACCGGTTGAAATTGATAATTTTAAGAGAATTTGACCCATCAATAAGCCATGTTTCTAAACTATAATCAAGCTTTATTCATTTCCCCAAAGGATATAATCTAATCAGAAAGGGAAAGATAGAGAATGATTGAGGCTCGAGGAACAGCGATAGAAAATCAATAGTCATGTAGAGAATGTAGCTACTACTGCAAGGTAACTCCTTGGGCAGATGATTGGTGACGTTCTCAGCTATATATTCATTTCATCTCAGACATAAGAGCAGTATGTTTTGCACTCCATGTCATTCGTACACTACGAAATTTTTCATCGGGCGCTTGCACTTAGCACAAAACCGGACCTTCTCCACCAGCCCTTCCTCAAAAGGAACGGTGTCTGTGTGGCTGCATGTACCGTCAAGAGCAGCCGGCTCAAGAGCTATTCTAATGGCATCCAAGAGTCCCCACTTCCCCACATTCCGGCGCCATTCTGGGAACTTATCCAGGCACTCCATGAGTCTGTTCCCTTCAAGTCTTATCGTGTCTGCAGACGACCCTTTTCCGAAGATCGCCCAGCCCTTGTCGTTCTCATTGAAATCGAGCAGTGCCGAGACCTGTTGTAATGTTTGATCGGTGTTGACCGTCTTTCCTAGTCTGAGTTTTGACTTTCTCATGCTCTCCAACCGAAGCCAGAAGAATCGGATTTTTGTTGGGGAGAGGTGTCGTTGGATGATGGCCAGTGTGTACATCATTTGCACATGGTGGCTCCTGTTACCCACATATACAATCTCAAGTTGCGCACCTTCACTTATGATCTCCATCTTGGAATGGAATTCCTTGATCCATCTCACGTCGCTGCTCCCATAAATGCAGACATTTTTACCTTGCTCGATCTGAAACGAATGTCATCTTATTAGCAGTTTTCTGTCTATATAGACAAGGATGGAAATGAACTCCACAAGAAGCATAGATATCGGAAGCAAGTGTTAGGGTTATCACGTACCCAATAGGCCAAAAGCTGATCAATTCCATCAAACAGTAGCTGTAGTCCCCAACTCTCTGCCTCCCAAAGCTCTTCTTCCCTAGAAGATGAAAATGGATATGCTTTGACACCCCAGATCCTCAACATATCAATTGCATTTAAATTTGTTATTGCCCCATTGGCGTCCATCACTACCATTATGGGTTTCTCTTTATAGTTCCATGATTGCTTTATAAAATTTACCACTGCCGGGCTAAGCAAGTGTGGCTGCCGAAGCGAATACCATGGCATGCAGTTAGATAAATATTCAAAGCTTCTTTCTTCAGAATCTGTCCACGTACAGGAACTTGAAATGGATACCCACACAATTTCATAGTTTCCTTCTAAAGTTTTGTTCTGAGGGGGATTATTTGCTTGGTGAAAGAGCAAGAGCCATTCCTCTGGTGATGGGAACTCTGATTTCGAGATCAGGAACACAACCACCTTGCCTATAAGCTCTGCAATGCCAACCTGCCAATAAAACAAATGAGGATGGTAGATTTCATTTAAGTTATGCAGTCGTCAAAGAGAACGAAAATTTTGTTAGGATTTTTATCAAGTTGCAGAAGCAAGAAGGTTAATACCTTTGCTTGTGAATATTTTTCCTTCAGAGGGAATTTATCCTTCAATACAAATAACGTGGTAAGCGCCTCTTTATTGTCTCCATGAGTCTCCTGAAAGAGACTGGCCAGCTTTTGTTCCACCTTTTCCTCTGCAAGTTCACAGAGAGGCTTGAGGGTATTGTTCTAATATGCTTAGACTAATCACATAGGCAAGTATACATGTCAAAGCGCCCATATGCAGAGAAACATCTGTGGTGTTATCTCAAGCCGAAAAGTGTTCAGGTAGCTCTATATGACCACTTCGTGTGTCCACAAAAACTACCTAGTTGTTGAATCAACCCATCCACAAGCCTCTTGAGGCGATCGTATATTTTGGTCAATGTATAGGTCAAACTCGAAAGCTCCCATATTGCAATTGCTGATGAGCTTGTACACCTGCAATGTGGTCTCATATGTCATTTTAGAGCATAAAAGCACATACACTATTTGCAAAGCTATACTGCAGTCGCATGTTATCCTGAAGTGCTACTTGCCATACTAATCTAGCTGTCCTCATTCATGAATAAGCATAACCCCATAAACTAGACTTACCTACTCATATCTTATAAAGTATATAGCAGAATTCTGAATTAGATTTCAAAACTCTTAAATCATTAGAGGTTGTTAGAGGAAAGAACATGCACTTTCCCTGGCTTTATGTTCATCGAATCGTGCATGTGAGAACAGCTTGTCAAGGAGCTTCTGATGATCCAAAAGGCTGTTATACAAATATTAGACTTGATAGTCTCGATGGCCTCTTTATCTGGGTTTAGATGTGAAATTGAAAGGTTTGCAAACTTAAAGATGTATTTCGCCATATCCAACATCTTCATAATCAACGAGCTTAGAGCTTTAAGTCGAGGCTTGAATGCCTTTGAGTTGGGTTGTAGCCGCTTGAGCATTGCGATTGATTCTGCCAATGGGTTACTAGTCGAGAGTTGAATCACGAGGCAAAATTCAGCATAGCTCATACTGATAGCTACCAGCACCAAAACTACTTTTGCATCCCAGGTATAATAACCCAGCAGATCGAATAGATATAGTGTCCTTGCATACATATTTTTTTGACTGGAGCACAGGCAAACCATCTGTAAGCATAGCAAAACACCTGATATGAGCGTCTATGATTGTGAATTGCACAGAGAGAGCGAGTGAGTGAGAGAGAGAGAGAGAGAGAGAGAGAGAGAGAGAGAGAGCCTCAGATGAAATTCTGTGGATGATGACTCCAAGTGGTTCTTGGGACCCAACAACTCCAGTTTGCCTGATATCATCTTCTCCCTTTATATCACCCTGTAGAACAGATATAGAAAGCTATAACAAGGAAGTACTCTGGGAGTTCAAGAAAACACCAGAAAAATTGATGTTATATCTGCTTCATAGCAAATTCTTTTGAAGCTGGTAATTCATATGTCCTCTATCCCTGAAGACAGAAGTCTACGACTACATCATGAAGTCGAGAATTTCGTCCCTTCCATGAAATAAGAATCCACCAACATGCTAATATGGTTGTTTCGACATATGATATTTTCACTGAATGCAGCAAGTAATGGCCAGGCAACAATATTGCTCACCACTGTTTCTGAAGAAGTGGCACAACACATCACATCTTCTATTGCTTGAAGTAGTAGCTCAGAGTCAAGATGTCGGCCATCTGGATCATGGGCGAGCAGCAGCTTCCTGACCAGAATATCTTCTTCCAAGGATAAACCGGAAGTCGGCAAGAACTGATCACTTCCTAACCGGCTCATGGCGTAAGAGACTCAAGTTATAGGTGAAGATCGAGACATTCCATTGATCTACTGTGTAATGGGCAGGGCCATGTAATTTAATCCAAAAATTCAGAAGCTTACCACTTAAAATGCTCTTCTTTTAGTGTCTAGTACAAGTTTCCGGTGCTTTACATCAAGCTATGCTTGTTTTGACATGATGCAACTTCCAAATCAAACACATTTTTCACCTTTGGACCACGAGATGCCGCAATGGGTCTTGCTTTTGTAAAGTGAAGACAAAGATAAAGATGTTCTCTAAGTTATTCCATCCAAAGTGGCATGTTCTGCACTTTCTTGTAGCTAACCCAAGAAGAAAAATGCTTGAACTATATCTTTGTTTTTTTGACCAAGATAAAACTGTATCTTTAACTTGTTAATCTCGAGAAGCGAAAAAGAAAGGGATAATCACTCCTTTTGTGGGGCCGAAGCTTTATTCGGATTCCGGGATTTAACTCTTTTATTGTGTTAACAGAAAAGTGCATGCTTTAAGTACTTTCTGGCATCAGGAGAAGACAACTGCCGTATGAAATGTCCGCATTTAGAAAGTCGGGGAACGAAGCCCATGGCAATGTCAAGTGATCACCGTCCATCCTCTACGTATGAAAGCAATCATCTTTCATTCATGTCACTGTGAATGCGCAATCTAGAATGCAGGTGCTGATCGAACCTGCCACCCGCATTCCCTGTAATTAGATTTTGACTAGATTTCTAAACAGAAATTCAGATGTAGCTCGCGGTCTGATTTCATGGGGCGGGTTGTGATGCGTCGCTCTAGCACCCAACATGACTTCTGCTTATGCTAAACTGGAAGACAACTCCATCCCTGGTCGTCTGTAGTATTTTGCTTGCCATAGCTTCTCCTCCAGACAAGCCAAGTAGAAAGCATAGAGACACAAGGAACGTCCTTCTTTCATTAATCCCTGTACTGTACAAGAGACGATCGCAAGAAAAGAATAAATTCCAATGTCCCCCGTTAAAAGGTCACGGCATCTCTAGATACCACTAGAACGAATTCTATCTTCAGCCTTACGATTCTTACACGCACGGTCGCTTCAATCCAGGGAGTAGTCTGTTGACTCCTGGAACTCACTATCGATTCGGCTAGTCACGGTTCCTTCAAGAGCTCAGAAAACCCACTAGGCCTTTTCTAGGCAAGTCCAAGATTGAATTGAGCAAATCGAACGTCCTCGGGGCGCATAAGCTCCTCGTACTCTCGACAAGCTTGAACCACTGGCTAGAAGGGTCGCACGTGCTGTCTCTACTCAAGCACTTGCAAGAACTTGTGACAATGGTGTTATCGGAGTCCACATCTAAGCACACGCTAGCACCGTTGCTGGTATTAGACGAGAGATGCATCTTCGACTCTGAAATGATATCCCATTTCGAGTTAGAGCCAGCGCATATGATCCCGAGTTTTGCCGGCTTTCCCACCTCGACCGCTTGTATGCAGAAGTAGGTCGCCTTCAGGGACAAAATCTTTTGAGGTGTATAGTTCCAGGCTTCCGACTCCGTGCAGGGGCCCAACTTCATCGGCTCAAGCAGAGACTTCCTCAAAACGCAGAGACCCGTCGCCGGATGGAAAATCACCTTATGCAGAGTGGTTTCCGATAGCCCTGGCCCTGCACACAGCACAATTTTCTCCTTCATCGATGAAATTAAGGGTCGGTTAGTACATTGGCATACATGTGCACAGCGAGCGACATCGAATACTCGATCGAATCCCCAACCAGGTCAATCATGTCTGTCATAGGTGAGTAATTCTCCGACCAAATGCATATAAAACTAGACCCCCGGACCATGCGCACAATCGGAATGAAACCGTGCTCTGTGGTTGAAACATTTGATCGACAGTACATGATCTTGCAGATTGCAAGCTCTAATCGCTTTTAATTTGAAAACGACAAGATTTACGGTAATATCTCAAAGTATGCCGCCCCATTAGCTTTCATATCTATCAAAATTTAGGCTTCTGGCGTACATAGAAACAGAGAAAACAAGCTATATTATCCACGAAAAATACCTTTGAGAGGAGGTTGAAGAGCTCGGAACCTCTGGAACAAGCTCGAATTCCTGAGCTCGGCCCAATTCTCATCCAAAGCCCCGTAATACTCGATCATCCCCACCACTCCTTCCCTCAGGTAGTAGCTCCCGACCAGCGTCCACAGCGCCCAGTCGAAGTCCAGGTCGGCGGCAACGCCGGCGAAGCAGCTCAGGTACCGGTTGTCGTTCGTGTTCGTGCCCCGCTGGTCAACGCCGAACTCGCTGACGAAGAGGGGCCACCGCTGGAGGAGGAAGAAGGAGAGCCTGTTGAGGTTGCCGACGACCTGGCCGCAGACGCGGTTGGGGTTGCCGGAGGCCCAGGCGGGGCCGTCGGAGAAGGCGTACCAGTGGAGCTCGAAGACGAGCTTGCCGGAGAAGGAGAGGTTGAGGGGGCGGTCGAGGTTGAGGAAGGAGAGGTCCTTGTCGTAGCTGAGGCCGGAGAGGATGACGAGCACGTCCGGGTTCGACGCGTGGACCGCCTCCGCTCCTCGCTGCATGTACCTGCGAGGTCGGAGACGGCGGTGAAGGCGGCGGCCGGCGACGGTGGGAGATGCCGTAAAGACGAGCGGGCAGGAGAGAGAGAGAGAGAGCAACTCCCCCTTAAATTCGACGGTTAAAAAATAAAAAAGTATTTTCGACTTTAATGATTATAAAAGGTAATGACGTGTTGTATCCATCTGTTCATTAGGCAAGCTAGATGACCGATTTTCGGAAGGACTGATTCCTAATTTTTGGAATCAAGAGACCGGAATGGACCTGATCGACTGGTCTGGTTCGGTTCTTAGTGATTTAGTGGAACTGGTAGTGAGATGAACAGGAAAGATTGAGAGAGGAGATGAGGTGTGTGTGAGATATTTAGAAAATAAAAATGAAAAATAATAAAAACTCAATTCAGGCAATCTCGTTTAGTTTGGCTAGGAATTGGACTTTCCAAACACGGGTTCCACTTTTAAGAACTAGAAATCGGATGAGTTTGAAGAAGGGGAAGGAGAAGGAGTCCTCGACCCGCAACAGATAGAGGAGGACTTATTCAATCACATCATGGCGCCCTTGGGGCTTTCTATTTGATTGTATCGAAAGGCCCAAAACTGGGCCAGGTCATTTCGGGGCAAGCGGATCATTTATGATATCGAACCGAACTATTTTGCTCACCCTTATTAGTTAGAGCATTTGACGCTTGCAAATTTGCACAAGCCTCAACTTGATATAAGAAATTGATATTTGAAAAAAATAATAATCAAATTTACTTTATTACGAAACATTTCAGCATATATGATTTGGGAAAAGCAAAGTATTACAAACAGGCTGTGTAAATATATTTGAAGAGATAAGGGACCATTTCAAGGTTTGAATATTTTTAAGGATTTTAGCGGGGCAAAAAGAGATTCGAATTTCAAGAGACGAAATAGAACTATTAATTTACTCATTTGCCAATAAATCCGATACTTATTAAATTAGTATTCAAGGATATATGGCGTTTTCCTTTCGGGTAAGAAAAAATGGGCAAAATTCCATTATTCTCTTAATAAAACATGATTTAGTCTTTTATCAATAAAGGAAGTAAATACCTCGACGGACCATCTACCACTAAAGTCTCATTTATATCAAAAGATTGAAGTACCAACAATGCTAACTAATCTGCACATGAGAATCATTACCTAAAAGTATGTATGATTTTGACCGGTTGGAAATACTCCAAGAATTAGGAAAAACAAAAAAAGAACAAAACTTGAGAGAGAGAGATAGTTGAAGAAAAAATAATTTAAATCCCTTAAAAGTAGGTGGTATTTTATTTTAGGGAAAATATCACCAAAAATCCCTAACTTTTTGCCCAAAGTGACACATCTACCCTAAGCTTTTTTTGTGACGTGAAAAATCCAAACTATGACACATTTACTCCTATTAATGGCATTTTTGTCTTATTTTGTCTTTTTTTTTTTCCTTTTTTCTTCTTCTTCCCTCCGCCGGCCAGCCATGGCTGAGGGCGAGGACGGCCCTCTCCAGTGTCGGGTGAGGACGGCCCTCGCCAGATCTGGCGAGGGCACCCCTCGCCCATCGCCCAGGCAAGGGCTTGGCGAGGGATGCCCTTGCCAACATCGGGCAAGGACGGCCCTCGCCCGAGGCCAGCCCGAGGGCCACCCTTGCCCGATGCCGGCGAGGGCGACCCTTGCCGGGCCGAGGCTTCCCTCCGCCGGCCATGGCTGGCCGACGGAGGAAGAAGAAGAAGAAAAAAAAAGAAAAAAAAAAAAAAAAAATTAAAAAGTAAAAAGACCAAAATGCTTTCTATAATTTTGGGGTAAATGTGTCATGTGACGTAAGTTCGGATTTTTGTGTCGCCAAAAAAAAAAGTTTAAGGTAAATGTGTCATGGTTGGCAGAAAGTTCGGGGTTTTTCATATCACAAAAAAAGTTTAGGATAAATCTGTCACTTAAGGCAAAGTTTAGGGTTTTTCATTATTTTTTCCTTTATTTTATTTTATAATATATATTAGAATACTAATTAAATTAATATTAAATTTACAAAACGGAGAAGTGTAGTTATTTGTTAGAGATAATGATGGCTATGTTAAGATCTAACACGGATTAAAATCAAATTCGTCAAGTGTTTAGGCTCTTACTTGTACCAATCCTTGACGTTCTGCCTAGCTCCCCGGAGCTCGTTCCTCAAGCTCATGCCGACGACGTTCCCGACCCCGCGAAAGAGTGTCGCCATTCGAGTAAGGCCGTTGATCCAGAGGTCGGATCGAAGTACCGGTCCCCGAAGAAGCCGTTCCCGTCGCTGTAGCCGCAGCACCACCCGGGCTTGCTCAGGTGGTTGTCCAGGATCACCATCACGTCGTTGTCTCCGAGGCTCGAGACCACCGCCTGCAAAAACAAACGATCCGCCGCACCCGCTCAGTTCGTCGACCATGTAGCAGCGGGAGTCGAATCTGTTCTGCGATTATCATCGGACAAAATCGATCTCGTTTTCGATAAGAATTTGAACTAGAACACGACACGACGGATAGGGTACAAAGTGGATGTTCCTCCTAGTCCTCGGTTGCGTCGTATGGGGTCCACTATTGGATTGTACCGTTCTGTTTATTAATGCGAGAGAAATAGTCATTGGCCACTTTCCTCTTTCTCAACCACCGATGTCACTGATCACGAGTTCACGACCCAGTAAAAGAAAAACGAAAAAGCAACGATTCGTCATCGCCCAGATCTCCGTTTATTCGTTTTTCGTCTTTGATTCGCTGCAAACATTTCTGGTTTCCATCGCAGAACGCGTAAATCGACACGACGGAGACGAAGATGGCTTTTGGGTTTCTGAGTTCCCCCACTTCCTTTCATCCGTATTGAAGAAGTGGGGAGCAAGCACGGAGAAGGCATTTACCTGAAAAGTTTCGATCAGCGAGAGATCGAGGATGTCCGGGTTGTTGGCCTGTATCCCGGAGATGGCGTCGGCGAGGCCGAGGCCCTGGAACGACTGCCGCACCGTGAGCGAGGCCAGGGAGTCGTTGGTGGCCAGGAAGAGCGGCCACGTCAGGCGGACGCAGTTGAACCCGAGGGACGCGATCCGGGCGGAGATGGCGCCGAGGGGCTGCTTGCTCAGCCCCTCCGCCACCACCGGCTCCAGGTGGGACACCCAGTTGGCGCACGCCAGCTTCACGCGCCGCCCCGACCCGTCCACGATCCACCGCGAGCTGGTGGACAGCGGCGCCGCAGCGGCGGCGGCGGAGGAGAGGGAAATTAGGAGCGGGAGGAGGAGAGGGAGGATGATGCTTCTTCTTCTTCTTCCCACCATGATGAATTTCTTGGGGAGGGAATGTGGTGCGGGGGGAGACGAAGGAGACTCCAATGATTGATTTTTATATGGGAAGGAAGGCTTAGCCACATTTTGTTACTTGAGAGTGTGAAATGGACATTCTTGTCTAGTCATCACCCAAATTTATTATTTTTCAATTTAATTAGTAAGATTTTCATTTAATCGCAAAATTTATTAAATCTTTATTTGACATCAACAAGTCGTAATCTTACGTATCGCCAAATCCAAGTAAGGGTTTTTTCTAAGTCGTTTTGGACGAGATTGAGATATGATACATATATCGCGTAAATAAAAGTTTAGAAACACCAAAAAAGTTTGGGATATTAATGTTGTGATAAAAACTATTTGGGTTATTAATTCTTATAATCTACGAATTGTACTTCTCTTTGCAAAAAATGACGATTCAAAAACGAAAAATGTCAATATGATTTTCATCCGTATTTTGATGACAAACCTCTCATGGGGAATAATTCATTTATAGTAAATTACAAAGGTCTGAAAATTTCGATCGAGGTGGCTTATTCTTGCCCGACCAAAGTCAAGTGTCTTCGCTGGACATTCGACATCTCACCTAACTACATGACTCATCAAAACCGCATTAATTAAAGCACCTAAGTACTAACAGACCTCCAAGACTCCGAGGTAGGATTGCGGGGGGATGTTACTTTGCCACACGCATGATTATGCCGTGAATTGGGCTTTAGGAGACCGTTGCGGTTGCATGCACGGCAAGGCAATTCGATGTGCATGAATGATCATGCTTTTTGATAATGCTGACTTCAAAGGCAATGCACGCCGTAAATATTTTGATTTCAAGCGTTGGGTTTTTGTTTCCTTTTCTTAGTTTTCAGTTTTGAAGTAGTTTTGGAAAGTCTGTTTTCTAATTTTTTTTTTCAAATCTATGATGCACTTATCCTTTTCTGTCTACACGAAACTAGAGTTAAGGTACACGCTACTTGCATGTACATTACATAATTGTGTATAGAAAGAGAATGAGTAGGAGTGTATAATAGGTGGACGTGGAATTAAGAAAGTAAGAATAGCTTAAGAAATTGAACAGTGAAGAGAGAAAAAAGATGGTTTTCAAAGAAATGAGTATGTGTGATTTTGAAAAGGCAAAAATGGACAATTGTGTGTGCTTTATATAAATAGATGTTTCAAAGGGATATATTACAAAAAAAACTTAAGTTATGTTTGTTGTAATCGAAAACCCCTAAACTCGTGTTGATAATCCGAAGACACCAATTGTCACAATTTTGTATATAAAATTTGACATGAGTGGATTTAGAAAATTCCCCCAATGCTTAGTATGATGTTAACATTTAAAACTTTTCTTCATGTCATTTGTGCTTGAAAATATATATCAATGACTTGTATATACCTTTTGTCAGAATACTCATAGAGCTTTCTCGATGGAGAGAAAGATGAACTCAAAAGAAGTGATGAAGAACCCTAATTCTGCTTGATTTGCCCTAAATCAACCTTTAGAGAATTGATTGTTAGATTAGAACAAATTTGAGAAGTTTTGGTGATAAAAAAAAGATTGAGTTATTGATGACATATTGGGATAAATCTTAAGTTTTTCTACTAAATTTTCTAGATTTATGTCAATCAATCACCGACCGTTGTTTACACAAGTCGACACGTTGCAGATATGGAAATAAAAAGTATCTTAGCGTCGCTAGTACAAAATATGGACGTTTTCTTGACGCAAAAGTTTTGGAATATTGGCAGTAACAGTGGATGTATTTTATGATATTCTTGGGGTATTTCCCCTATTCAAAAATCATATATAATATAAATTCTACGTATCCGTTATGAATTTCTCCAATTTTTTTTTTTCACCGTCGTTTTCCCTCTCTTCCATGCTCTCCGCCTGCAAGCGCGGCGTCGCCAGTTCGGGTGAGAAGCCGCGCCGCCGTCCTATCCCCGGGAGGGAGAGCTCGGCGCATCCACCTTCTCGTCGAAGCAAGTCGCCGGCGGTGCTCCGTCGCCAGAAGCGAGCGGCGACCGTCGAAGGAGCCGTTGGAGGCGCAGAATTTCGAACCCTAACGACGTGCTTTTGCGCACTTCGCTAGCCGCTGGCCTTTTCGGCCTATCGGCGGCTGCGGCGCTCGACGTTTGAGCTCGAATTCGAGGAACCCTCGATCGCGCGATCGCGTAATCCGGAGCGTTTCGCGTCCTCTGGAAGGGTCTCCTGGTGTTCCGGCTAATGTAAGTTGAGTTGAAGTCGATCTCTTTTGCTCGGTAGGCTGTGTGTTTCGCAACCGAGGGATAATTGTCCGATGCATGCTAGCTCGATTGCGTCGTCTGTCCATTATGAGCTGAATTCAGTATGGCAAGTTTAGCTCTCATGCTCTGTTGTTTAGTTCGTGTGCTATACTGTGTGCGCGGGTGGTACAGGGGGGCGGTTAAATTAGAGCTTCGGTGCCCACCGAAAGTCCATGGAGTTGCCGCCGATCCTGATCCGGATTGGAATCTCGACAGTCTTTTATCGGAGCTCGATGCATTGGAAAAGAAGCTCAATGCTTCTTCGGTTATTCCTGTGCCTTTTACCAAGAACAAATCGCGGTTCGTATCTTCCTCACTGCCTTGGCAATTCCAGCTTCTGTTGGGATGTGGTTCATCCTAATCAAGAAATCCAGTTTCATCTAAGTTGAGAAGGATTGTTCCAATATGTTTGCTCATCGTTCACTGATATTCAGAGGATTTTCCTATAGGAGGATGGCGAAGGGCAGACCGAGTACATTTATAATGTGGGTATCTGATGATGAGATAGATGATTTGGATGACACTGACAAGGAGGAGACTAGTACAAGTTTAGTGACCAGGAAAAATTTCAATTTTAATAATTTGTACATGAGGTATAGTTGAGCAGTACTTCTTGGTTTAATCTTGTTTATGAACATACTCGAGTGGTTTTAAATTTATCCGGCGATGACAGTGATGAGAGTGATGATGAGTCGGCTTTGGAAGCGCAACCATATCTGATGGATGAAGGGAACTCAGAGGAAGCTGCTTTCTTTGAGCTCATGAACGAATATCAGCTTGAAGCCAAGGTGAATATAGCAGTTTGATGTTGTTTTTCCTCTTTCAGTGCCATGTGTCACAGTTCATAGAGTTAAATTGCCCGCTGTATTCAGTTCACTCTTTGGGCCTGTGAAATAGTTTTAATAGTGGAGCTAGCCATGATTACCTTCATGGACAAGAGGCACTTTTTTCTGTTACTTTAGCATTTTCCTGTGAGCATGTCTGAAAGTACTAGTTGGCTTGATTAACAGGATGAGATTAGGAACCATATCTCAGCACTAGAGACGAATTTGATTAATGGAAGTGAAAAGTCAGCATCGGCGCTTGTCCGAGTTGAAAAATATAGAGATGCGAGACGAGATATGGACAAGAAAATTGATACTCAATATCAACGCAAACTGTAAGTTCTCATTATTTTCTATCTCTCCATATTTGATTCCATTTTGTGGAAACTGTTCTCCAGTCATTGTTCATTCATCAATGTTATTATGCATGAGAGGGAGAGGGAGAGGGAAAGAGAGAGAGAGTTGTAGCTGATACTTATTTCATCTCTTGAGACCTTGTGCATTCTGTATGTGAGGGAGGGAATTTTATTATGCATGGGAATGATGAATGCCATAGGATACTTGTAGCTGATACTTATTTCATCTCTTGAGACCCTGTGTACTCTGTGTGTGTGTGTGTGAGAGAGAGAGAGAGAGAGAGAGAGAGAGGGAGGGAGGGGGAGAGAGAGTTGTAGCTGATGCTTATAGCCAATACTTATTTCATCTCTTGAGACCTTGTGTATTCCTTGTGCATTCTCTGCGTGTGTGAGGGAGAGAGAGGGAGGGAGGGAGGGAGGAGGGAGGGTTTTTTACATCATCTACATTGCTTGAGCTACTTGTTTCTCTGCATGAATATTTTAGGGAGGGATTTTTACCTTATATACATTGCTTTATCTCTGGATGAATAGTTTGTTTGCGGATGTCATATTTTTTATTGACTTGTTCTCAGATTCTATAAATGTAGTTTATTGAAGATGATTGGCTTTGTGGATGTTGACTGTAACTGTATGTTAACGTATATGACATATCCACAACTGCAGTGCAGAAGCACTTGATAATCACTTGACAGCTATCCAACGGGATCATGAATTGAAATCACAGATTGAAGAAAAGAAAATTAAAAGTGATGCAGCTTATGAAGAGGCTAGAAGAAAGGAAAAGGCACTTCATGAAGAAAAGCTTCGCCAAGAAAAAGCCAAAGCAGAAGCAGAGGTCTGTTTCCTAGGCTTTCCTGGTGTTGAATGCACATGACTAGGTCTTAGTGTACTAGCACTTGCAAGTCCCACAAGTATTTTCAGCATAATTATCTATGGTGCCAGACTTTTTTCCACCACTTTGTTAGGATTTTTCACAAAGAGCCTGTGATCCAGAGCCCATGTTTCTGCTCCAACGCATTTGTCTTGAATTAGCTTGCATTAAATTTTGACTTACTTTATATGGGTTTCATGCGTGCATCAACTGCTCTATGGATCTTAGCAGTCCAATCCTCTTCTAGAACTTGTTTTATATTTATTGCCGTTTGTCCATTGGGGGAATTTTCCTGTGTTGGTACAGGCTAAGTTAAGAGAGGAGGCAGAAAGAGCCGCTGCTTTGGAGGCTGAGAGGAAAGCAAAAGAAGCTGCAGATAAATTGGCTGCTGAAGCTTCAGAAAGAGTAGCTCGTGCAGTGGCCCAACAGGAAGCAGTAGGACTACATACTGATGGAAGTCTGGCAAATTTGAGTTCTCAGTCTGAGAAAATCCAGTCAAATCAAACAAAGAAGTCAGAATCAGCTGGTATGTGCAATTTATTATATTGTGGAAATTGCTGTTTGGTTTTTAGCAAACAGCAATTTATTGAGATTGCTCTTGCTTACGTCTTTACAACTAATTGGTCCTTGAGTTCTTTTGGGAAGTTCTCAAGGATCTTATGATCTGATAAGTGAACTGTGATCTGGTCCTTGAAGTCTGGAAAACATATGAGCAAAACGACAAGTTGTACACCTGCTTCCGTGATTACTACCACATTCAGTGTTCCTGATTTTAGTGCCCGTGATTTTAAGTGAAGTTTAGAATATGTTCTGCTTTTTGGCAATCGGAATATCTTATTTTCCATTTTGCAATTTTATGTTGACCTTCTGGTACACTTTTGTCAGTAAATTATTCTTCCACATTAGTCCTTTTAGCTGAAAATTATGAACTTTGATCTGCACAGTTTATTATTATATATCTTCTACTTTCATCTAAAGCATCAAATCTGGGCTTATACATATCTTATGTTTTGCCATTGTTAAGCTATGTGAACTTGCAGATTTTTAGTTTTAAACTTGAAATTTGAAGGCATTCTAGTATTTGATTGTTAATATATCTCCCCCTCATTTATGGGTCACTAATGGCCTTTCCTCAGTGTGGTTAATGATTTTAATCTGTAGTGCAGATTAAGTAGCCGTTCAACAAATTGATACTTTGTGACCCAAAAAAAAAAAAAAAAAAAAAAAAACAGATAATTCTGCCATCATACTTGATTAATGTGGGAGCCACCATCTATCCATTTGAATACTTATTATTGTCAGAGTACTTGTGGTCTTATAGTTAATCTAACTGCGGTCTTATATTTAGTCATTTCAACCATACTTATTCTTTTTCAATGCTACAGTTTTTAATCTACCCTTTGGACTTTGCATTCTGATCCTTGGTCTTGACTGGTCTACATAATGATAGGTGATGTGGTGAAGGCTGCAAAAAGTGCCCTCATTGTAGAGCAGGGAAGGCTACAGAAGTTCAAAGAGATTGATGAGAAGAACCGGGAAATACGTATAAATTTGGTGCAGGTACTTCTCACAGGTCTCCAGTTGTATGTAAAGAACTTTAAAATTTGTTGCAGCTAGAAAGGAGTACTTGTTATCTCTTGCTTATCCATCCAACCACAAACAAAAAGAAAAGGAAATATCTCCTGGATGTTTTTTGGAATATTGTTGTTCCTCCTGCGATAATGCGATATAAATATGGCTGTACATGTCTTATTGGAGGATGTAAGTGTTCCCAGGTTTGATATTCAAAGCTGAAGGTTGAGGCTTATAGAGTCTTCTCGTTGTAGTTTAGTTTTCATTGTATGTTGTTCATCTGTTTTAAAGCGTATGAATTTGGGGTTCTTTTTTTTTGGCATTTGGAGCAGGACTTCAGCAGCAATGAGAGGCATGTAGCTAGGTTGATCAGACAGATAAGGGGGACAAAGGACAATGTCAGGTATGGGAGATGTTTCTAGTAGTCACTAGATGTTAATAGTAAATTGATGATAACAGATTTTTCATTTGCACATTTCAAGTAAATCTTCTTTTGCTTCTCTCTGTTTTCTTATTCTATTTGCGTGGATCTAATCTCAGGACACATCTAAGTACATCAATTAGGTGCCTGGGAGGTAGATGTCAAACTGATGACTTTTTAATAATCATGTTAAGTTTTAGGAAGGAATGGACCAAATAACTCAGTATAGTGTTCTTTGTATAGATGCCAAACTTGATCTTGTCCAATTTCCCAAGGTTGTTGATTTTATAGTATGTGACAAAGATCTAGTGAAGTACCTGAATTTGCCATGTCCTGATACAAAATTTATTATCTTGGTGTATGGAACTCTAGCATCAACCGGTCTTGAACCTAGAGCAAGGGGGTGCAGGGTCTCTTTTGGCTTTCTACACTGTTCAAGTTTTCAACCTTAGTACTTTCTTGACACTCTATTGTCAGGGTGCCCTGTCATAAGCTAATCTTGTGTTCACTGCATCTCCATTGCATGTTTTCCCCTGTCACTTCACTTTATATCTTGAAATGCATCGCTGTTATTATATTGTGCAGATCCAAAGCAAGCGAACTAGTAAAGATATTTAGTAATCCTGCTTGCCCTCAGTCCATTAGCATTGCAGCATTTGCGAGAAAGGTACATGATATTTTTACCCTGGGAACATGTTAATGTCTTGAATCCTGATTCTTGTTATGATTATGCCTGCTGTAGCATGCATCATGAACACTTCCATCTCTATGTATACATATTACTGAATATAAGTTTTACTGCCAAGTGGTGCCAAAGTTGTGATTGGATACATCTAAAGGAAGGATGATTGTAGAACTTACAAGCTCAAAACTTCCAAAATACTGTTTGATCGTCATTATACTTTGTTAATGTAGAATATCATCAAGTGTGCCAATTTTTGTCACATATCTCTTACAGAATAGTGAGGTAATAAATCCATCAATGGCAATGGCATTTGTGATATGCTTCCCTAGAATCGGAAATATGGTTTTGTGACCAATGTTTTGCTCTTGCACCCTTGCTCTTCTAATTCTTGCTGTCCTAGTTGACAAAAATTTTAAGATATAAATTTGACAAAGAGAGTGCAAAGATATTGAAGTACCCGATGAATATGGCAGCGTTCACTGCAGCAAGTCTTATTGACAAGAAAAAAGAAGGCATCTTGTAAAATGAGAGAGTGAGTTATCAATTAGTAATCTTCTGTTTATTTCTGAAAGATGAGCGACTTGGTTTGTGCGCAGCAATTATGCAGAGTTGCATATTTCTAAAATAAGAACTTAGAGTACATATAATCGACATGATTCTTCTCTATATTTTCATTATTATGAATGAATCGATATGAAATGAGGTCCTTGTCTTGCCTAGCTCATAGTGTATATTAGTTCATGATCATGCTGCTCAAAAGATATGCATTGACCATAAGCTCAACAACTTCGGCATACTGCAGGTTGTCTCCCATTGTGAAAGCCCTGATAATGCTGCATTTGCATGTGCCCATGTCATTGTGATGGTTACATCAAAGGTAACTAAATCGCATCATAAGCATAGTTATTTTATTCTAGTTTCCCTTTTGATGTATCTGCTATACCGAATATTTTTTGCTAGTCCTTCATTCTAGCTTCAAATTCCAATTTAAAGTCGCTTTTATTCTTGTTAAATTTAGTAGACTTGAGTGGACACTCTTTGTTGGGGACCATTTGTCTGTTGAGAAGAACTGATATGTATCATCCTCTCAATCAGCTCTCAGATGATTCAATGCTTATAAGAATGAACTCCGAGTTCTCTTTGACTTGATTTTAAGTCAAAATGTAGTTTAGCTGTTCTTGCAAAATGTGCTTGGAACCAGTTATGTGGTCCTCAAACTGATCCAAAGAGGAATAGATAGACTGATTATGTATTGCTTTGCAGAGTTGAGCAGGTCTATAATTTGATCTGGTTTCTTAGACCGAAATTTATTTGACCGACGACTATTATCTCCAACAACTAATTAAGTTTTTTGGTGGAAAAAATTTCAAGATTTAGATATTTGTTATTATTTAGGCTATGTTGAGTAGTCTGGATTTCTGATCAGGATAAGACTGGATAGGATAGGATATGAAATTTAGGGATTTTGCTATATCCTATCAAATTTTTGGTAATTGTATTAATAAAGTTCGGATATATTTACTTCATATTATGTACATTGCTTGGTACGAGCAGCATATTAGTATAAATGAACCACATATTATATAAACGGAGATGGTGAAAATCTCTCGAGACAATCTTACCTACTTTGTTTTATTATCCCTCTCTTTTTTTTTTTTTTTTTAATAAATTCTTTTTTATTTCTTTCTTTCCTTTCCATCATTCTCAGTAAAAGTTTATTAATTAGTAAAATATACTAATATAACTAAAATACTAAAATACCTAAAATATATAAATATATATTTATATTTACATATTGAATTTATATTATAAAATAGAAAAATTCGAATATATAAATAAAAGTAAGATTAAAATAAAATAACTAAATTGTTTTTTTTTTGTTGTTGTTTTGATTTTCTTATATTAGAATTCAAATATTAATTAAATTGAAATATAATTTTAATTTTGTTAATATAAGGAGTTTGTTATTTGAGAAAAACAATTTTCTTATTATGGATGTTGAAAATTTTATCTACCTTTATCCCGCCTCCCTCATGGGATAATTTTATGAAGTCTATATTCCCTTTATATCCGATTTTATCTTGTTCTAAGCAAGTACTAAATGTAGGATATGATAAATTTTATCCTATCATGAATTTTTATTTTGACTGCCAATGTAGCCTTAGAGTTCCTATAAGGATTCTGATTTTGAAAATATTTTTTCTACTCTCACCATATAATGAATAGAGGAACTAGTCTCCATGGCTAATTAGTGTGTAGTCTTGTGAAGTTTATGACTTTGTAATCCATACATGATTCTGTTTTATAACATGTAAGCATGTGAATGATTGTTTATTATTCTTTGATCGATCAATCACTGTTTTTTTAGTTTTGCATTTAGCTATTAATGTAGAAAAAAGGTTTGGATTTAGCTATAGGCTTTCCTCTTTTAATAGTAGAAGGTTTTCGTAATTTGAGATGGCCAGCTTGCTATAATCAGATGCTTTATTTATGTTACCAAATGGCTCTTCTAATAAATTTATTCCTTTCAGATGCCTCATGTAATGGATGTTCTTCTTGCGGAGTTCCACATGGCTTGCATATTTACAGTCCCAAAATATATAGTTTACTCAAAGGTATCGGACTTATTTACAGTACAGATTATAAGCTGAAATTTTCCTGCCGCCTATGTGAATTTTGAAATATTCCTGCTGGTTCAGACTGCATTTGAATCAAAAGAGGCGTACTACAAGGCTCTTGGATTCCAAGAAGACAATGGAAAAATAGAAAATGTTAAAGATTACTTGAAACGGCTGGAATCCTACATGAGACTCTATGGAGCACTTGTGCAGGTTCGCTGTAGTATTTTTGTTCTTTATGAGTTATTTGTGTTTTTGGAACAATGATGCATAGAGCATTAAATTGAAGCAATGGAAATACTCTGATGATAAAAGCGTACCTAAAATTTATGAGATAAGTTCTGACCATTTGATTTATATGTTCGGTTAGAGCTATATATTTCTTGCTTAATGTGACTGATTGAACAACTTTTGTTGCTATTAGTGATAAAAATATGGGTTAGTATCACGAAAAACTTCAAACTAGTACACCTGTGATAGATTTACTTTAAATTAATGTTTTGATCATCAAAAACCCTAAACTAGTATATCTGTGATAAATTTACCTTAAACTAATATTTTGACTACTAAAAACTCCAAACTAGTACATTTGTGACAAATTTACCATCCGTTATTTTCTGTTGAAACTTGATTAATACCTTGAAAAACCATAAATTAGAATAGAAACACGTTTGGTAAACTTGTACATTTTTTTTTCTTTTAATTTTTTAATATTTTTATAATATTTTACTTATGACAACCGGGCCACCGGGAGAGTAAATCCCCAAATTGATATACTTGTCAATTGTCACGTGTTATCCTATTTAGCAATTTGATGATAATTTAACGAAAATTAATGGAAGGTAAATTTGTCATAAGTGTACTAGTTTGGTTTTTGTTGGTAAAAAAAAAAAAAAGATTAATCTAGGTAAAATTGTTACTTGTATGTTAATTTGGGGTTTTTCATGGTATTAACTCTAAAAATATGAGTCATTGGTCACTTGGAATACACAGCACATTTCTCGAGGAGTGGTAAACTCATCCAAGCAGGCAGTGGATTGCTTTAATCTTCTATTTCATGTATCTAACACGTAATTGCAGAAAAGCACTAGCAATATGGGATTTATATCCTCAAATGTCTTATAGGAATTTCTTTTTCTTTGACTTGATGTAGACTTCTTCTGCTGATTGGGAAGTTTTAATTCAGTGATCATGGTTTACGAATATTGAATTATTAGTTTTGAAACTCTCTGTTTTGCCTTCATTTCCATCACTACATGTCTCTGTTTATGAACACTGAATTATTAGTTCCTAAACTCTCTGTTTTGCCTTCAGTCCCGTCATTCCATGTCTCTGTTTTCATCTATATGCATGAGGCTCAAGTAATTTTGCTGCTTTAATATAATGCTTGCAACCACATGCTTTAGAAAAGCATATAACTTGCCATGCTGTCATGTATCCTGCTGAGCATTTGGAATTTCATCAATTTTGTGTGCTTGGTAAGTTGGACATTTCTCTACTGAAAGACAAAAGTGTAGGAATCTAAAGTGGATTGGCCTGGAAACAAAAAGCTGATATGGGTTTTACAGTCAAGTCTTAATACTATTCCCATCTCAGGATGCTGATGGGTAACATTTGTTTTGACAGACTGAACCTCCAGGTTTCCAAAATGCTCATGGCCTCAAAGAAGGATGGGCATGGCTTGCTAGGTTCTTAAACACACTTCCTGCGAATGTCTACACAGCTGTTGCCTTGAATGCCTTCTTGCAGGTAGATTGGTGCTCAGATGAATTTGAGGTTTCTGTGGTTGGTTAAAAAGATTCTGAGTTTTAAGTTGGTTGTTTGGAATTATATACTTTGTGACAATTTTTGTAAATGCTGTTTTTCTTATGGCAATGAGAAGAAAACTTATTCCTTGTTTGTAAGCTACACAATTAAGTAGTTTTTGCAATGAGAAAAGAAAATGGACTTTTTTCGTACGTAGCTTACTATTGCCATCATTTCTTGCCTGTAATTGTTCTTAGTGAAAGTACTAAATAAATACCTCAACCTTTAACTAAATGATTGCTTATATACCTCTACTTTTGAAAATACCAGATAAATATCTGCATTTTACCTTTAAAGACCTGCACCTTTACATCACTTTTCCCTGTTTTCTTGCTTATGAAAATGCCATCCATCCCTAAAACTGTCCACTCAAAACCGACTAAAATCTAAACCACGCAAAACTAAGCAAGATGCTAAAATGAGTTTGCAAGAAGGGGCAATTTAATCATAATTTAATCATTTTCAATGTGGGGATTTGCTTATAAGCAGTCATCAAGTGGAAAGTGAGGCTTTTCTTCTTTAGGGTGGGGGGTACTTTCCCTTGTTCTAATATGGGCTTTGTTCCAGATTTCCGTCGATGCAGTGAAAATAGCTATAGAAACTGTATGTTTTGCTTTTGTTATTTACAGCAAACCTTCTTTCAAGGGCTTTTCTCATGGAATGTTTTTAGAAAACAGCACTCTGAAGTGTAGGCTTATAACTTTTTCCTTCTCATTAAGGGAAAGGCTCTTTTTTAACACTAATTCGGTAATTACTGTTATATTTTCTATTCTTATAGATGGCGGGCTTCGCCCTTTTTAGAAGATACCGACTTCAGTTCCAGAAGATTCTGATTGTCATCTCTGAAGACTATTTGGGTGCATTGAAAGCACGTGGAGACTCTGAGTTGAAGCCAATTATTGCGGAAATTCAGTCATACATAGAAGACAAGAAGTTCCTTAAGGAACCAGAAGGAAGGGCCATGCAGGATTCTTTGCTCTCCAGTGTTATGGTGCCCGAGTCAGACCATGGGTATAACCAATCTAATAAATACTACTACTGACAACTTTAGGAGAAATCACAACAATTTAGTCTGTAAAATTATGGCAGTGAACAATTTTTGTTAATGAGTTACAAGTCAATCGACTTTACTGCCTCACACTCACGGGAAATCCTACTTGAGAATTGTCTGTTGTTGAGGACTACTCAGGGTTCTTGCCAGGATTAGTATTCTGTTGTACCATCCTGGTTGGATGAGGTTGAATTAATATATTTGGTCACCATTTGATTGCTCTTTGCATCAGTGGATATCTTAAGTCGAGTCCTTCCCTCATTGTTTGGTGGTGATTATATTGGGCATTGCATACCGAGGCTATTGCATGCACTGGGTGCATCTGCTCAAATGCATCTGGGCTGTTCAATTTGGTTGGGTCCTAACCGGATTCAACTATTCAAATAGATATCAGGGACCGGGTTTGCCTAATAACTTTTCCAATTGCACAGGTGACGGTCCAGATAATGCGATTACTCTGTCTTCCGTCTTAATGTTACAGAACAGTTTTTGCAAGTAACAGCATGAAACAGATCAGAGGCAAGCATTGGTGACAAGCCCTTTCCTCCAATTTACAGAGCAATGCTTGCTGAGATCGACTTATAATATTAACAGTAGATGTAAAATGGCAAAGCCTGGTCAATAAAGCTTAATTCTGATTTGGATGGTGCTCTGGCATATTGGGCAAGACAGCAGATTCTCCCCACAGTCACTGCAGGTCTGTCAAATGAAAGAAGAAAAGAGGACCGTTATCTTGATCTTGAAAATGATTGCGTTGTCCTGCTCCTCAGGATCTTACAGATGGAAAGAAAAGAGGAGAGGCAAAGGAGACAAATAAGATGAACTTCCATACCAGGTGGCCGCACCCGAAGGCCATGTCTTTTGGATTGCTCATACATATGGGACAATCCTGAGCAAATCCACAAGAGTAAAATGTAATGATCTAAAGAATTCAGTAACCCCATTTTCAATCGATTGAAGCGAGGTAATGATGAATCTCGTGAAAATGTACAGGATTTGTTTCTCGCTTTGTGATTGGCAGACAAGCTAAGAAAACTGATAATCTTTAAGCTTACTTGAGCTAGCTCATCCAGAAAGAATTTCCCTGAAAACACCACACAGCATACCTGATTGTCGTAAGCTGAAACCGATGATGGGGCTTTGCTGAATGCTGGAGAGCATTCGTCGCCATAAGGACTATGCTGAAAATTTTTTGATTGGAAAGGTCTTGCGCTGCTGCCGTGAATAGGCGGAGGAAGAGGAATTCTCTCCGGGGAAATCCCTTTTTGTTGACTGATCCATCAATTCAGGAAACAAGATTTCAGGGGAGGTTCAGACTCTTGAAGACATTAAAAGAGATGGCCAAACAGTGCATAAATCATCAAGGGGTTAGAGCATAATTCTTACCCTAATATGCCAAGCTCGATAGTCGCTTTATACTGAGAAGGAACTTCCATTAAGGCATCGAGAGCGAATTCCGCCTGCTTTCTAGATGCATCCACATTCTTGGACATGATCTCGGTGAAGTTGACAAACTGACAAAGACCAAAGAAAGAAGGTTCTCTGCTAAGCACGTGGAAGAATGTTTTGGCCATCAATAATGTTAGGCCAGTGGCCGGCGTACCTGGAAATTGTCGAAGGCTCGTGCAGGAATGTTATCATCGAACTCCTTCATCAGGTCCCATGGCCCGTCTCCAACCCCAACTAAAACAATAGATAGAGGGTATTCGCTGCAATCAAGTTCACATTTATAATATCGTGAGGATGGGAAAAGAAATGCAAATGAGAATGTGAAAAGGCATCTTGAAGTGGGTGGGCGGAATACCTAGCTCTCACGATTGCATCAACTGTCCTTTGCTCCTGCGGACTGAGCTGGCCATTCTGAGTATCGACACTTCTCGTCACCTGAGTCGTTTGCCACATTTTGGGAAAATAAGTACATTTTCTAGGATAGGAAGTAACCGATTATCACAACACCATACTATATTTTCTCCTTACAAGGAGATAATCGTGTGTCCTAGCACCCAAACTTGTGACAATTCAGAGAGAAAGGTTCAAAAAAAAGGACATTGTTTTACCTGCCCATCAGCTATTATTAACAGGACATGGTACTGGCCTCCGCTTTGCTCTACAATCGTCATCGCCATCTCAATTACGGGTGCAAAGGATGTCGGTCCTGCAATGGTTAAAAGAAAATTGAGAAACATATCACCAGAGCACCCTGCAGAAGCAGAAACCCCCATAATTTGATATATTAAACAGAAACAGCACCTGCAAGGCGGAGGCGAGGAACGACCTCTTTGTATCGCATCAGAACTTCCTCAAATCCGTCACAGAATCTATTGTCTGGATAAAAACTGAAAACATCCTGGTCATGCGTTGATGCTGCAGAATTTTCAGATTTAGTTTCATCTTCAATGAAGTTATTTACATAAGAAACTTATCCCCATAGGACACTAATGTACCATCTCCGAATCCGAAACAGGGAATTAGGTTATCCTCATCGAATGCGGATAAAGTCTTTCCGATGATCGATATCGCTTGCTCGTAGGGATTCTGACCATGGTTGATGTCATGCAGGCTTCGCCGATGGAATGACCTTGCGCCTAATTTTAAAAAAATCTTCTGCACAGTTCATTACATGACATATGAAATGGACCAAGGCATTAAGAAAGCATACCTGTCCACTCATTGCTCTTTGTGAAATCAATCCCGACGATGAGATTAGAAGACTCTAAACCAGCTTGGGCAAGAGCAGAAGTTACCTGTGCGAGTTAGATCATCATTATCATCTTCATTGACAACATACGAAACATTAGAAGCATTACAATATCGTTTCAGACTAAATTTCAAACTTTGTATCATTCATTTTGAACATCTTCCAAAAGCAAACCAAAACTGTAGTTTGAACATCTTTAGACTGATCGATTTAAAATCATTCTTAAGGGACGTGCACGATTCTTTTTTCCCCTTCCTTTTTGTTATCATTCTGTAAGTCACTATGTATATCCATTCCACAGCTAACATGACAGACCATTTCAAAGTTTGTGGGATTGAACACAGACCATCCCAAAGTTTGCGAGATTGAACACAGACCCTCCCAATGGGTCCTCTTAATATTCATCTTGTGAGGAGCCATCACAGTTGACATGGATTGCGTCACACTAAGAGACAGAGGAGATCTTTGCCGTAATCACTCTAAATGCTGTCAAGGGCCCGAGTGAATTACCTCATGCAAAGAATGATAATTATCGGCTATCCTCGAATATTTCGTGTTCACTATCTTCCGACGCTGCCGGGTCTGTGCTTGCAAAGGTTGTGTAGCATAATTGTACGATGGGGGAGGCATGTAGTGATGATGCAGGCACGTTTGGTGTGGATCCTGCGTAGTATTACCTCCATACTCACTCCAAGAACTCGGTGGAGTTGAAGCATACCCACCAGTTGAATATGATCTCCTCCTGCTCGACCTCTTTGACAATATGCCTCCCATCACCTGCAACTTTTCGAAAAGAACAAATTATTAATCCAAGAAGAACCAGCCTAAGGAGTAAATAAAATACTGTTATAACAGGATTTTAGAATCTATTCGAAATTAGAAGGTTTTTGGCCCAGAATTCAGCAATATCTGTTGCAGAGGGGGGATATAGCATTCATTTTACCCTCAAGAACAGAACTCAGAAGATCGTAAGAACAAATAAACCTGTGACCGTGAGAGCTCTCGGATCTCAGGACTGCAGCAAACTTAATGCAGAGCGGCTTTGGAGAGATGGACAACGTTATAGAGGAAGAAAGCAGAGACACCATAATTAATATTTGTGTAATTTGACGTGTGATAATGAGCCAAGATTAAAAAAAGTACGCACGTAATCTGGCAAGAGAAGAAAGAGAACCTGAGAGGTCAGGTCCGTCAACTGAAACGCTGGCTCTTCGGACTTTCCTAGTAGCCTTGGACAGATCATATAAAATCATTTAACAATTTGTGAACTTGTCCATGGATGAATTCAAGTGTGGAGTCATGATACTATGGATTTAATATTCCTAGGGGCTCCATATTGAAGTGAGTGGGAGTTAGTAAAGAGTCAGCATCAACCCAACATTTTTTTTTTAATCCATAATTTGACTTTTAATGTATACTTTTCTCCTAAAGATAAACTCCAGATGTCACTTTACCTTTGCATAAAGTACAGGTGCTAAACAATATTATATATCATCCTATCAATCAGTGCACTCGACTAATCACACCGGATCTAGACAATCCTCCGTTCTATCGCAATATGGTAATTACCGAGACAAGAGGCTCTTGAAGGTTAGGAAAGTTATCTTTGCCAAAACTCAAAATGCGACTTCTCTAGAATTCATGAAAAAGGATGGTCCGCCATTGATTTGTGCAAGTCAAGTAATATCGTGTCTTGTTTGGCCAAAAAGAAAAGTTATATTTG
Organism: Eucalyptus tenuipes; assembly: GCA_014182365.1. Lineage (NCBI taxonomy): Eukaryota > Viridiplantae > Streptophyta > Magnoliopsida > Myrtales > Myrtaceae > Eucalyptus > Eucalyptus tenuipes. The sequence continues at coordinate 30,864,660 of CM024538.1, read as the reverse complement.
TCTAGAAATCAAGAGGTCTAGACATTTGTTACTTGGCATGTCGATGGGTCCTATAATGGGTTCTACACTTATATACGGACTTGATTAAATAATTATGACTCAAATCATACATCATGTTGTGAAGGTCAAACCATTATGATAACATCGTCATACAGAACCGTACATGAGATTTTCACCTCTTATGGCTCCTCGTTCAATGGTAACATCGGTAACATCAAGAGGAGTAGCTGTGATGGTTACTCCTCCTCATGCTGTTTTAAAGGAAAGAAAAGGGCCTGAATAACTAGTCATTACTACTAAGCAAAAGTTTTCAATCTTTCAATTCTAAAAATCACTATTCACGAATGTTAATTCAAAATTTGGAGTTTAGGCCATAAACGCACGAATTCTCATTTTTACATGACCGTTATTTATACTAAAATTTTCTGTTCATCCCCTTTCAAGTTTGATCCGGAATCGGTTTCTTGGACTTCCATCCATTTGATTCACCATAAATAATTAGTCAATCCGAAACACTTTCCGATCAAAGAAAACATTCACGATAAGACTAGGAAAGTGAATTCCCTATTCTAAGAAGGCAAAAACACATTCTAGAATTTCTCATCTTGAATTTGTTAATATTTTAATATTTTTTTTCTTTTCTCTTCTTCCTCCCTCCAACTATGAAGCACCGACATTCTCTAAGAGCCTTCGTGTTGCTCGGACACTTCGACACGTGTCCGACACTCTCCGACACTCTCAGACATTTTCGGACACTCGGTCAACACGTGTTGGAAAATCCGATACCTCGTCAACTTTCTCGATACTCTCCGACACTTGAGTCGAAATTCTGACATACGAGTTTCCGACATGTGATTCCGATGTCGAGATCAATTTTAAAAATTCAATAAATGAGAGGGGAAAATATATATGTGAAAAAATAAACTAAAATAATAAAAATAATAAATGGAAAAATATGAAAAACTTAATCTTCTCTTCTCTTATGACTCCCACTTCCCGTGATACACAATTCACCCCTTAAGTTTTTTTTCTCCTCTTCCAACATATTGAACATGCGAGTCCAGAATATGGATCGCTTGTTTTTTCTCCAAGTTTTATGAATAATTGAAATATAGTTGAATTTGTCAAATTGAAAAAATGAATGATATCAATAAATGGCGGATTAATGTTTCTAGTGTATATTCATTCTAGGGTTATTTATTTATTTATGAATTTAATTCATATTAATTTGATTGAAATAATCATAAAAATGATAATTTATTATGTATATATAAAAATATATATTTAATATATAATGTGTCCTAACATGTCGAAATTCTCTATTTTTGAGAAATGACGTGTCGGCATGTTGTGTCATTTCGTGTCGTGTGTTGTGTGTTAGTGTCGGTGCTACTTAACACTTAAGTGGTTTTCGGCCTTGGTGACGGTTGACAATTGGCCATAAACGCGATTTGGCCTCATGCAGGGTCAAGCTCACTAGGTCCTGGCAAGCTTAATCCTCGTCACAGTGAGGTCAAGCTCACTTGAGGCTGGCTAGGTCAACCCTTGCCAACCGTTGTTAAGGCTCGGTGATCGATAGTGGGAGGAAGAAGGAAAAAAAAAAAGAAAAGAAAGAAAGAAAAGAAAGAAAAGAAAAAGGAAAAAAAGAAAGAAAAGAAAAAGAAAAAAAAGAAAGAAAAAAAAGGAAATTAAAATTTAAAAATATTTAAAAATTTGATTTTTTTGCCTAAGATAAAGTTATGAAATTGAAATCATTTTTCAAATGAGATCCAAATACCACAAGACTTTTTTTGATCATATGTCACTATATAAAGGAAAAGTAACCATTTTCCTGAAAAATGAATTTCGGAGAAACATTTTCTAAAAATGTTATGTTTTCCATCAAACAAACGCACTAAATTTGAAAGTGTCTATGTTTTGGAAGATTATTTCAATTAATTACAAGTATGCTTCAAATGAATAAAAGCTAGATTTCTATTCTTGAATGACAAACTTTTTAATGACATGCCATAGCTTGTCTTAGTGAGAGATTTCGAGACGCATTACCCTATTTATTGAAAATATTACAACCAAAAAAATTTTTGATGCTGAATTAACAGAGTCTTCTAATTCTCAAAGTAATTTGCACACGGAGATGACAATACAATTTGTTAATGCAGAAGTGACTCGCTCTACTGATGATCTCTATTCTGTAGTCACAACGCACAAATTCGTCAAATGGTTCTGTATATTAATTGCCCTAGAAGCAACGTACTCTCGATGATTCTCGGTAACCTTATACATGGAAACGTTTGCTACAATGTAGTAAAATGCAACACTAAGACACTTGATCATAATTTAGTATAAGGACGATTAAGGACGACCTTTTCATGCATCGATTTTATGCAGTGGTTTAAACGGTGGCGGAGTGAGAGGCACTTTCTTAAATACGGCCAAAGCGGCACCTTCCTCCATGCTCACATCTGCCTCTGTCATTCCCTCCGGCAATTTCCAGTCAAAGGAGCGCAGCACATTGGCGAGCGCAAGTTCAATCACCGCCGTTCCCATCGAAATTCCAGGGCATCCTCTCTGCCCTGCCCGAATATCAACAGCTCGAAATGATTCCCCTTAAAATCAATCTGACTATCCTCGAATCTCTCAGGCACAAACTTCTCCGGGTCCTTCCATAGGCTCGGGTCGCGCCCGATGGCCCACACGTTGACTTGGACACGGGTCTTCGGGTCGATATCGTAGCCAAGCAGCTTGAAGTGGCCCATGGTTTCTCTCGGAATGATTAGTACACCTGGAGGGTGTAACCGCATTGCCTCCTTGAGTACTAACTTGAGATATTTAAGCCTGCCGAGGTCATTTTCGACAAGCCATTTCTTGTTTCCGACATAACTCCGGATCTCCTCGCGAGCTTTTCGCGTTGCCTTCGGGTTCCTGGCGAGCTCAGTCATTGTCCAATCCATGGCAAGTGCAACGGTGTGCACTCTAGCTAGAAATATATCCTAAGAGCGAACATGAAGTCATGATTCACAAAAAAGACAAGTACATCAGTTTTTCCCATTACGCCTTTTATATCTGAAAACTTGGACGGAGTACTCACTTAGGGAATACGTAATAGATTGTATGATGTACCATCAAGATGGCCTTGATGTTATCTTCCCTAAGCTGGACCCCCGCGAGCAGAGTCTTTTCCCTAACCATCTTCAGCAGCAAATCGACAAGGTCCTCCTCTTCCTCATTGCTCTTATTCCCGTTCCGATGCTCGTCAATCACCTTCTGGTAGAAAACGTCCAGACTGCGAAAGCTCTTCTCCAATGTCCACAATCCGGCCGAATCGAGGGAAAAAATCGGACACTGAGAAGTTTCCCAACATCGCCACTGCCTCATTAATTACGTCCATGAACTTTCTGTCGTCGAACTCCGTCCCCTGAAATGCCCTCCCAAATGCGACCCTGCATGTAAGGTGTGCAAACAAGTCAGAGTTACTTGTGAGCGATTCATGCTTGGCTATGAGGCTAGACACACTTCGGTTAAAACCTTTTCAAGTTCGAGACGTGTTTCTCTAGTTGGAAAATTGACTTGGAATCAATTTTGAATTTGATAATAGCTTAAATAATTGGGGTGGCTCGTAAGCCTAATCAAGTCCAATCAAGTATGATCAAGTTCGAACTTAGACAACATGGTCAAGTTCAGCTCGAGTATAAAGAACCAGACTTAATATGAGAGTCAATCCTCGAAGATTGGAGTCGAGCTCAAATAGTAACTTAGTCGACTTGACTCATCAACTACATCAATAGGCCTTACCTGCAAGTGATGTTAGCCGTTAAAGCCATGAACTTCTCGCTTATATTGATTATAGTTCCGCTTTATGCCGATTTCACAATCGACTCGATCATAGAACCCACCTCCTCTTCCCTAATATATCGAAAGGACTGGACTCGGTTGGTGCTAAACAGCTCGAGCATGCACAGCTTCCTCAGTTCCCTCCAGTAATCACCATACTCAACGAAGGCGATGTCAAGGTAGTCATAGGAGAGGCGTCCCGTGCGGACCAGCCATGGGCGGCTGCAACAGTCGAGGTCATGGGTCTTGAGGACCTCTCTGGCAGCGCTAGGGGAAGAGACGATGACGGTGGGGATGCTGCCGAGGTGGATGAGCATGACCGGGCCATATCGTTTGGAGAGTTTCCACAGAGATTGGTGAGGCAAGTGCCCGAGCTGGTGGAGATTGCCTATGATGGGCAATGGTGGAGGCCCTGGAGGGAGGTTCTTCTTTTGCTTCGTCGTCGTCGTGGCACCTCTGATTTTATTGTAGAAGTTTTTCACTGAGAGGAGGAAGAGGAGGACGAGACGAAAGGAAAGAGCAAGCCATGTGAAGAGAATTTGAAGAGCCATTGCTTGCTGGAATGGTGATGTGCAGTGAAAATACTTGATAATGAGTTTGTTTAGGGTGGTTAACTAGCCGAGCATGAGGGGGTGAGATTGAAAATCAATACAAAATGGATGCGGAAGAATCAATAGTCGAAATTGGTGAAAGTTACATTTAATATATGATTAATCTACCCTTAAGCTGCTAGTTAATCGTATGATTGCATTGCCATGATGTTGATGTAGAAAATACAATTGATTCTTATTTTGGAATGTACCGCTTCATCCAATCGAATGAAGTTGTTTCAACATTATCAGCTAGCATGGGGTCTCAAAAAATAAGACATTTGTTTGACATTTTTGGCCTCTTTAATTGGAAATAAAAGTGTAATTTTTATCTACTTACAAATATAGAAATTCACACACACACACACACACACACTCTTACAAATAAAACTGTTGGAAGTTTGTTTGTAAAACAAACTAAGTGTATATTTCCTTGTCCCACATAAGAAAAGTGGGAGGAAGTGGACCAATTAATAAGTATAGGGTCTCTTTAGTGTACCTAAATAAATGATTGGATGTGGGCCAGATCCCATCATACCTATATATACATGTCAGTTTTCCAGAAGAACAGAGTGTGTGATCATTTTTTATCTGTTCGAGCCTTTTCTTCTGAAAAAACTACAACTATCTTTTCAATTGTTTCTTAGAGAGACATTGGTGAAATACTAGAATTGCCATATAATATTCTCACTTTTGAGACTTTATTGTATCTTGGAGGATATTTGCCAGTGAACATTAGCATTTTGTGAGGCAAATAAATCCTTAAAGAAAGTGATATCACGCCTCAAAGTCCGACTTGATTATTCTTAAGATTCGACTTCATTGTTCTACTCAATTCGAAGTCAAATTTTCCCAACAATTTTAAGGATTTATTTTGTTCAACAATAGAGTCAGAGACAATCAAAGTCATGAATCAAGATATGGTCAAACTGGACCGATTCGTTGCTCGCTAGAGGGACACGATGATATTCTTACTCACTGCTTTGAAGATTTCCTATATACTGAATCCTAACTTGGTGCCTATAGAAGATCCGAAGCCTACTACTGAGGGAGGACAGCCAAGTGTGGAAGCTATTGAGAGGGTTAATAAAGAGAAGAAGAAACGTGCAGAGGACGAATTACTTTGTCGATGGCACATTCTAAATACACTGTTTGATCGTTTGTATGACTTATTCACTGAAATAAAGTCGGCTAGAGAAATTTGGAATGCACTGGAATTCAAGTATAAAGCAGAGGAGTAAGGTACCAACAAATATCTAATCGCAAAGTATTTTGATTTCAAGTTTATTGATACTAAACCCTTATTGGAACAAGTCTATGAATTACAAGTGCTTGTGAAAAAAATTTGTGTCCTCAAGATTGATATTTCAGAAGCTTTTCAAGTTAGAGCAATTATTGCGAAATTGCCTCCAAGTTGGAAAGACTATGGAAAAAGGCTGATGTACAAGTTAGAGGACTTTACTTTGGAGCAAATATAGAAACATCTTCGCATTGAGGAAGAGTCACGTTTACGTGATAATTCTGTTTTGTATAATTCCAAGGTGAATGCCGTGGAAAGAAAACGGAAAATCGGCCAAAACTTCAAAGTAAAAAGTGGGCATAAATTTAAGAGAACAAAAAAGAAGAAAATACTTTGGAGCAAATAAAGAAACATCTTCGCATTGAGGAAGAGTCACGTTTACGTGATAATTCTGTTTTGTACAATTCTAAGGTGAATGCTGTGAAAAGAAAATAGAAAATCGGCTAGAACTTCAAAGTAAAAAGCGGGCATAAATTTAAGATGACACAAAAGAAGAAAAATGATTGCTATTTGTTTGTGGCAAATAGGGACATTACGCTAAGGATTGCATTCACCGTAAGAGCATTTCAAATGACAAGAACATTTTGACGGTGAAGGCAGATGCAAATTTGATTGAAAAAAATTATGTGGCCATGATTTCAACCATGTTTTCGAACATGAAAATTTCTGAAATTGATGATGCGATGGTTATGGTTTCTGAAATCAATTTTACCATTGTCCAATCCGGTTGGTGGTTATATTCTGGAGCAATAGTCCATGTGTGCAAGGACAAGTACATGTTCAAGTAATTTGAAGAGTTTGTTGACTCAAATGTTCAAGAGGTCCTATGGCGAATAATGCCCTTGCAAAGGTTGCTGGAAAAGGCACAGTGGAGATAGACTTCACTTCTATAAAGAATATTATAGACTTCACTTCTGTAAAGAATATTACAGACTTCACTTCTGTAAAAAATATTACTCTTCTTAATGTGTTATTTATTCCCGAAATTAGGAAGAAACTATTTTCTATTGATTTACTTTGTAAGAGGGGGTTTCGAGTTTTGTTTGAATTCAACAAGATTATCCTATTGAAGAATGAGCCGTTTGTAGGAAAGGGTTATGCCAATGATGGCATGTATCAACTGAGTATCAATAATAATATTACTAGTTCTGCTTATATTGTTGAGTTTTCATTTTTATGGCATAGTAGGTTGGCACATATAAATATTCATTATTTGAAGAATACGAAGAAGTTAGACTTGATAAATTTTAATAGCGAGTTTGATAAATGTGAAATATGTGCTAAGTCCAAACTTACTAAGAAACTATTTCCTAGTGTTAAAAGAAATTCAAATTTATTTGATTTGATTCATAGTGATAAATGTGAATTCAATAGTATACCAACACGTGGAGGTAAAATGTATTTTATTACCTTTGTGGATGATTGCAGTAGGTTTTTATATGTTTATCTTATGAGATCGAAGGATGAAGTATTTACCATGTTTAAGAAATATAAGGCTAAAGTAGAAAATCAATTAGAAAAGAAAATCAAAATTCTACAATCAGATTAAGGTGGAGAATATTTCTTAAATGATTTCTTTTCATTTTGTGAAGAACATGGTATTATTCATCAAGTTTCGGCACCATATACTCCACAACAAAATTGTTTAGTTGAAAGGAAAAATCGATCTCTTGGAGAAATGGTTAATTGTGTGCTTTCAAATTCAAAGCTATCAATTAATCTTTAGAGAGAAGCATTACGTATTGCATGTTATATTCATAACATAATACATTCCAAGAAAAATGACATAACCCCTTATGAAATATGGAAACGTAGAAAACCAAATTTGTCATACCTTAAAGTGTGGGGGTGTTTGGTATACTACCGAGTACTAGATCCCAAGAGAATAAAGCTCGGTCCTAAAGCTATCAAAAGTGTTTTCGTTGGGTATGTCGAAAACAGTAAAGCTTATAAGCTTCTTGATTTAGAGTCTAATGTTATTGTAGAATCGAGAGACGTTGAATTCTTTGAGAATTAATATTTTACGGGTTATGAAATTATTGAAAATAATTCAAAATCTATGGAAACTCAAGTATATTCTCAAGAGAAAGAAACGAATGATTTTAAAGGCATAATTGAACTAAGGAGAAGTACTAGAGCTAGGAAACTAAAAGACTTAGGTCTTGATTTTATTACTCATGTTTTTCTTATCGAAGGAGATGTAGATAATAACGTGATAAATAAATACCATTTAATATTAAATTTAGAAGACGATCATAGAAGCTTTGATGATGCTATGTCTTCTAGAGATGCTTCTTTTTGGAAAGAATCTGTGAATGATGAAATAAACTCAATTATGTCCAATAATACTTGGGTATTAGTAGATTTACCAAAAGAATCAAAACCTATTGGGTGCAAATGGATTTTTAGAAGAAAATATCATTCTGACGGTTCTATCCAAGCTTTTAAGGCTAGACTTATGGCCAAGGGATATAGACAAAAAAAAAGGAATATCTTATTTTGATACGTATGCTCCTGTTGCACGTATAACTTCTATTTGAGTTCTTTTTGCTCCAACTTCCATTTATAATCTTTGTGTTCATCAAATGGATGTCAAGACTACTTTCTTAAATGGAGACTTAAATGAGGAGATTTACATGAAACAACCGGATGATTTCGTTCTTCCTAAAAATGAAAGAAAAATATATAAATTGATTAAGTCTCTTTATGGGCTTAAGCAAGCTCATAAGCATTAGCATAAAGAATTTAATTCGGTTATATTGTCAAATCATTTCATCCACAGTTGTGCTGATAAGTGTATATACTCTAAATTCACTAAAGACTATGGTGTCTTAGTGTACTTGTATGTTGATTATATGCTTATCTTTAGAATGAATATGATTGGAATTATTGAGGCTAAGAAGTATTTAACTTCCATGTTTAAAATGAAGAATTTGGTTGAAGTAGATACTATCTTAGATATTAAAGTTAAGAAACATAGTGGGGGTTATTTTTAAGCCAATGTAATTATGTTGAAAAATTATTAAATAAATTTCAACATCTTGGTTTCAAGGAAATAAGTACTCCATTTGATTCCAGTATTAAATTAAATTATAATACTGGTAGAGCGGTGGCACAACTAGAATATGCAAGTGCTATAGGGTCTTTAATGTATGCGATGCATTGTACTAAACCTGATATTGCTTATTCTATATGCAAGTTGAGTAGGTATACTAGTATTCAAAGTACAGAATATTGGAGAGCTATTACCAAAATTTTTGGTTATCTTAAGAGAATTAAAAATTTAGGATTGTTCTATAATAATTATCCGGCTGTATTAGAAGGATACACTGATGCTAGTTGGATTACAAGTGTGTGAGATGAGTGTTCCACTTTTGGATGGATTTTCACTCTAACTATAGGTGCTGTATCTTGGGCGAGTAAAAAACAGACATATATAACTCACTCAACAATGGAATATGAATTTATTGCTTTAGCGGCAATTGGGAAAGCGACTGAATGGATTAGGAATTTGTCATTAGATATCAAATTGTGACCTAGTCCTATGCCTCCTATTTCTATCCACTGTGATAGTTAGGCTACTTTGGCAAGAGCCTATAATAGCACCTATAATGATAAGTCTAGATATATTAGTCTAAGACATAAATATGTGAGACAATTGATTAAAGATGATACTATAACAATTGTCTACATGAGGTCAAGTAATAAACTTGCCAATTCTTTGATGAAGGCTTTACCAAAACACATGATAATAATGACCTCACAAGAAATGTTGCTAAAACCCTTTAATTGAAATCACCAATAATAGTAATCCGGCCATTTTCTAGAACATCACTAGTTACAAGGTTTAATGGATAAGAACAAGTTATTGAATGTGATTGTTTGATACTGATGTAGCCCTGGTATGAGAAGTCGTATCGTGCATTACGTTTTTGTAGGTTGGATTGAATTCTTAATGAAGTATAGTATAAACTTGTAATGTGTTGATAGTTACGGAAACACATGGTAGATACTTCACCTATATGAGTTTAGAAGTAGTGCCGCTTCTTACGAAAGTTATGATTGCTTTCTAGAGAGCTCATGAAACAGGATCAAGCACAAGGCCATAATAGTGCGAAGTAATATATAACTTCTCGCTGAAACAAGAGGTTGGTATATTTGCGGTATGTCCGATTTTATTATTTAAAAGTATAAGTTTAAAGTCGAGCTACTTGTCACTTTGATAGAGTTTTGAGATATTTGCATTAAGTAGAGGTTTAACTCGAAAGAAACCTTTAAGTATGTATATTAATCTTACTGAAATTTTGGCTGTATGATTTTTTTTTTTAATTTTTTAATTTTGAAATTTTTGTTTTACAAACAAAGTGGGGGATTGTTGGAAGTTTGTTTATAAAACAAACTAAGTGTATGTTTCCTTGTCCCACATAGGAAAAGTGGGAGGAAATGGGTTAATTAATAAGTGTGAGGTTTCTTTAGTGTACCTAAAGAAATGATTGGGTATGGGCTAGATCCCATTATACTCGTGTGCGGGTGCACGAATAATTGCGCAATTTTGGCTCACTTAGCACTTTGGGCGCGCAATTTAATTAGCACTAACCCATTTGTTATTTTTTTTCGTACGGTTATCTTATTAACTTTAATCAATTCAAAGGTTGTTTTTGTTTATTGAGAATTTTCGGAAATTATTTAAAAAAAACGAAATTTTATTTATTAAAATTAATAATAGTAATACTAATATTTTTTTAAAATTATTCTGAATTTTTGTTTGTGTCTTTTCAAGACAACTTTTGAAAAAGTTACTCATTCAGTTTACAACATTTTCCGAAGGGTTGCATTTGTTTATTTTTTCAACTTCTTGCGAATGGACGCCTTTGTTCATCGGGGCAATTTTTCGAAAAGATATATTTGTTCACTTTGCAATTTTTCACGAAGAGTTGCTTACATTTTTAAGATTGATTTATATATACATGTCGGTTTTCCGAAGAAACGGTGTGCGATCATTTTTTATTTTTCGAGCATTCTTTCGAAAAAACTACAGCTATCTTTTCAATTGTTTCCTAGAGTGACACTGGAAAAAATAATGTAATTGCTATCTAGTATTCTCATTTTTGAGATTTTGTTAGATCTTGGAGGATATTTGTTAGTGATCATTAGCAACTTTGTGGGGTAAATTTTTAATAAATAAAATTTCAATTTTTTTAATAATTTATGAAAATTCTCAATAAACAAAAACAACCTTTGAATTGATTAAAGTCAATAAGATAACCGTAAAAAAAATAACAAAGGGGTTAGTGCTAATTAAATCGCGGGTGCACGAATAATTGCGCGGTGCGCCTAATAATCGCCTAATTATTCACGCACTGCAGGCGGGTATGGTGGGGTTCAACCCACACCCAATCATTTCTTTAGGTATATTAAAAAACCCCACACTTATTAATTGGTCAACTTCCTCCCACTTTTCAAATGTGGGACAATAATGAAACGTATACTTAGTTTGTTTTACAAACAAACTTCCAACAATAATTACTTGACCAAGATAAGGAACTAACTGAAGTTTAAATGAGAGCCGCCGCCCACGTATAGATATGATATAGTACCAAATTAATTATTATAATAGTAATATTAACAAAAATACACACAAAGGGTCATGCCTTGATTTCTCATGACTATCTCTGGAGATTCATATCTTTCCTTTTCTCAAGTGAAGGAAATTCATTTATTATGCACTGGAGACTTGATCAAAACGAAACCGGTTCATACATCACAATCTATTTAGTAAATTCGATATAACTCAAGCTCGATAGATTCGGCTTGATCTTGACTCGAATTGACTTATAAAAAATTAAAGATGCAATGATCCGTAGCATTAAGTTTAAACTGAACCAAAATGGTTTTCCAGGATTTAATGGTATCTAATGTTCGAATTGCTCAAATTCAAATAAATTTCCAAAAAGTAAATTCACTTTAATGAAAATTCCCAAAATTTATTTTCTCCTTTCGCAACACTCTTCTTAGTAGAACTCCTTTTTTTTTTGCCCCCTTTTCCGTGAGAATACTTCAGAGGAGTTTAACCCATTCCACTCGTAGATACCAACCAAACAAAGTAAGATGATGTTGTGGATATTGTTGAATGCTATTAGTAAAGAAGTGAAATGGAATCAATGACCTCTCTCTTTTTACCAGAAATTCAAAACCGTTGTTCTAATTATCATTATTTTTCACAATATTCCTTGTAAATCTTAAAAAGTATCACCATTTGTCCTTATGTTGTCCCAACTTTCATTTTTGAAAGTTCTCTCTCTCATGAGAGGAAAAAAAATTAAAAATTTCCATCCTAGGCGGCCCTCGCGTTGAAGCTGCTGGGTGACCATCATCGCGCGATGGTTGCACTGATGCGGTACCGAAAATTTCCACCGACATCGTAGCCCCTATCTATGTGCATGGCTGCCAAATTTGAGACCACCGTTACGGTGGTCATCGTCGACGGGCGACACATCGCCATGATGGTTAGCCTTCACGAGCGACGACCACTATGATAGTTGCCTCTCACCTGAGATCGGTCCTACTCTACTCCTATTCTAACTCTCACTCTCAGACTTTTTCCTGCCTCACACCTGAGATTAGATCGAGGATGTTCTTCCGTCTCAGTGGTTGGAACATGATAACCATCGACAAAATGGGACCACAACGGTGACAACCACCGTCGAGTTGGCACGACCACCGCGGGCGATGATCCTACGGCCACCAAGTCCCTTGTCCACTAATTTTGCTTTTCTACTTTTCATTGATTTTTTTTGCCTAACGCACAAGCTTTTTTCACTTTTGTTTTTATGGCCACGTCATAAACAAATTTACCAATGAAAGCGGCAAGGCGTGATCTTGAATTGCTCCGACGGCCACCTTTATTCAAAGGACTAACCATAACACTTCTTGAAAAGTACAGGGACCATTCCCAAAAAAAGTGGAGTAAGATATTGTTTTGAATTTAGGGAAAAAATAAATGGATCACTTATGTCATTTCGCCTAGTAGTGTGGTTTTTGTTTTGCCCCTAGTTTAAAATTATAGTAAATCGTTGTGTGATTTGGACCATCCAATTTTAACGAAATAAAACAAAAATGATTAAATGACTTTCGTTGCGTTGCCTAACAGCGATACATCTTGCGCAGAGAGATTTTTTAGCCATTAGAATCTTTAGTGTGCCATGGGCTGGGCCCATTTGTTATGTGCCGAATGTTTGATAGCTTTGATAAGGAGTTTCCTTCTCTGCTGAAATTTTTTAGTTGGTAAGGTCTTGAGCAGCTGCTGTGAGCAGACGGAGGAAGAGGAATTCTCTCCGGGGAAATCCCTTTCTGTTGACTGATCCATCAATTCAGGAAAATAGATTTTTAGGGAAGGTTAGACCGTTGAACACAATAAAATTGATGACCAAACAGTGCGTAAATCATTAAGAGCCTAGAGCTTAATTCTTACCCTAATATGCCAAGCTCGATAGTTGCTTTATACTGAGAAGGAATTTCCATTAAGGCTGCGAGAGCGAATTCCGCCTGTTGTCTAGATGCATCCACATTCTTGGACATGATCTCAGTAAAGTTGACAAACTGACAAGACCAAGGAAAGAAGGTTCTCTGCTAAGCATGTGGAAAAATGTTATGGCCATCGATAATGTTAGACCAGTGGCTAACGTACCTGGAAATTGTCAAAGGCTCGCGCAGGAATGTTATCATCATTTTCCTTCATCAGGCCCCATAGATAAAGGGCATTCGCTGCAATCAAGTTTACATATAACATGTCATAAGGATGGGAAAAGAAATGCAAATGAGAACGTGAAAAGTCACCTCGTAGTGGTTGGAAGGATTACCTAGCTCTTGCGGTTGCATCAACTGTCCTTTGCTCTTGTGGACTGAGCTGGCCGTGCTGAGTGTCAACACTTCCGTTGCCTGGTCGGTTGCCAATGTATTTGGCAGAAATTTCGGGAGACCAAGTATATGAAACTTCCTTTTCTATTGTAGGAAGTAACCCATTATCACAACACAATACTATATTCTCTCATTACAAGCGGATAGTTGGGTATCCTAGCACCAAAAATCGTAAAAACTCATAAAAAAAAGTTCAAAAAATAGGAAACTTAATTCCCGAAAGGATGACAGCATCTGGTGAAGAAGCCGCAACTTAGCTTTGATCGTTTGGTCCATGAAGAACGTGATTTTACCTTCCCATCAGCTATTGTTAACAGGACATGGTCCTGGCCGCCGCTTTGCTCTGCAACCGTCATCGCCATCTCAACAACGGGTACAAAAGATGTATGGGCTGCATTGGTAAAAAAAAAAAAATCCAGAAACATATTCAGAGCATTCTGCAGAAGCAGAAGCCCCTATAAATTGATAAATTAAACAGAAGAAGCACCTGCATAGCTTAGACGGGAAAGACCTCTTTGTATCGCATCAAAACTACCTCAAATCCATTACAGAATCTATAGTCTGAATAAAACTGAAAACAAGCTGGTCGTGCATGGATGCTGCAGAATTTTCATAATTAGATTCATCTTCCATAAAGTTATTTGTATAAGATTCTGATCCCCGCAGGGCACTAATGTAACATCTCCAAATCCGAAATAGGGAATTATCCTCATCCAATGCGGGTAAAGTCTTTTCGGTGATTGATATCGCTTGCTCGTAGGGATTCTGACCATGGCCGATGTCATGCAGGCTTCACCAATGGAATGACCTCGTGCTTGATTTTCAAAACAATCTTCCACATGGTTCATAACATGACATATGAAATGGACCAAGGTAATAAGGTAGCGTACCTGTACACTCACTGCTCTTCGTGAAATCAATCTTGATGATGAGATTTTTTTTTTTTTGGTCGGTTATACTCTACTTCTACTTTAATTCTCATTCTCAGATTTTTGCTATACTTTTTTGCAGGGTGTGGGAGTCGAAATTCATACCTAAAGCTAAATCGTCCCTATCCCAATCCCTTTAAGAAGGTGGGGATTCGAATCCTCCAATTCCTTCTTCCCAATAGGAAGAGTTCAAACCTTAGTGGTTAATCCTACGATGAGATTAAGAGTTTCTAATCCAGTCTGAGCAAGAGCAGAAGTTACTTGTGCTAGTCAGATCATTTGTCACCATCTTATATGAAAAGATAAGAAGCGTCATGTTACCGTTTCAATTGAAATTTTCAAACCCCGTACTATTTGAACATCTTCAAAAGGCAGGCCAAAACTGTAGTTTAAACATCTTTAGACTTCTCAATTAAAAAATTTCATTGTTAGCGGACACACTCGATTCCTTTTTCCCTTTCCTTTTTGGTACCATTCCGTAGATCGGTATGTATATCCATTTTACAGCTAGCATGACAGCCCATCCCAAAATTTATGAGATTGAACACAGATCCTCTTAACTTTTGAAAAGCTACCACAGGCGACATATATTGAGTCACAATAAGAGATAAGGAGATCTTTCGCTGTATTAGAACAAGTCTAGAGTGTAATCTCTCTAAACGCTGTCGAGGACCGAGCTAATTACCTCAAGAACGATCAATATTGGCTATCCTCGAATATTTCGTGTTAACTATCTTCCGACGCTGGCTGGTCTACGCTTGCAAAAGTTATGTCGCATGATTCTACGACGGTGAAGGCATGCAGTGATGATGCAAATGTTTATGGTGCGGATCTAGCGTAGTACTGCCTCCGTACGCACTCTAAGAACTCGAGGAAGTTGAAGCATACCCTCCATTTGAATATGGTCTCCTCCTGCCAGTTCTCTTTGGCAATATGCCTCCCATCACCTGCAAACCTTTAAAAAAGAAAGAAAATAAATGTGACTAGAAGCTCCAGGCTAAGGAATGCAAAAGAAGAGACTGTTATAGCAGGGTTTTTATTTTCTTTTATAAATATTTTTTGCCAGAACATAAGAGACTGAAGCATGATCATATTTGAGAACTCATAACCACTGTTGCCGAAACAAGCATTGAGCAATAAAATAACAAAGCAAGAAAATAAATCAAACATTGAATTTACATTGTTTGGTCGTTGTAACTTAAGTTCACGGAAAGAGCAGCAAAAGATTCCATTATAGATCAAGCAATACAAATGGATTATAACCATACTTGAGTCATTCAAATATTCTCAATATTTCCCAACTACAAATCACACCCAAGTGTTTAGGCCCACCATTATGGGGAAAAAAATACCATAAGTGGCATAACTTTCGTATAACGCTCACTTGAGTTACAATTTTTTTAATCACTCGAGTGACATAACTTTCGTATGATATTCATTTGAGTATTATAACTTTTTTTCTTTCCGATTATTTGAGTGTCATATAACTTTCCGATCGTCCACTTGAGTGTCAAAATTTTTTATAAACGTTCATCACAAGTGCCATGCCACGTTAGGTTTCCAGCACTTGAATGAATGTTTTTAAAAAGTTTTGGTATGCAAATGATTGATTGAAAGTTATGGCAACCAAATGAGCGTCGTATGAAAGTTATGATACTTGTAATGTCATTTTTCTACAATTTTTTGATTGAAAGTTATGGTAATCAAATGAGCGTCGTATGAAAGTTATGATACTTGTAATGTCCTTATTCTACAATTTTTCATAAAATAATCTTTTAATATTACAAAAGAATTAGCAAATCTTATGAAAAGATTTAATCGGTTTCAACGCGTAATTTCTTGGTCACAAAGAATGACCCAATTGCAGTGTAATCCAACAAATTCACGAAAAGCACTCTTGCAACAACAGCACAAGCTCCAACGCCTATATATATATATATATGCAAAATCGTTTGCCGACTCAAACAGAGTTTAATTTCCCCATTTGTTTCTTTTCTTCCTCTGACCCAATCAACAAGTCCACACTTTCCTTTTCTATGTTCTTTTCTTTTCATCGTCAAAGTCTAATTCCACTTTCGACTCCAACGTGAAAAATATCGAAGCGGACTCCAACGCTG
Organism: Eucalyptus tenuipes; assembly: GCA_014182365.1. Taxonomy (NCBI): domain Eukaryota; kingdom Viridiplantae; phylum Streptophyta; class Magnoliopsida; order Myrtales; family Myrtaceae; genus Eucalyptus; species Eucalyptus tenuipes. The sequence continues at coordinate 30,847,976 of CM024538.1, read as the reverse complement.
AAGCCATTTCCAAATATGAAAGATTCGGTTTTCAACTTTCATGCTCATACACAATTCAATTGAGATCGCATTAATTCAACAGGCTCAAATTTGAAATATATTTAACAACTATTTTTCTCCAAAAGAATTGTTTGCCGCTAGTTTGTGCAAATCAAGTAATATTAATCTTGTTTGGCTGAAAAGAACAGTAATATCTATTTAGAAATCAATGGTTTCAACATTTATTACCTTATTGGAACAGACTGCCTGGTTTTTGGCATGTCTATATAGCTGCGATAGCGGGCTCTAAACATATATATGGATCGAGAAGTTATGACTCAAATTATACATTTCATAATGGGTGTCAAACCTTATAGTAACATTTAGAGGAGTAGTTGTCATGTCATCCCTTCCCACCTTATTGTAAAAGAAAAAAAGAAGGTCCGGATTAGTGGTCACTATATAAGCAAAAGTTTTCAATCCTTGAATTCTACAAATCACTATTCACCGATGGTAATTTGGAGTTGGGATCTTAAAAGGCAGAAGTCTCGTTAAATTAACTGACCATTCCTCATGCTAAAATGATCAGCAGTTTGTCCCCTTTAAAGTTAGAGAGATTTATATTCTTTTAATATATCTATCTCCCACGAGAAACAACTAATACGCAGTATTAGCAAATCCATATTTAATTTGAAAGGGCTTATGTTTTGGAAGATTCTTTCAATTAACGACGGGCATGCTTCAAATGAATAAAAAGCTAGACTTCTATGTTAGGATTGCAAAACTTTCTAGTGACACGCAGCAACCCCTCAGTAAGAGATTTTGAACGGCATTGAAGCTCTTCCTTGGAAAATATTTTAACCAAAAAAATAATTGATGTTAAATTAACACATGCATGCACACAAGGGAGACAAGTACAATTGTTAGTCCACAAGCGACTTGCACGACTGATGACCTGAGGAAAAACAAACATTATTAATTTATGCCGTGTTGAAGAAATAAAAGAGAATTCTCACTCTACAGTCACAATGCTAATTCCTCAAATGGGTCTTTTTATTAATTGCCTAAGAAGCACTAATACTATTTGTATGTAGATGTATTTTTTTTTTTCTAAATAGTCAAAAAAAAGATACCGCTCATATATTAGAATAATACTTGAGAGGTACATAAAAGGCTTTCCAGCTTAACAAAATCTAAATAACTGCAAAACAAATCAAAAGCCAAAAAGCACATGACAAAGCACAGTCTGTAACTAGAAATGCACTCTCATCCTTAAATAACAGATTTGACACCGTAAACGATCATCAGCTAATCACCAAATTTAGTAATGAGCAAAAACTAAAATTTCCCACTCCATTTGCACGGCTTATGATGTGCGTCTAGATTCAACGTTCTCATCACCATCGCTGTGCAGAAACACCAACCTTAAAATGTTGAAAGAACCCAGATCAAATATTTGTAAGCTCTCTCTCCCTCAAGGATGGCACTACAGAGAGGCGGCAGCTTCAAGGGAAAAGAGAGGAAACCCTAAGCTATATTGTATGGAGATGTTTTATGCTATAACATTATACCATGCAAAGACGCTTCATCATAATTAAGTAGAAAACGCCATGAAATATTATGTTTTTTTGCATAACGAGATTTTGTCATGCATCGGTTTTATAAGATGGTTTAACTGGTAGCAGAGTGAGAGGCACTTTCTTGAATACATTCAAGCCAGCCCCTTCCTCCATGCTCACATCTCCCTCCTTCATTCCCTTTGGCAATTCCCAGTCGAAGAAGTGCAAGATATTGGCGAGTGCTAGCTTGACCACCGCCATCCCCATCGACATCCTGGGGCATCCTCTCCTCCCCGCCCCGAATGGTAATAGCTCGAAATGACTTCCCTTGTAATCAATTGGATTGTCCTCGAACCTCTCGGGCACAAATTCCTTAGGGTCCTCCCACAAGCTCGGGTCCCACCCGATGCCCCACACGTTGACTAGGACACGGGTCTTCGGGTCGACATCGTAGCCAAATAGCTTAAAGTGGCCCATTGTTTCCCTTGGAACAAGTAGTACAGCTGGAGGATGTAACCTCATTGCCTCCTTGAGTACTAACTTGAGATATTTGAGCCTGTGAAGGTCATTTTCCACGACCCATTTCTTGTTTCCAACATAACTTCGGATCTCCTCTCGAGCATTTCGCATCGCCCTTGGGTTCCTGATGAGCTCGGCCATTGTCCAATCCATGACAAGTGCAACACTGTCCACTCCAGCTAGAACTGGAAATATGTCCTGAGAATGTTCATGAAGTCATGATTTCCAAAACAGACGTACAATTTTTGGTGTAACGCCTTTCATATCCGAAAAAAGAGGATGGGTATATATTGAAGTTCTTGAATTGCATCCTGCTATATATAGAACATTCAAATTGGCTTCTCTATTGTGCATATGATCTACACTGGAGAATATGTAAGAGATGTTATGACGTACCATCATGATGGCCTTGATGTTATCTTGCTTGAGCTGAACCGCCGCAAGCTCGGTGTGATCCCTTTCCAACTGCAACAGCAAATCGACAATGTCCTCTTCCTTGTTGCTCATATTCACGTTCCGATGCTCTTCGATCACCATTTGATAGAATACTTCCAAGTTGCGAAAGCTCTTCTCCAACTTCGAATGGAACCCCGTGAGCTTGTCCACGATCCAGCCCAATCGAGGGAAAAAATCGGACGCTGAGAAGCTTCCCATCATCGCCAATGCCTCGCAAATCACATCCTCTAACCTTCTAATATCGAACTCTGTCCCTTGAAACGCCCTACCAAATGCGACCCTGCGTGTAAGGTGTGCAAACAAGTCGAAGTCACTCGTGGGCGATTCTTGCTTGGCTCTCAGGCTGGACATGCTTTGGTTCATATCTTTTCTGAGTTTGAGAGGAGCTTCTCTAGTTGGAGCATTGACTCAAATCAAGTTTGAACTTGATAATAGCTAAACAATTCAGGTAAATTGTAAGCTAATAAAGTCTTATCAAGTATAGTCAAGCTTGAACCTAGAAAATATGGTCAAGTTGAGGTTAAGTTCAAAGAACCATGCTTAACAGAAACCTCGAAGAGAAGTGAATTCAAGTAGTTACTTAGTCGACGTGACTCAACTTGCCTCATCAACTACACCATGAGGCCCTACCTGCAAGTGATGCTAATCGTCAAAGCCATGAACTTCTCTCTCATATTGACCAGAGTTCTGCTCTCTGCTGCCTTTGCGATTGACTCGATCACAGAACCCACCTCCTCTTCCCTGACATATCGAAAGGACTGAACTCGCTTGGTGCTAAGAAGATTGAGCACGCAGAGCTTCCTCAGCTCCCTCCAATAATCACCATACTCGGCAAAGGCGATGTCAAGATGGTCATAGGTGAGGCGTTCTGTGCTAAGTAGCCGTGGGCGGTTGCAACAATCGAGGTCGTGGGTCTTGAGGACCTCCCTGGCAGCATTGGGGGAGGAGATGATTACTGTGGGTATGCAGCCGAGGCGGATGAGCATGACGGGGCCATACCGTCTGGAGAATTCCCACAGAGACTGATGAGGCAAGTGGCCGAGCTGGTGGAGGTTGCCTATGATGGGGAGTGGTGGAGGCCCTGGAGGTAGGTTCTTCTTCTGCTTCTTCGTCCTTGGAGTCGCTGTCTTCGCGGCATTTCTGTTTTTGTTGTTGAAGCTTTTCGCTAAGAGGAGGAGGGGGAGAGGAAGGAAAAGAGAAAACCATGTGAGGAGGATGTGAAGAGCCATTGTTGGGATGGTTATGTGCTGCGAGGGTTTACAATCTGAGTTCGTTCGGGATGGTTTAGTAGTGCGAGGGGTGAGAGTGATGATCAACATAAAACGGATGCTGAGGGTTGAGAGTGAAGGTCAATATAAAATGGATGCTGAAGAATCTGTTGTTGAAATTGATACGAAATTGGCCAAAGTTACGCTTAATATTACTCTGTTGTTGAAATTGATACGAAATTGGCGAAAGTTATGCTTAATATTACTCTACCCTAAGGCTACTAATTGATACTATGAGTCCATAATTGCATTGAAATGATGTTGATGCAAAAAGAGATAATTGATCCTTAATTGGAATCTACCTCTTCATCCAATCGATTGAAGTTGTTTCAACATTGTTAGCTAGCGTGGGTCATTGAAAAAAGTGTATTTAATTGACAAGTTAGATTCTTAAATAATAATAATAATAATAATAATAATAAAGCCTACCTAGAAACGCCCATGATCTCCATTTTTTTTTTATGAGAAAGTTCCAATAAAACGCATTGCTATGATAACAAGAGACTATTAAATAATGGACAGAGAAGACGATTTAAAAGAGTCAACATATTTTTCATCTTGTCATACTTTATAGACATTTTTCTACTAAATGGACTTTTTCAACATGCAACCACTTAAGCTAATTCGACAAAGTTTTGCTTTCAACCCATGGAAAAATTTGTTGATTTTCGTTAGATTACTTTGGGTACGTTTGATTCAGTATTTCCAAGGGGCTTTCAGTCTCCAAAACCTCTTGGAGAAATACTTGGACCATTTAGCAACAATTTTGAAGGGGCTATAAAGTGAAAGCGAGCATTAAGAAGATGGAAAGCCCAATGCTAATGAGAACTAGCATTGGGCTTTTGGTATTTGATCAAATGCCGAAACTCATTTTTTTCCTCAAACTATCCTCACCATTTCTCTAAAATTTCACATTTGTCCCTTAATATATATATATATATATATATATATATATATATATATATATTTTTATTATCAAAAAAGGATCAAAACTTTCGTTGAGGGATATGGCCGCTAGTAAGCCAGATCTGGTGTCGATAGTTGTCAGTTGAGGTTGCCTAAGCTTGGGCAACCTTCGATGAAGGTTGTGTGACCTTGGCGAGGGCTGCCGAAGGTCGCAAGACCTCGAGTGAGCCAAGTGATACGCGACTTAGGCAGTGGGTCACTTAGGTTGCATGTTGCGGGTCGTGCGACCTTCGCTCAGGCTTGCTCGAGGTCGGGCGACCTTCGACGGCCCTCGTTAGGGTCTCGTGATTCTCGCCGAATGTTGCTTGACCTTGGGCAACCTTGACCGATGGTTGCTAGCCCCTAGATCCAGCTCACCGGCAGTTGTAGCCCTTCACCAATTCAGCGAAGGATTTTGTTTTGTTTTGTTTTTTTTTTTAAATTAGATGTATTTGATTTTTTAGCATTATTGTCAAAATTTGTACTTAAAAAGTTGCATTTTTTTTTCAATTTTGAATAAATAAAAATTGAAAAAGCTAATATTAATTACCTAAAGGACTTTTCAAATGTATTTTCTACTAAATGACATTTCTCTCAAAATTACTTTTCAAAGCGTAGTTTACCAAACGGCCTTTATATTTGCCCAAAATCTTTTAGGCTGAACTATTTTGCATTTTCCCAATGAGCTTTCAGAATACCGAACCAAATGCATCCTTTCTTTTTAGGCAAGTAACAATAGACTTCCGAGTCGACTCCACTTGAATAATCATCGCTAGAAAGTTACTTGAGTTGATTGATTTAAGTCGAGCTTGAACATGAATGTCAAAGCTTGAATCAAAATCAAGTAATTTTGGGAACAAACTCTGGCGAAGGAAAGTCATTTCTTTGCCACTAATAAACAACATCTGTTCATATATTACAATCTCCTCATCATACTCGACACTTGGATTTAAGCTTGATATTGACTCGTGAAGCAATTAGGGGCTTGTACTCAAATCGAATTATAAAAAGATAAGATGGATTCGTCCGTTACATAAAGTTTCAACTAAAGCAATTTGATTACAAAAGTTTAATTGCATCTACCGTACGAACTGCTCCAATTGGATTAAACCCTCCAAAGAATTTCGCATGAATTAAAATATGGAGTCAGGTCGCTTGGGGAGCCTCACTTATTTTCACTCTTTCACGACACTTCCAAATAGATTTCCTTTTTCCATTTTCGGTCCGATCGCTTCCCACGAGATAAACGTGGTAACCCTGATTCAATCAGCCAACACTTGTTCAAAGCTATTCCTCATGATTCATGAGGAATGATGATACCATCAAAGGTTGGAAAGCCCGTTCCACCTTTGTACACCAACAAAACAAATACAGTGTAAGCGCGCGTCCACTACCCCAACAGGGACAAAAACTAAGTAAGATGGATGTCATGGAGATTATTGACTGTTATCGCTCGATCTGCCTTTATTCGAAATTCAAAACCGTCCTTCTATGTTGTTTGTTCAAAATGGTCCTAGTGCTTTTTAAAAAATATCACCGATTGTTTTTGTGCCATTCCAGTGACGGATTTGCTGACGTGGACTTGATGCCATTAAAAAATAGATGATGTGGAACTCTTAATAAAAAATAAAATATAAATAAAAAGAAAGCTGTGACTCCAATTGATTTGGATTTGTTCCCCCCCCTCCTCTCTCTTCCTCCTAGGTGGCACTACTATTGAAGGTGCTAAGTGATTATCATCACGCAATGAAAAAAATCTTAAAAAGTTATCAATTTTGTCCACATTAGCATCACTCGTATCACATAAGACTGTCGACATCTATGTTAATGGTTTTTTTACCAAAATTGACAAGATTGACTCAATTTGCATAGATGCAAAAGATTCATAACTATATTGGTTCAATTAAAAAAAATTGAATTGGTACCAATGCGATAATTTAAGATTTTTTTGGTACCTTTCTCCACAAGAGACCGAAGCATGATCATATTTGAGAATTCGAAACTACTATTGTAGAACAAGCATCCAAGATTAAAATAAAAGAACAAGAAGATAAATTGAACATCATATTTAAGTAGTTCGGTCAGTGTGATCTACATCTATAGGAAGAGTAGCAAAAGATTTCACTATAAAAAAAGCAATACAACGGGATGACATTCATGCTCGAATCAATAAGTTAATCTCAATGTTTCTTAATCCCAAATTATATATAATAACTTGCATAGTGTTTAACTCCACAATTTCTCACCACATAATCTTTCAAACTCACAAAAGAAATTAATAAATCTTATCACAAGATTTTTTCAACATTGACACACATACTCTTGGTCACGAAGAAAGACCCAATTTGAGTGTTATCCAACAAATTCACGAACAAGCTCACTCATCAACAATGGAGCAAGCATTGCCAACCCAGAGAGTTTAGTTTCCTTATTTGTTTCTTTTCTTCCTCTGACACAACCAATAAGTCCACACTTTCCTTTTCTTTGCTTGTGCTGGAGAAAAAAAACTTTTGTGGCTTTCCCTTGACCATGAGACGGTCAGACCGTCATGCTAGAGGGACCCCTTTTTCTTTCTCCAGCACAAGCATGTGGAAACTTGCCAAGCGAAGCACAAGCATGGGAAATGTGTGATGGAGGGTTCATCGTCTGTGTCCTAAACTAACGGTACAGTTAGCTAATCATTTCACTAGAGGGACCCAAACTAATATTACTTGATTTGTGCAAACCGGAGGCAGATAGTCGCTATAGAGAAAAATAGTTTTAAATTTTATTTCGAGTTTGCGTTGACTGAACCAACCCGTTCTCAATTGAATTGTGTATAAGCATGAAAGCTGAAAGCCGAATCTTTCGTATTTGGAAATGGCTTTGGCGTTGGAGGTCGCTTTGATATTTTTCACATTGGAGTCGAAATCGGAATTAGACTTTGACAACGAAAAGAAAAGGGTCTCTCTAGCATGACGGTCTGACTGTCTCCCGGTCAAAGGAAAGCCACAAAAGTTTTCTTTCTCCAGCACAAGCATGTGGAAACTTGCCAAGCGAAGCCCGAGCATGGGGAAATGTGTGGTGGAGGGTTCACCATCTGTTTTCGAAGCTAACGGTATGGTTAGCTAATCATTTCCCTATTAGTTTTGTTTGGCTAAAACGAAAAGTAACGAGAAAATGTCAAAAATGGTCCCTATACTTTTACTTAATGTGCAATTTCGTCCCTGAACTTTCAATTTGCTCAATTTGATCCCTGAACTATTGATAAATGTCCGATCTGGTCCCTGAACTTTTGATCGGCTCAATTTGATCCCTAAACTATTGATAAATGTCCGATCTAGTCCTTCGTTTCTTGTTGATAAATGTCCGATCTAGTCCCGTTCTTTTCGTTTTTCCTTTTTTTTTTTTTTTTTTTGCTTCTTCTCTCTTCCCTCTGCGGCTCCGGCAAATGAGGGAAGCCGCGGCCGGCCGAGGGCGACCCTCGCGGATCTAGCGAGGAGCCCTTGCTCGACGTCGGCAAGGGTTCCCTCGCCGGATCTTGCGAGGGAGCACCCGGCGTCGAGCGAGGGGTTCCCTCGCAGATCCGGCGTGGGAGCCCCTCGCCGGCGTCGAGCGAGGAGCCCTCTCTCGACACGGGGTGCTCCTCGCCGACGCCGGCGAGGGGCTCCCTCGCCGAGATCTGCGAGGGAGCCCCTCGCTCGACGCCAAGGTGCTCCCTCGCAAGATCTAGCGAGGGAGCCCCTCGTGCCGTCGGGCAAGGAGCTCCCTTGGTCCTCGCCCGACGCCGGCGGGACGCTTCCCTGCGTCCGGCGAGGACCGCCCTTGCTTGCGTCCGGCGAGGACAGCCCTCGCCCGACGCCGGGCGAGGTCGCCCTCGCCGGACGCCGGCTTCCCTTCGCCAGAGTTGGCGGAGGGAAGAGAGAAGAAAAAAAAAAAAGAAAAAGGGAAAAACAATAACGAAGGACTAGATCGAACATTTATCAATAGTTCATGGACCAAATTGAGTCGATCGAAAGTTCAGGGACTAGATCGGATATTTATCAATAGTTTAGGGACCAAATTGAGCAAATTGAAAGTTCAGGGACGAAATTGCACATTAAGTAAAAGTATATGGACCATTTGTGACATTTTCCCAAAAGTAATATCTATGAAGAAATCGAGGATCTAGACATTTATTACCTTGTTGGGAGAGACTTTCTAATTTTTGGCATGTCTATTTAACTGCGATAATGGCTCTAACTATAAATATGAATTGAGAAGGTATGACTCAAACTATACATTTCGTAACAAGTGTCAAACCTTATGGTAACATTTAGAGGAGTAGTTGTCATGTCATCCTTTCCTACCTTATTATTAAAAAAAAGAAAGAAAGCCCGGATTGTGATCTTAAAAGGCACAAAGGTTCGTTAAATTACCTGACCATCCTTCATGCTAAAATGATCAGAAATTTGTCCCCTTTAAAGTTAGAGAGATTTATGTTCTTTCATTATATTAATCTCTTGTGAGAAAAAAACTAATACGCAGTGTCAACAAATCCGTATTTAATTTGAAAGTTCCCTATGTTTTGAAAAATTATTTCAATAAATGGTGAGTATACTTCAAATGAATAAAAGCTAGACTTCTATGTTAGGATTACAGAACTTTCTAATGACATGCCATGGCTCTTCTCAGTAAGAGATTTGAGGGGCATTAAAGCTCTTCATCAGAAACAAAATTGATGTTAAACAAACACATCCAACTAAAAGACTTTTAAATCTCAAAGTAATTTGCATACAGGGGATACAAGTACAATTTGTTAGCCCACAAGTGATTCGCATGACCAAAAATCCGAAAAAAAAAAAAAAACTTCATTATGCTATGCTGTAGAAAGAAAATAGAATTCTCACTCTATAGTCCCAATGCGCAAACTCCCCAAATGGGCCTTTTTATTAATTGCCTAAGAAGCAATATACTATCTGTATGGAGATGTCGTACGCTATAACATCGTACCATGCACCCTTAAGGCAATTGATCATAATTAAGTACAAAACATTGTGAAATATAATGTTTTTCGCTTAATACGATTTTGTCATGCATCGGTTTTATAAAATGGTGTAACTGGCAGCAGAGTAAGTGGCACTTTCTTGGACACGGTCAGGCCAGCCCCTTCCTCCATGCTCACATCTCCCTCCGTCATTCCCTGTGGCAATTCCCAGTCGAAGGAGTGCAAGACATTGGTGAGCGCTAGCTCGATCACTGCCATCCCCATTGAAATCCCGGGGCATCCTCTTCGCCCAGCCCCAAATGGTAACAGCTCGAAATGATTCCCACTATAATCGATTGGACTATTCTCGAACCTCTCAGGCACAAACTCCTCAGTGTCCTCCCACAGGCTCGGGTCTCGCCCGATGGCCCACACGTTGACGTGGACACGGGTCTTTGGGTCGACATCATAGCCAAACAAGTTGAAGTGGCCCATGGTTTCCCTTGGGATGAGTAGTACAGCTGGAGGATGTAACCTCATTACCTCCTTGAGTACTAACTTGAGATATTTGAGCCTGTGAAGGTCATCTTCTACGACCCATTTCTTGTTTCCAACACAACTCCTGATCTCCTCTCGAACTTTTTGCATCGTCCTCGGGTTCCTAGCTAGCTCGGTCATTGTCCAGTCCATGAGAATTGCATTGGTATCCACTCCAGCTAGAAATATATTCTGGATGTGACCATGAAGATGTGATTCATAAAAAAGACACGTATATTAATTTTTCCCGTATAAACCATTTATATTTTTAGAAGGATAGGAGTATTCACTTAAGAAGTAATTGAATTATATCCTGCAATATAAAGAACCTTCGAGTTTACTTCTCGATTGTGTATATGATCTACAATAGGTAATATGTAGCGACCGTGGAATGTACCATCAGGATGGCCTTGATGTTATCTTCCTTGAGTTGAACTCCCGCGAGCTCAGTCCGATCTCTCTCCATCTTCAGCAGCAAATCGACAATGTCCTCCTCCTCCTCGTTGCTCTTATATGCGTTCCGATGCTCTTCGATCACTTTCTGATAGAAATTGTCCAGCTCGCGAAAGCTCTTCTCCAACCTCGCATGGAGCCCTGTGAACCTGTCCACAATCCAGCCGAATCGAGGGAAAAAATCAGATGCCGAGAAGCTTCCCAACATCGCTGTTGCCTCGTAAATCATGTCCATAAACTTTCCGTCGTTGAGCTCCATCCACGGAAACTTCTTCCCAAATGCGACCCTGCATGTAAGGTATGCAAACGATTCAAAGTTATATATGGGCGATTCTTTCTTCGCTCTCAGGCTAGACAAGCTTTGGTTCAAATCTTTTCTGATTTTCAGTCGAGTTTTCCCGGTTGAAGCATTTACTTGAATCAAGTTTGAACTTGATAATAGCTACATAATTCGGGAAGCTCTTAAGCCTGAGTATAATTAAGCATAGTCAAGCCTGAACCCAGAATACATTGTCAATTCGAGCTCAAGTTCAAAGAAACAGGCTCAATATGGTCAAACACGAAGAATTGAGGTGAGTTCAAGTAGTAACTTAGTCAACGTGACTCAACTCGCCTCATCAACTAAACGACTAGGCCCAACCTGCAAGTGATGCTAATCGTCAAAGCCATGAACTTCTCTCTCATATTGATTGTAGTTCCGCTCTGTGCTGATTTTGCGATTGACTTGATCATTGAACCTACCTCCTCTTCCCTGACATACCGGAAGGACCGAACTCGCTTGGCGCTGAGCAAGTTGAGCAGGCACAGCTTCCTCAGCTCCCTCCAATAATCGCCGTACTCAATGAAGGCGATGTCAAGGTGGTCATAAGAGAGGCGTCCTGTGCCGAGTAGCCGTGGGCGGCTGCAACAATCGAGGTCGTGGATCTTGAGGACCTCCCTGGCAGCACCAGGGGAGGAGATGATGATTGTGGGTACACAGCCGAGGTGGATGAGCATGACGGGGCCATACTGTCTAGAGAGTTTCCATAGAGACTGGTGAGGCAAGTGGCCGAGCTGGTGGAGGTTGCCTATGATGGGGAGTGGTGGAGGCCCTGGAGGGACTTTCTTCTGCTTCTTGGTCGTTGTAGTCATAGTCTTCGTTGCAGTTTTGTTTTTGTTGTTGAAGCTTTTCGCAAAGAGGATGAGGAGAGGAAGGAACAGAGAAAACCATGTGAGGAGGATAGGAAGAGCCATTATTGGGATGGTTATGGGCTGTGAAAGTACTTACAATTTGAGCTCGTTTGGGATGGTTAAATAGTGTGAGGGGTGAGGGTGACGGCCATTATAAAATGGATGATGAAGAATCTGTTTATAGGAAATTGGCGAAAGTTACACTTAATATTTGCTTACCCTAAGGCTACTAATTGATAGCGTAATTGCATTGTTATGACGTTGATTAAAAAATAAAATAAAATAAAGATATTGATCCTTAATTGAAATCTACCTCTTCATCCAATCGAAGTTGTTTCGACATTATTAGCTAGAATGGGTCTTCGAAAAAAAGGGTGTATGATTGACATGTTAAATCCTTCAATTAAAAAATCGACCTAAAAAATCCATGATCTCCAAATTTTGTTGACAAAATTCCAATAAAGCACATTGCTATGTTGACAAGAAATTATGAAAAAATGGACGAAGAGGATGATTTAAAAGAGTCAACATATTTCTTTTATTGTCATACTTTATAGATATTTAGGTTAACAAAATAACGAAAATTCGCAAACTGATATACTTATAATAAATTTATTTCAAACTAATTTTTTGATCACCAAAAAATCCAAAACTAAGTTTACCCTCCTTTAATTTATGTTAAATTTTACTGTGCAATTCCCCAGTTCAATGACATGTGGCAGTTAACGAATTACCATTTTGGTGTTTTATCCTATGTTTGTTATATATGTACTACTTTGTAGTTTTTTATGATATTAATTCAATCTAATAAAAATTTAACGGATAATAAATTTATCATAAATGTACAAGTTTGGGGTTTAGTGGTAAAAAATTTAGTTTGAGATAAATTTATTATAAGGGTACCAATTTTAGGTTTTTTGTTATCAAAATATTAGGTTGAAGTAAATTTATCACGAGTGTAACCATTTGGGATTTTTCTTAATATTAATCCTAGATATTTTTCCACTTAATGGACTTTTTTCAACATGCAACCACTTAAACTCAATTTGATGAAGTTTTTCTTTCAACCCCTGAAAAAATTCGTTGATTTTCATTAGATTACTTTCTTCTTAGGCAAGTAATCAGTGGACTCTAAAAGTCGACTCCAAGCTTTCCTCCACTTGAATAATTATCGTTAGAAATTTATTTGAGAAATTCGACTCGAGCTCGGTCGAGCTTGACTTTTCACCTTCAAGCTTGACTGAATCAGCCAATAGTTTCATTCAAAACTTGAATCGAATTCAAATAATATTGAGGACAGACTCTAGTGAAGGAAAGTCATTTTTTTCCACTAATAAATAAAATCAGTTCATACATTACAATCTCCTCATTATACTCGATACTTGATTTAAGCTCAATTAATTAGACTTGATATTGACTCGCGAAGTAATCGGAGGGTTTGTACTCGAATGGACTTATAAAAGATAAGATGGATTGGTCCGCTACATAGAGTTTCAACCAAAGCAAAGTGAAAATCCGAAATTTAATTGCATCTACTATACGGACTACTCAAATTGGATAAAACCCTCCAAAAAAAATAAAAATAAAACAGCACATGAATTAAGATATGGAGTCAAGTCGCTTGAGGAGCTTCACTTATTACCACTCTTTCACGACACTTCCCAATAGATCTCCTTCTTTCCTTTTCGGTTAGAACACTTCACGCGAGATAAACATGGTAATCTTGATTCAATCACCCAACCCTGGAAAACGAATATTTGGAGTGTCAAAATTTGACACGAAGGGACACTTAAATATCAAAAGTTACGAAAATGATATTTAAGTGCCATTTTTTTGAAAAATGGGACACTGAGTGTCAAGTTCAAAGAAAGGTGATTGAAAATCCTATGTGATAATTTTTTAATAATATAACTCGTTTATATACATGTTGAAGAGCTGAGTCAGCAACGATTCACCAAAACGACCTTCTTTTGTCTTTTTTTGAATTTTATATTAATTAAATTAAAAAAAGGCCCTCACCACTTGCAACCTCCACCTTCCTCCTTATTTTTTTTTATAAATATTTTAATTTAGTTTTAAAGTTTATTTAATTAATATTTATATTAATTATTTATTCGTATTACTAGCACAACAATGTCGTTTTTGCATTTTTCTAGCTACATCAGCGTGCAAAGCAATGTTGTTTTGCACTTGTCTAGCCGGAAAATCGTCATATCAGCATTTTCGCTGGATTTTTTTTTTTTTTTTTGTCGTTGGCACTTAACTTATCTATTTTGCTTCGATTTTAGATTTTAAGTGTTACTTTCGTAATTTTGGTATTTAATTGTCCTTTCGTGTCAAGTTTTGGCACTTCAAATGTTTTTTTTCAAACTATTCCTCGTGATTCATGAGGAATCATGGTACCACCAAACAAACAAAGTGTAAATGCACGTCATCTTCACTAACTGGGACGAAAGCTAAGTAAAATGGACGCGATGGAGATTATTGATTGTTAATGCAAATGAGGTGCAATAGTATCGGTGATCCCTCTACTTTTGTTCGATATTCAAAACCGTCCGTCTATTTTGTTTGTTCAAAATGGGCCCGAAACTTTTTAAAAAGTATCGCCATCCGTCTTTGGTGCCATTCCAAACGAAGAATTGTTGACATGGACTTGATCCTGATAAAAAAAAATAAACGATGCGGATCTTTATTTTTTGGAAACAAAGACGAGTTTGATTTGAAAGGGATCAGTGAACTTTATTTTTCATTTTTTAGACATCTCTCTCTCTCTCTCTCTCTCACACACACACACACACACATAATGGTAGCGCCACTCGGGTAACCCCGTCATGGTGGTCCCACGACTCAGCTTGAAATTTCAACCGGCGTTGTGCCCTCTGTTTCTGTGCGTGCCTGTAGGATTTGAGGCCATTGTCATGGTCGTCGCCGTTGAAAGGCGACCATCGTCGGCTTGCAAGTGAGATTAAATTGAGATGGCAAGATCCCTGCGGTGGTGGCGGTCTTGCAATCACCAAGTCCTCGTCCACTTTCTTGTTTTTTATTTTTGTGACCACATCAGCAAAAGTATGTGCCACTAAAAACGGTGAGATGTGTTCGCAGATTGTCACCTCTTTTTCTCGACTGCCAACTCATCACTCTGGTGGTCAAGTTTAACCTAAGTATAACAATGACACTTTTTAGAAAGTAAGGACCATTTTGGGCAAAAAAAAAAAAAAGGTAACTGAGGGATGGTTTTGCATTTCTGGTAAAAACTAGGTGGACCGCTTGTGCCATTTCACCAAAATACAATAGGGTGGTTTTCGTGTTGCCATGAGCCTAAAAATGGAAGTAGATCCTTGTATTGTAGATAAATAATAAATATCGTGGGATCAAACATTATAAAATGGATGACGAGAGGGCTCATGTTTAGTTACTTAACTATGACAGACTTCGTGTGAAGAGGCATTCTGATTACTAGTAAGTTGATGGGGCTATGATGATGCACTTGCAAGCCTCAAACCTTCATGTTGCAGGTATATTAAAGTAGTTATAACAAAAACTAAACATTATGTAATGAGAGTGTAATCCTAATGATAATGCCTAGAGGGAGTTGATGATTATAGTTGCCTTATCCACCCTTTCTTCAATGGAATTTTTTTCTATAGTAGTTAATATCTTGTCTCGGACCAAAAAAAAAAAGAAAAAAAAATCTTGTCCCAGAAAAGGTACAAGCACTAAAACGTTAGAAACTTAGCTTTTGATAATAAAGTTATTAAGCAAATTGAAAAACACTCGTTATACTTATACACAAAAAAAGAATAGTAAGAATTTTTCCAAAGCTGATGAATCTTAATATAGAACAGTGGTAAGAATTTTAATGTGCTGGGTAATACATTCACGCGATAGTAAGGTTTCATATACGGTATTAACTATTGATACATCTAAAATTAATTGCATCTATATGTGATTAGCGACTTTTTACTAGTGCAAGTAAGTTTGAATGAATTCGCTAATTTTTACATGATTATGATTTTCGTTTTTTTTTTCCTTTTGTGATGTACTGCCCACAATTAATTCTATGGGCCATAAATCTCTTTCCTTTTCTAAACTCATGGCAACTGGCATATGATCGGATCCATTTCAACTATTAATCAATATGTACCGATGTTGATTCCCTTGTCCAATTTAGTGCACAATGAAATAGATCTAGGTAAGTATTCTATGGTACGAGTAGTTGCTCGACTCAGCTTTGTTGTTAGATAAAGAGTGATCAAATGATCTGGGGACCCAAAATTGAACCCTGACCTTGGGCTTGGGCCTACAGAAGAACCAAACATCTCCATGTAAAGCCCATTACCTTCCATGCCCTCAACGGTTTGTTGCAGGCTTTGGAGAGATGAAACACGTAAAAGAGGAAAAAAATAGACAGCT
Source organism: Eucalyptus tenuipes (assembly GCA_014182365.1). Classification (NCBI taxonomy): domain Eukaryota; kingdom Viridiplantae; phylum Streptophyta; class Magnoliopsida; order Myrtales; family Myrtaceae; genus Eucalyptus; species Eucalyptus tenuipes. Next base: position 30,831,732 of record CM024538.1, on the reverse strand, counting down.
GCATATGATATATATGTAGATTGACGACTGATGATGAGCCAAGATCAGGACTAGTGGTATGCACGTAAACCTGGCAAGAGAAGGCCAGGTCGGTCCACTAAAAACGCTTGGACACATTCCATTAAGGCCCATCCATGTGCTTTTTAATGTTATCTCCAGCTTGGAAGTGAGTGGGAGTTGGTAAAAAGCTCCAGCTTGGAGTGAGTGGGAGTTGGTAAAGAGTCAGCATCCCCCACGTTTTGTCTTATCCATGAGACTCAGGGGGTATTTTCTGTCGCATAAATTATGACACACATGCTAAACAACTGTTATATACGATCTTGCAAGAGCTATTGACCAGTGACATCGGATTACAATGATTTCTCATTTTATCATAACCGGGTGATTACTGGGACGATGGCTCTTCAAGGTCATTGTAAGAAAGTTGTCTTTGCACGAAGACTGAGACAACTTCTTTAGATTTCATAACAACTTTTCTCCATCAAGATTGTATGCGATTGTCTATAAATCAAGGGCCTGGGCATATGCTAAGCAGCTGTGAGTTTTTGTGATAACACTCCTTATGTAAAAGAAAAAAAGCCCTGGATAACTAGTCCCTACTAAGCAAAAATTTTCAAACCTTCTATTCCACAAATCGTCATTCTGTGATGTTTATTTGGGATTTGGACCTTAAAAGGCATGAATTCTCATTCAATTACATGGCCATTGTTTAGTGTCTATGGTAAAATTATTTGCAGTTCGTCCTCTTCCAAGCTTAAGAGACAGATATTCTTTTTAATATAGTTGTTTCTTATTTTACTTGATTACAAGTGTGCTTCAATTGAATAAAAGCTAGACTACTACCCTCGATATGACCAAACTTTCTAATGGCACGCCACAGGTGGTCTTGAGGGGGCATTACCCTCTTTCTCGGGAGCGTCATGACCTTAACAATTTTCGATGTTGGATTAACATATGCAACTAGAAGACTTTCAACTCTTAAACTAATTTGGACTTCGGTGGATACAAAAATCAATTTGTTAATAAAAAAGTGACTTGCTCAATTGATAATCTTTCTTCTCTAGTCACAGTTCATACGCTTAATCATTATCAACATGCATTGTCCAAAAAACGATTTTTATCAGCTGTAGCAAAGAAAAGAAAGGAACTTCATAGAAGTCAAAATATGAAGAAATAGATATGCCTAGAAACTTTATTCTATGGATAAAGGATCTAATTGATAGAGAAAGCACCGTAAAGATCAATTAGTGAGGTTTTGGACCGATACAATAAGAACTGCTTACTTACTCATGTCATAATAGAAGATAAAAGTTAGGAATCCATTTATGTAATAAAGTCGATCCCCTAAGGTATTGAGCAGCGGTGTGTATAATGTTCCAGTTTGAGTGCGATTTTGTCACACATTGGTTTCATGCGATGGCCTAACCGGCATCAGAGTAAGAGGCACTTTTTTGAACACGGTCAGGCCAGGGCCTTCCTCCATGCTCACATCTCCCTCTTTCATCCCCTCCGGTAATTCCCAATCAAAAGAGTACAAGACATTGGCAAGCGCCAACTCTACCGTTGCCATCCCCATCAAAATCGCCGGGCATCCCCTCCGGCCCGCTCCGAATGTCAACAACTCAAAATGATTCCCCTTATAATCGATCGGACTATCCTCAAATCTCTCCGGCACAAACTCCTCTGGACGCTCCCAGAGGCTTGGGTCCCGCCCGATGCCCCACACATTGACCTGGACACGGGTCTTTGGTTCGATATCATAGTCAAACAGCTTGAAGTGGCCCATTGTTTCCCTTGGGATAAGTAGTACACTTGGAGGGTGTAGCCTCATTGACTCCTTGAGTACTAACTTGAGATATTTGAGCTTGTGGAGGTCGTCTTCCACGACCTGTTTCTTGTTTCCAACATAACTTCGAATCTCTTCTTGAGCTTTTTGCATCACCCTCGGGTGCCTGGCAAGTTCGGCCATTGTCCAGTCCAGGGTAAGTGCAGCGGTGTCCACTCCACCTAGAAATATATCCTGAGAGTACACACATGACGTCACGATTCATTAAAAAAAATTAGTACATCAATTTCTCGATGACGCTTTTATGTCCAAGAAAGAGGACAGAACATTAATTTTGAAAGTTCTTGAATTGTATCCTGCCATATTAGACATTCCAGTTTGTTTCTCAATTGTGTATATGATCTGCTTTGGGGAAAATGCAAGAGATCCTATGACGTACCATCAGGATGGCCTTGATGTTATCTTCCTTGAATCGAATGGTCGCGAGCTCAGTCTGATCCCTCTCCATCTTCAGCAGCAAATCGACAATGTCCTCATTTTCCTCGTTGCTCTTATTTGCGTTCCGATGCTCTTCAATCACTTGCTGATAAAAAGCATCCAAATTGCGAAAGGTCTCCTCCATCCTCGAATGAAGCCCTGTGAACCTGTCCACAATCCAGCCGAATCTAGGGAAAAAATCAGATGCCGAGAAGCTTCCCAGCATCGCCAACCCTTCGTGAACCATATGCATTAACCTTCCATCGTCGAACTTTGTCCCCTGAAAGCCTTCCCAAATGCGACCCTGCATATAAGGTGTGCAAACAAGTCAAAGTTACTTGTTGGCGGTTCATGCTTGGCGATGAGGCTGGACAAGTTTCGCTTCAATTCTTTTTGAGTTTGACTTTGAGTTTCCTTTTTGGAGCATTGGCTAAAATAAAGATTGAATCTTGGTGATAGCTAAATAAGCAGGGTAGCTCGTAAGCCCAATCGAGTCTAACTAAGCATAGACAGGTCCAAATCTAGAAATCATGGTCGCGTTGAACTTGAGTTCAAAGATCCAGGCTCAATATAATGTCAATCCTCGAAGAATTGAGTTGATTCAAGTAGTAACTTAGTCGATGCGACTTATCAACTACACCACTAGGCCTTACCTGCAAGTGATGTCAGCTGTCAAAGCCATGAACCTCTCGCTCATATTGACTGCAGTTCCGCTATTTGCTGACTTTGCAATCGAATCGATCATAGAAGCCACCTCCTCTTCCCTGACATACCGGAAGGACTCGATTCGCTTGGCGCTAAACAGCTCAAGCACGGAGAGCTTCCTCACCTCCCTCCAATAATCGCCGTACTCAACGAAGGCGATATCAAGGTAGTCATAGGAGAGGCGTCCCGTGCCGAGCAGTCGAGGGCGGCTGCAGCAGTTGAGGTCATGGGTCCTGAGGATCTCCCTGGCAGCGCTGGGGGAGGAGACGATGACGGTGGGGATGCCACCGAGGTGGACGAGCATGACGGGGCCATACTGTTGGGAGAGCTTCCACAAAGATTGGTGAGGCAAGTGGCCGAGCTGGTGAAGGTTGCCTATGATGGGGAGTGGTGGAGGCCCTGGAGGGAGGTTCTTCTTTTTGTTGTTGAACTTTTTCGCTGAGAGGTGGAGGAGGAGGAGGAGAGGAGGAAGGGAAAGAGCAAGCCATGTGAAGAGGATGTAGAGAGCCATTGTTGGGATGGCGATGTACGACGCTGAGTAAGTTTGGGGTGGTTAAATAGCGCGAGGGGTGGGAGTGAAACTTAACGCGAAAGAATTAATGGAAGAGTCTGCTGCCGAAATTGACCAGAGCATCTTGCGGGGATGACTTTTCTTTATTATCTGGGAAGATGAAAATGATGGACTCTTTAGGGTGGAGAGGGAATTGGCCATAATGCACCTACCATTTCCCGTTAAAGCTACAATTTGGAGTTGATTATTCTACCCTTAGGCTGCTAAGTAGTAGCGCGATTGCAATGATATCATGTTGATGTCAAGAAGGAAATCAATCCTTAATTGCCGCTCCGTCCAATTAATTAAAGTTGTTTCAACATGCTTAGCTAGCATTGGGCCCCAAAAAGTAGAGGGCATGCGATGTCATGCTCAACTTCTCCAGTCATTAGGAAAACCTTAAAACATACATGGTCTCCCAATTTTGTTAAGAAAATTCCAATAAAGACTTTGATGACGAGAAATGATCAAATAATGAGCAAAAAAGATTACTTGAAAGAGTCGACACGTCTCATTTGGTCTTGTTTTATAGGTGTCATGTAGGAAAAGGTTCCTTTGTCAAAATTCAACAATTTGAACTCATGCTTTTTAACAGACCAAAAAAAAAAAAAAAAAAAACTCATGCTTTTTAAACTCATATTCACATTATAAAATAAAATAGTGGCCATGTCGAAGCAAGCATCTCTCGACATCCACGCCATTTTCACCTTTATCGATCCAGTTTCGAATTTGACGACTACCAAATCACCATCTTCCTCTCTATCTTCACTATCATTCTGTATTGCTGCTTGTCCTGCCACTTTTTGTTTATTTAATGTCCTTCCACTCGCCCCTGCCAGCTACTGACAAGGGTGAGGTCATTGGCCATCACCTCCAGCTAATTGTTGGCTGTTAGCGAAGCCTAGCGACTGGTCAGGAGAGAAGAGAAGAAAAAAAAATAATAATAAAGAAAAAAAATAAAGAAAAAATAAATTAAAATATTATTAAAAATTATTCATATCAGCACCATTTACGTTATGTAAAACGGTCGATATCTATGTCAATTATTTTTAGCCAAAATAAGTTGGATATATCAATTGGAAAAACATGAAAATGTTTATGATTAATTGATGAGAATTAAAAGATTTAGATCGAATTAGTAGAAATGTAATATATTTATAATTTTTTAGTGATTTTTTTGTAATTTTTATTGAAATGACTTTGGCATGTATAATTGCATCCATTATAACCGTTGATCAAGATATATGGATGTTGATTTTCTTGTTTGATTTCTAGTGCACAATGAAATAAACATGCATGAGTGTTTTATGACTCGAGTTGTCGCTTGACTCATTACAGGCCCCAAAATTGAACGTAGACCGCGGGCTTGGATCAACCAAAAAAGAAAAAAAAGACAATCGTAAGCCCATTTACTTTCATGCCTTAATTGTTCATAACATGTTGACTTCGGAAAGAGAGATTCCCTGAACTAGTAGCCTGATAATGCCACCTCGCGCCACGTGACAAGACGTACCATCCTCAGAATCCAAAACCATAACTATCATGATCGATACAGATCCACCTTCATTGTCAGAATCCAAAACCATAACTATCATGATCGATACAGATGCACCTCATTTGAGTCCAACTCAACGGCCAATCTCCACGTGGGGCTGCAAGAAATGCAGTATTGCGTCCATCGTCCACTTTGCAAATTTGTTCTATCAGAATAGGGCGTATGATAATATTTATGTTCCTCTTGAATTCTTTTTTTTTTGGAAAAAAAAAAAAAAAAAATTCATTTTGATAACGACAAACTTATTTTTCTATTTTCAATAATAAAAAAAAGTAGCGAGTGAATAGATTTGGAATAGAAACAATAAAAAAAAAAAAGTAAGCTTTTTGTTTTTGAAAAAAATTTCTAGAAATAAGTCAATTTTATTTTTTATTTTTCTTTTGTTCCTTTTTCTTGCCACGGCCACCTCTAATCGCCCGGAGCCATCGCCGGCGGTTGACCGCCGCCGATCGCCGCCGCCGCCGATCGCCATCGCCCGCCACCGCCGCCGCACGACCGCCGACCGTTGCCGCCGCCGTTGCCGCCGCCGCCGCACGACCATCACCGCCGCACGATTGCCACCGCCACCCACAACCCCATCCGGCGGGCGTCGACGGTCGTGGTCTTGCCGGTGGCGGCGGCGGCGGCCGTGAGTAAAAAATAAAAACAAATAAATACAAAAATACAAAATCGTATCAAACGCATTTTTATTCTTTTTCTATTTCAAGAATATAAATTTTGTGTCGTTACCAATTACTTTATTTTATTCAGAAATTGTTCTTCGACGTAGAAATAGAAAAGAACTATTTTTGAAAAGAAACCGTTCTCTAGTCAAGAAGCGTTATCATGCACACCCTAAATATCTTCGTTGGACCAGTTTATGCTTGCATGGTGTGAGGTTTATGGACCACGTATCTGGCAGCTGCTTTGCTTCCTCTAGTCCTCCAAATGTCAGTTAATTCGAACGTGGCGTGAGGCCTTGTCAACTTGTTGCTACTTATCTTCTGCATTTATCCTGGCCCGCCAAAAAATAATGTTTTTGGCCTAATATAATGGGAGAGCGAACCCAAGATGAATTCATCGTATTCTCTCTTCCATGGAAGTCTTGTACCTCATGAGTCATGACAGAATATCACAAGAGGACTCCAATCCCAGCAATATTTATGTACCTAAAATGGAGTTAATGAGTCAACTAGATATATTAGTTTCTTCTTTTAAAGTTTGGTTATCTAATCTTGTAAAATTTGTCCATTAATTTGAAGGGCACTTAATAAGCTATTACATAAATCGTTAAAATCTAAGTTGACTGAATGTTTGCTCCAATAATTGCCATGTGACACTTCACTTTGAGTCTATAATTGTTACATAGAGGGGGCAATCCTGTACAATGAAAGCTGTTGATACGTCTAAAATTAATAGCATCTATTCGTGAGTAGGGACTTTTTAAAAATGCAGGTAACTTTGAATATATTTCATAATATTTACATAATTATTTTCATTTTCATTGTGAGGTACATACCACAATCAATTTTATGAATTGTGAATTTTATCCATTTTTAAGCTTATGGCAACGTGTGAATTGCGAAGACTCCGATCCATATGATTGGATCCATTTCAATTGTTGATCAAAATATATGGATGTCGATTTCCTTGTCTGATCTAGTGTATAACAAAACAAATCTAGGTTAGTACCTTATGGCACAAGTGGTTACTCGATTTGGCTTTAAATAAAGAGTGATCAAATGATCTGGGGGCCCAAAATTGAACCTTGACGTGGGCTTGGTCTACAAATAACCCAAACATCTCCATGTAAAGCCCATTAACTTCCCTGCCCACAATGATTTATTATAGGCTTTGGAGGGATAATAGACGTTAACGAGGAAGAAAATACAAACACTTTGTTGTATTTAATACTTACGTAAACGTGTGATGATGAGCCAAGATTAGCATAGCACCAATTTGCACGGAATCTGGCAAGAGAAGCAAGAGAACCGGAGAGGTCAGGTCAGTAACTAAATCCTGTTAAGCGTGCACGCATCAAATAGAAACTTCAACAATTGGTGAACATGTCAATGGCTGAAATCAAGAGTAGGTCATGGTAACAAAACAAAATATCGAATTATTATTACTGGTAACTTCATCTTGAAGTGAGTGAGAGTCAGCATCACCCAATTATCTTTTTATCCATTGTTTGACTATATATGCCTACTTTGCGCATGCAAATAAACTCCAGATGGCATTTTGTTGTTGCATAAAGTATGATACGGATCAGGGAAAATTCCCATTATATAGCAATCGCGTATAACAGCCACATGAGGCTTTTGAAGGTTATACAGTAAGAAAGTTGTGGGCTAAGAATAATATAAGTGCCAATACTTTTGTACGGCACTCATTTAAATGCCATAAATTTTTTTCGCTCACTTAAGTGTTACAAATTTGAAAAATCGATCACTTGAGTGCTACTTTCAATTTGCCCCACTGGAAAAGCTGATGTCGTCGTTCGGAAAATATTATTTTAATTTTTAAAATATTTTTTTTGAATTTTGAATTTTGAATTTTTATTATATTTTTTTGTTTAGGGTAGCAAGGGTCATCGGGTACCCTTGTTGGCCATGAAATCCTCTCGCAATTTGGATGAGGGCCACCTTGCCCTCGGCTGTGAAGGCCTTGGGCGAGCCCTCATGGCCTCACCAATGGTTGGTGAGGGCCCTCACTGCCTCACTCTCGCTGCGAAGGCCTTGGGCGACAGCATTGGGGCCTCGCCCATAGTTGGCCAAAGCCAGTGAGGGCCCTCATTGCCTCGCTCTCGCCGCGAACACCTTAGGTGATAGCCCAAAGCCGGTGAGGCCCGACAGCCTCGCTCAAGGCCTTCATGGCCAAGGGTGAGGTGGCCCGCGCCCAACCTAGGGGTGGGTTTCATGGCCGGTGAGGGTCGCCGGTGACCCTCACGCCGGCCCTAAAGAAAAAAAGCAAATAAAATTGAAAAAAAAAAAAATTCATGTAGGACATTTAGTTGGAAGTGGCACTTAAGTAAGTGAAAAAAAAAGGTTTTGATACTTAAGTGAGTGCCCAAAAGTTTTGACACTTCTTTTGCTCTTTTCTTGAAAATTGTCTTTCTTGAACTCTAAAATTAGAATTCATAATTACCTTTCTCAGTAGGATTTTTTTGCTGGTTTGTGCAAATAAAGTAATATTGGTTTTGTTTGTCCAAGAAAAAAAGTAATTTTGTTTAGAAATCCTAGATCTTTGTTTCCTCATTTGGAGAGAATTATCGGCTTGTAACGCACTAGTGGGGTTATAATGACGGACTTTATACCTATAGATGGACTGGATGGTTATAACCAAAACCAAATATTTTATTATGGTTGTGAAATCCCTTATTGTAACTCTCAGAGGAATAGTTGTGATGATCGCCTTTCTCCACTATATTGTGAAGGAAAAGAAGGCTTGGCTAAGTACTCACTACTAAGCAAAATTTTTCAATCCTCTGAGATCACTATTCACTTATGTAAATTTATAATTTGGAGTTTGGATCCTAGAGGGCAAGAATGCAAGTGATAATGTAATTCTTTTTGCGGAAATTAAAAAAAAACAAAAAATCTTAAATTTTCTTGATTTATTTATGATAAGAGGGATGAAGACATATTCCATGACAATAACCTTGAAAAGAATGATTGTTGAAGAAATAAAAGAAAATGGAGAAATTTGATTTCTATTCCTTAATCCACTTTTTCTTAATGTATTTTATCCAATGGAAGATAAAATACAACTTTTCGTTATCTTGGGTGGAGAGAGAGAGACATACTCTATTTATATAGTGTATCAGTATGTGCCTTCCATCAAAGTACATTCTATCTTCATAAAAGCGACATCTTTTCATAAAAATTATGACTTCTCATAAGAATTGCACTTCTTCATAAGAGATGCATCTCTTCGTAGAAGTTGCAACTTCTCATAAGAGATGCAACTTTTTACAGCCAATGCATTTTAGCATTTAAATAAATATTAAATCACTAATTAATAATATCATGTGAGCCACAATTATTCTTACAAAGAAGTATCATTAAATTACATGACCAATTCTTATGAAAAAGTATGCTACTCCTCCTATTTTAAGTTCGACAGATTGATATTCTTTTAATACATTTACTTCTTGCGAAAAAACAACTAATATGCAGTTTTGGTAAATCTGTATTTAATTTGAAAGTGCCTATGTTTTGGAAGAATAATATTTAATTACGAGTATGCTTCGAACGAATAAAGCTATTTTACTATTCTCGAATGGCTGAATTTGCTAATGACACGCTACAGCTCATCTCAACGAAGGGCATTACCTCTTACTTGAAAATTTTACATCCTAACAAAATGTTAAATATTGAATCACCTCATGCAAGTAAAAGTGTTTTGTCAGAATTTGTCTGTGAAGAAATATCTTCTATTGGAAGTTGTTCTTTGATTTTTATTTAAGGAAATCAGGATTTTGTGCCAATTTCGAATTAAAAAAATTGTTATGACTAGATCTATCACCTAGAGGGAAATGAATAGGTGATTATGCGGAAATGAAATAATTTAAAGAAATATTGCTGCGAATTAACTTTTGGTAACCGAGGGCTTTGCAGCCAGATCTTACTGATATGTAATTCTATAACAAAAAAATAAGGAGAGAAAGAGATAGAAAATTGCACATGAAAGATTATAGTGGTTCGGTTTTTGCAAACCTACATCCACTCTCCCGTGCTACAGCCTATTGGTTGGATTCCACTTAAAAGAACTAGTAAGAGATTACAAGATTTGACCTATGACAACTTAAGCTCGTATGTATCACTTCTCACACACTCTCAACCTTTAAATGATTATACAATTTCACTCATAGAGACAAATGTATATAATCAAAAAACACTCTTTAGACTTTGGAATTAAAAGTTTCAATTCTCGTGAATGTGATGCTCCTTTCAGCTTCAAAAGCTCCTTTTATACTACTCCTATTCCAAGTTGACCATTGGACATATCTCCAGGAGGACAATCCAGCTAATCTATTCATTGGCCTGGTTCTCACCAAGAAGGTCTAAATGCTTCAACATTGTCGAGGATGACGCTTCTTATAAATTCTGCAGCCCATACAACAGTTTGAATTTTCATAAGTCGAGTGCTTTCATTTGGAAAGAATGTTTTGCCTCAAGTAAGTCGTTTTAGGAAAGTTGAATCTCTGAGAGATATTATGAAGACTTTCCTTTTGAAACTCCTCATAAATAAGGTAAGAGATCCAATTAATTGCCACCAGCTATTGCATAAGTATATTCCATCATTCCTAGCCGTTGGACAGAACATATAAGGAAGGAGTTAATTTCGCCACAACTCTGGTTCTAACTAGCAATGTCTGATCATATCTTATCAGACTTTTCATCTAAAAATACTTGTCATAAAAAATAGTCTTTGAGTTTTGTCAATCTTCAAAATCACTTAGGGAATAGTTTCTCAACAAAAATCACAGGCAAAAGGAATTAGCACCTTCAACTCAAATTGAATTATACATATTCAAATAATGTCGAAATTTAATTGATGACAATGCCTTGAAAAGATATAGACTCGATAAAGTAATCAAACATAAACAATTTTTTTCCAGAATTTAATTGACAACACAACCTAAAAACGTAAAAATATTATATCAAAATTTTATCAATGACACAAATCTGAAAACTACATCTAAGGAAAATAAAGTGCAATGTAGAAAAGAAAAAATAAAGATAATAGATTTGCTTGATTTGTGTGGTGGGTTTTTCTAATGGATGGTCAATAGTATTTATAATGCTTTTTCGATTATTCCAAGCTAGGGGTGTGCAAAGGAACCAAAAACTATCCAGACCACTCGGAATCATACTGGAACCTGGCAATTCCCAAGGAAATTGGTCTAGTTCTCGCTAGTTCCAATAATTTAGAACCAGCGATTACTAATCTAGTTCAATCACCCACTCGGACCGGATTGGTATGATATATTATTCTTATTATTATTATTATATTATTATTATTATTATTATTATTAAAATATGTCTCGAGTTTAAGCCTATTGAACGAACACAACCCAAGTTTATTTACATATTAACTTAGTAGATCAAAGTTCAAGATTGGATCTTGCATAATGCAGAAGCCTCATCCGTATTGGTGTTGTGATCAAGAACATAATTTATTTCCAACTCAGTGAAGAAAGAAGACAGAAAAAGGAAAGTCAAGTTTGTGGGCTTTGTTGACCGAATTGGATTTCTTCAGGCGGTGGACGTATATATATATATATATATATATTCAAACTTGTTATTACTTAAAACGTGACTTAATTAACCAAATCTTATTAGGATTATATGGATTCTCCTTATCCATGTTGAAGTCGGTCAACTTCTATTATATATAATTTTGTTCTTTTGTCGCAATAGAAGCTGCTGTTTTTAATGCATGCAATAGTGAAGTGCCATTTTCAAGTACTTGAGCAGTGGGCTATCTTTGTGGGTTTGCTCGTGAATTACATCCAAGAAGATACAAGTTTTCAAGCCCATTGAATCTTGCGAGTTCAAGATTTGTGAATTTCTTCGTGAGATTGAAAGATTATTTTGCGAGAAGTTGTAGAACTAAACATTACTGCATTATTGGGTGTAATTGGGACTTGGGAAACACCGAGAGTATTTGAATGACTAAATTGTGTAGTCTCCATTATATCACTTGATCTATAGTGAAATTTGTTGTTACTCTCCCTGTGGACGTAGGTCTATATGATTGAACCGCGTAAATCTGGTATCCGATTTATTTTCTTCTTCTATCTATATTATTGTTTGATCACTTGCTTTCCATAACAATTGATATCAGAGCCATATTTGATTGAGTTGAAGCGAATTGATGGCGATAGAAGAAGGAAAAGTGAAGATTGATAGATTTGATGGGAAGGATTTTGATTTCTGGAAGATGCAGATTGAAGATTATCTTTAACAAATGAAATTACACTTGCCCTTGTCTGGGGAGAAACCAGAGATGATGAAGCAAGCTGATTGGGATTTGCTGGATAGATGAGCAATGGGTGTTTAATATCATGAAAGAGAAAATAACTGCTGATTTGATGAAAGCCCTATCATATATGTATGAGAAGCCCTCTGCGAGTAATAAGGTTTGTTTGATGTGACGTCTATTTAATTTGAAGATGAGCAAAGGCGCATCAATTGCAGATCGTATCAATGAATTCAATATGATTGTTAGTCAATTGAGTTTAGTTGGGGTTGACTTTGAAGATTAGATACATGATTTGATTGTGTTATCCCCATTACCTAATAATTGGAATACTACTATTACTATTGTTAGTAATATCTCTAGGTTAACAAGTTTGACATTTGATGGGGCTCGAGATTTGATTCTGAGCAAGGATATTTATAGAAGAGAATCTGGCAAACCTATATTTGTTACTTTTGTAGGTGAAAATAGAGGAAAATATAGAATACATGGTAGCAAGAATAGTACTTATATGAATAGGCGTAGTCAGTTAGGATTGGTGGTGTTGTATGTTGGAATTGTGGCAAGAGGGGCCATTTTAGAATAAATTGCCTTAAGTTGAAGAATGAAAAGGGTAAGAGAATTATAGTTGATTCTATAGATGATGTTGCAGTTGAGCTGATAATGCTGATTATGTTTTGTCTGTTACTGATTATTCATCATTGGATGAATGAACTATGGATTCTGGCTATTCTTTTCATGCTACACTAAATAAAAACCGCTTTACTACTTATCAATACATGGATAATGGTAAAGTGCAGTTGGAGAGCAAACTTGAATGCGATGTTGGCGGTGTTGGCAATATTATAATCAGAATGTATGATGGTATTGTGAGGACATTGACTGGAGTGAGGCATGTTCTAGAGTTGAAGAAGAACTTAATTTCCTTGAGTGCTCTAGAGTCAACTGGGTATCGATATATTTTAGAATGTGGAATTCTGAAAATTATTCAATGTGCTTTGATAATAATGAAAGGAATCAAGCACAGTAGCTTGTATGAACTTCAAGGTAAGACAATGACAAATTTCATTGCGGAGACCTCGAATGCATTTGTTCGAGAGTCTGAATTGTGGCATATGCGTTTGGGACACATTGGTGAGAGAAGCCTGAAGGTTTTATGTGAAAGAAATATGCTATGTGGTTATAATGCTAATGAACTAAATGTATGCGGGTGCTATGATTTAGATCAATGACGGAAAGTGCAGTTTAGTATTACTGTCAAAGAAACCACGAAAATTGCAAAGTTAATTCACTTGAATGTTTACAGGTTGTCGTGATTTCCTTTGAAGAAAATGCTAGATATATGCTAACAATTGTTGATGACTACTCGATGAAGACGTGGGTGTTTATGCCTAGGCATAAGTTTGATGTTATTGTCAAGATCATGCAGTTGATAGCTTTGATAAAAAAAGAGACTAATAAGACGATCAAGCAGGTGCGGACTAACAGTAGCATGGAGTTTTGCTCGAAGTTTTTAAATGAATCCTGCATTAATGAAGGCATAGTGAGACAACAAACTTATGCCAATGAACCAAAACATGTCACGGAATTGATGAGCAAAACGTTATTAGAGACGATTTATAAAATGCTCTCTAATGTTGGTATAGTTAGGAGATTCCTGGTAGATGCGCTTAGTATGGCAAGCCACCTGATAAATAGATCCCCATCAACTACCATTGGACGTTAGACTCCCAAGAAGTGCAGTCAAATAACGTTGCTGATTATTCTTAGAATATTTGGTTGCCCATGTTATATTGGAGTTATTGATGGTAAGTTGATGGAAGGGTAAAAAAGTGCATGTTCCTAGGCTATACACAAGGTGAGAGAGGTTATCGGTTGTGGTGCTTGGAATAAAATTCACTTGTTATTGGCGGAAAAGTTACGTTTGACGAGGCTTTAGTACTTCTGGCTAGGAGTGTTTATGGCAGTGTTTATACGGATATGAACGATGTTCAACTTGAGGTAGAGTTGTAACCGAACACTCATGAGGTAGCGAGTACAAGTACTAATATGGTAATCGACATAGATGATGTTTGCAGCGAGGTGGAGTTTATAGAGCCAACGGTTGCTATAACTACTGAAATTGACAAGATGCGTATTCGATCTCTTGATAGATATAGATGCAACAATGATTTTGTTTTATCAGCGGTTAAGGAGGTTGAGTTGAAAAATCCCTATAGAGCAATTAAAGGTGTGTTGACACCTAATTTGTCTTACCAAATACATATATATATTTAAAAGAAAATTAAAATTAATTAATTAAAAAAAGGCGAGAAAGGTTGGGTCGGGCCGGATCCGGCCATGGCCTGGCCCACCTCTCTTTCCTGCCCCCCCAAGAGCGACCCGGTCCGGCCCGCGCCCCAACCTCCTCCTCCTTCGAGCATCCTTCACACACAAACCTGTAGCAAAAGGAAAAGCAACAATAGTAGAGGCGGCAGAGCAGCAATAGAGAGTAGAAGATCACGAGGGGCAGGCAGGCGGCGCGATCCACCGGTTAGAGTAGTTCGGCTTGGCCAGCTGGTGCTGCAGGGGTCTTTTCATGCGGACTTGCAGAGAAGAGAAAGGAGAGAAAGAAGAAGATAAAATGGAGAAGGCAGAATGGAGAAGGGAGAGAACGAGAGTGAGAGAGAGTGAAACGAGAAGAAGAGAGGGAGGAAAAGGACTCGTGGAGGTAAGCCAAGGAGTTGAGGAGGCCTCGAACGCCTAGCCGTCGCCGGTGAGCTGCCGATGGCCACCATCTCCACGGAACCTAGGTAGGCATTTCGCCAAACACCTGGTGTGCGTAGTGTGGTACCAAGCTGGCCGGAGCTCCTCGACCGTTTCAAGCGAGCTCCGGCCACCACCCGTCCTCCGCTGCGTGTCCTGTCATCCTGGCATGCCTCAGTAGTTCTTTAAACTCACAAACGGATCTTGACCGAGTCAAAAACCTTTAGGTTTATTAGCGCGCCCCACCTCTTTGTCGAAGTGTCCAATTGAAAACCAGCCGTCGTCTTGAATCTCAAGCTGGTCTTTTGGTCGTCGACTACCGCCGCGGTTTGGTTGGAAGTTCGGGTTGTGCCCCCGCCTAGTTGAAACGCGGTCGTCGTGCCTTAGCCTGGATGCCCTCCACATCGTTCGTTGTTGCTGCCTTCTCTATCGTGGCCGGATAGCCGCCGAACATGGGTCAGGGCTAGCAGAGTCCTTGATTGGCACCTTGCCACTTCCCGCGGAACCCCTTGATCGACGCCGGCCACCGCCTCCTTCCCTCCCTCGGAAGCCACGTCGATGTTACTCAATCGCGGCTTCCTCTGGTCGCCACTGTCAATCGCAGATCAAAGGGTAGGCCGAGTTGGGCTAGATCACGGATCCGGTCCACTCGGCCCCTTTTGCTCTTTTGCTTGAGCTTGCGAAAGGCTATTTGCAAAAGGGGATCTGGGCCCATCAATTGGGCCTAACCCTCATTTGAATGCAAGCCCGACCAGCCCCGGGCGGGCTTGGCCCCCTTTGGGTGGGTCGATCGACCCACCCCCAAATGGGTCGGACTTGAGCGGGTCTAATCGGCCGCCCGCCAGTCGAGGCCCAGTCGGGTCGACCAAACCCGACCCGGCTCGCCCAAAAAAAATTAATAATAATAATAATAATAATAATAATAATAACAATAGCAATTATTATTATTATTATTAAAAAATTAATTAAAAATTTCAAAAAATCTAAAAAATGTAGGGTTTGTTTAGGAATTGTCATGTCTTGCTTTCTTAATGTAATTAGGCATTTATTTGCTTGCACATTGATTATATCGCATGTTGAATTCGCATATTTAATTACGTTTGCGAATGTTTAATTGCACATGCTAAATTTTACTGCAATTAGAATCTGGGTAGCTATAATTATATTTTAATGATTGCATAGCCGCATGATCACCTCGTATGTTAGTGGATATGTGTAAAATCAATTTAAACTGTCTGACAAAAATATTTTCTTTAAAATGAACAAGATTAAGTACCAAAATGGCACTAATTGGTTAATTGGTGTAATCAAGTCCCCAACCCGAAATTCTCTAGTCATGTAGGAGGTGAGGTACACTATCATGCCTCACTTGGTTTCTAGCTGACCCCAATAGGTTAGTGGCGACTCCTTATTGCAAAATCTTAAGAACACTCCAATGTTGCGTGAGGTATAGGCTTGGGAGAACTCGTGCCTAATCATGAGCCTTAAGTGTGACATCCTAGATTTTCGACTCTGCTTTCAATTCAATAAATCGGACATTTCATCGACGTGCCTATAGTGCTTTTCTCTGAGATGGCCACTCATGAGATAACTATATTATCTGGGGAAGTCATTAAGAGATTTTAATGTAATAAACTTGAGGATTCGACTAGGAATCGGCTGCTCAACCGTGTTCATCTGCAGAGATCACTACGGCATAGATATAAATCGATTAGAAATTAGAGATAGGTCGGTTCGATTGAGATATGCAGTTAAACATGGGTGATCTCACTAAATTGCAAAATTCTCGTCGACCGACACTAAACTGATTTTCCTGTTGTTTTGGTATCCTGTATTCGTATTTGAAAACTCGAGATTTTCACGACAACCGAGAGTCGCCAATATGTCGAAGGGGTTCATTGTGGCTCGAAGAAAATCGACCACGGGTCATTTGCACTGAAAAATTTCTGAAGGTTACTCGGTAGCCTAGGTCACGCTAAAAATGCGCCGAATGGAAATTAACCATAAATTCGAGTCCGATTTTAGAAATTGAAGATTCTGTCATGTGACAAAAAATTCTAGGAATGTCGACTCAGTCTCAGAAAAAGTCGGCTTAGGACCGTTTTATTTCAAAAAAAGGCCGGGGATCGTTATGGATTTTCCTTATCCATATTGAAGTCGGTCAACTTCTGTTCTATATATATATATTTGTTCTTTTGCCGCAAGAGAAGCCGCCATCGTTGATGCATGCAATAGTGAAGCGCCGTTTCTGAGTGCTTGAGCAGTGGGCTATCTTCGTGGGTTTGTTCATGAATTACATCCAAGAAGATACAAGTGTTCAAGCCAATAAAATCTTGCGAGTTCAAGATTTGTAAATTTTTTCGTGAGATTGAGAGATTATTTTGCGAGAAGTTATGAGGCTAAATTCTACGTACATTATTAGGAATAATTGGGGTTTGGGAAATACCAAGAGTATTTAAGTGACTCGAGGATGTAATCTTCATTGTATTGCTTGATTTATAATGAAATTTGTCGCTGCTCTCCCATGGACGTAGGTTTCTACGACCGAACCACGTAAATTTAATATCCAATTTATCATTTTCTTTTGTCTATATTTTTTTTGGTCGATTCTACTTTATTCCTACTTAACTCTTACTTTCAGACTTTTGTCCTGTCTCATTGCAAAGTGTGGGAGTCGAAACCCACACTTGAAACTAAATCGTCCCCACTTCAGCCCTCCTGAGAAGGTGGGGATTTGAATCCCCCACGTAAATTTTAGGGTTTTATTATTGTTTGATTGCTTGCTTTTTACAACGCACACATAATTTTCCAAAAAAATTTAAAAGATAAAACCCTAAAATTCATAATTTTAAGCTCAACGCTCATTGAATGAGTGTTCGTTTCGTCTTACTTTCATTTCATATGAGTTATCTTTCTATCTCTCCGTCATGGCCTTGACTATTAAGGTTAATGGCCATCGACTCATAATCTCGAATCTCAACTTTCAATATAAGCCCAATTTTTTTTACTGATCCTACAATTAAGATTAGGGAAATTCTTTGCTTTTGCCTTCACTTTGGCTTGGTTGAAAACGTTACATTGAGTGTGTTGGGAATAACGGATTCTCTAAAACGGATTTGACACTAAATCAAACCCCTAAAACGAATGCGGAAGACGAGCCCAAGAATCACATGTATCACTGATCAAAGATACACCATGGAATCGAGCGTACCTTATTGTTCACAGATTAAACATCAATGTTGAAGTTCGAGGAAGAATCCTGATCCCGTTCTATCGAGGAGCGTACTGTCACTTCAAGGGGGAGAAAACTTACGTTCTTTTCGGGAGAACGAGAAAAGTGAAAACGTACGTACGTCGTTTCTTTTTCTTTTTCTTAAAGCGTCTCATCCAAAAGACACATCCCCTCAACGTAACACCTCTTCATATCTCAACCATTCATCCATGGGCCCTTATCTTGCGGACCGGGCTTTTAGGCCCAACATGGGCGAACGGGCCCACTTAGGCCCATCATCACATGCTTTGAGAGCTCGTTGCCATACATCTGTTAGGAATATACAACAGCTCATAATGGGCATCACACTCTGAGTAGATGTAGTATGCAGTACCCTAGATCGATCGATCACATTTATATCTCTCTTGATCTCCTTTTAAACAATGATATATTGTATTCACAATTACGATTATCCCAAAGACAGTCATAATTGGTCGACCAGTGAATACAAAACTTAGAATGTGATTCTCCATATTCGATCTTCCTCTTTCCTTCAAACTCTCAATTTCAGTTTAGCTTGCTTTTCTAGAAATGTCCCATTAGATCGAATCAATTCATGATCATTGGCAACATCCTAAGATATCAATCACTGAATAGAAATCTTGAGAATAAGTAAGAGTCATGAGGGCACTAAATTGAGGAACTCTTTTCCTCAAGAGTCTCACACGGCATAAAAGTTGAGATCAAACTTTTGCCACTCTTATTGGTTGTCTCATGCATAAGTAGTATGAAATACGTATTACAGTATTAACTCCTTTCCCATGGAGCATATGTCTACACCTTCAATACCGTATAGATGATAGTTTAGACATACCTAATGTCTAAGTTAAGTTCACATATCTACTCGTTCACAGAATTCATCAGAACTCACATCTGGCATCATAGACAGATAAAGTAAAATATGTGGGTTATTTTACTTTCGGACATAGTAAATATTATGTCCTCATCTTAACACTTAGTTAAGGCGACATATATGTTTTAAGCTTGAGCTCTCAATTATCACCTATATAATAAGCTTAAAAACCGTCTCATCTCTATTTATCACATAGTAAATAGAGGCGATTACCCATGTGAGTGGGCTAATCTTTTATCTGTCTGACATACTTTCTCAACTTTATATATAATGCACTAAGCATTAAGATGCATAAACATTAAACAAATATTCATAGACATTAATAATGGAAAAACGCAAATTCATTAAATGTGAACACTTCAGGGAAATTACAATATTCAGTACATTAGCCTCTACGCAGCCCTAGAGATTTTACATGACCACAAAACATATCTCTAGGTATTGGCTTTGTCATAGGATCTGCTACCATTCTATGCATAGATATGTACTTGTAAGTTCACATCTTTTCGTGCAACCATATCCTTGACAAAATTATACTTGGTATCTATATGTTTGGTCTTGCCATGATATTTTGGATCTTTGGTGTACGCTATAGCTGCTTGGCTATCATAGTTAACCACTAATGGATTTGCAGCATTTCCAATAACACCTAAATGATCCAAAAATCTCTTAAGCCAAACACCTTACTGCTGTTGATAATGCCACGAACTCAGTTTCCATCGTGGACAAGGTTATACACGTTTGTTTCTTACTGCTCCATGATATGGCGTCATTATCCAGTAAGAAAGCAAATCCAGAGGTAGATTTCCTTTCATCTAAATCTCCTCTTCAATCAGCATCTGAATAGCCTTCAAGTCGCAGATCATTTCCTTGGTAATTCAGCTTGTAATCAACAATTCCCTTCAGATACCTCAGTATTCTTTTAACGGCTTTCCAATGTGCTTGACTTGGATTGGATTGGTATATACTCACCATTCCAACTGCAAAACATATTTCAGGTCTTGTACACATCATAGCGTACATCAAGCTCCCAACAGCACTAGCATAAGGAACATGTTTCATTTGTTCATTCTCTTGTGAAGTCCTTGGATACAATCTATAGCTCAATCCTTCACCTTTTGCAATAGGAGTATCTATGGGTTTACAATCTTGCATACGAAATCGTTCAAGAACCTTATATATGTATGTTTCTTACGAAAGAGATAATGACCTCTTCGAACGATCTCTTGAAATCTTAACTCCAAGAATGTATGCAGCCTCACCCATATCTTTCATCTCAAAGTTGGAAGATAACCTACTCTTGACAGTATTAACAAACTCCACATTACTTCCGGCAATTAGTATATCATCAACATATAATGATATGATCACAAATTGATCTTTAGATCTTTTGATATACATACAATGATCCTCATCAATCATTGTAAAATCATATGCCATTATGGCATTATGAAACCGTATATTCCATTGTCTCGGCGACTACTTAAGGCCATATATCGATCTCAAAAGTCGACATACTTTTTCTTCTTGGCCTTTCATAATGAAACCAGCAGGCTGTTCCATATATATTTCTTCATCTAATTCTCCATTAAGAAAAACAGTCTTTACATCCATTTGATGTAACTCAAGATCCATACTTGCCACTATTGCCAGAATAATACGAATCGAAGTAAATCTCACTACAGGAGAAAATGTTTCTTCATAATCAATTCCTTCCTATTGATTATACCCCTTCGCCACAAGGCGAGGTCTATGCCTTTCTATCGAGCCATCGGCTTTACGCTTTATTTTGAGAACCCACTTGCTCCCAATGGCTTTGCGTCCTTTTGGAAGATCAACCAATTCCCAAACATGGTTTGACTTTATTGACTCCATCTCCTCTTCCATTGCATGCATCCATTTTTCCTTACTAGGGCAATTTAGAGCCTCATTAACATTTCTTGGCTCATCCTCATTTTGTGGAGCAACTATAAAAGTTTCCCCTTTAATGTCAAAACGTCGACGGGGAATACTTTTGCGACTTGTTCGCCGTATGGGATATTGTGCACTTTGTACATCATTCTCCATCATGCTCCCACTTGGATTAGACAATGACGATATCATCTCATCATGTGGTTGTAATTGAGAGTGAGTTGAATTAAATTCATCACTTCTCATGTTACTCCCACTTGGACGAACTTCACTAAGTTCATTATCTTGATCCAAGGTTTCAAATAGGGAGTAATCGTCACCTATTTCGCCCTTCTTAGGAAATTCATTCTCTAAGAATGTGACATCCCGTGATTCGAATTCAGTTATACTTCCATTTTCCTGCTCACCTATAAACACATACCTTTTCGAGTGTTCAGAGTATCTTATGAAAATACTCTTCTTTCCTCTAAGACCCAATTTCCCAAACTTGTGAGAGGGCTCATGAGTATAAGCAACACAGCCCTATGGTTTAAGAAAACTTAAGTTCGGTTTTCTACCTGTTCATAACTCATATGGAGTGGAAGTAACTGATTTGGAAGGCACCCGGTTAAGTATATAGGCAGCGATTAATAACGCATCACTCCAAAAGGTGATAGGTAAGTTAGCATGCACCATCATCGACCTAACCATTTCCAAAAGTAGGGTTCTCGTTCCTTTTCTCGCAACACCATTTTGTTGAGGAGTATATGGAATAAATAGATAACTGTCTTTTTATTCCTTTTTCATCACATAATTTTTTGAACTCATCAAATAAATATTCTCGACCTCGATCGGATATCAATACTTTTATTTTCTTGTCTAATTGATTTCTACCAAGTTCATAAACCTTTTGAAACAACTCAATACTTCAGATTTATGAGAAATCAAATAGACATATCCGAATCGAGTATAATCATCTATAAATGTGATGAAATAAACAGTCCCATGCCTTCCTCTGATATTCATCGGACCACAGACGTCAGAATGGATTAATTGTAAAGGAAATTCAGCTCTTTTACCTTTTCCAAATGGTTTCCTTGTCGTTTTCCCTACTAGGCAATGCTCACATATGGGCAAATCGACTTTTTCAATGTTGGCCAGCAAGCCCTCTTTGGCTAGCCTATTCATACGTTGTTGGCCAATATGACCAAGTCTAGTATGCCACACATTCACATTATTATCATACGAATTAGGAGATGTGAAAATGGAATAAAAAATATTGGCATTACCATAGTTAACATTCAATACAATGAAACCATCTAGAAAATAACCACAACCATAGTAGTTTGTATCCAAATACAAATCCACACCATTATTATGGAAGTTCATATTAAAACCAAGCTTAACCAACATTAAAACAGACACTAAATTCCAACGAATCTCTAGAGTATACAACACATCATGTAGGAACAAAGTGCGTCCAACACGCATGTTCAATTGACAGATGCCAATTCCTTTTACTTCTACTCTGGAGTTGTTTCCTACATAGATCTACTTAGTTCCAGTTGGTACTCATCGGAATTCCACAAAGGATTCTCTATCCTTTGCTACATGGTCTGTCACTCCCGAATCTACAGTCCACAAAGGATTAGATTCAGTGAAGAATATAGAACTTGACACATAAGCAAAGTTCTTAAGAGTACAAGGGGTGACTACCTTCTTTGGCTCACGACAGTCGCGAGCATAGTGACCCTTTTGGTCATAGTTGTAACACTTCACTCTTTAATTACTCTTCACACGAGGACGTTTTCCTCTTCTATGTTGGTCAGCTTTTGGTTTCTTGCAAGAAGGACTTGATCCCTTGCATTTCCACATATTGAACGAATTAATGCGCTTATGCTTAGAGCTCGAAGCCCCTTCTAAGCTAGGAGCAACACAACAAATATCTGTTTCCCGCTCAAATGCCTTGAGGCGGTCCTCTGCTAGCTCAAGGTGGCGCACAGCATCCTCAAGTTCTTCCATAACATGGTCAAGAGCTTTTAGTGCTTCTTGCTTTTCAAGCACATATTGAATTTTCTTATTCAATATTTCACAATTCTCGCCGTTCAATTTGTCTTCTTTATTCATATAAGCAACTATGTTCTTAGTTGTTGAAGCCATTGATCTAAACATATCAGACACATATGCACGAATTATTAATGCCTATCATTTATGCATCCATTTTGCATAAACCCATCATATTAATGAATAATTTCAAGTAAGGTTTCAGAATCAAAAGGTCACTATGTTTCCAATCATCATCCAAAAATCCTAACTTGGAATTATTATTAATATAATCTTTTATGCAAAATAAATTCTTTGAAGTTACAAAAACTTCTATGATCTACCCACAACAGTTAATAATAACAGAAGTAAATAATATTTGACATCCAATAATGACAGAATAATTATGCTTTCACATAATGCAACTAACATATCAGTTGCTACATCAACAACTAGGTAGAAAACATTTACATAAGATGTCCATAAAACATACTAAATAAAAACAACTCGAAACATCTAAAACCAAGTCATTATACTACGAATTGGGAAAGCTTCTACTTGGTTCAATTTCTTGTTCTTTTCTTTTGTAAAATTTTCAGGTATTCTTGACGGCCACGGAAAAACTGACGGATATCCATTAGGATTTCTCCTTCGCACGTTCAAACCCCGCGTAATCGAAGTCATTCCCTGGGTCGCAGTCTTTGTGGCTCCAACCTAATGATATTCATCTATAAAAGCCATCACTACCCTCTTATACCTAGTGGCTTTGTCGACCTCTCATAAGTGATTCAACATTCCTTGCCATTCTGGTGGAAGAGTGTTTATGAAAAATCACACCATCTGAGAATCTAGCATGGGATAACCGTTCCATATGACTTCTTGTATCCTTTTGTTGACCTCAAGAATATGATCAATTATATTGTCACTCTCCCATCGATAATCATTCAAATCGGTTATCATCCTTGAAAGCCTTTCCTTTTGTTCATCTGTAATTGTGCGAATAGATGCGTGCGCCTTACGAGAAGGCATTGTTCTTGCAATAAATGCAGAACAAAAAAGGATTACTTATAATCCACAATGAACAAAAAAGGGAAAATACATAATTTTCCATAGTTCTTGCAACAAATGCAGAACAAAAATGGATTACTTATAATCCACAACGAACAAATTGGAAAATACATAATTTTCCTCTTTTTTTTTTTTGCCGGTCAACGCCGGTCAACGGTAGTCAACGCCGGTCAACGGTGGTCAGCGCAAGTCAACGGTCAATGGGTGACCGGGTCGAGTCAACGGGTCAATGGGTTGGGTCAACGGTCAAATGGGGTCAACGGTCAAGGTCAGGTCGGGCCGGGTCGGACTGGTCGAGCCAGTCGGGCCGAGTCGGGCGGCCCGACCCGGCGCGTTGCGCGTGCGCGGCACGCGCTAGCACCCCGCGCGTGTGTCGCACGCGCTTGGGGCCGAAACGTCGCATGCGCTCGAGAGGGGGCCGCATCAGCGGCGTGCGTTTCACGCGCCGATGACCCCTCTTCGTTCCGACCGCACGTGGCAGCGCGTCCGGCAGCCCTCGGCGGCGATCCACCACTCGTTTTTCTTGTATCGACGAGACCTTCAACTCTACGCTACCAGAAACGAACTTTGGCTTACAGAAAAACACAAACAGGGGTGAACAGTATGCGGGTGTCGGGATTTTCCGTCCCCGATCGACCGACAACGGTGTTTCACGAAAAATCAATCAAAAAGCAATTCATAAACATGAAAAGGGATCGGGAAACATGAACGATGGCTCTGATACCAATGTCGGGAATAACGGATTCCCTAAAACGGATTCGACACTAAATCAAACCCCTAAAACGAATGCGGAAGATGAGCCCAAGAATCACATGTATCACCGATCAAAGATACACCACGGAATCGAGCGTACCTTATTGTCCACATATTAAAAACCAATGTTGAAGTTCGAGGAAGAATCCTGATCCTGTTCTATCGAGGTGCGTACTGTCGCTTCAAGGGGGAGAAAACTTACGTTCTTTTTGGGAGAGCGAGAAAAGTAAAAATGTATGTACGTCGTTTCTTTTTCTTTTTCTTAAAGCGTTTCATCCAAAAGACACATCCCCTCAATGTAACACCTCTTCATATCTCAACCCTTCATCCATGAGCCCTTATCTTGCGGACCAGGCTTTTAGGCCCAACATGGGCGGACGGGCCCACTTAGGCCCATCATCACATATAAAAAACCCATCAAAGTGTGTGAAACTTTTTGGAACTGGTTTTATAGACCCATCCGAGAATCAAACCAAATTGGCTATCTAATTCTCGAGTGGATTAATGAAACCAACGAGTAGCTCTTGATTCAAATATTTTGGAATCGATTTTGAATATGCGATTCCCAATTCTAAGGGCCGGATCATGCTCTCCCCAAAGCCGTCCTCTACGGTTACCTCCGTGTCCCTTTGCTCCCGACATTCTGGTACCCATGATCTCTTGGCACTGTTGTTGAGCAGTCATTTCTTTGTAATGCGTGTTTACTGCATATTGACTTTGTTCCGGTGGTTGCAGCCTTTTAACATGTGTCCATTGGTTACCTGACGAATGCAACTTCCTGGATACATTGGACTCACGATCGCGCTTTGTCCTGCCACATTGACTTTCGCCGTTTGCGATCTCGAAAAGGAGATTGCAACTCTTTGCCCTTCTTACCCCTAGAAATTTTGTCGGTCAATCTGACCGACTTGCTGCCTCCCGCTCATCGATGCTCATGCTAACAGCAATTCGTGTCGTTATTCGTCGACGGCTGATCGATGGCCCCTGTCACCGTATGTCCGTCTTAGTCTCTGTAGCCATCGACACAACGATAACGTCGTTCATCAGCCACGTGGTCTCATGCTTGTCAATATCGATGGCTTGTTCATTTTCTGGTGTAAACAAAAAGTCTTTGAATTCTCGAAGTAACGTCCACGCATGGGATACGTATACAATTTGTTAATGTACACGTGACTCGCCCAGCTGATGATCTCTCCTCAATTGTCACAATGCACAAATTACTCAAACGGTCTTTTTATTAATTGCCCTGGAAGCAATATACTCAACGAGTCTCCGTTATATATGGAGATGTTGTTTGCTAGGACATTGTACCGTACAACTTTAATACGCTTAATCATAATTATAAGCATAAAACGTTATTAGATATGATGATTTTTGTTTGACGCTGATTTCGTCATGCATTGGCCTCATGCGATACCTTTACTGGCAACAGAGTGAGAGGCACTTTTTTGAACACAGCTATGCCAGCCCCTTCTTCCATGCTCACATCTCTCTCTGTCATCCCCTCTGGCAATTTCCAATCAAAGGAGTGCAAGACATTGGCGAGCGCCAGCTCGATCGTTGCCATGGCCAATGACATCCCAGGGCATCCCCTCCGCCCTGCCCCAAATGGTAACAACTCGAAATGATTCCCCTTATAATCGATTGGACTTTCCTCGAACCTCTCCGGCACGAACTCCTCCGGGCGCTCCCACAGGCTTGGGTCCCGCCCGATGCCCCATACATTCACCAGGACACGACTCTTTAGGTTGACATCGTAACCATATAGCTTGAAATGGTCCATGGTTTCCCTTGGAAGGAGTAGTACACTTGGAGGGTGTAGCCTCATCACTTCTTTGAGTACTAACTTGAGATATTTGAGTTTGCTAAGGTCATCTTCTACGACCCATTTCTTGTTTTCAATGCAACTCCGGATCTCTTCTTGAGCTTTTCGCATCGCCCTTGGGTTCCTGACGAGCTCAGCCATTGTCCAGTCCATGATGATTGCAGCAGTGTCCATACCTCCTAGAAATATATCCTGATAATGACCATGAAGTCGTGATTCACAAAAAAAGACATATGGATCAATTTTTGTCATGATATCATTTATACCAGAGGACTGTGTATTCAGTTAACGAGTTCTTAAATTATATCCTGCAATATATAGAACCTCCAATTTTGCTTCTCGATTGTGTATATGATCTACATTAGGTAATACGTAGAGATTGTATGATGTACCATCAAGATGGCCTTGATATTTTCTTCCTTCAGCCGGACCCCCGCGAGCTCAGTCTGATCTTTCTCCATCTTCAGCAGCAAATGGACAATGTCCTCCTCTCCCTTGTTGCTCTTATACGCATTCCGATGCTCTTCGATCACCTTCTGATAGAGATCGTCCAAATTGCGAAAGCTCTTCTCCAACCTCGAATGGAGACCCGTGAACCTGTCCACAATCCAGCCAAATCGAGGGAAATAATCAGATGCCGAGAAGCTTCCCAACATCGCCAGTGCCTCGTGAGTTATATGCATGAACCTTCCGTCTTCGAACTCCGCCCAGTGAAATGCCTTCCCAAACGCAACCCTGCATACAAGGTGGGCAAACAAGTCAAGAGTTTCTAGTGAGCGATTCATGCTTCGCTCTCAGGCTTGACAAGCTTCGGTTTGGAGCAGTGACTTGAATCAAAGCTGAAGTTGATAATAGCCAAATAATCGGCTAGCTTGTAACACTGATCGAATCTAATTAAACATAGTCAAGTTCGAATGTAGAACTCATCGTCAAGTTGAGCACGAGTTTAAAGAACGAGGCCCAATATATTATCGAACCCTGAAGAATTCGAGTAGTGATTAAAGATGGCAAAATGGGTTAAAGAGCCACTTTTTTATTCAAATTTAGTGGGTTGAGTTCATATGCGGGTTAGTTAAAAGTTAAAAAACAGTTTGTTATGAATTCAGAGTAATAAAGCCCGACTAGATATGAATTTTACGAATTTACAATATATTAATTTTCAACCAATTTCTAGCACTTAGGCGATTGCTCGGCATCAAACAAGTCGTCCATGCTTTTCACCATGGCCATATCTCCTACTTCCTTGTGATGAGTGATGAGAGACATAAATATATAAATGGGTTAATACCCTGAAAAACCTCAAACTGGTACACGTGTGACAAATTTACCCCAAACTATTTTTTTTACCATGAAAAATTCCAAACTGATACACACGTGACAAATTTACCCCGACTAACCATAAAAAAAAAATCCTAAATTGGTATATTTATGACAATTTATCCCAAACTAATTTAATCGACCGCCAAAAATCCCAAATTGGTACATTTGTAACAACCCTATGTTAAATTGGATTAATATCACAATAAAATCACAAAAATTGTAAATTGTGATAAACGGAGAATAAAATCTCAAATTGGTATACTAGTCAGCTGTCACGTGGTATTTAATTTAATAATTTGACAGTAAATGGTAAATTTGTCACAAGTGTACTAGTTTGGGGTAAATTTGTCAAATGTGTACCAGTTCAAGATTTTCGATGGTAAAAAAATTAGTTTGGAGTAAATTTGTCATAGGTGTACCAATTTGGGATTTTTCAGAGTATTAACCCTACATAAATTGTCGACACATGCCTATCTTTCTAGGTTAAAATTTATCAATCCATATTCTTTCATTAATTGGCTGTTTATATGGTCGCGTGATCATTACTTAATACACATGAAAAATAATTGAGTCGATATATGCCCTACCTAACGATGAATCAATATAATTAAATGGATGACTTAGTCGACTAGACTCCTCAACTACACCACTATGTCCTACCTGCAAGTGAAGTGAGCCGTCAGAGCCACGAACCTCTGGCTCATATTAATCGGAGTTCCACTCTCTGCTGATTTTGCGATCGACTCGATCATAGATCCCACCTCCTCTTCCCTGATGTATCGGAAGGACTGGACTCGCTTTGCACTGAACAACTCGAGCACACACAACTTCCTTAGCTCCCTCCAGTAATCGCCATACTCCACGAAGGCCATATCGAGGGAGTCATAGGTGAGGCGTCCTGTGGTGACCAGCCGTGGGCGACTGCAACAATCGAGGTCATGGGTCTTGAGGACCTCCCTGGCGGCTTCAGGGGAGGACATTACGATGGCAGGGACACCGCCGAGGCGGATGAGCATGACGGGGCCATACCGTCTGGAGAGTTTCCACAGAGACTGATGAGGCAAATGGCCGAGCTGGTGGAGGTTGCCTATGATGGGGAGTGGTAAAGGCCCTGGAGGGAAGTTCTTCTTTTTGTTATTGAAGTTTTTCACTGAGAAGAGGAAAAGGAGGAGAGGAAGGAAAAGAGCAAGCCACGTGAAGAGGATGTGAAGAGCCATTGTCGGGATGGCTATTTGCAGTAAGAATACTTAAAATGTTGAGTTAATTTGGCGTGGTTAAGTAGTGTTATATACAAAATGGATGCTGAAGAATCAACTCTTGGACTTGATACAAAGACTTTTCTGACGTTTGTAGTGACGATTTTTCTCTGATTATCCAGAAAGACAAAAATGGTAGACGAATCCATATAATCACTTCTTGCCTAATATGACCGAATCATAACTATTCGCGATTTTGGTGAGATTTTCTTTCCTATTCAAGGAAAGGATAGATTGTGGGCAAATCTCTGTATTGATAGTTTTCCTATTTTCAAATTTCCTTTTTTTATTGCGATAACCTTGTGTACAAATTGCAAAAAAATGTTATGAAAAAAAAAAAAAGTCGAGAGTTTTGTCCGAGGACGTAGGCACATTACTGAACCTTGTAATCCTTGTGTTCTTTTTTTATTGCCTTACTAAAATTCAACA
Organism: Eucalyptus tenuipes; assembly: GCA_014182365.1. Lineage (NCBI taxonomy): Eukaryota > Viridiplantae > Streptophyta > Magnoliopsida > Myrtales > Myrtaceae > Eucalyptus > Eucalyptus tenuipes. Next base: position 30,802,240 of record CM024538.1, on the reverse strand, counting down.
ATAACATGTTGATGTTCAAGATGATATTTGTGACATCCTGATTTTTTACCCTGTTTTGATTAAATGAAATGGGCTTTTCATCGACGCGCCTATAGTCTTTTTCTCTAAGTTGATCACTGATAAGATAACTAATCTATAAGGTGAAACCGTTAAGGAGTATAAACGTGACAGACTTAAGAATTCTATCAGAAATCGACTACTCGACCGTGCTAATTTGCAAGGGTCAATACGGCACCGTGAAAATCGATCGGTGTTCATTAGATGTTGCCTTTGTCTAGCATTATTAATTCGATTCTAGCATTATGTTCATGCATGCATTTAGGTATAGTGTATACTAGGTGTTCTCCATACTATCCAGCGTCATTGATTAGATTCTGACATTGTGTCTTTGTATCTATCTTGGATTGGTGTCTACTAGATGTTGTCCGCACTATCCAGCATCATTAATTAGATTCGGACGCTTTGTCCTTAACTTAGTAGAAGGTAGCGCTTTATCAAGCATCTTGTTCATATTCAGTGTTGTCAAAGTGCCTTCGTTATTGTATAGACTACTTTAATTTTAATGGGCTTTCATTATTTTAATGATGTCATTAATTGGGTTTCAACATTAATTATCGTTGATATCGAACATGCGATAGGTCAACTACTTCTTTGATTTTGAGATTATAAGGTGTATATGTTGAACTTTGCGGAAACGTGGTACAAGTATAACTCACGAAATATGACTTTCACTATTACAATATTTCCTTACACCACATACAACACTCTTACAATTCTACACAACTCCTCTCACACTCATATGCATACATAGCACACTCTACAACACACTCTCAAGACCCCTACACACACACCACACTCTATACTCACGCCACCCACTACACCCACGCACACCCTCTTGAACTTCTTACTCACACACTCTTAGTTGGACGCTCACATGAGGAGCAACTTGCTCCTATTTATAGGATGGAAAGTTGGTGACTTTTCTGGCTTTCTACACTATTCTAGAAGTATTATTTTATTATATCCTGACAACTAGATTTCTATGGAGAAGTTTGGAAGTGGCGTAGCTGATGGATTTTGCTAGAACATTCTGGAGAATGGAGAGATATGGAGAAATCCAGAGAGAGAGAAATCTGGAGGAGTAAAGAGAGATATGGAGAACTCTAGAGAACTCTAGGAGAGAGAGAGATCTAGAGAACTCCAGGAGAGAGAGAGGTGGTGATCTTCAACACTCCCCCTCACCGACTGCTCTCTCTTTTGGATGTAACACCATGTAAAGTTGCTTTTCGGCATATGCTTTTGTCTTCTTCCATTCAACACATTGTGAAACTTCCTTGTACGTGGATGATTCTATGGCTCCATCTTCAGTTGCTTCTCTTGCTGCGACTTTCCATTGAGTTTTGTGATTCTTGAATTTTTGCAGTGCCAATTTATTTTGCCCTTTAGTATAGTCTCATTCGCATTTGACCCTCTCTATTTAAAGCTAATACAAAACCTAAGTCTCCTTCAATAAAAAACTAAAATATAACACTTGGTGAAAGATATTTTATTACGGGATCCAAAACCGATGAAACAAAGTTATAGAAAGAAAATTGTCGGTGTTGTAACTCTAAAAACTTCTCTACAATTCATAACAACTTTTTTCCATCAGGATATTTTGTCGCTGGCTCTTGCAGGTGGTCTTTGTTTGGCCAAAAAGAAGAGTAGTATTTGTCTATAAATTTTTGGCCCTTTATTACCTCATTTGGAGAGGCTTCCTACCTTCCAATACACTGGTGGGGCTAAAATAACGGACTCTACACTTACAAATGAATTGAGTGGTTATAACATGAACCATGCGGGTGTGGATCCCATATAATTACTCTTAGAAGAATAGCCGTGAAGGTCACTTCTTCCCACCGTATTGTGTAGAAAAAAAAAAAAGGCATGACTTACTAGTCACTAATAAGCAAAAATTTTCAATCCTTCGATTCCACAAACTACTTTCCACTAGTGTTAATTCATAATTTGGAGTTTGGATCTTTAAACGGCAAGAAGTCTCATTAAATTATATGATCATTTTTCATGCTAAAATATGCAGTTCATCCTCTTTTAGGTTTGAGAGATTGATATTCGTTTCAATTTTTTACTTCTTGTGAAAGAAAAAAAAAACTAATACACAGTGTCAGTAAATTTGTATTTAATTTGAAACTGCGAGTGTTCCGGGAGATTATTTCAATTAATTACGAGCATGCTTTAAATGAATAAAATATATATTACTATTCTCTAATGACTGAACTTTCTAATAACACGCTATAACTCATCTCAACAAGCGGCATTACCCTCTTATTCAAAAATATTAAAACCAAAAAAAAAAATGATTGATATTGAATTCCATGCAAGTAAAAGGCTTTTAACTCTCAAAGTAATTTGAGCTCATGGGAAGCAAATACAATTTGTTAATGCACAAATGACTCGCTCAACTGATGATCCCCCTTCAATGATCACAATGCACAAATTCCCCTAATGGGTCTGTTTATTATTTGCCCCGGAGGCAATATACTCAACGAGTCTTGTTTTCCATATATATGGAGATGTTGCACACTAGAACATTGTACCGTACAATTTTAAGACGCTTGATCATAATCAAGTACAAGACGTGAAATATGATGTTGTACATTTGTCGAACACTTTCGTCATGCATCAATTTTATGCGATGCCTTTATCGGCAACAGAGTGAGAGGTACTTTCTTGAACACCGCTAGGCCAGCCCCTTCTTCCTTGTTCACATCTCCCTCTGTCATTCCCTTCGGCAATTCCCCATCGAAGGAGTGCAAGACATTGGCAAGCGCCAGCTCGATCATCGCCATGACCATTGACATCCCAGTGAGGGCCCTCATTGCCTCGCTCTTGTTGCGAAGGCCTTGGGCAACAGCCCAAAGCCGGCAAGGCCTCGATAGCCTTGCCTAAGGCCTTTACGGCCAACAGCGAGGTGGGCCCGCCCAATTTGGGAGAGGGTTTCATGGCTGGTGAGGATCGCCAGTGACCCTTGCCGGCCCTAAAGAAAAAAACAAAAAAAAAATTCAAAAAATCCATATAAGATGTTTGGTTGGAAGTGGTACTTAAGTGAGCCAAAAAAAAAAAAAAAGGTTTTAGCACTCCTACTGTTCTTATCTTGAAAATTGTCTTTGCTGGAACTCTAAAACTTCTCTAGAATTCGTAACAACCTTTCTCCAGTAGGATTTTTCACCGCTGGTTTGTGCAAATGAAGTAATATTGGTTTTGTTTGTCCAAGTAAAAAAGTAATATTTGTTTAGAAATCCTAGATCTTTGTTACCTCATTTGGAGACACTTATAGGTTTGTAACGCACTAGTGGGGTTATAACGAAGGACTTTATACCTATAGATGGACTGGATGGTTATAACCAAAACCAAACATTTTATTACGGTTGTGAAATACCTTATTGTAACTCTTAGAGGAATAGTTGTGATGATCGCCTCTCTCCACTATATTGTGAAGAAAAAGAAGGCTTGGCTAAGTAGTCACTACTAAGCCCAAAAGTTTTCAATCCTCCGATTCTATAAATCACTATTCACTGATGTAAATTTATAATTTGGAGTTTGGATCTTAGAAGGCAAGAATGCAAGTGATAATGTAATTCATGGTTTTACTAGAATTATTATGTCATTCATTATCATGAAATTCATATTTAGGATTATAAAAAAAATAAAAAAAAATCTTAAATTTTCATGATTTATTTATGATGAGAGGGATGAAGACATATCTTTATCCATGGTAATAACCTTGAAAAGAAGGATTGTTGAAGAAATAAAAGAAAATGGAGAAATTCGATTTCTCTCCCTTAATCCACTTTTTTCTTAACGTATTTTATCCAATGGAAGATAAAATACAACTTTTGTTATCTTGGGTGGAAAGAGAGACATACTCTATTTCTATAGTGCACCAGTATGTGCTTTCCATCAAAGTACATTCTATCTTCATAAGAGCCACATCTTTTTATAAAAAATTTAACTTCTCAAAAGAATTGCACCTCTTCATAAGAATTGCATCTCTTCATAGAAGTAATAACTTCTCATAAGAGTTGCGTCTCTTCATAAGAGTTGCAACTTTTTTATAGCCAATACATCTTAGCACTTAAATAAATATTAAAACATTAATTAATAATATCATGTGGGTCACAATTATTCTTACAAAGAAGTATCATTAAATTACATGACCATTTCTTATGAAAAAAAATATGCTACTCCTGCTATTTTAAGTTCGACAGATTGATATTCTTTTAATACATTTACTTCTCGTGAAAAAACAACTAATATGCAGTTTCGGTAAATCTGTATTTAATTTGAAAGTGCCTATGTTTTGGAAGAATAATATTTAATTATGAGTATGCTTTTAACGAATAAAGCTATTGTACTATTCTCGAATGGGTGAACTTGCTAATGACACGCTACAGCTCATCTCAACGAAGGGCATTATCTCTTTATTTGAAAATTGTACATCCCAACAAAATGTTAATTGTTGAATCACCCCATGCAAGTAAAAGTGTTTTGTGAGAATTTTTCCGTGACAAAATATCTTTTATTGAAAGTCGTTTATTGACTTTTATTTAAGGAAATCAGGATTTTGCGCCAATTCCGAATTGAAAAAATTGTTATGACTAGATTTATCACCTAGAGGGAAATGAATATGTGATTATGCGGAAATGAAATAATTTAAAAAAATATTGCTGTGAATTAACTTATGGTAACCAAGGGCTTTGCAATCAAATCTTACTAATGTGTAATTCTATCACAAAAAATAAGGAGTGAAAGAGATAGAGAATTGCACACAAAAAAATTATAGTGGTTTGCAAGCCTACGTCTACACTCCCGTGTTACGGCCTATTGGTTGGATTTCACTTAAAAGAACCAATAAGAGATTACAAGATCTAACCTATGACAACTCAAGCTCGTGTGTATTATTTCTCACACACTCTCAACCTCTAAATGATTATATAATTTCACTCATAAAAATGAATGTATATAATAAAAAAACACTCTTTAGACTTTGGAATTAAAAGTTTCGATTCTCGTGAATGAGATGCTCCTTTTAGATTCAAAACTTCCTCTTATACTACTCCTAGTCCGGGTTGATCATTGGACATATCTCCAAGAGGACAATCCAGCTAATCTACCCCTTGGCCCAGTTCTCATCAAAAAGGTCTGATTGCTTCAGCATTGCCGAGGATGATGCTTCTTATAAATTTTGCAGCTCATACAACAGTTCGAGTTTTTCATAAGTCGAGTGATTTGATTTGGAAAGAATGTTTCGCCTCAAGTAAGTTGTTCCAAGAAAGTTAAATCTCTTAGAGATATTAGGAAGACTTTCCTTTTGGAGCTTCTCGTAAATAAGGCAGGGGATCCAATCAATCACCACCAGCCATTGCACAAGTATATTCCATCCTTCGTAGCCGTTTGATAGAACATATAAGGAAGGAGTTAATTTCGCCACAACTCTGGTTTCGACAAGCAATGTTTGATCATATCTCATCATACTTTTCACCTAAAAATATATGTCATAAAAAATAGTCTTTAAATTTTGTCAATCTTCAAAATCACTTAGGAAATAGTTTCTCAACAAAAATCATAGGCAAAAGGAATCGGCACCTTCAACTCAAATTGAATTATATAGATTCAAATCATGCCAAAATTTAATTAATGACAAGGCCTTGAAAAGATATAGACTTGATAAAGTAACCATATGTAAACAAATTTTGTCAGAATTTAATTGACAACATAACCTAAAAATGTAAAAATATTATATCAGAATTTTATCAATGATGCAAATCTGAAAACTACATTTAAGGAAAATAAAATACAATGCAAGAAAGAAAAGATAAAGATAATAGATTTGCTTGATTTGTGCGGTGGGTTTTTTTAATGGATGGTCTGTAGTATTTATAATGTTTTTTTGACTATTCCAAGTTAGGGGTGTGCAAAGAAACCGAAAATCATCCAGATCGTTTGGAATCATACCGGAACTAGTGGTTCCCAAGGAAATTGGTCCGGTTCTAGCTAGTTCCAATAATTTAGAACCGGCAATTACTAATTTGGTTCAATCACCCACTTGGACCGGATTAGTATGTATGTGTGTGTATATATATTGTTAAAATATGTCTTAAGTTTAAGCCTATTGGACGAACATGACCCAAGTTTATTTACATATTAACCTAGTAGATCAAAGGCCAAGATCGGATCTTGCATAATGCGAAAACCTCATCCCTATTGGTGTTGTGATCAAGAACATAATTATTTCTTTTTACGAGTTCAACTCAGTGAAGAAAGAAGACAGAAAAAGGGAACCCAAGTTTGTGGGCTTTGTTGACCGAATTGGATTTCTTCAGGCGGTGAATGTATATGTATATATGTGTGTATATTAATATACTCAAACTTGTTATTGCTTGAAACGTGGCTTAGTTAACCGAGTCTTATTAGGATTATATGGATTCTCCGTATCCATGTTGAAGTCGGTCAACTTTGTTCTATATATATTTGTTCCTTTGCCGCAAGAGAAGCCACCGTTGTTAATGCATGCAATAGGGAAACGCCGTTTTCGAGTGCTTGAGTGGTGGGCTATCTTCGTGGGTTTGTTCTTGAATTACATCCAAGAAGATACAAGTGTTCAAGCCGATTAAATCTGCGAGTTCAAGATTCATGAATTTCTTCGTGAGATTGAAAGATTATGTTGTGAGAAGTTGTAAGGCTAAACACTGTTGCGTTATTGGGTGTAATTGGAGCTTGGGAAACGCCGAGAGTGTTTGAGTGAATCGAGTGTGTAATCTCCGTTATATCGCTTGGTTTATAGTGAAATTTGTTGCTACTCTCCCCGTGGACATAAGTTTATATGACTGAATCACGTAAATATGGTATCCGATTTATTTTCCTTCTTGTATCTATATTATTGTTCAATCACTTGTTTTCCATAACAATTGGTATCAAAGCCAGACTTAACTGAGTTGAAGCAAATTGATGGTGATAGAAGAAGAAAAAGTGAAGATCGACAGATTTCATGGAAGGATTTTGGTTTCTAGAAGATATAGATTGAATATTATCTTTACCAAATGAAATTGCACTTGCCCTTGTTTGGGGAGAAACTAGAGACGATGAAACAAGCTGATTGGGATTTGCTTGATAGACGAGCTATAGGTGTTTAATATTGTGAAGGAGAAAACAACTGTTGATTTGATGAAAGCCCTCATCAAATATGTATGAGAAGCCCTCTACGAGTAATAAAATCTATTTGATGCGACGTTTGTTTAATTTGAAGATGAGCAAAGGCGCGTTAGTTGCAGGTCATATCAATGAATCCAATATGATTGTTAGTCAATTGAGTTTAGTTGAGATTGACTTTGAAGATGAGGTCCGTGCTTTAATTCCATTATCTTCATTGCTTGATAGTTGGAATACTACTGTTACTACTATTAATAATTCCTCTGGGTCAACAAGTTTAACGTTTGATGAGGTTCAAGATTTGATTCTGAGTGAGGACATCCATAGAAGAGAATTTGGCAAACCTGTATCTATTTCTTTAGTAGGTGAAAATAGAGGAAGATATAGAATACATGTTAGCAAGAGTAGTATTAATATGAACAGGCATAGTCAGTCTAGGATTGGTAGTGCTGTTTGTTGGAATTGTGGCAAGAGGAACCATCTTAGAAGGAATTACCTTAAGTTGAAGAATGTAAAGGGTAAGAAAATTATAGTTGATTCTACAGATTATGTTATGCCTGTAGCTGATAGTGCCGATTATGCTTTGTCTATCACTGATTATTCATCGTTTGATGGATGGACTATGGATTCTTATTGTTCTTTTCATACTACACCAAATAGAAACTGGTTTATTACTTATCAATTCATGGATAATGGTAAAGTGCAGTTGGAGAGCAACGCTGAATGCAATGTTGTCAATGTTGGCAATATTAGAATTATAATATATGATAGTATTGTGAGGACATTGATTGGAGTGAGGCATGTTTATGGTCGAAAAAGAACTTAATTTTCTTGAGCACTCTAGATTTAGCTAGGTATCGATATATTTTAGAATGTGGAATTTTGAAAATTATTCAAGTTGCTTTGATAATAATGAAAGGAATCAAGCACAGTAGCCTATATGAACTTCAAGGTGAGATAGTGACAAATTTTGCCGTGGAGATGTCGAATGCATCTATTCGAGAGTTTGAATTGTGGCATATGCATTTGGGGCACATTGGCGAGAAAAGCCTGAAGGTTTTACATGAAAGAAATGCGCCATGTGATTATAATGCTAACAAATTGAATGTATGCAGATGCTATGATTTAGATCAATGATGGAAAGTGCAGTTTAGTATAACCGTCAAAGAAACCACAGAAATTGCAAAGTTAATTCACTTGAATGTTTACAAGTTGTCACGATTTCCTTTGAAGAAAGGTGCTAAATATATGCTAACAATTGTTGATAACTACTCGATGAAGACGTGGGTGTTTGTGCTTAGGCATAAGTTTAATGTTATTGTTAGGATCATGCAATTGATAGCTTTGATCGAATAGGAGACTAGTAAGATGATCAAGGAGGTGCGAACTAACAGTAGCATAAAGTTTTGCTCAAAGCTGTTAAATGAATTCTGCATGAATGAATGCATTGTGAGACAACACACTTATGCCAATGAACCACAACATGTCACGGAATTAATGAGCAAATATTTACTAGAGACGATCCATAAAATGCTCTCTAACGCTGATACAACTAGGAGATTATTAGCAGATGCACTTAGTACGGCGAGCTACTTAATAAATAGATCCCCATCAATTGCCATTAGATGTCGGACTCCCAAAGAAGTGTGGTCAAATAACGTTGCCGATTATTCTATTCTTAGAATATTTGGTTGCCCATGTTAAATTGGAGTTAGTGATGGTAAGTTTGATGGAAAGGTAAGAAAGTGTATGTTCCTAGGCTATACACAAGGTGAGTGTCACGCCCCGATCCTCGGAGACGCACCCATCCTTCTACCTTGGTCGATTTTAGAATGCGATATCCCAGACTGTGTATCGCTGACCCTTTCATTTATATTTGCACATGCGGAAGTAGTTATAAATCCCCGGACAATAAAAACAATGGGACGAGAAAAAGCGAGGCCATATTTTTCGTATTGAAATTCACAACCACACTTTTATACAGAGCATAACTTAAAGTATTTCACAAAACTATTCACAACCTTCTAGTCTCACACTTATCTACTCTAAGACAAGGTTCACAAAAAAGGATGGGATCTCAATCCTCATCCGGGTCATACTTGGGATCATCCTGATCCTCCTCAGACTCATCGTCACTAAGCTCATCTTCATCAAGCTCTTCATCTTCTTCTGGCTCATCTACAGGGTTGTCCAACAGGTAATCCCCTTCCGATTCTTCTTCTTCAAGTTCTCCCTCGGCTTCAGCTACTGACTCCTCTTCAGGGTCTCCTGATCCTCCTCTGGTCCTTCCACCTCTTGCTCTTCGATCTCACCCTCCTCGTTATTCCAGTTGTCATCGTCGACCGAGTATATGGGAGTGGGGGCTTTAGCTTCCAGTGTCAGATCCTGAATATTCACAACTGACCCGTCCACGTGGTCTGCCGTGCCCTCTCCAAAGGCCTCTTCCATGATGTATACTGGTACTTCACTTTCTGGAATGGGTCCTACTCTTGGCCCATTAAAAGTTTCGCGGTACCACAATCGATAACGATGGGGTCTCAGGTTAGGCTCTCCCACATCAACCCATACAATTGACTTAACCAAATTGTACTCTAAACCTTCAGGATGAGGGTGGATGTGGAAGTGGATCTCTAGCTCAGTTATCTCTTGAGGAATACCAAAATGCATAGCGGGGAGGAGGAGGTGGAGGTCTTTGCCATCTAGGGGCTCGAAATATTATCCCACAACCGGGATGAGACTACATCTCAGCAAGTTCTACCCCTTAAGACTCGATTAGTAAACTAATACGCTATGGGCTGCCTAAACACGCACAGGTCAGAGGACTTACCTTGGCCTCAGATTCCGCCCTGCATATTAGCACAGTTTAAATAGGCACCCAAATAATCTCAACAGATCGAAGTATCGACCAAATCGACTTAGCCGATTCTATCTTCACAAGACCACTTTCGGTCATTTCTACTATTCCAACTCAACTTCCAAATGTGAATCACGGTTCTTATGACACAATTTATTTATAGGTGGTAATCACGAACCCACCAAGTATCTTTCTTAGATTTAGTGGCTTTACGGTCCCACCCAACCCTTCCAAGATTCAGTGGCTTTACGGTCCCACCACCCGACCCTTTCAAGATTCAATGGCTTTGTGATCCCACCCGACCCTTTCAAGATTCAGTGACTTTATGGTCCCACCCGACCCTTTCAAGATCCAATGGCTTTATGGTCCCACCCAACCCTTTCAAGATTCGAATTAAGAACGAATCTTAAATTCACTCATAAATTACTTTAGCACAAATTAAAGCTCAAATAAATAAACGGACTGTGCCACGACAATCAACACGAAATTCCGATCACCGGCCATCCCAGTTGAATTTCCGGAAAAATAAATAATAATTAATTGATTTCGAAAATTAATTAATTAATTCAATATAATTTCTAAAAATACTAACCTAGGCCAAAATCATTAAATTATATACCAATATGGACCCGGAAAATTCCCGGACCCTTCTAGATAAAATGCATAATTTTTCTAGGCCTCACTTAATCTAATCTAACCACCTATCATGCATAATTGAATAATTAAATTTCTAATTTAATCTAACTAACCACCTAATCCCTAATTAAATAAACCTAAACAACCCCTAGGCATAATTAGCAAACTAAGAAAGCATTAGTGAGTAAAACTCACTTGGTAAAAACGGGGACCGAAACACCACGACTGTGACGCGACGGCGGCTGAAATCGGGCTTTCGACAACACCGGCGACTTGGACCGGGCCTTGAAACTTGGGTTGAGATAGCTGAAGCTTGGGCCAAACTGCTGCAGGCTTCTGGGCTTCAAGTGGCTGAAACAAAAGACTGAACTGGGCGGGCTTCAATTCAATTGAAGATGGGCTGCGAACTGGGCTTGAAGACTGAAATTTGGGCCCAAATTGCTGTTAAAGATTGGCCCACAACGCTGGGCCTCGGTGGATTTCGCACGGCCAGATGAAGGCCGTGGGCTGGGCTTCGGTCAAACGAAGGCCAACAGAAGGAGCTGATTCGGTCGGTGGTCCTGAGTTACTCGGTGGATGAGAAAACCGATGGTGGTGTCGCAGCACGGCTGAACCGAAGGAAGAGCTCAGGCGTGGCACGGCTGCTGCTGCTGGACGCGTGGATGGCAGGTGACTTCACACGGTGCTGCTCGGTCAACAAAATGGGAAAAAAAAAGCACCGCTGTTGACCGAAGCAATTGGAGAAGCTGGCAGGTGGCAGCGGCTTGTGAACCGGTGAAGAAGAATCGATGAAAATGAGGGTGTTGGCAGCTTCGGTGGAGGCAGAGACACTAGAACGCCTAGCAGCAGCTTCAACGCAGAAGCAAATTTCGGTGGAGGGCTGGCGTGAGTGTGTTGACCCGCAAGAGAGAGGTCGCGGGGCTGGGGTGATCGAAAATGGAGAGATAGAGAAGAGAGAGCGTGGCCGGTTGAGGGGTTGAGGGAAAAGAGATGGATAGAGATGAGTGAGAGTTGGGCTCCACTTGGTTGGATATTTCACAAAATATCTTCCAAAAGTCACTCTTGGCCATGTAAAAATACTTTGGCCTTCAATAGCCATCAAAATGACCTCATAACCTCTCGCAGTAGTCCCAATATTCTTTGGGTGTGAGGGGTGTTACGAATTTCTCGGTCTTGCTTCACCGCTTCTTCCATTCTCTCTTGATTCATTTTCAATTGGCCACCATAATTTCAATTGGTATATCAATTATCAAATTGATAATTTTCCTCATCCAATCACCCATCTTGCATCTAAATTTTGCGTCCAAATTTAATCCCCGACTTCAATTGTACAAGAACGACCATGCGACAACTTTTTCCCAAAAAGTGTCGGGTGTCGAAAAATCTTCGAGGGCGAGTCGACACTCCAGAATTTATTGTGACATGAAAAAAACTTCAATTTTTGAAATCAGACTTGAATTGGCGGCCAATTTCTATTCGACGCGTTTTTAGTGTGACCTAGACTACCGGGCAACTTTCAGATATTTTTAGTGCAATTGACCCGTGGTCGATTTTCTTCGAGCCACTATGAACCCCCTCCACTCATTGGCGACTCTCGATTGTCGTGAAAATCCCGAGGATCCAAATACGGACACGGGGTACCAAAACAATAAGAAAATCGTCTAGTGCTTGGGTTGACAAGAATTTTCCAATTTAGTGGTGTCACCCACGATTAGCCACACATCTCGTCGATCCAGTCTATCTCGATTTCAAATCGATTTTTAATCGTGCCGTAATGGCCTCTAAAGATGGACACGGTCGAGAAGCCGATTCCCGATCGAGTTCTCAAGTCTATTGCTGAAAATTTCTTAATAATTTCCCAGATAGTCTAGTTATCTCAAGAATGATCGGCCCGAGAAAAACCCTATAGGCACGTCAATGAAATGCCCGATTCATTCAGAAGAAAACATAATTGAAAATTCTGGATGTCACGGTGAGAGGGGTTATCGATTATGGTGCTCAAAATTAAATTCACTTATTATTAGTAGAGAAGTTACGTTTGATGAGTCTCCAATACTTTTGGCTAGGAGTGTTTATGGCAGTATTTATACGGATATGAACGATGTTCAACTTGAGGCAGAGTTGCAACCAGAAACTCCTAAGGTAGCGGGTACAAGTACTAACATGGTAATCGACACGGATGATATTTGTAGGGAGGTGGAGCTTATAGAGCCAACGGTTGCTATAACTGTTGAAATTGACAAGATGCGTATTCGATCTTCTAATAGATATGGATGCAATAATGATTTTGCTTTATCTGGGGTTAAGGAGGTTGAGTCGGAAAATCCCTACAGAGCAATTAAAGGTGCATGTGGAGTTGGTATTCTAATGAGGTCCTTGATTATGACGAAGTTCAAGCAAGGCTTGGACTTGGATAAAATCTATAGTGATTGAACCCATTGGGGCTATGGGAGAGTAGCGGCGGAGTTTGAATTTTAGCGGAGTAATTGCAACTTGGCTTGAACATGAGTTAAGGTGGAGATTGTTGAAATATGTCTCAAGTTTTAGCTTATTAAATGAACACGACCCAAATTATTTGTATATTAACTTGGTAGATCGAAGTTCAAGATCGGATCTTGCATAATGCGGAAACCTCATCTGTATTGGTGTTGTGATCAAGAACATAATTTATTGCCTTTTGCAAGTTCAACTTGGTGAAGAAAGGAGACAGAAAAAGGAAAGTCAAGTTTGTGGGCTTTGTTGACTGAATTGGATTTCTTCAGGCAGTGGATGTATATCTATATATATACTTCAAACTTGTTATCGCTTGAAATGTGGCTTAATTAACCAAATCTTATTAGGATTATATGGATTCTCCTTATCCATGTTGAAGTCGGTCAACTTCTGTTCGATATATATTTGTTCTTTTATCGCAAGAGAAGTCGCCGTTGTTGATGCATGCAATAGTGAAGCATCGTTTCTGAGTGCTTGAGCGGTGGGCTATCTTCGTGGGTTTGTTCGTGAATTACATCCAAGAAGATACAAGTGTTCAAGTCAATTAAATCTTGCGAGTTCAAGATTTCTGAATTTTTTCATGAGATTGAGAGATTATTTTGTGAGAAGTTATAAGGCTAAATGCTGCATGCGTTATTACATGTAATTAGGGCTTGGAAAATATCGAGAGTGTTTAAATAACTCAAGTGTGTAATCTCCATTGTATTTACTTGATTTATAGTAAAATTTGTCGCTGCTCTCTCCATGAATATAGGTATTTTCGACCAAATCACGTAAATCTAGTATCCGATTTATTTTTTTTATTCTGTCTATATTATTGTTCGATCACTTTCTTTTTGCAACATATACACAATTTTCCAAAAAAAAATTAAAAAAATCCTAAATTTCCTATTTTGAAGCTCGACACTAATTGATTGAGTGTTTGTCTTCTCTTACTTTCACCTCATATGAGTTGTCTTTCTTTCTCTCGCTTATGGCCTTGACTATTAAGGTTAATGCCCATCGACTCATGATTTCGACTCTTAACTTTCAATATATGCTCAATCTTTTTATTGATCTTGCAATTAAGATTAAGGATATTCTTTGCTTTTGCCTTCACTTTGGCTTGCTCGAAAACATTACATTGAGTGCATGAAACTTGTGGGACCGGTTTTATAGACCCATATGGAAATCAGACCAAATTGGCAGTCTAATTCTTGAGTTGATTAATGAAACCAACGAGTGGTTCTTGATTTAAATATTTTTAAATCGATTTAATATGCGATTCCCAATTCTAAGGGCCGGATCATGCTCACCCCAAAGCTGTCCTCTACGGTTACCTCCGTGTCCCTTTGCTCCCGACGTTCTGGTACCCATGATCTCTTGGCATTCTTGTTGAGCAGTCATTTTCTTTGGAATGCGTGTTAACTGCATGATGACATTGTTCCGGTGGTTACAGCCTTTTAACATATGTCCATTGGTTACCTGACGAATGCAACTTCCTGGCTACCTTGGACACACGATCGCGCTTAGTCCTGCCACATTGACTTTCGCCGTTTGCGATCTCGAAATGGAGATTGCAACTCTTTGCCCTTCTTACCCCTAGAAATTTTGTCGGTCAATCTGACCGATTTGCTGCGTCCCGCTCATCGATGCTCATGTTAACAGCAATTCGTGTCGTCATTCGTCGACGGCTGATCGATGGCCCCTGTCACCGTATGTCCGTCTTAGTCTCTGTAGCCATCGACACAACGATAATGTCGTTCAGCAGCCACGTGGTCTCATGCTCGTCAATATAGATGGCTTGTTCATTTTCTGGTGTAAACAAAAAGTCTTTGAACTCTCGAAGTAACGTGCACGCATGGGATACGTGTACAATTTGTTAATGTACACGTGAGTCGCCCAGCTGATGATCCCTCCTCAATGGTCACAATGCTCAAATTACTCAAACGGTCTTTTTATTAATTGCCCTAGAAGCAATATACTCAATAAGTCTCCGTTATATATGGAGATGTTGTTTGCTAGGATATTGTACCGTACAACTTTAATACGCTTAATCATAATTATAAGCATAAACGTTATGAGATATGATGATTTTTTGTTTGACGCCGATTTTGTCATGCATTGGTTTCATGCGATACCTTTACCGGCAACAGAGTGAGAGGCACTTTTTTGAACACAGCTAGGCCAGCCCCTTCTTCCATGCTCACATCTCTCTCCGTCATCCCCTCTGGCAATTCCCAATCAAAGGAGTGCAAGACATTGGCGAGCGCCAGCTCAATCGTTGGCATTGCCATCGTTATTCCAGGGCATCCCCTCCGTCCCGCTCCAAATGGCAACAACTCGAAATGATTTCCCTTGTAATCGATCGCACTGTCCTCAAACCTCTCGGGCACAAACTCATCTGGAAGCTCCCATAGGCTGGGGTCCCGCCCGATGCCCCACACATTCACCTGGACACGACTCTTCAGGTCGACATCATAGCCAAATAGTTTGAAGTGGCCCATTGTTTCCCTTGGGATGAGTAGAACAAGTGGAGGGTGTAGCCTCATTGTCTCCTTGAGTACTAACTTGAGATATTTGAGCCCGTTGAGGTCATCTTCATCAACCCATTTCTTGTTTCCGACGCAACTCCGAATCTCCTCTTGAGCTTTTTGCATCGCCCTCGGGTTCTTGGTGAGCTCAGCTATTGTCCAGTCCATGACAATTGCACCGGTGTCCACTCCAGCTAGAAATATATCCTGAGAGTGAACGTAAAGTCATGATTCACAAAAAAGACATTTACATCAATTTTTGCCGCCGTAATTTTATATCCGAGAAAGAGGATGGAGTATTCATTTAAGGAGTTCTTGAATTATATCCTGCAATGTGTAGAACCTTCAAGTTTGCTTCTCAATTGTGTATACGATCTACATAAGGTAATAAGTAGAGATTGTATGATGTACCATCGAGATGGCCTTGATGTTATCTTCCTTGAGCCGGATCCCCGCAAGCTCAGTCTGATCCCTCACCATCTTCAGCAGTAAATCGACAATGTCCTCTTGCTCGTGGCTCTTAGTCGCATTACGATGCTCTTCGATCACCTTCTGATAGAAAACGTCCAAATTGCGAAAGCTCTTCTCCAACCTCGAATGGAGCCCCGTGAACCTGTCCACAATCCAGCCAAATCGAGGGAACAGATCAGATGCCGAAAAGCTTCCTAACATCGCCACTGCCTCGTGAATCATATTCATGAAACTCCCTTCTTTGAACTCCGTCTCCTGAATCGCCTTTCCAAATGCGACCCTGCATATAAGGCGTGCAAACAAGTCAGAGATTCTCGTGAGTGATCAAGCTTGGCTCTCAGGCTAGACAAGCTTTGGTTCAAATCTTTTCCAGATTTGAGGGAGTTTCTCTAGTTGGAGAATCAAGTTCGAACTTGATAATAGCTAAATAATTTGGGCAGCTCGCAAGTCTGATCGAATCCAATGGAGTATAGTCAAGTTCGTACATAGAACTCATGCTCAAGTCGAGATCAAATTTATAGAATAGACTCAATATACTGCCATACCTCCGAAGAATTCAAGTAGTAACCAAAGGTGGCAAATGGGTTAAAGACCGACTTTTTAACTCGCATTTGGCGGCTTGTGAGTTAGTTAAAATTTTAAATATAGGTTGTTTTGGGTTCATAGTAGCAAAGCCCAACTAGATATGGATTTTATGGATTTACAGCATTATACTCATTTTCGATCAATTTATGGCGCTCAGCGTCAAACAAGTCATTCACGCTTTTCGCCATGGCCATGTCTCCTACTTCCTTGTGATGAGTGATTACAGACATTTATATAAATTGTCGACACACCATTTTCTCTTTCCGCATTAAAATTCATCAATTCGTTTTTGTTCATTAATTTAGCTTTTATATGGTCCTGTGATCTTTATTAATACACTTGAAAAGTTATTAATTCGATAGATACATTTCCCTAAGCACTGATTTATCAACCCTTGTTTGAAAAAATATTATTATTACGTGTTTATAAATGTAGGACTTTAGACGAACGCGGCTGGCCCTCGCCAAAGCAATTTGGGCTAATCCTATATGCAACCGATGGGCCACTTTTCCTTATGATCCTCAAGAGTTCGTAACTGACGAATTTCATCAAATTCAAAGTCGAAATTCTCTTTCCTACATACTCTATTGCACAATCATTCCCAAATCATCAAGTTTTCTTTTTCTGATATAAGTGATGCCCGTCTATATAGAATTTCCAAAATATCATTCCGGAAACAACTCCTACTCATGTGAAAGATAAAAACAGCTTTATTTTTAAATTTCCCTCATCAGGAGAAATAACTTGCGTGTTATCGTAGTTTCGTCAAATTTTTTTAGTAATTTCTTATTCGCTAATTTTTTTCAATTTTTAATTTGTTTTAAATCAAATAGTTTTTCACAATAAGCTGTTTTCTATATTTAAAGGGAAAAGCTGCTAATGATTGGATCAAGTTCAAACAGGATTGGGTGTGACTTGTTAAAATTGTATTATAGAAAGATGGATCAATATAATTAAATAGATAACTTACTTGACTCGCCTCCTCAACTGCACCACTATATCCTACCTGCAAGTGATGTTAGCCGTCAGATTCATGAATTTCTCGCTTATATTAACTGGAGTTCTACTCTTGGCTGACATCGCAATCGACTCGATCATAGACCCCACCTCCTCTTCTCTGACGTACCGGAAGGACTGGACTCGCTTTGCGCTATACAACTCGAGTACATACTGTTGGCCGCCGAGGCGGCTTCCCAGGATCGACGTAGCTAGAAGACCGAACATGTAGCAGGAGAATACAAAGGTTTGTGTACCTTGTTAGGAATCCATCGTTCTTTATGCGGAATGACAATGATCCAACAAAGCAATCCGAGCCTTTAACGCTGAAGATCTTCTCCTCTATTACCCTCGGTTCGGCTCGATGAGACCACCACTCACGACTTGCCTTATGTGAGGTGAGAGAGATTTCATGGAAGAAGTGGGGCTAGAGGAGGGACCTTAAGACTATTTATAGAGTTTTGGACGGGCCCTCTCATCACGGGCCGGGCCCAACTCGGCCCACACAATGCCAGCCCATATTTGGCCCATTAAGAAAACCTTATGCCTTACCTTATTAGACCAACCCCGTAAAACGGTAATTACAATCTAAATTAATGTAGTCCACATAAGGAAAACTCTTACATTCTCCCACTTGGGCTATATTAATTGAGATTGTACTTTATGTGCGCACCTTTATGTTGGTCTAGTGGCAATTCTTAATAGTCAATCCTATCCTATAAAGTCTCCAACACCGAATCATGGCGGTAATCGTATGTATTCATACAGAGCCTTCCATGGTCACGAATGCTTTTAACTTTATTGATATGGATTCAATATGGTTGTGTGGCAAACGGATAACACATCATAAAGAGTAATACCTTATGTGTTATCTCCTTTGTCGGTCACTATTCTCTTACCTTAAGTGTCACAGAAAACCGGATGTGCCACTAGAGAATATCCTTATGGTTCTAATGAACCCACATATGTCTTATCTTTATGGTTAACCTTTCTTTATGTGTAATCAAGACATATGTTCAAGGCTGATGACCAGATGTCTCCAGCCTTCACTCAAGGCTTACACAATACCTTGAGATTTTCATTACATATAATCAATTCAATATGGTAACCACACATTCATGAACACTTTATTGAATGCGTAACTTATATAAGCTTTATTAGAGCAAAATTAAGACAGCTCCCACTAAACAACAAAGCATCCAATGATGTTCCTTAGCCCATGTTTACGACATGTCGTTTAAGTACACAAGGGCAAAAATCTTTAATTAGTGGGTCTACAACCACATCATCTGTGGAAATATCTGCTCTATTGCGGTGTCACCATTTCGTATCATTTCTTTATGGTCAAAAACCTGACCGTGATATATCTAGACCCCTCGAGACCCTTATTGTTGTTGACAAACAACACCGAAGAGTTATTGTCTCGATACAGCCGTATGGGTCTATTCAAAATATCAAATATAATCAACTCCTTAATGAGGTTCCGAAGTCAAATATCTTGAGTAGCAGCTAAAAGGCATGTTATAAACTCCATTTATACAGTAGAGGATAACATAAATTTCTGTTCAATACTTTTTCATAATACCGCACCCTCTGCTAGTAAAATCTGCATCCGAATACTCTACTAGCTCTAGATCTTGAACATGTTTATCAGCATGTAGTTTTCTTATCCTTTTCAATGTCTCAAAACCTCATTGTCGGCAATCCGGTGATCATGTCCTAGACTTGACCGATATCTGCCAAAAAATCTTACCACAAAACAATATGTAAACTAGTGCAGACTTAAGCATGTATGACACTTGTAAATGCACTAGCATAAATTGTATCCTTTATTTGGATTTTCCCAAAATTTGAACAAGGACAATGCCAGATATTCAATCTATTACCCTTAACAACAACAACAACTCCTGGCTTATTGAATATTTTCAAAATACAATTAACACATGCAATCTAAGATAAATATAACATATGCCAAGAACGATCTTTATAGGTCTCAATGCCAAGGACAAAAGGTACTTGACCGGGGTCTTTTAAGTCAAAATTCCTCAACAATATTTATATTATCTTATGCAGTAATCCAATATTGCTTTCACAAGTAAGTTATCACTTACATGGAATCTGAGAAAACTAAATTTTCTCCCACTGACCTTGCAGCATATACATTGATCTACTTTATTCTTAGCAAAACTGAATGAAGTGATAATGCTATAAAACTTCAAGCATCGTCTGATCTACAGACTTTCTTAAGGCCATAAATAAGGGTTTTCAGTTTACACACAAGCTTACCCGAATCATCCGCTGCAAAACCTTTAGGTTATACCATATAGACTTCTTTATCAAGGTATTCATTGAGAAACACAATTAGAATCATTTATCTAATATAAATCTATAAAAAAATGAGCTAGTAATATCATATTCACTCTGAAATAGTCTTTAGAAAAGACTAAACTCCTCTCCGAGTGAGATGTTTTATTACTAATTTGGATTTAAACTTCTCAATATTTCTCTTGAAATTTCTCTTAGTCTCATTCACCCATTTGCAACGGATGAGCTTGTGACCCTCAACCAATTTAATAGGCTCTTAAACATTATTACATTTTATAAATTGCATCTCATCTTTTCATTATGTCTAATCACAGATCAAACTGAGGACAAGAAACAACATTTACATATACAAGTCACTAGATCGACCACGTAGCAGATATCATAGTCATGCTCTTACAAATAGACTATATGGTACGGTGGTACAACTGAACATCTTTCCATAACAGATCTCTTGAGTGGAGCTACTATAATTTTATCTTACACTTGGGAGGCTTGAAAAACTTCATCGGGAATCATATCAATGACAATATCCTGAACCTCACAAGTTTAATTTGTGCTATAAAAGACTCCATAATTTTCTATATAGGGAAAGACAAAGACACAAAGGTCCCCACCATACCATTATCTTTAATAGTCTAAGAGCAAGTTCAAGTATCCTCTGCTTTTGTCGAACACTAAAGACTTTACTGTCTGTGATTCCACATTTCTTATGCCTCTATTGGGATAATAAAACCTAGTATCCCTTCAAATGATCTGGGTAAGATACCGAGTGGTACTTGGATTCCAACTTATTCAATGTTGGATTATATATCCAAACTTCTGCAGGACATTCCAAACTTTAAGATGATTCGAGTCACGTTTACGTCCGATCCACAACTCAAAATGGGAGCTAATGGAGCATCTTTGGTAGTAACACGGTTTAATACATATTGGGTTGTTTCGTCCCGTAGAAAACCTGATAAATTAGTCCTAGTAATCATACTCACTGTCATGTTCATCATGGTGGAATTACGCCTTTCGGCCACACCAATTTATTCCAAGATTTTCGGATATACTAAACTAAGTTACCATCCCAGAATCTTTCCAAGTATTTGACAAATGGCCCTTTAAGCTATCCAGCATTGCCATAGTCAAAACACTCACTACCACGGTCATATCTGACAATCTTTAAGACTCATCCCAGTTGTTCCTTGATCTTAATACGAAAGAATTTGAATAAAACCAAAAGATTCAGATTTTTCTTTAATCAAAGGGAAACAGTTGTCAACATAACTTTACCATATATGGTCACCAATATCAATGTAAATAACCTCTAACAGGTTAGGACTTCATACTGCAGTTTTCTTCTTTATCTTAATCATCTTACTTCCATAGAAGTCTACTCAAGTCTTTACGTAACATTTAAGAGTAGACAAAATATCGACATTATCAGTCTTTCTACTCTTTCTCTAGACATATAATCAAGATATTCATGTTACATGCAAAAGATCATTCTTAAGGTAAATCTCTATTGGAAACAACATTTTCAACTGTATGACAACATACATATCCTTGGGAGATGAACACAATTTGTACAATTCATTGGACCCATTATAGCATCCAACTTCATTTGACTTGGAAAACATTGAAACAGTATTGTTCTTTATCTCAAAAGAATATCCATACACTTCCGGACATGATACGAAACTAGGTTCGAGTCTAAAAGGAAGGTACATAAAAGTGTTTTTCAACGTCAAATGCTAACCAATATCAATAGTTAAAATAACATCTCCCACTAAAACGACATTAAATGTTATTTCCGTGATGAGTTATGATTCATTTCAATTTGGCTTCCTTAGATTTATGAATCCCTTTATGGTAAACAATATAATTTGTTGTACCGCTATCTAGCCACCAAGAACTGTATGAGGCTTTTGATAGGGATTGAATTCATAAATAAATGCCAATGAATCATTAACTCTAGACTTATGCTTGGACAAGCAAGCTTTATTACAATATCTTTATATGTCATTTCTTCCCACAAAAACAGTAAATGACACCATTTCTCTTAAGGGTGATAACCCGAGACAGTTATTGTCGAATGACCGATGGTTTCATGAATTCCTTAATGAGTATGATTTTTAGACTTGAAATCTACCATCCTTAGAACGTAATACTTAACCTCATTAGAACCATCACACCTTATGCTGAAGAGTCCTTGCACTTATACCAATCTCGGTAATAGACAAGACACACTTTCAAGTCACTAAGGCTTCTATAATCCTTTTAGCTGTGCAATCAGCTGGTAAACTATTTTCAAGTGTTCTCAGAATGAAACATCTCAAATATGATGGACAAATTCAATTGCTCTTTCCCAAGTAGCAAGGAATATATTCTAATTCCATATAACTAATAGTGAGATTCTCAGCTTATTCAAAACAAGAATAATATGAACATTTACCAGCATCCATCCTTAACAGAAAATCCTCTTTGCTACTTAAAATTTGACCAATAGGAACCTTAATCACAATGGAGTTGCCACAACTGATAAAGTAACTTAATGACAAGCAGCATATGTAATTGGCACCATGTGAGTATTGTGTAACTTAAAAACTTTATAAGTACACATCTTGAGAGTTACACGCACTATCATATAAACACCTTTGGGCAAAATATATGACATGCAATTGCATACTCAACCTCAATCACAATGGAATTGCCATTACAAATAATGTAATTTAATAACAAACAGCATATGTAATTGGCACTATGTGAGTATTGTGTAACTTAAAAACCTTATAAGTACACATCCCTGAGAGTTACACGCATCATCATATAAACACCTTTGGGCAGAATATATGACATGCAATTGCATACTCTCCACATGACAGCGGTCATGAGAATGTATTCCGACCTTTCACGAATTCACCACCTTTGGATGTATGAACCACTAGGGTCAGTCATTCCTCAACCATATGCTGCACATGCATCCCTCCATGAACTAATACACAATCACCTCCTTTGGGAGTATGACCACATATTAGAACAGAGACATCCCATCGAATACGAGGCGCGTTTCTCGGATCCAATCAAGTGTGCCACTTTGGCGGTCACAACCCAATTGAATCATAGAAACTCTCTCATATCAGGGATATAAACTTTATAACTCACATTTATTCCATACGTGTGATTTTAGACCGGATGACAGGGGCAATTTGTCACTAAAATCACATATAATGCCAATCACATTGCTCCATTCAATAATACATGCTAAATCTTATACATGTTATCGATGAATCGATCCTCTACACATTCCTTATGTGATGATATACATGTGAATTTGCAATGTATTTCCAAAGTTATAGAGAAATCCATGAAAAATAGGCAAAACATACCTCCAAAATCACGTACCTTAGGCTTTCACATGCATTTTCACATTCATAAGTTCATCAAAATTATTAAATAGATACATAATAGTGTAGAGAACATCCATACGAGCACAACGGTCCAAACCACGCTCCAATCCGACGTCGTACGCGCCCTCACGCGCCGCTGGAACGTGAGGCGCGTGAGGCCCACGCGCCTGTGCTCTATTCGGACCAAACCGGTCCGACCGGTCAACGGACCGACCGGGTCAACGGTCCGACCGGTCAACGGTCCGGCCGGGTCGGGCCGTCGGTGACGTCATCGATGACGTCACATGCCACGTGGCGGCCGCACGTAAGGCGGCTTACGTGACGTCATCATGACGTCATCTTCGGACACTGTCGGCGAATGACGTCATGGATGACGTCATCGCCGGACAGCTGTCCCGGCGAGTCGGGCGGGATGACGTCGGATGACGTCACCCTCGTAGAGGCGGCGCGCGCGCGTGCGGGCGCGTGAGCTACGCGCCGGGCGCGTGCGCGCGCGTGAGTCGCGCGGCGGCGCGTGGCACCGCCTCCGAGCTCCGTCTCGGCGCGTGGAGGCGCGTGCGGCCGTTTCCGGCTTCCTTCGATGCGTACGAGCCATCAAAATGCTCGTATTGATTCGTAGAATCTATATATGTGATCAAAATGCACTTTTACCGGACCAAAATTCACGAAGACAGGCGAAACAGTCCAAGGGTAGGTGAAATCCGAAGTTCTCGTTACCGGGGCAATTGGCCTCCGCCGAGGCGTACCACCCACCATAACGCTCGGCTCAACAAGAAGAATTTAAATATGTTTTCAAAATCAAGTTTCAACGGATGAAAGTTTCTAAAAACGGGCCGGGAGGCAACAGTTCGGGTTCTAGGCTACGAGGCTCGATACCAAATGTTGGCCGCCGAGGCGGCTTCCCGGGATCGACGTAGCTAGAAGACCGAACATGTAGCGGGAGAATACAAAGGTTTGTGTACCTTGTTAGGAATCCATCGTTCTTTATGCGGAATGACAATGATCCAACAGCAATCCGAGCCTTTAACGCGAAGATCTTCTCCTCTATTACCCTCGGTTCGGCTCGATGAGACCACCACTCACGACTTGCCTTATGTGAGGTGAGAGAGATTTCATGGAAGAAGTGGGGCTAGAGGAGGGACCTTAAGCACTATTTATAGAGTTTTGGACGGGCCCTCTCATCACGGGCCGGGCCCAACTCGGCCCACACAATGCCAAAGCCCATATTTGGCCCATTAAGAAAACCTTATGCCTTACCTTATTAGACCAACCCCGTAAAACGGTAATTACAATCTAAATTAATGTAGTCCACATAAGGAAAACTCTTACACATACAACTTCCTGAGCTCCCTCCAGTAATCGCCGTACTCGACAAAGGCCATGTCGAGGTAGTCATAGGAGAGGCATCCCACGCTGACTAGCCGCGGGCGGCTGCAACAATCTAGGTCGTGGGTCTTGAGGACCTCCCTGGCAGCTTCAGGGGAGGAGACTACGATGGTGGGGATGCTCCCGAGGCGGATGAGCATGACGGGGCCATACCGTTTGGAGAGTTTCCACAGAGACTGGTGAGGCAAGTGGCCGAGCTGGTGGAGGTTGCCTATGATGGGGAGAGATGGAGGCCCTGGTGGGAGATTCTTCTTTTTATCGTTGAAGTTTTTCACTGAGAGGAGGAGGAGGAGGAGGAGGAGGAGAGGAAGCGAAAGAGAGAGCCATGTGAAGAGGATGTGAAGAGCCACTGTCGGGGGACGGTCGTGTGCAGTGCGAATACTTGAATCGTTGAGTTAGTTTGGCGTGGTTAAGTCGTGTTATATACAACGTGGATGCTGATGATGATTCTTTTATGATTATCCACTAAGACAGAAAAAGGTATGCTTTTGAAAATATGACAGGACAAACACAGGAAGATAAGTTGTTCGCAAGAATAACTGACGCTGACGATCTAACCAATGGTTTTTGTCTTCACCGGTGGAAAGTAAGCCTCAAGGCCCACATTCGTAGATGTCAACCTTCGATGAATCGAAGCTAGCTACTAGCTACAGACTAACTTTTGCTAACTTTTTCTTTTGGCCGAAAATAGAGCATACAAAATGTACATATTCTCTCTAATCACTGTAGAAATTGGATCGGCTAAGTGAACCTTTTCGAGCAATTATATACTTAAATATGACTAAATAAAATATCTTTATTTCTCAATTATAGTGTTCCTCTCAAAATTCAAGCTCAGGTTCGAGTTTGAAGTACAATTTATTGACCTATTAAATCAAGTGAAGTCAAGGTCCAGTTTCTTGAAAACTTCATCAAGTTAAGTTGGAATTTGTAAAATTGAGCTTGGAGAGTGCATCATGTGACATCCGAAAATTCTTATATTAATTACAAAAAATATTAATACGATAATTGTCATTGGTGGAAGTCTTAGTCGGATTACTAACGTGGAGATCGAGCTTCTTAAAGACTTAATCGAGTTAAGTTCGAACTTGAAAAATTTTGAGACATGTTCTCACATTGCCACCTCCGCTTTTCAGCTGTTAACTGTGTCCTCCAGCGGTCAATATTAACCAAAGGGCTGACTGCGAAACTTTTTAAAAAGTAAAGGGATCATTTGGAAAAAGAAGAAGGGTAAAGAGACGGCATCGAATTTCTCAGAAAAAGTACTTGGACCACTGGTGCCTTTTCACCAAAATATCAATGGGGTGGTTTTCATGTTGCCTCCAGCTTAAAACGAAAGCAGTTCCCTACATAATTTTGACTATCGGATTTTAATGATATAATAAGAACTAATTGAATAAAATGAATGACTAAACAGTTTTTGCTGCATTATCTTGCTACGGCATACTTTGCATGGATAAATTTGATTGATAATACATTGGTGAAGTTGTGGTGATGAACTCACCAACATCGGACACTTGAATTACAAGTGGTGCGGAATAGCTATAATTCAAATTGAACTTTTTGTAGGCAAGGTGCGACCCTTGTGATAATGCCTAGAGGGAGCTCCTAGGATCATCTCGCTACACCCTTTTGTTTTTTAATAAATCTACGTAATTATACGTATCATTAAATAACTTAAACCAAAAAAGGTTCTGTCACTAAAATGTTGAACCTTTAAAAAAAAAATTATTAAACAAATGACAACATACTTTTATACAAGAAGAAAAAAAGCGTAATTTTTTTGGCTTCCCAAGACCCACATGAATAACATGTAATTTCTCCAACTAGTTGATAAAGAATTTTAACGTATTCCATAACTGAATCATGCAACTGTGAGATTTCGTATAAGATAATGACTATTGATACATCTAACATTAGCATATCTATATGTGACTTCTTAATAAGGCAATGAATTTTGAATTTTTTCGACAATGTTTACACAATTGTAATTTTTTTTTTTAATTTTTTTAATAATGTTGTGACTACAATCAGTTTATGGGACATGAATTATATCCCTTTTTAAGCTCATGACAGTGGGTGAATATAGTTAAGACTCCGGTCCATATAACTACTAGATTCATTTCAATTGTTGATCAAATTATACAATTATTGATTCCCTCGTCCATGCCTATATGGTGGTTTAAAATAGGTTTAGCCACCCAAAGAGAAAAGTCATGAACCTCAAACTTTGTTCAACAAAAGACTCGGGGGTATATTACAAGACGAAGGACTAGGGTAACGTCAAAACCCGAGTGGTAGGTACTGACAAGGACAAATTTGATAGAGCACCCCATATCACTTAATCCGTGAGCATTGAATTGTGATTAGCCGAAGATTTGTCCACATGACTTTGAACCATCATGGCTAAAGTCCAATATCCTAACTATCCTCCATAGAGATGCACCTCGATTTGGTCCAACCTAAAGGAAAATTTCTATGTGCAAGTCGTGATTATGAGCATACACCTTTGATCGGTTAATGTTGATCCCCCAGCTACTAGAAATAAAATATTGCAATTTTGTTCATCACGAGAATTATCTTTGGGTGGACCAATCTACACATGTGGGGTTTATGTATATATGTAATATCTTCTTTGCTTCATTAAATCCTCTAAGTGACTACTTGTTTAGAAGGTGGTATGAGGACCTTTCCACTTATTGCTACTTACTTTCTTCATTCGTTCCGATGGGCCCAAAATAATGTTTGGCCAAATATAATACGAGAAGCGATCCCAAAGATGAATTTAGCAAGTTCTTTCTCACATTAATGTCCTCTACCTCATGACAGAATACCACAAGAGGAGTCCAAATCTAAGCAATATTGAAGTATTTCGATTTATGGAGTTAAATCAGCGAGCCTGATATTAAAGTCTAGTTTCTAATCTAATAAATTTTGTCCATTAGTTCGAAGGGTGCAATCCTATGCTGCAGACGTTTAATAAGCTTTTAATTGTATTCTCTAATCTATTATATATAGTGAGAATCTAAGTTGACCAAATGTTTGTTCTAATACTTGTTATGTGGTACTTCACTTTATGTCTATGTCTGTCACATGGAGGGGTGCAATTTTATACAATGATAACTATTGATACATCTAAAATTACTAGCATCCATATGTGATTAATAACTAATTAATAATGCTAGTAACTTTGAATATATCTGGTCATGTTTACATGATTATTTTCTTCTTTTTGGTGATGTACTAACTGCAATCTATTTTATGAGTCATGAATTTCATCCGTTTTTAAGCTCATGCTCATAGTTTGACTATCTATGCCTACTTTGCTCAAGAAGATAAACTTCAGATGGCATTTTATCATTCCATAAAGTATCATACAAATGCCAAACAACTTATGTATCCGATCTTGCTGGAGCAATGGACTAATTGCATTAAATCAGGGCGATTTTCCATTATATTGCAATAGGGTATATACGGGGACATGAGGCTCTTGAAGGTTATGGTAAGAAAATCGTCTTTGCGGGAACTCCAAAACTTCTCTAGAATTCGTAACAACTTTTCTCCATTAGGATTTCCAGCCGCTGGTTTGTGCAAGTGAAGTAATATTAGTCTTGTTTGGCCAAAAACGAGTAATATTTGTCTAGAAATCAAGGGTCTGGTCCTTTGCTAACTCATTTAAAGAGACTTCACGCCTTCTAACACGATGTTGTAGCTATGATGATGGGCTCTATATCTACAGATGGACTGAGTGGTTGTATTTCATGCAAAAAATTCCGCGGTGAGTGTAGAATCTGTTATAATAGGCTACGTTTGATCGTCTGAATTTCTAATCAAGATAGGATTGGATATGATAAAATATAAAATCCAGAGGATTTTGTTGTATCATATCCACTGTTTGGTGATTGCAATAATGAAATCAGATATATTCACATCATATTATATATATATTGTTTGGTATAAATATCTATATGAATCACAAATTTTTCAAACATAGATGGTTAAAAACTCTCGTGACATTCTTGTCTATAGAAAATTGTAATCATATACATAAAATACTAAAACACCTCAAATATGTAGTAAATATATATTTATATATTGAATTTGTATTATAAGATGGAATTAAATTAGAATATATAAATAAAAATAAGATTAAATTGAAAACTAAATTTTTATTTTTTGTTATTTTGAATTTCTTACATTAAAATTCAACTATTATTTATATTGAAATATAATTTTAACTTTTTAATTTAAGAAATTTGTTATTTGAGAAAAAATTTATTATTATGGATATTAAAAATCCTATACGCCATTATCTCATCTCTTATGGGATAATTTCATCCGGTCTATATCCCCCTTATATACAATTTTATTTTATCTTAAGCGGACACCAAATGCAAAATAAGAAAAATTTTATCATATCCTGAATTTTATCTTGACAATCAAACACAATTTAGAGGAATAGCTATGATCATCAGCTTTCTCCATTGGATTGGAGTTCGGATCTTAAAACTTAAAAGGCAAGAAATCTCATTAAAATTGCATGACATTTTTTATGCTATGATTTGCAGTACATCCTCTTTTCAGTTTGACAGAATGTTTTTCTTTTAATAGATTTACTTCTTACCCAAAAAAAATAATAATAATAAATACGCAGTGTCGGTTAATCTTATTAAATATGAAAGTGCCTATGTTTTGGCAGATTATTTCAATTTATTACGAGTATGCTTGAAATGAATACAGCTATACTATAATTCTCGAATGACTGAATTTCTAGTGACACACTACAGCTCATCTCGACGAAGGGCATTAAGCTTCTATTTGAAAATATTAAAACCATAATAATAATAATAATAATAATAATAATAATAATAATAATAATAATAATAATAATAATAATAATGTTGAATCACCATGCATGTAAAAGACTTTTTAACTGTCGAAGTAATTTGCACGCTTGGGATGCAGATGCAATTTGTTAATTCACAAGTGACTCGCTCAACTGATGATCTCTCTTCGGTAGTCGCAATGCACAAAATTTCTCAAATGGGTCTGTTTATTAATTGCCTTAGAAGCAATACACTCAAAAGAGTCTTATTTTATACATACATACATATATATATATATATATGGAGTTATTGTGTGCTAGAACATTGTACCGTACAACTTTAAGATGCTTAATCATAATTAAGTATAAAACGTTGTGAGATAGGATGGTTTTCATATAACAACGATTTTGTTATCCATCCATTTCACGCGACGCTTTCACCGGCAACAGAGTGAGAGGTACTTTCTTGAACACAGCTAGTCCAGCACCTTCTTCCATGCTCACGTCTCCCCGGTCATTCCCTCTGGCAATTCCCAATCGAAGCAGTGCAAGACATTGGCAAGCGCCAGCTCGATCGTTGCCATGGCCATTGACATCCCAGGGCATCCCCTCCGCCCCGCCCCAAATGGTAACAACTCAAAATGATTCCCCTTATAATCAATTGGACTTTCCTCGAACCTCTCCGGCACGAACTCCTCCGGGCGCTCCCACAGACCTGGGTCCCGCCCGATGCCCCATACATTCACCAGGACACGACTCTTTGGGTTAACATCGTAGCCAAATAGCTTGAAATGGTCCATGGTTTCCCTTGAAGGAGTAGTACACCTGGAGGGTGTAGCCTCATCACTTCTTTGAGTACTAACTTGAGATAATTGAGTTTGCTAAGGTCATCTTCTACGACCCATTTCTTGTTTCCAACGCAACTCCGGATCTCTTCTTGAGCTTTTCGCATCGCCCTTGGGTTCCTGACGAGCTCGGCCATTGTCCAGTCCATGACGACTGCACCAGTGTCCACTCCTCCTAGAAATATATCCTGATAACGACCATGAAGTCGTGATTCACAAAAAAAAAAAAAAAAAAAAAGACATAGAGATCAATTTTTGCCATGATATCATTTATACCCGAGGACTGTGTACTCATTTAAGGAGTTCTTAAATTATATCCTGCAATATATAGAACCTTCAATTTTGCTTCTCGATTGTGTATATGATCTACATTAGGTAATACGTAGAGATTGCATGATGTACCATCAAGATGGCCTTGATATTTTCTTCCTTCAGCCGGACCCCCGCGAGCTCAGTCTGATCTTTCTCCATCTTCAGCAGCAAATCGACAATGTCTACCTCTTCCTCGTTGCTCTTATTTGCATTCCGATGCTCTTCGATCACCTTCTGATAGAAAACGTCCAAATTGCGAAAGCTCTTCTCCAACCTCGAATGGAGACCCGTGAACCTGTCCACAATCCAGCCGAATCGAGGGAAATAATCAGATGCCGAGAAGCTTCCCAACATCGCCACTGCCTCGTGAATCATATGCATGAACCTTCCGTTTTCGAAGTCCATCCCGTGAAATGCCTTCCCAAACGCAACCCTGCATGCAAGGTGTGCAAACAACTCAGAGTTTCTAGTGAGCGATTCATGCTTCGCTCTCAGGCTTGACAAGCTTCGGTTTGGAGCAGTGACTTGAATCAAAGCTGAAGTTGATAATAGCCAAATAATCGGCTAGCTTGTAACCCTGATCGAATCTAATTAAACATAGTCAAGTTCGAACGTAGAACTCATCGTCAAGTTGAGCTTGAGTTTAAAGAACGAGGCTCAATATATTGTCGAACCCTGAAGAATTCGAGTAGTGATTAAAGATGGGAAAATGGGTTAAAGAGCCAACTTTTTATTCAAATTTAGTGGGTTGAGTTTACACGCGGGTTAGTTAAAATTTAAAAAACAGTTTGTTATGAATTCAAAGTAATAAAGCCCGACTAGTTATGAATTTTACGAATTTACAATATATTCATTTTCAACCAATTTCTAGCACTTAGGCGATTGCTCGGCATCAAACAAGTCGTCCATGCTTTTCGCCATGGCCATATCTCCTACTTCCTTGTGATGAGTGATGAGAGACATAAGTATATAAATTGTCGACACATGCCTCTCTTTCTACGTTAAAATTTATCAATCCATTTTCTTTCATTAATTGGCTGTTTATGTGGTCGCGTGATCATTACTTAATACACATGAAAAGTTATTGAGTCGATATATGCCCTACCTAACGATGAATCAATATAATTAAACGGATAACTTAGTCGACTGGACTCCTCAACTACACTACTATGCCCTACCTGCAAGTGAAGTTAGCCGTCAGAGCCATGAACTTCTCGCTCATATTAATCGGAGTTCCACTCTCTGCTGATTTTGCGATTGACTCGATCATAGATCCCACCTCCTCTTCCCTGATGTATCGGAAGGAGTGGACTCGCTTTGCACTGAACAACTCGAGCACACACAACTTCCTTACCTCCCTCCAGTAATCGCCATACTCCACGAAGGCCATATCGAGGGAGTCATAGGTGAGGCGTCCTGTGCCGACCAGCCGTGGGCGACTGCAACAATCGAGGTCATGGGTCTTGAGGACCTCCCTGGCGGCTTCAGGAGAGGACGTTACGATGGTAGGGACACCACCGAGGCGGATGAGCATGACGGGGCCATACCGTCTCGAGAGTTTCCACAGAGACTGATGAGGCAAATGGCCGAGCTGGTGGAGGTTGCCTATGATGGGGAGTGGTGGAGGCCCTGGAGGGAGGTTCTTCTTTTTGTTATTGAAGTTTTTCACTGAGAGGAGGAAAAGGAGGAGAGGAAGGAAACAGCAAGCCACGTGAAGAGGATGTGAAGAGCCATTGTCGGGATGGTTATGTGCAGTAAGAATACTTAAAATGTTGAGTTAATTTGGCGTGGTTGAGTAGTGTTATATACAAAATGGATGCTGAAGAATCAACTCTTGAAATTGATACATAGACTTTTCTGATCTGTCTGTAGTGACGATTTTTCTCTGATTATCCACAAAGAAAAAAATGGTGGACGAATCCATGATAATCACTTCTTGTATAATATGACCGATTCATAACATGTTGATGTTCAAGATGATATTGATTCTTAATTGGAATCTACAGCTTCATCCTAACGATTTTCAAGTTGTTTCAACATTATTAGCTAGCAAGGGGCCTCAGAAAGTAAAGGACGTGTGTTTGACATGCTTGACTTCTCCAATTATAAAGGAAACTTAAACACATCTACCATCTTCGATTTTGTTAAGAAAATTCCAATAAAGCACATTGCTTTGCCGTGATAGACAGGATAACAAGAAATTGTCAATGGACAAAGGAGATTATTTGAAAGAGTCAACATATTTCTCATCTTGTCTTATTTTACCGATATATTCTAATGGATGGATAATTTTCTCAACATGAAACAATTTACATTCATGCTATTCAAACTTGATTCGCATCTACAGGCTTGAGTTTGGCCTTGTATACCTTGCATTATTAAAAACAATTTTGTACACGCATTGAATTCGTGGAACTAGATATTGTACCGCGGTTCTCATTCATCGAATTTCTCAAATGATTTCTTTTCATGCATGGCCTTATGAAAAGTCTTGCTTTGAACTCAATGGAGAAAGGCCGAGAAATTTCATTAGATTATTTCTTCTCGGTAAGTAATCAGTAGTCTGAATCGACTTCGACCTCCGCTTCTCTTGAATAATTAAGGCTCGGAATACAACTTCATTTGAGAAATTCGACCCGGACCTTGGTCAAGCTTGATTTTTCAAGTTCAAGCTCTGAATAGATTAATCGATAGATTCCCTTGAAACTTGAATCAACCTCGAATAATTTGAGAACAAACTATCATTCACAAATTAGTAATTTTTATATATTTATTCATATTTGTCAGGTTATATGCGTGAATGACATGCACAAAAGTATAACTACTCAATTAAGCTGGGAACGACTCGAATAAGAAATTTTGAAGCTTGAGTTCAGCTCAATTTAATTTGAAAGTTTAAAAATAGAGTTGAGTTCAAGTTTTCTAGAAATTGAATTTGAGTAACTCAAAAGCATTAGAAATTTTATCTATCGAAAAAAATTAGGCACGTGATTTAGATTAATACAATTACAACTGCATTCTGGCAGCTTTTGAAATGAATGCCCGATCCATGGAACCAACTTTTTCCTTTTCAATTAAAGAGCTTATTGTCGTTTCTAGATATTTTGCAAAAAACACAGGCTTAAAATAGTAGAAACATCAATCCGATACAAGTCCAAATGAGTTTCCACCATTAAAGAGATCATAAGATAAAAAGAATTTAAATGGAACTCAGTTGATATTTACATAGACCAAAAGGGTAACAAGGTAATAAAAGGACAACATTTTTTTCATTTAGATAATGGATTACAATGAAAAGAATTTCTACAAATGGACAAGAGTATAATTATGAGAATTTGTAAATAGTAGTAAAGGATTAATTGAACAAATTAAAAGTTTAGAAACTAGATTCCACATTTCAGATAAGTGGAGGGACTAATCAGTACGCATTTAGGTACAGTGTATACTAGGTGTTGTCCACACTATCTAGCGTCATTGATTAGATTCTGACATTGTGTTTTCGTATCTATCTTGGATCGGTGTCTACTAGATGTTGTCAACACTATCTAGCATCATTAATTAAATTCAAACGTTGTGCCCTTAAACTTAGTAGAAGGTAGCGCTTTATTAAGCATCTTGTTCATATTCAGTGTTGTCGAAGTGCCTTCGTTATTGTATAGACTACTTTAATTTCAATGGGCTTTCATTATTTTAATGATGTCATTAATTGGGTTTCAACGTTAATTATAGTTGATATCAAACATGCGATAGGTTAGCTACTTCTTTGATTTGAGATTCTAAGGTGTATAGTTTCATTCGCATTTGACCTCTCTATTTAAAGCTAATACAAAACCAGAGTCTCCCTCAATAAAAATACTAAAATATAATACTTAGTGAAAGATATTTTGTTGCGGAATTCAAAACTGATGAAACAAAGTTATAGAAAGAAAATTGTCATTGTTGTAACTCCAAAAACTTCTCTACAATTCATAACAACTTTTTTTCATCAGGATATTTCGTCGCTGGCTCTTGCAAGTTGTCTGTGTTTGGCCAAAAAGAAGAGTAGTATTTGTCTATAAATTTTGGCCCTTTATTACCTCATTTGGAGAGGCTTCCTACCTTCCAATACACTGGTGGGGCTAAAATAACGGACTCTACACTTACAAATGAATTGAGTGGTATAACATGAACCATGCGGGTGTGAATCCCATATAATTACTCTTAGAAGAATAGCCGTGAAGGTCACTTGTTCCCACCGTATTGTGTAGAAAAAAGAGGCATGACTTGCTAGTCACTACTAAGCAAAATTTTTCAATCCTTCGATTCCACAAACTACTTTCCACTAGTGTTAATTCATAATTTGGAGTTTGGATCTTTAAACGGCAAGAAGTCTCATTAAATTATATGATCATTTTTCACGCTAAAATCTGCAGTTCATCCTCTTTTAGGTTTGGGAGATTGATATTCTTTTAAGTTTTTTACTTCTTGTGTTAAAAAAAAAAAAAAACTAATACACAGTGTCAGTAAATTTGTATTTAATTTGAAACTGCGAGTGTTCCAGGAGATTATTTCAATTAATTACGAGCATGCTTCAAATGAATAAACTATATATTACTATTCTCTAATGACTGGTCTAATAACACGCTATAACTCATCTCAACAAGCGGCATTACCCTCTTAATCAAAAATATTAAAACCAAAAAAAAAAAAACACACACACACACAAACGATTGATGTTGAATCGAACCATGCAAGTAAAAGGCTTTTAACTCTCAAAGTAATTTGAGCTCATGGGAAGCAAATACAATTTGTCAATGCACAAATGACTCGCTCAACTGATGGTCCCCCTTCAATGATCACAATGCACAAATTTCCCTAATGGGTCTGTTTATTATTTGCCCTGGAGGCAATATGCTCAATGAGTCTTGTTTTCCATATATATGGAGATGTTGCATACTAGAATATTGTACCGTACAATTTTAAGACGCTTGATCATAATCTAGTACAAGACGTTGTGAAATATGATGTTTTACATTTGTTGACACTTTCGTCATGCGTCAATTTTCTACGATGCCTTTATCGGCAACAGAGTGAGAGGTACTTTCTTGAACACTGCTAGGCCAGCCCCTTCTTCCATGCTCACATCTCCCTCTGTCATTCCCTCCAGCAATTCCCAATCGAAGGAGTGCAAGACATTGGCAAGCGCCAGTTCGATCATCACCATGACCATCGACATCCCAGGGCATCGCCTCCGCCCGGCCCCAAATGGTATCAGCTCGAAATGATTCCCCTTGTAATCGATTGGATTGTCCTCGAACCTCTCCGGCACAAACTCCTCCGGACGCTCCCACAGTCCTGGGTCCCGTCCCATGGCCCACGCATTCACGTAGACATAGCTCTTTGGGTCGACATCGTAGCCAAATAGCTTGAAGTGGCCGATGGTTTCCTTGGTATGAGTAGAACACCTGGAGGGTGTAGCCTCATTACTTCTTTAAGAACTAACTTTAAATATTTGAGCCCGCTGAGGTCCTCTTCTACGACCCATTTCTTGTTTCCAACGCAATTTCGATTTCCTCTCGAGCTTTTCGCATCACCCTCGGGTTCCTAGCGAGCTCAGCCATTGTCCACTCCATGACAACTGCACCGGTGTCCACTCCTCCTAGAAATATATTCTGATAGTGACCATGAAGTCATGATTCACAAAAAGACATATACATCAATTTTTGCCATGATATCGTTTATAGCCAAAAAGGAGGATGGTGAATCCATTTAAGGAGTTCTTAAATTATATCCTGCAATATATAGAACCATCAAGTTTGCTTCTCAATCGTGTATATGATCTACATTAAGTAATACGTAGAGATTGTATAATATACCATCAAGATGGCCTTGATGTTATCTTCCTTGAGCCGGACCCCCGCGAGCTCAGTCTGATCTTTCTCCATCTTCAGCAGCAAATCGACAATGTCCTCCTTTCCCTCGTTGCTCTTATTGGCATTCCGATGCTCTTCGATCACCTTCTGATAGAGATCGTCCAAATTGTGAAAGCTCTTCTCCAACCTCGAATGGAGCCCCGTGAACCTGTCCACAATCCAGCCGAATCGAGGGAAATAATCAGATGCCGAGAAGCTTCCCAACATCGCCATTCCCTCGTGAACCATATCCATGAACCCTTCGTCTTCCAACTCCGTCCCCTGAAATGGCTTCCCAAATGCGACCCTGCATGTAAGGTGTGTAATCAAGTCAGAATTTCTTGTGAGCGATTCATGCTTGGCTTTCAGGCTACACAAGCTTCGGCTTGGGGCGTTGACTTGAATCGAATCTGAACTTGATAACAGCTAAACAATCCGGTAACTTGCGACACTGAATCTTATCGAGTATAGTCAAGTTCGAACATAGAACTCACTGTTAGGTTGAGCTCTAGTTCATAGAACCAGGCTCAATAAATTGTCAAACCTCGAAGAATTTGAGTAGTAACTAAAGATGGCAAGATTGGTTAAAAACTCACTTTTTAACTTAAATTTAGTGGGTTGAGTATATGTGGTTTAGTGAAAATTTTATTAAAAAAAAAAAGTTGGTATGTGTTTACAGTAGTAAAGCCCAACTAGACATGGATTTTGTGGGGGTCAAATTCCTTACGAAATTCAAGAGTTCGTAACTGACGAATTTCATCATTTCCACAATTAAAATTCTCTCTCCTACATACTATATTCCACAATCATTCCTAAATTATAAAGTTTTATTTTTTCTTATATAAGCGGTGCCCATTTATTTAGATTTTTCAAAATATCAATCCAGAAATAACTCGTTCATATAAATGATAAAAACAACTTCATTTTCTAATTTCCCACGCCAGGAGAAATAACAGATCTTATCATAGTTTGATTTGTCAATTTTTTTGGTAATTTACTATTTGCTAATTTTTTAATATTTAATCAGTTTTTAATCGGTAGTTTTTCCAATATGCTATTTTCCATATATGAAGAGAAACTGCTAATCAGTTTTTAATTGGGTTGGGTTGGTTGGATTGGATCAGGTGTGAGTGGTTAATATTGCATTACATAAAGATGGAACAGTATAATTAGATAGATAACTTAGTCGATTTGACTTGACGCGACTCCTCAACTACACTACTATGCCCAACCTGCAAGTGAAGTTAGCCGTCAGAGCCATGAACTTCTCGCTCACATTAACCGGAGTTCCGCTCTCTGCTGATTTTGCGATCGATTCGATCATAGATCCCACCTCCTCTTCCCTGATGTATCGGAAGGACTGGACTCGCTTCATGCTAAACAGCTCGAGCACACACAGCGTCCTTAACTCCCTCCAGTAATCGCCGTACTCCACGAAGGCCATGTCGAGGGAGTCATAGGAGAGGCGTTTCGTGCCAGCCAGCTGCGGGCGACTGCAAGAA
The DNA here is from genome assembly GCA_014182365.1 of Eucalyptus tenuipes. Lineage (NCBI taxonomy): Eukaryota > Viridiplantae > Streptophyta > Magnoliopsida > Myrtales > Myrtaceae > Eucalyptus > Eucalyptus tenuipes. The sequence goes on along the minus strand of CM024538.1, from coordinate 30,764,002 downwards.
TCAAGGTCGTGTGTCTTGAGGACCTCCCTGGCGGCTTCAGGGGAGGAGATTACGATGGTAGGGGCGCCACCGAGGCGGATGAGCATGACGGGACCATATTGTCTGGAGAGTTTCCACAGAGACTGATGAGGCAGGGGGCCAAGCTGGTGGAAGTTGCCTATGATGGGAAGTGATGGAGGCCCTGGAGGGAGGTTCTTCTTTTTGTTATTGAAGTTTTTCACTGAGAGGAGGAGGAGGAGGAGGAGAGGAAGGGAAAGAGCAAGCCATGTGAATAGGATGTGAAGAGCCATTGTCGGGGGATGGTCATGCGCAGTGAGAATACTTGGCCTGTCGAGTTAGTTCGGCGCGGTTAAGTCGTCTTAAATACATGATTTTCTTGTTTTATCCACAGGGACAAAAATGGTATGCTTCTGAAAATATGACGGGACATACACAGGAAAACAAGTTGTCCCTAAGAAATAATTGACACTGATGATCGAACCAATCGCGTATGTCAACATATAATATATCGAAGGTTAGCGGCTAGCGTGTGTGGGTATATCTAATCGCAGTAGCAGTAGGATCAGCTAAGTGAACATTTTCGAGCAATTATATACTTTAAATGTTACTGAATAAAATATCTCTAGTTCTCAATTATAGTGTTTCCTCTTAAAATTCAAGTTCGAGTTCTGAGTTTTGAGCATGATTTATTGATTAATTAAGGCAAGTGAAGCTGGGTCGAGCTTCTTGAAAACTTAATCGAGTTAAGTCCGAACTTGAAAAATTGAGCTCAAGCGATGCATCATCGACATCCAAAAACTCCTACATTAATTAGTAGTCGGCGGAAGTACGGCCCAGTTAAAAACTTGGCGCGGAGGACACTTAAGTGACAAAGCCGGAAGGTACTTAAGTGCCAAAATCGAATAAAGTGGATCACTTAAGTGCCACTCTAGCAAAATCCGGCCAAATTGCGACGTGGCAATTTTCCGGCGAGTTGGGTGCAAAACGGTGTCGTTTTGTACGCGAAGTGGCAAGAAAATGCAAAACGACGTCATTTTGTGTCGATGTGTAAATAATTAATATAAAAACTAATTAAATTTAATTTAAACTTAATTTTATTTAAAATATTCTAAAAACTTAATTAAAAAAGGGGGGCCAAAAGGGCGGCCGAGGGCTAAGCCCTCGCCGCGCCGCCGCCACCCACCTAGCCGACCCGCGGCGAGGGCCGGCGATGGAGGTGGGAGGGTCGGCCGGGGTCGCCGACCCCGGCCAACCGGCGGCGAGGGCTCGCGAGTCCTCGTCGGATTTAAGCGAGGGCCGCAACCCTCGCCCTAGATCCGGGCGAGGACTCGTGGGCCCTCGCCGCCGGTCGGCCGGAGTTGCCCCCGGCCGGGGCCCGACGACCCCGGCCGATGCTCCCCACCGTCGCCGACCCTTCCGGCGATGGCGGGAGGCGGCAGGCTCGAGGCCCTCGCCGCCGGTCGGTTGGGGGCGGCGACCCCTGGCGACCCTCCCCCTCCATCGCCGGCCCTTTCCGGCGGCGGCGGGAGGCGGCGAGGCGAGGGCTCGGGCCTCGGCCACCCCCCCCCCCTTTTTTCTTTTTAATTTTAAGTTTTTAAATTTTAAGTTTTTTATTTTTTAGAATATTTTAAATAAAATTAAGTTTAAATTTAATTTAATTAATGTTTTATATTAATTATTTACACATCGACACAAAACGACGTCGTTTTTGCATTTTCTTGCCACATCGGCGTGCAAAACGACGCCGTTTTGCACTAACTTGCCGGAAAATTGCCACGTCGCAATTTGGCCGGATTTTGGCCGGAGTGGTACTTAAGTGCTCCACTTTACTCGAAACTAGCACTTAAGTATACATTTTCGAAGTTTTGACACTTAAGTGTCCCTCCGTGCCAAGTTTTGGCACTCCAGGATGTCCCAACCTCACTAGTAGTCGAAGAAAATGAATGCAATAAATGTTATATTATAGGTGAAAGTTCAGTCGGATTACTTACGTGGAGGTTGAGCTTCTTAAAAACTTAATGGAGTTAAGTTAAAACTTGAAAAAACGTGACATGTTCGACATTGCCACCTCCGCTTTTCAGCAGCAATCAATTTCTAACTAGAAATTAATTTCTCAATTTATATTTCATGGACGAATTTCTAAACAAAGAAATGTGTTTGATAGCAATTCAAAAGTTCTATTTCTGAAATAAAAATCCATTTGATAACAGAATAAAATTTCTATTTCTAGAAGCGGCAACGACCGGCGTTTGGTGGCCAAAGTCCGACATCCGATGACCGGCGTTCGGCGTTCGTGGACCGGCGCGGGCAGCCGAAGTCCGAGTCCAACATCCGACGTCCGGCACCGAAGTCTAGTGACCGGCGACGAGCGGCCGAAGTCCGGAGTACGATGACCGACAAGCGGCGTCCAACGTTTGGAGTTCGACATCCAACGTTCTACATTAGGAGTCCGGCACCTGGGAGGGCGACGGCGGGTAGCTAGTGGCTAGAGTTCGGCAGCGAGCGGCCGACATCCGGCGGTCGATGGCGAGCGGCAAACATCGGTGGTTGGTGGTGAGCCTCCGACATCCAACCATTGGCGATGAGCGGCCAACGACCCGTGGGCGTTCGGCATCCGGCGACCAGCGGTTGACGACGAGTAGCCAAAGTTCGATGGCCGGCGGCCGACATTCGGTAGCTGGGGCCAGTGGCGGGCAGCAAGCAACCGGCGACGGTCGTCCGGCATCCCACGGGCGGCAAGTGGGCGACAAGTGGTGGCGAGAGTGAACAATGAGAAAAATTTTGATTTCTCATTTCTATTCCAAAAATAGAAAAGCTAAAAATTTTAACTTCGATTTTTGTTTCAAATTTATTTGGGGACGTGCGGACCCACTGAGTGTCATAACTTGGCACAAAGGACACTTAAGTGCCATAACTTACGAAAGGTACACTTAAGTGCCAAAATCAGAGTAAAAGGGATCACTTAAGTGCCAATCCGGCCAAAACACCGACGTGGCATTTTTCCGACGAGCGAGCCCAAAACGACGCCGTTTTGCACGGCGCGTGGCCAAATAATGCAAAAACGGTGTCATTTTGGGCTGACGTGGTAAAAAAATATATAAATTAATTAAATTAAATTTAGTTAAAATATTTAAAAATAATAATTTTAAAATTAAATTTAGTTAAAATATTACAAAATAATAATTTTAAAATTAAAAAAATTTTAAAATTTTTTAAAAAAATTAAAAAAAAAAAAGGAAAGGGAGGGAGGCGGCCGAGGGATCGGCCCTCGGCCGCCGCCGTCGCCGGCCCTTCCCGCCAGGGCCCAGCGACCCCGGCCAACCGGCGACAAGGGCTCGCAAGCCCTTGCCCCGGATCGGGGCGAGGGCGGCGACCTCGCCGGATTTGGGCGAGGGCTCGCGAGCCCTACCCGCCGGTCGGCCGGGGTCGCCGGCCCCCGGCTAGGGCTCGGCGACCCCGACCGACCCTCCCCGCCGTCGCCGGCCCTTCCCGGCGACGGCAGGCGGCAGCCGCCTCCCCCTTTCCTTTTTTTTTTAAATTTTTTTAATTTTAAAATTATTATTTTTAAATATTTTAACTAAATTTAATTTTATTATTTTTTACCACGTCAGCCCAAAACGACGCCATTTTTGCATTATTTGGCCACGTCGTGCAAACGACGCCGTTTTGGGCTCGCTTTGCCGGAAAAATGCCACGTCGGCGCTTTGGCCGGACTTTGTCGGAGTGGCACTTAAGTGATCCATTTTTCTTCGAATGTGGCACTTAAGTGTACCTTTCGTAAGTTATGGCACTTAAGTGTCCCTTTGTGCCAAGTTATGGCACTTGAAGCGTTCTTTTGCCTTATTTGGGGAATAGAAATCTATTTCAGAAATAGAAAAATGAAATTGCATTACCAAGCAGATTTCTATTTCAAACATGTTTGGGGAATAGAAAAATAGAAAAATAGAGAAATAGAAATGTTGATATGCCAGAAAAACTGATTAGTACTCCGGCTGTCAAGATTAACCAAAGGTCTGACTATGAAACTTTTTAAAATGTAAAGGGATCATTTTGAAAAAAAAAAAAAAGGATAAAGAGACGGCATTGAATTTCTCAAAAAAAAAAAAGATTTCGACGAAAAAAATTGTTCTCGTAAAAGTACTTGGACCGCTAGTGCCATTTCACCAAAATATAGGTAGGGGGGTTTTCATGTTGCCTCCAGCTTAAAACGAAACTGGATCCTTATGTAATTTTGACTATCGGATTTTAATGATATAATAAGAACTATTATTAAATAAAATGAGTGACTAAATAGTTCATGCTACATTATCTAGTTGCGGCATACTTTGTATGGATAAATTTCCTAATTGATAGCATCTTAGTGAAGTTATAGCAATGAACTTACCAACAACGGACACTTAGATCGCAAGTGGTGCGAAATAATTATAACTCAAAATTGAACATTTCGTAGGCAAGGCATGACCTTGTGATAATGCCTAAAGGGAACTGCTAAGATTGTCTTGCGACACTCTTTTTTCCAATAAATTTACGTATTTATATACATCACGTAATAATTTAAACCGAAAAAAGTGTTGGCACTAAAATGTTGTTGAAATATAAAAAAGTTATTAAACAAACGACAAAATACTTTTATACAAGAAAAAAAACGTGCTTTTTGTTGGCTTCCCAGGACCCATATGAATAACATGTAATTTCTCCAACTAGTTGATAAGGGATTTTAACGTACTCCATGATGGATTCACGCAACCGTGAGATTTCGTATAGCATAATGACTATTGACACGTCTAACATTAGCATATCTGTATGTGGCTTCTTAATAATGCAATTAACTTTGAATTTATTCGACGATGTTTACACAATTGTAATTATTTATTTTATTTTTTATAATGTTCTCACTACAATCGATTAATGGAACATGAATTGTATCCCTTTTGAAGCTCATGACAGTGGGTGAATATTGCTAAAACTCCGGTCCATATAACTACTAGATTCATTTTAATCATTGATCAAAATAAACAAAATGTTGATCCCCTCGTCCATGCCTATCGTGGTTTAGAATAGGTTTAACTACCCAAAGAGAAAGGTCATCAACCTCAAACCTTGTCCAACAAAAGATTTGGAGGTATGTTACGAGACAAAGGACTGGGGGGAACATCATAACCCAAGCGGTGGGTACTTAGAAGGACAAATTCGATAAAGCCACCCCATATCACTTAATCCACAAGCATCGAATTGTGATTAGCCGAAGATTTGTCCACATGACTTAGAATCATCATGGCTAAAGTCCAATATCCTAACTGTCGTCAATAGAGATGCACCTCGATTTGGTCCAACCTAAATGCTTCTATGTTCAAGTCGTGACTATAAGCATACACCTTATATCAGTCAATTTTTATCCTAAAAATTCTAAACTTATTGCATTTTTACAAATTCAATCCTAAATCTTTCAATTTTATTAATTGAGTCATAAATATTTTCACTTGTTGCCAATTAAGTTCTTTTGGTCAATTTTAGCTAAAAATCGTTGACGTCGATCTCGAGAGTGCCACGTAGGACGATCACACGTTGACTTATTTCTTTTACTTTTCTTTCTATCAAGTCCAGCAAAGGTTGCCAGTCGACCCTTACCAACCATAGTCAAGGGCCGTCGAAGCCCTCGCGTATCAGCCCTTGAGAGATTGGGGCAAGGGTCGCGAAGCCCTCGCTCGCAATCGATGAGGGTGTCACGGCTCTCACCAGGTCTAGGCAAGGGGTTAGGCGGCCCTTGCTTATGATCGGCAAAGGTTGGCTGGCAACGCAAGTTGAACTTGAAAGAAAAACAGGGAAAAAAAAAAAAAATTATAAAAATTTTCATCAACATCGGCGTCCACGTCGGCAATTTTCAGCTAAAATTAGCTGAATGTTTAAGACTTAATCAGCAACAATGAAAGGCTTGGAACTATATTGATAAAAGTGCAATAAATTTAAAACTTTTTGGACAATTTCCTCTAGCTAAAGTCCTAAACCCTTTCGACCCAAAAAAAAAAAGGTTGAAAACCCTAATTACCGTGGATAGAGATGCATCTCGATTTGGTCCAACCTAAAGGCAAATTTCTATGTATAAATCGTGACTGAGCATACACCTTTGATCGGTCAATGTTGATCCACAGCTGCCAGAAATGAAATATTGTAATTTAGTTCATCACGATAATTATCTTTGGGTGGACCAATCTACACATGTGAGGTTTGTTTACGTATGTAATAACTGCTTTGCTTCATTAAGTCCTCTTAGTTACTGCGTGTTTAGAAGGTGGCGTGAGGACCTTTCCACTTATTGCTACTTATTTTCTGCATTCATTCCGATGGGCCCAAAATAATGTTTGGCCAATAATATAGAAGCGATCCCAAAGACATATTCAGCAAGTTCTTTCTCACATGAATTTCCTGTATCTCGGGACAGAATATCACAAGAGGAGTCCAAATCCAAGCAATATTGATGTATTCGATTTATGGAGTTGAATCAGCGAGATTGATATATCATTAACTCCTTTTAAAGTCTAGTTTTCTAATCTAATAAATTTTGTCCATTAATTCGGACAATGCAATCCTATGCTGCAGACGTTTAATAAGCTTTTAATTGTATTATCTAATCTATTGTACATAGTTAAAATCTAAGTTAATGTTGGTTCCAATGCTTGTTATGTGTTACTTCACTTTGTATCTATATCTGTTACATGGAAGGTGCAAACCTATACAATGACAACTATTGATACATCTAAAATAATTAGCATCCATACATGATTAGTAACTTTTTAATAATGCAAGTAACTTTGAATATATTCGGTAATGTTTACGTGATTATTTTCTTCTTTTTGGTGATTGACTAACTACAATCTGTTTTATGAGTCATGAATTTTATCCGTTTTTAAGCTCATAACGATGGGTGAATATTGCCAAGACTCCGATCCATATGATCAGGTCCATTTCAATCGTTGATGAATATATATGGGTGTCAACCAGCCGCGGGCGGCTGGGTCTTGAGGACCTCTCTGGCGGCTTCAGGGGAGGAGATTACGATGGTAGGGCCGTCGAGGCAGATGGGCATGACGGGGCAATACCGTCTGAAGAGTTTTTACAAAGAGTGGTGAGGCAGGTGGCGTAGAAGTTGCCTATGATGGGGAGTGATGGAGACCCCGGAGGGAGTTTCTTCTTTTGTTATTGAAGTTATGTACCGACTGGAGGAGGAGGAGAGGAAGGGAAAGAGCAGCCCACGTGAAAAGGATGTGAAGAGCCATTGTCGGAATGGTCACGTGCAGGGAGATTACTTAAAGTTGAGCTAGTTTGGCGTGGTTTAGTCGTGCTAAAGACAAAATGGATGCTGAAGAATCAACTCGTGAAATTTATACAAAGACTTTTCTGATCTGTCTGTAGTGATGATTTTTCTCTGATTATCCACAAAGACAAGTGGTGGAGGTATTACTGGGGAGAGGTAATCCATTATAATCACGTCTTGCGTCATAGTATCACTGATTGATAACTTGTCGATGTATGAGAGAATATTGATTCTTAATTAGAACGTACAGCTTCATCCTAATGATTGACATTCTTAACTTCTCCAATCATAAAGGAAACCTTAAAACATCAACCATCTCCAATTTTATTAAGAAAATTTCAACAAAGCACGTTGCTTTGCCATGAGATTCAGGATAACAACAAACTGTTAAACAATGAACAGAAAATATTTGTTTGCCATAGTCAACATTTTTCTAATCTCATCTTAGTTTATTGGTTAATAGATTTCTCCTAATGAAGGAATTTTTTTTTCAACACACAGCAATTTAAACTCATGTTATTCAAACTCGATTCACATCAATTATAGGCTTGAGTTTGGGCTCATAAACCTTGCATTACTAAAAACGATAGTGTACATGCATCAAATCTGTGGAACTAGATTTTATTCCACGGTTCTCTTCCATTTTCTCAAATGAATTTTCTTCATGCATTGCCTTAGGAAAAGTTTTGCGTTCAACACGGTGGAAAAAGGCCAATGACGTGAATCTTCATTAGACTTCTTTCTTCTTGGCAAGTAATCTAATGAAAAATAATCTAGCGAATAATCTAGTAAGAGTTAGTAAAGAGTCAGCATCTCCCACGTGTTGCCTTATCCACAAATTGACAATCTATGCCTACTATGGTCATAAAAATAAACTCCACACGGCATTTAATGGGAAAAATACTAAAAAAATCATAAACATATTACATTAATACGAACTCAATCATAAATCTTTAAATTAAATCAATTCAATCTTAAACATTTTAACATTGATATTAATTCAGTCCATCAGGCTAATTTTAGTTGGCGCAAGCACTAACATGGACGTCGGCCCAGTGGCCGACTTTGACATGGCAAATTTTTTAATAAATTTTTTATTCATTTTATGTTCTTTTCTTTTCTTTTTCCTTTTCTTTTCTCTCTTTTCCTCCTTTGGGAGGTGGGGGTTCGAATCTCCACCGGGAGGTTGGGGTAGGTACGAATTAGTTTCATCTCATTTTAGTTTATAGATATTTTCGAACGAATGGAATTTCCTTTGCCAACACGCAACAAACTAAACTCATGCTATTCAAACTCGATTTGCTTTGAGTATGAAATCGAGTTTGGGCTCGCATACCTTGCATCACTAATGACGATTTTGTACAGAACTTGTGCAACTAGATTTTGTACCAAAGTTCTCATCCATCGAATTTGTCGAACGGCTTTCTTTTTCGGGCATTGCCTCATGAAAGGTTTTGCTTTCAACTCAATGGAAAAAGGTGGACGACGAATTTTCGTTAGATTACTTCCATCTCAGAAAGTAATCTGTATTTTGTAGTCTAAATCTCCTCCGACCTTTCTTCCTCTTGAATAATTGAGGCTCGGAAGTCAAATTCATTTAAGAAACTCGACTTAGAGCAAGTTCAAGCTCAACTTGATTATTCAATACTTTCACTCGAAACTCGAACCAACCCGGAATAATTTGAGAACAAACCAAAATCCATAAATTAATAATTTTCATCTATTTATCGATATTTGTAAAGTTATAAACATAAATGACATATGAAAAGTGCAAATATCCGATTAAGCTGTGAACCACTCGAATAAGTATTTTGAAGCTTGAGTTTAACTTGATTTAGTATTCATGCTATCTAACTTAGTTTGAATTTTAAGAAATTGAGTCGAGTTCAAGTTATCTAGGAATTAACTCACGAGTAGTTAAAAATTCACGGATAAAATACTTTTACATATATGAAGCACAAAGATTTTACAAAATTCTTCGAGAGGCACGAGCTTGAAAATTTTATCTATCCAAAATATTAGATTTAGATTAATATAAGTACAATGATCCATAGATAAATTAATATTGTTTGTAGATATCCTTATGAAAACATTTAGACTTAAAATATCATAAATATCAACCCGATACAACTCTAAATGAAGTTCTACTTTTCCTATTATAAAGATCATCAAATAAAATACACTGAAATGGAGCCATGGTGATATTTATAAAGATCAAAAAGGTAAAAAGGTACTAAAAAATTAACATATTTTTTGTTGATTTCGGAAATGGGCGGTAGAGAAAAGAATTTCCAAAATTCGGGGGATAGTGTAATGAGAATTTGTTAATACTAATGAATGACTAATTGAACAAATTAAATGTTTAAAAACTCTATTGCAGATTTCACAAGGCTTTAAAGACTAATATGCACATTTCGCAATAATTAAGGGACTTGTAGTGACTTTTTTCCTTGTTTGATCATTCAAAAGGACTATATTAAACATTTGAAAATAGTTTAAGGACCGCATCGAACAGATTCAAAGTCTCAAGATGACATAGCGCATGGAGCACTTAACAACTATTTGTGTCATTTCCACATAATTTTTTTTTTTGTGGAAATGTGCAAAAGTTATTAAACAAATATAAAACATACGTTTATACAATAAAAAGAAAAAGAAAAGCTCCCCAAGACACATGTCAACAACGTATAATTTCCCTATCTAGTTGATAAGTCTTGATACAGGATAGAAAAAAATTTAATATCAACTATATGAATACCACCAAATGACACAATTTTAATACCCCGAAATTCCTAAACTACATGAATATCAACTAAATGACATTAAGCTTCGTGGGGAAAATAAGACACTAAGCTAATCTAATGCTAACATCAAACTATCTAAGCAAGACCTATCTTCTAATCATTTTTTCTTTTTTCTTTTTTTTTTTTATTATTGTTTTCTCTTTCTTGCTTTTTCGGTTCTTCCCCCGCAACCTCACGAACTATTTAAAATCCCCTCTTCCCCTTTTTCAATTTTGTCTTGCACCTCATTAACGACAAAATCCCCTCAATTATAGAAAACCACTTCACTGACTTCTTTCTCAGAAGACTGATTCTACTTCTACACTTTCCATCACCATTTCTAGCCATGCCTTTCGGTACTTACTGATCCATGTTTGAACTTCAAGAGTGCAGCATCATCATCAAGCCATGAAGCTCGATTCTTCTCCTTTCACCACTAAACCACCGTCGGAATCTTTATACGCGCTCCAGCTTGCTCATTCCGAGTGGATAGCATCGTGCTCTCGCGTATTCAGATATCAACATGAGACGAGAATCACACCAACATCGACTACTAGCCTTGACTCACCTCATGTAACATCGAATTCACTTGGTTTATGTAGCAAAACATTAAAGATACGTCAATACACAACAGGAAAATCAAAGCAGATGAACTGCCGGTGTGCAAACTCTCAACCAAAAATCAAAGGTGCTCGATTTGAAGATGTTATAAGAGAGTCAGTCAGTCATCTTTCAGTCTAGATGTAGAAAAATCGAATTGACGCTAATACTTCATACATTTGAGCATCAACTTCATGCAGACATTTCGACAAAACATACAACAGGCATCTCGGTTTAGCGATCACGACACAAGGACGGAGCAGCGATTTAAAAACCATACGACCACAACATGATCAAAACGGGCTCAAATCAATAATAGATCCTCTATTGGAGACTATTTTCCAAACAAACCACACCTAGAGTTCTCCGCCTCAGTCTCGCGTACAAAGCAACAGAAACGAAGCATAAGCAACACCTTGAAGAAAAACAACAACCGACCTTGAATGAGGATCAAATCGGAGGGAGAGGTCGTCAGAGACAATGAAGCTAAGGATCGGAGCCAGTAAAGGAGAAACGAGCAAGTACACATTACTTCGAGTTCACTGACTGAAAAACGGGGGCGGCTAGAGCAGCCCCGTGACTGCGAAGTTAACCTGCGACGGAAATCGATGATGGAGAGAGAGGTAAGGATTCAAAGAAGAAATCGAGAGCTGATCACTACTATATTTGAGAATTCTTTCTCTATGCCCCCCGCTCTATCCGCTGAGTCAAATGCGAACTGTCTGGTCGGCGATCATTTCAACTCGAAGGTGCGGTCGTTAGCCACCGAGAGCGATTAAACTAGAGAGTGAAGGTTCTGGCATCAATCGATGAAGACCGAAGCTGGCGAAGGACGATTAAGCCAGGCCAAGCGCTTCGGTCACCGTAGATGAGGCTCGGCGACGACGAAATTCAGTGACGGAATCACTCAGACCAAGATGCTCAGCTGCGATTGACCTGGCGACGAAGAGCCGCCGTCGCGGATCTTGAATTGGTGGTCCGGAGCTTCGAGCGAGACCAAAGATGGAAGGATTGGAGAGTTTCCTTTCAGAGCTTGGTCTGGTATGTCTCGTCTCCCTCCCCCAGGGAGTCTGAAGTTGCTTAGAAGAGAGAGAAACTAGAGAGAGAGAGGGGGAGGAATTCCCTTCTCCTTCTTGAACTGGGCTGAGTCTCTTGGAAGGATTCTTTTTTGTTGCGGGCTTCCTTTGTGAATATTACTGGCTCCATTTATGGGCCCCTTATCTTAAAAAGAGTTCTTGGGCTCGCTATTGGGCTCGCTCGATCACACATATCTGAAAATTTGAATTGACAAGTTGGGCTCGGTTTTCCAGACTTGGGCCGTTCTCCGGTTTACCAGATTTGGATGGGCTTCCCAACTGGCCTTTTCCCTTTTATCTATTTATCTTTTCATTTTGCATTGCTTGAATTGTTATCTTGAAGTTCTTTTATCCAATTATAAAGGAACCCTGAAAACATCCATGATCTCCAAATTTTGATGAGAAATTTTCGATAAAGCACATTGCTATGATAACAAGAAACTTTCAAATAATAGACAAAAGAAATTATTTAGAAGAGTCGACATATATATGATCTCTCATCTTAATTTAAAAATATTTTCAAGCAAGTGAATTTTTTTCAACATGTGACATTTTAAAAGCATGTTATTCGAACTCAATTTGCATTGTAAGATAACAAAGTGGCATTGTGGAAGGATGGTTTGCATCGCAAACTTATAGAGTTGAGTAAAAAAAAAAAAAACACACAATAACTTCATGTTCGCATTGTAGTTGTTGTTCTTGCACCACCTCTTCCTCTTCCTTTTTCTCCAATTATACACAAATCCAAGATAAAATGCCTATCATCGGGTGTAACAACGGAGAAAATTTCGGTTAATTCAATTGCTGTGAAGCACCAAAGAAAGCCCAATTCTCCATTCAATAGCTACCCACTACCATCTTCACTCTCCTTTTCTATCGTTCCTTGTCCTATCCACTCGTCACTCATCTGCCAATCTTTAATATTGCTATGCAGTGTTGGCACTTCATACTTCCTCATGATCATTTCTTTTTCCCTTTATTTCAATTCATTCTCTCCTTATCTTGCACAAATGTAAAAAAATAAAAATAAAATAAAAAAGGAATAATGGTCCATTATCTCTATTCGATCAATCATGAGGATTGAATAGAATAGAAAGTCTTGTGCTTGCTTACAAGGAAAAAAAAAACGAATACCATTGTTTGTGAATTTTCAAAACTTTAAATTTACTATGCTATTGCTTGCCTTAATTATAATTTTATTATTTTAGAACATAATCACAATAAAAAGTATTATTATAATCAAAATGGATAGTATATTGATCGATAGCTATTAAAAGCAAGTTAGAATTATTAATAAGTCAATATTGGTCATATTTCCTAATTAATTATAATGTAGTGAATATACCTACAAGTTACTTTTGTTATTTTTTAATTGATTATTAAGTGAAAGGTAGAATTTTTGACGACGAATAATTTTCCTTTTAGAAATGGAATGGAATTATGGAGGAATCACGATTCCGTCAAGGAGGGAAAGGCCCATCCCATCCCACCTCGCAAGTGCGTTTTATCTACGCAAATTGGGACCAAACCTCACAAAGATGGATTCTATGGAGACTATTCGCTATTTATTCGGAAATAGGTAAAGTGGCACTGTTGATCCTATTTTCTTTTCTTTTTTGGATATTCTTTATTTTTTTCTTTAAAATGATCCTTGTACTTTTCAAAATGTACCATCATGTTACATAACTGTACATTCTTAATGTTGTTGAATGACTATCACGTTATGATCACACCCCTAGTGTGATCTCGTTACGATAGTGACCACCGTTGCAATGGCTGCCCGAAATTTCCACTAGCCACATGCCTCGCTTTTTTCTGTGCATGGCCACCAGATTTAAGATCATCGACATGACAGTCACTATGCGGGCGACACATCTCGAAGGTGGTCGTCCTCGATAGGCGACCACCACCATGATGGTTGCCTTACTACCTTGCGATTGAGATCAAATCGAACATTTTAATCTGTTTTGAGCACAGGGATGGACGCAATGACCACCAACACCATGATCGACACGGTGAGGCGACCATGATGGCAAAACGAGTTGGCAAGACGGTCGCGGCAGCGGCGGCCTACGACCACCGAGTCCTCCGTCCACTTTTTAGCTCTCTTACTTTTCATCAGATTATTTTATTTTTCTAACACACGAAACTTTTTATTTTATGACCACATTGGCAATAAATGTACCGGTAAAAGCGGCAAGACGTGTTCTCACATTACCACCTTAGCTTTTCGGCTACCAACTCAGCATTCCAGCAATCAAGTTTGACACTTTTAGAAACTAAATGAAACATTTTGGTTAAAAAAAAAGCAAAGAGAAGGCTTAGAATTTCTAGCAAAAATAGATGGACCACCTGTGTCATTTCACTAAAATATGAGTAGGGTGTTTTTCGTGTTGCCTTGAGCTTAAAAACAGAAGTAAATCTTGTGTAATTTGGACCATTAGATTGTAATAAAATTATAAAAACCGTTGTTAGACAAAATGAATGACTAAATGACTCATACTACGTTGTCTAGCTACGACACACCCAATGTGGAGCAACATTTTGACTGCGGATAGCTTGGTAAGGTTGTGGTAATAGACTCGCCAATCTCAGATCTTTAAATCACAGTAATACAAAGCAGTTATGACTCAAATTAAACCTTACGTGGAGAGTGTGTGACCTTTGTGATATTAATCCCAGGTAGAGCCGTTAAAGGTGAGTAGGGTCGGGTTTGGGTCGGGTCATTAATGGTCCGACCCAAATTAACCCATTAACCCATTTATAACCAATTTATACTTAATGTAAATGTTTCGACCCATACCCGACCCGACCCATATTCGACCCATACCCGACCCGACCCAACTCATATTAATAAAATATTTTCATATTTAACCAAATTTAGAAAAAATTATTCCTATGTTTTTTTTAAAGATTATATTATTAAAATACTTTCAAGCTTATTTCTTATATATATATATATATATATATATATATATATATATATATATATATTATTTTTTTTTTAAATTGTATTGCTAAAATAGTTTTATACAACACAAATTTAATGGACAATTTTCATAATTTTTAAAATAATTATTTTAAAAAATTGAATTTTAATTATTTTTATTTTATTTTTTAAATATAATTTTCTTTTATTTTTCTCTTTTCTCTTTTCTTTTTCTTTTTCTTTTTTTTTCTTTTTTCTTTTTCTTCTTCTTTGGCCGGCCGCCGCCACGATGACGACCGGCGACCGGCCACGGGCGAGCTCGCCGGATCCGGGCGAGCTCGAGCTCGCCGACAGCCGGCGAGCTCGAGGCTCACCGGATAGGCGAGGCTCGAGCCTCGCCCAACGCCGGCGAGCTCGAGTCTCACCACCTTGTTGGACGTCGACGAGGCCTCCGCCTCGCCGAGATCCGGCGAGCTCGAGCTCGCCCTCGCCGGAATCGGCGAGGCTCGAGCTCCGACACCGGCGAGCTCGAGCTCGCCGACGCGACGAGCTCAAGGCTCGACGGCGCCACCATGGCCATCGCCGTGCCGGCGACCGGAAGGAGGAAGGAGAAAGAAAAAAAAAAAAAAAAAGGAAAGAAAAAGAAAAGAGAAAATTAAAATAAAAAATTATAACTTCGATTTTTATAAAAATATATTTTTAAGAGAGAGATTATAAGGTTTTTGTTGAAAATGGGTTCTCAACTCAACCCATTTAAAAACCCACTTAAGACCCAACTATCTTAAACCTTTAATTGTGAAACCCATTTAACTATCTTTTGTTAAAAATAAGTGACCCATTTAATATTTAAATGGGTCATAAATGGGTTATACACCCATTTTAACACCTCTACTCCCAAGTCACCTTCCCCCACCCATTTTTTTGATAAATCAAAATAATTTTCTATTTTGCTTAACAACTTAACTCGAAAAAGGAACTAGCAATTTGAAACTTAAAGTTATTAAACAAATGAAAAACATACTTTTAGTTGGCTTCTCAAGAATCATATCAATAACATGTAATTCTCCACACTAGCAAGAATTTTGATGTGCTCAATAATTGATTCACACAACCGTGAGATTTCATATGAGATAATAATTATTGATACAATTAAATTTAACACCGTCTATTTGAGATTAGCTACTATTTAATAATGCAAGTAACTTCTGACAAAAAAATAATGCAAGTAACTTTGAATGTATTCTGTAAATTTTACATTATTGTAATGTGGATAATGGTAATCAGTTTTATAGGTCATGAATTTTATTCTTTTTAAGCTCATGACAGCATGTGAATATTGTCAAGACTCCAGCCCATATGATCGACTCCATTTCAATTGTTGACCGAAACATGTGGATGCTGATTCCCTTTTCCGATCTAATGCCCATCGAAACAGATCTTGGTCAATATATAAAGATACGAGTGATCGCTAGATTCACCTGTTTTTGTTAGATGAACAGTGTTGAAATGATCCGGGGCCCCCAAAATTGAACCTCGACGGTGGGCTTGAGCCTATGAAAAAAAAAAAAAACCAAAACATCTCCATGCAAAACTTCCATGCCCGTGAACGGTTTACTATATGTTTAGCTTCCTAAAGAGAAAAGTCATGAACCTCAAACCTTGTCCAACGACATCATTTGGGGGTTATGTCACGAGACGAAGGAAGGCTAAGCGTAACATCACCATCCAAGTGGTGGGTACGACAGCATCACTTAAATCCACTAGCATCGAATTCTGATTAGCCAAGAATTAGTCCCCAAGACCTAGAATCATCATGGCTAAAGTCCAAAACCATAACTTTCGTCGATAGGGATGCACCCAATTTGGTCCAATCTAGACGCAAATTTCAATGTTCAATTCGTGACCATGAGTACACACCTCTGATCGGTCAATGTTGATCCACAGCTACAAGCAATGCATTATTGCAATTTTGATCATCACCGATAACTATTTTTGGGTGGACCAATCTACCCATGTATGGTTTAGGGTTTATGGACCACATATCTACCGACTGCTTTGCTTCCTTCAAGTCCTCTGAATGTCCATTTATTGAAGGTGGTGTGAGGGCCTCTCCACTTGTTGCTGCTTCTTTTTCTGCATTTGTTCCGACGTGCGCAAAATATTGTTTGGCCTACCGTAATAGGAGAAGCGACCCTAAAGATGAATTCATCAAGTTCTTTCTTACATGGAAGTGCCGTACACGACACCCCAAGATTAATTCACTCGAAATATTATCCATTTGTGTTAAGTGGGTTCGCTCACATGTGAAGGAAGTTCAATGAACAGAAAGTCCAAAAAGGGCTGCATATAATAAGTTATATGGAGAAATAGAGTTTCTTACTATCAAAAAGGTGGTAGCTGCAAAAAGACGTAGTAACAAGAGAAAAAGAGAAAGTAGAAATCTGGGGGTTAAGGCAATATCTTATTTATATCAAGCTGGCATCGGAGGTCGATTTGTAGTTTGATTGAGCTTAAATTTTGTCAGCATCTTCGTGGCGCAATTTTCTCAAATCTGAACGATTTGATTTTCGTTTGAAGCTGTCTAAATCAGGTTTTTTGTGGATTGATCAAAACCTGCGTTTTTTGTTAGATTTATCCTTGATTTCTTGTGAAATTCATGTGTATTGCCAAGAATTATGTTCTTGAGGTCTTTGCTGCTATGTACCTCTAGTATTTGCTAGAGAAGAACATTGTTCACCCAATTTTGCTGATAGTGAAGATTTTCGGATGGACTCGGTCCCGTGGTTTTGATCTCCTCACATCGAAGGTTTTCCATGTAAAAAATCGTCTTGTGTTCGCATGCTTGGTATTTATTTTACTCTACTATATCAATTCCTATTAGGTTTACATAAGAGGGGAGATTATTTTATTCCACTGTGTTAATTCGATATTGTTCGAATTGTTATCGTTCTCCCATCAGAGTGGTATCAGAGTTTCTGGTTATTGCTTGATTTTTCTACCTTGTGTTAAATAATGAAAACGAATACGAGTAGAATGGTTACACTGAATGGTTCGAATTATCATATTTGGAAAGGGAAGATGGAAGACCTTTTATATGTGAAAGATTTTTATTTGCCCGTATTTGCCGAGGAAAAACCAGAGAATAAAACTGATGCCGATTGGTCTATATTTCATCGTCAAGTGTGGGGTTATATCATGCAGTGGGTAGATGATAATGTTTTGAACCATATTATTGAGGAAACACATGCACGCAGTTTATGGGATAAGCTCGAACAGTTATATGCTCGAAAGACTGGGAATAATAAGTTATTTTTGATAAAGCAGATGATGGCTCTAAGATATCAAGATGGTACTCGTTTGACTAATCATTTAAATTCTTTTCAAGGAATTATAAATCAGTTGGCCGCGATGGGAATCAAGTTTGATGATGAGATACAAGCACTATGGTTGCTTTGTACTTTCCGGACTCATGGGAGACGTTCCGAACATCTTTGTCTAATTCTGCCCCGAATGGTACGATTACCATGGATTTGGCCAATAGTGGTATTTTGAATGAAGAGATGAGAAGGAAGACACAAAGATCGTCCTCTTCACATTCTGATGCCTTGGTTGTTAAGAAAAGGGGAAGAAGTGAGTCTCGAGATCCGAGAAATAGAGATAAAAGCGAGGTAAATATAATAAATTTGCTAATGTTGAGTGCCATTATTGTCATCAAAAGGGACATATTCAGAGGTTTTGTCGCCAGTTAAAGGGAGAAATAAAAGGAGAAAGGTAAAGAGAAGAAAAGTGATAATGACAAGGACGACAATCGTGTCGCTGCACTTAAAGAAGACTTTCTCATTATTTTTTATGGTGATGTGGTGAATTTTGTATCTCATGAGACCAGTTGGGTAATTGATAGTGGTGCATCTATTCATGCTACGTCTCGTAGGGTTTTCTTTTACATCATACGGGTTAGGTGACTTCGGATGTGGGAAGATGGGAAACAATGGGCTAGCTCAAGCCGTAGGCATCGGTGATGTGTGCCTAGAAACCAGCAATGGCACAAGGTTAGTATTGAATAATGTTAAACATATACACGATATCCGCTTGAATTTGATTTCTACGGGCAAGTTGGATGATGAGGGGTATTGCAGTACCTTCAATAATGGTCAATGAAAACTCACCAAAGGTTCTCTTGTTGTGGTTAGAGGTGAAAAATATTCTTCGTTGTACATTATGCAGGCAAAGTTGTCCACAGACAAAATTAATGTAGTAGACAGCGAAGATGCAGCTGAGTTATGGCATAAAAGGCTCAATCACATCGGTGAGAAGGGTTTGTCAATATTGGCCAAGAAGAAGCTCCTTTCGGGATTGAAAAGTTCGGCGCTAAAGAAGTGTGCTCACTTTGTCTAGCAGGAAAACATAACAGAGTTGCATTTAAAAGCTCCCCTCCTTCAAGAAAGTCAGGTATACTGGATTTAGTGCATTTTGATGTTTGCGGTCCTATGAAAACAAAATCACTTGGTGGCTCTCTTTATTTTGTTACCTTCATAGATGATTTTTCAAGGAAAATTTGGATTCATACCTTGAAAACTAAAGATCAAGTATTAAATGCTTTTGAGCAATTTCAGGCTTCAATTGAGAGACAGATTGGAAAGAAATTGAAATGCATCAAAACTGATAACGGGGGAGAGTATATTGGACATTTGATGAATATTGCGGACAATAATAGGGGCGTGCAAACCGGACGGGATATACCGGTTCCGGACCAGCCCATCTGAAAAACAGGGTCGGGAACCGGTTCCCATTGAAACAGTCCGGGAACCGGTTCCCAAAAATTCGGAACCGGTTTAAACCGGTCCGGAACGAGTCCCGAGTGATTACTCACTGAAACCGTTCTTGGACCGGTTTGGAACCGATTCTGGACCGGTTTTGTAAGTAGAGGTCTAAAACCCTTTTTTTCTCTCAATTTCTATTCTTACTCCTGCAATCACACGATATTTTTCCTCTTGACTCTCTCAAACACGCATGGTACTCCTCATTTGTCATTCCTCTTCCTCACTTGCTTCCCTCCCTCACCGGCTCCCTCTTGCACCGTCTAATAAACGGACCCGTTCGTCGACGTCAAATTTTTATGTATCACATGGATTGGCTCGTTTAATTTCTCTTTTGTAGGAGTAGTTATGCTTGCATAAATGAGTCGTTGTGGGAATAAGACTAATATTAAACCCATGTTTGTTGCTAATTATTTGTCTTATGATTTTATTTATTATAATTAGCCCTATGAATCCTTAATTTTTCGTTTAGTCAAAAAGTTCATGTATTAATTTATTACCAATGCTTAATGTTTCAATATAAATTAGGAGAATTATGTTATTTTTTCGTTTATTAATATAAAATTCAAAGTCATATAGGATATCGGGAGATTACAAAACAGTTCCAATGGAAACGGGGTTGACACTGGAATCGGATCGAAGAAACGAGGGTGGGTCGGGTATAGGGTCCAATACAAACGGGGTTGGGTACGGGGTCAGGTCTAGACCCTACCCACCCTGGACCCGATCACCCCTAGACAACAAGGTATTCAACATCAAAAGACACCTCCCAAGACGCCTCAGTTAAATGGCTTAGCTAAGAGAATGAACAGAACACTGGTTAAAAGGGTAAGATGCTTACTTTCACAATCAAAGCTACTTGGATCCTTTTGGGGTAAGGCTTTAAGTACAGTTGTGCATGTATTAAATCTTACTCCATGCGTTCCTTTAGAGTTTGATGTTCCCAATAGAGTTTGGACAGGCAAAGATGTTTCTTATGATTATTTGTGTGTCTTTGGGTGCAAAGCATTTGTGCATATTACCAAAGATGAGAGGTCTAAACTTGATGTGAAAACACGACAGTGCATATTTATTGGTTATGGACAAGATATGCTTGACTACAAATTTTATGATCCGGTTGAAAAGAAAATTGTAAGAAGAGAGACGTTGTGTTTATGGAAGATCAAACAATAGAGGATATTGAGAAAGCGAGATGATTTCAGCACCACAAGGTTAGTGATAATTTGATTGATTTGAATCAAGTTCCTCTTACAAATATTCCTACACAAGTTGATAAAGAGTAGCAAAAAGTCAATGTTCCAAATAACGCACATGTTCCTGAACATGTTGAAACAGATAATACTATTCCTGAACCAGAGGCTCAATTAGATGACCAAATAACGCACACTGTCCGGAGATCCGTTAGAGACCGACGACCTTCCACCTGGTATTCTAAAGATGAGTATGTATTATTGAGTCGATGTAAGTGAACAGAATGCTATGCAAAAGCAATAGAATATGAGAACAAAAGCAATTGGTTTGATGCTATGCGAGATGAGATGCGGTTACTTTATGATAATCATACTTTTGAGTTGGTGAAGTTACCTAAAGGTAAAAGAGTTTTGAAGAACAAGTGGGTATATAGGTTGAAGCAAGATGAACATACTTCACAACCATGGTACAAAGCTAGATTGGTTGTTAAGGGATTCGGTCAGAGAAAGGGTATTGATTTTGATGATATATTTTCTCCGGTAGTGAAAATGTCTTCTATTCGTGTGGTACTAGGCTTGGCAGCTACCCTAGATTTGGAAATTGAGCAAATGGATGTTAAAACAGCCTTCCTACATGGTGACTTGGAGGAAGAGATATACATGGAACAACTTTGAGGGTTTTAAAGTGAAAAGGAAAGAGGATTATGTGTGCAAATTGAAGAAAAGTCTCTATGGCCTAAAACAAGCACCAAGGCAGTGGGACAAAAAAATTGCGTCAATTATGACAGAACAGGGCTATAAAAAGACTTCCTCGGATAACTGTGTGTTTGTCCAAAAACTTTCTGACAATGACTTTATTATTATCTTGCTTTATATTGATGATATGCTGATTGTTGGCAGGAATACTTCAAAAATTGAGTTATTGAAGAAACAGTTGAGCAAGTATTTTGCCATGAAAGGCTTGGGCTCGGCGAAGCAGATTCTTGGCATTAGAATTACCCGAGACAGAGATGTTAAGAAGTTGTTTTTGTTGCAAGAGAAATATATTGAGAAGATCCTTCAGAAATTTTACATGGATAAGGCTAAAATGGTTAGTACTCCTCTTGCTTTGTCCACTTTAAGTTAAATATGAAGCAAAGTCCTACAAGCGATAAAGAGAAGAAAGATATGGAAAGTGTTCCATATGCCTCAGCTGTAGGAAGCTTAATGTATGCGATGGTATGTACACGCCCAGACTTGGCCCACGCAGTTGACGTTGTTAGTCACTATTTGTCAAATCCAGGCAGAGAGCACTGGAATACAGTGAAGTGGATTATGAGGTATCTTCGGGGAACTTCAAATTTGAAACTCAGTTTCGGGACTGGGAAACTTGAGTTAGTTGGATACACAGATTCCGACTTGGCAGGAGATATTGATACTTGTAAATCTACTTCTGGTTATTTGAGTTCTTTTGCGGGTGGAGCTGTGTCATGGAAGTCAAGATTACAGAAGTGTGTTGCACTTTCTACAACCGAAGCTGAATTTATTGCAGCGACTGAAGCTAGTAAAGAAATGCTATGGATGAAGAAGTTCTTAAAAGAACTTGGGTGCAAGCAAGAGAAGTATGTGATATTTTGTGATAATCAAAGCGCAATTCATCTTGGTAAGAATTCATCTTTTCATTCTAGATCGAAACATATCGATGTTAGATATCATTGGATAAGGGATATGAGATGAAAAGTTGCTGGAACTTGAGAAAATTCATACGGATCACAATGGCTCTGATATGATGACGAAGACTCTACCAAGAGAGAAGCTTGAATATTGTCAATTGATAGCAGGGATGGTGAATCCCTCCACATTGTTGTGAGGGAGATTTGTTAAGGTTCGCTCACATGTGGAGGAAGAAATCAACGATGAGTTCTGGGCTTAAGCCCATATAATATGTTATATGGAGAAATAGGGTTTCTTACTATAAAAAAAGTGGTAGCCGCAAAAGACGTAGTAACAAAGAGAAAAGAGAAAGCGAAAATGCGGGGGTTGAGGTAATATCGATTTATATCAAGCTGGCATCGGAAGTCGATTCATGGTCCGATTGAGCTGAAATTTTGTCAACATGTTCGTGGCTCAATTTTCTCGAATCTAAACGGTTTGATTTTTTGTTTGAAGCTGCTTACATCAGGTTTTTCGTGGATTGATCAAAACCTGCGTTTTTGGTCAGATTTATCCTTGATCTCTTGTGAAATTCATGTGTATTGCCAAGAATTATGTTCTTGAGGTCTTTGCTGCTATGTACCTCTAGTATTTGCTAGAGAAGAACATTGTTCACCCAATTTTGCTGATAGTGTAGATTTTCGGGTGGACTCATATCCCGTGGTTTTTTATCTCCTCACATCGAGGAGGTTTTCCACATAAAAAATCGTCTTGTGTTCGCGTGCTTGGTATTTATTTTACTCTACTATATCTATTCCAATTATGTTTACACAAGATGGGAGATTATTTTATTCCGCTTCGTTAATTCGATATTGTTCGAATTGTTATCGTTCTCCCATCAATTTGGCCCGTCTTATATCGAGTCTCATGGTTTTGTCCTTTCGAGTACAAGTAGGCACTTTCCCAATATGTCACCTATCATGGTAATGCTCTTACTTAAGTGCCCTTAACATTAGAGTTTCAAACCTAAGCATTATCATTACATCAAAAGGTGCTTCTCTTGTAAGTTAATTCAGTTGTACAAATATATCCCATGAACACTCTTCTCTTGTTCGGTATACAATTCGGTCCATTTCTACCTTATTCGCCATCCTACAAGCCTCCTAGGAAATGCTTTTCATCTGGGCCCTCTAACCCTAGTGAACACTCATCACTTTCATCAAACTAGGTTATTACAGGCACACCAACTTCTACATGGTTTGTCCCCAAACCACACATCTACTAGTAGAGCTCACCCATCCTAGT